>CM057346.1:572652415-575052415 GCA_030015575.1 Agapanthus africanus | reverse complement strand
TCTCACTGTACAGGTCACTAAGCCTATCGTCAGTCCAAGTGTGAGAGTCAACCACTCGCGAGTCTCCTCCGCCCAAGGGTAGGACCCAAGGGCAAGGGACCACAGGCCCAACATATAACTCACGGTAATAATCATGTACCCTATAAATCTCCATATATCTCCATATATATAAGCCGGCATGGGACTCCCGAGATTCTGTTGAACTCACACTCAAACTATCCCACACCCCGTGGTCTACATCAAACGCCAACCATAACCTCAAATACCGGTTGGTCTATGACAAGTTTGCGCGAGAACTGGAGACAGGATCTCCATCAAGCACGTCCCGACTAATACCCAAGATAAATGGCAGTGTCTGGTGCCTTATCTGTGACACCCATGCAAGAGCTTCCATAAGTGTCCCATACCACTTATAGTCACACTTACACGCGTCCCACAGACGTCGACAATGCAATAGAATAATAGGGTTCATTGATTGTGTACAAGTACGTGTCACTTTCACTTATTCACTCATGCACGAACACTAACGTACTTGCCACAATCACCACTAATACCTAACACTGGGTAATGCACATGATCACTAGGTTATCAATGCAGTGACATATGTATGATATGATGAGGAAACAGTATCTAAAGCAATGATTAAGATGTCATAAATCAGTATTCTACCACTTGCATAATTTATCATAAATCATACGTGTACAGTTTAGCGAAACAATAAACGGGGAGTAAATAGTATGTTTGGTTATCTATCCAGCGAATTTGGTTTCTCGTCAATCGGGTTTCAGGATCACTAGATGTGGCCATTTCATTTTAAGCGTTCACGGCTGGAAATCCGGTTTCAGAATCGGAAGTCTGTTTTGCAACGCATTTTAATCCCAGCTGGGATCAGAATTTAGCGACGCTACAGTTGAATGAAACCTAAGGTTTTAAATAATATTTTCAACTTAATAGACGGATCCTCAATCGCGTCTGTACGTTAGGAGTTATACACTGTTCAATACTAGTATGTCAATTCTGATTCTGTTGGGACTGTTATACGTCCCCATCTTTTAAATTACAGATTAAATAGCAAACGATGATGAAACAAAATGAAACCACTTGTGGTATCTAGATAACAGTTTCACCTTTAATAAAATGCAGAGTTCCGCAACATACGCGTTCATAAAACAAGGTGGTACACACTACGAGCCAGTAAACAGCAACCAGAGTCGCTCTGGACTGCAGTCCAGAGCCGCACTCCGATCCAAATATTGTTACAATTTAAGTACAGAATCCATTAGAAACTTGCATAGGGTTATAGTTCGTCGAGTTGGATTCGATTTAAGCCTATGAAAGCATCATTCCAGTATGTACATAATTTATGGTGATTTTAACGGTTTTCAGATACGGGGAAAGTTCCAGTTTTACAGATATATTTGGGGTAATCGTTTTAGTTACTAACAGTCGTATTATCCAGTGAAATTTATACATAGTATTGAAAATCACATGGTCCAACAAATGCCCTCATGTTCCGTCAATTTAAATGAGGATTTCCATTGAGATCATGCATCGAACACTTGCGTCATATATTTATCGAGAAATGTAAATTTGTAATCTATACGATCTAAGTTTGTAACACGAAAATATTAGCATGTAGCAAGTAAAATACTTGCCTGGAGACGTTCTGAAGATGCACGGCAGCGGCAACGGCGATCTCTGTAGGTGTTCGACGAAATGCCGGGGTCGACCGCGGCGGCTAGGGATGCAGTGAGGGGGTGTCGAGGCTGGGGGTCGCTGGTGCTGTCGAGGCCGATGGAGAGGGATTGCAGAGGGAGAGAGAGAGATTTAGAAAGAGAGAGAGAGAGTTAGACAGAGAGAGAGAGAGAGAAAGAGAGAATCAGGGGGAGAGATGTAGAGATTGAGAGAGAGGGGGGAGACAGAGAGAGGGATATAGAGAGAGAAAAAGAGACTGAGAGAGGGAATTAGAGAGAGAGGAGGTAACAGAGAACAGAGAAAGATAGTCGCAGTGTGGAGAAATGGGACTTGGGCTGTGGTGATAATGATGCGGGCGTGCAGAGGCGTCGACGACGATGACGAGGTCGGGGCTGCGGGGATGAGGTTCGGTGGCGGAGGGCGAGCAGGGGGCTCGAGCTCGACTGTGGGTTGGGTATGCAGGCGAGGGGTGGAGTAGAGGAAGGAGGGTGAGGAACTGGTACGTGGAGGCTTAGGTGGTAGTCGTCGGCGGTGATGAAGGGGTCGGCGAGGGGACAGAGGTTGGAGCGAGGGAAAAATGAGAGGGGTGTAGAGATTGGTTGTCGGAGGAGGAGCTTGGTGGTGTAGGCGTTGGGGTGAAGAGGAGTGGTGGTGGCTGCAGAAGGTTGTGCGGCGGTGGAAGGGAGGAGATGGTCGGCGGGCGGCAGTGGTGAAGTTGGCAGAGGGCTGCGGGAGTGGGTTCGAGGGAAATTTTTGAGAGGGAGGAGAGTTTTGTGAGTGAGAGAGGAGTGAGGGAGATAGGGGAGGAGATTGGGGGATCGCGAGGGGATGCGCGTCGTGGGGGTAACGGCAAGGCGTGGGCGCGGGCGTGGGGCACGGCGCGTGACGAGCGGCGACGAGGGCGCAACGGGAAGATTCGAGCGGGAAATCTGGAGAGAGCCGTTGGGGAAGAAAGAGAAGGCGGGTCGGGTTGTGAAGGAGCGGGCGCGGGTTAGGGGAGTGGGCCGAGTTGGAGTGGGCTGGGTTTTAAAAGAGATTAAGTTATTTAAAAAAAGAATGGGCTTGGGATTGAGTGTCACGGGCTGGGCCAGGGTAAAATAAAAATAACAGAATAAAAGAATATAAAAAGGGCCGGGCTGAAGGAAGAATGTGATGCTTTGGGCTAAATTTTAAATAACAATTAAATAAAAAGAATGGGCTGAATAATTAAGAAATAATTAAAAACGAAATGGAGTTCTGGGCCGGGTTTAGGGATAATGGAAAAGAAAAGGAAATATTTGGGTTTGGGTTTTAGGGTTTTATTGATAAAAGGAAAATGAGGGTTTTAAAATATTTAAAATAGTTTATAGATATAAATAAATAAATTTGTAATTAACCCTTTTTATAAAAGTATGGATATTGGTGTATAAAAGAACCGGGTATTATATCATACCACCCTTACAAAAATTTCGTCCTCGAAATTTAAAAGAACGACAAGCTATAAAATAATAAGCGAAAAGTTACCACATCGAACACTAATACATAGTGATTTACTTAAAACGGGTGGATAAAATTTTGAAGGTATATATATGTAAGAACAACATACAAAAAGATAGGTCTAAATAGGTATAAGGCAGGAATAACTATAAGGGCAACTACATGTATACGAGAATATAGATAACAATAACGAACAATAATAATCAAGGCGTGTTCGATAAAATCGAAACCTAAATATGTGCACATATAAGTATATCAAAAGTAGCACAGCAGAAATAATAAGTATAAAGCACAACCATTTATAATAGTAACCATAGGCACAATACCCGGAAATAAAGTAACGACAATAAAGTAGTGAAAGATTTGTCGGTAGGT
Organism: Agapanthus africanus; assembly: GCA_030015575.1. Lineage (NCBI taxonomy): Eukaryota > Viridiplantae > Streptophyta > Magnoliopsida > Asparagales > Amaryllidaceae > Agapanthus > Agapanthus africanus. The sequence continues at coordinate 575,048,869 of CM057346.1, read as the reverse complement.
TAAAACATTTCAGGATAATGTATCGATCAAATAGTTCTGAAATAACTTAGAAAACTCACATAGTGAAAATAAGAAGCATGGAACGAAAATATGCGCGATGTAAGGTTGCGCTACCGAAAATAATGGGAAAGCTAGTAGTGAAGTACTTGAAATGCGTAAAACGGGGATAGTCAATAAAACACACTCTTCGATAAATACAAAATAATGAAAACCAAATTTTCGAATAATAATGTCCCTAAATATAGTTAGGGTATCAGGAAAAGCACAAAAATGTATAGGGCTAGCTAGGGTAGGGATTACAATGGAGTGCGGCTCATATAAAAGGTCGGAGTGTGACGGATTTAGATTGAAGGTCAAAGAGATTGGGGTCGGGTCAGCACAGGAAGTAAGGGTGAGCAGCAAGGGACTACAAGGGGAAAAAGAGAATGGGGCGGATAATAGTCGATACATCATGTGAATAAAAAATCCGAAGAGTCAGCCAACTCGGAAATTTTACTATCAATTTCCCCTCCCAGAAGGATCTCAAATGAAGCATAGACGAAGGATGAAGGGTGGCCCATTCCAAAGATCATGGTGCGGTACCTTTTAATCGAAATGAGGGTTAAAACAATACAAGGAGTAGGGGTGGACAGTCAGGGATTTCAGCAGGAAAAATAAATGTATATGAGAAATAATCAAGCACCAAGTGAACTAAGAAGATCAAAAGATTAGCGAACTCAGCAGTTTATTTCATTCCAGGAAATTCTAAACAAAGCATTCTCAAAAACAAAAGGTGGCCCTAAACTATACACAGATTTATTTGGCCAGAGAAGACGACATCTAAAAGAAATCCCGTCAGTCGCGGTTGTGGAGATTCAGCAGGTTGTGGTAGGCTCGCGCGTTCGGGTAGGGGCGTCCATTTCCATAGCGCCTCGCAGGGCCCGCCATTGGGAGTTCTTCCACCGCAGGGTCTTGTTCTTCTGGTCCTTCTCCCTCGGCTGGAGCTTCTTCATCGAGGTCTGCTTCTATGTGATTCTCTTCTTCTGGATTCTCTTCCATGGGATTTTCTTCCACTAGATTTCCTTCTATCGGGTTCTCTTCAGGGTCTCCTCCCTCTTCGTCGGAATCGCCTATCATGTCAACCTCTGGGGCGGCGTCTCCTTCGTCCTCGGAGCCATGGCAGAGTCCCTAGTTCCAAGTCTTGACGGCCACATCTACAGCCTGGAGACCCACAACAGCGTCCCTTCTCATTCCAGCAGGATTCAGACGCGATAATCAACCTCAGAGCCATGGCAAAGTCCTTAGTTCCAAATCTCAACGGTTCATAGACAACCTAGAGACCACCTCGACGTTCGTCTCGATACAGCAGACGCGATGTCACCCCAGCGTTCTTCCTCCAACAGGATGCAGATGTGACACCAACAACGGAGCCACGGCAAAGTCCCTAGTTCCAGGTCCTGACGGTTCACCAACAACCTGGAGACCACCTCGACGTTCGTCTCGATTTAGCAGACGCGATGTCACCCCAGCGTTCTTCCCCTAGCAGGATGCAGACGCGACATCAACAACGGAGCCATGGAAAAGTCCCTAGTTCTAGGTCCCGACGGTTCACCAACAACCTAGAGACCACCTCGACGTTCGTCTCGATACAGCAAACGCGATGTCACCCCAGCGTTCTTCCTCAGCAGGATGCAGACATGACACCTACAACGAAGCCATGGAAAAGTCCCTAGTTCCAGGTCCCGACGGTTCACCAACAACCTAGAGACCACCTCGACGTTCGTCTCGATACAGCAGATGCGATACCACCCCAGCGTTCTTCCTCAGCAGGATGCAGACGTGACATAAAACAATGGAGCCATGGTAAAGTCCCTAGTTCCAAGCCTCGACGGTTCACCAGTAACCTAGAGATAAACCGCGACATTCGTCTCGATACAGCAGACGCAGTGCCAGCAAACGAAGCGAAGGCAATATTCCTTGCTTCAGGGTCTTGACGGCAACTCATATAAAACCTGAAAGACTATCGGAGATCATCCCACATCAGCACGGAGTGGTTATGATTCATCGGGGTTCCCAAACTGAGCCTAACCTCAAGTAAAAAGCGGCATGGCAAAATTCTTAACGTTTGCTCTTCCGACGGTCAAACTGCCTAGGAAGATTGCTTGAAGACATCTTGTCCAGCCCCCGAAGGGATTAGAGATACGACAGTCGCAAGGCTGCTCGAACAGCAAGATTGCTTATCGAGGAATACATCAGCCAACGCGACGGTACGACGGACAAAATCCTAGTACCACAGACCCCAACGGAGCTCTGTCGTAAAGAGCAGAGGTTAACTGTGACGTTAGGACATTCTTGCGAGAACTTCTTGATTCGTGTCGACTCGTGAGGAAATTAGTGTCCTTGCGAGAACTTCTCGATTCGTCTCGAATCGTAGGGAAAAGCCTTAGGAAATGGGGATAAGGACCTGTTTCCTAAGCACTGGGGTCCTGCAAGTTGGTCCAAGATGGACTCTTGCATACTATTCACGGGCCACACTCTCCGAAGTCGAATCTCGACAAGGAGGGAAACAACCACTTACGAGTCCTCTCGACTTATAAGCGGGAGAATTCTCTTGTGAGATCCTTACGACTCTCAAGAGAAAGCACACTTAGGAATCCTCACGATTCGTAAGGAGAAAATACACCTACGAGATTCTTTCGACTCGTAGGGAGAAAAGTCTTTATGAGACCCTCACGGCTCATAAAGTTGAAAAGTCTTAGGCGGCAGATCCTAACCCTGTCTCCTAAGCCATCACTACCCTGAAGGGAGGTCAAGATAGACTATCTATGGGCCACACTCTCCGAAATTGAATATCGACAAGGAGGGACACAATCACTTATGAGTCCTCTCGACTTGTAAGGGAGAAAATTTTCTTGTGAGATCCTTACGACTCTTAAGAGAAAACGCACTTAGGAGTCCTCACGACCCCTAAGGAGAAAATACACCTGTGGGATCTTCTCAACATGTAGGGAGAAAAGTATTTATGAGATCCTCATATCTCATAAAGTTGAAAAGTCTTAGCTGGCAGATCCTAACCCTGTCTCCTAAGCTGTCGCAGCCTTGCAAGGAAGTCAAAGTGGACTATCTACGGGCCACACTCTCCGAAGTCGAACATCGACAAGGAGTGAAACAATCACTTATGAGTCCACTCAACTTGTAAGGGAGAAAATTCTATTGTGAGATCCTTACGACTCTCAAGAGAAAACGCACTTAGGAGTCCTCATGACCCCCAAGGAGAAAATACACCTGCGGGATCCTCTCGACCTGTAGGGAGAAAAAACCTTCTTGAGACCCTTACGACTCATGAAGATGAAAAAGTTTTAGGCTATAAGGACCCTAAAACTTGTCTCCTAAGCCTTCAATTCTATGGCCATGCATAACTTTGCACTACTTCACCCACGTACATACTTACGTGGGCAAAGTGGTGGGGGGCATTTGTTCCCGCCAAAAATTTCTGCGCAAAAGAGCCCAAGGTATCAAATGGCAGCGACACGCTTAAGAAAATGCGAACCAGTATTTTCCGAGATGTATTTTGACAAACTCCCAGATGAGAAACAACTAAATTCTGATGGTATCGAAAGCGTCTCAAAAAATCCTTTGATTTGATATATTATTGGCCTCATAATTCATCCGGGATCAAAAGTTATGAGCAAATATGCTACGCACGTGATAGACTTTTAAACCCACTGAAAAGAACTAAATGTATAAGAAAACAACAAGGAAAAATCCCATTGGGGCATCGCGTGCCCACACGTGACCAACGGTCACGTGCTGACAAGTGATCATTCCTGAGTTCTTTAAAACAACAGAATTAAATTCTGGTTAAAAACTTAATCAGTGGGTCACGTGCCACCACGTGATGGAGTCTTAAAAACTCTCTGAGTTAATGGAAAGAAAATCCCAAATATGGCATCACATGCTCACACGTGACTGGGGGTCACGTGCCAACACGTGATAGGTTTCTAAAGATCTCTGAACTAATAGAATTAAATTCTAATAAAATGGTCAATCAGTGGAGTCACGTGCTAACACGTGATATGCTCTTAGACCTTCTGAACTAATAGAATTAAATTCTAATTAAGGGAAATAAAAAAAACCTAATATTTCCTTAGGTCTTTCCAAACAAAAAGATTGTGCTCTGTAAAGTGGAGCACCGTTGGATTAAAAATCCAATGGTGATTAAAAATCACCAATTTATAGAAAGATTCTATACAAGGAAAGATTTCCCTGAAATTTACCAAGAATAACAGACAGAATATCTTTTGGATTAAAAATCCAATGGTGAATAAAATTCACCGAGTGATATAAAAGATCATGTCGGTTACAAAATCAATTAAAATCTTTCAAGGAAAGATTGACTAAACAAACTGATTCTTTTTTTCTCTCCTATAAATAGGAGCCAAGAAGAGAAGAAGGAGGATTTTTTTCTTCTTAGAGATACACAACAACAGAGAAAAAAAGAAGAGAATTTAATTCTCCTGAGAGAATGAAGGTCTCTTGAGAAAAGAAAGAAATTCTAGGTGAGAGATCATCCTATAAGCTTTCACAAAATAAAAAAAGAATTTAATTCTCAAACTAAGAGTTTAACTCTTCTGAATAAGAACTTAGTTCTTCATTTAGTTGAAAGTATGCAGAAGCAGATCTTCCCATAAGTTAAGAATTTAATTCTCATCGGGGAGATTCTGCTATGCAGATCTAAAACCTAAGGGAACATCTAAGTTTAGAGAATTCAATTCTCACATCAAAGCAATTAGGAATTTAATTCTTTCAAACAAAATAGGGTTTAACCCTTTAATATAAGAACTTAGTTCTTCTTCATGGTAACAGATCTGCAGAAGCAGATCTCCCCATAAGTTGAGAATTTAATTCTCATCGGGGAGATTCTGCCATGCAGATCCAAAACTTAGAGAGAGATTTGAGTTTACAGAATTTAATTCTTCCAAACATATAGGAATTTAATTTCTCCAAATAAAACTAGGGTTTAACCCTACAAAAGAATTTAATTCTCAAATAAGGGATTTAAACTCTCCATGCACGTAAACCTGATCACGTGGCAACACGTGACCCTCCCTGCAATAATCAGAAAAGAAAGAATGAGACATGGTCACGTGCCCCCACGTGATCCTTAAATAGACTCCTCAAGATGAGAAAGGAAAAACTTGGAGGCAATGCCTCACGTGCTCACACATGACTCTCAAAACAAAAGGGAACAAATTCAAAGGCGGTACTAATTTATGGCGCCTCACGTGTCCCCACGTGACCCCTGACAGACACCTTTTTAAAAAAAAGGGCAAATGAGGAAAAACAGAGGAATTAGCATCCAATGCATGGGCGCCCTCACGTGACCCCTAGCAAATCCCTTTAATATCCAGTGCATGGATGCTCATCACGTGCTCATACGTGATGGCCTTGAAGACTAAAAGTGTTGAGCACTTATTCTGAGAATAAAATATGGGAGACTTGACCCAATCCTAAGGCACCTCATGTGACTCCACGTGAGTGCTTCACTTTTAGTGTTTAACACAATTTTAAGCATTTCATCCTTAGTGTTTAACACTATCTTAAATGCATCACGTGGGAACACGTGACCGCCGGATATGTGCTAGTGTTTAACACCATCTTCAAACCAGTCTTAGCCTAAATTGGCTAAATATTCCAGAGGCAAGACTCCCCTTTTGACTGAGCCTCAAGTACATCCTTGTCTTCCAAAATTGATCATCTCATATGGTATATGAGTGCTCAACACTAAATAAAAGATAAAAATATTGTCAGAACCCAGACTCATGCTTAGCATTGCTAAATAATGGGGGGCTGAACCCAGACAAATGTTCAACAGTCCAAACAAAGGTCCAACATTTTAAATCTAATTGGACTTAGCCTAAGTTTTCCATAAGTCCTCAATTTAGATTTAACCGAGCCCATGTGCTCACAATCTAATTAATTGATTTTAGCCCCAAATTGGACTACAGATTTCCCAATCAACGTTGGTTTAAGGGTACATCTCTTCACTCCTTTGATATTTGTCGTTGTAATCCTTCAACGTCTTCAGAGAGGTGACGGGTCCCGATAACCAACCATTCCATGGATTGTGGGGTCCTTAAACTTATGGACTATGATGTCCTTAAACTTTATAGACTATGACGTCTTTAAACTACGGACTGTGGGGTCCTTAAGCCCATGGACTATAATGTCCTTAACCTCGGACTGTGGGGTCCTTAAGCCCATGGACTATGATTGTAACAACTCCAATTTTGTATACCAAAAAAATTGCTTTAAATGTAGTGTACACTTGGAGTATTGATGTTGCTGGAAACAATTTAAGTATCTATTTCCTTACAATAATTACAAGAAGGAGCTTGTAGCTCACTGGTAATACCTTGCACTGCTGAGCCAAGCCATCAGAGTTCGAATCCCATACCCCACATAATTTTTATATCCTTTTGTTTTAATTTTTTAGAAGTCAAACGGTCAAACAGCCATAACTCACAATTTATTGCGAATTAAAAAAAAATAAACTATACCAAAAATCCCCCCAGACCAGACCCGACCCAACGGCGCCCGACTCGGCCCTGACTCGGCCGACTCGGCCGGCGCCACTGGCCGGACTCGGCCGGTCGGCCGAGTCGTCAACATGAAAAATCTTCGTGTTGACCTGGTCTTCATCCCTGCATACTCTAAATTTTTTTACTGTTACCCAATTCTCAATAAATCCCTTTTAAGACCAAATTTAATGAATTTTTAATGTTTTTATATTTTTTAAATATTTTTTTAACCCTAACCCTAATCCTAGCCTAGCCCTATATAAAGACCCCTATACTCTACCTTTTCCCTTCACAACTCTAAGTCCACTCTCCCAAATTCTCGAGAACTCGGTACGAAGAGCGAGAAGCGAAGCGCTGCCGAAATCGACGACGGATTCCGGCGACCGGATCAGGACCTTCGCGACGTTTTCAACGAATCGGCAACCACCACATCCATTAGCTTCATTAGCTTGTCCAAACCGTAAGTCCCATCCTTTCTATCTCTCTTTTCTATAAGTGTAAAAATACGACTTTTTGGAACCCGATGGAAATCGGACAAATCGATTTCCGATTCGGTTTTTCTATAAATTTCCACTTGTCACCTAATACATAATATCATAAACCAATTTAATCAAACTTTTTCACATGAAATGATAGCTTCTTTGCAAAACCGTATTCTTTTCATAAAAATACCATGAAGTTCATTTTTCTTAGTTTAATCAATTACCTCACTCCTAAATATGTTTATCTTGATCACAAAACTTGTAGAACTCAATTTGAATGAAATTTCACACATAAAATGATAACGTTTTCGAATACCGTATTCTTGCGTTATAATACCTTTAAGTTTAACATGTCATAAAACTTCACCAAAACTTAAAATAAGTCACGAGGTAATGACCTACCTCTACACACACTCAATATAACCCTAATTGATAAATATCAAAATACAGAATACGAAATTACAGGACTTTTCACTAAAATACCCTAATCTTTATAACCTTTATTGAAAGCTTTAAGTTGTAAACATTTCTAAGTAAAATCTTTTAATAAAATGAAAGCACGATTGGTCATGGACATCGATCGTTTATCTAAACTGACTTTGTGGTGTCTAGGCTAGGCAAGTGAGCTTGGGTAACTTTAAAAGGCCCGTCTCACGATTCGTGAGCGGATCCCTCCCTCCTCACTTGTACTTGCCTGGCCACAATTGACGGTGAAGAGGCGATTTGAGGCTTCTAATGACTTATCGTTTAGACCTTAGAAATATGCTAGTTGGCTTAGGAAACCCTAACAACTAAAATACGGAAAACTATACTCTTTTGCAAATAAATACCTTATTTTTATAAAACCGTTTTCCTAAATGAAAAGTATTGTTAAACCTAAGCAAAGCGCCGCTACAACCCACTTTTGGGGAACCTGTTAGGGATGGTACGGTTCATCGTGCACCCGCAGGCTAGTAGTGCGAGATTCAGACCTCCGCAAGGAGCATTCGGTCTCGAAAGGTTTAAAATACAATATTAAGGAAAAATGAGATTTTTTTCTAAATAAAATATTTATATTAAATTATTCATGTATTAATATATATATATAATTATCATTTAAACACCTATTTTATCATAATATAAAGTTTCCACTTCTTCTTAAAATTAAAAGATTAAAGTTACGTTAAAATACCATGAATTTCAAATAAAACAATTAATACTTTTATTAGGATATATTCACTAGAATAACACAAATAAAATACACATTCATTATAACAAATAAAACGATTATTAAATACTTAAGGTGTATTTTGAAAACTGTACAAAAGTACTTTTTACAGAAAACCCCCTCAAGTTTTACAAATTACAAAAAGGCCCCTAGCTAATATTGAACTTCAAATATCTTTCTTTTAGTCTGACTCGGGTTAGAGTCTGACTATTCCTGACTCGAATATGATTTAAGTCAACCTATATTCTTTTATACTCTAACCCAATTTGAATACATGAAAACCTGAATCCAGTTAACAATATATTCTTTTTGACTGAATCAAACCATGGATATTCATCCATTATCCTGATATTCCATTTACCTGATTATACAGTTACAACAATGCTTACTGATATCATGGTTTTGGTCAGCCACTCAACTTACATATTCCAATACTACAATACTGTTAAAACACTACGGGGTTTAAGGGGTAGATTGGTACGGAAGGTGTTAAAGGTGGCACGAGGTGGTCAGATTAAGACACCTAACCTGAATCCTGTTGCTGTTGTACCGTGGCATAACGGTTCCTCGTACTTTCCTTTTGCCCTGATCTCTAGCATATAGAGATCCCCCTCGTATACACTGGCATCCTTCTGTACCAAGCTACAAACAACAGCGTTACACAATGTTTCACAATATAACACTTTAGAAATACTGTTACTCTGTCATTCTCATTCTTCTTATTCTTTGGGACTTACCGAGCGACCTGTTCGCTGACGACATTCTATTTCTTTCTTCTTTGAATGTCGTCAGGTGCGTTGGACCAAGCTGAGATCGAGCCCACCGGTGAAGATTTGGAGCAGTTCCAAGAAGACCCAGAGCTCTAGATAATTGTACCTTGTTCTTTCCAGTCTTTTTCATTTCTGTTATGCCACTGTTTAGGCATTGCTTTTTCATTCCAGTTGTATTTTCATTTCATATATTGTACAAAGAATGTTATTAATAAAAGTTGCTGTTATTTCAATATCATTTGTCTCTTGTGATTATTTTATATTGCTTAGCTACGCTTAGCGTATGTACTTCTGAGTACATACGTAGCGGACCTCGTCGCGTCCACTTCGCCGTACACTGGGAAGCGGGGCGTGACAGATTTTGTTGGTGGCCCATGTAGGTCAGAGCTGTATGAATCCCTATCATGCAGTTCTTGTCTGCGTGATCAACCTAAGCAATATAACACAAGAACCAGCAACTAAAACATTCTCCACAATTCATGTACTTTGAATCTTGCAAATTTCTATTCCTTGAATCTTATCATTTCATACATTTGAATCTGTCCTAATCCAAACTTTTCTTCAGGATTATGGATTCCCCGAACAACACCAGCACCAACGTTAACAACACCTCTCCAGCACTACCTCTCACACCAGTTGTTCCGGCACCACCCACTGAGCAAACAATGCTATTTGATGCGATCCGCAGTCTTCTCGAGGGACAGCAACAACTATTGAGCCTTCCTGATAACGATGCACCGGGAGTAAAGCAATTCAGGGCTTTGCACCCAAAGCAGTTCTCTGGTAAAGGAAGCCCTCTTGAAGCGGAAGAATGGGCACAAAGTATCAAAGACGATCTGGCAGCAGCTCAAGTGCCAGACCACGCTTGGGTCCGTGTAGCGAAACTACAGCTCAAGGATAATGCCCGCAATTGGTGGAAGGCGGAAGAAACCCGTCTAGCACAGCCGATTGAATGGAGGAAGACATTTCGCGAGAAGTTTGATGCGAAATATTTCCCGGTGACTGCCAGGTTCGCTATGGAGCAGCAGTTTATTCATCTACAGCAAGGATCAATGTGGGAGAAATCGGTAGATGAATACGATGCTGAGTTCACTATGTTGAGCCGGTAAGATATGTCACAATAGTTCAATTTTTAAAAATATCACATATCACACAGCTAACACAATCTTTAAACAGATTCGCGGCACACTTGATACCGACGGACGAGATCAGAGCCCGTCGCTTTCAGCAAGGTTTGGACACAGAGATTAAGTCCGCTCTAGCGACAGGAAAGTTTTTGACTCATGAGGAAGCCCTGGAAGCTGCCCGCAGTTATGAGGCAGTCATGAAAGAGAGGGGCAGACCTCAGTCTGTAGGAGTCAAACGCCCTGCCAACCAGATGGCAGGTGGAGCCACGTCCAGACCATCTTTCGTGACGAGGCGACCCGGAGTACCAACTCATCGTCCTAGCCCAGCCTTTTGCACTTACTGCAAGAGAACTGGACATATGATGAAGGACTGCCGTCGAGCCAACCGCCTCTGCTTAATCTGCGGTTCAGCCACTCATGATATTGGATCTTGTCCCCAAAGGCAGAACTCAGTTGCTACACCCAGGCCAGCAAATACTTATCAGCAGCGACCAGCTCTTCCGGCACCTGCTCCCAGACTTGCACTGCCTGCACCACCTAGGGGGCCACAAGCTGCACCACATCCTCGACAGTTCCATCAAGCTCAAAGGAACGTTCAGAGGAATGCTCCTCAGGCCAGGAGGAATGTGCCAAAGCGCCAGGCTTTCATGATGTCTGTGGAAGAAGCTGAGGCCACTGGCCAAGTCATTACTGGTAAATTTTCTTTCTCAAAACTCATCTTTTAGTCTTGTTTACCTACACACTTTCCCTATACCTAAAACCTATCCCATATACCTTAGGTACAATCCTAGTAGCTTCACTACCTGCACTTGCACTGTTTGATACTGGAGCATCCCACTGCTTTATGTCGCAACGGTTTGTCCGAACCCATGCGATTCCAGTCTCACCGCTTGTATCCAGCTGGAACGTCAGTTCTGGGAATGGTGTTCTAAAGGCAACTATGGGATACAGCATGTGTCCAGTAATCGTCTGCAGTCGAGAGTTTTACGCTGACTTCAAAGTACTGGACATACCAAACTTCGATGTTGTTCTAGGAATGGACTGGCTTGGAACCTTTTATGCTACCATCGACTCTCGTCAAAGGAGGGTAGTATTTGAGATTCCCGATCATCCGGTCTTCTATTTCAAGAGTGGAGATCGTACCCTGGAGCCAAGTACTTACAAAGCGAAGTCAAGGGAAGCAGTAGTTGCAGCAGCTCAGGCAGAGGAAGAATCAAGACCGGAGGTAGTTCGAGAGTTCGACGATGTATTCCCTGACGATATATCAGGTTTGCCTTCCGATCGAGCTCTTGAATTCAGTATTGACTTAGTACCAGGAGCACAACCAGTAATCAAAGCACCGTATAGACTAAGTCCGGAAGGATTGAAAGAAGTTCGAACACAGTTGGACGAATTACTGACGAAAGGATGGATTCGTCCCAGCACTTCAAGTTGGGGAGCACCTGTACTATTGGTGAAGAAGAAGGAAGGTTCATACAGAATGTGCATCAACTATAGGGCCTTGAACGAAGTTACTATAAAGAACAAGTATCCACTCCCGCGCATCGACGATTTGTTCGATCAGCTAAGTGGATCTTGTGTTTTCTCTAAACTAGATCTTCGTTCAGGTTATCATCAAGTGAAGGTCAAGGAGGCTGATATTCACAAAACAACTTTCAGAACTCGTTATGGACATTACGAATTTCTAGTAATGCCATTTGGAGTGACCAATGCACCAGCAATCTTCATGAACCTTATGAACTCCGGGAGTATTTAGACAGGTTCGTTGTCATCTTCATCGACGACATCCTGGTATATTCTAAGAATCGGAAAGAGCATGCGGAGCACTTACAAATTGTCCTGGAAACACTTCGACAACGTAAGCTTTATGCCAAGTACAGCAAGTGCGAATTTTGGCTAAAACAAGTTGGTTTTCTTGGACACATCGTATCAGGAGAAGGGATTTCTGTAGATCCAGCAAAGGTTTCAGCAGTCAGCGAATGGCCTACGCCAAAATCAGTGAAGGATATTCGGAGTTTCTTGGGTTTAGCTGGATATTACAGAAGATTCATTGAAGGCTTTTCGAAGATAGCAACCCTCCTGACCAAGCTCACACGAAAAGATGAAGAATTTGTGTGGTCAGAAGCATGCGAGCAAGCTTTCGTAGAACTCAAGTCAAGACTGACCTCTGCACCTATTCTTGTCATACCGGATCAGTCTGGAGGATTCGAAGTGCATTGCGATGCATCCGGTAAAGGATTAGGATGTGTTCTACATCAGCACGGTAAGGTTGTGGCTTATGCTTCAAGACAACTGAAGACTCATGAGCGCAATTATCCGACGCATGATCTGGAGTTGGCAGCCGTTATTTTTGCCCTCAAGATTTGGCGCCACTACTTACTTGGTGAACGAGTGAACATCTACACAGATCATAAAAGTCTGAAGTATGTGTTTACTCAGAAGGAGTTGAATATGCGACAGAGAAGATGGTTAGAACTTATGGCGGACTTCGACATCAACTTGCAATATCATCCAGGAAAGGTAAACGTAGTACCTGATGCTCTTAGTCGCCAACCATTTGCAATGAATCTCACCGCTCAGTGGAAGCTTCAGCAGGATCTACATCAGATGGAGATCGAACTAGTCATGCCAGGTGATGTTTCAAATTTGATGAATCTGCAAGTTCAATCAAATATTGTCAATCAGATCAAAGCAGCTCAAGCCAGCGATGCTAAGTTGCAAAAGATCAGAGAACAAGTGGAGAATGGACTCAGAACAAATTTCATCATTCATGAAGACGAATCTTTGAGATACGGCAGCAGATTGTGTGTACCGAAGGGTCCTGTTCGGGAAGAGTTAATGAAAGAAGCTCATAGCTCTCCCTATTCAGTACATCCTGGAGGTACCAAAATGTACAAAGATCTACGTCAGAATTATTGGTGGCATGGAATGAAGCGTGAAGTAGCCAGGAGTGTCGCAAAATGCTTAGTGTGTCAGCAAGTAAAGGCTGAACATCACAGGACAGCTGGATTACGTCAACCGTTACCAATCCCAGAATGGAAGTGGCAGCATATCACGATGGACTTTGTAACTGCTCTTCCTCGCAGCACAAAGGGTAACGGTGCGATTTGGGTCATTGTGGATCGACTCACAAAGTCGGCTCACTTCATCCCATTTCGAGTTGGCCAATCAACTGAGACATTAGCGAAGAAGTACATGGAGGTAATAATCTAATTTAAGATTTAAACTCTTCATAATGTACTATCTCTGATACCCATGAACTCGTACAGGAAATTGTGAGACTTCATGGAGTACCGGTCTGCATTGTCTCCGATCGTGACACCAGGTTCCGATCGCAATTTTGGCAAAGTCTGCAAGCTAGTTTGGGAACAAGTCTGAACTTCAGTACGGCTTATCATCCACAAACAGATGGTCAGTCGGAACGAACTATTCAGATCTTGGAGGATATGCTCAGAGCATGTATGCTCGACTTCAAAGGATCGTGGGAAGATCACCTGCATCTTGTGGAGTTTGCGTACAACAACAGCTACCAAGCAAGCATAGGAATGGCACCTTTTGCAGCATTGTATGGAAGGAAGTGTCGATCACCATTAAGTTGGGACGACATCGGAGATAGAGAACTCCTTGGACCAGAGATGATAGTAGCGACCGTCGATGTGGTTCGTACTATCAGAGAAAGAATGCGCATAGCCCAAGATAGACAGAAACACTGGGCTGATGCGAAGAGACGACACTTGGAGTTCCAGCCAGGAGATCATGTATTTCTGAAAATTTCTCCGAACCGCGGAGTGATCAGATTTGGAAGACGGGGAAAGTTGAGTCCAAGATACATTGGACCGTTCGATATACTCGAACGAGTCGGTGAAGTGGCATATCGTTTAGCGCTCCCACCCTCATTGGAAGGAGTGCATAACGTATTCCATATATCCCAACTCAGAAGGTATGTGAGTGACCCCAGCCATGTACTAGATCATTCCGAGCTCACGATACAGCCTTATTTGTCTTGTGAGCAACAACCTGTGGAGATCCTGGACAGGAAAGTGAAGACACTTCGGAACAAAGAAGTTAATTTGGTCCGGGTAATGTGGAGGAAAGACACTCCAGAAGAATCCACGTGGGAAAGGGAGGATGAGATGCGTGCAAGATATCCGCACCTTTTTGTAAATTAGTCCTTAAATAAAAGATGTAAATTTCGAGGACGAAATTTTTGTAAGGAGGGTAGATTGTAACAACTCCAATTTTGTATACCAAAAAAATTGCTTTAAATGTAGTGTACACTTGGAGTATTGATGTTGCTGGAAACAATTTAAGTATCTATTTCCTTACAATAATTACAAAAAGGAGCTTGTAGCTCACTGGTAATACCTTACACTGCTGAACCAAGCCACTAGAGTTCGAATCTCATACCCCACATAATTTTTATATCTTTTTGTTTTAATTTTTTAGAAGTCAAACGGTCAAACAGCCATAACTCACAATTTATTGCGAATTAAAAAAAAATTAAACTATACCAAAAATCCCCCCAGACCAGACCCGACCCAACGGCGCCCGACTCGGCCCTGACTCGGCCGACTCGGCAGGCGACTCGGCCGAATCGGCCGGCGTCGCCGGCCAGACTCGGCCGGTCGGCCGAGTCGTCAACACGAAAAATCTTCGTGTTGACCTGGTCTTCATCCCTGCATACTCTAAATTTTTTTACTGTTACCCAATTCTCAATAAATCCCTTTTAAGACCAAATTTAATGAATTTTTAATGTTTTTATATTTTTTAAATATTTTTTTTAACCCTAACCCTAACCCTAGCCTAGCCCTATATAAAGACCCCTATACTCTACCTTTTCCCTTCACAACTCTAAGTCCACTCTCCCAAATTCTCGAGAACTCGGTACGAAGAGCGAGAAGCGAAGCGCTGCCGAAATCGACGATGGATTCCGGCGACCGGATCAGGACCTTCGCGACGTTTTCAACGAATCGGCAACCACCACATCCATTAGCTTCATTAGCTTGTCCAAACCGTAAGTCCCATCCCTTCTATCTCTCTTTTCTATAAGTGTAAAAATACGACTTTTTGGAACCCGACGGAAATCGGACAAACCGATTTCCGATTCGGTTTTTCTATAAATTTCCACTTGTCATCTAATACATAATATCTACCCATATTCATGTTGACTATTAATCACCCATAAACCAATTTAATCAAATTTTTTCACATGAAATGATAGCTTCTTTGTAAAACCGTATTCTTTTCATAAAAATACCATGAAGTTCATTTTTCTTAGTTTAATCAATTACCTCACTCCTAAATATGTTTATCTTGATCACAAAACTTGTAGAACTCAATTTGAATGAAATTTCACACATAAAATGATAACGTTTTCGAATACCGTATTCTTGCGCTATAATACATTTAAGTTTAACATGTCATAAAACTTCACCAAAACTTAAAATAAGTCACGAGGTAATGACCTACCTCTACACATACTTAATATAACCCTAATTGATAAATATCAAAATACAGAATACGAAATTACAGGACTTTTCACTAAAATACCCTAATCTTTATAACTTTTATTGAAAGCTTTAAGTTGTAAATATTTCTAAGTAAAATCTTTTAATAAAATGAAAGCACGATTGGTCATGGACATCGATCGTTTATCTAAACTGACTTTATGGTGTCTAGGCTAGGCAAGTGAGCTTGGGTAACTTTAAAAGGCCCGTCTCACGATTCGTGAGCGGATCCCTCCCTCCTCACTTGTACTTACCTAGCCACAATTGGCGGTGAATAGGCGATTTGAGGCTTCTAATGACTTATCGTTTAGACCTTAGAAATAGGCTAGTTGGCTTAGGAAACCCTAACAACTAAAATACGGAAAACTATACTCTTTTGCAAATAAATACCTTATATTTATAAAACCGTTTTCCTAAATGAAAAGTATTGTTAAACCTAAGTAAAGCGCCGCTACAACCCACTTTTGGGGAACCTGTTAGGGATAGTACGGTTCATCGTGCACCTGCAGGCTAGTAGTGCGAGATTCAGACCTCCGCAAGGAGTATTCGATCTCGAAAGGTTTAAAATACAATATTAAGGAAAAATGAGATTTTTTCTAAATAAAATATTTATATTAAATTATTCATGTGTTAATATATATATAATTATCATTTAAACACCTATTTTATCATAATATAAAGTTTCCACTTCTTCCTAAAATTAAAAGATTAAAAGTTACGTTAAAATACCATGAATTTCAAATAAAACAATTAATACTTTTATTAGGATATATTCACTAGAATAACACAGATAAAATACACATTCATTATAACAAATAAAACGATTATTAAATACTTGAGGTGTATTTTGAAAACTATACAAAAGTACTTTTTACAGAAAACCCCCTCAAGTTTTACAAATTACAAAAAGGCCCCTAGCTAATATTGAACTTCAAATTATCTTTCTTTTAGTCTGACTCGAATATGATTCAAGTCAACCTATATTCTTTTATACTCCAACCCAATTTGAATACATGAAACCCTGAATCCAGTTAACAATATATTCTTTTTGACTGAATCAAACCATGGATATTCATCCATTATCCTGATATTCCATTTACCTGATTATACAGTTACAACAATACTTACTGATATCATGGTTTTGGTCAGTCACTCAACTTACATATTCTAATACTACAATACTGTTAAAACACTACGGGGTTTAAGGGGTAGATTGGTACGGAAGGTGTTAAAGGTGGCACGAGGTGGTCAGATTAAGACACCTAACCTGAATCCTGTTGCTGTTGTACCGTGGCATAACGGTTCCTCGTACTTTCCTTTTGCCCTGATCTCTACCATATAGAGATCCCCCTTATATACACTGGTATCCTTCTGTACCAAGCTACAAACAACAGCGTTACACAATATTTCACAATATAACACTTTAGAAAATACTGTTACTCTGTCATTCTCATTCTTCTTATTCTTTGGGACTTACCGAGCGACCTGTTCGCTGACGACATTTTATTTCTTTCTTCTTTGAATGTCGTCAGGTGCGTTGGACCAAGCTGAGATTGAGCCCACCGGTGAAGATTTGGAGCAGTTCCAAGAAGACCCAGAGCTCTAGATAATTGTACCTTGTTCTTTCCAGTATTTTTCATTTCTGTTATGCCATTGTTTAGGCATTGCTTTTTCATTCCAGTTGTATTTTCATTTCATGCATTGTACAAAGAATGTTATTAATAAAAGTTGCTGTTATTTCAATATCATTTGTCTCTTGTGATTATTTTATATTGCTTAGCTACGCTTAGCGTATGTACTTCTGAGTACATACGTAGCGGACCTCGTCGCGTCCACTTCGCCGTACACTGGGAAGCGGGGCGTGACAATGATGTCCTTAATCTTTACAGACTATGATGTCTTTAAACTGGACCACCATGTCCTTAAACTGGTAATCGACCGCGATGTCCCTAAACTAAACAATAGAGCCTAAATGCTCTTTTATTGGATCTAAACGATCCCGTTAAGTTGATCTTAGTCGAAAATTAGACTAGCGTATCCTTAACATACGTTTAAGTTGATCTTAGTTTCAAATGAGACTAACGTATCCTTAAACCCAACCCCAAATCCAAATCTAAGAAGATACGGATTTGGACTAATCCACGCCCTTCGGGCGACAACGTAAATTAGTCTCCGTATACAATCCACGGGCAACCAAAAACAAAACAAACACACACGACATGAAGTGACCATCTGGAGAAGGAGAAAGTGGTTACCGCGATGCGGTAGCGTAATTAACTGCAGGGGCTTACGCCTGCAGGGAAGAGCGTCCCCACAGTCAAAAAACCTCTCAACGAGGGGGAATTTTGTCATGCCCCGCTTCCCAGAGTACGCTAAGATGGGCACGTGACATAGCCAACCATGCTATCTGCGGATAGGAAAAATCCTTCCACAGTCACATTACGGCTGTAGAGATATCAAGAACAGGAAAGTAAACTAAACTATCTAGTACATGTCCATAAGCCATAGTAAATGCGTCAAGAAATAATATAATATGCGGAAGCAAAAGATCAAATAAATAAAATACCTTGAAAGTAAAACTGAATACCAACAGGATCCTCACCGCTCGGCCTAACAGCGGCAGTACTCCTGATCAGTCTGTAATAAAGGTAGAGAATCTGGGCCATGCAAAACCCAGACGTCAGTGCGTCATAATATCAAGCAATACTATAAACAGGGGTAGCAATACATGCAGGTATAATTATAAATGATAAAACAAGCATAACAGTGATATAAGTAAGGACAGTGGGGTAATGTGTAGTGAGCAATCTAAACTGGTATATTGGGTTAACTACTCTCAAGTCTTTGAAATCAATTTGATGAATCATCGATGTAACTCAATAGTATCCCGTGCGTGCCCGGGATCACGGTCTATGACTCTCGGGCTGAATCGGAGACGTGCCGCAAGGCAGTAAAAGGGTAGTAGGTAATGACGAGTGATGTCAGCAGCATCACCCCGGGGCTGGCCTAGCCCGTAAGACTGATCAGAAAAGGTAGAGAACTGTCAAGTTACAAGTCAGGTTTCATTATTGATTTCCCCATACCCCCAAATTATATGTATTCAAGTCAGGTATTAAATAATCTAGAGATAGTGCCAACATAGGATCATGCAGGTATAGGTTTGTCTGGATAGACAACAGGAACTGTCCGTAAGGACAACATGTCATGTTTGTTGGCATTAGACACAATATCAGGTAACAGGTAAAGCCATGGTATATCAGGTCAAGCCAGGTAGTATATAGGTATCATGTCATGTCAAGAAGTGCACGGTATCATGTCGTGTCAAGTAATAGGTGTATCAAGTCATGTCAGGGGTGCACAACATATCACATGGGTGCTCAAAATCAAACTATACTAAGCATGGGTACACAAAATAAGTATGTACTACTAATGAAATAAACTAGTATGAATAGTATGCACATAGATAGAAAGTCAAGACATGGATGCACACTGTCAATTAGGATTACATTTGATAGTTCCAAAACTAATTAGATTACACTTTACTAAACAATATTGGGTTATTAAGGAGATCTGTGAATGCGGCTATATGTATTCTATTCGATATGGATGTGAATGGATATCATATAACCTTTAGATGATAACTAGTTAATGCACGATGTTCAATTAAACAATGGGAACGGTTATATGCAATTTGATGCGATATACTATACTATGATATGTGACAAGATAAGCTGCATACGCTAGATATGAAATGAAAAGAACGGATGCATATGGTCCTTATAAAACTGTGAAACAAGCACTATGGATGCACGGTTTGAAATTCAATAATTATACTTATTAAAAATAGATGCATAAAATGTAATGTTGCATGTAGCAAGGTAAACTTGCCTTGATCGGATCACGATACGGGATGCGCACGCAGCGTCCAATGTCGGCAAATGTTGCAACATCCACACGCGCACATGGGAAGGTCCATGCACATCAAGAAGTTAACCACGCAAGTAGGGGACGTCCCCAGAGTCGCCCGGATCAGCGTCGGCGAGCACGGCTCCGGCGACGGTCAGAAACCGAGAATGTAGAAAGAGAAGAAGAAGTTGTAGGAGAAGAAAAAGAAGAAGAAGAAGAGAGGAAGGGGATGGTGCTCTGGGGTTGGTGTTTGGGGACAGAGGAGGTGGCAAGGGAGTCGTCGATGACGATGAACCATCGACGGCGAGGTTCCGGTGAAGGCTTCGGGTGTGCAGGTTCTTGAGGGGCTATCGGGGTGTTTGCAGGGGCTCGGGAGAGAGAAGGGAAGTGGAGGAAAGAGAAGGGAAGAGGTGGTGTTGGCAACGGGGATGTAGAGACGACGACGAGGTCAGAGCTCCCGTGAGGCGAGGGTGTGCAGGGGATTCTAGGGTTCACGGGTTTTTTTTCTAGGGATGGTGGTGGTGGAAGTTGAAGAGAGAGGTGATGAGACGGATGGGATGGAGGCGAAGCTCAGGCGAAGGGAAGATGAGAGGCTAGGGTGTCGGCGGCGAAGGTGAAGGCAAGGCAGGGGAATTGGGCTCGCTCGAGTGAAGGTGGGTGTAGCGAGGGTTCTTGGGGGAGAGAGATTTGCGGAGGAGAGGAGAATAGAAAGAGTTGAGAGAGGAGGCGAGGTCGAAGATGAGATGAGGATGGTGAGGAGGCAACGACGAGGCAAGGCGCGGCGTGGGTTAAGGTTAGGGTTCTCGTGGACGAAACGACAGGAAAAAGAAGAAGAAGAAAGGAACAAGGGAGGTAAGCGTAAGGAGCGGGAAGGTGACGGGAATCGAGGACTGCATAGTATCTCCGAGAGGAGAGAGAAAGCGCGAGAGGAGAGAGAAAGGAGAGAAAGAAAGACTCAGCGGAGAGAGAAAAAGGAGAGAAAAGGAGAGAGAAAGAAAGTTGTGTCAGTGAGAGAGAGAGGGATAGGTTGTTAGGGAAAATCGTTTAAAAGTTAAGATTTTAAATAAAAAAGATTTGTAAGTTATATAAATTTTAAACTGTTAATCAAATCTTAAATATAAATATTATATTAAATAAAAATTGGATTTTCAAGTAAATACAAATTTAGTCCAAAATACGCCCGGGTCGGGTCTAAAAATTTAGATTTAAAATACGAAAATTATATGCAGCTTCCAAATTTTAAAATGAATGATTAGGTAACTAAAAAGCATAGCCCCAAGGACGGACGCACGTACGTACGCGTAGCTATCCAACCACGTCCGTTTCACTGAACGGAACGAGAACAAGATGCATGGACGCTACCACAGGGTTAGGGGTATCATGCAGGATATGAAATGCAATTTTAATTTATTTTATAAGACCTAAAATGTTATATGATAAAACGTGTGATGCTAGATGATATGCCAGTATGTAGTTTATATGAGATGCACGTGTCTATTTAACCAGCCAGGGTAGTCTATAAATATGAATCAACAAGTTCAACCAAGCGGGTCGGGTCGAATGCAATGTAAACAGTAAACTACCATTCGCCCTCAAACAAGATAAATCAATAAAATACCACAGACAACAAATACGAAAACAGAAATTGGTATAACCGAACTCGGTTGTTACAAATCTGACGAAGTCTGCTACATCGGCCACATCCGTCTAAACCTTCGATACATGGTGTCATAAATCAACTTGGCATCTTCGGAGAGCTAGACAGATAGCACCAATTAGCATCTACCCCTGAATTCAGGAAAGACGGACCTACGCGGTCCCGTCTCTGTGTCCGGAAGGGAACATCTACGAAGCCCTCTGGCTGAGTCATGTATATGCTCTCTTCTAAATCGCCATTTAGAAAAGCGGTCTTGACGTCCATCTGCTAGATTTCGTAGTCATGGTATGCAGCGATGGCAAGTAGGATCCGGATGAACTTAAGTATAGCCACCGGAGAAAAGGTTTCATCATAATCCACACCTGTTCGTAGACAAAAACCTTTTGCTACAAGTCTAGCTTTGAAAGTCTCAACTTTTCCATCTACACCAAGTTTCTTCTTAAACATCCACTTGCTCCCAATGGGTTTTACCCCTTCAGGAGCAACTTCCAAAGTCCATACTTTGTTGGTGTACATGGATTCTATCTCACGTCGCATTGCATCCAGCCATTTCACAGAGTCCCCACTCGTGATGTCCTGCTCGAAACTAGTTGGGTCATCATCTTTCATGATACAATCCTCACTCCCACCGTCAATGAGAAAACCATAGTATCTCTCAGGTGGATAAGGAACCCTACTAGATCTGCGGGGTGGCTGAGGTTTGTCGGGGACTATCGAATTCTCTGGTTCTACCAAATCATCAGCTGTTGTTTGTGTAGCTGGAACTTCTTTCAGTTCTACCTCATGACCACTAATTTCTTTTTCAAGGAATTCTTTTTCTAAAAAGGTGGCATGCCGAGAAACAAACACCTTTTGTTCCTCGGTATGGTAGAAGATATACCCTCGCGAATGTTTGGGATATCCAATAAACTTACACAGAACTGACCATTCCTCGAGCTTGTTCTGATTTTGTGTTTTCACATATGTCGGACAACCCCACATCTTAACATAATTAAGACATGGTCTCTTTCCTTTCCATATCTCATATGGAGTGGTTGGCACGGATTTGGTAGGAACCATATTCAATAGGTCTGCAGCTGTCTCTAGTGCATAATCCCAAAAGGAAATAGGCAATTCAGCGGTACTCATCATAGAGCGCACAATATCTAATAGGGTGCGGTTCCTCCGCTCCGATACACCGTTGTGCTGTGGTGTATACGGAGGAGTAAGCTGAGAGAGGATCTCATTCTCTTTTAGATAATCCAGGAACTCCGTGCTTAAGTATTCTCCTCCCCGATCAGATCGAAGGATTTTAATACTTTTACCCGTCTGGTTCTCAACTTTATGCTTATATTCTTTGAATTTCTCAAAAGCTTCAGACTTGTGTTTCAACAGGAATACATGTCCGAATCTTGAGAGATCGCCAGTGAATGTAATAAAGATATGAGGAACCATTCCTAGCATTTGTAGACATAGGACTGCATACATTACTATGTATCAGTCCTAAGAGTTCAGTAGCTCTTTCTCCGTGTCCAGTAAACAGAGTTTTGGTCATTTTGCCTTTGAGACATGACTGGCAAGTTTCATAAGATGTAAATTCAAACGGGTTTAAATATCCATCCTTATGTAACTTAGCGAGTCGTGTCGCATTGATATGACCTATTCTACAATGCCACAAGAAGAACTCGTTCATTTCTGAACTTTTTCTCTTGTGTGTGTTATGTATGTTAAGAACTGTGGTTTGATTAGATCGTCTATGCCATTACTTAACGAGCCTGATTCAATCAACTTTTGATTTAGGAAAATGTTCATAACATTATCCTGCAATACAAAATTATATCCTTCCTTACTTAATAAAGAAACTGATATAATATTGCATATCAGGTTCGGTATGTAATAACATTAGTTCAGAATCAATGTATTACCAATTGGTAATACAAGATGATATTCGCCAACTGCTTTGGCTGCAACATTTTCACCATTCTCTACTCTTACAGAATGATCACCTATTCCCAGTTGTCTACCTTTGTTTAGCCCATGCAACATATTACATATGTGGGATCCCGATCCGGCATCTAATTCCAGGACGTAGAGTGTACTGAGAAACGGTTCTCGGTAACAAACACACCCGAAGAAGATGCATCAACATGCTCATTCCTCATTTGGGTGGCGTGGTAATACGGATATTCCCCTATTTCCTGCTCGGACTTCTAACAATTATAAGATAGAGCGGAACCAACGTTCCCTAGTCCAGTATAACAAGCGGGTTCGGTCAATACATCCATATTATTATCTTGATTAAAGCATGTCATGGTCGCTACCTGGAGAGAGAGAGAGAAGAAAACACTTAGCGTATGCTCTTGCAAGATTAAATTGGTTATTATTTTATCTAATCAGGATGGCTCCCACTGTTTTTATCAAATCTTCCTTCAAATCCTAAAAGGTAAGACTAGCCGGGATTAATTACACCCTACAAGTTCGCTAACCGGTCAGCCAGGCCAGTGTTGGTACTTTAAGGGGGGTTCCCTGTGTTTTTGCATGGACCTAATTAAAGTAAACCTCGTTTTCCCAGAAGTATAACCCCATTGACACTTTTCTAGACACCTAATGGGTTAGCTAATTGTAAAGTGCAAAACTCTCCTAGAAGTAACTCTTACTCGCAGTTGGTATCGGGATCCAACTATCTCATAGAAGGTCTGCAATCTCATTGCAAATTTCAACACTTGAAATTCCCGATAATGTTTTGTCCCTAGCGTCTATGACCTTGACGCAGGCCAACAAACCATAGTCCGCTAGTCAAGTTCAACCCGTACATTTCATGATTGAATTAAACCCACCCGCACGACCCTTGACGCAGGCCAACAAAATCGTACGACTACTCTAATCCAATCGCATCACATGCTACAGATAAGCACCAATTAGCTACCGCACACTATGCCTTGACGCAAGCCAACAAACGTAGCACGAATACTAAATAGTACTTATCTGAAATGACGGAGGGCTACGACAGGTTTTAAAGAAAACCTTTTGCATAATGAATTTGATATCGTTGTAGAATCGAGTGATTTGAAAAGGAGTGGTTTAAGCTCCGCTTTTAAAATCGTGTTTTTTCAAAATAAACCGAGTGGATGTAGCATCTGCTAGCTTTTGCTAAAGAGGCCATTCCCAGTAAAGGGATCTCGGATCTTTCCTCATCGAATGAGGTGTTAGATATTCATCAAGGAATACCGCTATGTAAAGTAAGAACTAGAGCTACCTTTTTGAAATTTGATTCTACAATATCTTTAGGTTTCTTTCCTTTCATTAATCTTATTAATAAAGTCCCATCATTTATGCTTCCTAAGCATCACAGAAGAAATGAAAATACAACGTACGCTTATGCCATCCGCATTCACCTCGGGGTCCCGTCATGCACCGTTAGGTTGGTTAACTAACGGCAGAGCGGGGGCAGGACTAGTGCGGATGCAAAACATAAGCAACGTTTATTATATATCATATATATAATATAAAGCATTCATCTCACGCAGTTATATGATCTCATCACAGAACAATGCAGCAGAAGTCAACATATGAAATATTGGATATATTAGGAGGTCTGTGTTTTAAATTAAACCAGTAAAAAAACATGAATTCCACGGCCGTGATGAATAGCCAAACCCACATCTCTAGACCCCTACGAGAGCGGCAAGCAACCCTACTAATTCTAGAGTTAGGAGACCCGGTCTCGACCCCTCGAGATGGTCTCCTACTGGACTCTATAACCCGGTTACTTGTGCTCCCCGCTTTGGGTCTATCCTAATGCGGAAAAGTAAGTAATATACATCAATGGTGACATCATCCACAACTCGGAAGTGTCCCAATAAAAGAATATTACATACAAGTTTTTACATAAATGAAAAGAAAAACTCTCATCTCACATAAAAACCCCGGCTATTCAAAACACGACGATCCAATATAACATATCACAGCAACACATAATATCACATGTCATCAACGTAAGTAAATATGCGTATCTCAATTGTCGTTGACGTATAGCAACGAAACCGGCGATGTACCATATATTACACTTACGGTCGCGGAAAAGAGAGTGAAAACTACAACAATTGGAATCCACAATGTCCTTAGACATCATAAACCGGAAATATCACATACTTCAGATTTCATGCCTAACCATATGAATTCCTTAGACATCATAAACCTGGAATATCTCATATTCCGAATTTCATACCTAACCTTATAAACCCTGCATTTTAGTCTCAATATTGAAAACACTTTTCAATAACTAGTCGGGTAATTCAACAAGATTCCTGACAATCAGATCGAATGCTTGTCGAAAAATTTAATAGACGGCCGCACCCCCGATACCGTTGACGAAGTGCGCTTAGGCGAAACACCACGGCCGCGGGCACCCGGGGATGCTTTTGGCAACGGGGTTCTCCTATGGTCACTTGGTCGGGGCTATGGTGCGTGGCTATCTACTAATGTTACCCGGCGAATATCCGCGTACACTACATGATTACGATGGAGTTTTGATCCATATCGAAACCCCGTGGCAACTGATCAATGAGACTAAATTGCTAGATTTATAAAATTCAAACTAGTTTTCATAAAACTAATTATTTTGGATTCCAAATATTGTATCACAAACCACAGATATCTATACGATGTTAAACATTTTAATCGAATCAACAAACCCCCAAAATTCCCAGAGACCTCAACACTTGAGTCACAATTAAAAATACCCAGGCAGTGCCCCAAGCACCTACGGACCAACACAAGAAGCCACACTCCCTGCCTCACCAACGGCACCGCGGAACAGCCGCCAAAAGCATGCTTTGGCCATGCTTGCGCGACCGTTTGGTCGAGTTAGGCCGTCGTTTTTCTTGTGGGTCCATATAATACCCTGCACAATTTTTTGAATATTTTTAATTTGGAAAATTCCAACATTTGAATTTTTTTTCATACAGCATGTAATTTTGGGTTTCTGAAGTTCGATCGAACACTTTAACTTCGTTTAGGCCACTCCTAATGCTCTAGCCTCGCTCTGATACCACTGTAGGGTTTCTTAGCACTCTCACTAGGTTTTATAAGATATCGGGTATGCAATTTAAAAAAATCTAGAGAGTAAAGCAACCCAAACCAAGGATCTAACTAGAGAATTAGGATTAAACTATACAAGTAAACAACTTTACTCTAAGTGAACAAGGAATACAACTTTTGTAGACCGGTCCTTCACTTCTAAAGCTCCGTGTAGTGATCCCTTAGCTCTAAGTGGCGGTCTCCCGGACTCTCGTCAGGCTCCACTAGGTGAAAGGAACAAGCTTGCTTAAAGATCTTCGAGGCTGAAGATGATCTACGTCGAGAAATCTCTAACTCAAGCTACCTCTTCACTAATAGAGAATTAGTGAAGCAAACAACCTATACTAAATGACTAGTTTGGTATAGATTGATGAAGTAGGAATTTTGCTTACTTTAGAATTATTTCTCTTTCTCTCTTTCTTCACCTCAAGAAAACCTAGAGAGCTAAATTGAAATGAAGAAGAAGATGAATGGTGAATAATGGCAACCATGGGTGAGAAAATATCACAAATGATATTTGTAGAGATTTAACCATGGCTGAAGATAATGATTGGGTTAATAAATAGCTAGAGTAAAACAAAATTAGTGGACTAAGTCAATAGATTCCACAAGCTTCTACAAGCATCTAACCCATGAAAATTTCCACCTAATTTTGTTTATTCCCTAAATAAATAATCACCCTTATTATCTTAAGTATGGAATGAGTCTCATACACCCATATACAATGTATCATCAAGCATGACACAAAAAGAATAAATTAATATATATCACACACACACACACATATATATATATATATTAAATCTATAAGTAGAAAATAAATTCTTAAGTGAGCTAATATTAGTTAATATATATTAATATATCAAATATATAATTATATATAGTAAATTATTAAATCAACACTTGATTTAATAATCCGGCTATATCACATATATCCGACTAATATTATTTATATCATCTTATTGAATCAACACTTGATTCAATAACCCGGCTATATCTCATATAACCGACCGATATCATATATCGCGAGATTAAAATACGGTATCTCATACACCTATTAATCTCAGTCCCGCACATATCACATATGTGCCCTACTTCGTTTCGCTTGAGCCAGGAAACATCTATGTAGGACTCTAAAGACTCGTCAATACGCTGGCAGTAGATAACGATCATATCAGTTACCCATAAGCCGTCAGCGGTACTAGCTGGACGTAACGGCTATTCGGGTATTGAGCGATCAGAAGATCAACAAGCAAGCTTGTCTATACTCCCATGAATCCAATAAGTAACACTACCGTACAGTCCGGTCTCTTCGTCTGATATGTTGCATATCTAGCTTGGGGGTGGTAAACGTCAGACCCCAATAGCTTGATAAGTCATGCAGATATGAGGGTCATAATGGTTCGAGAAACTACTGATAAAACTTACCAGTAAATCTCAGCAACCCTGACCAGGGATTTCCTGTTATGGCCAATCGAGCACAGCGCAACATCAACCCCCAATACCGGGAGATACGAAACCCCTCCTATCGCTCATTGCCTCTATGTGACTCGGGACTGTACCCAAAAACCACCTGTTTGCACACTCTCTTGAACGTGGTATGGTGGAAATCAAAGAAAAGTGGGAATCACATAAGACTCTATGACGATCTCGGGTCTACCAACTAACATGTACCGGTGTCACCAGAGAACTGCTATCTGACGATAGGTATAATACCATCTAAGAGTTTGCGGCGAGTCCTATTCGGTGTACCCATTCTTCAATGAGCATCTGTATACAATCTTTGATGTCAAACACCAATGGCTATGGGATTAACCATCGCCCAATACAGGGTCAAGAAACGTACACACTAATCAACTTTGGAATATCGATGCCCTGTCTCGATACTCTCTCGACTAGGAATAATTAAAAGATGTACTCATGGACCACCCTGGCCTCACTGGTATGATCTACATCATAATCCTGGTAGTCCAGTACACATCCTAAGGGTTTTATCAACATGTAACAGAGAGATAGTACCAAGATACAAGTATGCATGTTAAGATAAAGAGCAACCAGATCGCATACTAACATGTCGAGCAAGAAATTCCTCTCTCTATATGTCCAAGCATCCACTATAATATACAATCATGTATGTAGGGTGTTTTTCGTCACCCCATTGAGATGGGAATACGCGCGCGCTTGTCAGGCGTACTACAGATTCCCCCTGCCTAGGGTAGGCCGGGGTTTAATGATTGTGGGGATCCGAATCTCCGGCAACCGCGGACTAAGCTGCCGTTAATTACCCCTCGCCTTTGGGGCGAGGGAACCTCCGATTAACGGGTTAAACTGTTCATGCGAACTCAATGTGCAGTGTACGTGTGTGTTGTTTTGAAAAGGGGGGTTTAGACATGTCGGGAGCCACGCAGAGTTTTTACGGGGGTCCCGCTACCCGGATAGCGGGCTGGGGGTCAAGAGGGCTAGCAGCCCCCTTGCGGGGTGCGGGGCAGCGCCCCGTTAGAAATTTTTTTCTAACAGGGACAGTGTCGTGGGGTACATGTGTGTGTAAATATGTATACATATGTATATATATATATGTATGTACATAAAAAGTGGGGGGAAAGGCATCCAAAAGATGCGTGGGGGCAGCACTTTGGGCGCTGTGCGCCTAGGTGCTGTGTGCTCAGGCGCTAGAATGCCACGTGTCGGCACATGGGCGCTCTGCGCTTGAGCGTTGGGCGCTTGAGCGCAAGTGCGCCACGTGTCGGCACGGGGGCGACTTGCGCCTGAGCGCTTGCGCTTGAGCGCAAGCGCGCCACGTGTCGGCACCGGGGCGACTTGCGCTCGAGCGCTTGCGCTGGAGCGCAAGCGCGCCACGTGTCGGCACCGGGGCGACTTGCGCTTGAGCGCTTGCGCTGGAGCGCAAACGCGCCACGTGTCGGCACCGGGACGACTTGCGCTCGAGCGCAGGGCGCTGTAGTGCAAACGCGCCACGTGTCGGCACGTGGGCGCTGTGCGCTCGAGCGCTGAGCGCTGGAGCGCAAGCGCGCCACGTGTCGGCATGCGGGCGCTCTGCGCTTGAGCGCCGGCGAGAAAAGGAGGCTTTTAGCCTAAGAAACAGAAGCTATGCTTCAGAAAGGGAATATTTGTTGTTTTATATATATATATATGTGTGTGTGTGTGTGTGTGTGTGTGTGTGTGTGGAGTTAAAACTCCTAAGATGTTTTGAAGCTGATGAAGGGGGTTCTTCTTCTTTCTGTTGCTTGGCCGGATCTTGAAGATCAAGAAGTAGGAGATTTTAAAAATTACTCCTTTTTGAGATCTGGTCGGAGATCCGAGTTCTCCTTTGTGGGTTTTGTGGTGGAAAACTACTTAGTTTTGGAAAAGAAAGAGTAAAAGTCTTGATTTAATTCAAAAGAAATGAGAAGGTTTAGAATCTTGGAGAAGGAGCAGGAGGCACAAAGAACCCTAGTTTTGGGGGGAATGAAAAGTATTGTTTTTTTATTCATCATCATTTTGCCTTATATAGGCTTACATAATTACATATAGCCCCTTGGGCTTTACAAAAATGGCGTTTTGACCATCCCATGGCTCATGTGCCATTTCATTTTTGCACATAAGCCATGGGCTTACAAGAATTTGGCTTTATACCCATTTTGTTTACATTCATGCATAAAAAATTACATAAAAATTATTTATGACATGATTTCGTTGTTGGCATGGGGAGGCTGGCCGCGGGCTCGACTTGGGCATGGGCCCGCTTGACCTGGGCTTGGGCCCACATAGCTTGGGGGTTGACCTTGACTTTGACTCGGTCAACCGGGGTGTAAATTTTTACCCCAACAAATTTCCCCCCATCAATAAATGCACACAGTATATGTGGGTCGTGTGCTTGAAATTGATGGATCTTCTTTTGCGTGGAGGCGACTTGCTTTGGTTCCCACTTTTCGGGATGCACTGCCTTTTTTTACGACATGGACGGTCGACGCTTGATGCGTCTCCGAGACGGAGTGTCCGTGGTAGACGTTTCCCTGGCCCGGAGCGATCTGGTTCCTGCTTTGTAGGAAGCCTGCACTGCCCTTTTTGCGACACGGACGGTCGACGCTCTGATCCGGAGTGATTTGGTTCCCGATTTGTGGGAAGCCTGCACTGCCCTTTTTACGACGTGGACGGTCGACGCTCTGATCTGGAGCGATTTGTTAGACGTGTCCCCGGCACGAAGTGTCGCTGGTCGACGTTTCCCCGAGGCGGAGTGCCGCTGGTTGACGTGTCCCCGGCACGGAATGTCTGCTTGACGTTTCCCCGGCACGGAGTGTCGCTGTCGGACGTTTCCCTGATGCGAAGTGTCTGTGTTGGACGTTTCCCCGATGCAGAGTGTCGCTGGTTGATTTGTCCCCGGCACGGAGTGTCTGCTTGACGTTTCCCCAGCATGGAGTGTCGCTGTTGGACGTTTTCCTGATGCGGAGTGTCTGTGTTGGACGTTTCCCCGATGCAGAGTGTCACTGGTTGACGTTTCCCTGATGCGGAGTGTCTGTGTTGGACGTTTCTCCGATGCAGAGTGTCGCTGGTTGACGTGTCCCCGGCACGGAGTGTCGCTGATCGACTTTTCCCCGGCGCGGAGTGTCGGGTTGACTTTTCCCCGGCACGGAGTGTCGCTGATCGACTTTTCCCCGGCATGGAGTGTCGGGTTGACTTTTCCCCGGCACGGAGTGTCGCTGATCGACTTTTCCCCGGCGTGGAGTGTCGGTGGTTGACTTTTCCCCGGCACGGAGTGTCGCTGATCGACTTTTCCCCGGCGCGGAGTGTCGGGTTGACTTTTCCCCGGCATGGAGTGTCGCTGATCGACTTTTCCCCGTCGCGGAGCGTCGGGTTGACTTTTCCCCGGCATGGAGTGTCGCTGATCGACTATTCCCCGGCGCGGAGTGTCGCTGGTCGACTTTTCCCCGGTACGGAGTATCGCTGATCGACTTTTCCCTGGCGTGGAGTGTCGGGTTGACTTTTCCCCGGCACGGAGTGTCGCTGATCGACTTTTCCCCGGCGCGGAGTGTCGGTGGTTGACTTTTCCCCGGCACGGAGTGTCGCTGATCGAATTTTCCCCGGCGCGGAGTGTCGGGTTGACTTTTCCCCGGCGCGGAGTGTCGCTGATTGACTATTCCCCGGCGCGGAGTGTCGCTGGTCGACTTTTCCCCGGTACGGAGTATCGCTGATCGACTTTTCCCCGGCGCGGAGTGTCGGGTTGACTTTTCCCCGGCACGGAGTGTCGCTGATCGACTTTTCCCCGGCGCGGAGTGTCGGGTTGACTTTTTCCCGGCACGGAGTGGCGCTGATCGACTTTTCCCCGGCGCGGAGTGTCGCTGGTTGACTTTTCCCCGGCACGGAGTGTCGGGTTGACTTTTCCCCGGCACGGAGTGTCGCTGATCGACTTTTCCCCGGCGCGGAGTGTCGGGTTGACTTTTCCCCGGCATGGAGTGTCGCTGATCGACTTTTCCCCGACGCGGAGTGTCGGTGGTTGACTTTTCCCCGGCGCGGAGTGTCGCTGATCGACTTTTCCCCGGCGCGGAGTGTCGCTGATCGACTTTTCCCCGGCGCGGAGTGTCGGGTTGACTTTTCCCCGGCACGGAGTGTCGCTGATCGACTTTTCCCCGGCACGGAGTGGGGGTTGACTTTTCCCCGGCACGGAGTGTCGCTGATCGACTTTTCCCCGGCGCGGAGTGTCAGGTTGACTTTTCCTCGTCACGGAGTGTCGCTGATCGACTTTCCCCGGCGCGGAGTGTCGCGGGTTGACTTTTCCCCGGCACGGAGTGTCGCTGATCGACTTTTCCCCGGCACGGAGTGTCGGTGGTTGACTTTTCCCCGGCACGGAGTGTCGCTGATCGACTTTTCCCCGGTGCGGAGTGTCACGGGTTGACTTTTTCCCGGCACGGAGTGTCGCTGATCGACTTTTCCCCGGCGCGGAGTGTCGGGTTGATTTGATTCCGAGGCGGAGCATAATTCCGGCAGGGAAGGTAGATATCCCGAGGCGAAGCATGATTTCGACACGGGGTAAATTCTGGGATGGAGCATGATTCCGCCATAGAGCTTGTTGGTTTGATTTGATTTGGGTTGACATCAGCATCGCTGCACTGGAATATGGTACCAGGAGCGAATCATCATCTGTCTTAAGAGGATTTGGGAATTGTATTTTTTTTTTGTCGGCCTATGCTTTGCTGCACCGGAATAATGCCAGGAGCAACTCATCATGTGCCCCGGGAGGATTTGGGAATTGGTTTTGTTTTGGCATCTGCATTGCTGCACTGGAATGATGCCAGGAGCAACTCATCATTTGCCCCGGGAGGATTTGGATTTGGTTTTGTTTTGGCATTTGCATTGCTGCACTGGAATAATGCCAGGAGCAACTCATCATTTGCCCCGGGAGGATTTGGGAATTGGTTTGTTTGGCATCTGCATTGCTGCACTGGAATAATGCCAGGAGCAACTCATCATGTGCCCCGGGAGGATTTGGGAATTGGTTTTCTGTCGGCATCTGCATTGCTGCACTGGAATAATCCCAAGAGCAACTCATCATTTGCCCCGGGAGGATTTGGGAATTGGTTTTTGTTTGGCATCTGCATTGCTGCACTGGAATAACGCCAGGAGCAACTCATCATTTGCCCCGGGAGGATTTGGGATTTGGTTTGTTTGGCATCTGCATTGCTGCACTGGAATAATGCCAGGAGCAACTCATCATTTGCCCCGAGAGGATTTGGGAATTGGTGGCTTAGGAGACAGCTTTAGATCCCTGTCACCTAAGGCTTTTCAATTTTATGGGCCATAAGGGTCCCATAAAAGCATTTTCTCCCTACGAGTCGAAAGGATCTCGTAGGTGTATTTTCTCCTTAGGAGTCGTGGGGACTCCTAAGGGTGTTGCTCCTTTGTGAGTCGTAAGGATCTCACGCGGGAATTTTCTCCTCACAAAGTCGAGAGGACTTCGCGAGTGCTTTTTTTTTGAGGGATCGGGATTGTTTTACGCCCGTGGATTGTATACGGTTTTGTAGGATGTATGATCCAGACCGTAGGGCCGGAAAAATTTCAGGACCTTATTGGCGTCTGCATCGCTGCACTGGAATGTGGCACCGGGAGCGACTCATCATTCGCCATCGGGGTATGGGATTTGGGATTTGGTTGGCGTCTGCATCACTGCACTGGAATATGGTACCAGGAGCGACTCATCATTCGCCACTTGGGGGTTGGGAAGCGATGGCTTAGAAGACAGGTTTAGATCCCTATCACCTAAGGCTTTCCAATTTTATGGGCCGTGAGGGTCCCATAAAGGCATTTTCTCCCTGCGAGTCGTAAGGATCCCGCAGGTGTATTTTCTCCTTAGGAGTCGTGAGGACTCCTAAGTGTGTTTTCCTTTGTGACTCGTAAGGATCCCACAAAGGTTTGTTCTCCTCATGTATCGTGAGGACACATGAGTGGATTTTCCTCGTTCCCAGTTTAATGACTTTAGAGGTCGACTGTTTCCAGTTTAACGACTTAGAGGTCATCTGTTTCCAGTTTAACGACATGGTGGCCATCTGTTTCTAGTTTAACGACTTAGAGGTCTACTGTCTCCAGTTTAACGACGTAGAGGTCATCTCTTTCCAGTTTAACGACGTAGAGGTCATCTCTTTCCAGTTTAACGACGTGGTGGTCATCTGTTTCCAGTTTAACGACATAGTGGTCATATGTTTCCAGTTTAAAGACTTAGAGGTCATCTGTTTCCAGTTTAACGACATAGAGCTCATCAGTTTCCAGTTTAACGACTTGGTGGTCATCTGTTTCCAGTTTTAAAGACTTGGAGGTCGATTGTTTCCAGTTTAATGACTTAGAGGTCATCTGTTTCCAGTTTAACGACGTGGTGGTCGATTGTTTCCAGTTTAACGACTTAGAGGTCATCTGTTTCCAGTTTAACGACGTAGTGGTCTATTGGATTGATTTGGAATTTCGGGATAGGGGTCGGCCTCAGCGTTGTTAACACTGAAGCACATGCGCCAGGACACATGAGTGGGTCTTCCCAATGGAGCATAATTCCAAAGGCGGAGACCAGCCGCGTAGCTGGTGGTTGCGGTGGGGCATGGATATGCTGAGAATTATTTGAGCCCGTGGATTGTATACGATAGTCAATTTGGGGACTAGCCGTAGGGCCGGGGGAATTTTGGAAAATCGGATTTTTGTTGGCGTTTGCATTGCTGCACTGGAATAATGCCAGGAGCAACTCATCATCCGCCCTTGTTTTTTTTTTGTTTTTGTTTTTGTTTTACCGCGATTGCTCTATCATTTCAGCTTTTCTTATCGCGAAGGTCGCGATTGCCCTATCATTTCGGCTTTTATTCGCGGTTGCCCCATCATTTCAGCTTTTCTTTATTTTTCTTTTATTTACACATTTTTTTTATTTACATTTTTTTTACATTCCCAGTTTAACGACTTAGAGGTCGACTGTTTCCAGTTTTAATGACGTGGTGGTCAGCTGTTCCCAGTTTAACGACGTGGTGGTCCTTTTTGCTTATCCCAGCTCCTTGAACTTTGATCTTGGCGGAGCTGTGTTGATGACCTAGCTCTGTGGCTTGCCGATACATCCGATGATTGTGAGGTTTTTCTAAGCTTATATTGGTCCTCTGCCCAATCTTTGAAAATATAGCAGTCTTCGATGGCATGTCCCACCACTCTATGATATGGGTAGTATATGGGATTACCGGTCATGTTCATTTCCTGTAGCCTCTTTGGAACAGGCAGTTGCAGACCGCTGTTCAGGGCGTCCGTGAATATTTTGCGGACTTCATCCCTCCTGAAGGAGTATACCTTCTTCTTTCCCTCCATTGGAGTAGGTGCCTTTACTGATGCTGGTCCTCGAGGCACATGTCTGGGAGGATTAGGTTCCCGAAAGGTTTCGGTCTCCATTTGCATGAAATCGGCGATTGTAGCTTGACTGTTTGCTAACACGCCTTTAGACAGTTCTATCTTTCCCATCTTGTATTGCCTTTCGACCCAATCTTTGAAGACGAAGCAGTCCTCAATGGCATGACCTATCACCCTGTGATAGGGGCAATATTTTGGGTCGTCGGTCATATTCTCTTCTTGCGGTCTCTTTGATTCTGGCAGTTGTAGACCGTTTCTTAGGGCGTCCCTGAATATCTTGTGGACTTTTTCCCTTTTGAAGGAATAGATCTTTTGCAGCTTCTCTTTCAGAGGCGATTCCCCCCCGGCGTATGTATCGGAGAGACTGGAGGTTGATTGCGGCCGTTTTTCGCGAAGGCGCTCCGCTTTTAGGTTGGAAGGGATATCAGTTGGCTGCCCCCGGGTATCAATCCATGGCTCATGAGCCAAAATTTGATTCTGCTGTAATTGCAATCGGGCGACTTGGGTCACGAGATCCGCCACGACGTTTGCCAGCTCGTCGACTTTGGAATAGACCCCGGCTATCTTCTCATCCCTGTCCTGAAATTTCCTTTGAAGCCATTGGAATAATGCTTGTTCTGTAGTTCCGGCTATGACAACCGGGTAATCTTTATTGCCTGAGCTCAATTCCACAGGAACCATGGGCTCCTCTAGCTTATCGGCCTGAGCGGGCTCTTCATCATTTAGATCGAGCCGATGCTGGGTAGCGTCAACCATATCATCACCATGGCTGCGAAGAAGAGGAGGGTTTGTTTCTTCATGTCTGGCCATGTAGACAGTGTGGACCTCATATCCAGTCGTCTCTTTCTCATTGGCGGGGAGCTTAAAGAAGACGCCCGATCGAGCAGTGGTCAAGGGTACCGCTGGAGCTTGCTCGGGACGCGTTGTAGCTTTGTTGGTGTTGATGGCCTTGCCCCCAGCTGGGGCCAAGAAAGGTCGTTCAGACACCGACTTGCGCTTGGGATGAGGTGCCCTCGTGACCACCACATTTGGCCTCCTGCCTTTCGAGACCGGTTTGTCTACCACCGGGGCTTGAGGAGCTGGGATGGCGCCAATTGGCATGAACACAATAGAGCCGAATGGTAGCAGCGGCTCCTCCCACTGTCGCCCGAGACTGGCCGGAAGGACCGTCCTGGAGTCTATCTTCATCGTGTAGGAGATGGGAGCTGAGTTCATCTTTGGAGACATCATCGGAAGGTGATTGCTTGAAAATCTACATGAAAGAGCATTAATTTAGTATAAATACAGGTATGTATAATGATTGAGTTCGCATGAATGCTTAACCCGAAATATGGGAGGAGAGATTGGTCCCACCGGGCGTGCCAGAATCTGTAGGGTGTTTTTCGTCACCCCATTGAGATGGGAATACGCGCGCGCTTGTCAGGCGTACTACAGATTCCCCCTGCCTAGGGTAGGCCAGGGTTTAATGATTGTGGGGATCCGAATCTCCGGCAGCTGCGGACTAAGCTGCCGTTAATTACTCCTCGCCTTTGGGGCGAGGGAACCTCCGATTAACGGGTTAAACTGTTCATGCGAATTCAATGTGCAGTGTACGTGTGTGTTGTTTTGAAAAGGGGGGTTTGGACATGTCGGGAGCCACGCAGAGTTTTTACGGGGGTCTCGCTACCCGGATAGCGGGCTGGGGGTCAAGGGGGCTAGCAGCCCCCTTGCGGGGTGCGGGGCAGCGCTCCGTTAGAAATTTTTTTCTAACAGGGACAGTGTCGTGGGATACATGTGTGTGTAAATATGTATACATATGTATATATATATGTATGTACATAAAAAGAGGGGGAAAATGTATCCAAAGGATGCGTGGGGGCAGCACTTTGGGCGCTGTGCGCCTAGATGCTGTGCGCTCAGGCGCTAGAGTGCCACGTGTCGGCACATGGGCGCTCTGCGCTTGAGCGTTGGGCGCTTGAGCGCAAGTGCGCCACGTGTCGGCACGGGGGCGACTTGCGCCTGAGCGCTTGCGCTTGAGCGCAAGCGCGCCACGTGTCGGCACGGGGGCGACTTGCGCTCGAGCGCTTACGCTGGAGCGCAAGCGCTCCACGTGTCGGCACCGGGGCGACTTGCGCTCGAGCGCTTGCGCTGGAGAGCAAGCGCGCCACGTGTCGGCACCGGGACGACTTGCGCTCGAGCGTTTGCGCTTGAGCGCAAGCGCGCCACGTGTCAGCACGTGGGCGCTTTGCGCTTGAGCGCAGGGCGCTGTAGTGCAAACGCGCCACGTGTTGGCACGTGGGCGCTTTGCGCTCGAGCGCTGAGCGCTGGAGCACAAGCGCGCCACGTGTCGGCACGCGGGCGCTCTGCGCTTGAGCGCCGGTGAGAAAAGGAGGCTTTTAGCCTAAGAAACAGAAGCTATGCTTCAGAAAGGGAATATTTGTTGTTTTATATATATATATATGTGTGTGTGTGTGTGTGTGTGTGTGTGTGTGTGTGGAGTTAAAACTCCCAAGATGTTTTGAAGCTGATGAAGGGGGTTCTTCTTTTTCCTGTTGCTTGGCCGGATCTTGAAGATCAAGAAGTAGGAGATTTTAAAAATTACTCCTTTTTGAGATCTGGTCGGAGATCCGAGTTCTCCTTTGTGGGTTTTGTGGTGGAAAACTACTTAGTTTTGGAAAAGAAAGAGTAAAACTCTTGATTTAATTCAAAAGAAATGAGAAGGTTTAGAACCTTGGAGAAGGAGCAGGAGGCACAAAGAACCCTAGTTTTGGGGGGAATGAAAAGTATTGTTTTTTTATTCAT
Organism: Agapanthus africanus; assembly: GCA_030015575.1. NCBI lineage: Eukaryota > Viridiplantae > Streptophyta > Magnoliopsida > Asparagales > Amaryllidaceae > Agapanthus > Agapanthus africanus. The sequence continues at coordinate 575,010,958 of CM057346.1, read as the reverse complement.
CATCATTTTGCCTTATATAGGCTTACATATTTACATATAGCCCCTTGGGCTTTACAAAAATGGCGTTTTGACCATCCCATAGCTCATGTGCCATTTCATTTTTGCACATAAGCCATGGGCTTACAAGAATTTGGCTTTATACCCATTTTGTTTACATTCATGCATAAAAAATTACATAAAAATTATTTATGACATGATTTCTTTGTTGGCATGGGGAGGCTGGCCGCGGGCTCGACTTGGGCATGGGCCCGCTTGACCTGGGCTTGGGCCCACATAGCTTGGGGGTTGACCTTGACTTTGACTCGGTCAACCGGGGTGTAAATTTTTACCCCAACAAATGTATAATAATGGTCTCTAGGGCATACATACAACTAACAATATGGGTACTAAACAATAACTAAAAACCTACAGGTTATTAGGTTATACGGTGAAATAGCGATTTCTAATGTGTACGTGGCATGGTAATTACCGATGATGAGTGTGTGAGCCGGTGAGTATGTGTACGTGCAACATACGCATCATCGGTAATGGTGTGTGTCCTAACAGACTATATCATACAAGATAAAGAAAGAACGTGGTATGTATACCGCAAAATGAGAATAATATGAGCATAGCAGAAAAAGGAAATTGTAAACGGTATAAAATATGTCACGCCCCGCTTCCCAGTATACGGGGAAGAGGACGTGGCAGGGACGTGACGTATTTACTCAGAAGTAAACACGTTAAGCGTAAATAAACAATATAATAAATGTTCACAAGAAATGACAAGAGATATAAATAAACAGCAACTTTTTATCGATTAAACATTCTTTACATACAAGTGGAAGGTAAATACAATGCTGTAAAGCGATGCCTAAACAATGGCAAAGAACTGAAAGTAAAGTAAGTACAAGTGAACTAAAACTCCGAATCCTAAGTAAAGTGCTCCAAATCGTCCTGGCTGGGATCGATCTCCTAAGAGTCGGGTCCTCCTGACAACATTCCAAAGAAAGAAGAAATAGCAATGTCGTCAGCGAACAATCGCTCGGTAAGTCCCAAAAGAGAAATATATCAAGTAAAAGGAATAGATCTGGTAATTTATCTGTTTTTGTTATACTAACGTAGTTGTTTGTAGCTTGGTACAGAATGCATCAGTGTATACGAGAGGAGTCCAACTATCCGTGGACTAAGGTATACGGAGAACAAGGACCCGTCAAGCCACGGGACAACGGCACGAATATTCAGGTTAGGTGTATTATGGTGACCGTCTCATGCCACTTCTAATACATTCCGTACCAATCTACCCCGTTAAAACCCCGTAATGCATATTGTATTGATTGTAATGATTTGTTGTATAAGACTTGCCGAAACCATGGTATAAGTTGTTCATGTAAAAGAATCGGATGTAAACGGATAATCATGTAGTCAAGTTCAAAATATATCCATGGTTCAGTCCAGTCGAGTCATGCTGCATGTTCATGTTCAAGTGTTCATGCTTGATACATGGATTCATGTTGAAATGGAGTTATAGTTGGAATCATGTTTGGATTGTATTCAGATTAAACTGAGACTCAGATTGAGTCAGACACTTTAAACAGATTTGAGTCATAAATTAGGTTTAAGAGTTATCGGTAACTGTTGCACATGGACGGCAGGATTTGTGTTTTTTTCCAAGCAAATTACCATTGATAACCCCGTTTTAGTTTTCTATCTTAAATAGGCAAGCACCCACTTTCTCCGGCTCCCTGAGGCTCAAGAGAATTGGTCCCACTTAAATCTATATTTACTAGGATCCTTAATGTAAATTAATATAACTTGAGGGGGTTTTATGAAAAATAGTTTTAGTATACTTTCAAAATAAATCTCAAGTATTTATTTATCGTATATAGGGTTTTCATGGATGCAACTTTTAAAAGTGAGGTATTCTAGTGAATAAATACCTAGTTGAATAGTTCATGGTATTTTTGTGTAAATTTTACTTGTATGGATTCTTGATGGTATTTTCATGAAACTTGTAATTCTTTTGTTTAGAAAAACATGGAATTTATTATATATTTGGTTTGATAATATTTATTTATAATTATTAAAAATAAAATTTATTTATTAAATAGAAATCACGTTTTTCTTAAAAATTGCATTAAAAATTTCATCGAGATCGTATGCTCCGTGAGGAGGTTTGCATCTCGCTCTATTAGTCCTAAGGATGTGAGATAACTCACACCATCCCGATCGGGTTCCCCAAAATGGGTTGTAGATGCATAATTGCAAAGAATGTCAATAACGCAATTTAAAGAATACGGGTTTTAATAGTTTATGGTATTTTATTGTAAAAGTCGTATTTGTCCCAAAAATAATGTTAAAAGGAAATCGTGCTATGTCATGATGTGTGTTGTGAGAGGTAGGTCATTACCTCGTAAGATTTTCTAAAGGTAATACAAGCAAAAATGATAAAAGATGTCATATGTAACCTTATGGTATTTAAACGTAAAAGTGTAATAAAAGTTGTTTTATATGGAGTTTTGAAAAGAAACTTATTTATAATTATTGTTTAATATTTAACAAATAAAGTATAATGATTTAGATAATTAGTTCTTAAGAAAAGTTGTTATTTTAAAGAGTTTTAAAAATGAATGTCGGTATAACTCCACTTACTGAGATCATTGAAAAGAAGAAGTTTTGAGATGTGAAAAGAAGAGAAGAGAGAGAACTTACTAGCTTAGAGAATAGAAGGGGAGCTTCAGGGAACGTTTGATGGCTTCGTGGAGTCGCGGGGTGGTCGGAATCGTCTCGAATCGTCGCCGGAAATTGACCTAGTGCTAACTCCACTTGTACTTGTCACAACCTGCTTCCCAGTGTACGGGCAGAGGACGTGATGGGTCACGCGACGCATTTACTCAGAAGCAAACACGATAAGCGTATCTAAGCAATATAAAGTAAAGTACACAAGAGACAAGATGTAAATGAACAACAACTTTATTTATTAACATTCTTTTTACAATACAACTGAAATGAAAATACATGGAATGAAAGAAATGCCTAAACAGCGGCATAACAGAAATGAAAATGACATGTACAAGTAAACTAGAGCTCCGGGTCGAAGGCTAGCTGATCTAAGTCCTCGCTGGTGGGCACTGTCTCCAGAAGGTTCGATCCACCTGACAACATTCCAAAGAAAGAAAAAAAGGAATGTCGTCAGCGAACAATCGCTCGATAAGTCCCAAAGGTAAGCATAAACAGAATAGACAGAAGAAGAGTGTAACTTTTAAAGTTGTATTATATTGTTAACGCTGTTGTTTGTAACTTGGTACAGAAAATGCCAGTGTATATGAGAGGAGTCCCACTATTCCGGAGACTAAGGTATACGGAGCACAAGGAACCGTTCAGCCACGGTACAACGGCAATGGAGATTCAGGTTAGGTGTGTTATGGTTACAGTCTCGTGCCACTTTTAACACCTTCCGTACCAATCTACCCCTTATAAACCCCGCGATGTCTTGATTGTATTGTTTGTATTGTATTGTATTGTATTGTAAATTATATATGGATGACTTGCTGAAACCATGATATCAGTAATGGAACGGATATAATGGATGAACATGTAAATGGAATATATCCATGGTTCGGTTCGGCCAAGATAGATTGAATAGATTGAATAGATGGATTCATATTGAATTGTGGTTTTATACTTGAATCACATTCAAGTCAGCATGATTATATTTAGACTCAGTCTGAGTCAGACAATTAAAAAGAAATTGAAGTCATGAATTAGGTTTTGATATTATCGGTAACTGCTGCATATGGACGGCAGGATTTGTGTCTTTTTCCAAGACAATTACCGTATTGATAACACCGTTTGTTAGGTTGTCTACCTTAGATAGGCAAGCACCCATATCTCCGGCTCTCTGAGGCTCAAGAGACCGGTCCCGCTTAAACCTATGTTTACTAGGGTCCTTATTGTTATTTAGTATAACTTGAGGGGGTTTTATGTAAAAATAGTTTTGGCATAATTTCAAAATACACCTCAAGCATTTAATTATCTCTTTAGGGTTTTCATAGATGTATATTTTTTATAGATGTGAAATTTCTAGTGAGTAGAACCTAATTTCATAGTATATGGTAGTTTATTGAAATATTGTACTTGCGTTGTATTTGGATGGTATTTTCATGTAATAGTGATTTCTTTGATTTAGAAAACTTGGAATATTTATATAATTAAAATAAATATTTTGATAATATATATATATATATATTTAATGAAAATAATTTATTTATTTTCTTGTAGAAATCTCATTTTCTAAATAAAAATGCATAAGAATTCCATCGAGATCGAATGCTCCTTGCGAAGGTCTGCATATTGCTCTACTAAGCCCGAGGACGTGCGATAATCTGCACCATCCCGAACGGGGTCCCCAAATTGGGTTGTAGAGGCGTAATTGCATGAAAATGTTTATTACATTTTTTTTATAGAATACAGTTTTGTAAGTTTAGGGTATTTATTTATAAAGTCGTATTTTTCCGTATTCTATTATTCCAAACTTCATCGTGCTATGATAGAGATGTGTGTTGTGATGAGGTAGGTCATTAACTCGTGAGTTATCTAAAGGTATAGCAAGGAACATGTAAATTATGTCGAATTATAAGTATGTGGTATTTTTATGAAAAAATGCGATAAAAGTTACAAAAATGAATCTTTTAAGGTGAAAATTGTTTCAATAGGTTTATTAATGTTTGTTAAACAATATGTGAGAATATGGTATTATCTTGTTAAAGAAAAGTATGTTTTTTTTAAAGAAAACCGAATCGGAAGTCGGACTAACTCCGCTTCCATCGGGTTTTGGAATTGTAGATTTTTATAGAATAAGGAGAGAGGGGGAGATGGGACTTACAGGCTTGGGGTCAAGAGGAGAGAGGGGGGGTCCTAAAGAAAACTTCGGGGTGTATTTTCGTCGCCGGAATCTCCTCGGAAGTTCGTCGGAGCTTCGCCTTTCGCTAACTCCACTTGTACACTAAATGACTTAGGAATTTGGTATAGTTTTTGTAATAGAATTCTGAGTAAGAAGGGTTTAAAATGGAGTGGGTATTTATAGGACAAATTGGGGTTTAGGGGATGATGAAAAATGCATTAAAATAGGATTTAAAGGGGTTTTATTATTCTCTGTAAATGAGCAGAGTAAATAAACAGAACTGGAGTTAATGGGTTAGTCCAAAGGTCTAGGGTTTACAAAAAAAATGGGTTTGGGTCAACAAAAACCGGCGGCGGCGGCCTATGGGTTAATCTCGCCGGTCCGATCTTTGAGTTGGGGCTCGGATTCTCGCCACGTGTCTTGGTCGGTCTGGATACTAATTTGCACCTGTTTGTTTTAAGCACGACTCTTTATTTTACGTGCAGTGCATGTGCAAACTCTTGGGCTTCTAAAAGATTAAAATAAAAATAAATAAAAAGATAATGTGGCCGATGGGATTTGAACTCTGGTGCTATGTATAAGAAGTGCAAGGTCCTACTAATGAGCTACAAGCTCCTTCTTGCTGTTCTAAAGCAAAACAAATTCTTATAGTATTCACATGAATTGTAAATACTCCAAGTGTACATTAACTTTAAATGAATTTTCTGTATATTGAAATTGGAGTTGTTACAGTCTACACTCCTTACAAAAATTTCATCCTCGAAAATTACAATTTATTTGAAGGACCAGTTTACAAATAAATGAGGATATTTTGCACGCATCTCATCTTCCCTTTCCCATGTCGATTCTCCTGGAGTATCTTTACTCCACATTACTCGAACCAAGTTGACTTCTTTGTTTCTAAGTGATTTTACTTTTCTGTCCAGGATCTCAACAGGTTGTTGCTCACAAGCTAGGTCTGGCTGTACAGTGAGCTCGTAGTGATCAAGTACATGGCTGGGGTCACTCACATAACTTCTGAGTTAGGATATGTATAACATATTCTGCACTCCTTCCAATGAAGGTGGAAGTGCCAAGCGATAAGCCACTTCACCGACTCGTTCGAATATGTCGAACGGTCCAATGTACCTTGGACTAAGCTTACCCCGTCTTCCAAAACGAATCACTCCGTGGTTTGGAGATATCTTCAGAAATACGTGATCTCTCAGCTGGAACTCCAAATGACGGCGCTTTGCATTAGCCCAGTGCTTCTGTCGATCTTGGGCTATGCGCATTCTTTCCTTGATAGTACGAACTACGTCAACAGTGCTACTATCATCTCGGGTCCAAGGAGTTCCCTATCTCCGATACCGTCCCAACTTAATGGCGATCGACACTTCCTTCCATAAAGCGCTGCAAAAGGTTCCATTTATCGATTTCGCTTACTGCCGATGACCTAAGAGTTGTTGACCAATTCCTCCTTGGTCAAATTTTCCTATACTTGCTTGGTAGCTGTTGTTGTATGAAAACTCCACAAGATGTAGGTGATCTTCCCACGATCCTCCGAAGTCTAGCATACACGCGCTGAGTATATCTTTCAAGATCCGAATAGTTCGCTCAGACCGACCTTCTGTTTGTGGATGATAAGCCGTGCTGAAGTTCAAACTTGTTCCCAAGCTCTCTTGCAGACTCTGCCAAAATTGCGAGGAATCTGGTGTCACGATCGGAGACAGTGCAAACCGGTACTCCATGCAATCTCACGATTTCCTACATGAGTTCATAGGTATCAGAGATAGTACATTTATGAAGATTTTAAATCTTATTTAGATTCTTACCTCCATGTACTTCTTTGCTAGTGTCTCAGTAGATTGGACAACTCGAAAAGGAATAAAGTGAGCCGACTTTGTGAGTCGATCCACAATAACCCATACCGCATCATTACCCTTTGTGCTGCGAGGAAGTGCAGTCACAAAATCCATTGTGATGTGTTGCCACTTCGATTCTGGGATAGGTAACGGTTGAAGTAAACCAGCTATCCTGTGATGTTCAGCCTTTACTTGCTGACACACCAAGCATTTAGCGATGCTTCTGGCTACTCCACGCTTCATTCCATACCACCAGTAATTTTGACGCAGATCCTTGTATACCTTTGTACCTCTATGGTGTACTGAGAGGGAGAGCTGTGAGCTTCTTTCATTAACTCTTCCCGCACAGAATCTTTTAGTACACACAGTCTGCTGCCGTATCTTAAAGATCCATCTTCATGAATGATAAAGTCTGTTCTGAGTCCATTCTTTACTTGTTCTCTGATCTTTTGCAACTTAGCATCACTTGCTTGAGCTACTTTGATCTGATTGACAATGGTAGATTGAACTTGTAAGTTCATCAAATTTGAAGCGTTACTTGGCATGATCACTTCAATCTCCATTTGGTGCAAGTCTTACTGAAGCTTCTACTGCGTGGTGAGATTCAATGCTAATGGTTGGCGGCTAAGGGTATCAGGTACTACATTCACCTTCCCTGGGTGATATTGGAGGTTGATGTCAAAGTCCGCCATGGGTTCCAACCATCTTCTCTGCCGCATATTCAACTCTTTCTGAGTAAACACATATTTCAGACTCTTGTGATCTATATATATGTTCACTCGTTCACCAAGAAGATAATGACGCCAAATCTTAAGAGCAAAGATTACGGCCGCCAATTCCAAGTCATGCGTCGGATAATTGCGCTCATGAATCTTCAGCTGTCTTGAAGCATAAGCCACAACCTTACCGTGCTGATGTAGAACACATCCTAATCCCTTACCGGATGCATCGCAATGCACTTCAAAACCTCCAGATTGGTCCGGTATGACGAGAATAGGCGCTGATGTCAATCTTGACTTGAGTTCTACGAAAGCTTGCTCGCATGCTTCTGACCACACGAATTCTTCATCTTTACATGTGAGCTTGGTCAGGGGTGTTGCTATTTTGGAAAAGCCTTCAATGAACCTTCTGTAATATCCTGCTAGACCCAAGAAACTTTGAATGTCCTTCACTGACTTTGGTGTCGGCCATTCGCTTGCTGCTGATACCTTCGCTGGATCCACAGAGATTCCTTCGCCCGATACAATGTGTCCGAGAAAACCAACTTGATCTAGCAAAAACTCGCATTTGCTATATTTGGCATAGAGTTGATGTTGTCGTAGAGTTTCCAGGACAATTCGTAGGTGTTCGGCGTGCTCTTTCCGACTCTTAGAATATACTAGGATATCGTCGATGAAGATGACAACAAACTTGTCTAAGTACTACCGGAAAACTTGATTCATCAGGTTCATGAATATTGCTGGTGCGTTGGTCACTCCAAATAGCATTACAAGAAATTCATAATGACTATAGCAAGTTCTGAATGTCGTTTTATGGATATCAGATTCCTTGAACTTCACCTGATGATAACCCAAACGAAGATCTAACTTGGAGAAAACACAAGATCCACTTAGCTGATCGAACAGATCGTCGATGCGTGGGAGTGGATACTTGTTCTTTATCATTACTTCATTCAAGGCTCTATAATCGATGCACATTCTGTATGAACCTTCTTTCTTCTTCACAAGTAGAACTGGTGATCCCCAACTTGAAGTGCTGAGACGAATCCATCCTTTCACCAATAATTCGTCCAACTGGGTTCGGACTTCCTTCAAACCTTTCGGACTTAACCGATACGGTGCTTTGATCACTGGTTGTGTTCCTGGTACTAAATCAATGCTGAATTCAAGAGCTCGATCGGGAGGCAAACTTGATATATCGTCAGGAAACACATCGTCGAACTCTTGAACTACTTCTGGCTTTGATTCTTCCTCCGCTTGAATTGCCGCAATCACCGCCTTCTTCGGTTTCTCCTTGTAAGTACTTGGCTCCAGGGTACGGTCTCCACTTTTGAAATAAAAGACTGGATGTTCTGGAATCTCGAACATTACCCTCCTTTGACGACAGTCGATGGTAGCGTAGAAGGTTCCTAGCCAATCTATACCTAGAACCACATCAAAGTTCAGTATGTCCAGCACCTTAAAGTCAGCATAGAATTCTCTGCTGCAGACGACCACTGGACACAGGTCGTATCCCATTATTGCCTTTAGAATGCCGTTCCCTGAACTGACATTCTGGCTAGATACGAGAGGTGTGACTGGAATCGCATGAGTTCAGACGAACCGTTGCGACATAAAGCAATGAGATGCACCAGTATCAAAAAGTGCGAGTGCAGGAAGTGAAGCTACTAAGATTGTACCTAAGTTATATGGGATTTTAGGTATAAGGAAAAGATGTATTGGTATGTCTATGAACTAAAAGAGAATTTGAAAGAGTAGTGTTACCAGTGATGACTTGGTCGGTGGCTTCAGCCTCTTCTACAGTCATTGTGAAAGCCTGTCGCCTCGGTACATTTCTCCTTGCTGGAGGATCATTCCTCTGTCCATTCCTTTGTCCTTGAGGTACGTTTCATTGAGCTTGATGGAACTGACGAGGAGGAGGTGCAGTTGGTCCACGAGGAGGTGGAGCAGGCAGTGCAAGTCTCGGAGCAGGTGCCTGGATGGCTGGGCGCTACTGTAAGTGATTGCTGGTTTGGGTGTAGCATATGGGTTGTGTCTACAAGGACAAGACCCAATATCATGAGTAGCTGAGCCGCATACTAAGCAAAGGCGATTTGCTCGCCGGCAATCTTTCACCAGATGTCCATCTCTCCTGCAGTAGGCGCAAAAGGCTGGGATAGGCCAGTTGTTCGGTACTCCCGGTCTCCAGGGTACAAATGGTGGCCTTGAAGAGGCTCCTCCTGCCATCTTATTGGCAGGGCGCTTAACTCCGGCAGATTGAGTTATGCCCCTCATCTTTACCACCGCCTCATATCGACAGCCTGATTTCAGAGCCAATTAATGAGTCGGGAAATCCCCTGTGGCTAACGCAGCTTGGATCTCCGGATCTAACCCTTGTTGGAATCGTCGGGCTCTGATCTCATCCGTCGGTATTAAGTGTGCCGCGAATCTATTAAGGTATTGTTAGTTGTGTAGTATGTGATATTTTAAAATCGAAATATTGAGACATATCTTACCGACTGAGCATGGTGAACTCAGCATCGTACTCATCCACTGATTTGGTCCACATTGAACCCTACTGTAGGTGGATAAACTGCTGTTCCATGTAGAATTTGGCAGTCTTGAGGAAGTACTTTGCGTCGAACATATCGCGGAAAGTCCTCCATTCGATCGGCTGGGTGAGACGGCTTTCTTCCGCCTTCCACCAGACCCGTGCATTGTCAGTGAGCTGCAACTTTGCAACTCGTACCCAAGAGACCTCTGGCACTTGTGCTGCTGCCAGGTCATCTTCAATACTCTGAGCCCATTCCTTAGCTTCTAGAGGGCTCTCTTTCCCTGAAAATTGCTTGGGGTGCAAGGCCCTGAATTGCTTCACCCCAGGTGTTTCTGTCTCTGGACGATTTATCAAGATAGCAGTCTGCTGCTGATGTCCCTTCAGAAGGATGCAGATCGCCTCAAGCAGAACCGTTTGCTCATTGGTCGGAGCAGCTACGGCCGGTGTAATTGGTAGGGGTGGTGGAGTGTTGTTGAAGTTGGTGCTGGTGTTGTTTGTGGAATCCATAATCTTGAAAGAAAAATTTTGGTTATGACAGATTCAAAATATATGAAATTGGAAGATTCAAGGAATATGAATTGTAAAGAATGTTTTCAGTTGCTGGTTCTTGTGTTATATTGCTTAGGTTGTCCACACAGAGCTGACCTGCATGGGCCACTAACAAAACCTGTCACGCCCCACTTCACAGTGTACGGGAAGAGGATGCGACGGGTCACACGATGTATTTACTCAGAAGCAAGCACGCTAAGCGTATCTAAGTAATATAAAGTACAGTACACAAGAGACAAGATGTAAATGAACAACAATTTTATTTATTAACATTCTTTTTACAATACAACTGAAATGAAAATTCATGGAATGAATGAAATGCCTAAACAGCGGCATAACAGAAATGAAAATGACATGCACAAGTAAACTAGAGCTCCGGGTCGAAGGCTAGCTGATCCAAGTCCTCGCTGGTGGGCTCTGTCTCCAGAAGGTCCGATCCACCTGACAACATTCCAAAAAAAGAAGAAAATGAATGTCGTCCGCGAACAATCGCTCGGTAAGTCCCAAAGGTAAGCATAGACAGAATAGACAGAAAGAAGAATGTAACTTTTAAAGTTATATTATATTGTTAATGCTGTTGTTTGTAGCTTGGTACAGAAAATGCCAATGAATATGAGAGTAGTCCCACTATTCCGGAGACTAAGGTATACAGAGCACAAGGAACCGTTCAGCCACGGTACAACGGCAATAGAGATTCAGGTTAGGTGTGTTATGGTTACAGTCTCGTGCCACATTTAACACCTTCCGTACCAATCTACCTCTTATAAACCTCGCGATGTCTTGATTGTATTGTTTGTATTGTATTGTCTTGTATTGTAAATTGTATATCGACGACTTGTCGAAACCATGATATCAGTAATGGAACGGATATAATGGATGGACATGTAAATGGAGTATATCCATGTTTCGGTTCGGTCAAGATAGATTGAATAGATAGATTCATATTGAATTGTGGTTTTATACTTGAATCACATTCAAGTCAGATTGATTATATTTAGACTCAGTCTGAGTCAGACAATTAAAAAGAAATTGAAGTCCTGAATTAGGTTTTGATGTTATCGGTAACTGCTGCACATGGACGGCAGGATTGGTGTCTTTTTCCAAGACAATCACCGTATTGATAACACCGTTTGTTAGGTTGTCTACCTTAGATATGCAAGCATCCATATCTCCGGCTCCCTGAGGCTCAAGAGACTGGTCCCGCTTAAACCTATGTTTACTAGGGTCCTTATTGTTATTTAGTATAACTTGAGAGGGTTTTATGTAAAAATAGTTTTGGCATAATTTCAAAAAACATCTCAAGCATTTAATTATTGTCTTTAGGGTTTTCATAGATGTATATTTTTTATAGATGTGAAATTTCTAGTGAGTAGAACCTAATTTCATAGTATATGGTAGTTTATTGAAATATTGTACTTGTGTTGTATTTGGATGGTATTTTCATGTAATAGTGATTCCTTTGATTTAGAAAATTTGGAATATTTATATAATTAAAATAGATATTTTGATAATAGATATATATATATTTAATGAAAATAATTTATTTATTTTCTTGTAGAAATCTCATTTTCTAAATAAAAATGCATAAGAATTCTATCGAGATCGAATGCTCCTTGCGAAGGTCTGCATCTCGCTCTACTAAGCCCGAGGACGTGCGATAATCTGCACCATCCCGAACGGGGTCCCCAAAATGGGTTGTAGAGACGTAACTGCATGGAAATGTTTAATACATTTTTTTATAGAATACGGTTTTGTAAGTTTAGGGTATTTATTTATAAAGTCGTATTTTCCCGTATTCTATTACTGCAAACTTCATCGTGCTATGATAGAGATGTGTGCTGTGATGAGGTAGGTCATTACCTCGTGAGTTATCTAAAGGTATAGCAAGAAACATGTAAATTACGTCGAATTATAAGTATGTGGTATTTTTATGAAAAAATACGATAAAAGTTACAAAAATGAATCTTTTAAGGTAAAACTTGTTTCAATAGGTTTATTAATATTTGTTAAACAATATGTGAGAATATGTTATTATCTTGTTAAAGAAAAGTATGTTTTTTTTAAAGAAAACCGAATCGGAAGTCGGACTAAATCCGCTTCCGTCGGGTTTTGGAGTTGTAGATTTTTATAGAAGAAGGAGAGAGGGGGAGATGGGACTTATGAGCTTGGGGTCAAGAGGAGAGAGAGGGGGTCCTAAAGAAAGCTTCGAGACGTCGTTTCGTCGCCGGAATCTCCTCGAAAGTTCGTCGGAGCTTCGCCTTTCGCTAACTCCACTTGTACATTAAAAGACTTGGGAATTTAGTATAGTTTTTGTAATAGAATTTTGAGTGCGAGGGGTGTAAAATGTAGTGAGTATTTATAGGACAAATTAGGGTTTAGGGGGTAATGAAAAATGCATTAAAACTTGCATTAAAATGGGATTTAAAGGTTTTTTTTATTATTATCTGTAAATGTGCAGAGTAAATAAACAATACTGGAGTTAAGGGGGTAGCTCAAGGGTTTAGGGTTTACAATAAAAAATTGGGTTTGGGACAACAAAAACCAGCGGCGCCGGCCTATGGGTTAATCTTGCCGGTCCGATCTTTGGGTTGGGGGCTCGGATTCGCGCCACGTGTCTTGGTCGGTCTGAATACTAATTTGCACCTGTTTGCTTTAGTGTGACTCTTCATTTTACGTGCAGTGCACGTGCAAACTCTTGGGCTTCTAAAAGATTAAAAGAAAAATAAATAAAAACATAACGTGGCTGATGGGATTTAACTCTAATGCCATGTCTTAGCTGTGCAAGGTCTTACCAATGAGCTATAAGCTCCTTCTTGCTGTTTTAAAGCAAAACAAATTCTTATAGTATTCATAGGAATTGTAAATACTTCAAGTGTACATTAATTTTAAATGAATTTTCTGTACATTGAAATTGGAGTTGTTACAGTACTCTTCTTTGACTTGGAATTTTTTTTGAGAATTTTAACAAAAGATTTTAGAATGAGAGGGATAGGGTGTGGGGTTGTATATATAGGATAGAATTAGGGTTTTGAGAATTGAAAAGAAAATTAAAAATGCATTTAAATTTGGATTAATGGTGATTTTATTCTCTCTGTTAATTTACAGGGAAATCAAACAATATAGGAGTAGTGGGGTAAGCCAAAGGACTGGGCTGCAGAGAATGGGGGCATTATCGACGGTTGAGCCCGGCGCTGCCGGCCCAAGTGATGATCTCGCCGGCCATCTTAGTTCTTTGGGTGCTGAGATTCATGCCACGTGTCCCTCTCCCAGTTAATAGCATTTTGCACATCATTGATTTTCTGGCTTTTCATTTCTTACGTGTATTGCACGTGTAAAATTTTGGGCTTCCAAAAAGTTTAAAATAAAAATTCAGAAAAAATATATGTGGCTGATGGGATTCGAACACAAGGGCTATGTCACAGCGGTGCAAGGCTTTACCAATGAGCTACAAGTACTTTCTTGCTGTTTTTAAACAAATTAAATTTATAACTTGTGCTCAGGCTTACAACTCTATTTTGTACATTAATTTGAAAATTTTTGTACAATGAAATTGGAGTAGTTACATTCTGCCCTCCTTACAAAAATTTCATCCTCGAAATTTACAATTATTTAAGGACTAATTTACAAACAAATAAGGGTATCTTGCACCCATGTCATGCTCGTGTTCCCACGTTGATTCTCCTGGTGAATCTTTTCTCCACATCACTCGGACCAAGTTTACTTCCTTGTTCCTAAATGACTTTACCTTTCTGTCCAGGATTTCAACGGGTTGATGCTCACAAGATAAGTCTGTCTGTACAGTGAGCTTGGAGTGATCAAGGATGTGGCTAGGGTCACTCGCATATTTTCGAAGCTGGGATATGTAGAATACGTTGTGCATTCCTTCCAATGAGGGTGGAAGTGCCAAACGATATGCCACTTCTCCGACTCGTTCGAGTATGTCGAACGATCCAATGTATCTCGGACTGAGCTTACCCCTCTTGCCAAAGCGAATTACTCTACGATTTAGAGAGATCTTTAAGAACACATGATTTCCCGGCTAGAACTCAAGGTGTCGGCGCTTTGCATCAGCCCAGTGCTTCTGTCGGTCTTGGGCTATGCGCATTTTTTCCCTGATTGTGTGAACTACGTCCACAGTTGCCACGATGATCTCTAGTCCAAGAAGTTCCCTATCTCTGATGTCGTCCCAATTTAATGGTGATCGACACTTCCTTTCATATATTTCTGCAAACGAAGCCATACCAATACTCGCTTGGTAGCTGTTGTTGTATGAAAACTCCACAAGATGTAGGTGATCTTCCCACGATCTTCCGAAGTCTAACATACACGCTCTTAGCATTTCTCCAAGGATCTGAATCGTTCACTCAGACTGTCCATCTGTTTGTGGATGGTAAGCTGTGCTGAAGTTCAGACTTGTTTCCAGACTAGCTTGCAGACTCTGCCAAAACTACGATCGGAATCTGGTGTCACGATCAGAGACAATGCAAATCGATACTCCATGTAATCTCACGATCTCCTGCATGAGTTAATGGATATCAGAAATAGTATACTATGAAGAGTTAAATCTTACTTAGATTCAGACTTACTTCCATGTACATCTTTGCTAGTGTCTCGGTAGATTGACCAACCCGAAATGAAATGAAGTGAGCCGACTTTATGAGTCGATCCACAATAACCCATACCGCGTCGTTACCTTTCGTGCTGTGAGGAAGTGCAGTCATGAAGTCCATGGTGATGTGTTGCCACTTCCATTCTGTAATAGGTAACAGTTAAAGTAAACCAGCAGTCCAGTGATATTCAGCTTTTACTTGCTGACACACCAAGCATTTGGCTACGCTTCTGGCTACTTCACGTTTCGTTCCATGCCACCAGTAATGTTGTCATAGATCTTTATACATCTTTGTACCACCAGGGTGTACTGAGTATGGGGAGCTGTGAGCTTCTTTCATCAGCTCTTCCCGAACAGGACCTTGTGGTACACACAACCTGCTTCCGTATTTCAAAGATCCGTCTTCATGGATGATGAAGTCTGTTCTAAGTCTGCTTTCTACTTGTTCTCTGATCTTTTGCAACTTGGCATCACTTGTTTGAGCTGCTTTGATCTGATTGACAATAGTAGACTGAACTTGTAAGTTCATCAACTTTGAAGTATTACCTGGCATAACCACTTCTATCTCCATCTTGTGTAATTCTTGTTGAAACTTCCACTGTGCGGTGAGATTCATTGATAGTGGTTAGCGACTAAGTGCATTAGGAACTACATTCACCTTCCCTGGATGATATTGTAGGTTGATGTCGAAGTCCGCCATAAGTTCTAGCCATCTTCTCTGCCGCATGTTCAACTCTTTCTGAGTAAACACATACTTCAGATATTTGTGGTCTGTGTATATATCCACTCGCTGTCCAAGTAGATAATGGCGCCAAATCTTAAGTGCAAAGATAACGGCCACCAACTCCAAATCATGTGTTGGATAATTGGGCTCATGAATCTTCAGGTGTCTTGATGCATAAGCTACAAATTTATCGTGCTAGTGTAGAACGCATCCTAATGCCTTACCGGATGCATCGCAATGCACAACGAAATCTCCAGACTGGTCCGATATTACAAGGATAGGAGCTGATGTCAATCTTGACTTGAGTTCTACAAAAGCTTGTTCACATGCTTCTTACCACACTAATGCTTCAACTTTACGTTTGAGCTTGTTCAGGGGTGTTGCAATCTTCGAAAAGCCTTCTATGAATCTTCGGTAGTATCCTGCTAATTCCAAGAAACTTTGAATGTCCTTCACTATCTTTGCTGTTGGCCATTCGCTTACTGATGATACTTTAGCTGGATCCACAGAGATTCCTTCGCCTGAAACGATATGTCCGAGAAATCCGACTTGATCTAGCCAAAATTCGTACTTGCTATACTTGGAATAGAGTTGATGTTATCGCAAAGTCTCCAAGACAATCCTCAAATATTCAGCGTGCTATTTCCGATTCTTTGAATACACGAGGATGTCGTCTATGAAAATAACAACAAAGCTGTCTAGGTACTCTCGAAAAACTTGGTTCATTAGATTCATGAATATGGCTGGTGCGTTGGTCACTCCAAATGGCATCACGAGAAACTCATAATAACCATAGCGAGTCCTGAATGTCGTCTTCGGAATATCAGACTCTTTGACCTTCACCCGATGATAACCTGAACGAAGATCTAATTTTGAGAAAACACAAGACCCTCTTAGCTGATTGAACAGATCGTCGATGCGCAGTAGTGGATACTTGTTCTTTATCGTGACATCGTTCAGAGCTCGGTAGTCTATGCACATTCTGTATGAACCTTCTTATTCACAAGCAAAAATGGAGATCCCCAAATTGAAGTACTGGGTCGAATCCATCCTTTCTTCAAAAGTTTTTCCAACTGTGTACGGATCTCCTTCAATCCCTTAGGACTTAAGCGATATTGTACTTTGATCACCGGTTGTGCACCAGGTACTAAGTCAATACTGAATTCAAGAGCTTGATCGGGAGGTAAACCTGAGATGTCTACAGGAAATACTTCTTTGAACTTTCGAACTACTTCTGGCTTATCTTCTTCAGCTTGTATTGTTACAATCACTGCCTTCCTTGGTTTAGCCTTGTAGATGCTAGGTTCTAGTGTACGGTCTCCACTCTTGAAATAAAAGACCGGATGATCTGAAATCTTGAACACTACCCTCCTTTAACGACAATCGATGGTTGCATAGAAAGTTCCTAGCCAGTCCATACCCAAGATTACATCTAAGTTCGGTATGTCCAGCACCTTAAAATCAGCATAAAATTCTCTGCTGCAGACGACCACTGGACACATATCGTATCCCAAAGTTTCCTTTAGAACGCCGTTCCCTGAACTGATATTCCAATTGGATACGAGAGGTTTAACTGGAATCACATGAGTTCAGATGAACCGTTGCGACATAAAGGAATGTTATGCTCCAGTATCGAAGAGTGATAGTGCAGGAAGTAAGGCTACCAAGATTGTACCTAAGTTATGTGGAATCTGTTTAGGTATAAGAAAAGATATATGGATGTAAACAAGTATTGAACAGATTTAAAAGATGGGAAGTTACCAGTGATGACTTGGCCAGTGACTTCAGCTTCTTCCACAGTCATTGTGAAAGCTTGACGCCTAGGTACGTTCCTTCTTGCTGGCGGAGCATTCCTCTGTCCGTTCTTCTGTCCTTGAGGTAGGTTCCTTTATGCTTGATGGAACCGACGAGGAGGAGGTGCGGTAGGTCCACGAGGAGGTGGAGCTGGGAGAGCAAGTCGAGGAGCAGGTTCCTGAATAGCTGACCGCTGCGGATAAGTGATGGCTGGTCTGTGAGCTAGGTTCGGATTGAGTCTACGAGGACATGCACCAATGTCATGAGTGGATGAGCCGCAAACTAAGCACAGGCCGTTTGCACGTCTGCAGTCTTTCACCAAGTGTCCATTCCTCCTGCAGTAGGTGTAAAAGTCTGGACTGGGTCGGTTAAAAGTTACTCCCGGTCTCCTTGGTACAAACGGTGGCCTGAAAGAGGCTCTTCCTGCCATCTGAGTAGCATGGCGCTTCATACCGATAGATTGAGGTCTGCCCTTCTTCTTCACCACTGCCTCATATCATCGGGCAGACTTTAAAGCTAAATCATGGGTTGGGAAATCCCCTGTAGTTAGAGCATCTTGGATCTCCTGGTCTAACCCCTGCTGAAATCGTTTATCCTAATCTCAGCAGTCGGTATTAGATGTGTTGCGAACCTTTTATGGTCTCGTGTTAGCTGTGTAGTATGTGATATTAGAAAACTTGAATATTTAAGACATCTCTTATATGCTCAGCATGGTGAATTTAGTGTCATACTTATCCATAAATTTTCTCCACATCGAGCTTTGTTGCAGGTGGATGAATTGCTGCTCCATGTCAAAACGGGCAGTCTCAAGAAAATATTTCGCGTCGAACATATCGTGAAATGTCTTCCATTCGATTGGCTGGGTAAGTCGGCTTTCTTCAGCCTTCCACCATACCCTGGCATTGTCTGTAAGTTGCAGCTTCGCAACTCTTACCCAAGCAATATCTGGCACTTGTGCTGCTTCCAGATCATCCTCAATCGAATGAGCCCATTTCTCTGCCTCCAAAGGGCTCTTTTTTCAAGAGAATTGTTTAAGGTGCAGTGCCCAGAATTGTTTCAAACTGGGTGCCTCAGCTTCTGGGCGATTCTGGAGGATGGCAGTCTGCTGTTGTTGTCTTTCCAAAGACTCATGATCGCCTCGAGTAATACCGTCTTCTCATTGATAGGAGCTACTATGGTAGGTGTAAGTGGAAGAGGTGATGGTGGGGTGTTTCCATTGACGTTCGTGCTCGTATTGTTGGGAGAATCCATAACCTTTGAAAGAAAAAATAGGGTTAGAATAGATTCAAGGAATATGAAATGTAAAGAATGTTTAGTTGCTGATTCTTATAATTCTTATGACTTATATTGCTTAGGATTCCATGTAGAACTGACCCTGCATGGTTATGTAGGTTTCCACGCAGAACAGACCTGCATGGGCCACCAACAAAACCTGCCACGCCCCGCTTCCCTGTGTATGGGAAAGAGGACGTGGCAGGGACGTGATGTGTTTACTCAGAAGTAAACACATTAAGCGTAAATAAGCAATATAATAAATATTCATAAGAAATGACAAGAGATATAAATAAATAGCAACTTTTTATTGATTAAACATTCTTTACATACAACTGGAAAGTAAATACAATGCTGGAAAGTGATGCCTAAACAATGGCAAATGAACTGAAAGTAAAGTAAGTACAAGTGAACTAAAACTCCGAATCCTTAGTAAAGTGCTCCAAATCGTCCTGGCTGGGCTCGATCTCCTGAGAGTCGGGTTCTCCTGACAACATTCCAAAGAAAGAAGAGATAGCAATGTCGTCATCGAAAAATCGCTCGGTAAGTCCCAAAAGAGAAATAGATCAAGTAAAAGGAATAGATCTGGTAATTTATCTGTTTTTGTTATACTAACGTAGTTGTTTGTAGCTTGGTACAGAATGCATCGGTGTATACTAGAGGAGTCCAACTATCCGTGGACTAAGGTATACGGAGCACAAGGACCCGTCAAGCCACGGGACAACGGCACGGATATTCAGGTTAGGTGTATTATGGTGACCGTCTTGTGCCACTTCTAATATATTCCGTACCAATCTACCCCGTTAAAACCCCGTAATGCATATTGTATTGATTGTAATGATTTGTTGTATAAGACTTGCCGAAACCATGGTATAAGTTGTTCATGTAAAAGAATCGGATGTAAACGGATAATCATGTAGTCAAGTTCAAAATATATCCATGGTTCAGTCCAGTCGAGTCATGTTGCATGTTCATGTTCAAGTGTTCATGCTTGATACATGGATTCATGTTGAAATGGAGTTATAGTTGGAATCATGTTTGGATTGTATTCAGATTAAACTGAGACGCAGATTGTGTCAGACACTTTAAACAGATTTGAGTCATGAATTAGGTTTAAGAGTTATCGGTAACTGTTGCACATAGACGGCAGGATTCGTGACTTTTTCCAAGCAAATTACCATTGATAACCCCGTTTTAGTTTTCTATCTTAAATAGGCAAGCACCAACTTTCTCCGGCTCACTGAGGCTCAAGAGAATTGGTCCCACTTAAACCTATATTTACTAGGATTCTTAATGTACATTAATATAACTTGAGGGGGTTTTATGAAAAATAGTTTTAGTATACTTTCAACATAAATCTCAAGTATTTATTTATCGTATTTAGGGTTTTCATGGATGTAACTTTTAAAAGTGAGGTATTCTAGTGAATAAATACCTAGTTGAATAGTTCATGGTATTTTTGTGTAAATTTTACTTGTATGACTTCTTGATGGTATTTTCATGAAACTTGTAATTCTTTTGTTTAGAAAAACGTGAAATTTATTATATATTTAAAATAGATGGTTTGATAATATTTATATATAATTATTAAAAATAAAATTTATTTATTAAATAGAAATCGCATTTTTCTTAAAAATTGCATTAAAAATTCCATCGAGATCGTATACTCCGTGAGGAGGTCTGCATCTCGCTCTAGTAGTCTCAAGAATGTGCGATAACCCGCACCATTCCGATCAGATTCTCCAAAATGGGTTGTAAAGGCATAATTATAAGGAATGTAAATAACACAATTTAAAGAATACGAGTTTTGATAGTTTATGATATTTTGTTGTAAAAGTCGTATTTGTCCCAAAAATATTGTTAAAAGGAAATCGTGCTATGTCATGATGCGTGTTGTGAGAGGTAGGTCATTACCTCGTGAGATTTTCTAAAGGTAATACAAGAAAAAATGATAAATGATGTCATATGTAATCTTATGATATTTAAACGTAAATGTGTAATAAAAATGGTTTTATATGGAGTTTTGAAAAGAAACTTGCTTATAATTATTGTTTAATATTTAAAAAACAAAATATAACGATTTAGATAATTAGTTCCTAAGAAAAGTTGTTATTTTAAAAAGTTTTAGAAATGAATGTCGGTATAACTCCACTTACCGATATCATTGAAAAGAAGAAGTTTTGAGATGTGAAAAGAAAAAAAGAGAGGGAACTTACTAGTTTAAAGAATATAGGAGAGGTTGAGAGAACGTTTGATGGCTTCATGGAGTCGGGTCGCCGGAATCGTCTCGAATCGTCACCGGAAATTGACCCAGTGCTAACTCCACTTGTACTCTTCTTTGACTTGGAAATTTTTTGAGAATTTTAACAAAAGGTTTCAGAATGAAAAGAGTTAGGGTGTGGGGTTGTATTTATAGGGAAATCAAACAGTATGGGAGTAGTGGGGGTAGGCCAAAAAACTGGAGTACAGAGAATGGGGGCATTACCGATGGCTGAGCCCGGCGCTGCCGGCCCAAGTGATGATCTCACCGGCCATCTTAGAGCTTTGGGTGCTGGGATTCATACTACGTGTCCCTCTCGCAGTTAATAGTATTTTGCACATGTTTGATTTTTCGGCTTTTCATTTCTTACGTGTATTGCATGTGTAAAATTTTGGGCTTCCAAAAAGTTTAAAATAAAAATTCAGAAAAAATATGTGTGGCTGATGGTATTCGAACACAGGGGCTATGTCATAGCAGTGCAAGGCTTTACTAATGAGCTACAAGTACTTTCTTGCTGTTTTTAAACAAATTAAATTTATAACTTGTGCTCAGGCTTACAACTTTATTTTATACATTAATTTAAAAAATTTTGTACAATGAAATTGGAGTCGTTACAAAATACGTAGCTACATATGAGCCATACAGTTATAGTTATAAAATAGTACGAATCGTTGTTTCTAGAAAAATAGGGGCTATGGTGTTTTTGAGAAAAAGATACCATTTGAAAATCCGTAGCATCTCGGTAGGTTGTCATTTAAAAATGCATAACGATTCATTAGTTTTGAAAATAGGTATGCTTCTAATTATATCCTAATATCTACTTAAATGATTAGAAAACAATAATTTTCCGAGTCGATACATCCATAGGTCGGCGATCCAGCCTCATAGTATCACGTACGGTATAATCTATCATACGACATCATCAAGTCAAGAGTGTGGATCGATCATCATGTTTATCATATCACGTACGGTATAATTCATCGTACGATATCATCAAATCAAGAGTACGGATCTATAGTCACGTACATCTTATCATCTCATCTAGTCATATATTGTCACAGGTTATATCATCTCGTATCGTATCATGAACATATATATCGCCTAATCTTCATATAATATATCATATCATATCATACTGTTTCATATCATATCACATAATTTATCTTCGTGACACATGTCCGATTACATCGACTCAAATCATTATAACATGTAATATACTCATCTCGTGATGTTATATCGAAATTATCCTCAAACTTACATGTACACACACACATATACATATATCTGTGTGTAACAACATATATACTAATGGCTCAAGGCTAAGAGAATAAGAACTAAGGATATTCCTCCCTACAAGTATACTTACTATTGCCTATAGTCTCCTAGAACCCTATTAACTAAGTATACATATCTAATATATATATATATATATATATATATATATATATATATATATATATATCTAATACACACACACACACCCCCTAGTACCTTAATACTACGGTTGCGGGGGTGCTATACGCCATCCACCCGACTTCCCCTCGTAGATATACATCTACTCACCTACTATCCTCGCTCTAGCCGAAGTCGATGAACGCTCTGCTCTCTTTCGTTGCCCCGGAAGTTCACGCAATGTACCTACAAGTCAAAACACAACGTGTCGAAATCAACTCAACTCTTGAAAACCGATACGGCAAGAGAAGTATACATAGAATAGAACTTATGGTCCACGCATGCAAGAACAACCAAACAATCCTCGGCGTTGACGTACGAATGTCAAGCGGCCGAGTCAAAACTCAAATATCAAAACCCAAGTTTCAAAGTCGGAAAATATCGACAGAAAACAAGTAAAATGACTTTAGATTCTACCTAAGGTAAAATTAACCAAGGAATATTTTGGTTGCTTTTGGCGGATTGCCTCCGCTCGGTCAACGGTCTCTGGAATTGCTGCCTTTTCCGGTTCTGCTTCCACTCCGCCCGCGAAATCGATGATTCTTGGCTACTTGATTAGGTTTTGCATATAAGGTAGGTCTAGTTATCTAATGAGTGGGCTATAAACCAAGTTTCAGATCCTGACTTCAAAATTAGGCGGAAAATTGCGGCCAAAATCAATAAATTTGCGGCCAAAACTTGGGGGTTTAGGCTCAGGTTTCTGGGGTGGCTTCCTATGTGCCTGCTCATCTCACTGTATCTGCTAAAAAAATTTCAGAGTTCTAAAGTCATTCCAAATTCCATTTGAATATCAAAAGTCAATGAAAAATCGTTGTCGGAAAATTCTAAGTTCGATCTTGAACATTCTAAACTCATTTTAAATAAGGCTACCATCACTATTAGGCTAATAGACTCACTACACCCTCTACTAAGCACTATTAAAAGTTTCATCTACTAACCCTCATTCTAGAATTTTCCAAGATCACAAAACTTAAACGTTTTAACTCTAAACTAAGACTTGAGATTATGAAACATAAAACTTAAACAAAGGTGAGTATTTTACCTCAAGGAAGCACATCAAGAAAATTCCCAGATGGTCCAAAATACTCAAAACTCTAACTTGATCCCACCATGTTGTTTAGGATGAGGTTATGCACATTTTTTGTGAAGGGATCATATGGTTTTAAGATGGTTTAGGAGGTGTTTGTGGAGGGGTAGCGGGGGTTGGAGGAAGATGAAGGAGAAGGAGATGGAGAAGATGAAAAAGAGATGAGATAAATGAAAAAGATGAAGGAACAAATGAATGGTTGTAGCCATTCCACTCTCTCTCTTCTCATGCCCATATCTTGGTGTTTTCTTGTCCCCCCTCTCTCATTTTCTTTTTCTTTTCTCTTTTCTCTTTTTTTTTTTGCTTTTTCTTCTGTTAAAATAAAACACAAAACCATAATACAATTCAAAATCAAAGTGTTACATGTCATGCACACAAAGAATGTTTAACAAAATGGAATATGGTTTAGTGTAGTAATTAGAAAAGTACTAATCAAGTTTAGCATTAAACTTGCGTGTAAATAATTGCATATTAATTTATAAAAAGCTCAATTAAATAAATACTTCCATAAATAATAATTCATTTTTAAATTCCAATTATTTCAAAAAATATAAGTATATAATTATACCATTCTTCTAAAACTCATTTCCATACTTATATAATATTCATAAAATTTATTATTTTATTATTTAAATTCTAAAAATAATATTTTATTTTTTTCTGAAATGCTATAGTCCTCCCCCTTAAATAAATTCGGTCTACGAATTTAAATTTAAACTCCCAAAATATTAAAACATTTCAGTTAACCAATCAAATTAACGGGGCTCCGAAATCAAGAATACGCAAGAATAACACAACACATCGTGTGTGCCTGAAAACGAGTATAAAACTCAAAAATCGAAACTCCATCAAGCGTCATGCAATCACGGGAGTTATGATGAATATGAAAGTTTCAAAATCTACTGTTAAAATCAAATACGATATAATCCAGACTATAATATATATAGTACGCATCCCTATGAAATCGTTTAAATAACTGAATAAAAATGCATGCAAAATTCTTTTCAAACCACCGTGTGATGCGTATATCACGGCACAAGTAGCGGACATTCATTTTGTAAAGAAATAGATATATATCTATATGCGTTTTACTTAAGATATACGTCTCGCCCCTTTTGAAAATGATTTAGAAGGGTTTTTTTTGTAAAATTTCGTCTCATTCATGGACACGTAGAAAAATAATGAGACTATAACTCCTTTTTTCTGAAAACCTCTTCTGTAAATATCGATGCATGCAAAAATACTTAAGTACTGTTCTCATACCAGTCCTGCTCGGCTACTATATAATATGGTATATATCCTAAAAACGTGATGCTCGGAAAGAAATTAATCTCAATAAGTGTATACAAAAATACCACGTGCGTCTGGTGTACACGGAAAATCAAAGTCAAATACAAGTGCCACGAATGTGCACATAAGTAAAAACTAAGTGCAACGGGTGTGCACGAAAACATCTGTTAAGTGCAACGGGTGTGCACGACAACAATACCTGTGTATCTAATATACACGAAAAATCTCGATTAAGTACATCTGGTGTGCACAAAATCACATCAAGTGCGTCAAGTGTGCGCGAAAATCTAAATCAAGTGCGTCAAGTCCGCACAAAAGTATCTAATGCAATAGGGTGTACGAGAATGAATATCAAGTGCACACGGTGCATGAAAACATAAATCTAGTGCAACAGGGTGCATGAAAACGAATATCAAGTATATGAATCAAGATCAACGGTACACAACATGCACGAAATTCAAAATCAAGGATACCGAGCGGTATGAAATCACAAATATGTGCAACTGCGTGCACAAAACTCATCAATGCACTGAAAGCGCATGCAAACTACACCGAGTGCATAACTCAAAATCAAGTGCATACACTATGCACAAAATCACTGTATTGAGACACAAGGAATCGTAATTATGTGCAATAATTGCACAAAACAAAATCGAGTGCAATGGGTATGCATAAAAACACAAATCCGTACAATCGGTATATAAAAATATGAATCAAGTGCAACTGTGGTGCACATAGGAAATATCTGTCAAGTGTAGCTATGGTGCACGAAAATATCAATCATGAAACTAATTATCAAAACTCAAAAGTCTAAAATGATATAGGCGTGATATTCAGATCACTAAACACAAATAAAAATAAATGATATTGAGGTACACCTCCTTCAATTTCGAAAGATGCCGGTGCATCCAAGGCTGGCAAAACAAGAATATCTATTTGGCTCTTGCCCACAGTCCGACGTCCTCTGCCCTTAGATCCTTATTTTTCTCTATGGATCACCAATTCCACAATCTTTAGGCTCGACGACTCGGTTAGGAGTAGCGACGGAAACCATCTTGCTCTGACATCTCTCCGATCATCTCCCGACCAATTTACATAGTCACGCGTAATGTAGCACGTCAACGATGGCGGCATCTGGCCCTCTGAATACATGTCATACAACCGATCTTGGGTCCAAAATTTTATCGCTATGGTATCCTGGAAAGAACCTGCTATGGTCTCTTCCGATCTCACCTTTTCCGAACTGTACGGAAGTTGGCACTCTTTACTAATTCCGCTTCTGTTCCGGATAGGTGCTATCTCATCACGACTTCTCTATAGAAATGTGGCTGTATCCAACGTCTCTACGTACGTATCAAGTCTCTGGCATCAGCGGAGAAGAACGACTCATTAAGAGTTCACACGAATCCCTTATCCACTTTCCTTCAATAACGACCAATTCGGAATCATCTCTTGGCAACTGCATAGATCGCAATTCAATTTGGCTATAGTCATATTCAGAGTCTCTCGTAATAACTCAAAGTTACGAATTCAGGCATCTCCGCCACTCTATGGAAGACATCTTGCCAATTACGTTCTCGAGAACTCGTCCAAGTTATCGGAGGAATAAAAATTATTCACCCATTCTCGATCAACTCACAACACGTCTGGGTGAGGCCCCTCTAACTGAAGTTAGTCAACTTAATGACCTCATATCGGAGCATCCAAACGAACAAAATATCCTAGTCATTTATCCAAGGGTGACTAGCGATCTTTTGTCATATCCCTTCCTGTAAGCTCATGTGGCTTCAGCTTTATAAACTTTGGAGGCGACATACCGTCAATTTCAGCAACAGCTGGTTCATCTGTCTGCACGGTGACAACACATCGACTTATGGAGTAGGCTGTATGTCAACAGTCCTCTCAATCTGGCTGGTCTCTAACGATGGCCCGATCATCCAGTGCAGATCCCGAACACTCGTGTCAAACGAGAAATCCTATCATAAACAATAAATCAATATGTTCTTACGTCACCGGAAGAATATCATGGTCGGTCCTCGTCCCGACAAGCTCACTCTGACCGTATCTCTAGCCGTAGCCCTGTCTGCTCTCGTAGCCATGGTGACAGAAACCGCAAGCAAACATCAATGAGGATAGATCATAGAAACGAATAGAATAACGGATCTTAAGAAATGTACATCCTAAGGTTGCTTAAGCGGAGTAGCGTATCGTAAGTATATCGCGGAACATACACACGGTACATCACTCTACTTAAATTACCTACTCCATCAACCAATGTCAACCTACCTAACGAAAGTTCGAGTCTAATACCCTCTCAGTCAAGTCTAAGTTCCGTAAGGTCAAGCCTAGATTCCGAAGTATATATATATACGCCCTAAACTCCGCATAGTCAAACCTAGAATCGAACCAAGATTAAACATAACGCTCTGATACCAAATTTATCACAATCCGAAATTGGCACGTGACCAGCACTTGAATCGCGTGAAGTCTATAGTACCCCACCGTAATCCGAATAAGCCGAAAGCCCAGAAATCTAAATCTTTTTAGGAAAATAATATAGGGGAAGTTTTAAAATAAAGGTATAATGAATTCACATTCCTCTTTTAATAAGTAATATTATATGAAAATACAAGTGAGATGTATGCTACAGTTGAAAACATTTTCGTCATTTGAAATTTGCGCAGCACCTCCTTTGTAAATTTTGATCCAAAACCAATACATGACAATAACATAGGCATCTCCAAGCGGGAGCTAGCTCTTCACTAATTGGCGGAATCACAACCACATAATAAATATATATGACGCCCAAGGCGAAAATCAATCACAGAAAAGAAAGTAAAGAATACCAAAACACTATCAAAATCAATAAAGGAATATATACAAGTCTCGACTCGAAATACCAAGAATTTACAAACCGGTCTCTAGGTCTACCAAATATACATAGTCTGGTTGATGGAGCTTTTAACTAGATACAACTGAATAAATATATACAAATGGTGGTCACGATCCAAAGTGTACCCCACCTACCAATGCAAATCACCTAGAAGAAAGCTGTGTGCCAGCAAGCCGCTACTGAATCCGTGCGGTCGATCCTACAAGAAAAACTGTGGCACAAAGGGGGTGCGTTACCAACACAAGTATATATAAGGTTGAGTGGTAACGAGGGTGATAGTGTAAACATAAGTATAATAATAATATTATCGTGCCCGTGTCATAATATAGTACCATGTCATCTGCATCATATATCTGTGTATATGTGTATCATCCAACGTGTGTCTATCAACGACACATCAAATCATCATAAAAACTTGAGTGCTCTGCATCGACACTCGAAAACATCATAAAACCCGTGTCCAGTATCGACACGTAAATCCTCTTATCTCAGGCGCCATCTCATCAGATCAGTCCTCATATCCAGCTGTCTCAATCGCTCTGGTTCGGTATCCTCCGGATATCCGCCGAGTCCAGTACTATCACCGGTAGGTAGTGTTCTCTTGCCGGGCTCAACGTCTCTCTATACGATCTTTTTGCCCCGAGTACTGTACCGGGTGCACCATATACCCGCAGACGGTGCCTCCTCTCTTCTCGAATCGGGTATTCACATGATTCAGAACCGAGAAAACTCGTGGTGGACGCCACACATCATATCAAGAGAAACCGCGTTTTTAAAACAATCATATATTTTCAAAATGTATCTGTGGTTTCTCAAATCCCTAAATCTCATGGAAAGCGAATCTCATAAGCATGAACCAATAATGAAACAACGAGTATAGGCACAGAACAAATCCGTAATGCATAACCGGTGTTATATAAGCGTGGCAGCTAATTAGGTAAGAAAATGCGATAACTGAACTAGTAAATGTGGTATGGGTACTAAACAATGACTAAAAAGCTATATGTTATTAGGTTATTCGGTGAAATAGCGATTTCTAATGTGTACGTGGCATGGCAATTATCAATGATGAGTATGTGAACCAGCGAGTATGTGTACGTGCAACATACGCATCCTCAATAATGGTGCGTGTGTCCTAACATATGATGTCATACAAGATAAAGAAAGAACGTGGTATGTATACCGCAAAATGAGAATAATACAAGTATAGCAGAAAAAGGAAATTGTAAACGTAATGGTATAAAATACGTAGCTATATATGAGCCATACAATTATAATTTTAAAATAATACGAATCGTTGTTTTTAGAAAAATAGGGGCTACGGCGTTTTTGAGAAAAAGATACCATTTGAAAATCTGTAGCATCTCTTGAGGTTGTCATTTAAAAATGCATAACGATTCGTTAGTTTTGAAAATAGGTATGGCTCTAATTATATCCTAATATCTAATTAAGTGATTAGAAAACAATAATTTTCCGAGTCGATACATTCATAAGTCGGCGATCCAGCCTCATAGTATCACGTACGGTATAATCCATCGTATGACATCATTAAGTCAAGGGTGTGGATCGATCATCATGTATATCATATCACGTACGGTATAATCTATCGTACGATATCATCAAATCAAGAGTACGGATCTATGGTCATGTACATCCTATCATCTCATCTAGTCATATATTGTCACAGGTTATATCATCTCGTATCGCATCATGAACATATATATTGCCTAATTTTCATATAATATATCATATCATATCATAACGTTTCATATCATATCACATAACTTAACCTCGTGATATCATGTCTGATCACATCGACTCATATCATTATAACATGTCATATCCTCACCTCGTGATGTTATATCGAAGTTATTCTCAAACTTACATGTATACACACACATATATATCTGTGTGTGTAACAACATATATACCAATAGCTCAAAACTAAGAGAATAAGAACTAAGAATATTCATCCCTATGAGTATGCTTACTATTGCCTATAGTCTTCTAGAACCCTATTAGCTAAGTACACACACACACATACCTAGTACCCTAATACTACGGTTGCGGGAGCGATATATGCCATTCACCCGACTTTCCCGTAGATATACATCTACTCACCTACTATTCTCGCTCTAGCCGAAGTCAATGAACGCCTTGCTCTCCTTCATTGCCCCGGAAGTTCACGCAATGTATACAAGTCAAAGCATAACGTGTCGAAATCAAATCAGCTATTGAAAACTGATACGGTAAGAGAAGTGTACATAGATTAGAACCTATGGTCCACGCATGCAAAAACAACCAAATAACCCCCGGCAATGACGTACGAGCGTCAAGCGGCCGAGCCAAAACTCAAATATCAAAACCCAAGTTTCAAAAGTCGTAATATATCGATAGAAAACAAGTAAAATGACTCCAGATTCTACCTAAGGTAAAATTAAACTTTTTTGCATATAGGGTAAGTCTAGTTATCTAATAAGTAAGCTATAGACTAAGGTTCAGACCCTAACTCCAAAATTGGGCGGAAAATTGCGGCCAAAATCAATAAATTGGCGGCCAAAACGTGGGGGTTTGAGCTCGGGTTTCCGGGGTAGCTTCCCATATGCCTGCTCATCTCATTGAATTTGCTAAATTTTTTTCAGAGTTTTAGAGTCATCCCAGACTCCATTTGAATATCAAAAGTCAATGAAAAACCGATGTCGGAAAATTCTAAGTTCGATTTTGAACATTCTATACTCATTTTAAATAAGGCTACCATCACTATTAGGCCAATAGACACTCACTACACTCTCTACTAAGCACTACTACAAGTTCATCCACTAACTCTCATTCTAGAATTTTCCAAGATCACAAAACTTAAACGTTTTAACTCTAAACTAAGACTTAAGATTAGGAAACTTAAAATTTGAACAAAGGTGAGTGTTTTATCTCAAGGAAGCACACCAAGGAAATTCCTAGATGGTCCAAAGTGCTCAAAACTCCAACTTGATCCCACCATGTAGCTTAAGATGAGGTTATGCATATTTTTTGTGAAGGGATCATGTGATTTTAAGATGGCTTAGAAGGTGTTTGTTGGGGGTAGTGAGGGTTGAAGGAAGATGAAGGAGAAGGAGATGGAGAAGAGGAAAAAGAGATGAGATGAAGAATGAAAAAGATGAAAGATCAAATGAATGGTTGTAGCCATTCCACTCTCTCTCTTCTCTCATGTCCATATCTTAGTGTTATCTTATCCCCCTTCTCATTTTCTTTTCTCTTTTCTCTTTTCTCTTTTAATTTTTTCTTTTGATTTTTCTTCTCTTAAAATAAAACACAAAACCATAATACAATTCAAAATCAAAGTGTTACATGTCATGCACACAAAGAATGTTTAACAAAATGGAATATGGTTTAGTGTAGTAATTAGAATAATACTAATCAAATTTAGTATTAAACTTGTGTGTAAATAATTGCATATTAATTTATAAAAAGCTCAATTAAATAAATGCTTCCATAAATAATAATTCATTTTTAAATTCCAATTATTTCCAAAAATATAGGTATAAAACTCATTTCCAAACTTATATAATATTCATAAAATTTATTATTTTATTATTTAAATTCTAAAAATAATATTTTATTTTTTTCTGTAATGTTACACCAAGAGGCGAAGGCATTGAAGAAAAAACTATTCTAGTATGTTAAAAATAATTAATCTATCAAAATTTTTATTGACCCACATGGTTAATCTTTTCTATTTGGGATGCTACCCCTTCGAAAATTGATCCGATAATCTCATTTGGAAAGTAAAGTTTTACCATATGAACTACGCTTAGTTGGCAACACCAAGTACCTTGATCAACGTATTTTAAGGTACGCACACACAAAAAATAGTGCAATTTCGATTATTCTTATACTTGCATTGGCAGGTAGCAAATTTAATCGTTTAAAATGGTCAAAGAGTGTATATTATAATTACATGCTAACCGGTATACATGTACTTTAGACCATGAAAATAAGATGAACGTTGTAGATTATAAAATGAAATTACGAAGAGTTGACTTTTTGACCAATACCAAGTTTTCGATACACAACACACTTCAAATTTTTTTTAAAATATAATAATAAGATAAAGACTCTAATAATATGGCATGTGCAGTCAATAAAACCCACTAATAATATGGCATGCGCATTCAATAAAACCCTTCAACAATGCATTAGATAAAATAACAGAGAGATGATGCAGAACCCTTCTGTCCCACTGTTTAAGCACTAAGAACTAACAAGGAAAACCCTTACACATATGATCCAATATTGCCATTGAAGCAAATGTTACTGCACTCCAACCAAACCAAATCAAAATGGCACATATGAATAGATACAAACACCTTCATGTGATTCTAACACACTTCATCACCTCCCTTGCATTCCTGCAAGTTGCGCGAACATCTCATTGTCCGCTTCCGGACTCGAATTTTCCGGTACCGTCAATGCAGTACTTACTGCTTCTGCCGCCCCTACAGGAGGATTGGTGTTTTGTCCCTTGGGGCTCGGAGCTTTGGTTTCTTCACTGTCTTTGCCATTAGCTTTCTTCACCTACAATGAGAAGGTTTTCTGACGATTACAGCGTATGCTAAACTTTTAAGGACATCTGCCCATTGCAAGAACAAATAATGAACATCGTGCATTCAAATGAATATATTGCTAGTGTAATTCAAAACTATCAACTGATCGTATAGAGCTCTGTTAGCATCAAAACCAACCACAATGTCTATAAATCATCAATATAACAATGAACAAAACCAAACATTAAATCAAACAAAAAAACTAACCGTTATAAGCATTCCACATATTAACATACCCTCTAAGCTCCTTCACCAACTTCCCCTTCCACTCCCCGAAATCCAACCCCGGGCCGGTAAACGCGACGGAACTGTCCTCCTTCAGCATTAACACATACCCCGGGCCCGTAAACTGTCATCTTCAAAAGCCTCGTTCATCACCTTCAACGTCTCTCTCATCGCCAACTCCCCGTTTCCCCCATCCTCGGCCTTGACACAACCCCCCCCCCACACACACACACAATTCACCATCAATCTCCCTCCTTTTCTCAACCTACTCTTCAATCTCACCCAAGTTTCTCTCTCTTGCAGCTCCGGTATCAGCTTCCCTTTGCTGAACAAATCCACCAAAATCCCCGCAGACCTGAGAAATATTATGTTAGCTTGATATACATCGTTGTCCCACAACTTAGGAGTTTAATCTTTTGGATAAATTGATTCTTGACATGGTATCAAAGCACGGGCTAAAAGGCCTTAATTCAGATCTCATCATATTTAAAACAATTTATTTGCCCCATTTAGTGCTTGAAATAGCTTAATCTGATACAAGACCTCATCATATTTAATACATGATCGACGCCGTCTATCTTGTCCTATACATTAAAATATATATATGTGCATGAAATTTATACAAGTAGAAGACTTCCAAGAATGCAAAAAAGTTTTCCCGATGTATGAAGATATTATGATACATAAAATCCATCCATTATCTGAAATACTCCGGTTTTTTATTAGCTACCAGCTGATATCCCGTTTTTATTTACATCGTTCTTTTGGGTAAAGTGTTTCTTGACATACCCGCTAATGGAGGTTAGGATCTCCTTCAGATGTTACATTCCGTAGATCTGCTGCAAGCGATGATAGACGGTTGAGATTGAGTTGGAGGTTGCCTCCTGAAGAGTGTGGATCTCAATGGGTTTGAGGTGGTTGAGGCCGAGCTACCTGCAAGGAAGTCCAGGGATGGTTGTGCCACCGAGGACTCTCCGACGATCAAGTTAGACCGGATATTCGAGCAGAGTAACCGCCTAGTGAAGAAAGAATGACTTACTTCGATCGTCTGAAAGAGGGGTTTATATAGTGGTGGTGACGGGAAGGCAGGCGCGAGAATCACGCCGGCCGTTACGCCCCTGGCGTCACACCCGCGTGATAGGCGGGATCCCGCATTAATGACGAGACATGCTCGTTAATGGGGGATCGTAATGGCGTGGAACGCGGGACGTAGCCGGCGGATATCTCGTGCATGGCGAGATTCGTGGAGCCGTGGTGGAGGCGCCTGTGATCGGTGCTGTGGGTCGGTCGATGAGACCGAGGAAGATAAGCTCGGCGGGAGGCTCGGGGACTGTAGGGGTCCTAGGCACACTAATGAGGTCTCACAAGGCATCAACCATGCCAATTTCAAATTTTACGGGTGCTGAGAAACCCTAATACGGATCGTTAACTAGAATTTTAGGCGATAAATGAAACTAGTTAACAACTTAACTACAAGAACGGAAATACAACCTTTGTAGATCCGGTCCTCCACCTCCATAGCTCCGCAATGAAGTCTCCTCGCTGTCCAAATGGAAACCCGGGCTCTAGCGTCGGCTTCATCGGAGAAATGGGCGGGCAAGGTCGTCGGCTTCGTGCCGAAGATGATCTACGTCGAGGCATCGCAAGATCAAGCTCCCACTTCACCAAGTCATGAAACTTGTGAAGAAAACACCCTATACTACTTGGCAAGAGGTAGAGGATGAAGAAATAGGAAGTGGGTTCACTTTAGAATTGGATTTCTCACCCATTTTCTCAAGTTGCCATTGATGAAGCAAGCTTTTTCTTGAAGTGAAGAAGAAGAAGAAGAAGAAGCAAGAATATGATAAGTTTTTTTCACTAAATAGAAAATAAATCAATTCTTATCATATCATGAACCATGGTCAAGTGTAGAGAACTAACTAAGGTTCAAGTGAATGGTTAGGGTTAAGCATGAAACAAAATGGTCACTTTAGTCAAAGCTTCATGAAGCTTCAAAGATAAAACAAAACTAGCAACCATTTTTCTCTTTATGCTTTTCCAAAATGAATAAACAAATAAATAAATGAATAAGCTAAATCCTAATCATCAACTTAACCATGGTTTAATTCTTTACACTTAACCAAATAAGCATGCACCATCTAACATGATACAAACATGTGCACAAAAGTATATCACATATACAATGTGCACAATCCAAGTGAGAAAATCCATTTAAAGTGAACCAATACTAGTTAATGCAAAGTAATATATCAAATATATAATTATGCATTAAATTATTAAATCAACACTTGATTCAATGATCCGGTCATGTCGCACACAACCGACTAGTATCCAATGTATCGGCTTATCGAATCAATCCTTGATTCGATAACTAGGTTATATCGCATACAACCATTCGATACATTCATCGCGAGAATAGAATACGGTATCACATACACGCATTATTCTCGGTCCCGCACATATCTCATATGCGCTCCTATTTCGTTTCGCTTGAGCCAGGAAACCTCTGTGTAGGACTCTAAAGACTCGTCAATACGCCGGCAGCAGGTGATGATCAGAGAATAATCCAGGATTTCTGTGCTCAAGTATTCTCCTCCTTGATCTCATCAAAGGACATAACACTTATACCCTTATTTTGGTTCTCTACTTCTAAATCATA
This sequence comes from Agapanthus africanus, assembly GCA_030015575.1. NCBI lineage: Eukaryota > Viridiplantae > Streptophyta > Magnoliopsida > Asparagales > Amaryllidaceae > Agapanthus > Agapanthus africanus. The sequence continues at coordinate 574,975,565 of CM057346.1, read as the reverse complement.
TTCTGTGAATATCTCAAAAGGTTCGGACTTGTGTTTCAACAGGAACATATGTCTGAATCTTGAGAGATTATCAGAGAATGTAACGAAGTACAAAGAACCAGTCCTGGCATATGTAGACAGGGGACCTGACATACATCAACATGTATCATCCCAAGAGTTTACTAACTCTTTCTCTGTTTCCAGTAAACAGTGCTATGGTCATCGTATCTTTATGACATGACTGGCAAGTTTCATAAGATGTAAATTCAAACAGATTTAAATATGCATCTAAAATGTAACTTCAGCCAGTCGGATCGCATTGATATGACCTAGTCTACAATGCCTCAAGAAGGATTCGTTCATTTCTGAACTCTTCCTCTTGTGTGTGTTCCGTATACTAAAGAACTGTAGTTTGATTTAGAACATGAATGCTTTTAGATAACGTGCCTGAACCGATCAACTTTTGATATAGGAAATGTTCAAAACATTATCCAACTATACAAAATTTTATTATTTCTTTACTAATAAAGAGATTGATATGATTTTGTATATCAGTTTCGATATCTAATAACATTCGTTCAGAATCAATGTATTGGTAATACAGGGTGACAGTGACCAACAGACTTGGCTGCAACACTTGCCCCGTTTTCTGCCTCATGAAACTTATCACCCGTTCTCAGTTCTCTACCTAGCTGTAGCCCTAAGTAACAGATTACATATCTGGGATCCTGATCTGGTATCACATACCCAGGACGTAGAGGATACAGAGAAACAGTTCTTTGTAATGAACACACCCGAAGATGATGCATCAGCATGCACTCTCTTCGTTTGGGCGGCACGGGAATTCTGGTAATCCCCAATTTCCTGCTCTGTCTTATAACAATTATAAGTTGGAGCGGGACCAACGTTCCCCAGCTCAGTATAACAAGCGGGTTCGGTCAATATTCCGTATTATTATCTTGATTAAGGCGTAATACGGTCGCTACCTGGAGAGAGAGAGAGAAGAAAACACTCAGCGTGCGCTCTTGCAAGATCAGATTGGTTATTATTTTATCTAATCAGGATGGCTCCCACTGTTTTTATCAAATCTTCCTTCAAACCTTAAAAGGAAAGACTAGCCGGGATTAATTACACACTACAAGTTCGCCAATCTTTCAGCCAGGCCAGTGTCGGTACTTTGAGGGAGGTCCCCCGTGCTTTCGCACGAACCTTATTAATGTAAACCTCATTTTCCCAGAGGCGTAACCTCGTTAACACCTTTCTAGACACCTACTTGATCGGCTAATTGTAATGTGTAAAACTCTCCCAGGAGTAACTCTTACTCGCAGTGGGTATCGGGATCCAACTATCTCATAGAAGGTATGCAATCTCATTGCAAATTTCAACACTTGAAATTCCCAATAATATTTTACCCCAAGCGTCCTATGACCATAACAGAGGTCAACAAACCATAGGCTGCTAGTCAAGTTCAACCCGTCATTTCCTGATTGAAGTAAACCCACCCGCACGACCCTTGACAGAGGTCAACAAGGTCGCACGACTACCCTAAATCAATCACATCATATGCTTATTCAGATAAGCACTAATCAGCTACCGCACACTACGCCTTGACAGAGGTCAACAAACGCAGCACGAATACTAACCAGTACTTATCTGAAATAACGGAGGGCTACGACAGGTTTTTAAGAAAACCTTTTGCGTAATGAACTTGATATCGTTGTAGAATCAAATGATTTTAAAATGGAGTATTTTTGAAGCTTATCTAGTTTTGCTAAAGGAGTCACTCCCGGTGAAGGGATCGTCGGTCCTTTCCACGTTGATTGAGGTGCGGGATATATCATATATATTGCTGTGCAAAGCAGAAACTATAGAAGCAATCAAAAGACAAACCGAGTGTGTAGCATCTGCCAGTTATTGCTAAAGGAGTCACTCCCGGTGAAGGGATCTCGGTCCTTTCCTCATCGAATAAGGTGCAGGATATATCATATATACCGCTGTGCAAAGCAAGAACTGTAGCTACCCTTTTTTTATTTTGAAATTCGATTCTACAACATCTTAGGTTTCTTTTATTTCATTAATCACATTAATGAAGTCCCATCATCAAAGTACCAAAATATCACAGATAAATACGACGTACACTTATGTCATCTGCATTTGCCTCGATGTCCCATCGTGCACCGTTAGGTTAGGTAACTAACGGCAGAGCGGGGCAGGGCTAGCGCGGGTGTAAAACATAAGTAACGCCTATATAATATATCATATATACTATATACAGTATCCATCAGAAAACATCATATGATCACATCACAGATATCGCAGCAGAAGAATCATATGAAATATTGGATATACTAGGACGTCTGTGTTTTCAATACGAGCCAGTATAAAACACGGATTCCATGGTCATGATGAATAGCCAAACCCACACCCCTAGACCCCTACGAGAGCGGCAAGCAACCCTACCAATTCTAGAGTTAGGAGACCCGGACTCGACTCCTCGAGTTGGTCTCCCACTGGACTCCAGAACCCGGTTACTTGTGCTCCCCTCCTTGGGTCTATCCTAGTGCGGAAAAGTAAATAATATACAAAAGGTGACATCTTCCGCAACCTGAAAGTGTCCCATTAAAAGAATATTACATACAAATTTTTACATGAATGAAAATGAAAAACACTCATCTCACATAAAAAACCCCGGCTATTCAAACACGACGATCCAATATAACATATCCAGCAACACATAACATCACATGTCATCAACGTAAGTAAATGTGCGCATCCCAATTGTCGTTGACATATAGCAACGAAACCGGCGATATCACATATTACACTTACGGTCACAGAAAAGAAAGTGTAAAACTACAACAGTTGGAATCCGCAACCTGCATAGACATCGCATGCCTAATCAAATGAATTCCTTAGATATCGCATGCCTAACAATTATAAACCCCGCATTTTAGTCTCATTATCGAAAACACTTTTCAATATCAAGTCGGGCAATTCAACAAGATTCCCGACATCCTGATCGAATGCTCGTCGCAAACTTTAGTAGACGGCCGCACCCCCGATACCGTCGACGAAGTGCACCAAGGCGGAACACCGCTACCGCGAGCACCCGAACGGATGCTTTCGGCGACGGGGTTCTCCTATAGTCACTTGGTCGGGGCTATGGGGCGAGGTTGTCTATTAAGTTTACCCGGCGAGTATCCGCGTACGCTACGTGATTGCGACGGACTTTTGATCACATCAAAATTCCGTGGCAACTGATCAAGTGAGACTAAACCGCTAGATTTATAACATTCATTCAGTTATCTCATAACTGCTTGTGAATTCCAATTATTGTATCACATTCCGAATAAGACAGAAAATGTTAAACTTTCCGATCGAACAATCGAACACCCAAGTTTTCCCGAAACAGCTCAACTCATGAAATAAGTTCAAAGACATTCACTTCGTGCCTCAGTACCAACGGTCCAGCCGTAGAAGGGCCAAGCCAACGCCTCACATGTGGCACGCCGTACTGCCCCAAACCCGAAGGTTCAAAGGGCAGTTCAAGACGGTCACATAATCGAGTTAAGGTTTGTTGTCTTCTAGAGGGTCCATCGCGTTACTTGCACTAATTAGAACGTCTTTAAACCTCGGAAAGATCCAACACTTGGAAATTTCCCGACAGGGGAAAAAGTGGGTATTTATATCCGGTTGAACTTTTTAACATATTCTAAAAATTATCCGGAAAACACCTAGACAAAGTTTGATAATCCGATCAAATATACGAAACCCCAAAGCAACCCAGAATATTCAACTCTTGAATAAATATTAAAAATTCCCAGGAAAACCAGCACTGCAAAGTAGGAGTTACTGTGCAAAATTCAATGCACAAGGAGACATTTCGGCCGCGGAACCGCCGCACAAGCCATGCTTGTGCCGCGGAACCGCGGCGGTTTGATGGATTCAGGCTGTCGAATTTCACAGTAACCCTTACAATCTCCTGCTGAATTTTCTGCATATTTTTAATTCTCAAAAATCCCTGTTTTTGAAAAAAGTCCAGAGAGCTATTTTGGGGTTAGGTTTTGGTTCGATCGGACTTCTAACTCCGTCTACGCGTCGCCTAAGGCTCTAGCTAGTCTCTGATACCACTGTAGGGGTCCTAGGCACACTAATGAGGTCTCACAAGGTATCAACCATGCCAATTTCAAATTTTACGGGTGCCGAGAAACCCTAATACGGATCGTTAACTAGAATTTTAGGCGATAAATGAAACTAGTTAACAACTTAACTACAAGAACGGAAATACAACCTTTATAGATCCGGTCCTCCACCTCCATAGCTCCGCAATGAAGTCTCCTCGCTGTCCAAATGGAAACCCGGGCTCTAGCGTCGGCTTCATCGGAGAAATGGGCGGGCAAGGTCGTCGGCTTCGTGCCGAAGATGATCTACGTCGAGGCATCGCAAGATCAAGCTCCCACTTCACCAAGTCTTGAAACTTGTGAAGAAAATACCCTATACTACTTGGCAAGAGGTAGAGGATGAAGAAATAGGAAGTGGGTTCACTTTAGAATTGGATTTCTCACTCATTTTCTCAAGTTGCCATTGATGAAGCAAGCTTTTTCTTGAAGTGAAGAAGAAGAAGAAGAAGAAGCAAGAATATGATAAGTTTTTTTCACTAAATAGAAAATAAATCAATTCTTATCATATCATGAACCATGGTCAAGTGTAGAGAACTAACTAAGGTTCAAGTGAATGGTTAGGGTTAAGCATGAGACAAAATGGTCACTTTAGTCAAAGCTTCATGAAGCTTCAAAGATAAAACAAAACTAGCAACCATTTTTCTCTTTATGCTTTTCCAAAATGAATAAACAAATAAATAAATGAATAAGCTAAACCCTAATCATCAACTTAACCATGGTTTAATTCTTTACACTTAACCAAATAAGCATGCATTATCTAACATGATACAAACATGTGCACAAAAGTATATCACATATACAATGTGCACAATCCAAGTGAGAAAATTCATTTAAAGTGAACCAATACTAGTTAATGCAAAGTAATATATCAAATATATAATTATGCATTAAATCATTAAATCAACACTTGATTCAATGATCCGGTCATGTCGCACACAACCGACTAGTATCCAATGTATCGGCTTATCGAATCAATCCTTGATTCGATAACTAGGTTATATCGCATACAACCATTCGATACATTCATCGCGAGAATAGAATACGGTATCACATACACGCATTATTCTCGGTCCCGCACATATCTCATATGCGCTCCTATTTCGTTTCGCTTGAGCCAGGAAACCTCTGTGTAGGACTCTAAAGACTCGTCAATACGCCGGCAGCAGGTGATGATCATATCAAACACCCACAAGCCGCAAGCGGTCTGCTAAATGTAACGGCCACCCGGGTATTGAGCGATCAGAAGATCGACGAGCAAGCCCGCTCACACTCCTGTGAATCCAACCAGTAACACTTACCGTACAGTCCGGTCTCGTCGTCTGATATGTCGCATATCTCGCATAGGGGTGGTAAACGTCAGACCCCAATAGCTCGATAAGTCGTGTCGATATGAGGCCTATAACAGTTCAAAAAACTACTGGTAACACTTACCAGTAAATCTCAGCAACCCTGGCCAGGGATTTCCGGTTATAGCCAATCGAACACAGCGCAACATCAACTCCCTATACCGGGAGACATAGTCACAAATTCGTCGTTCGGGAATAATTCGGCGAGGTCGAAAATTCGGATTCGGAGAACTATTCGGAAAAAATCGGCAGGTATTCGGGAAAGATTCGGTAAGTATTCGGGAAATGTTCGGGAAGGATTTCGAGCAATAAATTAATATATGATACGCTAGGTTTTGATTTTGTGAATTATTTGCTGTTTTTTTAAATTATTCGTTGTTTTTCACATAATTCGGGAATAATTCGCGAATTATTCGCGAATAATTCGCGAATTATTCGGCCAGTTCGGCAATGGCGAATAATTCGGAGATTAATTCGTCTGATCAAAAATTCGCGAATTATTCGCGAATTCGGCGAATAATTCGCGAATTATGTGACTATGCCGGGAGAGACGAATCCCCTCCTATCGCTCATTGCCTCCATGTGACTCGGGACTGTACCCAAAAACCACCGTTTTGCACGCCCTCTTGGACGTGGTAAGATGGAAATCAAAGCACAGTGGGAACCACACAAGACTCTATGACGATCTCGGGTCAACAGACTACTCTGTACCAGTGTCACCAGAGAACTGCCATCTGACGTAAGGTATAATACCATCTGGGAGTTCTCGGCGAGTCCGTCCAGTGTACCCAGTCTCCACTGAGCACCCGTATATCATCTCTGATGTCAAACACCAATGGATATGGGATCATCCATCGCCCATCTGTATGGGTCGAGAAGGTATATGCTAGTCTACTCTGGTATATCGATGCCCCGTCTCGATACACCCACGACTAGGGACTTTGAAGGATGTACTTATGGACTACCATGTCCCCACTAGTATGATCTGCATCATAGTCCAGGTAGTCAAGTACACATCCTAAGGGCTTTACCAACATGTAACAGAGAGACTATCAGTGTACACGTTAAGGTAAAGATCAACCAGATAGCATACTATCATGTCGAGCAAGAAAGTCCTCCCTATATATGTCCAAGCATCCACTACAATATACATCCTATGTATAGTAATGGCCTCTAGGGCATACATATAACTAACAATCTCCCACTTGCACTAGGGCCATCTGATAGCAGTGGTTGTAGTATCTCATACTCAACCATCCCATAAAAATCTCTCTCTGGGAATAGGCCTTCGTGAGTGGATCCGCCGTGTTGTCCTCTGAGTCTACTCTCCTAACCTCGATCACCCTGGAGATCAACCATCTCCATGATCAGGTGATACTGCCTTAGAATATGTCTGGATCACTGATGGGACGGTTGTTTCTTGGCATAAGCCACAACTCCATTGTCACACAATGGAAGGAACGAAGTTCATCTCATGAACAAATATACATCTAGACTGCCTCTTTGGTAGCATCTTAAGTAGCGATGTATCCTGCCTTTTATCGTCTAGTATGCCACGGTATCTAACTTGGAACTCTTCCAACATACCGTCCCTTTACTGAGGGTAAAGACAATGCCTGTGACTGACATTCAGTCGTCCTTATCACTCTGGAACATTTCCAGTGATTCTCCCCAGGATCGATTGATACCATCTCACTATAACTAGTGAGAATCCTAACATCCAATTAGATCTATCTCATAGATCCAAAACCCAAGATTTAGGAGGTATCACTTTAATCCTATATGGAGAATCGCTGTGATAAGTGGAGATTGACCGAGCGTAGCATAGGAAACTCCTTCCCTATCAAGGGTATGTCATCCACGTACTCTACGAGGATCGTCACCATACTCCCTACTACCTTTTTGTTTATACAAGGTTCATCTACCATTTTGATGATGTCAAACTCTTTGACTAACACATCAAAACAGATGTTCCAACTCCGCGATGCCTGCTTTAACCTATAAAGCATCTTGTACATGTTTCCGCTGCTCCCACTGTCTACGAAGCCCTCTGGCTGTGTACTTATAGACGTTCTCTTCTAAAACATCATTTAGAAAAGCAGTCATGACACCCAACCGCCAGATATCGTAGTCATGGTATGTAGCCGTGGCAAGTAGGATCTGGATGGACTTAAGCATAGCTACTTGAAAAGGTTTCATCATTATCCACGCCTGGTCGATGACGAAAAGCTTTAACAAGTCTAGCTTTGAAAGTCTCAACCTTTCCATGTACACCAAGTAATCTTCTCAAGATATACTTGCTCCTGATGGGGATTTAACCCTTCAGATATAGCAACCAAAGTCCATACTTTGTTGGTGTACATGGATTCCATCTCAGATCGCTAAGCATCCAGCCATTCTTACAGAGTCCCACTCCTGATGGCCAGCTCGAAACAAGTTGGGTCATCATCTCATGATGCAATTCTCGCTCCCACTGTCATAGAGAAACAGAAGTATCCTCAGGTGGGTGAGAAACCCTACTAGATTGGCGGAGAGGCTGAGGTTCGTTGGTAACTATTGAATCCTTTGGTTTTATCAAATCATCAGCCGCAGTTTGTATAGCTGGAACATTTCCAGTTCTACATAACAGATCTTGCCTCGAGCTTGTCCGGATTATGCTTTAGACATAGCCCGGACAACCCCAAATCTTAACTAATTTAAGAGATGGGCTCTTCCCTTATCATATCAAATATGAAGTGGTAGGCAACTGATTTGATTGGAACCTTATTCAATAGGTATGCAGCTTCTCAAGTGCATAACTCCCAAAAAGCAAATAGGTAACTCAGTAGTACTCATCATAGAGCACACTATATCACATAGGGTGCTATTGCTCCGCCCCGATATACCATCGTGCTATGGTGTATACGGAGGAGTAATGCCGAGAGAGAATCTCATTCTCCTTTAGAATAATCCAGGATTTCCGTGCTCAAGTATTCTCCTCCTTGATCTCATCAAAGGACATAACACTTATACCCTTATTTTGGTTCTCTACTTCTAAATCATATTCTGTGAATATCTCAAAAGGTTCGGACTTGTGTTTCAACAGGAACATATGTCTGAATCTTGAGAGATTATCAGAGAATGTAACGAAGTACAAAGAACCAGTCCTGGCATATGTAGACAGGGGACCTGACATACATCAACATGTATCATCCCAAGAGTTTACTAACTCTTTCTCTGTTTCCAGTAAACAGTGCTATGGTCATCGTATCTTTGTGACATGACTGGCAAGTTTCATAAGATGTAAATTCAAACAGATTTAAATATGCATCTAAAATGTAACTTCAGCCAGTCGAATCGCATTGATATGACCTAGTCTACAATGCCTCAAGAAGAATTCGTTCATTTCTGAACTCTTCCTCTTGTGTGTGTTCCGTATACTAAAGAACTGTAGTTTGATTTAGAACATGAATGCTTTTAGATAACGTGCCTGAACCGATCAACTTTTGATATAGGAAATGTTCAAAACATTATCCAACTATACAAAATTTTATTATTTCTTTACTAATAAAGAGATTGATATGATTTTGTATATCAGGTTCGATATCTAATAACATTCGTTCAGAATCAATGTATTGGTAATACAGGGTGACAGTGACCAACAGACTTGGCTGCAACACTTGCCCCGTTTTCTGCCTCATGAAACTTATCACTCGTTCTCAGTTCTCTACCTAGCTGTAGCCCTATGTAACAGATTACATATCTGGGATCCTGATCTGGTATCACATACCCAGAACGTAGAGGATACAGAGAAACAATTCTTTATAATGAACACACCCGAAGATGATGCATTAGCATGCACTCTCTTCGTTTGGGCGTCACGGGAATTCTGGTAATCCCCAATTTCTTGCTCTGTCTTATAACAATTATAAGTTGGAGCGGGACCAACGTTCCCCAGCTCAGTATAACAAGCGGGTTCGGTCAATATTCCGTATTATTATCTTAATTAAGGCGTAATATGGCCGCTACCTGGAAAGAGAGAGAAGAAAACACTCAGCGTGCGCTCTTGCAAGATCAGATTGGTTATTATTTTATCTAATCAGGATGGCTCCCACTGTTTTTATCAAATCTTCCTTCAAACCTTAAAAGGAAAGACTAGCCGGGATTAATTACACACTATAAGTTCGCCAATCTTTCAGCCAGGCCAGTGTCGGTACTTTGAGGGAGGTCCCCCGTGCTTTCGCACGAACCTTATTAATGTAAACCTTATTTTCCCAGAGGCGTAACCTCGTTAACACCTTTCTAGACACCTACTTGATCGGCTAATTGTAATGTGTAAAACTCTCCCAGGAGTAACTCTTACTCGCAGCGGGTATCGGGATCCAACTATCTCATAGAAGGTATGCAATCTCATTGCAAATTTCAACACTTGAAATTCCCAATAATATTTTGCCCCAAGCGTCCTATGACCTTGACAGAGGTCAACAAACCATAGGCTGCTAGTCAAGTTCAACCCGTCATTTCCTGATTGAAGTAAACCCACCCGCACGACCCTTGATAGAGGTCAACAAGGTCGCACGACTACCCTAAATCAATCACATCATATGCTTATTCAGATAAGCACTAATCAGCTACCGCACACTACGCCTTGACAGAGGTCAACAAACGCAGCACGAATACTAATCAGTACTTATCTGAAATGACGGAGGGCTACGACAGGTTTTTAAGAAAACCTTTTGCGTAATGAACTTGATATCGTTGTAGAATCAAATGATTTTAAAATGGAGTGTTTTTGAAGCTTTTCTAGTTTTGCTAAAGGAGTCACTCCCGGTGAAGGGATCGTCGGTCCTTTCCTCGTTGAATGAGGTGCGGGATATATCATATATATCGCTGTGTAAAGCAGAAACTATAGAAGCAATCAAAAGACAAACCGAGTGTGTAGCATCTGCCAGTTATTGCTAAAGGAGTCACTCCCGGTGAAGAGATCTCGGTCCTTTCCTCATCGAATAAGGTGAAGGATATATCACATATACCGCTGTGCAAAGCAAGAACTGTAGCTACCCTTTTTTATTTTGAAATTCGATTCTACAATATCTTAGGTTTCTTTTATTTCATTAATCACATTAATGAAGTCCCATCATCAAAGTACCTAAACATCACAGATAAATACGACGTACACTTATGCCATCCGCATTTGCCTCGATGTCCCCTCGTGCACTGTTAGGTTAGGTAACTAACGGCAGAGCGGGGCAGGGCTAGCGCGGGTGTAAAACATAAGTAACGCCTATATAATATATCATATATACTATATACAGTATCCATCAGAAAACATCACATGATCACATCACAGATATCGCAGCAGAAGAATCATATGAAATATTGGATATACTAGGACGTCCGTGTTTTCAATACGAGCCAGTATAAAACACGGATTCCACGGTCGTGATGAATAGCCAAACCCACACCCCTAGACCCCTACGAGAGCGGCAAGCAACCCTACCAATTCTAGAGTTAGGAGACCCGGACTCGACTCCTCGAGTTGGTCTCCCACTGGACTCCAGAACCCGGTTACTTGTGCTCCCCTCCTTGGGTCTATCCTAGTGCGGAAAAGTAAATAATATACAAAAGGTGACATCTTCCGCAACCTGGAAGTGTCCCATTAAAAGAATATTATATAAAAGTTTTTACATGAATGAAAATGAAAAACACTCATCTCACATAAAAACCCCCGGCTATTCAAACACGACGATCCAATATAACATATCCAGCAACACATAACATCACATGTCATCAACGTAAGTAAATGTGCGCATCCCAATTGTCGTTGACATATAGCAACGAAACCGGCGATATCACATATTACACTTACGGTCACAGAAAAGAAAGTGTAAAACTACAACAGTTGGAATCCGCAACCTGCATAGACATCGCATGCCTAATCAAATGAATTCCTTAGACATCGCATGCCTAACAATTATAAACCCCGCATTTTAGTCTCATTATCGAAAACACTTTTCAATATCAAGTCGGGCAATTCAACAAGATTCCCGACATCCTGATCGAATGCTCGTCGCAAACTTTAGTAGACGGCCGCACCCCCGATACCATCGACGAAGTGCACCAAGGCGGAACACCGCTACCGCGAGCACCCGAACGGATGCTTTCGGCGACGGGGTTCTCCTATAGTCACTTGGTCGGGGCTATGGGGCGAGGTTGTCTATTAAGTTTACCCGGCGAGTATCCGCGTACGCTACGTGATTGCGACGGACTTTTGATCACATCAAAATTCCGTGGCAACCGATCAAGTGAGACTAAACCGCTAGATTTATAACATTCATTCAGTTATCTCATAACTGCTTGTGAATTCCAATTATTGTATCACATTCCGAATAAGACAGAAAATGTTAAACTTTCCGATCGAACAATCGAACACCCAAGTTTTCCCGAAACAGCTCAACTCATGAAATAAGTTCAAAGACATTCACTTCGTGCCTCAGTACCAACGGTCCAGCCGTAGAAGGGCCAAGCCAACGCCTCACATGTGGCACGCCGTACTGCCCCAAACCCGAAGGTTCAAAGGGCAGTTCAAGACGGTCACATAATCGAGTTAAGGTTTGTTGTCTTCTAGAGGGTCCATCGCGTTACTTGCACTACTTAGAACGTCTTTAAACCTCGGAAAGATCCAACACTTGGAAATTTCCCGACAAGGGAAAAAGTGGGTATTTATATCCGGTCGAACTTTTTAACATATTCTAAAAATTATCCGGAAAACACCTAGACAAAGTTTGATAATCCGATCAAATATACGAAACCCCAAAGCAACCCAGAATATTCAACTCTTGAATAAATATTAAAAATTCCCAGGAAAACCAGCACTGCAAAGTAGGAGTTACTGTGCAAAATTCAATGCACAAGGAGACATTTCGGCCGCGGAACCGCCGCACAAGCCATGCTTGTGCCGCGGAACCGCGGCGGTTTGATGGATTCAGGCTGTCGAATTTCACAGTAACCCTTACAATCTCCTGCTGAATTTTCTGCATATTTTTAATTCTCAAAAATCCCTGTTTTTGAAAAAAGTCCAGAGAGCTATTTTGGGGTTAGGTTTTGGTTCGATCGGACTTCTAACTCCGTCTACGCGTCGCCTAAGGCTCTAGCTAGTCTCTGATACCACTGTAGGGGTCCTAGGCACACTAATGAGGTCTCACAAGGCATCAACCATGCCAATTTCAAATTTTACGGGTGCCGAGAAACCCTAATACGGATCGTTAACTAGAATTTTAGGCGATAAATGAAACTAGTTAACAACTTAACTACAAGAACGGAAATACAACCTTTCTAGATCCGGTCCTCCACCTCCATAGCTCCGCAATGAAGTCTCCTCGCTGTCCAAATGGAAACCCGGGCTCTAGCGTCGGCTTCATCGGAGAAATGGGCGGGCAAGGTCGTCGGCTTCGTGCCGAAGATGATCTACGTCGAGGCATCGCAAGATCAATCTCCCACTTCACCAAGTCATGAAACTTGTGAAGAAAACACCCTATACTACTTGGCAAGAGGTAGAGGATGAAGAAATAGGAAGTGGGTTCACTTTAGAATTGGATTTCTCACTCATTTTCTCAAGTTGCCATTGATGAAGCAAGCTTTTTCTTGAAGTGAAGAAGAAGAAGAAGAAGAAGCAAGAATATGATAAGTTTTTTTCACTAAATAGAAAATAAATCAATTCTTATCATATCATGAACCATGGTCAAGTGTAGAGAACTAACTAAGGTTCAAGTGAATGGTTAGGGTTAAGCATGAGACAAAATGGTCACTTTAGTCAAACCTTCATGAAGCTTCAAAGATAAAACAAAACTAGCAACCATTTTTCTCTTTATGCTTTTCCAAAATGAATAAACAAATAAATAAATGAATAAGCTAAACCCTAATCATCAACTTAACCATGGTTTAATTCTTTACACTTAACCAAATAAGCATGCATCATCTAACATGATACAAACATGTGCACAAAAGTATATCATATATACAATGTGCACAATCCAAGTGAGAAAATCCATTTAAAATGAACCAATACTAGTTAATGCAAAGTAATATATCAAATATATAATTATGCATTAAATCATTAAATCAATACTTGATTCAATGATCCGGTCATGTCGCACACAACCGACTAGTATCCAATGTATCGGCTCATCGAATCATTCCTTGATTCGATAACTAGGTTATATCGCATACAACCATTCGATACATTCATCGCGAGAATAGAATACGGTATCACATACACCCATTATTCTCGGTCCCGCACATATCTCATATGCGCTCCTATTTCGTTTCGCTTGAGCCAGGAAACCTCTGTGTAGGACTCTAAAGACTCGTCAATACGCCGGCAGCAGGTGATGATCATATCAAACACCCACAAGCCGCAAGCGGTCTGCTAAACGTAACGGCCATCCGGGTATTGAGCGATCAGAAGATCGACGAGCAAGCCCGCTCACACTCCTGTGAATCCAACCAGTAACACTTACCGTACAGTCCGGTCTCGTCGTCTGATATGTCGCATATCTCGCCTAGGGGTGGTAAACGTCAGACCCCAATAGCTCGATAAGTCGTGTCGATATGAGGACTATAACAGTTCGAGAAACTACTGGTAACACTTACCATTAAATCTCAGCAACCCTGGCCAGTGATTTCCGGTTATAGCCAATCGAACACAGCGCAACATCAACTCCCTATACCGGGAGAGACGAATCCCCTCCTATCGCTCATTGCCTCCATGTGACTCGGGACTGTACCCAAAAACCACCGTTTTGCACGCTCTCTTGGACGTGGTAAGATGGAAATCAAAGCACAGTGGGAACCACACAAGACTCTATGACGATCTCGGGTCAACAGACTATTCTGTACCAGTGTCACCAGAGAACTGCCATCTGACGTAAGGTATAATACCATCTGGGAGTTCTCGGCGAGTCCGTCCAGTGTACCCAGTCTCCACTGAGCACCCGTATATCATCTCTGATGTCAAACACCAATGGATATGGGATCATCCATCGCCCATCTGTATGGGTCGAAAAGGTATACGCTAGTCTACTCTGGTATATCGATGCCCCGTCTCGATACACCCACGACTAGGGACTTTGAAGGATGTACTTATGGACTACCATGTCCCTACTAGTATGATCTGCATCATAGTCCAGGTAGTCAAGTACACATCCTAAGGGCTTTATCAACATGTAACAGAGAGACTATCAGTGTACACGTTAAGGTAAAGATCAACCAGATAGCATACTATCATGTCGAGCAAGAAAGTCCTCCCTATATATGTCCAAGCATCCACTACAATATATATCCTATGTATAGTAATGGCCTCTAGGGCATACATATAACTAACAGGGACGAACGGAAGGCCGAGGTATCTTGGTTCTGCGATAGCCCGGAGACGAGCTGAGAGGGCCGAGGAGGCCAATTGTGCAGGGGGCTCGGAGACGAGCCAACGGTTGTTTGTAAGGCGGGCATAGGAGTGGTGTGGACGGTCGCAGAAGGTCGGCCACGTCCATGGGTCGCAGACCCGGGGTATTCTTCCGACGTACCGTTCTTGGTCCTATCTTGCAAACTTCGGGACACGTTATCCGCCACGTGTCACGATCTGGGAAATCACCGATATCGAGTATCATCATTAGCCCCCCACTCTCGTCCCGACCCGCTCATGGGTCGGGTCGAGAGTGGTTTGCCGGGTCACCCGAGGTAAGCTTCCTTTCGAAGATATCGTAAGTGCGCATTGCTGGGCAATCAGCCATATTTTCTTGATGACGTCAGCGGATCAGGGGTCAGATTTTGCATTAAAAAGGATACGCAGGATCGTGCGTACGTTCGTCGAAGCGACAGCCCATGTGTCAGGCGCTGGTTGGCTGACACGATGGGTCGCAGGTTTCCCGCGCCCGATGGGGTGCGACCAATGTGCGCGTGACAGATGGAGCGATGGTGTCCGTCGAATGCGAAGATTCGTTTTGGCGGGAGATGACTGTCACCGTTGGATGTGTATGCCGGCAGCTATAAATAGAGGTAGGGTCCTCATCAGGGCCCATGCCTCTTCATAATTTCCTCGTCTTGAATCTCGTTAGCTCGGCGATCTCCTTTTTAGGTCGGGATATCTGCGTTTTGCTCTTCCGAGGACTCATCCCCTCCATCAGGTCAGATGTTTTTTTGTGAAGAGTCTGTAGAAATAGTTTGGGTAGAGTCTAAGGAGCCCCCTGTAGATTCTTCCTCTTCTTCTTCTTCTGCTTCTTCTTTTTCTTCTTCTGAGTCGAGCATGTTTCCTTCCTTGGAAGAACAAATGGACAGATCCAGGATTCTTGTTGCCCTCGGTGCCCTGTCCCAGAAGAGAGTCGGAGGCGTGGCCGTGCCTCGGGCTGACCCGAGCTCCACACCAAGGGATTCGCCGGCGACGAGGCCATCTGCCTCGACCCGAGGCCCCGATGATTGCCGCGGCGGCGGTCAGAGGCGTCCGCGGGTTCCCGAACCCTGGACGAGGGAAGCGAAAGAGGACGAAGGTGAGGTTCCTCTCAAGAGTAAGAAGACGGTCTCTCGCGCGCCACCGACTGAGATTCCCGAGGGAATTCCTGTGCAGGAGGGCGACGCTTGTTTCGTAGTCCCGTCCGGGCTTTCCGTTGCTGATGCCTGCTCGCTGATATGGAAGAGTCGTCCGGATGCAAGGTTCCGCGGGGGACCTTGAAGGCCCAAGTGGCAGCTATAGCTCAGGGGGGCGGTGCAGGTACGTACTCCCTTATGTGTTATTTTGAGCGCCCTTTTCTTAGTTCGAGCGTCTCTAAATCTCTCTGTTGTTTTTCATCGGGTCCTTCAACACTGCGCCCTCGTTGCTCGCAAGGAGACCGAGGAGACTGCCCCTGCTATGAGGTTGGCGGGGAGTCGTCTTCGGAGGCCGAGGACCTGCGACTCGAGCTGCGTCAGGAGAGGGAGAGGATGGCCATCCTCGAAGCCCAATTGGCCGCCGGGGAGCTCACCGTCTCAAAGTGCCGGGAGTCCCATCGCTAGCTAAGTGAGTCCCACTGACCCATCGATGCTAAGTTGGCGGAGCTGGCCGATCACTATGCCGCAGTGAAGAGGGCGAGTGTAACAACCCTAATTTTCCTATACACTTTTCTATACAATTTTTTTTTTAAATTTTTAAAAATCCATAAAGGAGTATTTTAACCTGAGCACAATATATATATAAGTAATTATTTTGTTTTTAAATAACTCCATTTTTAGTGTACATAAAATTGTTTTAAAATTAAAGTGTACTTGGGGTATTTAGTGTTGCTGTTACCACTTTAAGTAGTTATTTTCCCACAATAATTACATGAAGGAGCTTGTAACTCATTGGTAACACCTTGCACTGCTGAACCAAGCCACCAGAGTTCAAATCCCCATACCCCACATTATTTTTGTATTAATTTTGTTTTAAATTTTTGGAAAGTCAACAGTCAAACCGCCATAACTCATAAAACTTGAACTGAAGACAAAAAGTTAGATGCACCAAAATTCCCCCCAGGAGTTTCCCCACCCGACGAGCCTTCGACTAGGCCGACTCGGCCGGCGGACCGGCCGACTCGGGCCGGCGCCGCCGGCCGGACTCGGCCGGACGGCCGAGTCGTCAACACGGAATTTTTCCGTGTTGACCTGGTCTTCTCACCTGAATACTTTAATTTTTTTTATCGGTTATCAATTTCTCAATAAATCACTTTTACTCCAAAAATTTAATGATTTTTAATGTTTTTTTAAATATTTTTTAATATTTTTTTTAATTAAAACCCTAACCCTATCCTAACACTATATAAACACCCCTACCCTCTACCCTCTCACCCTACATTCCTAAGTCCACTCTTTAAAAATTTCAAGAGAACTTGGTACGTTAGAAAACGAGCGAAAGGCGAAGCGCTGACGAAATCGACGGCGAAATCCCGGCAATCGTACTAGGACCTCTTCACGATGTTTCGACACACCGGCAAACCCACTACCTTCCTCTCACTCTCTAGCGTTGTCCAAACCCGTAAGTCCCCCTTTTCTACCTTTCTTTTCTTCCATTAAAATACGACTTTTCAAACCCGACGGAAATCGGAACAAACCGATTTCCGAATCGGTTTTCTATCAAATCTCACTTGTCACCAATTCCATAATGCTTAAACATATTCATGTTGACTACTAATCACATAACAACTAATTTGGATAAAGTTTCTCACATGAAATGATAGCTTTTGCAATATATCGTATTCTTTCACTTAAATACCATCATGTTTAGTTATCACATTTAACCCTTAAACTTTACTGTACCTTAAAGTAGATCACGAGGTAATGACCTACCTCCACAACGCTACCTTGAAAACTTAGAATACGATAAAACAAGATTTTTCATTAAAATACCATTTTCTTTATAAACCTTTTCTAAATGTTCTAGGTTTTATACAATTTTAAAACAATATCTTTTAATAGGAAATACGATATGTCGTGGATATCGATCGTTTATCTAAACCTGACTTTGTGGTGTCTAGGCTAGGCAAGTGAGTTTAGGTAACTTTAAAAGGCCCGCCTCACGATTCGTGAGCGGATCCCTCCTTCCTCACTTGTACTTACCTGGCCACAATTAGCGGTGAAGAGGCGATTTAAGGCTTCTAATGACTTATCGTTTAGACCATTTATAAATAGGCTAGTTGGCTTAGGGAACCCTAGAATCTAAAATACAGAAATTACACCTTTTACAAATAAATACCTTATCTTTATAAAAACGTTTTCTAAATGATTAGTATTTATAAAATCTTTGCAAAGCGCCACTACAACCCACCTTTAGGGAACTCGTTAGGGATAGTACGGTTTATCGTGCACCCTCGGGCTTAGTAGTGCGAGATACAGACCTCCGCAAGGAGCATTCGGTCTCGAAAGGTTTAAAATACGACATTTAAGAAAAATGAGATTTTTGGAAAACAAAATATTTATTAAAAATTATTCTTGTATAAACATATGTATATTTATCATTTAAACACCTATTTTATTATAAGATAAAGTTTCCACATGTTCCTAAAAATTACAAGATTAAAGGTTACATTAAAATACCATGAATTTCAAATAAATCAATACAAATTAATACCTTTATTTATATAATTAGGATATTTTCACTAGAAATATCACAAAATAAAATCACACTCATTATAATAATAAAGACGAATAATAAATACTTGAGGTGTATCTTGAAAACTATACAAAAGTATTTTTACATAAACCCCCCTCAAGTTTTATAAATTACAATAAAGACCCTAACAAATATAGAACTTAGACTTACATTTCTTTTAGTCTGACTCGGGTTTGAGTCTGATTATTTCTGACTTGAATATGATTCAAGTCAATCTATATTCTTTAATATTCTAACTCAATATGAACACATGAATCCCAGAATCCAGTTAACAATCTATATGACTTGACTGAATCAAACCATGGATATTCATCCATTATTCCGTTATTCCATTTACCTGATTATGCAGTTACAATCTGTTTACTGATATCATGGTTTTGGTCAGTCATCCAACTTACACAATACAACAATACTATCAAAACACTACGGGGTTTAAGGGGTAGATTGGTACGGAAGGTGTTAAAGGTGGCACGAGGCGGTAAGATTAAGACATCTAACATGAATCCAATTGCCTTTGTTCCGGGTTGTATAACGGAGCCTTGTACTTCCATTTGCCCTGGTCTCTAGCATACTGAGACCCCTCTCGTATACACTGGTATCCTTCCATACCAAGCTACAAACAACAGCGTGAACACAATACTCTACAATATTATTCTTTAGAAAATACTTCTTATTCTGTCTTTTCTAATTCCTCTTTATCTTTGGGACTTACCGAGCGACCTGTTCGCTGACGACATTCTATTTCTTTCTTCTTTGAATGTCATCAGGTGCTTTGGACCCAGCAGCGATCGAGCCCAACGGAGAAGACTTGGATCAGTTTCACGAAGACCCCGAGCTCTAGACATTTTACCTTGTTATATTCAGTATTTTCTTTTCCTGTTATGCCATTGTTTAGGCATCGCTTTTCATTTCAGTTGTATTTACTTTTCATGCATTATACAAAAGAATGTTATTAATAAAGTTGCTGTTATTTCTATATTTCTTGTCTCTTGTGATTTACTTTTATATTGCTTAGATATGCTTAGCGTATGTACTTCTAAGTATATACGTAGCGGACCTCGTCGTGTCCCCTTCGCCGTACACCGGGAAGCGGGACGTGACAGGTTTTGTTGGTGGCCCATGCAGGTCAGAGCTGTATGAATCCCTATCATGCAGTTCTGGTCTGCGTGAACAACCTAAGCAATATAACACAAGAACCAGCAACTAAAACATTCTTTACAATTCATGTTTCTTGAATATTACAAATTTCTATTCCTTGAATCTTATCATTTCATGTACTTGAACTGTCCTAACCAAAATTTTCCTTCAAGGTTATGGATTCCCCGAACAACACCAGCACCAATGTCAACAACACACCTTCAGCACTACCTCTCACACCAGCTGTTCCTGCGCCACCTACCGAGCAAACGGTGCTATTTGAGGCGATCCGCAGCCTTCTTGAGGGACAGCAACAACTCCTGAACCGTCCTGAGATCGATGCACCAGGGGTAAAGCAATTCAGGGCTTTGCACCCCAAGCAGTTCTCTGGTAAAGGAAGCCCTCTTGAAGCTGAAGAATGGGCACAAAGCATCGAAGACGACCTGGCAGCAGCTCAAGTGCCAGACATCGCTTGGGTCCGTGTGGCAAAACTACAGCTCACGGATAATGCTCGCAACTGGTGGAAGGCGGAAGAAAGCCGTTTGGTACAGCCTATTGAATGGAAGACTTTTCGCAAGAAGTTTGACGCGAAATACTTCCCTGTGACTGCCAGGTTTGCAATGGAGCAGCAGTTCATTCATCTACAACAAGGATCGATGTGGGACAAATCAGTAGATGAATACGACGCTGAATTCACCATGTTAAGCCGATTCACAGCACACTTGATACCGACGGACGAGATCAGAGCCCGTCGCTTTCAACAAGGACTGGACACGGAGATTCAGGCTGCTCTAGCCACGGGAAAATTTCTGACACATGAAGATGCTTTGGAAGCTGCCCGCAGTTATGAGGCAGTGATAAAGGCGAGGGGCCGACCCCAATCTGCCGGTTTGAAACGCCCTGCCACTCAAATGGCAGGAGGAGCCTCTTCCAGGACATCGTTTGAACCCAGGAGAACTGAAGAAATTTTCCATTACTGCCATAGAAAGGGACACTTGTGGAAGGACTGTAGGCGCGCAAAAGGCCTGTGTCTGATTTGTGGCGCATCCAACTACGGAATTAAGAACTGTCCTTACAATAGCAACTAACTCACACACCCACCAACTACCCGCAGCGGCCAACCATCCAGGCTCCTGCAACTCGTCCTGCACTACCTGCTCCACCACCTGCACAGCCTACTCGCCAATTCCAACAAGCAATGAGGGACATGACTAGAAGGCAGAGAAACAGGCCTCAAAGGCAGAATGTGCCTCCAGTTAGAAAGAATGTACCACGGCGGCAGACCTTCACATTAGAAGCCGTAGAAGTCAAGACCGTAGATCAAGGTAACACCGGTAAGCCTTTTTCACCATCGTATCACTTTTATTCTCCAAACTTCCTAGCACTGTTACACTTTCCTTTTTCAAATTTTGAGAACGAAATTTTTTAAGGAGGGTAGAATGTAACAACCCTAATTTTCCTATACACTTTTCTATACAATTTTTTTTAAAATTTTTAAAAATCCATAAAGGAGTATTTTAACCTGAGCACAATATATATATATATGAGTAATTATTTTGTTTTTGAGTAACTCCATTTTTAGTGTACATAAAATTGTTTTAAAATTAAAGTGTATTTGGGGTATTTAGTGTTGCTGTTACCACTTTAAGTAGTTATTTTCCCACAATAATTACATGAAGGAGCTTGTAGCTCATTGGTAACACCTTGCACTGCTGAACCAACCCACCAGAGTTCAAATCCCCATGCCCCACATTATTTTTGTATTAATTTTGTTTTAAATTTTTGGAAAGTCAACAGTCAAACCGCCATAACTCACAAAACTTGAACTGAAGACAAAAAGTTAGATGCACCAAAATTCCCCCTAGGAGTTTCCCCACCCGACGAGCTTTCGACTCGGCCGGACGGCCGAGTCGTCAACACGGAATTTTTCCGTGTTGACCTGGTCTTCTCACCTGAATACTTTAATTTTTTTCATCGGTTATCAATTTCTCAATAAATCACTTTTAGATCCCTGGCGTTGTGGGATAGTGAACTATC
Organism: Agapanthus africanus; assembly: GCA_030015575.1. NCBI lineage: Eukaryota > Viridiplantae > Streptophyta > Magnoliopsida > Asparagales > Amaryllidaceae > Agapanthus > Agapanthus africanus. The sequence goes on along the minus strand of CM057346.1, from coordinate 574,953,732 downwards.
AGCCAGGGATAACCGAGCAAGGGCGAGCCCGGTTGCCTCTTGGCGAGGGCTTAGATCCCTGGCGTCGTAGGGCAGTGAACTACCAGCCAGTGATAACCGAGCAAGGGCGAGCCCGGTTGCCTCTTGGTGAGGGCTTAGATCCTAAAGGAAGGGCCGAGCAGGGTGCTTCCCGGTGCCTCTTGGCGAGGGCTTTGATCCTTAGCGCGGGAGGGGCGGTAAGAGGCCAACCGAGGACGGGCCGAGCAGAGATGCTGCCCGGTGCCTCTAGACGAGGGCTTGGATCCTTAAGGACGGGCCGAGCAGGGTTGCTGCCCGGTTGCCTCTTGGAGAGGGATTAGATCCCTGGCGTCGTGGGGTAGTGAACTACCAGCCAGGGATAACCGAGCAGAGTAGCCGATCGGCTGCCTCTTGGTGAGGGCGTCGATCCCTGGCGTTGTAGAGTAGGGAACTACCGGCCTAGGATAACCGAGCAAGGGCGATCCCGGTTGTTTTTTGGTGAGGGCTTCGATCCTTAGCACGGGAGGGGCCGCAAGAGGCCTGCTAAGGATGGACCGGGTAGGGTTGTTGCCCGGTTGCCTCTTGGTGAGGGCTTAGATCCTTGCCGTCGTGGGGTAGTGAACTACCAGCCAGGGATAGCCAAGAAGGGTAGCCGCTCAGCTGCCTCTTGGTGAGGGCTTCGATCCTTGGCGATTTGGGGTAGGGAACTACCAGCCAGGGATAACCGAGCAAGGGCGAGCCCGGTTGCCTATTGGAGATGGCTTAGATCCTTAAAGACGGGCCGAGCAGGGTTGCTGCCCGGTGCCTCTTGGCGAAGGCTTAGATCCCTGGCGTCGTGGGGTAATGAACTACCGGCCAGAGATAACCGAGCAGGGTAGCTGCTCGGCTGCCTCTTAGTGAGGGCTTCGATCCCTGGCGTTGTGGGGGTAGGGAACTACCAACAAGGGATAACCGAGCAAGGGCGAGCCCGGTTGCTTCTTGGTGAGGGCTTCGATCCTTAGCGCGGGAGGGGCCGTAAGAGGCCTGCTAAGGATGGGCCGAGCAGGGTTGCTGCCCGGTGCCTCTTGGTAAGGGCTTCGATCCCTGGCGTTGTGGGGTAGGGAACTACCAGCTAGGGATAACCGAGCAAGGGAGAGCCCGGATGCCTCTTGGCGAGAGCTTCGACCCCTGGCATTGTGGGGGTAGGGAACTACCAGCCAGGGATAACCGAGCAAAGGCGAGCCCGGTTCCCTCTTGGTGAAGGCATCGATCCTTAGCGCGGGAGGGGCCATAAGAGGCCTGCTAAGGACGGGCTGAGCAGGGTTGCTGCCCAGTGCCTCTTGGTGAGGGCTTCGATCTCTGGCATTGTGGGGTAGGAAACTACCAGCCAAGGATAACCGAGCAAGGGCGAGCCCAGTTGCCTCTTAGCGAGGGCTTAGATCCCTGGCGTCGTGGGGTAGTGAACTACCAGCCAGGGATAGCCGAGCAGGGTAGCCGCTTGGATGCCTCTTGGCAAGGGCTTTGATCCCTGGCGTTGTGGGCAGGGAACTACCAGCCATGGATAACCGAGCAAGGGCGATCCCGGTTGCCTCTTGGTAAGGGCTTCGATCCTTAGCGCGGGCCGGGCCGCAAGTGGCCTGCTAAGGATGGACCGAGTAGGGTTGCTGCCCGGTTGATTCTTGAGGTTCTGTCCGACCTTCCCAGTGTGAGTATCGGGAAGAGGGACAGTCGCGGGCGACACGTGTCATGAACGCATGGGGGAGGCGAATTGCCGGAGCCGCGTCCTTTCGATTTCGCCGAGAAAGGCTCAATGTCTGCCGCGTGGCGGTACAGTTATAGGCGAGACGAGCGACTGTTGGACTCCTGGGACGTTGTGGGCTATAAAACGGAGGGAGCATTGATCACTCCTTCCTTCACACCCAAAACGTAAGAATGGAGGACTTCCCTTTTACCATTCCCGACATCATAAACTTCGAGGACGTGTACCTCTACGATCAGTACTGCACCGAGGACATGGTGCAGTTAGCGATAGACTGCATTGAGGATCATTTCGGCTGACTTCTTCCCCGACGCTCCCCCATGCTCCAGCTGTTGATGTACTCCATCTGGAGGGCGTCGCCGGGGCTCTACAACCCCTTATCCGAACAGCTGAAGGGCGAGGCTGTTGGTAAGCTAAGGACATTGCGGCGCTTCGGCCTGATCTCCGCGGGTCTGCGGGATCGCTCGGTGGCACTCATCCTTGAGTGCTACCAATTGAGGCACGATGCTGACGTCCGCGGACGGCATCAGAGGCAGATGTCTGAGGTCGTGAGGGCTCGGCTGACGGAAATATCCTCGGAGTACTACGAGCAATGTTCTCTGTACCCCCTTCCTCCGCAACTGTAATTTTTCTTTTTCGATGTACGGCTGAGGAGCCTATAGTACCTTTTTGAATAAACAAAACTCTTCTTTTTGCAATGTTTTATTGATCCCTTCTTATTATATAAACAGAAAGATCTTGAGAAAAGTTTACACTGCCTTAGTAAAAGAAGTACACGCTAGTAGATGTTCTTTTTATTGGTACAGTTTGAGCTTCTCGGATGTCTGTTGGCCTCCACGACCGGCCTGGGGTACCGAGCCTCGTAGGTACTCTACGCACCCCTTGCCGACATGAGCATGATTTGGCCGATTGTCAACTCGCCGGGAGGGGGACGCTGCTCCTGCTTGCAGTTAGCTTGCCGCTTGTCCCGCAAGTACGCTACCAGGTGTCCCGAATGGATGATCTCCTCGATGTAGTCTCGGAGCTGCTTACAGCTCTCTGTGGAGTGGCCTTGTGACCTATGGAAACCGCGGTAGGGGCCTCGGGTGCGCTTTGCCGCCATGCGCGAGACCGGGGGGAGCTTGAAGAATCCCTCGCCCTTAGCCTCCTCTAGCAGTACCGTCTGGGAGACGTTGAGCGGGGTGTACTCCTGAAACTTCGGGGAGTAGGGTTTTGGCTGCTCAAGTCTCTTTCTCTCTTCCCTCGCCCTTTTCTTTTAGTCAGCTTGCTCTGCCCAGGGGAGATTTGCGTTCACCTCGGACTCGAGCTGGATCTCACGCTCAGTCCAGGCCTTTACCTCGGCCATAGTCTTATGCTGCGTTAATGCAAAGGAGCGTAACCACTCATTGTGCCTAAGACCTGACCTAAGTGCTGTAATGACCGTCTTGTCCTGATGTTCTGGGACCTCGAGAAGGGCGTTGTAGAAGCAGGTAATGTACCCTTTGAATGCCTCTTGGTCTCCGCTATTGATTGTGAAAAGATGGTCGACGGTCCGTTTCTGCCGTCTGTTCCCGACGAAGTGGCCGAGGAATTGGGTGGCCAGCTTGTCCGAGGTTGAGATCGAACATGGCGTGAGTCCTCGGAACTAGTCTCGTCCAAAGAAGATGAGAGTGGCCGGGAAAGCTCGGCATTGGGCGGCGTCAGAGTTGTCTTAGAAGCTCACTCCTGCAGTGAATGCGTCTAAATGGTCCTTCGGGTCAGAATTACCGTCGAAGAGAGAGCTTCGGGGGCTTGTCCCGGGAGAATACATGGATGGAGAGCAGCTCTTCGGTGAAGGGTTTTGTGAGCGAGTCGGCGGCGTACTTATCCCCGTCGCTTGAATGATGACCTTCCCGATGCATAACTTCGATCTTCTTTTCGAGGGCATTGAGTCGGCCTTGGTATCCCGACGATTCGGCACATTATGATCTTTGGCCTCTATTGTTGGAGACCTGTGTCTGGCCGCGACCCCGGTTCCTTTTAATAAGGTTCTTTAAATCCCCTGGCGAGGTAGTCTTTGAGCTGCCATGACGAGTCCCGTCCGTGCGACCCCGTCGAGGGAGGGGGTGTCGGTCATGCCTGGGCATAGGCGAGTTGGCCGACACCTCCTCTGGAGGGATAGGGGCACGATGGGCTCAAGGCGAGGCGCTCTGGCGACGGACCTCGGTGTTGAACAGTGGGGCACCCAGCGGGTCATAGAATATGTTGGCCCGGGAGATCTGCGGCCGTGGGAGGTAGCGAGGCGGTGGTCGGCAGTACCGACGCGAGTAGAGTCTTCTCTCTCTCTGTAGGGGTCTCGGTCCCGAGATGGGGGAGCGGCGACGTGGGGAGCTTGTCCTGCCGTTTAGACACGGACGAGCGCATCCACGACGGACGCGAGTTGATCTGTCCGGGCGGCTAAGACGTTGATGGCGTTCAGGGGAGGAGATTCGTCCGCGATTCCGTTGTGGGGGAGGCGGCGGCTAGTGCTTGGATCGTCACGGTGATCGCTTGTCATTGGGTTGAGATCGGAAGATGAACTTTGTTCAGTGGAATCAAGAAATTCCCACAGATGGCGCCAGCTGATGGAGGTCAGGATCTCCTTCAGATGTTACCTTCCGTAGATCTACTGCAAGCGATAATGGACGGTTGAGATTGAGTTGGAGGTTGCCTCCTGAAGCGCGTGGATCTCAATGGGCTTGAGGTGGTTAAGGCCGAGCTACCTGCAAGGAAGTCCCGGGGTGGTTGTGCCACCGAGAACCCTCCGACGATCAAGTTAGACCGAATATTCGAGCAAAGTAACGGCTTAGTGAGGAAAGAATGACTTACTTCGATCGTATGAAAGAGGGGTTTATATAGTGGCGGCGACGGGCAGGCAGGCGCGAGAATCACGCCGGCCGTTACGCCCCTGGCGTCACGCTCACGTGATAAGCGGGATCCGGCATTAATGACGAGACAGGCTCGTTAATGGGGATCGTGATGGCGTGGGAGGCGTGGAACTCGGGACGTGGTCGGCGGATATCTCACGCATGGCGAGATTTGCGGAGCCGTGGCGGAGGTGCCTGTGATCGGTGCTGTGTGTCGGTCGATGAGACCGAGAAAGATGAGCTCGGCCGGAGGATCGCGGACGGGCGGGAGGATCGCGGACGGGCGGGAGGCCGAGGTATCTTGGTTCTGCGATAGCCCGGAGATGAGCTGAGAGGGTCGAGGAGGCCAATTATGCAGGGGGCTCGGAGACGAGCCAACGGTTGTTTGTAAGGCGGTCATAGGTATGGTGTGGACGGTTGCATAAGGTCGGCCACGTCCATGGGTCGCAGACTCGGGGTATTCTTCGGACGTACCATTCTTGGTCCTTTCTTGCAAGCTTCGGGACACGTCATCCACCATGTGTCACGATCTGGGAAATCACCGATATCGAGCATCATCACTCGCCATCGATCTCGGGTCCTAAAGCTTTCCCAATGTGAACAAACAGTCAGTTCCCAGCCTGTTTTTCGAGCTCTCCAAGCCCGAAGAATTCCCGGGCCACGGAGATCACCGCTGGGTCGAGCTCCCATCCGTGGATAGTAATGGGGTCTGGATATAGATGGAAGAAGAGGCGGGCGGCGGTCCCCGCGCCGAACCGGAAGAGCGCGACGGGACCCGCAGGGAGGGTAGGAGGGAATGTGGCGAAAACATCGAAGTAGGAGAATGTGAAGGGGTGGAAGAAAAAGGAGACGCTGTGGATGTTGCCGGGGGAGTCGAGGAGGAGGAGGCGGGACCCGGCAAAGGGGTGTCCCATGTGATGATGCTCGATATCGGCGATCTCCCAGATCAGGACACGTGGCAGATGACATGTCCTGGGGCTCCCAAGAAAGGACCTACAGTGGCCGACCAGACCAGCCCTGTGCCCGTCCTACAAGCAAACGCTGGCTCACCTCCGAGCCCCCAGCACAATTGGCCTCCTCGTCCTCATAGCTCGTCTCCAAGCTATCACTGGCCCGAGCCTCCTCGGCCCTCTCAGCTCGCCTCCGGGCTTGAGCAGAACCAAGATACCTCGGCTCTCCCGCTCCTCCGTGAGCTCTCCCGCCGAGGTCATCTTCCTCGGTCTCATCGACCGACCGACAGCACCGCTTGCAGGTGTAACCGCCATCCAGTGAATCTCGCCATGCTCGAGATCTCCGTCGGCCATATCCTAAGTTCTATGCCACCACGATCCCTCATTAACGAGCCTGTCTCGCCATTAATGGGAGGTCCCGCTCATCACGCGGGCGTGACGTCGGGAGCGTAACGGCCGACGTGATTCTCGCGCCCGCCTCGCCTGCTGCCACCGCTATATAAACCCCCTCTTCAGATGGTTGAGGTAAGCCATTTTGACTCCACTGTGCCATTACTCTGCTCGGATCTCCAGTATAACTTGATCATCGGAGGGTCCTCGATAGTACAACCACCCCGGGACTTCCTTGCAGGTAACTCGGCAACCACAACCTCAACCCATTGAGACCCACACGTTTCAGGAGCGACAGCCTTCCGGTCAAATCTCAGCCACCCATCGCTGCCATCAGCAGATCAAAGGAAGGCAACATCTGAAGGAGATCTCAGCCTCCATCAGCTGGCGCCGTCTGTAGGAAACACTTGATTCCACAAAAACAAAAGTTCACCTTCAGATCTCAACCTAATGGCGAGCGACCATCACGATGATCCAAGCTCCAGCCGCCGCCTCCCCCTCAACGGAGGCGCGGACGAACCTCCTCCGCCGAATGCCATCAACGCCCTCGCCGACCGGATAGACCGACATGCATCCATCGTTGAAGCGCTCGTCCGCATCCAGACGACAGGGCAAGATCACCAAGTTTCCGCTCCCCCACCTCGGGACCAGGACCTCTGCAGGGGGAGAGAAGACTCCGTCCGTGCAGGTGCTGCCGACCGCCGCCTCATCATTTTCGGCAATCGCGATTTCCTCGGGCTGACGTACTCGAAAACCCGGTGGACACCGCTAAGTTCGGTTCCGAGGTCTTACGCTAGAGAGTTTCGCCCCGAGTCTCGTCGCACCCCTGTCCCTCCCGAGGTGGTGGCAGTCAGTTCGCCTATTTACACGCACGACCGGCACCCCCTCCCTCGATGGGGTCGCGCACGCGAGACTCTCCACGGCAGCTCAAAAACAACCCCACCAGGGGGCATAAGGAACCTCACTCAATAGAACCAAGGCTCGGCGAAAGTCATGGTTATAACGACCGTGGGTACGTCGGGTATATACGCGACTCAGCACCCCGCGCCAGCCGTGGGGGCAGGCAGCCAACCGACGAAGAGGTCAAGGGAGACCGAGCCGATCACTTTTGACGACGGGGACCTTCACGGCATATCCTTGCCCCATAATGACCCCCTGGTGATTACGGCTCGAGTCCATCGATACGAGGTGCACAGGATCCTGGTCGACTCGGGAAGCTCGGCAGACATTCTCTTCTACGACTGCTTCCTGCATATGGGACTCGCCTCGGCATACCTAAGGCCGACCTCCCATGTCCTCTCAGGATTCACCAACCACTCTATCCCGGCGGAAGGGGTAACCACTCTACAGTTCAACGTCGGGGAAACCAACCGTACGCGGACACTACCGGTGGAATTCATCGTGGAAAAGATCCCATTGGCTTACAACATCCTCCTCAGCCGCCCCACGCTGAACACCCTCCGGGCTCAGATATCGACCTATCACCTGGCAATGAAGTTCCCTCTCGACCAGGGCGGGATAGGCCGGGTCTACAGAGACCAGTGAATTGCAAATGTTTTTTCACCGCAACATCTTCGTTGGAGAGACCGGTCGACGATGTCGAAGGTGAGGGTGACATCAGAGGTTCTCTAGACACTCGAGATGAGCAAACAGAGGTCCGAGGGACCCCGGTGGAGCCTCTGACAGAGGTACCCCTTATAGAAGGGGACAAGGAAAATCTCGTCCAGATCGGGTCGCTTCGGACAGGAACTCAGCGAGATGACTTGGTCCACTTCCTCAGAAAAAATTCCGACGTGTTTGCCTGGGCACCTGCTGACATGCCTGGGATCGACCTCAAAATTATATCTCACAACCTCGGGGTTGATCCTACGGCCCGACCCGTCAGGCAAAAAAAGCAAAGCATCGCCCCGGTCAAACAGAAGGCTATCGATGACGAGGTAGATCGGCTCCTCGCCTCCAACTTCATTCGGAACGTGCCCTATTCGGAGTGGCTAGCAAACATAGTCTTGGTCAAGAAATCAAGCTGGAAGTGGCGCATGTGCGTTGACTTCACCGACCTCAACAAGGCGTGCCCCAAACACAACTATCCCCTACCTCGGATAGATCAGCTCGTTGATAACTCGGCAGGTTACGAGTTATTAAGCTTCATGGACGCCTTCTCCGGCTACAATTAGATCCGTATGAGTCCAGCAGACGAAGATCTTACCGCATTCACAATGGACCGGGAGGTATACTGCTACAGGGTGATGCCCTTCGGCCTTAAGAATGCTGGAGCTACGTACCAACGGTTGGTCAACCACATGTTCAAGCCACAGATCGGCAGAAACATGGAAGTTTACATTGACGATATGCTCGTCAAATCGGTCTCGTCGACCGACCAGTCCAAGGACCTGGGCGAGGCCTTCGAGGTCCTCCGCAAGTTCAAGATGAAGCTAAACCCCGCTAAGTGCGCATTTGGGCTCACCGAAGGAAAGTTCCTAGGTTTCATGGTCACCCACCGTGGGATCAAGGCCAACCCGGAAAAAATCGATGCTATTCTCAACATGACCGCGCCCAAGACCAATGTCGAGATCATGCGACTAACCGGGCGGGTTGCCGCTCTGAGCCGCTTCATGTCGAGGTCTGGGGAAAAATGCTCCCCTTCTTCAAAGCTTTAACGAATATCCCGAAGTTCGAGTGGTCGGAGGAGTGTCAGACCGCCTTCGACGAGTTAAAGAGGCACCTGGCAACGCCGCCGCTGCTCACCCGACCAGTTGAAGGAGACGAGCTATCGCTGTACCTGGCAGTATCCAACCAAGCGGCAGGCTCAGTGCTCTTCCGGGAGGTCGACGGAGTGCAGAAGCCGGTATACTACGTGAGCCACGTCTTCAAAGACGCAGAAACGAGGTATCCGGCCATAGAGAAGATCGTCCTGGCCCTCATAGTGGCCTCAAGAAAGCTACGACACTACTTTCAGGCGCACACTATTCTTGTCCTCACCAAGCGCCCGCTGGGGGCTATCCTCGCCTCACCCGAAGCTGTCCCAGTTCGACATAAAGTACCGCCTGAGGCAGGCCATCAAAGCGCAAGCCCTGGTCGACTTTATTGTTGAGTGCACCATCTCCAGCAAGGAACCGGGGCTCGTGCCGAACCCCGCGGATCAACACCCGATCGTGGGGAAACCCGACTCGGTCCCTGAGTGGGTCATCTACGTCGACGGGTCCTCAACCGAGGATGGCTGTGGCGCCGGCCTTATCATTCGGGGCCCGAAATAAGCAGAAATGGAGTATTCTCTAAAGCTCGGATTCAGAGCCTCAAACAACGCGGCAGAGTACGAGGCCTTGCTGTCCGGATTGCACATGGCCTCCGGACTGGGGCTAAAAACAATTCGAATCTGCAGTGACTCAGCCCTAGTCGTTGGACAAGTGACCGGCCACTTCGAGGCTCGGGAACCACTAATGGTAAAGTACTTGGCCGAGGTAAGAAAACTTCGGAGGAACTTTGACGAGGTCCAGATAGAGCAGATACCCAGGCGGCTCAATTTCCAAGCTGATGCCCTGATCAAGCTGGCTTCATCCTACTCGGCTAACAACAAGCGATCTATCCTCTTCGAGACCCTGCCATGGCCCAGCGTGGAGGACGGGGCGACAATACTTCATGTGTACACAGCGCAGGAAGGCAAAAAAGACTGGAGGAAGCCCCTCGTGGAATTCCTAAGGGATGGAGCGCTCCCAGGAGATCGGGGAGCAGCCCGCCGTCTCCGGGCCAAAGCCCGTCACATCGTCTAGAGCAATGGGAACCTTTACAAGAAATCCTTCACTCAGCCCTTGCTCCGGTGCGTCGACCCCCACGAAGCCGACTACGTCCTCCGTGAAATCTATGAAGGGGTCGGCGACGCATACCAAGGGGCCCGAACCTTAATCCATAAGGCATTGCTCCAGGGGTACTATTGGCAACTATTCATGAGGAAGCCCAAAAGATCGTCAGGAGATGCAAAAGCTGCCAACTCCACGGAAGCGTACCCCGCCTCCCGGCTACCGAGTCAACCGCACTGGCCTCCCCATGGCCGTTCGCCTAGTAGGGTTGTACATGATAGGCCAGTTCCCTACCGGCATGGACGGGCACAAATTTGTTCTCGTCGCGGTAAATTACTTCACGAAGTGGATCGAGGCAGTCCCTATCAGGAAGCCAGACCCCGCCACGACCATCAAGTTCCTGCAGAATAACCTGATACTCTGGTTCGGCTCCCCGAGATGCATCATCGCCGACCACGGGAAGAACTTCGAAAACAAAAAAGTGAAGGATTTCTGCAACGAATATCATATCCTCATGAAGTTCGCCGCGGTCGCACATCCCCAATGCAACGGGAAGGCCGAAGTCGTTAACCGAGATGTCCTCCGGGGTCTCCGGACCTGCTTGGAGGGACCTAAGGCAGTTGGGTCGAAGAATTGCCCCGGGTCCTATGGGCCCTGCGCATGTCAAAGAAGACCCCCACCAGGGAAACCCCTTTCAACCTCTGCTACAAGACTGAGGCAATGGTCCCGGCGGATATCGGGCTACTCAGTTATCGGGTCGAACACTTCGACGATGAAGCAAACACCACGGCACTACGGACTAACCTGGACATCCTGTTAGAGAAACAGGACCGGGCTCAGATCAGGGCTACCGCCTATCATTAGCAAACTGCCCGATACTACAATGCATGGGTCAAGCGTCGCTCCTTCAGGACCGGGAATCTAGTCTTTCGGCGAAATGAGTTCATCGATCAAGGCAGGCTGCACAAGTTTTCCCCAAAATAGGACGGTCCTTTCCTCGTCATCGAGGTACTTCCCGGCGGAGCCTACCGCTTGCAGGACGTGGACGGGCGCAGGTTTCCACGGCCTTACAACGCCGAGAAGCTCAAGCTGTACCAGTGAAATTACTACCCATAAGTGTGCACCTCTCTCTTCACAAAGACAATGTAAAGTTTTCTAAAAAGTCATTTTCATCCGAATAACAAGAAGGGAACGTTAGAACATTGCGAAAAGAAGAGTTCTGTCTTTGTGACCTAAGCCCTCACTAAGAGGCAACTGAGCAGCTCCACCGCTCGGTTCGTCCTTAGCGGGCCTCCCACGGCCCCTCCTGCGCTAGGGATCAAAGCCCTCACCAAGAGGCAGCCGAGCAGCTACCCTGCTCGGCTATCCCTGGCTGGTATCTCCCCTACCACACAACACCAGGGATAAAAGCCCTCACCAAGAGGCAGCCGAGCAGCTACCCTGCTCGGCTATCCCTGGCTGGTAGCTTCCCTACCCCCACAAAACCAGGGATCAAAGCCCTCACCAAGAGGCAGCCGGGCAGCTACCCTGCTCGGCTATCCCTGGCTGGTATCTTCCCTACCCCACAACACTAGGGATCAAAGCCCTCGCCAAGAGGCACCAGGCAGCAACCCTGCTCGGCCATCCTTAAGAACAAAAAGCCCTCGCCAAGAGGCACCGGGCAGTAACCATGCTCGGCCATCCGTAGTAGGCCAATCACAGCCCCTCCCGCGCTAAGGATGAAAAGCCCTCGCAAGAGGCAACCGAACCTGCCCTTGTTCGGTTATCCCTGGATGGTAGCTCCCTACCCCCAACAAACCAGGGATCAAAGCCTTCACAGAGGAAACCGGACCCGCCCTTGTTCGGTTATCCCTGGCTGGTAGCTCCTTACCAAACCACGGATCAAAGCCCTCGCCAAGAGGCACCGGACAGCAGCCCTGCCAGGCCCGTCCATAAGGATCAAAGCCCTCGCAAGAGGCAACCGAGCCCGCACTTGCTCGGTTATCCCTGGCTGGTAGCTCCCTACCCCAACAAACCAGGGATCAAAGCCCTCGCCAAGAGGCACCGAGCAGCTACCCTGCTCGGCATCGTCCTTACTAGGCCAACCATGGCCCCTCCCGCGCTAAGGATTAAAGCCCTCGCAAGAGGCAACCGAGCCCGCACTTTCTCGGTTATCCCTGGCTGGTAGCTCCCTACCCTAACAAACCAGGGATTAAAGCCCTCGCCAAGAGGCACCGAGCAGCTACCCTGCTCAGCATCGTCCTTGGTAGGCCAACCACGGCCCCTCCCACGCTAAGGATCAAAGCCCTCGCAAGAGGCAACCGAGCGGCTACCATGCTCGGTTATCCCTGGCTGGTAGCTCCCTACCCCAACAAACCAGGGATCAAAGCTCTCGCTAAAAGGCACTGAGCGGCTACCTTGCTCGGCATCGTCCTTAGTAGGCCAACCACGGCCCCTCCCACGCTAAAAATCAAAGCCCTCACCAAGAGGCACCGAGCGGCTACCCTGCTCGGCACTATCCTTAGTAGGCCACTTACGGTCCCTCCAACAACTAAGGAACATGAACTCAACAAGAGGCATCCGTTCTATAAACGTCTTAGCGATCTCCACGTCGACTTCGGGGCCATGGAGATACCGTCTTCCCGCCGATCCTCGCGCACTCGGTAAATGATCAGAGTCAAGTCGACGGGTAATCGCTAGACAAGGAACATGCCGACCATAAAAGCAGTATTGTGCAGATACAAATGTCTACCAACAAAAGGAAGTACAAGCACAAACATTACTGCAAAAACAAAAAGTTTTTATTCACAAAGCCAAAAATCTTTACAAGGGTATTGTGGGCTCCTTAGCCTTATCAAAATTGCCCGGAGGCTTACAAAAGAGAAAGGAGGAAAAACCAAAAAGGTCGGACCGCAAGCCCCGCCTAGACCTCACTCCCCTCATCGCTATCGGCCGGAGGTGGGACCACCGATAGTGGGACCCGAGCACGGAGCTCACCGTCGGCGAACTCCGGAAGCTGCTCCTTGACGGCATCAAGAACCTGGTTCCATGCAGTGGCGGAGGCCTCGCCAAAGTCGGCGTAAAACTGGTCCGACTCCTTGTAATCCGCCACCGCCTTCCTAGCCCGTGTCTCGGCGGCCTCCACCGTCTGCAGCGCCGTCTTGGCCTCCCGCCTGCTGGCATCCCTCGCCCTCCTCATGGCTGCAAAGCGATCGGCCAGTTCCATTAACTTCGCCTCAACGAGTCGGTGGGACTCACTTAGACGGCGGTAGGACTCCCGGCACTTTGAAAAGGTGAGATCCGCGGCTTCTGACCGGCTCTGAGGGCGAGCAACCTCTCCCTCTCCAGACGCAGCTCGAGTCGCAGACCCTCAACCTCCGAAGAAGACTCTTCTGCTGACCTCGCAACCCGAATATCCCCTTCGGCTTCCATACGAGTAACAAGGGCGCAGTGCTGAAGGGCCTGGCGAAAAATGGCAGAGAAACTTAAGGACACCCAAACTGAGGAAAGGTCGCTTAAAATAACGTATGAGGGAGTACATACCTGAACCGCCTCCTGTGCGATAGCCGCCGGTTGGGCCCTCAAGGTCCCCCGCGGCATCCGGCCTCCGGCCGACTTGTAACAACCCTAATTTTCTTATACACTTTTTTCTATACAAATTTTTTTTCAAATATTTTTTTTAAAAAATCCATAAAGGGGTATTTATTGCCTGAGCACAAGACTTAAGTAATTGATCAGCAATTTAATTACAAGAAAGAGCTTGTAGCTCATTGGTAATACCTTGCATTGCTGAACCAAGCCACCAGAGTTCAAATCCCATGCCCCACATTATTTTTAATATTTATTTTGTTTTAAATTTTTCTTCATGGTTGTGTCTCTTCATCTTCTAAACCCCCATATACACTTCAAATTCCTAGATCGGTTTCAGAGACCTTTGAAATCCACATTTACTCCATTTTAATGATTTTTAATACATTTTTACTTTAAAACCTTTCATATACCCTATTTACTCCAATTTTTAATGATTTTATACATTTTTACATTTTTTTATTATTTAAAAACCCTTCACCTACCCTACCCCTAGCCTACCCTATAAATATACCCCCTCCCCTCTACCCTCTCATCCCAAAATTCTAAGCTCACTCTCTCAAAATTTTCCAAGAGTTGTGTACTTTGAAAATAAGCTCGCGGCGAAGCTCCGACGAAATTCCGGCGGGAATTCCGGCGAAGTTTTTAGAAACAACCGGCGACGAAGCAACGCCTCGGCAACTTCTTTAGTTCCCCTATACTCTTTAGTATAGATCGAAACCCGTAAGTCCCTTTCTATCTTTCTTTCTAATTCTCAAAAATACGAATTTACGAAACCCGACGGAATCGGAACAAATCCGATTTCCGATTCGGTTTTCTATAAAATTTCACTTCTAATCAATTCAATCATGTCTAAATATCTTTATCTTGATTATTAAACTTGTAAAAATCAATTTGAATAAGTTTTCACACATGAAATGATAACCTTTTCAATTTACCGTATTTTTTCACTTTAATACCATCATATTTCAATTTCACATTTAACCCCTTAACTTGCTATACATTTAAAGTAGAGCACGAGATAACGACCTACCTCCACACACACACAAATACAACCCTAAAATGATATCATCAAAACTTAGAATACGATAAAACGGAACTTTCATTAAAATACCATAATCTTAATAAAATCATTCTTAAAGGTTTTAGATTTGATACACTTTTAAATAAATACTTCTTAGTAGGAAAATACGATAAGTTGTGGACATCGATCGTTTATCTAAACCTGACTTTGTGGTGTCTAGGCTAGGCAAGTGAGCTTAGGTAACTTTAAAAGGCCCGCCTCACGATTCGTGAGCGCATCCCTCCTTCCTCACTTGTATTTACCTGGCCACAATTGGCGGTGAAGAGGCGATTTGAGGCCTCTAACGACTTGTCGTTTAGACCATTTAGAAATAGGCTAGTTGACTTAGAAAACCCTAGAATCTAAAATACGGAAAATTTACGCTTTTGCAAATAAATATCTTTTACTTTATAAAACCGTTTTCTAAAGGATTAGTATTTTACAATCTTTGCAAAGCACCGCTACAACCCATTTTTGGGGAACCCGTTCGGGATGGTGTGGATTATCGCACATCCTCGGGCTTAGTAGTGCGAGATTCAGACCTCCGTAAGGAGCATTCGGTCTCGAAAGAAATACGACATCTTAAGAAAATGAGATTTTTGGAATATAAAATATTTATTAAAATTATTTTTGTATAAATATATGTCTATTTATCATTTAAATATCTATTTTATTATAAAATAAATTTTCCACCTTTTTCTAAAAATCACAATAGTAAATTTTACACTAAAATACCATGAACTTCAAATAATCAATATTACAGATAAATACCCTTATTTATAAAACTAGGATATTTTCACTAGAAATATCACAACATAAAATCTACCCTCATTACAAATCTAAAGACGAACAATAAATACTTTAGGTGTATTTTGAAAAGTATATAAAAGTATTTTTATATAAAACCCCCTCAAGTTTTATAAATTATCCTAAGGACCCTAGAAATTATAAGACCTTGATTCACAGTTCTGATTGTCTGACTCGGATTTGAGTCTGATTAATCTGATTTGAATATGATTCAAGTCAATCTATAATCTACAAGATTCCAAGTCAATATGAACACATGAATCCATGAATACAATTATCAATTTACACAACTTGACCGAACCGAACCATGAATATATATCCCTTTTACATGCTTCCTAATATTCCTTTTTCATGACTCTATGGTTATAACCGTTTCCTGATATCATGGTTTCGGTCAGTCAGTCAATCAACCATACAATCAATACAATTTACAAGATAACAATACAAACAAGATATCGCGGGGTTTAAGGGGTAGATTGGTACGGAAGGTGTTAAAGGTGGCATGAGGTGGTCAGACTTAACACACCTAATATGAATCCAGTTGCTGTTGTACCGTGGCATAAACGGTTCCTTATACTATACGTGCCCCTAGTCTCTGGCATATAGAGACTCCCCTCGTATACACTGGTATCCTTCTGTAACAAGCTATAAACAACAGCGTTGACATAACATTACAACAATAGTATACACTTTAAAATGTATCTTCTTATTCTGTCTTTTTTTACTTCTCTCTTACCTTTGGGACTTACCGAGCGACCTGTTCGCTGACGACATTCTGTTTCTCTCTTCTTTGAATATCGTCGGGTGATTTGGACCCGGCAGAGGTTGAGCCATCACAAGAAGACTTGGAGCAGTTTACTGAAGACTCTGCACTGTAGTTTCATTGTACACTTTTCCTTTCTGTACTTTTCATTTCCTGTTATGCCACTGTTTAGGCATCTTTTATTTCAGTTGTATTTCCTTTCATATATTGTATAAAGAATGTTAATAAATAAAAGTTGCTGTTCTTTTTATTCTTGTCTCTTGTGTATTTATTTTATATTTCTTAGATACGCTTAGCGTATGTATTTCTGAGTATATACGTAGCGGACCTCGTCGAGTCTCCTTCACCGTACACTGGGAAGCGGGGCGTGACACGACTCCTCTATACCAGCAAGAAGGCTGGCGGCAACGGAAAGCCCCGACGGGACCACGAACTGGACATCCCCCTCCTGCATAGGAGTCCCCTCCGGAATCTCCGTCGGCGGCGCATGAGAGATCGTCCTCTTCCGCTTGAGAGGAACCCCGTCTTCACCCTCTCTTGCATCCCTCGTCTGAGATTCGGGAACCCGTGTACGCCTTTGACCGCCGCCGGAACAATCGTCAGGAGCTCGTGATGGGGCAGGTGGCCCCGCCGTCGGGGCCTCATCCGGCGCAGGGCTTGAGTAGGCCGGAGGCACGACTGCACCGCCGTCCCCCCTCTGGGACTGAGCGCCGAAGGCACCAAGAGTCTGGGATCGAACCATCTGTCTTACCAGAAGGGAGAAGAGGCTCGACTCAGAAGGAGAAGAAGCAGAAGGAAGAAAAAGCAAGATCCGACCTAAAGGGGAGAGCGCTGAGTTAACAAGACTCAGAATGAGAAAATGTGAAGAGAGAGAGAGAGACAGAGACCCCAAATCAGGCCTCCCCTCGATTTATACAGCTGGCGTCCTCATCCAAAGGCGACGGTCGACTCCCGCCAAAATGGTTTGCTACACTCAACAGCTACGATCGCTCCACCTGTCGCGAGCACATTGGCAGCATCCCATCGGATACCAGAAGCCTGCGGCACATTGCATCAGCCAACCGGCGCCCGACACGTGGCCCGTCGCTTCACCAAAGAGCACACGATCCGGCGCACCCTCTTTAATGAAAAAGATCTCGCCTTGATTCGCTGGCCTCATGATTGATAGGATACGAGCGTGTTCAAGTTTAAGTTTAAATACCGCAATCAAGACGGTTTCGCACGTAGCTAGCCGGTTGAGTACGGGTCGTCCGCAGGGAGATGGGAATCTTTTTCTATGTGTTTTTCGACGAGTTAAGTCCGGTTGTTCAGATTTTGTTTGTAACTATCTAAGTGTTAAGTTGATATTTAAAGAGAGCTTGTTAGGGTTAGGATTAGGTTAGTTTGAGCTAGGAGTCTCCACATCTTTCGTTGTCCCACTTAATATCGGTGTTACGGTAATCGGCAACAACGGGGATTAGCACGACTAGGAAGGAACTTGCGAGTATAAGCTAGGCTTTCCAACGCATAGTCCTTCCTTTTGGTGCTTGTCCGTCCGTTCTTGGCTCTTATCCATAACCTCCGGTTAATTCAACCACAACCGGTCTCACTACGGAATCACCGCTATCATGTAGGATAGGGTGCCGTAAGGAGCGGATTGTGGTTCAATTAACGGGAGTCGATTTAAGTTGTTGGGCAAGGAAAGAGTGAGAGAGATTTCCTTCTCTCAAACTTCCCTTATCCTACCCTAACAAGTATAAAACTACTCACACTTCATCATACGGAAAAATAAAACACACAAAAGAGGAAGATAGAAAGAAGGAGACTAGAAGAATACGACTAACTATTTGCGACCTCACCTTGGCGAGGATCAAGCGTAAGTATCATTGTCGTATGAATGATAAAGAAAAAGAGAGAAGAAATAAACAACAAGGAAATAACAACAACTACTTAACGAATTAAAATTACAACAAGCATAAAGATAAGGAGACAAGCATGATAATAAAATGGTCTTCTTTATTCATCACTCTTCACTCAAAAGCTCACTTACAAGTTTAATGGAGAAGAGGTGAGAAGAGGAAGAAGAACATGTAACTAAAACCTAGCAAAAAGAAATACAAGAATTGGACCCCCTCCTTCACAAACTTCTGGGCTATTTATAGGCCAGAGAATGAAACCCTAGGGCAACCACCAGAACCCAAACGAAATGACCAAAATAACCCCCAAACCCCTGCACACTTGGCGCCATAACTGCCGCGGATCCGCGGCCTGGACCCCACTTTGGCCGCGGATCCGCGGCCCATTGGAAGAATTGGGCTTTCTCCTTTTTTGGGTTTTCCTGTTTTTCTGTGTACATTATTGTGGCATATGTATTTTCTCAATTTGGATCCCCGATTTTTCCAGAATTTCTGTTGAGGGAAAGGTGGACTTTTTGTCAAGATTTTGTCATGATTGCCTCGAGCTCCGCGTTGATCTCTTGGATTTTGTGCTACCATTGAGCCTTGTGCATGAGAATGACATTGATTTGACCTTTTGTCTTCCTATTGATATCTGGCAACATACGGATGAAGAGCAGAGACCGTGTTTTATCTGTGGTTGGCAGGAACCCAAACTTTTTTCGTGTTTTCCATGAATTTCACCGTTTTAGAACCGAGAACCTGTATCCTGCAATTGACTAGCAAACACGGCTCAAGAGTATCTACGGATATGCAAATGTGATAAAAATTGGGCGGTATAAAAATGCAAAAATCTGATATGAACACCTCATCCTGAAAAGACAGCTAATTGCTTAGAGACACGCCCTACAATATCCTTGGAAAGGAGCTCACCTCGGGTGAGTCGGCAAACCACACTCGACCCGACCCATCACCTAGTCGGGACGAGAGTGGGGGGCTAATGATGATGCTCGATATCGGCGATCTCTCAGATCAGAACACGTGACAGATGACGTGTCCCGGGGCTCCCAAGAAAGGACCTACAGTGGCCGACCAGACCACCCATGTGCCCGTCCTACAAGCAAACGCCGGCCCACCTTCGAGCCCCTAGCACAATTGGCCTCCTCGGCCTCACAGCTCGTCTTCAAGCTATCACTGGCCTGAGCCTCCTCGGCCCTCTCAACTCGCCTCCGGGCTCGCACAGAACCAAAATACCTCGGCTTTCCTGCTCCTCCGCGAGCTCTCCCGCCGAGGTCATCTTCCTCGATCTCATCGACTGACCGACAGCACCGCTTGCAGGCGTAACCGCCATCCCGTGAATCTCGCCATGCGCGAGATCTCCGCCGGCCACATCCCACGTTCCACGCCACTACGATCCCCCATTAACGAGCCTGTCTCGCCATTAATGGGAGGTCCCGCTCATCACGCGGGCGTGACGTCGGGAGCGTAACGGCCAACATGATTCTCGCGCCCCGCCTCGCCTGCTGCCACCGCTATATAAACCCCCTCTTCAGACGGTTGAGGTAAGCCATTTTGACTCCACTAAGCCGTTACTCTGCTCGGATCTCCAGTCTAACTTGATCGTCGGAGGGTTCTCGGTGGTACAACCATCCCGGGACTTCCTTGCAGGTAACTCGGCAACCACAACCTCAACCAATTAAGATCCACACGTTTCAGGAGTGACAGCCTCCAGATCAAATCTCAGCCATCCATCGCCACCATCAGCAGATCAACGGAAGGCAACATCTGAAGGAGATCTCAGCCTCCATCACCGCGGCTCGCTGGATACCTCGAGGACGCGGATGTGGTTATGATGGGAGGTGAATTGGGCCAAAGTCTTGACATCGTCGTCGTCGTCGACGTCGACGTCGAAGGAGGAGGTCTTGGCGGGAATGGAGGTTGGGGGCCGTCTGTAATACCCAGTTCTTTTATACACCACTATCCGTATTTTTCATAATATATTATTTACAAAATTTATATATTTTATTTATAATCATTTTATTTCCTTTAAACTCTATTTCATCTTATTTTACTTCCCATTTTCCAAGCCCGTTCCCTTTTTGGTCCTAACCTAATCCCGATCCCTTCTATTATTGTGTCTCAGCCCACTCTCTCCATCTCTCTGTATTTTTCTATTTCCCTTTTCCCCTAAAGCCAAGCCCAAGAAAAATCTCGCCATAGGATTAAAACCATACCAAAGCCAATCAAATAAGTTCGTCGGCCCTGAAAACCACAAATTAATTAACCTCCAAGCCCAGCCTTTTTCATTATTCCTTTTTACCAAAATAAATTTAAAACCAAAAAAAAATATACTTATAAAATCCCTCAGCCCAGCCCATTTCCCCATTTTAATTTAAATCCCTGCCGGCCCACCCATTCTTTTCCCTACAATATAAATCAACTTGCTTTTTTTAAACTAAAACCCACGGCCCGGCCCAGCTTCCCATCCTCCTTTTCCCACACCCGCGCTTCTGACCCGACCCGACCCACCATGCCTCCTTCTTCCTCAACGTAAACTTCCCTGATCCACTTTTCACGCCTATCCTCGCGGCCACGTCGCCGAGCCGTCGCCCACGACCCGCGCGCCCCTCGCGATCCCCTCTAATCCCTCGTCGCTTACCCCTTACTTCTCACTCCCTCAATCTCATCTCAACTCCTCACATTCTCTCTAAAACTCTCTCTCAACCCACTACGAAACCCACTGCCAACTTCTGCACCTCGCCACTCCCTCGACGACGATCACAACCCCTCAAGCCTCCTCCCTCGCTCACTCCTCTCCACCAGCAGAGCTCCCTACGCTGACTCACCCCCTCACCGAGCCCCTGCACCTTCAGCCGCCTCGAGCTCTAACCCACTCTGCACCCGAGCTCGGTCACCTGCACCCTCGATGCCGACGAGCTCCCCACTGCCGACAGCCTCCTCGTCATCAACCCCTAATAGCCACAGCACCCCAAGCATCCAAGCACACTGCACCGACCTTGTCCCCGAGCTCCTCTTCAACCCACCGGGGCTTCGCCGCCGTTGCCATCCCTTCCCTCAACCCCGACGGCACCTCCGTCGACCCCACGCTGGCACTCGGTGAATATCTCAATTCTCTCCATCTCTCTCTCTCTGTCTCTCTCTCTCTGTTCTCTAACTCTCTCTCTCTCTCTCTCAGATCAAAACCGAAAACAACTCGGGACGGTGATGAAAATGGTTGCACGGAGAGTAACTGGAGAGAGTACAATTGTCTGATTCCAAAAGGCCGAACCTGTGCTGCGCCCGTGACGCGATCGTACTGCTGCCGCTGCCGGACCCTCGCCGACACGTTTCCAGGCAAGTTTCCTACTTGCTACATGCTAATTTATGTTTTTTACAAACTATAATCATATAAATCCCGTGTTTTACCAGTCACGATAAATTATATGTTATGACTGTTCGATGCATGATCCCAATGGAAATCTTCATTTAATTTGACGGAACTCATTTGCATTGTCTGGCCCGTCAGGCAGTGAACCTTGTGTATAAATTTCACTGGAAAATATGACTGTTAACGACTAAAACGAACACCCCCAAATACACCCGTAAAACTGGAAATTTCCCGCACCTGAAAGTTGTTAAAATCACCATAAATTATGTACATATCTAAATGATGCGTTCGAGGGCTCAAATCGAATCCGACTCGACGAACTATAACCCTATGCAAGTTTCTAATGGTTTCTGTACTGAAATTGTGACTATAGTTGGATCGGAGTGCGGCTCTGGACTGCAGTCCAGAGCGACTCTGGTTACTGTTTACTGCCCCGTAATGGGTACCACCTTGTTTCCTGAACTCGTATGTTGCGTAACTCTGCAGTTTATTAAAGGTGGATCTGTTATCTAAGTAACACAAGTGGTTTCTTTCCGTTTTATCGTCGTTTACTATTTAATCTGCAATTTAAAAGATCGGGACGTA
Organism: Agapanthus africanus; assembly: GCA_030015575.1. Classification (NCBI taxonomy): domain Eukaryota; kingdom Viridiplantae; phylum Streptophyta; class Magnoliopsida; order Asparagales; family Amaryllidaceae; genus Agapanthus; species Agapanthus africanus. Next base: position 574,931,952 of record CM057346.1, on the reverse strand, counting down.
TAGCAGTCCCAAACAGAACCAGAATGGACACCCCAATGTTGAATAGTGCATAACTCCTGACGTATAGATGCGATTGAGAATCCGTCTGTTGCGTTGAAAACCTTAATGAAAACCCTAGATTTCATTCAACTGTAGTGTTGCTAAAATCTGATCCCAACTAGGATTAAAATGCGTTGGGAAACGGACTTCCGATTCTGAAACCAGATTTCCAGCAGTGAACGCTTAAAATGAAATGGCCATACCTAGTGATCCTGAAACCCGATTGACGTGAAACCAAATTTGCTGGATAGATAATCAAACATACTACTTATCCCCTGTTCATTGTTTTGCTAAATTTGGCATGTATGATTTATGATAAATTATGCAAGTGGTAGGATGCCGACATATGACATCTTAATCATGCCTTACGTACTGTTTTCTCATCACATCATATATATATGTCATTGTATTGATAACCTAGTGATCATGTGCATTACCCAGTGTTAGGTATTAGTGGTGATTGTGGTAAGTACGTTAGTGTTCGTGCATGCATGGATAAGTGAAAGTGATACGTACTTGTACACAATCAGTGGACCCTATCGATTTACTGCATTGTCGACGTCTGTGGGACGCGTATAAGTGTGACTATAAGTGGTATGGGACACTTATGAAAGCACTTGTATGGGTGTCACAGGTAAGACACCAGACACTGTCCATCTATCTCGGGTATCGGTCGGGACGTGCTTGATGGAGATCCTGTCTCCAGTTCTCGCGCAGACTTGTCATGGACCGACCGGTATTTGAGGTTATGGTTGGCGTTTGATGTAGACCACGGGGTGTGGGGTAGTTTGAGTGTGAGTTCAACAGAATCTCGGGAGTCCCATGCCGGCTTATATATATGGAGATATATGGAGATTTACAGGGTACATGATTATTACCGTGAGTTATAGTTTGGGCCCGTGGTCCCTTGCCTTTAGGTCCTACCCTTGGGTGGAGGACACTCGCGAGTGGTTGACTCTCACACTTGGACTGACGATAGGCTTAGTGACCTATACAGTGAGACTTAGAGACTGATAGGGATAGTGACATTGACATGCATTACTTACTGTATTGAGACACCTGACATATTATCTTACTGCTTTACTGTTCACCTGCTCTATTATACACCCGCATCGGCTACTTCTTGTTCACATCTTTACCCTTGTTTTTACTGTTACTTTTCATTATGATTATACGAGTTACTACTTGTACCTATATATATTGCTATCGTGTTGCTCTGACGACCTGAGTATGCATGCTCAGAGTGAGAAGTGGACTTAGCTTGGACCGGGACCGGACGTACCTTGAGGACATCGCGGACATTTTGATCAGCTACCCAGAACTATACTCTCTTGATTCCCATCTGGTTAGTTATTTGTATTTGTTTTGATTTTTATACTGCATTTCTCATTACCTGTGCATTGTATTACTGGTTACCACGTAAAGCTAGAAGCCGAAGTGTGACTACGGCAGGATATTTTCTTGACCGTAGGAGTATGGTTGGCCTTGTCAACCCCTTGTATTCCGTATTTTGGGAAGCGGGGCGTGACACCGTCGGTGCTTGAGGTCTTGGCGGGAAGGTGTTTGATGAAATGGCCATGAGAGAATTTGAGGGAGAGTTGAGGCTGTTCATATTTTTTCTATTTTGTAGTGTGGAAACGGAAGTTGGAGCCTTTAAGCGATAGCTTTCTCTACTGTGAAAGCATGGTGGACCCCATTCTGGCGTGATGGTTATTTCACCTCTCTAAATCCTTCTTGGCATCATACGTGCTCTTCTGAAATTGAAATCCGCCATCTCAACCGTCTTGCCGGCTAGGTTAAATAAATCTTCATCCAACAGTCTGCTGCTAAAATATGTTTTGATATAATATTTAATAATTAATGAGGTAAAATAAACCATCACCTTATAGTTTGCTAATAAGCTCACTAACCTATTAAAAATTTTAACATTAGAATCCAACTGCTCATATGGTTGGTATCTAATATAACTAGATATTGTTGTCAGATCTTGAACAATCAAATTTTGAATCAGACTCGGCCTTCTCTGATCGAGATCAGGTAAGATTTCAAACCATGGTTTGTAACAACAATCTTTTGAAATAAAGCAGCATACTCATCAAATACCAATATATCGATTAATGTCAAATTTGAAATTTCTTTTATCGATTAACCGCATATCGGTTTGGTATATCGATATAGCCCATGAACCAATAAGGTGGCCCCACATGAATTACCTTGAATAAAGATTCTCAAGTAAAAGCCATCCTCTATGAATTTTTTTAGGGCATACATAATCACTACAAGGATTTATGTGCTAAGCCCGCTGAGGTGCTCGGTTGGATTTGGGCAAAGCAACTCCTACTGAGGTCCTAAGTAGGATTAGATCTTGGTCCAAGTAAAGACATGAAGCCTCCTCCCTCCCAGCACTTTACCAATCTCTCTCTCTCTCTCTCTCTCTCTCTCTTTCTTCTTAAAGAAAAACCCTAAATACCTCCGACCAAAAAAAATCCCGAAAAATCCACAAAAATATAGACTTGAATTGTGATTAGATCACTCTCACGGGCTTCTTTCTCTTCTAGATATCTTGGATTCTCTCTCTCTCTCTCTCTAACCCGTCAAGGATATGGCAAAGAATTTGAAAGGTAAAATTATTCAAATCAAATTGAGTCGTGATTAAATCTTACTTGTTAAAGTATGGCTACTTACAAAATTTATGAAAAATTATGTTAAGTTTGGATAATTTTTTTTGTAGAATAATTAGGGTTGGGTTTACTAGATATTTTGCACGTGCGTCTATACAATTGCATAGCTAAATAAATACATGTAAACATTAGATAATACAGTACCTATAAAATTCAAGCCGATTTTTCTTTTTGCTTTCCTCATTGATATAAGAAAGAAGTAACAGTTTAGAGTTTTTTCTATGGAACTTAATAATATCATTATGAAATTTAATTTAGCAAAAACATTTAGGTTATATAAGAGAATAAACAAAAATTTAGATGGTAAATGCTAATAATTAAGTTACATGGATTCAAAATAATCTTGCATGAATTCTCGTGTCACTTTGCAAGTGAGAGAGAGGGTAAAGATAGATGCGCGTTAATAGAGAAAAAGGGATGGGGCCAACGAGAGACAGGTGTTTTGACGTGGGCATCCCAAAATTGAGGACATGAGAAAGGATTTTTAGGAAAAAACTTCTCCACCAGCACCACTGCAAAAGTGCTCAATGGTTTGAGGGATTTGGTTACGGTTTAAACCGTGATCAATTTTGAATAGTAGTCTTAAATGAATTGGTCACGGTTTGAACCGTGACTAAATCGAATATGATATAGGCCCCACAACACAGTGAGCAATAAAATTCCAATACCCAAAATATTTACCTTCGATCTATTCTTTTTTTCTCCCAAAAAAATCTTCCTCCAAAATTTCCCCCCAAATCGATTGGAGTAGCCGTCGCCTTTCCTGAAGCCTCCTCACTCGGATCGCTTGCAGTGAAGTCGCCGTCGTTTCTCGATTGCCTGCTCCGTGGCTCGATCGTCTGCGCCGGCCTCGCTCGAAGTCGCCGCTTGCCCTGTCTCGTCGGCGTGCTTCCTCTCTTCCAATCTAGATTAGTATTTTAATTTTTAATATGTTGATTTTGTTAATTACAATTATGTGGTTGCTGTTGATTATGATAATTATTAAGACCGAATAGGTAGCTAATTAGGGGGTTGGGGTTAGGGTTAGGGTTAGGGATTGAGTAAGGTTAGGATCAGTGGTTAGAATAGTTAATTAGGGGGTTAGGGTTATGGTTTTAGGTTAGGGTTAGGGACTGAGTTAGGATTTTGGGTTTGGGTTTGGGTTAAGGTCGGTGGTTAGGGTAGTTAATTAGGGGTTAGAGTTTTGGGTTAGGGTTGTGGTTAACGTTAGGGGTTGGGGTTAGGGTTAGGGACATGTAATTTAGTGAAATGAAAGAATAGTTAAGGGTATTTTAGTGACATAGTTACGAAAGCTAAGGGTATTTTAGTGTAAAACAATAAAGTTGAGCTAAGGGGTGTTGTACTAAAAAACTTAATCATAATTTAGTGAAAAACAACAATAATTAAGGGTATTTTAGTGAATTTTATAATAACTTAGTTAATTTAAGAATATAAATTGTTTATTTAAATTTGTTAAAAGTAGTTTTGTGAAAAAAACCCAATAGCTAAGGGTATTTTAGTGTAATATATACAAAGACACATACATACACAAGCATACACACACATGTGCGCGCACGCGCACACACACGTACAAGGCCAAACCATAATCCATCTTCGATCATTATTCTCTACATTGAATTCTTGTCAAATACCATCCTGATCTCAACCCTAAATCCAAAATCTTAAATTCGATTTAAAAAACCCTAAATTTTAAAAACTTTACCCTAAAATAAAAACTTCAATACATTGAAATCGAAACATAAACGCAAAATTAGTTCAAATTAAATATTGAACTTGCGCGTATGATACTCGATGAAAAATATGAAATTTCATATTATCGTCGCTAATCATATGTGAAAATAAAAACGTGACTTAGTTCCCGTCTGTCGGTTAACATACATTCGGTGTTCGTCATGATATAAAACTATACGAAAATTGTTAATTACCGGACGCTATCGTTCGGTTTCTAATAACCTCCGCGTAGCCTATGTGACGAGAATTAATATTTGATCGTATGATAATCGATAGATTTGTCCCGTGTGGAAATATTAGGAATGTATAAAGCAGACACCTGCACCCACTTGTGTTTTTCATTCGTTTAGGAATATTTCATCGGTACCTTTTCGCTGATTCTCCATGTATAATGATAGATTAGTTGTTCATTTCAATAGTGTTTCACAGTATTGAAAATATTATCTTTTCTATTACAGTATATTCGGAGAACAGCGGGGATGTGCTGCCGAAATTTTCTCGAAACGGATGAAAACACAAGTGAATGAGTGTATGATTTATACATTCTTAATGGGATATGTGCCTTACCCCTACAGCCGTTATCCTCGACATCCAATAATGAACATTTAATATTATCATTATTTTTCTCGGAAGAAGAATCCAACTCTCGAGTTTTGAGATTAGAAGGAGAAAGTTCTCAATAAGAGTTGGAGAAGATGAGAAGGAGAAAGTTCTCAATAGGAGTTGGAGGAGAGCCCAATCTACCAACAATTGAAATCAAACTTAAACCAAGTCGTCAATTAAATCTAACACCAACGCTTCTTATTATTTGTCTATCTCGTATTTGTCACGAAATTTTAATTCCATAACTCTTATCTATAGAAACCTTGTTATGTTCAATTTTCTTCCAATATGACATTTCCGTACTTCCACGACAAGAGTTGGATGTACGTCGACGTTTTCTCGAGAGCCGCTTCTTGTTGCCTATTTTGAGCGTGATGATGTGCAGATATCAATTTAATTTTTAAGATTTTAACAATATAACATGAGATCATATTCTAAAATATATTATAATCTTTATTTTTGTAAGACGGTGTCGGTTCGAAATAAGCAGAACCGGAACAACGCCGTGCGAGAATGCGCTATCCCGATCCAAGGACAGCGTTCGCAGGCTAATACTCGGTGGCACTTGGTTAGTATTTGGACGCTTAATTCTATATGTTTTCTATATCGTTAATTAATTATTAAACTAAATCCTAATTTCATTGCAAAAAAGAAAGACCCCGCCAACTACAATGAAGCCAAGGGATAGGCCGCGTTACACAAGGGCACGGGTGCGTACATTGTAAGTTTCATATAATCAAGTTGATTATGTATTTTAAGTTAGCTCCTGTACACACACTGTCATGCCCCGCTTCCCAAAATATGTAAACACGGCACATGACAGAACCAATCATGCTGCCTATGGCTATGAATAATCCCTCTATAGTCACATTACGGTTGTCAATCAGAAACACATGTCTATCTGCCACAGTAAATAAAATCAAAAAATGCGTATAGCAGAAACGAATCAAGATCCAATAAATAACAAAATATCTGAATCACGTCCCTTATGGGATCACATCGATAAAAATAAAACTATGGAAATAAAAAAAAAACTATCCATCTCTAAACTAAACATCTAGCTCCTCATTGCTCGGCTTGCTTGCTAAAGTACTCTTGATCTGCCTGCGATAATGTTAGAAGAACTGGGCCATGCAAAACCCAGACGTCAGTGCGTCATAAATATCAAACTAATAGTAATAACCAGGATAGGATGATATGATTAAATATGAATGAAAATAATAAACACGGGTGTAAAATAGTGAGATATAAGTTTGTGATGTGTATCCTAGAGTTTGTGCTTCTAGATTATCTATTCTACAAGTCTTTGAAATCAATTTAATGGAATCGTCGATGTAACTCAATAGTATCTCGTGCGTGCTCAGGACCACGGGCAAGATTCTCGGGCTGAATCCGAGACGTGCCACTAAGTAGTAAACATGTAACATGCACAGATGAATAATGTCAGCATCATCATTCCGGGGTTGGTCGAGCCCGTATAGACCGATAAGTATTTGGAGTATCGAACTGTTGAGTTACAAGTCAGGTTTCATTATTGATTTCCCGTTACCCCCAAGATTTTGTGTTCAAGTCAGGTATTGATGATATAAATCTAATGCCAACACAGGATCAAGCAGGTACAGGTCTTGTCTATATAGACAACAAATCATGTCCGTCAGGACAACACATCAGGATTTTCGGCATTAGTAAAAGATCTAAGTAACAAATCTGGTAGTGTGTCGTGAACATGCCATGCAATGTATTTTAACCAGAATAGACACCAAATGTAAAACTATAACCAATACCGAAACACGGTAACCATAATTAATGCCAGGATGTATATGTATCTATCGGTAATAACAGTTATATGTTCGTTACTATGTATATTGCAATTTAGATAACATACTGAACTGATATAGTAGTATGATAATATTGTGATGATCCTGCATGCAACTAGATAAACCATTATCGGTACGGATATAGACTGATACTATAAAATAGTAAATCGCTACTCCTTAATGAATATTAAATGTATGCACTATAGTTAAGCATATAAATATCGATATAATGAAAATAGAATGTTGCAAGTTTAGAACTTGCCTGATCGAATCTCACGTCGAGATACGGATGTCATGTTCCGACGCTAAATAAAATCACGACGCAAAACTTACGCACGCAGGACTTGACCTGGCTGAGCAACTGCGTGACGTGGTAATTGGGTTAGACGACGACGGTGACTGGATCGTCTGGATCGTTGGCGGCGTGTGCAATTCCGGCGAGACGATCGGAAATAGAGAAGAAAAGAAGAAGAAGAAGGTAATGGGTTATTGGGGGTTGCTGGGGTTCTCTGGATTTGGCGAGGGCAAGAATAGGGAAGAGGCGGTCGGCGGCGAGACGACGACGTGGTGTGTGGCCGTGAGTTTTGGTGGTGAACGGGGACGAGCAAGGGAAGAAGAAGAAAGTGTATTGGTGGTGTGTGGGTACTCTGGGGTTGCTGGCGAGATAATGAGGTGATGAAGGTGGTCGGATGGTGGCCAATTTCCGCCGATGAGGTCGGCGATGGGGGTGATGGGTTCTTGGTGTTGGGTTATGGGGTTGGGTGGCGTTCGGAAAAAGGAGGAGGGGGAGAGGATGTTGGTGAGGTAGAGGTGAGGATGAGGGCGAGAGGATGACAACGACACGAGGGTTTGAATTTGGGTTAGGGTTCGCGATGAGGGGGAGAGAGAGAGTTGTTTAAAAAATATATATATATATATATATATATATATATATATATATATATATATATATATGGACAGAAAGAGTGGAGACGGGGATATAGCGCGACGGAGACAGAGAGAGAATTAGAAAGAGACAGAGAGACAGAGAGATTCGAGAGAGAGAGTTTTAATTAAAATTTAAATATATTTATTGAAAGTGTATCTTAGCACCTCTACTAGATTTCTACATGCATCAAGTATGCAATTTTAAAAACTCTAGAGGTCTAAACTACACTAACCTAGAATCGAACTAGAAAATTAGGGTTTATAAAATAAGTAAACAAGTTTACACTAAGTGAAGAGAATTACAATCTTTGTAGACCAAGTTCTTCACTTTTAAAGCTCCAAGTAGTAGTCCCTACGCTCCAAGTAGTGGTCCCTAGAATTCTTCTTGATTCTTTCTTTTTTAAAGGAACGAGCTTCCTCACGAATCTTCGAGGCCGAAAATGATCCACCTTGAAGTTACTCTAACTCAAGCCACCTCTTCACTAATTAAGGAATTAGTGAAGCAAACAACCTACACTAATGGGCTAGATGAGAGTAGGTTGATGAAGTAGGAATTTTGCTCACTTTAGAATTCTTTTTCTCTTTTTTCATTTTCTTCTAAAAAAAACAAGAGGAGGAAGATGATGAACTTGTGAAGAACTAGGGTGAAGAAAATATCACAAGTGATATTTGTAGAAAGTTAACCATGGCTAAGCATAAAGGTTAGGTTTAAAAATATCTAAAGTAAAACAAAAATTAGTGGAATGAGTCATGGTTTCTACATGCTTCCACAAGTATCTTAAGCCATACTCATTTCCACTTCATTTTTGATTTACTTTAAAAAATAAATCCTCAATATTATCCTAAGCAATAGTGTGACTCTCATACACCCATGTTCTATGTATCATTTAGCATGACATAATAGTAATTTATATATAAATAAATAAATATATATATATCATATATATATATATATATATATATATAAGCAAGAGAAGAAAATCATTAGTGAGCTAATATTAGTTAATATATATTAATATATCAAATATATATATATATATATATATCAAATTATTAAATCAACACGTGATTTAATAATCCGGCTATATCATATATATAACCGACTAATATCATTTATATGTATATCAATTTATTAAATCAACACTTGATTCAATAATCCGGTTATATCACATATAACCAACCGATATAATATATCGCGAAATTAGAATACGGTATCACATACACATATTTAATCAAGGTCCTGCACATATCACATATGTGGCATACTTCGTTTCGCTTGAGCTAGGAAAGCTCTGTGTAGGACTCTAAAGACCCGTCAATACGCCAGCAGTAGGTAATGATCACATCAGTCACCCATAAGCCGTCAGCGGTACTAGCTGGACGTAATGGCTACCCAGGTATTGAGCGAATAGAAAATCAACAAGCAAGCTTGTCCAAACTCCCACAAAACCTATAAGTAACACTTATAGTACAGTCCGGTCTCTTCGTTTGATATGTCGCATATCAAGTCTAGGGGTGGAATCGTCAAACCCCAGTAACTTGATAAGTCATGTCAACATGTGGTCTATAACTTTTCGAGAAACTACTAATAACTCTTACCAGTAAATCTCATCATCCTTGGCCAAGGAGTTGCTGTTATAGCCAATCGAGCATAGCGCAATATCAACCCCCAATACCGGGAGATACGAAATCCCTCCTATCGCTCATTGCCTTCATGTGACTCGGGACTGTGCCTAAAATCCACATATTTTCATGACTCCTTTGAGCCGTGGTAGGGAGGAAATCAAAGCACAGTGGGAACCACACAAGACTCTATGACGATCTCGGGTCTACAGACTAACCTGTACACGTGTCACCAGAGAACTGCTATCTGACGATAGATATAGTACCAACTAGGAGTTCTCGGCGAGTCATGTTCGGTATACCCATTCTCTAATGAGCAAATGTGTACAATCTTTGATGTCAAACACCAATGGATGCGGGATTAACCATCGCCACATACAGGTTCAAGAAACGTACACACCAGTCTACTCTGGAATATCGATGCCCTGCCTCGATATCCCCTCGACTAGGAACTGTTAAAGGATGTGCTTGCGGACTACACAAGCCCCACTAGTATGATCTGCATCATAGTCCTGGTAGTCAAGCTAACATTCTAAGGGCTTTATCAACATGTATCAGAGAGACACAATAATAATGTGTACATGTTAAGATAAAGTGCAACCAGATAGTATACTATCATGTCGAGCAAGAAAGTCCTCTATATATATGTCCAAGCATCGACTACAATATACAATAATGTACAATAATGGCCTCTAGGGCATACATATGACTAACAATCTCCCATTTGCACTAAGGCCAGTTGTTGTAGTATCTCATACCCAACATCCCAAAAAGTCTCTCAAACTGCGTCTAGGGGAGGGCCTTCGTGAGTGGATCCACTGTGTTATCCTTCGTATCAACTCTCCTGACCTCGATCTTCCGGCGATCAACTATCTCCCGTATCAGGTGATACCGCCTAAGAATATGTCTGGATCGCTGATGGGACCGGGGTTCCTTGGCCAAAGCCACAGCTCCATTGTTATCACAATACAAAGGTATTGGATGCTCAATGGATGGAACCACACCGAGTTCAGCTATGAACTTCTTCATCCAGACGACTTCTTTGGTAGCATCGTTGGTAGCGATGTATTCAGCCTCCATCGTCGAGTCTGCAATGGTATCTTGCTTGGAACTCTTCCAACATCCCCTCCATTGAGGGTGAAGACAAAACCCGAGACCGACTTACTGTCGTCCTTATCACTCTGGAAGCTCGAATTGGTAAAGGACTCCACCTAGAGTTCTCCGTTACCATACACCAAGAACATTTCTTTAGTCCATTTTAAGTACTTAAGAATATTCTTCACAGCTGTCCAGTACTTCTCCCCGGAATCTGATTGATACCTACTTACCACACTAAGTACGTAAACTACATCCGGTCTGGTACATAATATCACGTACATGATTGACCCAACTACAGAAGCATAGGGATCCCTTGCATGCGAGCCCTCTTCAAATCAGTCTTGAGAGACATCTCTTTGAAGAGAGTGATTCCTGAGAAAGCGGGTAAATTACCTCGCTTAGAATCTTCCATACTAAACCTCTTTGGTATGGTGTCTATGTACCTGGATTGGGACAATCCCAACATCCGCTTAGATCTATCTCTATAGATTTTAATCCCCAGGATGTAGGAGGCATCTCCTAGATCTTTCATGGTGAATTTTAGTGATAAGAAGAGGTTGACCGAGTGTAGCATAAGAACATCATTTCCTATCAAGAGTATGTCATCAATGTACAATATAAGGAAGACAACCTTACTCTCTACCACTTTCTTGTATATACAAGGTTCATCTACATTTTTGATGAAATCAAACTCTTTGACTGCCACATCAAAATAGATGTTCCGGCTCCGCGATACCTGCTTTAATCCGTAGATTGATTTAAGCAGCTTGCATACCTTTCCGCTGCTCCCACTGTCTACGAAGCCCTCTTGCTGTGTCATGTATACTCTCTCTTCTAAATCACCATTTAGAAAAGCGGTTTTGACGTTCATCTGCCAGATTTCGTAGTCACTGTATGCAGCAATGGCAAGTAGGATCCTGATGGACTTTAGCATAGCCACTGGAGAAAAGATTTCGTCATAATCGACACCTGGTCGTTGACGAGAACCTTTTGCTACAAGTCTAGCTTTGAAGGTCTCAACCTTTCCATCTCCACCAAGTTTCTTCTTAAAGATCCATTTACTCCTGATGGGTTTTACCCCTTCAGGAGCAACTTCCAAAGTCCATACTTTGTTAGTGTACATGGATTCCATCTCATATCGCATAGCATCCAGCCATTTCACAGAGTCTCCACTCGTGATGGCCTGCTTGAAACTAGTTGGGTCATCATCTTCCATGATGCAATCTTCGCTCCCACTGTCTATGAGAAAACCGTAGTATCTCTCAGGTGGATGAGGAACCCTATTAGATCTGCGGAGTAGATGAGGTTCGTCGGTGACTATCGAATCCTCCGGTTCTACCAAATTATCAATTATAGTTTGTGTAGCTGGAATTTCTTCCAGTTCTACCTCATTACCACTAATTTCTTTTACAAGAAATTCCTTTTCTAAAAAGGTGGCATGTCGAGAAACAAACACCTTTTGTTCCTCAGTGTGGTAGAAGATATACCCTCGCGAATACTTGGGATATCCTACAAATTTGCACAGAACTGACCTCATCTCGAGCTTGTCTGGATTTTACGTTTTAACGTAAGCCGGACAACCCCATATCTTAGTAAAATTAAGACATAGTCTCTTCCCTTTTCATATCTTATATGAAGTGGTAGGCATGGATTTGGTCGGAACAATATTCAATAGGTATGTAGTTGTCTCAAGTGCATAACCCTAAAAGGAAATAAGTAACTCAGCAATACTCATCATAAAACACACCATATCTAATAGGGTGCGATTCCTCCGCTCCGATACTCCATTGTGCTGTGGTGTATATGGAGGAGTAAGCTGAGAGAGAATCCCATTCTCTTTTAAATAGTCACGGAATTCCGTGCTTAAGTATTCTCCCCCCGATCAGATCGAAGGATTTTAATATTTTTACCCGTTTTGTTCTCGACTTCGCACTTATATTCCTTGAATTTCTCAAAAGATTCAGATTTATATTTCATCAGGAACACATGTCCGTATCTTGAGAGATCATCGGTGAATGTAATAAAGTACGAGGAACCATTCCTGGCATGAGTAGACATAGGACCACATACATCACTATGTATCAGTCCTAAGAGTTCAGTATCTCTTTCTCCATGTCCAGTAAACGGAGTTTTGGTCATTTTGCCTTTGAGACATGATTGACAAGTTTCATAAGATGTAAATTCAAACGGATTCAAATATCCATTTTTATGCAACTTAGCTAATCTTGTCGCATTGATATGGCCTAATCTACAAGGCCACAAGAAGGCTTCGTTCATTTTTGAACTTTTCCTTTTGTGTGTGTTCTGTATATTTAGAACTGTGGTTTGATTTAGAACGCATATACCATTATACAACGTACCAAACCTAATCAACACTTGATTTAAGAAAATATTCATAACATTATTCTCCGGTACAAAATTATATCATTCTTTATCTAATGAAGAAATTGATATTATATTGCACATCATTTTTGGTACGAAATAACAGTCGTTCAGAATAAATGTATTACCATTTGGAAATACAAGGTGATATTCGCTAACAGCTTTGGCTGGAACAATTGCACTGTTCCCTACTACTAGAGATTTATCATCCTTTTCCAGTTCTCCACTTCTTCTTAACACATGTAACATATTACATACGTGGGATCTTGATCCGGTATCTAATACCCTGGACGTAGAGCATACTGAGAAGCAGTTCTCGGTAACGAACACATTTGAAGAAGACGCATCATCATGCTCTTTCTTCGTTTGGGTTGCGTGGGAATTCGTATATTCCCCTATTCCTTGCTCAGACTTATTACAATCATAACATAAAGCGGAACCAACGTTCCCCAGAATAGTATAATAAGCGGGTTCGGTCAATACATCCATATTATTATCTTGATTAAGACGTGTCATGGTCGCTACCTAGAGAGAGAGAGAGAGAGAAGAAAATACTTTAGCGTGCGCTCTTGCAAGATTATATTGGTTATTATCTTATCTAATTAGGATGTCTCCCACTGTTTTTATCAAATCTTCCTTCAAACCCTAAAAGGTAAGATTAGCTAGGATTAATTACACTCTACAAATTCGCCAATCGGTCAGCCAGACATGTATTGATACTCCGAGGGAGTCTCCCCATGCTTTCGCATGGTACTCCGAGGTTGGCGCCACTATCTTTTGGATGAACGAATGGATATATACACTGACTACAAAAGTTTGAAATATGTATTTATTCAGAAGGAGTTGAACATGTGCAGAGAAGATGGCTAGAACTCATGGTGGACTTCGACATCAAGCTACAGTATCATCCAGGGAAGGTGAATGTAATTCCTGATGCACTTAGCCGTCAGCCATTATCAATGAATCTTACCGCATATTGGAAACTATAGCAGGAATTGCACAGAATGGAGATCGAGGTAGTTATGCCAGGTACTGCTTCAGAGTTAATGGATTTACAAGTCTAGTCTACTATTGTCAATCAGATCAAGACAGCTTAAGCAAATGATATCAAGCTGCAAAAGATCCGAGAACAAGTAGAAAGTGGACTTCGAACTGACTTCATCATTCACGAAGATGGATCCTTACGATATTGAAGTCGATTATGTGTACCACAATATCCTGTTCGAGAGAAGTTGATGAAAGAAGCTCACAGCTCACCGTACTCAGTACACCCCGGTGGTATAAAGATATATAAGGATCTACGGTAAGACTATTGGTGGTATGGAATGAAGCGTGAAGTAGCCAGAAACGTAGCCAAGTGTTTGATGTGCCAGCAAGTAAAGGCTGAACACCACAGAACTGCTGGTCTACTTCAGCCGTTACCCATCCCAGAATGGAAATGGCAGCACATTACCATGGATTTCGTGACCGCCCTTCCTGAAAGCGCGAAGGGTAACGACGCAGTATGGGTTATTGTGGATCGACTCACCAAGTCGGTACATTTCATTCCATTTCGAGTTGTCCAATCTACCGAGACGTTAGCAAAGAAGTACATAGAGGTAAGCATGAATCTAAAATAAGATTTAACCTCAAGATGTACTATTTTTGATACACATGAACTCATGCAGGAGATCGTGCGATTACATGGAGTACCGGTTTGCATCATCTCCGATCGTGATACCAAATCCCGATCACAATTTTGGCAGAGTTTGTAAGCTAGTATGGGAATGAGTCTGAACTTCAGTACGGCTTACCATCCAAAAACGGAAGGAGAGTCTGAGCGAATGATTTAGATTCTGGAGGACATGCTAAGAGCTTGTATGTTAGACTTCGGAGGTTCGTGGGAAGATCATCTACACCTTGTGGAGTTTTCATGCAACAACAGCTATCAAGCGAGTGTTGGAATGACACAATTTGCAGCACTCTATGGAAGGAAGTGTCGATCACCACTAAGTTGTGACGACGTTGGAGATCATGAACTCCTAGGTCGATCGTGGCAACTGTGGACGTAGTTCGCACGATCAGGGAAATAATGCGCATAGGCTAAGACCGACAGAAATATTGGACAGATGCAAAGTGCCGACATATGTAGTTCCAACTTGGAGACCATGTTTTCTTAAAGATTTCTCCAAACATATGAGTGATCCGCTTTGGAAAGAGGGGTAAGCTCAGTCCTAAATACATATGACCGTTCGACATTCTCAAACGAGTCGGAGAAGTGGTATACTGTTTGGCACTACCACCTTCATTGGAAGGAGTGCACAACGTATTCCACATATCCCAGCTACGAAGATATATGAGCGACCCTAGCAACATCCTTGATCACTCCAAGCTTACAGTCCAGACTGATCTGACTTGCGAGCAAAAACCCGTTGAGATCCTGGACAGAAAGATAAAGACATTACGGAATAAGGAAGTAAACTTGGTCCGAGTGATGTGTAGAAAAGATTCTCCAGAAGAATCAACGTGGGAACGAGAAAATGACATGCGTGTAAGATACCCTTACTTATTTGTAAACTAGTTCTTATGTAAATGTAAATTTCGAGGACGCAATTTTTATAAGGAGGGTAGAATGTAACGACTCTGAATTTACTGTACAAAATTTTTCAATTTAATGCACAGAAAGGAGTTTACAAGCCTGAGTAAAATTTATAAGTTAATTTTTGTTTAAGAACAGCAAGAAGCCACTTGCAGCTCACTGGTAAAGCCCTTGCACTACTGTGGCCCTGTGTTCGAATCCCATGAAACACATTATATTTTTATGATTTTTCTTTTAAACTTTTTGGAAGCCTAAAAGTTTGCAGGTGCAATGCACAAAAAAAAAATGAAAAGTCTGAAGAAATAAACATGTGCGCAATGTTGTAAATACTGGCGTGAACACGTGGCACCAATCCTACGGCCTCACTCCAAAAATCGTCCGGCCAAAATGGCTATATAGCCGGCACTGGCGGTCTCCCGCAGCCAAATGTCCCCGGGCTTTGTACACTCGACTCTTGGCCTACCCCTAACTCTCCTGCACTGTTTGATTGCTCTGCAATCAAATATAGACCCCTCAATTCCCCATTTATCATCATTTTAATGCATTTTAATTCATCTTTTTAATTCCAAAACCCTAATTCATATTATAAATACTACCCCATGCCCTAGCACTTCCTCATTCTGAAAATTATAGCCGAAATTCTCAAAATTTTCTAAGTACAAGAGGAGTAGAAAAGGAGTTAGCAAGTAATCAAGTTCCGGCGAGGATCAAAGCAAATTCCGGCGATCCCGCGACGCCACGACAACAACCCTCCCTCCTTCTATCTTCTCTTCATCTATCTAGCTAGTAAGTCCCATCCAATCGCTCTCCTTCTTCTATGAAAGTCTCTTTTCATAAAATATGTCGGAAGTGGAGTTAACACCGACATCTTCTTTTGAACCTCTAAAATTCCATTTTTCTTACATTTTCTTCATGCATATTCCTACACCATACTTGTTAACATAAAACCAATGTTTAGAACCAACTTTTAATCAAAAATATCATGCAAAATAACTTTAAATCAACATTTACATTAAAATACCATGAACTTTACATATCACCTTTTAGTACGTTGTTAATACTTTACCTTTAAAAAACCTCACGGGATAATGACTTACCCCTCACAAACACACATGGTTTCATAGCACGATAACCCTTTCATGTAGATTTGTGTTTCGAGAAAATATTTCATTAAAATACCATTTACTATAAAAAAACAGTTTTCTTTGGAATTGTATTTTAAAATTCCTTTGCAAATAAGCCTCTATAACCGTTTTTAGGGGACCCGCTATTGGATGGTGCGGATTATCGCACAACCTTGGGCTAGTAGAACAAGATGCAGACCTTCTCACGGAGCATTCGGTCTCGAAAGGTTTTTAAATACGGTTTTTAAGAAAAACGCATTTTTCTATTTAATTAAAATTAATTTTTATAATTATATAAATATTACAAATCCATATATTTTCAAAATATACTAACTTTATATTTTTTAAATGAAAGAATTACAAGTTTCATTAAAATACCATCAAGATACCAACAAAAGTCAAACTTTACAGTAAAATATCATGAACTCTCCAATCTAAGTTATTATCACTAAAATAACTCAAATCCCTAAAATTCACATCCATGGAAAACCTAAATAATATAAATAATTTCTCAAGATTATTTTGAAACTATATATTAAAAATATTTTTCATAAAACCCCCTCGAGTTATATAAAATTACACTTAAGGACTTTAATAAATATAGGTTTAAGCGGGATCAATTCTCTTAAGCCCCAGGGAGCTGGAGAAAGTGAGTGCTTGCCTATTTAAGGTAGAAAACTTAACGGTGTTATCAATGATAATTGTCTTGGAAAAAAAATAAATCATGCCGTCCATGTGCAGCTGTTACCGATAACTCCCGAACATAATTCAGGATCTCAATCAGTTATAAGTGTCTGATTCAAGTCTGACTCTAAATCAAACTTGAATCCAAACTCAAACCAGAATCCAATTCAAACATGAATCCAAACTCTAACATGTATACTTGAACATGAACCTGAATATCAAAAATGAATACAAGACTTGACTTGACCGAACCATGGGTATAACTTGACATGACTACAAGCTTACATCATGAACCTGACTTCTTGAACAACTTGTATCCATGGTTTCGGCAAGATTTATAATATAATCAATACAATATATTACGGGGTTAACGGGGTAGATTGGTACGGAATGTATAGCGTGGCACGAGATGATCACTAAAAGACACCTACATGAACTCTCGTGTCGTTGTCCCGTGGGTTTTGACGGGGCATTGTACTACATGTTACCATAGTCTGCGGGGTAAGATGGACTTCTCTCGTATACATAAATACCTTCTGTACCAAGCTACAAACAACTACGTTAGAATAGCAATCTTAAACCTGTACATCTTACCAGTTCAATTCTCTTTACTTGCTATATTCCATTCTTTCTTTTGGGACTTACCGAGTGCCAGTTCACTGACGACATTCCTGTCTATTTCTTTCTTTAGAATGTTAGTCAGGAGGACCGGACTCTTAGGAGATCGAGCCCAGCCAGGAGGACTTGGACCAGTTCACCGAGCAACAGGACTTTTAGTTCACCTTGTATTTATTTCAGTTTGTATGCCATTGTTTAGGGATTACTTTATATCATTGTATCTTTCCTTTTCAAAGCAGTTGTATGTAAAGATGAATGTTAATAAAAGTTGATATTCATTTTATATCTCTTGTCAATTATTGTGCATTTTATATTATATTGCTTAATTACGCTTAACGTATTTAATTCTTAGTAAATACGTTGCGGGCTTGCCACGTCTCCGCTTCCGTATACTGGGAAGCGGGGCGTGACAGGTTTTGTTGCCGGCCCATGCAGGCCAGTTCTGCATGAAATTTTAAGCAATATATATCACAAGAATTATAAGAATCAACAACTATACATTCTTTACATTTCAAATTTTTTGAATCTATCCTAACCTTTCCTTTTCTATCAAGGTCATGGATTCCCCCAATAACACCAGCACGATCGTTAATGGAAAAACCCCACCACCTACTCTACTACTACCACCTACCGTTGCAGCTCCCATCAATGAGCAAACGGTACTGCTTGAGCCGATCAAAAGCCTCTTGGAGGGTCAGTAGTAGCAGACTGCTATCCCCAT
Organism: Agapanthus africanus; assembly: GCA_030015575.1. Lineage (NCBI taxonomy): Eukaryota > Viridiplantae > Streptophyta > Magnoliopsida > Asparagales > Amaryllidaceae > Agapanthus > Agapanthus africanus. The sequence continues at coordinate 574,913,326 of CM057346.1, read as the reverse complement.
GCACCGTCCAGAGGTCGAGGCAACCGGAGTCAAACAATTCCGGGCACTGCACCCGAAACATTTCTCTGGGAAAGAGAGACCACTGGAAGCAGAAGAATGGGCTCAGTCTATCGAAGATGATCTAGCAGCAGCACAAGTGCCAGAAATTGCTTGGGTGAGAGTTGCAAAGCTGCAACTAACTGATAATGTCAGAGTCTAGTGGAAGGCTGAAGAAAGTCGACTCGCCCAACTTATCAAACGGAAAACATTTCGCGATATGTTCGATGGGAAGTACTTCCCTGAGACTGCCCGTTTCGACATGGAACAGCAGTTCATCCACTTACAACAAGGCTCGATGTGGACCAAATCCGTGGATGAATACGATGCTGAGTTTACCATGCTAAGCGGGTAAGATATTGTCTTAAATTCAATTTCCTGATATCACATATTACACTGCTAACAAAAGGTCGTAACATGTTTGCAGCACACCTGATTCCGACTGCTGAGATCCGGGCACGAAGATTTCAACAAGGGTTGGACCCGGAAATAGAAGCTGCACTAGCTGCAGCGGATTTCCCAACCCATGATCTTGCTTTGAGGGTTGCCCGACGTTATGAGGCAGTGGTGAAAAAGAAGTGCAGACCTCAGACCGCCGGTGTGAAACGCCTACCACTCAGATGACAGGAGGAGCCTCTTCCAGGCCAACTTTTGCACCCAGGAGACCGGGAAGATCATTTAACCGACCAAGTCCAGACTTTTGCTTCTACTACAAAAGGAACGGACACCTGGCGAAAGACTGCAGGCGTGCAAATAGCCTGTGTTTGGTTTGTAGCGCATCCACTCATGCCATTGGAGCTTGTCCATATCGTCTCAACCCAGCTCCAGCACCAAGACCCGCAATCACAGTTCTGCAGCGGCCAGCTATTCAGGCTCCTGCACCTCGTCTTGCTCTACCTGCTCCACCTCCACATGGACCTCCTACACAGCCTCCTCGTCAATTCCATCAGGCACAGAGGAATATGCCTCAAGGGCAGAGGAACATGCCCCAGAGACAGAGGAATGTGCCTCCAGTAAGAAGGAATGTACCCAGACGTCAGGCTTTCACCATGACGGTTGAGGAAGCCGAGGCCATTGGCCAAGTTATCACTGGTAATTCCCAATCCTTTCATCCTTTCAATCCTTGTATATCTATATATTTTTCCTGTATCTAAAACCAACCTCACACAACTTAGGTACTATACTAGTAGCCACCCTTCCTGCACTAGCACTGTTCGACACTGGAGCATCACACTGCTTCATGTCCCAACGATTCGTGAAAACACATGCGACTCCCGTGAAGCCACTCATTTCAAGCTGGAATGCCAGTTCCAGGAATGGAGTATTGAAGGAAACTATGGGATTTGATCAGCATCCAGTTGTAGTTTGCAGACGAGAATTCTATGCGAATTTCAAAGTACTGGACATCCCAAACTTCGATGTTTTGTTGGGAATGGACTGGCTGGGAGTTTTCTATACTATGATTGACTGCCGTCAAAAGAGGGTAGTATTTAAGATACCAGATCACCCAGTCTTTTACTTCAAGAATGGAGACTGAACTTTGGAGCCAGGAATCTTCCGTGCTAAGCCAAAGAATGTAGAAGTGTTTACTCTACCGGCAGAAGAAGAAAAGCCAAAAGTAGTTCTAGAGTTCGAGGATGTATTTCCTGAAGATATAATAGGTTTGCCTCCCGATCGAGCTCTTGAATTCAGCATTGATTTACTACCTGGTGACAACCGGGAATCAAAGCTCCGTACCGGTTAAGTCCAGAAGGATTGAAGGAGATCCGTACTCAGTTGGACGAACTTCTGAAAAAAGGTTGGATTCGTCCCAGTACTTCAAGTTGGGGATCTCCAGTTTTGCTTGGGAATAAAAAAGAAGGTTCATACAGAATATGTGTAGATTACCGAGCTCTGAACGAAGTAATGATCAAGAACAAGTATCCACTACCGCGCATCGATGATCTTTTCGATCAGCTAAGTGTATCTTGTGTATTCTCAAAACTAGATCTTCATTCAGGTTATCATCAGGTGAAGGTCAAAGAGTATGATATTCCGAAGACGACGTTCAGGATTCACTATGGTCATTACGAATATCTCATGATGTCATTTGGAGTGACCAATGCACCTGCTATATTCATGAATCTAATGAACCAAGTTTTCCGAGAGTACTTAGACAGGTTTGTTGTTATCTTCATCGACGACATCCTGGTGTATTCAAAGAATTAGAAAGAACACGCCGAGTATTTATGGATTGTTCTGGAGACATTGCGATAGCATCAACTCTATACTAAGTACAGCAAGTGTGAATTTTGTCTAGATCAAGTCGGATTTCTCGGACACATCGTTTCAGGCGAAGGATTCTCAGTAGATCCAGCTAAGGTGTCAGCTGTCAGCGAATGTCCGACACTAAAGACGGTGAAGGATATTAGAAGTTTCTTGGGAATAGCAGGATACTATCGAAAATTCATTGAAGGTTTCTCGAAAATTGCAGCACCCCTGACCAAGCTCACATGTAAAAATGAAGCATTCTTGTGGTCAAAAGCATGTGAACAAGTTTTTGTAGAACTCAAATCAAGGTTAACTTCTGCTCCTATCCTTGTAATACCAGATCAATCTAGAGGTTTTGTCGTACATTGTGATGCGTCCGGTAAGAGATTAGGATGTGTTCTACACCACCATGGAAAAGTTGCAGCCTTTGCATCAAGACTGCTGAAAGTTCATGAGCGCAACTATCCAACACATGGCTTGGAGTTGGCAGTCGTTATCTTTGCACTTAAAATTTGGTGCCACTATCTTTTGGGTGAATGAGTGGATATATACACTGACCATAAGAGTCTGAAGTATGTATTTACTCAGAAAGAGTTGAACATGCGGCAGAGAAGATGGTTAGAACTCCTGGCAGACTTCCACATCAACCTACAATATCATCCAGGGAAGGTGAATGTAGTTCCTGATGCACTTAACCGTCAACCATTATCAATGAATCTCACCGCACAGTGAAAACTACAGCTGGAATTGCACAGAATGGAGATCGAGGTAGTTATGCCAGGGAATGCTTCAGAGTTGATGAACTTACAAGTCCAATCTACCATTGTCAATCAGATCAAGGCAGCTCAAGCAAATGATATCATGCTGCAAAAGATCCGAGAATAAGTAGAAAGTGGACTTCGAAGTGACTTCATCATCCACGAACATGGATCCTTACGATATGGAAGTCGATTATGTGTACCACAAGGTCTTGTTTGAGAAAAGTTGATGAAAGAAGCTCACAGCTCACCGTACTCAGTACACCCCGGTGGTACAAAGATGTATAAGGATTTACGGCAACACTACTGGAGGCATGGAATGAAGCGTGAAGTAGCCAAAAGCATAGCCAAGTGTTTGGTGTGTCATCAAGTAAAGACTGAACACCATAAAACTGTCGGTCTACTTCAGCCATTAGCCATCCCAGAATGGAAATGGCATCACATTACCATGGATTTCGTGACTGCCCTTCCTCGCAGCATGAAGGATAACGACGCAGTATGGTTATTGTGGATCGACTCACCAAGTCGGGACATTTCATCCCATTTCGAGTTGGCCAATCTACCGAGACGTTAGCAAAGAAGTGCATGGAGGTAAGCATGAATCTAAGTAAGATTTAACCTCAAGATGTACTATTTTGATACCCATGAACTCATGCAGGAGATCGTGAGATTACATGGAGTACCGGTTTTTATCGTCTTCGATCGTGATACCAGATTCCAATCAAAATTTGGCAGATTCTGCAAGCTAGCCTGGGAACGAGTTTGAACTTCAGCATGGCTTACCATACACAAACAGACGGACAGTCTGAGCGAATGATTCAGATTCTGGAGGACATGCTAATAGCTTGTATGTTAGACTTCGGAGGTTCGTGGGAAGATCACCTACACCTTGTGGAGTTTTCATATAACAACAGCTATCGGGCGAGTATTGGAATGACACCATTTGCAGCACTCTATGGAAGAAAGAGTCAATCACGACTAAGTTGGGACGACGTTGGTGATCATGAACTACTAGGACCAGAGATGATCGTGGCAACTGTGGACGTAGTTCGCACGATTAGGAAAAGAATGCGCATAGCCCAAAACCGACAAAAACATCGGGCAGATGTAAAGCGCCGACATCTGGAGTTCCAACTTGGAGACCGTGTTTTCTTAAAGATTTCTCCAAACAGAGGAGTGATCCGCTTTGGCAAGAGGGGTAAGCTCAATCCCAGATACATAAGACCGTTCGACATTCTCGAACGAGTCGGAGAAATGGCATACCGTTTGGCACTACCACCCTTATTGGAAGGAGTGTACAACGTGTTCCACATATCCCAGCTATGAAGATATGTGAGCGACCCCAGCCATATCCTTGATCACTCCGAGCTCACAGTCCAGACTGACGTGACCTGCGAGCAACAACCCGTTGAGATCCTGGACAGAAAGGTAAAGATATTACGGAATAAGGAAGTAAACTTGGTTCGAGTGATATGGAGAAAAGTGTAACAACTCTATTTCAGTGTACATAAATTGTTTAAAAATTAATGTACAAATGGAGTATTTGCAATCCTGTGATTTCTATAAGTATTTAGATTGCTTTTGAACAGTAAGAAAACACTTGTAGCTTAATGATAAAGTCTTGCACTACTGTGACGTAGCCCCTGTGTTCGAATTCCCCTAGCCACATATATTTTTTGTTGATTTTCTTTTAAACTTTTAAAACCTTAAAAGTTTACACGTGCAAAACACGTAAAATGAAAAGTCATAATAAAATCAAACATGTGCACTGAGGTATAAGAGACGACATGGAGACGTGGCATCAATCCCAATCCCAACCCATCAGATTTGGCCGGCGAGATTTTGAGAGGGGGCCGGCACCGCCGGTTTTGCCCATAGGGAATGCTCTGAATTTTTAACCCTAGCACCCCTTATCCTACCCCACTACCCCCATGTTGTTTAATTTCTCTGCAATTATCCAGAGAGTGATAATTCCTCTCTTAAATCCTTTTTAATGCACATTTTAATTCCATTCTTCATTACCCTAAACCTTAATTCTATCCTATAAATACCCCCTACACTATAGTCATCTCCATTCTGAAAATTATCATAAAAACTCTCTAAAATTTCCAAGTTCAAAGTTGTACAAGTGGAATTAGTAAAGGTCGAAGTTCCGGCGACGTTTCGGGACGAATCCGGCGACGAAACAACTCCCCGACGATCCTAAAATCTTTCCCTACCTCTTCTTTCTAATTCCAATCAGTAAGTCCCTTCTCCGCTTCTCAATCTTTAGTCTAAAACTTTCACTTTTCAAAACTCGTCGGAAACGGAGTTATTCCGACTTCCGATTCTCTTTTATTTAAAAACTCAAGTTTTTCTTAAGCAACCAATTAACATCTCTTCTTATATTATTTAAAAAATATAAAACAACATTCACAACAAGTTTCAATTAAAAATAATATGTATTGCAACTTTTATTTCATTTTTACGGTAAAATACTATCATGTTTACATACAACATTGTTTATTTATTTTAACCATATTACCTTTAGAAAACTCACGAGGTAATGACCCACTTCATCACAACACACATTTTTGACATAGCATGATGACTTTTGGAACATTAGATTGTGGGAAATTACAAGTTTACAATAAAATAGCATAAACATTCAAAAACCGTTTTCTTTAAAAGTGTATTATTTAATTCCTTGCAAATGCGCCTCTATAACCCATTTTGGGGAACCCCGATCGGGATGGTGCGGATTATCGCACATCCTCGGGCCTAGTAAAGCGAGATGCAGACCTCCTCACGGAGCATCCGACCTGGATGGAATTTTTAATGCAATTTTTAAGAAAAATGTGATTTCTATTTAATAAATAAGTTCTATTTTTTATAAATATATAAATATATATATATATATTATAAAAATATCTACTTTAAGTATACAATATATATATTCTATGTTTTCTATATTAAAGGAATCACAAATTTTATGAAACTACCATTACAAATCAATACAATTCCAATATTACACTAAAATACCATACACAATGAAATCTAGGTTATATCTACTAGAATATTTCACTTTATAAAAATCACAATTATGAAGACCCTAAAGACGATAATTAAATACTTGAGGTGTATTTTGAAAATATATCAAAAACTATTTTTCATAAAACCCTCTCAAGTTATATTAATTTACAAAAAGGACCCTAGTAAACGCAGGTTTAAGCGGGACCAGTTCTCTTGAGCCTCAGGGAGCCAGAGAATATGGGTGCTTGCCTATCTACGGTAGACAACCTAAAAGCGGTATTATCAATACGGTAATTGTCTTGGAAAAATGCATAAATCCTGCCGTCCATGTGCAACAGTTACCGATAACATCAAAACTAATTCAGGACTTCAATTTGTTTTAAAGTGTCTAACTCAGACAGAGTCTCAGTTTAATATGAAATCAATCTGACTTGAATTTAATTCAAGTATAACTACAATACAATATGAATTCATTTATATCAGAATTCAATCTATATCAACATGACTCGACCGAACCGAACCATGGATATACTCTGATTACATGACTATCCATTTATATCCATTCCGTTTACATGATATCATGGTTTCGGCAAGTCTTCCATTTATAAAACAAAACAATACAAGTAATACAAAATACATTACGGGGTTTTAAAGGGGTAGACTGGTACGGAATGTGTTAGAAGTGGCACGAGACGGTCACTTTAATACACCTACCATGAATATCCATTGCTGTTATACCGTGGCTTAACGGTTCCTTGTGCTCCGTATACTTTAGTCTCCGGAATAGTGGGACTCCTCCCGTATACACTGGCATATTTTGTACCAAGCTACAAACAACTGCGTTAAGAGAACAAAAGGATTACAATATACCAGTTATACTCTCATCTGTCTATTTTTACCTATCTTTGGGACTTACCGAGCAATTGTTCGCTGGCGACATTCTTTCACTTTTTCTTTGGAATGTTGTCAGGTGGATCGGACTCTTTGGAGGTTGAGCCCAGTACTGAAGACTTTGAGCAATTCACCATTGACTTAGAGCTCTAGATACTTGTATATATTTTCTTTTCAGTTCATGCTATTGTTTAGGCATTGCTTTCCATTCCTGTATTTATATTTTCAGTTGTACTTATAAAGAAATGTTTAATAAATAAAAGTGCTGTTCATTTATACTTCATGTTTTCTTGTGTATATTTACGTTATATTGCTTAGATACGTTTAGCGTGTTTACTTCTGAGTAAATACATAGTGGGCCTCATCACGTCTCCTTACCTGTACACTGGGAAGCGGGGCGTGACAAAAAGATTCGCCAGGAGAATCAACGTGGGAACGAGAAGATGACATGTGTGCAAGACACCCTTACTTATTTGTAAACTTGTACTTATGTAAATGTAAATTTTGAGGACGAAATTTTATAAGGAGGGTAGAATGTAATGACTCTGAATTTACTATACAAAATTTTTCAATTTAATATACAGAAAGGAGTTTACAAGCTTGAGTACCATTTATAAGTTAATTTTTGTTTAAGAATAGCAAGAAGCCACTTGTAGCTCACTGGTAAAGCCCTTGCACTGCTGTGACGTAGCCCTGTGTTCGAACCCCATAAGACACATTATATTTTTCTGATTTTCATTTAAACTTTTTGGAAACCTAAAAGTTTACACGTGCAATGCACATAAAAATGAAAAGTCTGAAGAAATAAACATGTACACAATGTTGTAAATACTGGCGTGAACACGTGGCACCAATCCTATGGCCTCACTCCAAAAATCGACCAGCAAAAATGTCTTTATAGCCGGCACCGACGGTCCCCCCGTAGCCAAATGTCCCCGGGCTTTGCACACTCGACTCTTGGCCTATCCCTATCTCCCCTGCACTGTTTGATTGCTCTGAAATCAAACAGATACCCCTCAATTCCCCATTTATTATCTTTTTAATGCATTTTAATTTATCTTTTTAATTCCAAAACCCTAATTCCACATTATAAATACTACCTCATGCCCTAGCCCTTCCCCATTCTGAAAATTATAGCCAAAATTCTCAAAATTTTCTAAGTACAAGAGGAGTAGAAGAGGAGTTAGCAAGTAATCAAGTTCCGGCGATCCCGCGATGCCACGACGACAACCCTCCCTCCTTCTACCTTCTCTTCATCTATCTAGCTAGTAAGTCCCATCCAATCCCTCTCCTTCTTCTATGAAAGCCTCTTTTCATAAAATATGTCGGAAGTGGAGTTAACACCGACATCTTCTTTTGAACCTCTAAAATTCCACTTTTCTTACATTTTCTTCATGCATATTCCTACACCATACTTGTTAACATAAAACCAATGTTTAGAACCAAGTTTTAATCAAAAATATCATGAAAAATAACTTTAAATCAACATTTACATTAAAATGCCATGAACTTTACATATCACTTTTTAGTATGTTGTTAATATTTTACCTTTAGAAAACCTCACGGGGTAATGACCTACCCCTCACAAACACACATGGTTCTATTGCACGATAACTCTTTCATGTAGATTTGAGTTTCGAGAAAACATTTCATTAAAATACCATTTACTATAAAAAAAAACGGTTTTCTTTGGAATTGTATTTTAAAATTCCTTTGATAATAAGCCTCTACAACCCTTTTTAGGGGACCCGTTATGGATGGTGCGAATTATCGCACATCCTAGGGCTAGTAGACTGAGATGCAGACCTTCTCGGAGCATTCGGTCTCGAAAGGTTTTTAAATACGGTTTTTAAGAAAAACGTATTTTTCTATTTAAATAAAATTAATTTTTATAATTATATAAATATTAAAAATCCATATATTTTCAAAATATAATAACTTTATATTTTTCAAATGAAAGAATTACAAGTTTCATCAAAATACCATCAATATACTAACAAAAGTCAAACTTTACAGTAAAATACCATAAACTCTCTAATCTAAGATATTATCACTAAAATAGCTCAAATCCCTAAAATTCACATCCATGGAAACCCTAAATAATATAAATAATTTTTCGAGGTTATTTTGAAACTATATATTAAAAATATTTTTCATAAAACCCCCTCGAGTTATATAAAATTACATTTAAGAATTTTAGTAAATATAGGTTTAAGCGGGATCAATTCTCTTGAGCCCTAGGGATCTGGAGAAAGTGAGTGCTTGTATATTTAAGGTAGAAAACTTAACTGTGTTATCAATGGTAATTGTCTTGGAAAAAAACACAAATCATGCCGTTCATGTGCAGCTGTTACCGATAACTCCCGAACATAATTCAGGATCTCAATCAGTTATAAGTGTCTGACTCAAGTCTGAGTCTAAATCAAACTTGAATCCAATTCAAACCAGAATCCAATTCAAACATGAATCCAAACTCTAACATGTATATTTGAACATGAACCTGAATATCAAACCTGAATACAAGACTTGACTTGACCGAACCATGGCTATAACTTGACATGACTACAAGCTTACATCCTGAACCTGACTACTTGAACAACTTGTATCCATGGTTTCGGCAAGACTTTGAATATAATGAATACAATACATTACGGGGTTAACGGGGTAGATTGGTACAGAATGTATAGCGTGGCACGAGATGATCACTAAAAAACACCTACATGAACTCTCGTGCCGTTGTCCCGTGGGTTTTGACGGGGCATTGTACTACATGTTACCATAGTTCACGGGGTAAGATGGACTTCTCTCGTATACATAAATAGCTTCTATACCAAACTACAAACAACTACGTTAGAATAACAATCTTAAACCTGTACATCTTACCAGTTCAATTCTCTTTACTTGCTATATTCCATTCTTTCTTTTGGGACTTACCGAGCGCCAGTTCGCTGACGACATTCCTGTCTATTTCTTTCTTTGGAATGTTTGTCAGGAGAACCGGACTCTCAGGAGATCGAGCCCAGCCTGGAGGACTTAGACCAGTTCACCGAGCAGCAGGACTTCTAGTTCACCTTGTATTTATTTCAGTTTGTATGCCATTGTTTTATATCATTTTATCTTTCCTTTTCAAAGCAATTATATGTAAAGATGAATGTTAATAAAAGTTGATGTTCATTTTATATCTTTTGTTAATTCTTGTGCATTTTATATTATATTTCTTAATTACGCTTAACGTATTTACTTCTTAGTAAATACGCTTCAGGTTCGCCACGTCTCCGCTTCCGTACACTGGGAAGTGGGGCGTGACACGTTCCCTAGTAGATTCTCCGTGCAAACGATTCCCTCATGAAACGAGACTAGTGGGATAACTTTATTCTTGAGGACCTTTTCTCGTCGATTTATAATCGCTATTGGTCGCTCTTCATACGTTAAATCTTCCCTTACTGTCAGTTCCGAGTGATCTAGGACGTGCATCTCATCTTGAACATACTTGCAGAGTTAAGATATACGAAACACGTAATGAACACCCGCCAAGGAAGGTGGTAAAGCCAATCAATAAGCTACCTCTCCAACACGCTCGATAATACCGAAAGGCCCCACGAATCGAGGACTAAGCTTATCTCGACTACCAAATTGGATCACTCCTCTGGTCGGTGATATTTTTAAGAATACGAGATCACCAACTACGAACTCCAGAGGTCTCCTTCCAGTATCGGCCCAACTTTTCTGTCAATCCTGTGTCACCTTCATATGATTTCGGATCACGTTAACCTTCTCCACCGTTTGCACAATAAGATCCGGTCCCTATAATCTTTTTTCTCCGACATCGTCCCAACAGACAGACGAGCGACACATACGACCATATAATGCTTCGAAAAGAGCCATCTGTATAGTCCCCTGAAAACTGTTATTATAAGAAAACTCCACTAAGTGAAAATGATCCTCCCATGAACCCTTGAAGTCTAACATGCATGCTCTTAACATATCTTCAAGAGTTTGGATCGTTCTTTTCGACTGGCCATCTATCTGAGAATGATAGGCCGTGCTAAATTTCAAGCGAGTTCCCAGACTTTCTTATAAACTCCTCCAAAAGTGTGTTAGAAATCGAGTATCACAATCCAAAACGATGCTCATGGATACTCCATGTAATCTCACAATCCTTTGCATGTACCGCTCTGCCAAAGCCTCCATCGACTGACCAACTTAAAACGGTATAAAATGAGCTGCTTTGGTCAATCGATCAACAATAACCCAAATTGCGTTATTGCCCTTTAGACTCCGTGGTAATACTATCACGAAATCCATGGTTATATGTTTTCACTTCCATTGAGGAATCGGAAGTGGCTGTAACAAACTAGCTACCCTTTGATTTTCAGCCTCGACTTGCTGACACACTAAGCACTTCGATACATAGCGAGCAATCTCTCTTTTCATGCCTTCCCACCAGAAATGCTGTCGCGGATCTTTGGACATCTTTGTGCCTCCCGGATGTACTGAATACGTGGAACTATGAGCCTCTTTCATGACTTCTTCACGAACATCTCCTTTAGGCACACATAAATGACTCCCATATCGTAACGAATCATCTTCATGAACTAACAAATCTGTTCGAAGTCTCGCTTCTACTTTTTCTCGAAACTTTTGCAATTTTGGATCGTGCGACTTGCTTCTTTAATGTTATCGATCAAGAATGACTGTACTTGCAACTGTATCAACAGTCCTGAAGAATCTGGTAGTACAATCTCCAATTCGAATTTCTGAAGATCAGCTATAATCTCTTTCTGTTCAGTCAATATCCGTATCGCTGACAACCAATTTAGAGCATCCGGCACTACATTAATTTTCCCCGGATGGTATTTTAGATCAAGATCATAGTCATCCATCACCTCTAACCATCTACGCTGCCTTATATTGAGCTCTTTCTGTGTGAACACATATTTTAGGTTTTTGTGATCGGTAAATACTTCCACCCTTTTGCCCAATAATTAGTGTCTCCAAATCTTCAGAGCGAAAATCACTGTTGCTAACTCCAGATCATAAATTGGGTAGTTCTTCTCATGAATTTTCAATTGTCTTGACACATAAGCTATGACCTTCCCCATGATGCATTAGAACACATCCCAAGCCTTTCCCAGATGCGTCGTTGTGAATAACCAGTCCTCCGGAACCGTCTGGCACTGTTAGAATAGGAGCGGTGGTCAATTTTTTCTTCAACGCTTTAAAAGCTGACGCACATTTCTCGGTCCATACGAACAGTACCTCCTTTCGTGTTAGCTTGGTCAATAGTTCTGCTATTTGGGCGAACTTCTCCACAAACCTTCTATAGTATTTTGCAAGCCTAAGAAAACTTCTGATCTCTTCTACGTTATTTGGAATTGGCTAATCATGAACAGCTGCAATCTTTTCAGGGTCAACGGCAATTCCATCTCCGGATACAACATAACCCAAGAACTTCACTTCTTCGAGCCAAAAACTCGCACTTGCTCATCTTAGCATATAACTTTTCTTGTCTCAACGTTTACAGTGTGATCCTCAAGTGTTTTGCATGCTCTTCTTTACTCCTCGAATAGACCAGAATATTGTCAATAAACACCACTAGGAACTGGTCCAGGTATGGTGAAAAGATTCGGTTCATCAAGTCCATAAATATTGCCGGTGCGTTAGTAACTCCAAATGGCATCACTAAGTACTCGTAATGACCATATCGAGTTTGGAATGCCTTCTTGCAAATATCTTTTAATTTCACACGAACTTGATGATACCCAGATCGCAAGTCCAACTTCGAGAATACTCTCGCGCCACTGAGTTGATCGAATAATTCGTCGATGCGAGGGATTGGGTACTTATTCTTAATAGTCACCCGATTTAATTCTCGATAGGCAATGCACATTCTCCGCATGCCATCCTTCTTCTTGACCAGAAGAACTGGAGCTCCTCAGGGTGAACTGTTGTTGTGAATCTAACCCTTCTCTAGTAATTCGGTAACTTGTTTCTTTACCTCTTCCAGTTCCACCGGCGCCATTGGATAATAAGCCTTTAAAATCGGCGCTGCTCCAGGAATAAGATCAATCGCGGACTCCACATCTCGTTTAAACCCAAGATGTCCTCGAATACATCCATAAAATCCTGAACTACTATTGGTGCTTCTTCCTTATTTACTTCTATTGACGAAAGAACGACATTAGGCAGCCTAGATCTAAATTCGACTGGCCCGACAGATCTGCTACCTCCCAAAAATATTAACTCCGCATGTCCGGGAATTTGGAAAATCACTTTTTTTTCCCTACAATCAATGTGAGCGTGGAAAATACCAAGAAAATCCATTCTCAAGACAATATCATAGTTGCCAGTATCAATCACTAAGAAATCCGCAAATAATTCTCATCCGCAAATAACAATTAAGCAACCCTTGCACTCACTGCTAGATACAATTCTCCCATTCCTAGTGTGTATGTCCCAGCAACTAGAAAGGGTCGTGTATGGAATAGAGTGTGCACTAATAAACTTGGACGAAATGAAGCAATGGGATGCACCTGAATCGAATAATGCCAATGCGGGAAAATTATAAACAAGTAGGATACCTGAAACAACATCATCTGATGCCTTGGCCTCCTTGGCCATCAAGGTGAAGGCCCGTACTTGATTAGGCCTCTAAGTGATCAGCTTCTGCCCATGAATCCGCTTCTGCAGTGGTTTTTGAATATCGTCTCTCAATCGTAGTTTCGAAGGGCAGGCATTGATGGTATGGTCAGCTGATCCACAGACTAGACAAAGTCCGAGCCTCCTTCGACAGTCCTTCTGTATGTGTCCGGATAAATGGCAAAAGTCACAAACCACACTTTTTTCTGATAGGATACAGCAGGCTTCTTCATGGGTACAGTGCCTCGCTTGTTTACCGGAATGCTTTTGCATACAGGAGCTCTGTTTGGCGTAAACGCCGGCTTCCGCACTATAACCTCTTGATGTCGATTACCCTTTGCTTTCAACGATAAACTCTACTGTTCCCTGGCTGTCTTGAGAACTTGGGAGAAGGTGGTCAATCCCAGAGATATGATATGTCTCTGAATCTCCACATCCAAGCTACGCATAAACCGCCGTGCCCTATCTGCCTCATTGGCAACCAACAGCCCCGTAAATCGACTGAGCCGGGTCTACTCAGCCGCATATGTATCAACGGATCCGCCATTCTGCTTCAAGCTAATGAACTTCTCTTCCGTTTCCTCACAAGCGGACTGTGGAAAGAACTTCTCCAAAAAGCTACGTGAAAAAGTTGCCCAAGTGATTGGCTTGGTTAGACGGGTCTCATCTGCACGGCAACGAGTAGGTTCTCTATATCAACTAGCCACTGCTCCGCAGGCAATAACTCCTCCAGTCTTGTAAATGTGGACGGAGCGAGTTTTCTAAAGTCCGTCATGGTACCCTCACGCTGTGTTGGCCTAGGTGCTGCTGCAACCACGGACTGCTTGACCATCCCCAGACCCTTCTGAAAAGCCTCGGCCTGCCGCTGATTTAGCTCAGTTTGTCGCTTCTGGTTTTCAAGCATACCACGTACAACTCCAAGAAATGCGGCGTTATCAACAAGCTTCTGGTATGGCTGCAAATCTCCATCCTCTATGATTCTGAAGCCAAGACACTGAAAGGGATTTGTAACGGTAAACATGATTCAATAAACAGTATATTGATATCTAGAGATTCAAGACTGGCAAGATAGTAATGTGGCAGAACATGTTCCTAATTTTGGGTTTTCAGGTTAGTGTATTGAGTTCAATACCCAACTACAAAAGAACCAAATCCGACTAACCCTAAATGCTATGGCTTTGATACCAAACAAACCCTGTCACGCCCCGCTTCCCAAAATACGTAAACAAGGCACGTGATAGAGCAAACCATGCTTTTTGGCTAGGAATAATCCCTCCATAATCATATTACGGCTGTCAATCGGATATCAAGAATAGTAAAATAAATTCTAGCCAACACATGTCCATCTGCCGCAGTAAATAAAATCAAGAAATGTGTATAGCGGAAACGAATCAAGATCCAATAAATAACAATATCTGAATCACGTCCTTTATTGGATCACATCGATAAAAATAAAACCACGGAAATAAAAAAAACTAAGCATTTCTAAACTAAACATCTAGCTCCTCATTGCTCGGGTTGCTTACTAAAGTAATCCCGATCTGCCTGCGATAATGTCAGAAGAACTGGGCTATGCAAAACCTAGACGTCAGTGCGTCATAAATATCAAACTAACAGTAATAACCAGGATAGAATGATATGATTAAACATGAATATAAATAATAAACACAGGTGTAAAACCGTGAGGTATAGGTATATGATGTGTACCCTAGAGTCTGTGCTTCTAGATTATCTATTCTACAAGTTTTTGAAATCAATTTAATGGAATCGTCGATGTAACTCAATAGTATCCTGTGCGTGTCCGGGACCACGATCAAGATTCTCGGGCTGAATTCGAGATGTGTTGCTAAGCAGTAAACAGATAATATGTATAGATGAATGATATCAGCATCATCATTCCAAGGTTGGCCGAGCCCGTATAGACTGATCAGTATTTCGAGTATCAAACTGTTGAGTTACAAGTCAGGTTTCATTATTGATTTCCCCTTACCCCTGAGGTTTTGTGTTCACATCAGGTATTGATGATATAAATCTAATGCCAACACAGGATCAAGCAGGTACATGTCTTGTCTATGTAGACAACAAGTCACGTCCGTCAGGATAACACGTGAGGATTGTTGGAATTAGTAAAAGATCCAAGTAACAAGTATGGTAGTATGTCGTGAACATGTCATGCAATGTATTTTAACCAGAATAGACACCAAATGTAAAACTATAACCAATATCAAAACACGGTAACCATAATTATCCCTATTGGCTGGTGGAACAGATAGACAGGTAGGAAGGGGTCCACACACGGGATAGCATCTTTCATGGAGAGAGATGCGCGGTGGATTCTGCTCACCTACGGGTGGTGGCAGGTGATTGATGTGAAAAATCGTGTTTTTAGTTTTTTAACCGCAATCAATAACGGTGTCGCATGTAGCTAGACCGAGATGAGTACGGGTCGTCCTCTGGGAAACGTTGAACCTTTTATTTTTACTTTAGATGTGTTGAGAAAGAGAGGAGGAATAAAGAATTTTATGAAAAGTTTCTAGATCTACGTTAAACAAGAATGTAAAATATAGATCTAGATTATTTTAGAGATTTAAATAATATAATAATAGGGCTTGTAGGGTTCGTTAGGATTTAGTAGTTATGGACGATTAATTAAAAGTTACCATTTTTATCCATTAATAGATTTAGAACTAGAACGACGGTGATGCGTGTAGATTAGGGTTTCTGGAGGGAAAAGGAATCCCACTCGTAACCCTTATCTCGACACGGAACTCCGTTCATATCTAGCCTTTACCAAAACAATCATTAATCTAATCTCTAATCGCGGTCGGAACTAGCAAGGAATTGCTAGCGCGCCCGATTAGGATGTTAATGATTATTTTAATAAAGTTCCTAAACTTTATAGGACTTAAAAAGGGTTTAGTTATTTTCATCATCCATTAGCCTACCCTAATCCTACGAACCCTAACAAGCGGAGAATTACTCGTGCATGTTGGGAGAAGAAGATGAAAAGATAGAGAGGGAAAACATAATGTAAAATGCAAAAGAATAAAACAACTACCTTTATTAATCAACTTGAACAATCTACACTTTGATTCCTTAGAAAATGATTACAAAGACTAGTTTGCTTCTCGATCTCTTCCAAGGAGGTAGTCGAACAGTCGATGATCAGCCTGGATGCGTGAGCGTCTGGGGCTTCGTGATCTCTTCGGCTTGATAGATTTTCCAAGAGGCCCTCGGTGCCTTTTTATAGTGCGAAGCCAGAATCTTTTTGTTGAGAAGTTGGTAAAATTCAGCATTTGAAAATCTCCCAAAATATTACATTCTCTCTCCTCTTCATTGCGGCGGTTCCGCGGCCCCAGGGTGGGTTTGGCCGCGGAAGCGCGCTCCATGGTGGGGATCTCTCTGTCGTTTCTCTTGGGCTCTCTGATGGTGACATTTGGCATCCCTAGGTACCTTCAGAATCTGAAAATATTTTCTCGGTTGCTTCCAGACTTAGTCTCCAAGTTTGCTCTTTAATTTGGAAAGTATTCTTCAACAAATTGATTTGTTTGTTAAATCCTTCATAACAACTTGGAAATAATCTGCACAACAACTCATATAAGATTTTAGTAGACTTTGTTCTACTAGGATTAGACCAATAATATTATTTGCATACATTTTCCTACCAAATGATAATTAAACACATGGAAAATAATGTTTTTACACATAAACCCTCATATGTTTAATATATTATAATAAGGTCCTTTTTTAATATAAAAATGGTAGGAAAAATGTACTACAAATGTGCAGTTTTATCGACTGAACAAATACCCCCAAACTTATCTTTGATCGTCCCGAGCAAACTAGTTTATTCAAGAGGAGAAAAAGAAAGGAGAAAACTAAGCACACTTTCGTAGGCAGACACGATTGCACTGAGCATGTGCAACAAGCCGTTAAACCTCTAGGTGTCCCTAGTAGGAGGAGTGTTGTCTCCTGAGGGTTTTCAGCGGATTGCACCCACAAAATCCAATAACAAAAGAAAGATGGTGAAATTTACATATAAAGACAAGAACCATAAAAGAAATACTTTGAAAAGAAGAGTTTCCAACTATGCCAGCTTTTCAGTTGTCATGAGCCCTATCTTAATAGTCATGAAAAGATGTTAGAAATCACATTATCCCTCAATAAAACATCGTCTTTATTCTTCATTCCTACCTTTCATCCAAACATTGATCATATACCCCCACGTGTGTGAAATGGTCATCCCTACACTCAGAGAATTCAATTCAAGCTATCATACTCTTGTCCATCTACCTTAGTACTTTTTAATTTGATGAGTACTTAGAACTGCTCACACATTTTCATGCGACCGTTAATACTTCTTGAGGTACTAACCGACCGATTACTCATGTGTTTGCAGATTTGGTGATAATGTTTTCCTCGTCTTGCACCACCTAAGGCTTAGCAGTGACTCCCAGACCAGTTGGCCTTAGGGCACTAGGTGAAGAGGCACCCTCGCTATATTTTTTTATTGCTACCTTGGCGATAACAAAACCAGTGTTCATTTTTCTTTTCACCATTTTTATATTTTCTTCATCATTTCCTTCATACTTTGGCTTTTAGACAAGAGCATTTCAAGGTATCCTCTACTATCCCGAGTTTCAAGACGTGTGTAGGTGCATATTGTAGGGTATCAACATTCAAATGTTTGGCTTCCAGAATAGAAACTATTTTTCAGACTTATTTTTATCCTCAGATTAGTGACTTCCTTCATTTTACTAACCCTTGGGACAACAGCTCATAACTACTTATTACCAGTTCGTATAAGGAAACTTCTAGTTTTCTTGGTTTTCTTAAACTATTCCTATCTTTTGGATGTAATTTTTCACTTTCTACTCTTTTGTTATAAAAGAAAATTTTTGAAATTTTTGAAAATGTTGTGCTTATGCAAAATATGATGCAAATTGATGTGTAAATAAGCACAAACCTCCCCCAAACCTGTTTACAGCAGTGTCCTCACTGATGTCATCCGTTAAGCTCAAAAACCTGTAGACTTAGGAGGAAATGGAGGCAAAAATATATGAAAGTGAAAATCCTCCCCCAAACTTATTTTAGGCTCACAATTTTATAAAAATCATTTTCTTTCAAGAGCCAAAATATACCACCGCTCCCCCAAACTTGAGTTAAACAATTTTAATCTTTTAAAAATCACATGATGGGGTCAAGGTTATTGGTCAATGCCAAGCTTTGCAAAGACCGAAGGTCAACACCAACCATTCAAAAATTTTATCGATGAAGCACCAAGGTTGGTGGAAGAACATGTCACATATTGACGTGAAGAAGTGGGGAGGTGACAAGAGGTGTATTGGAAAAGGATTGTGTCTCAAATTTGGAGAGACGACACAGTGATAATAATGATGGATTACTCGCATTGTCATGATTGTCCAAAAGAGGGGGTGAAGGTCCAATTTCTTCATCTTGGAGTTGATTCATCTTAACACCCGTGTCTTGTAAAAATGCGAGTTCATCAGCGAAAATTTCCTCAAAGCTTTCATCGATACCCCGAAAAATAATGTCATCAGAAAAAATAGGGTGATCGTCAGACTCAATATAAAGTTCCTCATTAGATGTTGACCCGGAAAACTCGGTGGAAGAGTCCGTGTCAAGCAACAACATATGAAAAGAGTCAGAATTATGAGGTTGATCAAGTTCGCTGCTGTCGACATCCATTAATTCGACAGAACACACATGAGCATAGGGTTCGGAGGGTTCACTTCCCAACTTGTAAATGTTAAGCTCAATTGACTTCTTTCCAAAGGATAGGGTCATAGAGCCGTTTCTACAATTGATTACTGCGTTGGAAGTGGCCAAAAAGGGTCGACCGAGTATCACCGGGATTTGATTGCGTGGGTTTGCTACAGGTTGTGTATCTATAACGATAAAGTCTACAGGGAATATGAATTCCCCGACTTTGATTAACACATCCTCTAGCTCACCCCTAGGTTGGGTGATAGATCGATCGGCCATCTGAAGAGTGCAATGCGCAGGTTTTAACTCTCCGATCCCTAATTGCTCATAAACCGAATACGGAAGCAAGTTAACACTAGCACCTAGATCGAGTAGAGCACGATTGATATTTTTACCCCCAATAGAAATTGAAATTGTAGGACTTCCGGGGTCCTTTCGTTTCTTGGGTAGTTGTTGTGTAAAAGCAGTGCTCACATTACTCGCAAGGAAAACTTTTTTAGGTACTTGAACTTTTCTCTTCCTAGTGCACAAGTCCTTTAAGATTTTTGCATATGACGGAACTTATTGAATAGCATCTAGGAGAGGAATATTTATGTTAACTTGCTTAAAAATTTCCACAATCTTCTCCATTTGTGGACTTGGTCTGTTGCCCCTCAACCTGTTTGGATAAGGTGCTTGATCAATAAGTTTTGGGTCCAATGTTTGTGGAGAAGATTGTGGGGATGGATTCGATCCCAAAACTGGAGTGGGAATCGACTTAGATAGATTTGGCGAAATGGGCGAAGGGTTCAAGCCTTGGGGAAAACGGAGAATAGGCTCGGATGAAGGTGGGAGACTAGACGAGTTAGGGGAAGAAGAAGAAGGGGTATCAAATGTGTCACTATCATCAACTTGCTCACCCACTTGGTTGTTCAGCACTCTCCCCGATCTCAACGTAGTGACGGCATTCACATTATGACTTTGTGAATGGCCAGGATTTGGTAGGGGTTGAGATGGGAGTTTCCCTTTCTCTCTCGCACTCATTGCGGCATTTAACTGTGCGATTTGGTTTTCTATTGATTTAATACTCTCACCATGGGAGGAGGAGTTTTTCGTTAGGGCATCAATAGAAGACCTCATATCAGCCGAATTTTGCATGGATTGTTTCATGAACATATCCAAAGTTTGTGCAAGTGAGTTGTCAATACCGGCCACCTGTGGTGTAGAAATGTTGGCCGGATTTTGGAAATTTTGTGACTGAAAGGGGGGCTGATTCTGTGGTTGTGGTTGCTGTGGAGGAGGACTTTGATAATTACTTTGTTGGTTTTGATTCCAAGCAAAGTTAGGATGATTCCTCCATCCTTGATTATATATGGAAGAATAAGGATCGTTTCTAGGTCGCTGCTGAAAAGCAGCATTAGCTTGAAACGATGCGTTCATAGGACATTCTTCCGTTAAGTGTGAAGGATCCGAACAGCAACCACAGACAGTCTTAGGGAGCGTAACCTGATTTAGGGAGACTGATGAGAATCTTCTCTCAATAGCATCGAGTTTCTTCTGCATCGCTGCCATTTCGGCTTTCACTGCGATGGAAACATCGAGCTGGTGTATACCTCCCTTAGTTGAAGGTGGTCTTACGCTTTCCCACTGCAAAGTGCTTTCTGCAAGATCTTCCAGATATTTCCAAGCTTCGCCATCATCTTTAGACATGAAATTGCATTGACACATTGTTTCAAGCATCTGCTTTGTCGCTGGATTAATGCCCTCATATATAATCCGACATAAATCCCATCTTTGTATCCCGTGATGGGGGCATTGGACAAGCAGATCTTTGAAACGTTCAAAGCACTTCCAAAATGGTTCATTGGGAAGCTGGGTGAACTGGTTAATCTCGCTCCTAACATGTGCAGTCTTATGATTTGGGTAAAACTTCTTAAGAAATGCTACGACGAATTCATCCCAATTAGCGATAGAGTGTGCGGCAGTATTATAAAGCCATTTTTCTGCCAAGTCGCATAGTGTGAATGGGAGAAGACGTAAGCGCATAGCATCTAAGGTCAATTGTGAAGTACCCATCATTGCGCATACGTTTTCGAATTTGGTGATGAAAACGTACGCGTCTTCCGACTCAAGCCCGTGAAATTTGGGCAGCAGATTGATGTAGTGGGGTTTAATTTCGAAATTATCCCCGTTAGGTGGTGGAAGAGATAGACAAGTAGGAAGGGGACCACGGATAGGATAGCATCTTTCTTGGAGAGAGATGCGCGGTGGATTTTGCGCACCTGCGGGTGGTGGCAGCGTGGTGTTATAATTAGATGGAGTGTCGTCCATCACGATCGATGTGGTGTGTGGTGGGGGAAAAGAAGATGAAGAAGTACCGACTTCGGTGTCGATAGCAGGAACGCGGACAAGACGGGCACTAGGATCCCGTGTCCAGCTGAGCATGCACTAAGCGGGTTTAGTGCAAGTGGCAGCGTGTGTGTGATTTAAAATTGGCTTGTTTTGAAAAAGTGGGACTCAAGACAAATTTCCCTAAATGCACAAGCAACCCTAGAACTAAGGTTACCTAGGTCCAGTCTCTAGACCGCTCCTAGACTTCCAAAGGACAAGCCGCAGGATAAATCCTCTACCGCCTCCGTACTACCCTTGTAGCGAGGTAAGTGCCAGGTAAGCGGGAAGGAACCACCACTACAGTGGGCCTAATTAAAAACCACTAGCCTTTGTCACACTTGCCTAGGCACTACAAAAGTAATGCGGATAAACGATAGATTACCCACGACCTTCCTCTGTCCTTATTGAGCGCGACAGTCCTTAGAGTCTGGTCTAGATATTTTTTAAATTAATGAAGGGTTGATCTATATGCTCGGTTTGTGATTTGTGGGGCTTAGGAAGGGTGATGAAATCCCCACCTAATCTTGATTTGGTCTTTGCCCCTTAAAATCCGTATTAAATATGCAAAACAAAACCAATCACAAAACTTTTGCAAAAAGATATTTTTTTTTTGAGCGGCGCAATTTTGCAAAGAATCCTGCAGAAAATAGATTTTATTGGATTTTAGGAGAGAGATAAGGAGTTAAGAAAGATACCAGAGAAGATTGAAGCCCTGATTCCTCTAACCTGCCGCCCTTCCGCCGCCAAAGGTGCCTTTATGCCGCGGTTCCGCCGCGTGGTAGAGAGAACAGTTGATGAAATTTTTTCTGTGATCTCCCTTGCTCCTCTGGATCTCTAAAAAGCTCTCTGTTTCCTGTTTTCCTCAATTCTGTGACTCCAGATCTCCTTGCAAAAATCCACGCACAAATCGTTAAATATGCAATTTGCAGTTTTGTGTTAATAATGATATGGCTCGTCTAAGAATTCAACACAAATAGTAAAAAAATTACGCACGTATCCCCGGCAACGGCGCCATTTGATTGATGTGAAAAATCGTGTTTTTAGTTTTTTAACCGCAATCAATAACGGTGTCGCATGTAGCTAGACCGAGATGAGTACGGGTCGTCCTCTGGGAAACGTTGAACCTTTTATTTTTACTTTAGATGTGTTGAGAAAGAGAGGAGGAATA
The DNA here is from genome assembly GCA_030015575.1 of Agapanthus africanus. Lineage (NCBI taxonomy): Eukaryota > Viridiplantae > Streptophyta > Magnoliopsida > Asparagales > Amaryllidaceae > Agapanthus > Agapanthus africanus. Next base: position 574,890,475 of record CM057346.1, on the reverse strand, counting down.
AAGAATTTTATGAAAAGTTTCTAGATCTACGTTAAACAAGAATGTAAAATATAGATCTAGATTATTTTAGAGATTTAAATAATATAATAATAGGGCTTGTAGGGTTCGTTAGGATTTAGTAGTTATGGACGATTAATTAAAAGTTACCATTTTTATCCATTAATAGATTTAGAACTAGAACGACGGTGATGCGTGTAGATTAGGGTTTCTGGAGGGAAAAGGAATCCCACTCGTAACCCTTATCTCGACACGGAATTCCGTTCATATCTAGCCTTTACCAAAACAATCATTAATCTAATCTCTAATCGCGGTCGGAACTAGCAAGGAATTGCTAGCGCGCCCGATTAGGATGTTAATGATTATTTTAATAAAGTTCCTAAACTTTATAGGACTTAAAAAGGGTTTAGTTATTTTCATCATCCATTAGCCTACCCTAATCCTACGAACCCTAACAAGCGGAGAATTACTCGTGCATGTTGGGAGAAGAAGATGAAAAGATAGAGAGGGAAAACATAATGTAAAATGCAAAAGAATAAAACAACTACCTTTATTAATCAACTTGAACAATCTACACTTTGATTCCTTAGAAAATGATTACAAAGACTAGTTTGCTTCTCGATCTCTTTCAAGGAGGTAGTCGAACAGTCGATGATCAGCCTGGATGCGTGAGCGTCTGGGGCTTCGTGATCTCTTCGGCTTGATAGATTTTCCAAGAGGCCCTCGGTGCCTTTTTATAGTGCGAAGCCAGAATCTTTTTGTTGAGAAGTTGGTAAAATTCAGCATTTGAAAATCTCCCAAAATATTACATTCTCTCTCCTCTTCATTGCGGCGGTTCCGCGGCCCCAGGGTGGGTTTGGCCGCGGAAGCGTGCTCCATGGTGGGGATCTCTCTGTCGTTTCTCTTGGGCTCTCTGATGGTGACATTTGGCATCCCTAGGTACCTTCAGAATCTGAAAATATTTTCTCGGTTGCTTCCAGACTTAGTCTCCAAGTTTGCTCTTTAATTTGGAAAGTATTCTTCAACAAATTGATTTGTTTGTTAAATCCTTCATAACAACTTGGAAATAATCTGCACAACAACTCATATAAGATTTTAGTAGACTTTGTTCTACTAGGATTAGACCAATAATATTATTTGCATACATTTTCCTACCAAATGATAATTAAACACATGGAAAATAATGTTTTTACACATAAACCCTCATATGTTTAATATATTATAATAAGGTCCTTTTTTAATATAAAAATGGTAGGAAAAATGTACTACAAATGTGCAGTTTTATCGACTGAACAGCAGGGTAGTGGTAGTAAAATCTGATGGAGAACCGTTCATCTCGATCGATGTGTTGGGTGGAGGGGAAAAAGAAGATGAAAAAGTACCGACTTCGGAGTCGATAGCAGAAATGTGGACAAGGCGGGCACAAGAATCCCGTGTCCAGCCGAGCATGCACTAAGCGGGTTTAGCGCAAGTGACAGCGTGTGTGAGAACTAAAAAGGTTTGTTTTGAAAAATGTCGGACGTGAGACAAATCACATAAAAAATGCACAATCAACCCTAGAACGAAGGTTACCTAGGTCAAGTCACTAGACCGCTCCTAAACTTCCAAAGGACAAGTCGCAGGATCAATCATCTACCACCTCTTTATTACTCTTGTGGCCAGGTAAGTGCCAGGTATGTGGGAGGTATCCGCTATACGAATCACCGAAAATAGCGGGCCTAATTAAATAACCACTTGCCTTAGGCACACTTGCCTTAGACACCACGCAAGTAATCCGGATAAGCGATAGATTACCCACGACCTTCCTTTGTCCTAATTGAGCGCGACGGTCCTTAGAGACTTGGTCTAGATATTTTTTAATTAATGTAGGGTGATGTGGATGCTCGTTTTGTGATTTGTGGGGCCTAGGAAAGGTGATGATATCCCCACTTAATCTGAATTTTGGCCTTGCCCCTTAAAGTCCTTATGAAAAATATGCAAAAACAAACCGCAAAACAAAATACACAAAAAGATTATTTTTTGAGCGGTGATATTTTGCAAAGAATCCTGCAGAAAAATATATTATTGGATTTTATAGAGGAGAGAGAAAGTATAGAGGAAGTTACCAGAGAAATTTGCATGCACAAATCCTCAACTCCACCGCCCAACCGCCGCAAAATGCAACCTTATGCCACGGTTCCGCCGCAAGAGGGAGGGTTCTTTGTAAAAAAAATTCTATAGTGCCTGCCTAGCTTTTTTGGACCTCTCTGAAAGTTTCTGAATCTTGATTTCCTTGCTTTAGTGTCTCCAGATTCCCTCGTAAAAATCGCACACTAATCGTTAAATATGCAAGTTGCGGGTTGTTTTATTTTTATGATATGGATCGAATAAGAATTCAACACGAATAGCAAGAAAAAAAATTACGCACGTATCCCCGGCAACGACGCCATTTGATTGATCGTGAAAAAGTGTTTGTAGAATAACCACAATCAATAATGGTGTCGCGTGCAGCTAGCCGAGATGAGTACGGGTCGTCCTTAGGGATTCGTGGAACTTTTAACCTTGTTTTAAACGTGTTGATTAGAAAAGAGAAAGGAGAATAGTTTTAAGATCTAGTTTAAATACGGATATAGATTTTATAGGGAAAAGGCTTGTAGGGTTCATAAGATTTAGTAGTTGATGGATGACTAATAAAGATAACTCATTTTATCTTTTGATAGATTTAAAACAAGATTGATAGTGGTAAATGAGGATTAGGGTTCTCGGAAGAAACTAGGGTTTCCCCACTATTGACCCTTGTCCCTTCATTGATCTCTATTCATGTCTAGACCTTAATAAAACAATTGTTAATCTAATCTCAAATCGCGGTCGAGACTATCAATAAATTGGTACCGCGCCCGATAAGGATGTTAACGATTCTTTTGCTAAAGTTTATAAACTTCATAAGATGTAAAAGAAATTAAAATATTTTCTCATCCACTGTTCTACCCTAATCCTACGAACCCTAGCAATTAGGAATTACTCACGCATGTTGTGAGAAGAAGAAGAAAGGATAGTTAAAGAAATCATAATGCAGAAAGTAAAAATACAGAAAAAAAAATAATTAAACAAAATGGTCTACCTTTATTAATCAACTTCACAAGTACAAATCCTACGAATTTAGATTACAAGAGAAAGAAGTTGCTCTCGATCTCTGCCTCGTAGGAAGTAGATGCTCCGTCGATTTTCACGTCGCCCTATCACGTCGAATCGTGGACTTGTCGTGGATTTCTTGTTCTTTGACGGTGATTTTCTTCGTGTAAAGGTGATGAGTTTTAAGTTTAGCCCTCGGTCGTTTATATAGCCCTCAAATCAGAAATCCTAGATCTCATAGGTTTAGACTTGGCATAAAAATCCACTTTCCAAGTTTTCAGATCGTACGATTTTATAGGCAGATTTTTTATCCTGACATCTCGAATATCTTGATCTCTTGGCCTGAGCAAAATCTGCACAAAATCTCCATGAATAATATTAGTAATATTTATTAAATTAGAGAGAGTATCTTAATTACTTTATATGGTAATAAATCTTTAAGAAACTTGATTAAGAATATTTGGTATGATATGCATCTTTTCATTACTAAAATATTATGCATATATTTTGAAATATTATTCTAACCATTTGTATGATATTATATTTTTTAAGAATTGTGACTTGAATATTTGATATGATATGCATATTTTAATTACCAAAATATTATATAAATATTATATGTATATATTTTCCTTCATAATGTTAATTATAATATATAAACATATGGTAAATAGTATTTTGCAGATAAACCCCAAATATGTTTTATATTTATAATAAACACCTTTTATTATTTAAGGAAAGTAAGGAAAATCTTATATCAAAAGTGCAATATTTTCGACTGAACAAATACTGCGGCAGTTGTAGATGCGCTTTACTTCTTTCTGAGTATCCCGGTGCAGCTGTCCCCAAAACTTAACTTTGATCGTCCCGAGCAAACTTGTTATTCAAGAAAAGGAGAAAAAAGAAAAAGAAAAACCTAGCACACTTTCGTAGACAATCACGATTGCACTGAGCACGTGCAACAAGCTTTTAAACCTCTAGGTGTCCTTAGTAGGAGGAGTGTTATCTCCTAAGGGTTTTTAGCGGATTACACCCATAAAATCCCATAATAAAAGAAAGATGGTGGAAATTACATACAAAGATATGAACATATAAAAGAAAGAACTTGAAAAGAAGAGTTTCCAACTACACTAGATTTTCGGTTGCCATGAGCCCTATCTTAATGGTCGTGAAAAGATGTTAGAAATCATATCCCCCCTCAATAAAATATCGCCTTTAGTCTTCATCCATATCTTTCTTCCAAATATCGATCATATACCCCTACGTGTGTGTAAAAAACATCCCTACACTTAGAGAATTCAATTCAAGCTATCATACTCTTGTCCATTTTCCTTAGTACTTTATAGTCGGTGAATACTTTAGATGGAATTGCTCACACATCCTTCATGCGACCATTAATACTTCTTAAGGTACTAACCAACCGATTACAAAATGTGTTCGTGCATTAAGGCGTAGTATCCTCGCCGTGCAACACCTAAGGTTTAGCAGTGGCTCCCAAACCAGTTGGTTTAAGGCACTAGGTGATAAAACACCCTCGCTATATTTTTTTATGCTGCCTTGAGTAATTACAAAACCAGTGTTCATTTTTTTTTTCAATTTTTTTTATTTTTCATACTAAGGCTTTTAGACAAGAGCATTTCAAGGCATCCTCTACTATCCCAAGTTTTAAGATGTGTGTAAGTGCGTATAGTAGGGTATCAACGTTCAAAAGTTTGGCTTTAAGAATAGGGACTATTTTCAGACTTATTTTTATCCTCAGATTAGTAATTTCTTTCATCTTACTAACCCTTGGCACAACGGCTCATAGCTATTTATTACTAGTTTCGTTTAAGAAAACATCTAACTTTCTTGTTTTTCTTAAACTTTTCCAATCTTGTCGAATGTAATCTTTCACTTTCAAACTTTCATTATCAAATTTTTTTTATGCTTATATATAATATAATGAAAAATAATGTGTGAATAAGCACAAACCTCCCCCAAACTTGTTTGCAGCAGTGTCCTCACTGATGTCATCTAAGAAGCTTAAAAAAACTGTAGACTTTGGAGGAAAAGTTATCAAAGGGGACAAGAAATAATGAAAGTGAAATTCTCCCTCAAACTTATTTTTTGCTCATAATTATGTAAAAATTTATTTTTTTCAAGAGCCAAAATACATTCCCCCCCCCAAACTTGAGTAAAATCGTATTAAGCATTTAAAATTATGAGCGGGTTAAAGTTATTGGTCAAAGTAAAGCCTTACAAAGACCAAAAGTCAACATTAACAATTCAAAAATTTTATCAATGTAGCACCAAGGTTGGTAGAAGATCATATCACCTATTAACGTGAAGAAGTGGGGAGGGGATAAGAGGTGGAATAGAATGAGTTTACGTCTCGGGGTATAGAGACGAAACAATGATGGTGGATTACTCGCATTCTCATTCTTGATAAGAAGAAGAGGTGGAGATTCAACTTCTTCAGGTGGAGGTTGATTAATCACAAAATCCGTGTTTTCTAAGAATGCAAGTTCTTCAGCGAAGATTTCTTCAAAGATTTCATCGATATCCCGAATAATAATCTCATCGGAAAGAACGGGATGATACTCAGACTCCATAAAAGGTTCATGTTTAGCGTTAGATGTTGACCCGGACAACTCGATAAAAGGATCCTTATGTGTATAATAAAAAGCAGGGTCAAACAACAATGTAATAGCGAAGTCGAGATCAGTATCATGAAGCTTTTCAAGTTTGCTGCTATCGGAATTTATTGCTTCGACAGAACATACTTGAGCATAGGGTTCGGAGGGTTCACATCCCAACTTGTAAATGTTAAGCTCAATTGATATCTTCCTAAAGGATAGGGTCATAGAGCCGTTTTGACAATTGATTATTGCGTTGGAAGTCGCGAGAAGAGGTCGACCTAAAATCACCGGAATTTGGTTTCGTTGGTTCGCCGCAGGCTGTGTATTTATAATGATAAAGTCCATAGGGAATATAAATTCCCCGACTTTGATTAACACGTCCTCTAGCCCACCCTTAGGTTAGGTGATAGATCGATCGGCCATCTGAAGAGTGCAGTGTGCCGGTTTTAACTCTCCAATCCCAAATTGCTCATAGACAGAATATGAAAGTAAGTTAACACTAGCACCTAGATAGAGTAGAGCACGATTGATATTTTTACCCCCAATAGAAATAGATATGGTAGGACTTCCAGGGTCCTTTCGTTTCTTGGGTAGTTGTTGTGTAAAAGCAGTGCTCACGTTACTTATTAAGAATACCTTTTTCAGCACTTGAGTTTTTCTCTTCCTAGTGCACAAGTCCTTTAGAATTTTTGCATAAGACAGAACTTGTTGAATATCATCTATGAGAGGAATTTTTATGTTAACCTGCTTAAAAATTTCCACAATTTTCTCCATTTGTGGTCTTGGTCTGTTTCCCCTTAACCTGTTTGGATAATGTGCTTTATCAATAAGGGTTGGGTCCAATATTGGAGAGGATTGTGGGGATGGAATGGATCCCAGAATTGGAGTGGGGGTCGAGGAAGTGGGCGGAGGATTCGAGCCTTGGGGAAAACTGTCACGACCCGAAAAGTACGGAACATGACAGGCACCTAAATTACGAAACGTCTCGAGGCGTACGTAATCTAAATAAGCCAAAACCCAGAAATCAAAACCAATGAAGCAGCAGAGTGAAGGGAAAACCAATTTAATGCAAGTAGTTTAAAAACATAAGCCGAAGTATTGCATCTTTAAAAAAACCTTAAGTCTTTTATAAAAATTTCGGCAGAGTTTCCTTTGTAAATACTGACCCCAAACGGGTACAAAACCTGATAAAGCATATATAATGAATAAGGCATCCCCAAGCGGGAGCTAGCTCTTCGCCAAAAGGGTGGACAAAACCACGCAAGCAATATAATTTACAACGCCGAAGGGCGAGGATCAAGACACAGAATGAAAACCATCATCATCAAGAAAACCAGAGGAAAACCATAATAATACAGCGCGCGACTCTAAGGTCGAAAGAATATACACTGGTCTTCTATGTCTATCAAATATACAAGTCTGGTTGATGGAGTTTACTAGATACAACTGAAATAATAAATGTACAATTATGGTCACGATGCAAGTGAACCCACCTACCAAAGCAATCACCCGAAATGAAAGCAGTGTGCCAGCAAGCCGTCAAGAAACCTGTACGGCCAAAACCTGCAAGAAACTGTGGCACAACAGGGGTGAGTTGCCAACTCGTGAGTAGAAAATATCATAGAGCAGAAATCGCATGTATGACGCTATCCCAGGTCATATCAAGTAATATCCTCAAATAATATCCCGATCCATCTACATATAAGTGCAATACTGTGTGCTCGTGTCAGTGCCTCAGATAGCAACATATCAGATATATGATGTATGAATGCATTACTAATGGAAACAGAAATCTCAATATCTTAATATCTCAGTGTCTCAAATCTCAATATCTCAATATCCTAATACCTCAGGCTCCGTCAGTCCGGATCGGCCCATATCATCAATCACACGACCACGAACGGTATCCTCCAGATATCCACCGCGCCAAACAATCACCAGTAGGCAGTCTGCCCCTGCCAGGCTCATCATCCTCCATGAAATCACTCTCGCCCCGGGGTACCATACCGGGTCCACCATGTATCCGAGACGGTTCATACTACTCCTCGAAACGGGTCTCGAAATCCAACAGCTATCATGAAAACTCATGGTGGACGACTCATACATCACGAGAAAACCGCAACTTGCATTTTAAAAAGAGAGAGAGAGAGAAGTTTATATATATTCTTGCGGTTTTCCCCCAAATCCCGAAATCTCATGAAAATACGAAATCCAAAATCAAGAGTAAGTAAACAGTGAATATCGGCATAAATCTCCATAATACTGCATGACCAATGAATATATGAATGCATCTGATATCATGCAATTAATGCAATAGTTAAACTAGCATATGAAAGCTATAAAATATCGCAATTATCAACTAGCAAGCTATGTCAATGAATAGTATTTTCTAAAGTGTACGTGACATGGCAATTACCGATGATGATGTGTGTGAGCCGGCAGGCAGGTGTACGTGGAACATACGCATCATCGGTAATGGTGCTGGTGTCCTGACAGCAGGGTTTCATGATAATTACATATAACATAGGTACAAGCATGCAATGCGATGAAATATCATGAATATACAGAAAGTGATGTAGTAACAGCAACACTGAAAAATATACCTACCCAAAATATGAGTCATACAGTTTGGTATTTAAAATACTCACGATTCTCCACTTTTGAAAATGAGTATGACTCGAGCCCGGTCAAAAAGATAAGGGAATCCACCTAAGTCTGAGTCATCTATATATATATATATATATATATCTAGTAGTCGGTGATCTTGCCTCAATAGTATCATATACGATACAATAAATAATATGATATGCTCAAGTCAAGAGTGCGGATCTATCCTCATAATTATATCTCGTACGGTAAATCTATCGTACGGCATCCTAAATCTGGGTACGGATCAAATATCATATTTATCTCATTACTCATCTGGTATCCTTATCATCATATGTCATAAACCGGGGTACAGATCTAAGTCTAGTACAAACTGATACCACCAACAAATATATGTGCGTGTGTCTGAAACACATCGCCTAAAGATCCGCTATAATCTCCTGTCGTATCTCATAGTACAAACCAAATCACATCACTGATCTCGCGGCATCATGCCCAATCACATTGACTCATCTCCAAGGACCATATACTATCCTCAACATCCGTGTATACGTGTATGTATATATATATAAGCACCAACACATCCACCTATACATATATATATACATATGACGTATACACCCAAAACCATATCCCGTGCGTGTATGTGTATATGTAACAACCTCACTCTAGGGTTCGCGACTAAGAAACTAACTAAACCACTTTCCTCAAATCTCGCGAACATTAACCCATGATATCCTAATGGTTTTCTTCCTAAGGTTCATATCTCGCCATAACCCATATATGTATATCTAAATCACATCATATCATTTCTTACAACTTTGCGGGGGTGCTAGACGCCATCCACCCGACTTCCCCCGTAAATATAAATCTACTCACCTTGCTCTTCGCTTTCCGTTGCCGAAGTCGCCACGCGCTTGCTTGTCATCTCGAAGTCCTCGTGGGGTACCTACATATCATATATAGCATTGTAAACAAAATCACGCATGAAAACCAAAAGGTCGCACGAAACACCGATAGGTTAAAACCTATAGTCTCGCATGAAAAACACAACCAATAAGCCTAGTCGTTGGCGTTCAAACGCCACACGACGGAATACAATGACAAATACCAAAACTTAAATTCAAAAACATCGCGAAATACAAGGCAGCAACTCAAGAAAATAGTCCCAGATTTTACCCTAGGTCAAATTAGCCAATTTTGCATATGGGAGGGGTCTAGTTTACTGGAGATGGAGGCATGAACCAAACACGAACCCTATTGCTCCAGGTCTGGCCACAAATTGCGGCCAAAAAGGTTATATTTGCGGCCATGTTGAGGATATAGGGGCTAGGGTTTTGGTGGGGGTCATAGATTGCCTGCACACTCCTCTGTGTTTGCTAAATAATTTTCAGGCCCCCCGGGTGTTAGCAGATTTTATTATACTCTCACAGAATCCATAATTTTTCCGATATCGGGTTTCTAAGTTCGTAATCCGGGGTTTACGTCTCGGGTTAAGTCCACTACATCATCACAACAGGGCTTGTAGTCCCTAATTACACCTCAATTTCACCTTTGGGATCAATTCAACCCTAATCCCTAACTTAAAATTTTCAAAGTTCGCTAAACTACACAATATCGATTCTAAACTTGTATGGATACTTAAGGAATCGAAATACAATTATGATGGTGCAGAAATTACCTCCTTTGGCACTCATGAATCCCCTAGAGCACCAAAATGCAAACTTTCTTGGTCCATAGTGTAGCTTGTGAGCTTGTGCAAGTTTTTTGTGAAGTGGGGATGAGCTTTGGAGTTTGTTTTAATGATGTTTTGAGGGTTTGTAGTGGAGGGGGTGTGAGGTGCTGCCATGGGCTGAAGAGAAGAGAGGGAGAAGATGAAGATGAGGAAAGAAACAAGAACCCAAGACCATGCTTTGACCCCTCACCCTCTCTCTCTCTCTCATGCCCATCCCCCATTCTTTATTCTTTTCCATTTTCATTTCTTTTTCTTTTCTTTTCTTCTCTCTTCTCATAATAAAACCCAAATCAAGCATGAAGAAATAAAGTAAAGCCATGATAAAATGTAACAAGTGTTAAAATGACATGGTACATGTTTTGCACAAAACAAGCTTAATGCGCGATTAGCGATATTTAATCGCGATTAGCACTAAGTAGTGTATAATTAATCATAAAAACTTATAATTTGCATATTTCGCATAAAGCATCTTCATTTCAGTAATTTCCATAATTTTCCAAATTTTTCCCAATTTATCGGTATTTAATTATATCGCCTTATTAAAATATTCATTATAATATTATTTAATTATAAAAATTCCCAAAATAATATTTTATTTTTCTGAAATGTTACAAAAACGGAGAATAGGCTCGGAAGATGGTGGACTAGACGAAATAGGAGAAGAAGTAAAAGGCAGGGTATCATTAATATCATCAACGTCATCAACGTGTTCACCCACTTGGTTATCCAGCACTCTTCCCGATCTCAACGTGGTAACGACACTCACATTATAACTTTGTGAGTGGCCAGGATTAGGTATAGATTGAGATAGAAGTTTCCCTTTCTCTCTCACACTTATCGCGGTATTTAAGTGTGCAAGTTGTGCTTCTATCGATTTTATGCTTTCATCGTGGGAAACGGTGTTCCGCATTAACGTTTGGATAGAAGATGTTAAAATATCAGTCGTTTGCATGGAATGTTTAATGAACGTGTCGAGTGCAGAGGGTTTATCAATACCGGTAAAAGAATTATTATAAGGATCAAAGTTGTTGGCCGGGTTTTGCAAAGGTTGCGGTTGACAGGGGTGCTAACTCGGTTATGGTGGTTGCTGTTGCTGTGGAGAAAGTCTTTGATAATTGCTTTGGAACTGGTTTTGATTTTGGGTTTGGTTTTGGTTCCAAGTAAAATTAGGATGATTCCTCCATCCCTGATTATATGTGGAAGAATAAGGATCGTTTCTAGGTCGCTGCTGAAAAGTAGCATGAATTTGTTCTTGACCTTAAAACGGTGGATTCAAAAGACATTCTTCCGCAAATGTGATGGGTTGGAACAGCAACCACACACGGTTTTGGGGAGCCTAAATTGGTTTAGGGAGGCTGGAGAGACTTTGTTTTCTATAGTATCGAGTTTCCTTTGTATCGCGGCTATTTCGTCTTTCACTGTGATGGAAATATCGAGCTGATGGACACCTCCCCTAAATGATGTAGGTCTAACGCTTTCCCACTGTAAAGTTTTTTCAGCGAAATCTTCCAGAAATTGCCAAGCTTCACCATCATCTTTAGACAGGAAATGACATTGACACATGGTTTTAAGCATCTGTTTTGTTGCAGGATCAACACCCTTATATATAATGCGACAAAGGTCCCATCTATTGATTCCGTGATGAGGGCATTATAGAAGAATATCCTTAAACCGTTCAAAACATTTCCAAAATGGTTCATTGGGAAGTTGGGTAAACTGGTTAATCTCGCTTCGAACGCGGGCGGTCTTATGATTGGGATAAAATTTCTTGAGGAATGCTACAACGAATTCATCCCATTTGGCAATAGAATGTGCGACAGTGTTATAAAGCCATTTTTCTGTTAGATCGCACAAAGTAAAATGGAGAAGACGTAATCTTATAACATCCACAGAAAGTTGTGACGTGCCCATCATTGCACATACGTTTTCGAATTTCTTTATAAAAACGTATGCGTCTTCGGATTCATGCTCGTGAAATTTGGGCAACAGTTTGATGAAGTGGGGTTTAATTTCAAAATTATCCTTATTGGCTGGTGGAATAGATAGACAGGTAGGAAGGGGTCTACACACGGGGTAGTATCTTTCTTGGAGAGAGATGCGCGGTGTATTCTGTGCACCTACGGATGGTGGCAGGGTGGTGGTGGTAAAATCTGATGGAGAACCGTTCATCTCGGTCGATGTGGTGGGTGGAGGGGAAAAAGAAGATGAAAAAGTATCGACTTCGGAGTCGATAGCAGAAATGTGGACAAGGCGGGCACTAGAATCCCGTGTCCAGCCGAGCATGCACTAAGCTGGTTTAGCGCAAGTGGCAGCGTGTGTGAGAACTAAAAAGGTTTGTTTGAAAAGTGTCGGACGTGAGACAAATCACACAAAAAATGCACAATCAACCCTAGAACGACCGCTCCTAGACTTCCAAAGGACAAGTTGCAAGATCAATCCTCTACCACCTATTTATTACTCCTGTGGTCAGGTAAGTGCCAGGTAAGTGGGAGATATCCGCTATACGAATCACCGAAAATAGCGGGCCTAATTAATTAATCACTTGCCTTAGACACACTTGCCTTAGACACCACGCAAGTAATGCGGATAAGCGATAGATTACCCACGATCTTCATCTGTCCTAATTGAGCGCGGCGGTCCTTAGAGTCTTGATCTAGATATTTTTTATTTAATGTAGGGTGATGCGGATGCTCGTTTTGTGATTTGTGGGGCCTAGGAAGGGTGATGAAATTCCCACATAATCTGAATTTTTGTCTTGCCCCTTAAAGTCCGTATTAAAAATATGCAAAAAAAAAACCGCAAAACAAAATACGCAAAAAGATTACTTTTTGAGCGGCGATATTTTGCAAAGAATCCTGTAGAACAATATATTATTGGATTTTCTAGAGGAGAGAGAAAGTATAGAGGAAGTTACTAAAGAAATTTGGATGCACAAATCCCCAACTCCACCGCCCAACCGCCGCAAAATGCAACTTTATGCCGCGGTTCCGCCGCAAGAGGGAGGGTTCTTTATAAAAAAAATTCTACAGTGCCTGCCTAGCTCCTTTGGACCTCTCTGAAAGTTTCTGAATCTTGATTTCCTTGCTCTAGTGTCTCCAGATTCCCTCGTAAAAATCGCACACTAATCGTTAAATATGCAAGTTGCGGTTTGTTTTATTTTTATGATATGGATCGAATAAGAATTCAACACGAATAGCAAGAAAAAAAAATTACGCACGTATCCCCGGCAACGGTGTCATTTGATTGATCGTGAAAAAATGTTTGTAGAATAACCGCAATCAATAACGGTGTCGCGTGTAGCTAGCCGAGATGAGTACAGGTCGTCCTCAGGGATTCGTGGATCTTTTAGTCTTGTTTTAGATGTATTGATTAGAAAAGAAGAAGGAGAATAGTTTTAAGATCTAGTTTAAATACGAATATAGATTTTATAGGAAAAAGGCTTGTAAGGTTCATAGGATTTAGTAGTTGATGGATGACTAATAAAGATGACTCTTTTTATTTTTTGATAGATTTAAAACTAGATTGATAGTGTTGAATGAGGATTAGAGTTCTTGGAAAAAACCATGGTTTTCCCACTGTTGACCCCTGTCCCTTCATTGATCTCTATTCATGTCTAGCCCTTAACAAAATAATTGTTAATCTAATCTCAAATCACGGTCGAGACTATCAATAAATTGGTAGCGCGCCCGATAAGGATGTTAACGATTCTTTTGCTAAAGTTTATAAACTTCATAAGATGTAAAAGAAGTTAAAATATTTTCTCATCCACTGTTCTACTCTAATCCTACGAACCATAGCAAGCTAGGAATTATTCACGCATGTTGTGAGAAAAAGAAGATAGGATAGTTAAAGAAATTATAATGCAGAAAGTAAAAATATAGAAAATAAATAATTAAACAAAATGATCTACCTTTATTAATCAACTTCACAAGTACAAATCCTACGAATTTAGATTACAAGAGGAAGAAGTTGCTCTCGATCTCTGCCTCGTAGGAAGTAGATGCTCCGTTGATTTTCACGTCGCCCTATCACGTTGAATCGTGGACCTGTCGTGGACCTCTTGTTCTTTGACAGTGATTTTCTTCGTGTAAAGGTGATGAGTTTTAACTTTAGCCCTCGGTCCTTTATATAGCCCTCAAATCAGAAATCCTAAATCTCATAGGTTTAGACTTGGCATAAAAATCCACTTTCCAAGTTTTCAGATCGTACGATTTTATTGGCAAATTTTTTATCCTGACATCTTGAATGTCTTGAATGTCTTGAATGTCTTGATCTCTTGACCTGAGCTAAATCTGCACAAAATCTCCATGAATAATATTAGTAATATTTATTAAATTAGAGAGTGTCTTAATTACTTTATATGGTAATAAATCTTTATGAAACTTGATTAAGAATATTTGGTATGATATGCATCTTTTGATTACTAAAATATTATGAATATATTTTGAAGTATTATTCTAATCATTTGTATGATATTATATCTTTTAAGAATTGTGATTAGAATATTTGATATGATATGCATATTTTAATTACCAAAATATTATATAAATATTATATGCATATATTTTCCTTCATAATGTTAATTATAATATATAAATATATGGTAAATAGTATTTTGTAGATAAACCCCAAATATGTTTTATATTTATAATAAACACCTTTTATTATTTAAGGAAAGTAAGGAAAATGTTATATTAAAATTGCAATATTTTCGAATGAACATCAATCCTCTACTATCTTCTTATCACTCTTGTGGCCAGGTAAGTGCCAGCTAAGTGGGAGGTATCCGCTATACGAATCAACGAAATAGCGGGCCTAATTAAGTAACCACTTTCCTTAGCCACACTTGCGTAGACACCACAAGAGAAATGTGGATATGCAATAGATTACCCACGACTTTCCTCTGTCCTAATTGAGCACGACAGTCCTTAGAGGCTTGGTCTAGATATTTTTTATTAATATAGGGTGATAGTATGCTCGTTTGTGATTTGTGGGGCCTAGGAAAGGTGATGAAATACACACCTAATCTGAATTTGGGTTTATTTCCCCTTAATATCCGGTTAAAGTATGCAAAACAAACCAAAATCAAAACACGCAAAAAGATTTTTTTTTTAGCGGCGCTATTTGCAAAAAATATTGCAGGTAAAATCAGATTATTGAAGTTTTAGAAGAGAGAGACAGAATATAGGAAAATACCACAGAAGATTGGGGGTCCAACTCTTCAAAATAGCCGCGGTTCCGCCACCGAATGCACCTAATGTCGCGGTTCCGCCGCCTATTCGCAAGTTCTTCTGCTAAAATTTCTTTAGAGCACCCCAATATTCCTCTGGTCCAAGTTTTAGGTCTCTGACTCTCTGTTGGATTGCTCCAATTTTTCCATATTCTCTTACAAAACTCGCATAATAATCGTTAGAAATACAAGATGCGCTTTTGGTTCTCGTTTATTTTATATTTGCTGGTTTTTATAAGAAATCAACCCGGATAACAAAAAAAAAATTACGACCGTTTCCCCGGCAACAGCGCCATTTGATTGATCGTGAAAAAAAGTGTTTTGTAAATAACCGCAATCAAAATGGTGTCGCAAGTAGCTAGCAGCGATGGGTACGGGTCGTCCGCATGGAAACGTGAATTCTTTTCTTACTTTAGACGAGTTGATAAAAGAGATAGGTGATTGTTGTCGTTCTATTTTAAGACGGATATAAAATTTATAATAAAAGATCTTGTAGAGTTCATAAGACTTAGTAGTTAACGGGTGAATGTTTAAAAATGACTCTTTTTATCTTTTAATAGTTTAAAGCTAGAGAGATAGCGATGAATGCGGATTAGGGTTCTTAGAGAGAATTAGGATTTCCTACTACCGACCCTTGTCCGTCCATTGATCTCTATTCATGTCAAGCTCTTAACAAAACAAGAGTTTAACCAATCTCAAATTGTGGTCGTGACTACAATAAATTGATAGCGTGACCGATTAGGAGATTAACATTTATTTTGCTAAAGTTTATAAACATTAAATGTTAAAAAGAAATTAAAAGATTTTTCATCCATTATTCTATCCTATCCTACAAACCCTAGGAAGTAAGGAATTACTCGCTCATGATTAATAGCATAATAGAGAGGTTAAATATGAATGAAACCATAATTAAGACGCAGAAAAGTAATGCGTAAAATTAATGCAGAAAAGTAATGCGTAAAGTAAATGCGGAAAAGTAAATGCAAAAAGAATTAAAACAAAAACTGCATTTATTAATCAACTATTGCATTACAACTTTTCTCCTTAGAAAGTAGATTACAAGAACCCTAGTTTTTCTCTAGATCTCTCTCTCTATGGAGGTAGATGAATAGATGATTATGTGATCACTCGGATCATTTTGAATGTACAGCTCTCGGTCCTTTATATAGCCCCTGAAACTAGAGACCCTAGATACCATATGTGAGTATATGAAGTTAAGATCATGATCCCAAAATCTCACACCCAACGGCTCCGATCTGACCGCGGAACCGCCGCGTAATGCAACGTATGGCCGCGGATCCGCCACTTCCTGGTGGAATTGGGTTTTCAGATTTTTTCTGGCTTTTTGTGTTGATATTTAGGGATCCTTTTGATATATAAATTCTGAAAATATTGCTCTGATTCTCTACCGTTGCTAGATTCCTTGATTTGCTTCTAAAATTTAGCAGATTCGGTTTCGATATCCCGATTTGATTTGGATCTCTTATTTGGATTTCAGACCTGAGCTAATACCTGCACAATATCTCAAATCAAAGTGTTAGTAGTATTTTATATTTTTGAGATATTATTCCAACAATTTATATGATATAATATCTTAAGAATATTGATTAGGAATATTTGATATAATATGCATATTTTAATTACTAATATTTCATTTAAATATTATATGCATATATTTTCCCTAATTATATTAATTACAAATATAGAAACATATGATAATAATCTTTTTACAAATAAACCCACATATGTTCTTTATTTACAATTAACACATTTTAATAGTTAATAATAGTAGGGAAAATGTTCATACAAATGTGCAATATATTTGACTAATCAGCGGTCAACGTCAGCCCCCTACTAACCCTGATAAGTCGTGCTGGTGTGGCTCAATACCATCCGAGAATTACTGATCTAACTACCAGTAATTCTCAACTGCCCTGGCCAGGAGCTTACGGTGTTGACTAACCAAACACAGTGCGATATCGACTCTCTATACAGGGAGAGACGAATTCCTAACAATCATTCACTGGCTCCATGTGACTCGGGACTGTACCTAACTAAAACATGTTTGCATGACTCTTTTGAGCCATGGTAGGGTAGTAGTCAAAGCACAGTGGGAACTCACATGAGACAAATGATGATCTTAGGTCTACACCTGTACACATGCCACACGAGAACTGCCATATGACGTTAGGTATAATACCATCTAGCAGTTTTCGGCGAGTCCGTCCAGTGTACCCACCCACAGTAAGCACCTGTATACAATCTTAAGTGAAACACACCAATGGCTGTGAGACTAACCATTGCCCCTTGTCGGAGTCTAGAAACGCACACACCAGTCTACTCTGGAATATCGATATCCTGTTTCGATATTCCTACGACTGGGGATACTTTTAAGGGTATGCTTATAAAAGGGTATGCTTATAGACTACCCAGCCCTCACAAGTATGACCACCATCACAACGCTGGTAGTCAAGCATATCTTACGGGCTTTATCAACATGTATAAGTAGTACGTAATAACAATTAGAACATATATACATATTAAGATAAAATCAAATCAGATAGCATACTATTATTTCGAACAAGATTGTCCTATATATACATATCCATAGTATCCATTACAAACAATGGCATCTAGGGAATATATATATATATATATATATATATATATTATGATATACACATATCCGTAGTACCCATTACAAATAATGGCCTCTAGGGCATATATATCCTATAGGATGATGGCGGTGGTGGTTGTGGTGATGATAGGGCAGCGGTGGTGGATGGGTTGAAGTGGTATGGGGGGAGCGGCGATTGTAGGCCACGGTGGAAGCGGAGGTTGATCACGGTGGAGCAGTAGGTGGTGGTGGTGATGATGATGGTTAGTGATGGTGGCGATGGATATGGTGATGGTGAAGGTTGTGATGATGATGATAGTGATGATGGGGCAGCGGTAGTGGAGGGGTTGCGGTGGTGTTGGGCAGCGGCGATCGGAGGTGGGAGGGGGGGAGGGAGCAATCGAGGCAGCGGCGAGGGGTTAGCGAGAGGGGTCTTTTTCTATTCAGTTTCACTTCAAAAAGGAGAGGGGGTTTTGTGTAATGGGCTCAGGAAATTTTCCTGTGCCTGAGCTCAGGGCCATTAAACCTACACACACACACACACTCACACACACATACACGAGGATAAAGGAGGAAAGATGCCGGGGAATTTCCTCCTATGGTGTCAAAAACTTACATCCTCCATGATTTTTTTCAATGATCGGCACTTATCATCTCCATCTTGATCATCTAAGATGTGGATACACCAAATATCATGTGGTTCCACCTCTTTTTCACCGTTGAATTAGTGGACGCAAAATTAACGGTTTACCAACAATAGAACTTTTTACATTGCTAATTCAATGGTGAAAAAGTGGTAGAATCACGTGAAATTTGGAGTATCCGCATCTTAGATGGTAAAGATGAAGATGATGAATACCGATCGTCGAAAAAATGGTGAATGATATTGATTTTTAACGCCAACTAATGAAAAGGCCTTCTAGGACCTCTTTTCTTTTATTATTCTTATATATATATATATATATATATATATATATGTTGTTGGCATATGGCCCGTCCAATCGCGTGGATGGGCCGACCCGTTGTGTTTCCCCTTTGCTATATATGTTGGATATAATGCCCTCAAGACAATTATTGTAATTGCAGGTAGGCGATTATGATAATTGCGGGAGGACCTATACATGTAGAACAGTCTTACTCGAAATGATAGTATACTATCTGGTTTGTCTTTTCATTAATATGTATACGTTTTACTTGTTATTACATGTCGCTAATATATAATGATGAAACCCGTAGGATTCTTGCTTGACTACCAGTATTATGATGGCGATCATATACGTGAGAGCTGGATAGTCCATAAGCACATCTTTAAATGTCCCTAGTCGAGAAAGTATCGAGACTTCGGATTAGACTAGTGTATATGTTTCTAGACCCTGACGAGGGGCGATGGCCGATCTCACAAGCCATTGGTATTGTGTCACCTAAGATAGTATATATGTGCTCATTGGAGGTGAGTACCGGACGGACTCGCCGAGAACTTATAAATAGTATTATATTTATCGTCAGATAGAAGTTCTCTAATAGCATGAGTACATGTTAGTCTTTTAACCAGAGATTGTCATTTGTCTCGTGTGAGTTCCCACTATACTTAGATTACTACCCTAGCACGACTCAAAAGAGTCGTGCAAACAGGTTTTAGTTGAGTACAGTTCTGAGCCATATGAAGGTAGTGAGTGATTGTCAGGGATTTGTCTCTTCTGGTATTAGGAGTCTATGTCGCGCCATATTCGATTGTCAGGGATCCGTGGCCATGGTGGATGAGATTTACCGATAGGAGTTCGGTAGTTTCTCGGTTGGTGATGAGCATGACTTCGGCACGACTTATCGGGTTTTTAAGGGTCTGACGTTACCACCCCCTAGACCTGGTTACGATACTCTTAGATGAAGAGACTGGACTGTATGGAGATCGTCACATTCAGGCTCCATAGGGTACGAATGGACTTGATTGTCGACTTCCATTTCGGCAGATACCTGCATAGCTGTTAAGTACAGCTAGTGCCGCTGATGTGCTTATGGTTTTAGATTTATCCAGTAAATCATTGCGAGCGTATTATCGAGTCTTTAGAGTCTCACACTGAGAGTTTTCCCGATTCAGGCGATATGATGTAGAGCCCGTATATTGATATGTGCAGGGGTCCAATTAAATACGTGTACTTGCTACACGGACTTTAATCGAACAGTTGATATTACTACCGGGCTTAAGATTAAGCCGGATTATTAAATCAAGTTTTGATTTAATATATATATATATATATATATATATATATATATATATATTCTAGTATTATTGTTCAATATTCATTTTCTCTCTTTTGGTTATTCGTATTTTTATACGGATACACGTATATGTATTTCGATACGTATACCGGATTGTATTCCGTATTTATATGGAATACTTATAGAAGGAGGTCACCTCATTATTGATTTTCTTTTAAGAAAATCAATTGGAAATGAGGTGGAGGGTGTGGTGGCTTTGGGTATGGTTGTGGACATGTAGAGAGAGATGTGCCTCATTTGATTATTAGAAAATGGTTGTGATATTTTTTATGGTTGAAAATCTATGAAGTCATTCTCTCCTTCATCCAATACTTAGCTCATTCATGTTATGACCAACTTCTTCATCCTCCTCTTCCTCCTTCTTCATTTGCTCTCTTGAGCTTGAGTTTGAGAGTGAAAATAATAGTGGAAAATTCCTACATCCCACTGTTCATTTCTAGCAAGCTCGGAGCGTTGGTTGCTTCACTAGGTGAAACTGGAACTTGGATTGGTTCTCTCGGGTGGATCATATTCAGCAAGGGTAGGCGCCTCTCAAGTTTGTTCCTGACGGTCTACGAGGAGCTTGGAAGGGTCTTCCACGATTGTGTGGACACGTGACAAAGGTTGTAATCCCTAAACCTTGCCTGCTTTCTTTTCTAGTTTAATATTTGCAACGATAGCTAGAGATTAGTTTCTAGCGCTTCCCGTAAAAAAAAAAAAATCGATTCCGCATTGGCCATGGTTGAAGCGGCAAGGCACTAGTAACTTTCATATATAGGTATACAAAGGCTAAAGTTTAATATATAAGAGGACACAAGAGAATTATATACATAATTGACTCAAGTATTCAAAAGAGAAAACTAGGGTTTTCTATGCTCCATTATCTCCTTCGCATTAGTAGCAGCCACGGTAAACAAGAGGGCTTTCCGACCAACGTTGTGATCGTCTCTCGCCGACCATCGCATAGAGAAGAAAGGAACACATAAGGAACAAAGATCAGAGATCCACCAAACAATAAGGAAGATCTTCTAGCCCGCTAAAGTATGCAAGATTCTAGTATTCGTATAGGCTACTGGTTACATATATTTACTTCCACTATTTTTGTATTGATCTTCGCATGGATCCGAATCTATGAAAAGATCTAGGATGTGGTCATACATCGCCATTAGCCTACATTGTTATCAGAGCCCTAAAGGGTTTATGATCTTTTTTCCCCTCTAATAGGAATATCATGTTTCGAAGTCTTAGATCATTAAAGTTTTTATTTTTAATTAGATCTAAAGGAAGGCTCTTTCAGCTTTTTGAAGCTCCATCTAAAAAAATTAATATTTTATTTTATTTTTATATGATTCAAAAGGACGCATGATATTTTCAGAGACTTTCTTGTGATCGCCCATATTATTTAACTTGTGATTTAAATAAAAGTTGATAATTTTTGTTTTAAAAATTATCGTAAAATTAAGTTTGGCAAGTTATTAATTTTTATCGAGATTAAAAAAATTGTTCTTTTCAAATTAAAGGATGGAGCCGCGATGTTTGCATCGATGGCGGCCACAATGTTTGAATAAAAAAACCTAACCTTAATTTTAAAAAAATATTTTATTGATGTGCGAATCTCAATAGGGAATTTTTTTCTGCATTATTTGACACTTTTTCAAAAATATTTTCTTAAAGATATTATAGAAAATATTTTCTTTGGTAAGGAAAATATTTTTAGTTGAGAAGATATTTTTTTTTGATATGAAAATATTTTTAAGAAGATTTTGAAATTTTTTAAGGATTTTATTATTTTTTATGTTGGATTTTAAAAAAAAATTGAGAGGAGGGTGTGCCGCGGCTTGGAGCCGGCGGCTCACAGAAGTTGCAGCTAGGCCGAGTCGACTTGAGTCGATGGCTCGATCAGAGTCGGGATCGTGCCGGTGGCTCGGGCTGGACCTGAGGCTTTGTAAGCCAAAGCCTAATAGGGCTTGTGCTGTTTTCTTTTTCTTTTCTGAATTTTGTTTTATTTCGAAAATAAATTCCGAAAAATTCAATAAAATAGCAAAAAAATTATTTTTCGATTTCAAAAATTATTTGGGGTTAGATGAAACATTTTTGCTCAAATGGAAGCCACGATAAATATTTTAATGATGCCGAAACAAGTCTTTTTTTTAATCATAAACATCCTAGGTGTGCATAGAATGGTTAACTTTAGTGCGAGCACACATAGAGACGCAAGTCGGTCTAAGAAAGAAAAAACTTTTAACACCTTAAATTTCTGATTTTGGGTGATTAATCTTTTGGTGAAATAATTACAGTTATTTTTCCTATCACTAAATATTTCAAACACTAAATATTTTAAGTGGGAGATTTCGGATATAATAGATGTAATAACCCGCTTTACCTTTGAGATCGAGATTCCATAGATTTTAACGAAAAAAACACCTATACTGAAATCGGCTAAAACAACTTATAGGATAATTTTATTTATATATTTTATGGAATGTAGATTTAGAATCGCCTAGTTTCTCTTTCCTTAATTATACAAATAATTTTGTTGCTATTACTCTTTGTTGAATAATGGAATTTTAAAACTGTTGCATATTACTCCAAATTAAAATGCTTAGAATCTTAACTAATCTATAAAATATTTAAGTACATATTTTTGTCGATAGTGTTTCATGGACAATTAAGTTGAAGGACCATATACTGGTGACAAGGAAACAATGTTTCATGACGCAGCACCACTGAGATGCAGTAGCCGTTGGAGGCTTAACGTATCAAAGGTCGTTTTATAGAACGAAGTTATTAGTAGTCGTATAATTTCTTTTCTTAATTTCTAAATCAACGTGGTATACGAGTGAGATAGGTATGCGGTTGTCTACGCACCAAATGTCTGCATGATTTGCAAAGCGATATATTGTGCACTAGATATTTTTGTTGTCTTCGTGCTAAGCAAATTGCGAGACGTGTTGTGTTGTAAAGATGTATCAATTATTTATTTTCCATTTTGAGTAGATCACTTCTAACTTATAGCTCCAGTTTGTCTGTTGAGCATATAATACTACTCCAGTTTATCTGTTGAAAGTAGCATGTTGTTCTAGTTTTTCTGCTGAGCAATCGTACTGCTCCAGTCTATCTATCGAGCAATATTAATAGGCTGCTATGTATGTTTTTTTTCTACCGAAGCAGTTTATTATTCGGAAAGCGAATGTAATGATGTTTTGTCTGTACGTTTGGATAACTGAAGCTTGTGGTTAAGTCATTGTGGGTGATAAACCAAAAGCGCCGCTTACATATCAATGAAGTATTCAGTGCGCAAGGATTTGTGTCCTAAACGTACGTGTACCTCATTCGAGTTAAGAAAAACAGAAAATAACTCGCCGAAAGTTAAGTGATCTTTTATGGAAAGTAAGGTGGCAATAATGAAAATGGCAAGTCACAAATCGTTTTGATTATGGGAGTATGAAAAGCTTCGCTCGTCATTGGATTGAGTTGAAACAGTTAGTTGCTACAAGCATTTATGTTAATGGAAGCGATTCGTGTGTCGGATACATATGAGTTTAGTTCTTTATTTAGATGTAGATGGTTGTCCACTAAATAACTTCCCTATTAGTCAAAATAGTTTTGTTATGGATTTAGGATAGTTAGTTAACTTAATGAAATATTTTTTTATCTCTTATAAGATTTATGGTTTTACGGGTTGACGTCTCTATGAATGTCTATATGACATTAAAGATTAGGTCAACAGTAGTTGGTTGAATTCACTGTTTGGGTTGATTTGACCGCGTTGGTTGATTTGATTGGAATTTTAGGCCAAACGTCGACTTATCCATCTGTAAGCATTGTTTATGTGCCTTTGCTATAGAAGGTAAACTCATTAATATGTTTATTACAATAAATTTACTTCAACAAACACAGACCAAATTAATTTGAAGTCACATGTTAGTATTAACTATTTCAAACTTCGTAAATGATTACTCGACACATGGCCACTATACTCGTACGAAACTGAACGTCGTTTTGAGTCGACTGCTACATCAGTGGAGTGCTGAGTTAATGCACTCTAGGATATGCGTATTTGATTGACCAGTTTGAAAAATGAACTCAAGCTACGAGTATCAATTTGAGCAGTTTTTGGGAACTATGCGAGAAGATGGAATTTTCCAAAAACTGATAGTTCCATGCATTGTGACAAATTGTGTTGCAAGCAGATGAAATAGGATATTTTAAGTATGGCAAGTAACATGACGGTGCGAACCGATTTTCCTATATCGTTTTGGGAAGATACGCCCTTTGAAGAGCCGCTCATGTTTTTTAACCATGTATCTTCACGAATTTAGTATTGACAGCACGTATTAGATATGGACAAGCAAGAGACCGAGATGGTCACTTGCGCCCATGCTACATACCATCTTAATACATTTACTTCTCATTTGTATGAGAAGTTAGGCACTTGAGGTAACTCGAAGGGACATGTATTTATAGGCTAGTACGTTTAGATGGTGGCTGCAATGGGTCATGTGAAGTTAAGTTCCTCAGAAAGAACTGCCGCAAAAGGAAAAAGTAACTCAGAATTTAGGTTCTTACGAGATATAGACTTCCTAGTCTACTGGCGCTGGATGATTATGTTTTCTTCCAATGGTTGGGAACAATGGGAGCCTTATTAGTCAACTAACGCGGGAGAAATGGTTTTCTCTAACGATTGGGGACTTATAGGAAACTCATTGTTCATAGTGTAGAAGAAATTAGTTTTCTTTGGCAGTTAAGGATAGTGGAAGCTTTTGTCGATTAGCGCAAGAGAAATCGGTTTTTCTCTAGCAGCTAAGGACAATAGTGATGAGATTCTTGGTGATAACTTTGAGCCAATCATAGAAACTGTTGGGTTACCCTTGCACTTAGTCTATGGTTTGGTAGCATCACTCATGCCATTTTAAAAATTAGAGAGATGCAAAGCTAACTAACCATGAATCTTGCTAGAATTTCTAGGGTAACAACATATGTATCAGATACAAAGAGGTAAAAGAGATGGGGATTACAACCTTTTGTAGGGTGTTTTTCGTCACCCCACTGAGATAGGAATATGTGCACGCTTGTCAGGCGTACTATAAATTCCCCCTGTCTAGGGTAGGCCGGGATTTATTGATTGTGAGGATCCGAATCTCCGGCAGTCGCGGACTAAGCTGCCGTTAATTACCCCTCGCCTTTGGAGCGAGGGAACCTCCGATTCACGGGTTAAACTGGTCATGCGAACTCAATGTGCAGTGTACGTGTGTTTTGAAAGGGGGTTTTGGATATGTCGGGAGCCACGCAGAGTTTTTACGGGGGTCCCGCTACCCGGATAGCGGGCTGAGGGTCAAGGGGGCTAGCAGCCCCCTTGCGGGGCAGCGCCCCGTTAAATTTTTTTTTCTAACAGGGACAGTGTCGTGGAGTGTGTGTGTATCTGTACATATATATACATGTATATATATAAAAAAAAAAGGGGAAAAAGCGCCCAAAGGACGCGTGGGGTCAGCGTCTTGAGCGCTGTGCGCTTAGGCGCTAGCGCGCCACGTGTCGACATGGGCGCTTTGTGCTTGAGCGCAGGCACGCCACGTGTCGGCATGTGGGTGCTTTGCGCTGGAGCGCAGGCGCGCCACGTGTCGGCACATGGGCGCTTTGCGCTTGAGCGCAGGGCGCTGGAGCGCAGGCGCGCCACGTGTCGGCATGTGGGCGCTTTGCGTTTGAGCACTGAGCGCTGAAGCGCTTAGGCGCTCGAGCGCTAGCGCACCACGTGTCGACACGTGGGCGCTTGACGCTTGAGCGCTTAGGCGCTTGAGCGCTAGCGCATCACGTGTCGCCACATGGGCGCTGGACGCTTGAGCGCAGGGTGCTCGAGCGCAGGGCGCAAGCGCACCACGGGTCGGCACGTTGACGCTGGGCGCTTGAGCGCAAGGCGCCGGTGAGAAAAATGGGCTTTTAGCCCCAGAAACTCTCGAAAGAGAAATTAGAGTGGAGTTAAACTCCTAAGATGTTTTGGGGTTGATGAAAGGGGTTCTTCTTCTTCCTCCTCAGTTGGCTGGATCTTGAAGATCAAGAGATGTGAGATTTTAAAAATCTCTTCTTTTTGAGATCTAATGAAAGATCTGAGTTCCCCTTTATGAGTTTTGTGGTGAATAACTATTTAGTTTTATAAAATGAAGAGTAAAACTCTTGATTTAATTCAAAAGAAAGGAGAAGGTTTTAGAACCTTGAGGAAGGAGAAAGATCTCAGATCTAAAAAAAAAATTTTGGAGAGAGAAAAGGTTGTTGGATATTTTCATTATCTTTGCCTTTATAGGCTATACACTTTACATATAGCCCCTTGGGCTTTACACAAATGGCATTTTGGCCATCTCATGGCTCATGTGCCACTTCTTTTTGCACATAAGCCATGGGCTTACAAAAAATTGGCTTTATGTCCATTTTGCATACATTCATGCACAAAAAATACATAAAAATTATTTATTACATGATTTGGTTGTTGGCATGGGGGGGGCCGGCCGCTTCATGGTAGGGCTCGCTCCGGGCATTGGCCCACTTGGCTTGGGGTTGACTTTGATTTTGACTTGGTCAACCGGGGTGTGAATTTTTACCCCAACAAATTGCCCCCCATCAATAAATGCACGCAGCATATATGGATCGTGTGCATGAAATTGATGGATCTTCTTTCACGTGGAGGCGACTTGCTTTGGTCCCCACTTTTTGGGATACTCTGCCCTTTTTATGACATGGACGGTCGACGCTTGACGCGTCTCCGAGATGGAGTGTCTGTGGTAGACGTTTCTCTGGCCCAGAGTAATTTGGTAGACGTGTCCCCGGCATGGAGTGTCGCTGGTCGACGTTTCCCCGAGGCGGAGTGTCGGTTGGTTGACGTATCCCCGAGACTGAGTGTCTGCTGGCTGACGTGTCCCTAGCACGGAGCGTCTGCTTGACGTTTCCCCGTTACGGAGTGTCACTGTTGGACGTTTCCCTGATGCGGAGTGTCTGTGTTTGACGTTTTCCCGATGCAGAGTGTCACTTGTTGACGTGTCCCTGGCACGGAGTGTCTGCTTGACGTTTCCCCCGCACAGAGTGACGCTGGTTGACGTGTCCCCGAGACGGAGCGTCTGCTTGACGTTTCCCCGTTACGGAGTGTCGCTGTTGGACATTTCCCTGATGCGGAGTGTCTGTGTTGGACGTTTCCCCGATGCAGAGTGTCACTTGTTGACGTGTCCCCGGCACGGAATGTCTGCTTGACGTTTCCCCGGCACGGAGTGTCGCTGGTTGACGTGTCCCCGAGACGGAGCGTCTGCTTGACGTTTCCCCGTTACGGAGTGTCGCTGTTGGACGTTTCCCTGATGCGGAGTGTCTGCGTTGGACGTTTCCCCGATGCAGAGTGTCGCTTGTTGACGTGTCCCCGGCACGGAGTGTCTGCTTGACGTTTCCCCAGCATGGAGCGACGCTGTTGGACGTTTCCCTAATGCGAAGTGTCTGTGTTGGACGTTTCTCCGATGCAAAGTGTCACTTGTTGACGTGTCCCCTGCACGGAGTGTCTGCTTGACGTTTCCCGGGCACGGAGCGTCGCTGTTGGATGTTTCCCTGATGCGGAGTGTCTGTATTGGATGTTTCCCCGATGCAGAGTGTCGCTTGTTGACGTGTCCCCGGCACGGAGTGTCTGCTTGACGTTTCCCCGGCACGGAGTGTCGCTGGTTGACGTGTCCCCGAGACGGAGTGTCTGCTTGACGTTTCCCCGTTACGGAGTGTCGCTGTTGGACGTTTCCCTGATGCGGAGTGTCTGTGTTGGACGTTTCCCCGATGCAGAGTGTCACTGGTTGACGTGTCCCCGGCACGGAACGTCTGCTTGACGTTTCCCCGGCACGGAGTGTCGCTGGTTGACGTGTCCCCGAGACGGAGTATCTGCTTGATGTTTCCCCGTTACGGAGTGTCGCTGTTGGACGTTTTCCTGATGCGGAGTGTCTGTGTTGGACGTTTCCCCGATGCAGAGTGTCGCTTGTTGACGTGTCCCCGGCACGGAGTGTCTGCTTAACGTTTCCCCGGCGCGGAGTGTCGCTGGTTGACGTGTCCCATAGACGGAGTGTCTGCTTGACGTTTCCCCGTTACGGAGTGTCGCTGTTGGACGTTTCCCTGATGCGGAGTGTCTGTGTTGGACGTTTCCCCGATGCAGAGTGTCACTGGTTGACGTGGCCCCGGCACGGAGCGTCTGCTTGACGTTTCCCCGGCACGAAGTGTCGCTGGTTGACGTGTCCCCGAGACGGAGTATCTGCTTGATGTTTCCCCGTTACGGAGTGTCGCTGTTGGACGTTTCCCTGAGCGGAGTGTCTGTGTTGGACGTTTCCCCGATGCAGAGTGTCGCTTGTTGACGTGTCCCCGGCACGGAGTGTCTGCTTGACGTTTTCCCGGCACGGAGTGTCACTGGTTGACGTGTCCCCAAGACGGAGTGTCACTGGTTGACGTGTCCCCATTACGGAGTGTCGCTGTTGGACGTTTCCCTGATGCGGAGTGTCTGTGTTGGATGTTTCCCCGATGCAGAGTGTCGCTGGTTGACGTATCCCCGGCACGGAGCGTCTACTTGACGTTTCCCCGGCACGGAGTGTCGCTGGTTGACGTGTCCCCGAGACGGAGTGTCTACTTGACGTTTCCCCGTTACGGAGTGTCGCTGTTGGACGTTTCCCTGATGTGGAGTGTCTGTGTTGGACGTTTCCCCGATGCAGAGTGTCTCTTGTTGACGTGTCCCCGGCACGGAGTGTCAGCTTGACATTTCCTCGGCACGGAGTGTCGCTAGTTCACGTGTCCCCGAGACGGAGTGTCTGCTTGACGTTTCCCCGTTACGGAGTGTCGCTGTTGGACGTTTCCCTGATGCGAAGTGTCTGTGTTGGACGTTTCCCCGATGCAGAGTGTCGCTTGTTTGACGCAGAGGTCGATGTTGGAATTGGTTGGTTTGATTTGTTTGATTTGAGTCAACATCAGCATCGCTACACTAGAATATGGTACCAGGAGTGAATCATCATTTGTCATGAGAGAATTTTGGGATTGGTATTTTTGTCGGCATCTGCATTGCTGCACTGGAATAATGCCAGGAGCAACTCATCATTTGCCCCGGAAGGATTTGGGAATTGGTGGCTTAGGAGACAGGTTTAGATCCCTATCGCCTAAGGCTTTTCAATCTTATGGGCTGTAAGGGTCACATAAAAGCATTTTCTCCCTGCGAGTCGAAAGGATCTCGTAGGCGTATTTTCTCCTTAGGAGTCGTGGGGACTCCTAAGTGTGTCGCTCCTTTGTGAGTCGTAAGGATCTCACGCGGGAATTTTCTCCTCACAAAGTCGAGAGGACCTTGCGAGTGCATTTCATCTTTTTTTTACGAGCTTGCGCCCTTTCGTGTTTTCACAAACTCGCCGGTAATCCTGCTGTTTTTACTCACGGAGCCCTTTCGGGTTTTCATCCGTGCCCGTTTTGCTTGTGGACATGCCGTTTTTTTTTTTGCGCTGGTGAGACTTTAAAACTAGTCTCACTGGCAGGACTTGGGAGAGATTGGGATTGTTTTATGCCCGTGAATTGTATACGGTTTTGCAGGATGTATGATCCAGACCGTAGGGCCGAAAAAATTTCGGGACTTTGTTGGCGTCTGCATCGCTGCACTGGAATATGGTACCAGGAGTGACTCATCATTCGCCGTTGAATTATGGGATTTGGAATTTGGTTGGCGTCTGCATCGCTGCACTGGAATATGGTACCAGGAGCAACTCATCATTCGCTATTTAGGGATTGGGATTTGGAATTTGGTTGGCGTCTGCATCGCTACACTGGAATATGGTACCAGGAGCGACTCATCATTCGCCACTTGGGGATTGGGGAGCGATGGCTTAGGAGACAGGTTTAGATCCCTATCGCCTAAGGCTTTTCAATTTTATGGACCGTGAGGGTCTCATAAAAGCATTTTCTCCCTACGAGTCGTAAGGATCCCGCAGGTGTATTTTCTCCTTAGGAGTCGTGAGGACTCCTAAGTGTGTTTTTCCTTTATGAGTCGTAAGGATCGCACAAAGGTTTGTTCTCCTCATGTATCGTGAGGACACATGAGTGGGTCTTCTCAATGGAGCATAACTCCAAAGGCGGAGACTAGCCGCGTAACTAGTGATTGTGGTGGGGCACGGGTATGACGAGAATTATTTGAGCCCGTGGATTGTATACGGCAGTCAATTTGGGGACTGGCCGTAGGGCTAGGAGAGTTTTGGGAATTTGAATTTTGGTTGGCGTCTGCATCGCTGCACTGGAATATGGTACCAGGAGCGACTCATCATTCGCCGTTGTTTTGTTTTTGTTTTTTTTTGTTTTTTTTTAACCGTGATTGCTCTATCATTTCAGCTTTTCTTATCGCGAAGATCGCGATTGCCCTATCATTTCGGCTTTTATTCACGGTTGCCCCATCATTTCGGCTTTTCTTTATTTTTCTTTTATTTACACATTTTTTGTTTATTTACATATATATATATATTTTTTACATTCCCAGTTTAACGACGTGGTGGTCGACTGTTCCCAGTTTAATGACGTGGTGGTCGATTGTTCCCAGTTTAACGACGTGGTGGTCATTTATTCCCAGTTTAAAGACTTGGTGGTCTATGGTTTGCTTATCCCAGCTCCTTGAACTTTGATCTTAGTGGGGCTGTGTTGATGACCGTAGCTCTGTGGCTTGTCGGTACATCTAATGACTATGAGGCTTTCCCGAGTTTGTATTGGTTCTCCACCCAATCTTTGAAAACATAGCAGTCTTCAATGGTATGACTCACCATTCTATGGTATGGGCAGTATAGGGGATTGCCGGTCATGTTCATCTCCTGTGGCCTCTTTGGAATAGACAGTTGAAGACCGTTGTTCAAGGCGTCCACAAATATTTCGCGGACTTTATCCCTCCTGAAGGAGTATACTTTCTTCTTTCTCTCCATTGGAATAGGTGCCCTTACTGATGACGGACCCTTAGGACAACCAGCCTTTGGTTCTCCTACTGTCCGCTTACCACGTTCAGTGTACGCATCGGAGGGACTGGAGGCTGATCGCGTCCGTTTTTCACAAAGGTGTTTCACTCTTAGGTTGAAGGGAGCATCGGTCGGCTGCTTCCGGATATCAAACCCCAGCTCACGAACCAAAATTTGATTTTGCTGTAATTCCAATTAGGCGACTTGCGTCATGAGATCCGCCACGACATTTGCCAGCTCGTCGACTTTAGAATGGACCTTAGCCATCTTCTCATCCCTGTCCTGAAGTTGCCTTTGAAGCCATTGGAATAATGCTTGTTCTATAGTTCCGGGTACGACAACGGGGTCATCCCTACCGCCTGAACTTGATTCTGCATGAACTACGGGTTCCTTTGGCTCAATGGCCTGAGCGAGCTCTCCATCATTTGGATCGGGCCGATGTTGGATGGCAACAACCGCGTCATTTTCACGGTTATAAGGCGTAGGAGGACTTGCTCCTCTGAGCTCCATCATGTAGACCGTATGGGTTGTGTATCTGTCTATTTCTTCTTCATTGGCAATGTGACTCGCTTGGCTCTTAGCTTGTTGCCTTGGTCCGCTCTTTTAAAGAAAGGCAGATGTCTGAGAGAATCAGGTCCCTGAAGGACTTCGGTCCCCGTTTGTATGAAATTGGCGGTCGCAGCTTGATTGTTTGTTAACACGCCAGGGGACAATGATATTTCTCCCGCCTTATATTGTTTCTTGACCCAATCCTTGAAGATGCAACAGTCTTTAATAGTGTATCCCAGCACTCGGTGGTATGGGCAAAAGTTAGGGTGATCAGTCCTGTTCGCTTCACTTAGCCCTTTTGGTTCTGGTAGCCGCAGGCCATTCTTCAGAGCATCTTTAAAAATTTTGTGGACCTTGTCCCTTCGGAAAGAGTAGACCTTATTTTTTCTTTCCTCCAAAGTTGGCTCTCGAGATTTGTTAGTTTTTGCTCCATCCGCTCTCTGCTTATTTAGAGGATCGGTGCTGTTAGAACCTTCGCCCTTTCGGTTGTCGTCCCTCCAAGGTTTCGGTCTGTTTGTGAACTGAAGATCCTGAGTGGATTCGGGCTTTGAGCGTTCCAATGTTTGGACCTTTTTGGTCAGCTCTTGGAATGTTTTAAGGCTTGCGATGCACAGGAAAGGCTTCATCCAGTCCTTCAGATTTTCTATAAGAAGACTGAGTGCTCCAACGGCGGTTCACATTTAACAGAGAGATTGCGCTATCGGACTATAAAATCCATGTTGCTTTCGTTGTTCTTTGGCTCTGTCCTTACGAGGTCGGCAATGGTGATTTTATCGCTGACACTCATGAACCTTTGCTTGAACATGGATTCTATTTGAGCGAACGTCGTGATCGAGTCATCTGGTATGCTTGCATACCAATCGAAAGCAACATCCGTCAAGCTATTAACAAACTGACGGAGAAGGAGCGCATCATTGCCCCCAGTATTTGCGCATGATGCTTTAAATTGGGCAATGTGCCGGTTCGCATTTCCCGTCCCATCGAACCTTTCAAATTTGGGGACGACATAGCCAGTGGGAAACTCCACAAGATCGTACCGAGCAGGATATGGTCTCCCGCTACTGCTGGCATCTTTTTGCTCTCCGGCTTCAGCTACCAACGTTTTGACTTTGTTGTCAACCCAATCCATGATTTGATCTTGAGTTAGCGGGTTGCCGTCATCGACCGCCAAGACATTTCCCGAGATAGGATGCGACTGGTCTTCATGTGGTCCGCCCACCTTCGGATTTGAGGGAATAGGCGTTGGCTGTCTCGGGACACCGCTTCCCAGTTCATGAGAGCCCTGCGCCTGATTGGGCGGCTGAGAGGCAAGTTGGGCCGTGAGCTGTAGGACGACATTTGACAAGTCGTCAATTTTTGAGTAGAGCTTGGCCATCTCCTTATCTTTGTTTCTGAGCTGCTTTCGGAGCTCTTGAAGCAGCTCTTGCTCCGCGGTCCTGGGGCAGAAAGTCAGCTCTTCTTCGCTTTCCGAGCCCGACTCCTCATGGACCGAAGGGTCTTTCTGCCTATCATCCTCATCGAGAGGGTTTTCATCACCCAGCAAAGGCGGCTGTCCTTGGGAAGCGGCAACCACATTCAAGCCAGATTGGATTCGAGATGTGGTGGCACTGTCCTTGCTCTTGTTGCGCGTGCCCACCATGTAGACAGTGTGGACAACATATTCAGCCATCCTTTCACCACTGGCAGTTGGTTTCGCGGAGCGGTCCGGGCTTTGTAAATTCATAAATTTTAACATGGTCGGAGCCCTAGCCCTTTTGTTGGCTCTGTATCTGAGCCTTTTCTGCCTTAGCTTCTTGATTTTGAGGGCTTGACCGGCATCCGTCGTCCAGGAAGCTATCGTTAGTCGATCAGTGGGGAGCTTAGAGAAGACACTCGATCGAGCGGTTTTCAGGGGCACCGCCGGAGCTTGCTCGAGATGCCCTGTTGCTTTGTTGGTGTTGATGGCCTTGCCCCCAGCTGGGGCCAAGGAGAGCCGCTCAAACACCGACTTGCATTTGAGTTAGGGTGCCTTCGAGGCTACCATATTTGGCCTCTTACCTTTCGAGACCGGTTTGTCTGTCACCGGGGCTTGAGGAGCTGGGACGGCGTTAGCTGATACAAACATAATAGAGCCAAATGGTAGCAGCGGCTCCTCCCACTGTCTCCCGAGACTGGCCGGAAGGACCGTCCTGGCATCCATTTTCATCGTGTAGGATATGGGAGCCGCGCTGAAAGCAGAGTTCGTCCTTAGAGACATTTTTGCTGTGACCGGAGATTGCAATTTGAAATTTGTTAATCTGCACAAAGAAGCGTAATTTCAGTACAGGCAATCGATATGTATATTGATTGAGTTCGCATGAACGTTTAACCCGAAATATGGGAGGAGAGATTGGTCCCACCGGGCGTGCCAGAATCTGTAGGGTGTTTTTCGTCACCCCATTGAGATGGGAATACACACACGCTTGTCAGGCGTACTACAGATTCCCCCTGTCTAGGGTAGGCCGGGGTTTATTGATTGTAGGGATCTGAATCTCTGGCAGCCGCGGACTAAGCTGCCGTTAATTACCCATCGCCTTTGGAGCGAGGGAACCTCCGATTGACGGGTTAAACTGGTCATGCAAACTCAATGTGCAGTGTACGTGTATTTTGAAAGGGGTTTTTGGATATGTCGGGAGCCACGCAGAGTTTTTACGGGGGTCCCGCTACCCGAATAGCAGGCTGGGGGTCAAGAAGGCTAGCAGCCCCTTTGCGGGGTGCGGGACAGCGCCCCGTTAGAAAAAAATTTCTAATAGGGACAGTGTCGTGGAGTGTGTGTGTATCTGTACATATATATACATGTATATATATAAATAAAAAAAAGGAAAAAACGCCCAAAAGATGCGTGGGGTCAGCGCCTTGAGCGTTGTGCGCTTAGGTGCTGTGTGCTTAGGCGCTAGCGTGCCACATGTCGACACGTGGGCGCTTTGCGCTTGAGCGCAAGCGCGACACGTGTCGGCACGTGGGCGCTTTGCGCTTGAGCGCAGGGCGCTGGAGCGCAGGCGCGCCACGTGTCGACACGTGGGTGCTTTGCGCTTGAGCGCTTGAGCGCAGGAGCGCCACGTGTCGGCACGTGGGCGCTTTGCGCTTGAGCGTAGGCACGCCACGTGTCGGCACGTGGGCACTTTGCGCTTGAGCACTGGAGCGCTAGCGCGCCACGTGTCGGCACGTGGGCGCTTGGCGCTTGAGCGCTGGAGCGCTAGCGCGCCACGTGTCGGCACGTGGGCGCTTGGCGCTTGAGCGCTGAGCACTGGAGCGCTAGCACGCCACGTGTCGGCACGTGAGCGCCTTGAGCGCTTAGGCGCTCGAGCGCTAGCGCGCCACGTGTCGGCACGTGGGCGCTGCGCGCTCGAGCGCAGGGCGCTAGCGCACCACGGGTCGGCACGTGGACACTGGGCGCTTGAGTGCAAGGCGCTCGGCGCTTGAGCGCCGGTGAGAAAAATGGGCTTTTAGCCCCAGAAACTCTCGAAAGAGAAATTAGAGTGGAGTTAAACTCCTAAGATATTTTGGGTTTGATGAAAGGGGTTCTTCTTCTTCCTCCTCTATTGGCTGGATCTTGAAGATCAAGAGATGTGAGATTTTAAAAATCTCTTCTTTTTGAGATCTAATGAAAGATCTGAGTTCCCCTTTATGGGTTTTGTGGTGAAAAACTATTTAGTTTTATAAAATGAAGAGTAAAACTCTTGATTTAATTTAAAAGAAAGGAGAAAGTTTTAGAACCTTGAGGAAGGAGAAAGATCTCAGATCTAAAAAAAAAAATTTGGACAAAGAAAAAGTTGTTGGATATTTTCATTATCTTTACCTTTATAGGCTATACACTTTACATATAGCCCCTTGGGCTTTACACAAATGGCATTTTGGCCATCCCATGGCTCATGTGCCACTTCTTTTTGCACATAAGCCATGGGCTTACAAAAAATTGGCTTTATGCCCATTTTGCATACATTCATGCACAAAAATTACATAAAAATTATTTATTACATGATTTGGTTGTTGGCATGGGGGAGGCCGACCGCTTCATGGTCGGGCTCGCTCCGAGCATTGGCCCACTTGGCTTGGGGTTGACTTTGATTTTGACTTGGTCAACTGGGGTGTAAATTTTTACCCCAACACCTTTGTAGTCCGTTCTTTCGCTTCATAAGCTCCGTGTTGAGGTCCCTTCGCTGCGATCATCAAGAACTCCGACTCTCGTGAGGCTCCAAGAGGTGAATGATGCATCTTGCTTGAAGTCTTCTTGATCCAAGATGATCTACCTTGAAAAATCTCTAATCCAAGCTTACACTTCATTAAACAACTTATTAGAGAAGTGAACACCCTAATCTAAATGGCTAGAATAGATGAGGATGATGAAGTAGGAATTTTGCTCTCTTTTGTTTTCAAATTCTCACACTTATTCATCACAAATGAAAAGCCAGTGAAGGTTTTCTTTAAAGAGAATGAACAAGAAGAAGATGCTAATCCTTTTGTGATGAATAATGAATTATTGTTGTGGTTACAATTGCAACTCTTGGTTAAGAATGAAAGGCTTAACCATTGTAGAGAATAAACCATTGGTTAAGGATTTGGGTTTGGTTAACAAATATCTTCACAAAATATCAAAGCAAAAGACAAAGTCAAAGCTTCATGAAGCTTCATGAAAAGCTAACCCAAAAGCTAACCCTAATCCAAACCCTAACGAGATTTAATCTCTAAATCATTGCTGCATTTGTAACCCTAACTTATTACAATATTATATATCACATATACAATATATTTTGTAACAAAAAGAAAATAATACAATTAACATATATCGCATATACATCAATGTATTATCCAATGAGAAAATGAATCAATAAAGCGAGCTTATATTAGTTAACGTAATATAATATATCACATATATAATATACATTAAATTATCGAATCAACACTTGATTCGACAATCCGGCTATATTGCATATAACCGACTAATATAACATGTACCAATCGAATCAACACTTGATCCGATGACCCGGCTATATCACATATACCCGGCCGATATCTCATATCGCGAGAATAGAATACGGTATCTCATATCATATTATTCTCGGTCCCGCACATATCACATATGTGCTCCTACTCCGTTTTGCCTGAGCCAGGAAACCTCTGTGTAGGATTCTAAAGAAACGTCAATACGCCGGTAGTAGGTGATGATCATATCAAACACCCACAAGCTGCAAGCGGTCAGCTAAACGTAACAGCCACCCAGGTATTGAGCGATCAGAAGATCAACAAGCAAGCCTGTACATTCTCCTGTGAATCCAATCAGTAACACTACCGTACAGTCTGGTCTATTCGTCTGATATGTCGCATATCCAGTCTAGGGGTGGTAAACGTCAGACCCCGGTAACCGATAAGTCGTGTCGATGTGAAGTTCATAACAGGTCAAGAAAATACTGATAACTCTTACCAGCAACACTCCAAATCAGCCTGGCTAGGAACTTCCAGTTATAGCCAATCGAACACAGCACAACATCAACTCCCTATACCGGGAGAGACGAAACCCCTTCTATCGCTCATTGCCTCCATATGATTCGGGGCTGTACCCAAAAGCCACCGTTTTGCACGCCTTTTTGGACGTGATAAGGTGGAAATCAAAGCACAGTGGGAATCACACAAGACTCTATGATGATCTCGGGTCTACAAACTAACATGTACCAGTGTCACCGGAGAACTGCTAACTGACGATATATATAATACCATCTAGGAGTTCTCGGCGAGTCCGTTTAGTATACCCAGTCTCCATTGAGCACCCGTACACCATCTTTGATGTCAAACACCAATGGATATGGGATCATCCATCGCCCATCATATGGGTCAAGATGCGTATACGCTAGTCTACTCTGGAGTATCGATGCCCTGTCTCGATACTCCCTCGACTAGGAACAGTTATAGGATGTACTCTTTGACTACCCTGGCCCTACTAGTATGATCTATATCATAGTCCTAGTAGTCGAGTACATATCCTAAGGGCTTTAAACATGTGAGAATAAGACAGTAAACCAATACAAGTCAACATATTAAGACAAAGTGAAACCAAATAGCATACTATCATGTCGAGCAAGAAAGTCCTCTCTATATATATCCAAGCATCCACTATAATATACATCACATGTACAACAATGGCCTCTAGGGCATATATATAACTAACAATCTCCCACATGCACTAAGGCCAGCTGTTGTAGTATCTCATACCCAACATCCCGAAGAGTCTCTCAAATTGTATCTGGGGAATGGCCTTCGTGAGTGGATCTACAGTGTTGTCCTTCGTGTCAACTCTCCTGACCTCTATCTCGCGGTGATCAACTATCTCCCGGATCAGGTATACCGCTTCAGAATATGTCTGGACTTCTGATGGGACCTAGGTTCCTTGGCCAAAGCCACAGCTCCATTGTTATCACAATATAAAGGTATTGGATGCTCATTGGATATAACCACACCAAGTTCAGTGATGAACTTCTTCATCCAGACAGCCTCTTTGGCAGCATCGTTGGCAGCGATATATTCAGCCTCCATCGTCGAGTCTGTAAGGTTCCTAGGCACACTATAGAGGTCTCACAATGCATCGATCATGCCAATTTAAAATTTTATGGGTGCCGAGAAACCCT
The DNA here is from genome assembly GCA_030015575.1 of Agapanthus africanus. Classification (NCBI taxonomy): domain Eukaryota; kingdom Viridiplantae; phylum Streptophyta; class Magnoliopsida; order Asparagales; family Amaryllidaceae; genus Agapanthus; species Agapanthus africanus. The sequence goes on along the minus strand of CM057346.1, from coordinate 574,852,150 downwards.
AATACGGATCGTCGGCTAGATTTCTAGGCGAAATACGAATCTAGTTAACACTTTAACTAAAGGAAGAGAGCTACAACCTTTGTAGATCCGGTTATCCACTTTCTTAGCTCCACGTGGGTGTCCTCTCGCTGTCCATCATGAATCCCGAACTCATTCGTCGGCTTCATCGGAGAAACGGGCGGAATAGGTCGTCGGCTTCGTGTCAAAGACGATCTACGTCGAGGCATCACAAGTTCAAGCTCCGACTTCACAAAGTTGTGAAACTTGTGAAGAAAACACCCAAAACAACTTTGCAAGAGGTAGAGGGTGAAGAAATAGGAGGTGGGTTCACTTTAGAATTGGATTTCACTCACTTTTGCTCAAGTTGCCATTGATGGCATCAAGCTTTTCTCTTGAAGATGAAGATGAAGAAGCAAATAGAATATGATAAGTATTGTGAAAAAGAATAATAAAATCCAATACTTATCATGTTCTAACCTAGGTTAAGTGTAGAGAATAAACCATGGTCATTTGGATGGGTTAGGGTTAAGCATGATGACAAGAATGGTTACAAAAGTCAAAGCTTCATGAAGCTTCAACTTAAAACAAAAAAGGCCACCATTCTCATCTTAATCCTTTTCAAATAAATAAATAAATAAATAAATAAAAATGCAAAACCCTAATCAACACTTAACCATGGTTTAATTCTTTATACTTAACAACAAGATCATGTATCATCAAACATGATACAAATATGTGCACAAAAGTATATCACATATACTTCTTGCACATCAAGTGAGAAAATCCATATAAAGTGAACCAATACTAGTTAATGCAATGTAGTATATCAAATATATAATTATACATTAAATCATTAAATCAACACTTGATTTAACGATCCGGTCATATCGCATATAACCGACTAGTATCCAATGTATCGGCTTATCGAATCAATGATTCGATAACTAGGTCATATCGAATATAACCAATCGAAACATTTATCGCGAGAATGAAATGCGGTATCACATACACGCATTATTCTCGGTCCCGCACATATCTCATATGCGCTCTTGTTTCGTTTCGCTTGAGCCAGGAAACCTCTGTGTAGGACTCTAAAGACTCGTCAATACGCCGGTAGCAGATGATGATCATATCAAGCACCCACAAGCCGCAAGCGGTCTGCTAAACGTAACGGCCATCCGGGTATTGAGCGATCAGAAGATCGACGAGCTAGCCCGCTCACACTCCTGTGAATCCAACTAGTAACACTTACCGTACAGTCCGGTCTGTTCGTCTGATACGTCGCATATCAAGTCTAGGGGTGGTAAACGTCAGACCCCAATAACCGATAAGTCGTGCCGATGTGAGGCTCATAACGGGTCGAGAAACTACTGGTAACACTTACCAGCAAATCTCAGATCAGCCCTGGCCAGGGACTTCCCTGTTACGGCCAATCGAGCACAGCGCAACATCAACCCCCAATACCGGGAGAGACGAAACCCCTCCTATCGCTCATTGCCTCCATGTGACTCGGGACTATACCCAAAGACCACCGTTTTGCACGCCCTCATGGACGTGGTAAGGTGGAGATCAAAGCACAGTGGGAATCACACAAGACTCTATGACGATCTCGGGTCTACAGACTAACCTGTACAAGTGTCACCTGAGAACTGCCATCTGACGTGAGGTATAATACCATCTGGGAGTTCTCGGCGAGTCCGTCCAGTGTACCCAGTCTCCACTGAGCACCCGTATACTATCTATGATGTCAAACACCAATGGATATGGGATCATCCATCGCCCATCTCATGGGTCGAGAAGCGTATACGCTAGTCTACACTGGTATATCGATGCCCCGTCTCGATACACCCACGACTAGGGACCTTGAAGGATGTACTTATGGACTACCATGTCCCCACTAGTATGATCTGCATCATAGTCCAGGTAGTCAAGTACACATCCTAAGGGCTTTATCAACATGTAACTATAAGACAGTTTAAAGAGACAAGTGTACATGTTAAGATAAAGAGTTAAACAGATAGCATACTATCATATCGAGCAAGAAAGTCATCTCTATATATGTCCAAGCATCCAATATAATATACATCATCTGTACAATACTGGCCTCTAGGGCATACATACAACTAACAGAGTCTGCAACGGTTTCTTGCTTGGAACTCTTCCAACAAACCGCCCTTCCATTCAGGGTAAAGACAAATCCCGAGTGCGACTTAGAGTCGTCCTTATCACGTTGGAAGATTGAATCGGTAAAGGACTCCACCTGGAATTCTCCGTTACCATACACCAAGAACATCTCCTTAGTCCTTCGCAAGTACTTGAGAATGTTCTTCACAGCTGTCCAGTGACTCTCTCCAGGATCTGCTTGATACCTACTCACTATACATAGTGAGTATGCTATATCGGATCTGGTACATAGCATCGCATACATGATAGAGCCTACTGCCGAAGCATAGGGTATCCCTTGCATGCGAGCTTTCTCCAAATCAGTCTTGGGAGACATCTCTTTAGAGAGAGTGAGTCCAGAGATCGTGGGTTGGTTCCCACGCTTGGATTCTTCCATACTAAACCTCTTTAGTATGGTGTCAATGTATCTGGATTGGGACAATCCCAGTATCCTTTTAGATCTATCTCTATAGATCTTAATTCCCAAAATGCAGGAGGCATCACCTAGATCTTTCATTGAGAATCTATGTGATAAGAAGAGCTTGACCGAGTGCAGCATAGGAACATAATTTCCTATCAAGAGTACATCATCCATGTACAATACGAGGAAGACAACCTTACTCTCTGCAATCTTCTTGTAAATACAAGGTTCATCTACGTTCTTGATGAAGTCAAACTCTTTGACTACAACATCAAAGCAGATGTTCCAACTCCGTGATGTCTGCTTCAACCCGTAGATTGATTTAAGCAGCTTGCAAACCTTTCCGCTGCTCCCACTATCTACGAAGCCCTCTGGCTGAGTCATGTACACGCACTCCTCTAAATCACCATTTAGAAAGGCGGTCTTAACATCCATTTGCCAGATTTCGTAGTCATGGTATGCAGCGATGGCAAGTAGTATCCGGATGGACTTAAGCATAGCCACTAGAGAAAAGGTTTCGTCATAATCCACACCTTGTCGTTGACGAAAACCCTTTGCAACAAGTCTAGCTTTGAAAGTCTCAACTTTTCCATCTACACCAAATTTCTTCTTAAAGATACACTTGCTCCCAATGGGTTTTACCCCTTCAGGAGCAACTTCCAAAGTCCATACTTTGTTGGTGTACATGGATTCCATCTCAGATCGCATTGCATCCAGCTACTTCACAGAGTCACCACTCGTGATGGCCTGCTCGAAGCTAGTCGGGTCATCATCTTCCATGATGCAATCCTTGCATCCACCATCTACGAGAAAACCGTAGTATCTCTCAGGTGGATGAGGAACCCTACTAGATCGGCGGAGAGGCTGGGGTTCGTCAGGAGCTACTGAATCCTATGGTTCCATCAAATCTTCTGTTGTAGTTTGTTCTGCTGGAATTTCTTCCAGTTCTACTTCAGAGCCACTAATCTCTTTTGCAAGAAATTCCTTTTCTAAAAAGGTGGCGTGTTGAGCAACAAACACCCTTTGTTCCTCACTGTGGTAGAAGATATACCCTCGCGAATACTTGGGATATCCAACAAACTTACACAAAACAGACCCTGCCTCGAGTTTGTCCGATTTTTGTCTTTTGACATAGGACGGGCAACCCCATATCTTAACAAAATTAAGATATGGTCTCTTCCCTTCCCATATCTCATATGGGGTGGTAGTCATAGATTTGGTAGGAACTTTATTCAGTAGGTATATGGTTGTCTCAAGCGCATACCCCCAGAAGGAAATAGGCAACTCAGCAGTGCTCATCATGAAGTGCACCATGTCTAATAGGATGCAATTCCTCCGCTCCGATACACCGTTATGCTGTGGTGTATAGGGAGGAGTTAGCAGAGAGAGAATCCCATTCTCTTTTAGATAGTCTAGGAACTCAGTGCTCAAGTATTCTCCTCTTCGATCAGATCGAAGGATCTTAATACTTTTGCCCGTTTGGTTCTCTACTTCGTTCTTATATTCTCTGAATTTCTCAAAAGCTTCAGACTTGTGTTTCATCAGGAACACATATCCGAATCTTGAAAGATCATCAGTGAACGTAATGAAGTACGAAGAACCATCCCTGGCATGTGTAGACATGGGACCACATACATCACTATGTATCAGCCCTAAGAGTTCCGTAACTCTTTCTCCGTGTCCACTAAACGGAGTTTTGGTCATCTTGCTTTTGAGACATGACTGGCAAGTATCATAAGATGAAAATTCGAGTGGATTCAAATATCCATCCTTATGTAACTTAGCTAGCCGTGTCGCATTGATATGACCTAGTCTACAATGCCACAAGAAGGATTCGTTCATTTCCGAACTCTTCCTTTTGTGTGTGTTTTGTGCATTAAGTATTGTAGTTTGGTTGACAACGTATATGCCATTATTTAACAATCCTAATCCAATCAACTTTTTATTTAGGAATATGTTCATAAAATTATCATGTACTACAAAATTATATCATTCTTTACTCAATAAAGAAACTGATATAAGATTGCATATCAGGGTCGGAATGTAATAGCATTTGTTCAGAACCAATGTATTACCATTTGGTAACACAAGGTGATATTCGCCAACTGCTTTGGCTGCAACATTTGCACCATTCCCTACTCTTACGGAATGATCACCCTCTCCCAGTTCCCTACCTTTTCGTAGCCCATAAAACATATTACATATATGGGATCCAGATCCGGTATCTAATACCCAGGACGTAGAGTGAACTGAGAAACAGTTCTTGATAACAAACACACCAGAAGAAGATGCATCAACATGCTTATTCTTCGTTTGGATGGCGTGTGAATCCAGATATTCTCCTATTCCCTGCTCAGACTTATAACAATTATAAGTGGAAGCAGGACCAACATTCCCCTACTCAGTATAATAAGCGGTTCAGTCAATACATCCATATTATTATCTTGATTAAGGCCTGACAGGGTCGCTACCTGGAGAGAGAGAAGAAAACACTTTAGCGTATGCTCTTGCAAGATTAGATTGGTTATTATCTTATCTAATCAGGATGGCTCCCACTGTTTTCATCAAATCTTCCTTCAAACCCTTAAAGGTAAGACTAGCCGGGATTAATTACACCTTACAAGTTCGCCAATCTTTTGTAAGCCCGCGGGGGCGCCCCGGCCGTCGATCCGACGCCGGAAACGCGGAAAACAAAAACTTTGCGAACTTTGCAAAACGGCACCACCGCGGACTTTTTACCCGGATCGGGCCATTAACCTAGCTAGCTAGCAAAAAGAAAAGAGTAGAGATGCTATACCAAACGATCCGTGTCCTTCGGTCTTCGTCTCCACTCCGATCTCCCGCGGAATCTCCGTCACCTCCTCGCTCGTCGGAAAGGGCACCACGTAGCCGGAATCTTTTACGGGCTCCCGCCTCTTGACCGAGGCAACTCGGGCGCGAAGTTGGCTAGCCGACGCGTCCAAGGCTTGCTATAGAATAGTGTAGAAGCTTGTCTCTTTGGGGTTTATGGAAGTTGCCTTGATGGAGGGATTTGAGGAGGAGAGTGAATGAAGAAGAGAAGCTTGGGATTTTTCAAGCAACAAAGCATGAAATGAGATGAAGAATCAAATTATCACCAATCAACCTCTCTCTCCTTTTTAAAGTGGCCGGCCCCCTCTCCATCAAATTAGATTGGAGAGAGAAAAGAGAATGGCATAAAACAATATGATCAATTAAGAAATGAAAAATGAGAGATAAGAATGGAAAAATGGTCACCCTTCATTCTCATCAAAGTCCACTCACAAGATAAGCAAATGAAAATGACCAAAAGGGAATCTCATGATTAAGCAACAATCATGAAGCCACACTTATGCAAAGAAACCCCTCACATAATGTTAATTGCGAACTTGCAATTAACACCCTCCATCACAAAGCCCGGCCGAGAAGGAATGAAAGAAAACCGGCCGGAACGGAATGCAAACTGGCAACTTCATAAAACCGATCCCGTAATAAATTATAGGAAAACCCCGCTACTGCAAATACATGCCCGCATTTGTATTCCCACTGAACACAAATGCAAAGAGACAAAACTACACTATCTTATACCAGGATCCGGCTTAAGCCAAAGCCGGCTAGTAAAAACTGTCCGATCGCGATCCGTGCAATACCGCACGTTTCCGATCGAACCCTGCCATATCTCCATACGGTCTCTACAGCGTTTCGCCCGAAACTTGAGTAACTGTCTGTGTGGTGGACTCTAAAGACTCGTCAATACCTTGGCTGTGGATTTAACCACTAGCACGTCAGAGGTATAAGCCAATACGTGACGGGCCACCAGGTATTGACCAAATGGGACGTCGATGAGGAAGCTCACCCTGACACCCTACTGAGCCTGTCAGTGACAATATCCGTACAGTCCGGTCCGTTCGTCTATGAGTATCGCATGGCGGGCCTAGGGGGTTGGTAAAAGTCAGACCCCCAAAAGCGGTACAAGTCGTGTCGGAGTGTAGCCCAGAACACCCTGAGATACTACTGGAATACCTACCAGCAAATCTCCTGCCTTGGCCAAGGACTTTTCATGTTCTGGCTCTCCTAGACACAGCACGACCTCACCCCCAATACCGGGAGAGACGAACCCCTGCAGATCCGCTCACTGCCTCCATGTGGCTCGGGACTGTACCCAACTAAAACCTGTTTGCACGACTCCTTTGAGCCGTGGTAGGGTAGTAATCAAAGTACAGTGGGAACTCACACGAGACAAATGACGATCCCAGGTCGATGAACTAACCTGTACACATGTCACCTGGGAACTGCTATCTGACGTCTGGTATATCCCAACTAGCAGGTTCCCGGCGAGTCCTGTCCGGTGTACTCATAACCCAATGAGCACCTGTATACATCTTAGGTGAACCAACTGACACCAGTGGCTTGTGAGACCGGCCACCGCCCCTCGTCGGGGTCTCGACTGTATACACTAGTCTACTCTGGAGAAACGATGCCCTGTCTCGAATCTCCCACGACTAGGGACCTTTTTAGGATGTGCTTATAGACCCCAGCTCCCACTTATATGATCGCCCTCATACTGCTGGAAGTCAAGCAAGAATCCTAGGGGCTTTATCAACGTGTAATAGCGACTCGTAAGGTCACCTAAAGCAGTACACGATGATAAAGATAAACCAGATAGCATACTATCATCTCGAGTAAGACTGTCCTAGCGGGATAGGTCCTCCCCTCAATCATTGCAATCACGTGCCTGTGACCCAATAATTGACTCTGAGGGCACTATCTCCAACAATCTCCCACTTGCACTCAAGGCTAATTATTGCGATGTCGCATACTCACAGCCCGTGTGATACCGAACACCCAACTCCTTTACTAGTCAGTCTCACAAAGCTCGTTTGCGAAACTATTGCGTTCGAGGAATAGCCTCAGTGAGTGGATCCGCTTTGATGTTTCTTTCTATGTCTCTCTATATCTCATGTTCGCTGAGAAAACTATCTCCCGAAATGAGCAATACCTGTCCTAGAATGTCTGGATGTCTGATGGGACCTAGCTCATAAGTGAACTCCAAATCCAAACTTCTTAGACTGTATCGTCAACTGAACTTAATCAGTATCCTGCGCCATACCTTCCCTCTGTATCCACCTGGACCACCTGTCCAAAATACTGCCCCTCGTCAGAGGGAAAACTATAACTCTGACAGCCACTCTGCCATCCAGGTCACCTTGGAAGCCTGGAATGATAACTGTCTTCCGAAGAAGACTGCCGTTATCATATCCCTAGAACATTCACTTATGTTCTAAAACTGCTTCCGACTGTTTCTCCAGGATTGGATCAATATCAACTTATTGCACCTACTGCAAGAACAACATCTGGTGTGGTACTTGACATCTCATGATTGACTCAATTGCCTAAGCAAGTGATCTGTCAATCATGCGTATCCCTCTCCCATTAGTCTGTAAGACACCTTTAGAGAGGGTGACTCCATTACCTGCAGGTACACTACCGTGCCAGGAGTCGTCCATTCTAAATACTTATAGAATGCTGTCAAAGTACCCTGATTGGGAAACCACCCAAATCTAGATCTAAAACCATAGATCTAGTTACCAGAATGTCTGATATAAGATCCAATTCCTATGTGGAGAAACTACTGTGTGACGACCAAAGTATAACCGATCGTAGTATAGGAATATCACTTCCTACTCTGTGTATGTCATCAAATACCAGGACATCACACCCTACTTCCCTCTCAACAGATCCATCCCCTATTCTGATGAAGTCAAACCTATGACTGTCACATCAGAAATAGATGATCTATCTCCGTTATATCTGCTTTAGTCTATAAATAGACATAAGCCTGATATCCACCAATGCTTCCGCTGCTCCCACTGACTACGACAACCCTCTGGCAGAGTCATATAGACGTGCGCTTCTAAAGCAAGTTTAGAACGACGCTATACTCATCCTTCCGCCGGGTCTCGCAGCCTGGAACAACAGTAATGGCAAGTCTGGGTAAACAAGAACCTCTCTGCCACTGTCCTTGAGTATACCGAAGTACCTCTCGGGTGCCTGAGGTTACCCACCTTATCTGCGGAGTGGCCAATAGAATGTCAAACCAGATTGAATCTTTAGGTTCTTATCAAATCTTCAGTAATCGTTTGCGGTTCTGGAATCACTTCCAGTTCTACCATACTCCCACTACTGTTTTCTGAAAAAGTCCATTTTTGTTAAAACTGTGGCGAGTCAAGAACAATATCTCTATTGATCTTCCAGATGGTAGAAAGTCAACCCTCGTCATAGCCCGGGTCAACCCACAAACAGCCACTACTGAAACGTGCCTTGAGTTGTCCAGAGTCTGGTTTCAAGCATAAGCCGGACAACTCCCCGTATCTTAACAATGTCAAGATATGAACTGTTCTATATCCAAGAAACAGAGGCACTGATTTAATTGAACCAGATTCAAATCATGCAGCTGTCTCCAGTGCATGTCAACTAAATGGAAGAGAGGCCGATCAGCGTTACTCAACTTAGGAGTACTTCCAATTATGAGTAACCTGAAAGAGAAGTTAGTTCTCTTAATCATTACTATCAACTGAATACCATACACAAGTATCTACATCTTCGATCTCTTTGAAGAATCCCGATACTTGCTATACCTGGTTCTCTACTCTATTCAAATACCTATAACTTCTCAAAATTCGGACCCTGTGTTTCCACGAAACACTTGTCTAAAAACTAGAGAAGTCATAAGTAAACCGAATATAGTACGAGGACCAACCCCTCTGTCCTAATAGACACTGGACAATATACAATACTCTGTATAAGTCCCCTGAGTCTAGTGACTCATTCACTGTGTGTCGTAGGTTGAAAACTGTACTTTTGGTTAAGAAGAATTACACCGCTGTTCAATACTCCTTACCTAACCATCCACTGATATAGGTAAATGTCATAGACATAATTTCAAAAAGTATATCTCACTCTATAAAAATAGACGTACAGATATATCAATTTGAAATTGGTGCATAACAACGGATATTCAAAACCAAATATTTGCCGACCGGCAAACAACCCAGGTGGCTTCCTCAAATATCACCAATTCCAACGAATCCCGATATAATGAGGATGGTCACCTAATTCCCAATAACTTACTCCCACTCATCATCTGTAAAACCATACAGATGTGAGAATCATACCTGGTAAATACATACCCTGGAGCAAGTGCCTAATTGGGAAATCAGCTTTCATTTAACAGTACACAGTGAAACTGAAACATTGAGATGTTTCGATGGGGTATCCTGGTATTCTTAGTAATGCCTCTTCCATTATCCAGATTCACAACTATAACCGTATAATTCTTTGCCATCTTTCCAAATCCCTTTACATGTCTTTAGTCATTACCTTCTGTACACCCCTTTAGGCCAAATGGTTTTCTTCCTTCCCTACCGTTCGGCACCAGCCTATGGTTTGGAAGAAGACTATCCAAAAAGCATAATGGGTGTACTGTCCTAATCCGAGGAGCACTCGCAATGCGAGAGAAGGTGAGGATAAAAGACAACCGAATGTACTTAATTCATAGGTGATTTAGGATTGACAAAGAAGTACATGGTTTGGTCGTGAATAGCAGTCGCAATTTACTTTGCCCTCTTACTAATCCCTTGCTTTGTCTGAACTTAATACCTTCTGTACACCGTTTAGGCTAATTGGCTTTCTTCATTCCCTACCGGTCGGCACCAGCCTAAGGTTTGGAAGAAGACTATCCAATTTGCATAATAGGTGTACTATCTCCTAAACCAAGGAGTACTCGCAACCTGAGAGAAGGTAAAAGGTAAAGACAACTGAATAGTCCTATTCGTTTTCTCCAGAACCGGAAACCATCCTCGAAGTCCTTCGAGTTCGTATATAACCATACGATGGTTTTGTCCAATGGAAGTGGACGTTCGTAGTAATACGGGGTGTCCTGGAGAAAAGGGTAAAAGTAGGAGTGGCAATGAGGTTTGCAACTCTGACAATCCAAAAGCCTGTGTTAAGAAGGTTCGGTAAACTTGGTCACTGAGTCATAGTCTAGGGTCGGGTCAATGGTCGCTGCCAAAGAGAGAGAGAAAAGAAACACTCAGCGTGCACTCTAACCTAGATCAGAATGGTTATCACTTTATCTAATCTGGAAACCTCCCACTGTAACGTCAAATTCTTCCCCAAACCTGAAGGAAGAATTAGTCGGGATAACCCGAGGAGTAAACCAACTCATCAGTGGGAATCGGGATCCAACTCTCATCGCATGATAACGTGACGGAATCCGCTCACGTTATCACACTCCAGAAGGTATGCGCATATCTGGCAAGTTTCAGTACTTTTGAAACTCCCGATGTGGATTTTTACCCCATGCTCTTATGACCTTGGCGTGAGGTCAAAATATCATAAGTCACATGTCAAGTTCTACCCGTCATTATCCTGGTTAATTTGAACCCACCCGTACATACCCTTGACGTAGGCCAAAATAGTAGTACGACTGTCCCAAACCAACGCATCTATCTATGCAACAGATAAATACCCGGCAGCTACCAAACACTATGCCTTGGCGTGAGGTCAAAATACATAACTTGAATACTACCGAATATTTAACTGAAATGACGGAGGGCTACGAATGGTTTCTGGCGAAAACCTTTAACGTAATGAACTTGATATCGTTGAAGGAACTGATAGCTTTATAAAAATATAGTGACGACAACCTTTGCTAAAGAGGTCACTCCCGGTGAAGGGATCTCGGCTCTTTCCCCGTAGAATGAGGTGCAGGATATTCCAACTGAATACCACGATGCAAAGCAAAAGTAATCGGCTATAGTGAAGTTACTGCCCTAACGCAAACTTTTGTCCAAGGGGTCACTCCCGGTGAAGGGATCTCGGCCCTTACCTCGTCGACTGAGGAGCAGGATATTCCAACTGAATACCACTGTGCAAAACAAAAGAGAACGCCCTTGCAATAACAGCTTTTTGAAAAAGTGTTCCAACAACATCATAAAAGGTTTGTTTAACTTGCATTGATCCGAATCAATGCAGCCCCATCAATTGATCACACCATAAAGAACGAAAATATACTGACGTACGTATATGCCATCCGCATTCGCCACTGGGTCCCGTCATCACCCGTTAGGTTAGCTAACTAACGACAGAGCGGGGACTGGACTAGCGCGGATGCAAAACATATACAACGTCTACTAATATATATATAAAATATAATTTTCGCTCAAGGCGTGATAAAAATGCAGCAACACAGAAATGTATAGCAACACAGATCAATACAGATATCTGGGATCCCCGGGTTTCACAGAGCCGCTGAAACCCGACGTTCCCCTGGTCGTGTGGATAGCCTGTGCAATGAAAAACCTAGACCCCTACGGGTGCGGCAAGTTACCCGCCAAAACCTGAAGCGAGGCAGCCCCCTTCAGCTACGTGAATGGACCACCCAGCACTTCACGGAATCCGGTAACTTGGGCACCCCTCCTGGGTCAACCCTATACCCCCTACGAGTGCGGCGAATAGCCCGCCATTCCTAGAGTGAAGCCCCCTCCGTCTCAATGCCATGAGATGCGGGCTTAGTTGCCCTCTAGAACCCGGCTATCCGTGCACCCCTCCGCGGGGTAATCCTAGTACAGAAAGTAAAATATACACACAACGGGTACATCGACCGCAACCAGGTCGTGCCCCAAAATAATAATACAAACAGGCAGTGACGGCAGTCCACATGTCGGACGCTCGCCCCGCAATATCAAATGTACATATAAAACAGAACTGTACTACCACTGCAACCAGGCTATCCCCCACGACCGATCCGCAACAACACAGTACAATCACAGAACATCAACGTGAAAATCACGTTCGCAAATCCGTCTAACCGGGCTATAGCAGTTAGACGGGATTTACCGATCAAGTGACATTCACGGTCGCAGATATAAAGTAAAAACTGTGAACTAGCATGTTTAAAATATCCGATCGAACAAATTTATCAAAGTGGGCCCCAAGCAGTACTGTAGCACTTACAGAAAATCTGGGCCCAAATAAAATATCCCAAAAGCCCTATTTCCAACTGATAAGATTACTGGGAAAATATGGTGCCATGATTCCTCTTATCCGCCGCGTAAGCGCGGCCAAACCAGGGTTTTGGCCGCACTTCCGCGGTGGAAGTGAGGAATCAGTGGATCGTATTTTCCCAGATTTCTTATAATTTGTTGTACATGTCTCTGCAATCACCAGAAAAATTTTAGGAGCTCAAAAAATTTTAACAGAGAACACATGTATACAAAAATACGGTTTTCGGGTTTTTGTTCGATCGAGTTCTAAACGCGCTAGACCAAGCTAGGGTAGGTTAACGGCGTGGCTCTGATACCATTGTAAGCCCGCGGGGGCGCCCCGGCCGTCGATCCGACGCCGGAAACGCGGAAAACAAAAACTTTGCGAACTTTGCAAAACGGCACCACCGCGGACTTTTTACCCGGATCGGGCCATTAACCTAGCTAGCTAGCAAAAAGAAAAGAGTAGAGATGCTATACCAAACGATCCGTGTCCTTCGGTCTTCGTCTCCACTCCGATCTCCCGCGGAATCTCCGTCACCTCCTCGCTCGTCGGAAAGGGCACCACGTAGCCGGAATCTTTTACGGGCTCCCGCCTCTTGACCGAGGCAACTCGGGCGCGAAGTTGGCTAGCCGACGCGTCCAAGGCTTGCTATAGAATAGTGTAGAAGCTTGTCTCTTTGGGGTTTATGGAAGTTGCCTTGATGGAGGGATTTGAGGAGGAGAGTGAATGAAGAAGAGAAGCTTGGGATTTTTCAAGCAACAAAGCATGAAATGAGATGAAGAATCAAATTATCACCAATCAACCTCTCTCTCCTTTTTAAAGTGGCCGGCCCCCTCTCCATCAAATTAGATTGGAGAGAGAAAAGAGAATGGCATAAAACAATATGATCAATTAAGAAATGAAAAATGAGAGATAAGAATGGAAAAATGGTCACCCTTCATTCTCATCAAAGTCCACTCACAAGATAAGCAAATGAAAATGACCAAAAGGGAATCTCATGATTAAGCAACAATCATGAAGCCACACTTATGCAAAGAAACCCCTCACATAATGTTAATTGCGAACTTGCAATTAACACCCTCCATCACAAAGCCCGGCCGAGAAGGAATGAAAGAAAACCGGCCGGAACGGAATGCAAACTGGCAACTTCATAAAACCGATCCCGTAATAAATTATAGGAAAACCCCGCTACTGCAAATACATGCCCGCATTTGTATTCCCACTGAACACAAATGCAAAGAGACAAAACTACACTATCTTATACCAGGATCCGGCTTAAGCCAAAGCCGGCTAGTAAAAACTGTCCGATCGCGATCCGTGCAATACCGCACGTTTCCGATCGAACCCTGCCATATCTCCATACGGTCTCTACAGCGTTTCGCCCGAAACTTGAGTAACTGTCTGTGTGGTGGACTCTAAAGACTCGTCAATACCTTGGCTGTGGATTTAACCACTAGCACGTCAGAGGTATAAGCCAATACGTGACGGGCCACCAGGTATTGACCAAATGGGACGTCGATGAGGAAGCTCACCCTGACACCCTACTGAGCCTGTCAGTGACAATATCCGTACAGTCCGGTCCGTTCGTCTATGAGTATCGCATGGCGGGCCTAGGGGGTTGGTAAAAGTCAGACCCCCAAAAGCGGTACAAGTCGTGTCGGAGTGTAGCCCAGAACACCCTGAGATACTACTGGAATACCTACCAGCAAATCTCCTGCCTTGGCCAAGGACTTTTCATGTTCTGGCTCTCCTAGACACAGCACGACCTCACCCCCAATACCGGGAGAGACGAACCCCTGCAGATCCGCTCACTGCCTCCATGTGGCTCGGGACTGTACCCAACTAAAACCTGTTTGCACGACTCCTTTGAGCCGTGGTAGGGTAGTAATCAAAGTACAGTGGGAACTCACACGAGACAAATGACGATCCCAGGTCGATGAACTAACCTGTACACATGTCACCTGGGAACTGCTATCTGACGTCTGGTATATCCCAACTAGCAGGTTCCCGGCGAGTCCTGTCCGGTGTACTCATAACCCAATGAGCACCTGTATACATCTTAGGTGAACCAACTGACACCAGTGGCTTGTGAGACCGGCCACCGCCCCTCGTCGGGGTCTCGACTGTATACACTAGTCTACTCTGGAGAAACGATGCCCTGTCTCGAATCTCCCACGACTAGGGACCTTTTTAGGATGTGCTTATAGACCCCAGCTCCCACTTATATGATCGCCCTCATACTGCTGGAAGTCAAGCAAGAATCCTAGGGGCTTTATCAACGTGTAATAGCGACTCGTAAGGTCACCTAAAGCAGTACACGATGATAAAGATAAACCAGATAGCATACTATCATCTCGAGTAAGACTGTCCTAGCGGGATAGGTCCTCCCCTCAATCATTGCAATCACGTGCCTGTGACCCAATAATTGACTCTGAGGGCACTATCTCCAACATCTTTCAGCCAGGCCAGTGTTGGTACTTTGAGGGAGGTTCCCCGTGCTTTTGCACGGACCTAATTGAAATAAACCTCGTTTTCCCAGAGGCATAACCCCGTTAACACCTTTCTAGTCAGCTACTTGATCGGCTAATTGTCCTGTGTAAAATTCTCTCAGGAGTAACTCTTACTCGCAGTGGGTATCAGGATCCATCTATCTCATAGAAGGTATGCAATCTCATTGCAAATTTCAACACTTGAAATTCCTGATAATATTTTGCCCCAAGCATCCCATGACCTTGATGGAGGTCAACAAATCATAGAGTGCTAGTCAAGTTCAACCCGTCATTTCTTGATTGAATCAAACCCACCCGTACGACCCTTGACGGAGGTCAACAAGGCCGTACGAATACCCTAATCCAATCTGCATCATATGCATAAACAGATAAATACTAGTTATCTACCGTACACTACGCCTTGACGGAAGTCAACAAACGTAGCACGAATACTAAGTAGGACTTATCTGAAATGACGGAGGGCTACGATAGGTTTTTCTGAAAATCTATTGCGTAATGAACTTGATAACGTTGTAGAAATAAGTGATTTTGAAAAGGAGTGTTTTGAGGCTTTTCTAGTTTCGCTAAAGAAGTCACTCCCGGTGAAGGGATCTCGACTCTTTCCTTATCGAATAAGGTGCAGGATATTTCATAAATACCGCTGTGCAAAGCAAGAACTATAGAAGCAATCAAAAACTAAACCGCGAGTTTGTAGCATCTGCCAGTTTTGCTAAAGAGGTCACTCTCGGTGAAGGGATCTCGGCTCTTTCCTCAAGGAATAAGGTGCAGGGTATATCATATATAACGCTGTGCAAAGCAAAAACTATAGCTACCCCTTTTTTTGAAAATTTGATTCTACAAAATCTTTTAGGTTTCTTTTCTTTTATTAATCTCATTAATAAATCCCATCATTTATGCTTCCTCAGTATCACAGAAGAAACGAAAGCAGTAATATTTATATATCATCATATATATTTATAGTATAAGCATTCGTCTCTGTTCCCCTCCGAAAGACGGCGACGACGACATGAGAGACGTCTTGCCTGAGATTCGGGACAGATGCTATTTGGTTTTATCCATCCACCTCTCCGAAGATGCCAAGTTGATTTATGGCACCGTGTATCGGAGGTTTAGACGGATGCGGCCGATGTAGCAGACTTCGTCAGATTCCCTCTCGTTTGAGGGGTTTTTGATTGTGGGGACGCTCTTCCCTGCAGGCGCAAGCCCCTGCAGTTAATTACGCTACCGCGTCGCGGTAACAACTTTCTCCTTCTCCAGAAATTTCACTTTGTGTCGTGTGTGTTTGTTTTGTTTGTGGTTGCCCGTGGATTGTATACGGAGACTAAGTTATGTCGTCGCCCGTAGGACGTGGATTAGTCCAAATCCGTAGTTACTTAGATTTGGGTTTGGTATTTTAGTTTAAGGATACGTTAGCCATATTGAGGCTAAGATCAACTTAAACGTTCGTCAAGGATACGTTAGTCTGATTTTAGACTAAGATCAATGTAGGGTGTTTTTCGTCACCCCATTGAGATGGGAATACGCGCACGCGTCTCAGGCGTACTACAGATTCCCCCTGCCTAGGGTAGGCTGGGGTTTAATGATTGTAGGGATCCGAATCTCCGGCAGCCGCGGACTAAGCTGCCGTTAATTACCCCTCGCCTTTGGGGCGAGGGAACCTCCGATTAACGGGTTAAACTGGTCATGCGAACACAATGTGCAGTGTACGTGTGTTCTTGTTTTGAAAGGGGGGGTTTGGATATATCGGGAGCCACGCAGAGTTTTTTACGGGGGTCCCGCTACCCGGATAGCGGGCTGGGGGTCAAGGGGGCTAGCAGCCCCCTTGCGGGGTGCGGGGCAGCGCCCCGTTAGAAATTTTTTTCTAACAGGGACAGTGTCGTGGAGTACGTGTGTGTATAAATTTGTATACATATGTATATATGTATGTATGTACACAAAAAGAGGGGGAAGATGCATCCAAGGGATGCGTGGGGCCAGCGCTTTGAGCGCTGTGCGCTTAGGTGCTGTGCGCTCAGGCGCAAGCGCGCCACGTGCGCTGCGCACTGGTGCGCAAGCGCGCAGGAGCGCAAGCGCGTGCGCCACGTGTCGGCACGTGGGCGCTTTGCGCTCGCGCAGGAGCGCAAGTGCGCGCGCCACGTGTCGGCACGTGGGCGCTTTGCGCTCACGCGCAGTGCGCTGGAGCGCAAACGCGCCACGTGTCGGCACGTAGGTGCTTTGCGCTCGAGCGCTAGCGCGCCGGCGAGGAAAGGAGGGCTTTTAGCCCCAGAAACTCTCGAAAGAGAAATTAGTGGAGTTAAACTCCTGAAAAAAAAGGAAAATGTTTTGGTTGGGGAAATGGGTTCTTCTTCTTCCTCCTCTGTTGGCTGGCTCAAGAAATGTGAGATCTAAAAATCTCTTCTTTTTGAGATCTAATGATAGATCCAAGTTTCCCTTTATGGGTTTTGTGGTGAAAAACTAATTTGTTTTATGAAAAGAAGAGTAAAACTCTTGATTTAATTCAAGAGAATAAGAAGGTTTTGGAACCTTGAAGAAGAAGGAAAGATTTCAGATCTGGAAAGTTTTTAGAGAGAGAAAAAGTTGTGGGATATTTTCATTATCCTTGCCTTTATAGGCTATACACTTTACACATAGCCCCTTGGGCTTCACAAAATGGCATTTTGCCTATCTCATGGCTCATGTGCCATTTCTTTTTGCACATAAGCCATGGGCTTTACAAAAATTTGGCTTTATGCCTATTTTTCTTACATTTATCCATAAAATAAAATAAAAGAAATGCAAAAAAATTATTTATTACAAAATTTTTATCTTGGCATGGGGGAGGCCGGCCGCTTCATGTTCGGGCTCGACCCGGGCATGGGCCCACTGGATCTGGGCTTGGGCCCACTTGGCTTGGGGTTGACTTTGATTTTGACTTGGTCAACTGGGGTGTAAATTTTTACCCCAACAATCAACTTAACGGAAAGAGCATTTAGGGGCTCTATTGTTCCAGTTTAGGGACGTAGTGGTCCATAGGTAGTTTAGAGACATTGCGGTCCGTTGCCAATTTAGGGACATAGGGGTCCACAGGTAGTTTTAGGACGTATAAGTCCATGGGTTTAAGGACCCCACAGTCCGTATGGTTGTGTTTAAGGACGCATTAGTCTGTTAGTTTAAGGACGCATAAGTCCATGGGTTTAAGGACCCCATAGTCCGTCTGGGTGTGTTTAAGGACGCATTAGTCCACGAGTTTAAGGACCCCGAAGTCCATATCGATGTGTGGTTGTCGGGACCCGTCACCTTTCTGACGTCATTGAAGGATTACAACGATAGGTGTCAGAGGAGTTCAGAGATGTACCCTTGAACCGGATGTAAATTGATTTAAGAGAGCAATCTTGCTCCGTCAATTTAATTTGAGGACTAATGACCATGATTGGGTTAAGTCCAGTTGAGAATATTCAACGTTTTTATCTTTGGCCTATTAGGCCTGTGCTAGGGCTTTGCCCATGTTTAATAATGCACTGCATTTTATTCTGGCCTGCTATGCCTTTTTGATTTGGGCTCTGTCTCTTTATAAATGATGCAGAGCATCTGTATTGGTCTGACAGACCTTTGTTTGGGCTCTGCCTTTTTTTAGAATAATGCATTGCATTTAGTTTGGCCTGCTAGGCCTTCTTTAATTGGGCTTGGCCCTTCTGTAAATAATGCAGTGCATTAATCAAATTGGCAGTGGCTTGTCAGGCATTTTGCGCCAATTAATGGGCGCAAGCGCCTGTGGAGGTGACACGTGTCACGCTAGCGTAGTGCGCTGCGCTGTTGCGCTGTGACACGTGGCGCGGTCTGATGAGTTGCGCCAATTTCAGAGAGCAATGCTCTATCATAAAAGCGCATAGCGCAAGTGGTCTTGGAGCTGACACATGGCGCTCTCTGGTGGCTTGCGCCAACCCAGGAGCGCAACAGTGCAGTTTTTGCAAGTGCAAGGCACTGTTTCAATAACTTGATCCAATTTTGGATTCAAGAAAAGAATCTTTAAGATTCCAGAACCAATGGTTCATAAAAAAGTGCAAGGCACTATTATTATTTTTATTTATTGAAGATCATTGATCTTGTTCTTAGATCAATGATCTATTTCAGAAGAAATTCTTCTTCTTCTTTTTTATAAAGGTTTTTTACCTTTTTTCTTGAGTTCTTCTCAAAAATTCTTCAAAGTTCTCTCTGTTTTGAAGTTTTTGATTTCTGTGTTCTCTCTTTTTTTCTCTTCTCTCTTCTTTTGAGTTGGGGTCTAGGGGCCTTTATATAGTGCCCCTTAATTTGTTAAAGAGATCATTCTCAGAGTGATTTGGGGAATTTTCCCCACCGTTGGATCTTTAATCCAAGAGCTTCTGTTTTACAGAAGACAATTTTCTTGTTTTAACAAGAACAGAAAGATCTTACTGGAATTTTAATTCTGTTTGGCGCAAGTGCTCCAGCGCTTGACACGGGTCACGCAGCGCACTGCGCTAGCGCAGCTGCGCTTGACACGTGTCGCGCAGCGCACATGCGCTTGCGCAGCTGCGCTGACACGTGTCGCGCAGCGCAGCGCTTGCGCAACTGAAGCGTTGCTTCCTTTAATTTTTGTTTTTTAATAGAGCCTTGGTCTGATTGGGCGCACTGCCTTGGGCGCTGCGCTCCCTGCGCTGGCGTGCCAGATTTTGACACGTGGCGCTCTGCGCGTAGCGCAGGGGATCTGAAGCGTTGCTTCATTTATTAAAATTTACTTTTTCAAAGCAGAGCTTTGCTCTGATTGGGGGAATCAGAAGCGTCGCTTCATTTCCCGTCTTGGAATTTGAACAGAGTTTTGCTCTGATTAGGGTTAACAAATGCCCCCCCACCGTTGCGCTTACGTGGCCCCAAACATGAGCGCAACGGTGGCAAAATCCCAACCGTTGGGAAGTTGAAACGGCACTTAATGCCTATAAATAGGACCTTTGGTCGCTTAGATGATTTTCATCTCTTCATAAGAATTTTTACTCAGAGCCCTGCTCTTTCGTTCAAGTACTTTTCAAAAGTTCAAACTTTAGAGAATTTTAGGTTAAAAAAAATAATAATAAAAAATAAATTAATTTGGACTAAATTAAATCAATTTTAAGAGCCTTGCTCTCAATAGATCCCTGATCGAAAGAAGACCCGCTTAGGGTTTCTCTTAGCAGAGCTTTGCTCTAAAGGGATCTAAAGAGAACTCTATTAGAGTTCCATTAATAGAGTTCTGATCTTCTGAAAGGATCTTATCTATAATTTCTTAATTCATTAATGGAGCTTTGCTCATTTTAAATCATATAGCAGAACTCTTAAAAGTCGCTAATTTTGTTAGTTTTCTTTTATAGGAGTTATGGACGCCCATATATACGATCTCGACGAGATCATCTCTTACGGGGACATCCGCCGACTCGGCCGCTCTCAAAATCGAGAATTCACGAATGCAGAGTGTGTCGAGATCATGAGCCGCTTCGACGCATATAACGGTCAACTGCTTCCCCGACGTTCCTCTCTCCTGAAGCTTATCGTGGGAGCCATTTGGGAAGCACTTCTCCTATTCTGTTCCGGCGTGCCGCTTGGGGCATTGGATGCTGCTGAGGATAAGGTGCACTCGGTGTATCTGATGCACCTAATCTCGAAGAGACGGCGAGACAATCTTTTCGATCTCCTGCACCAGGCTTTCCAACAGTTCGCTATACTCGCTGCTTATTGGAGGGAGGAAGACATCAGGGGGGGCCCCGACGCTTGTGCTCACGAAAGAAAGCACACTAGGATGGTCCGCGAGGTTTGGAAAGTCTTAGATAGGGTTACTTTCGAGTTCCTCAATCCATGTCCTGGGTCTGAGGTTATACCATTGTAAACGTTTCAACAATGTTATTTATTTCTTTATGATTGTAAGAACCCTTTTGAAATATGAATGGAAAAATTTTATTTCAGCTTGTCTTATTCCTAGTTCTGAGTCTTTTGCACATGCATGAATGAGTGTGTCTCGAATGCTTGATCCAACGCCAATCAGATGTTCTTTCTGTCGCTTTCTTCTTTGCTTTATTATCCGCATGTTACCTTAGTGAACATGGTTGACAGATAATAGAGTAAGCATCTTAGTTTCTTCAAGAGATAGCGATGGCTTAGGCCGCAGGTTCAGATCTGCTGCCTAAGACTTTTCAATTCTATGAGACGTGAGGGTCTCATAGAGACTTTTCTCCCTACGGATCGAGAGGATCTCGTAGGTGAATTTTCTCCTTAGGAATCGTGAGGATTCCTAAGTGTGTTTTCTCTTATAGGTCGTAAGGATCCTGTAAGAGAATTTTCCTTCTTACGAGTCGAGAGGACTTGTAAGCGATTGTTTCCCTCCTTGTCGAGATTCGACTTTGGAGAGTGAGACCCGTGAATAGTTTACAAGAGGCCGTTTTAGATCGACTTGCAGGGTCCCAGTGCTTAGGAAACAAGTTTTTTAATCCCTGCCGCCTAAGGCTTTATCTTGTAAGTTGAGACGAATCGGGAAGTTCTCGTGGAGACACTGGTTTCTCTGCGGGCCGACGCGAATCAGGAGGCTTCCATCAAGGACGCTAGTTTCCCTGAGTCGAGGAGTTTGCCAAGGACACTGGTTTCCCTGGGGTTGAAACGAGTCGAGGTGCTCCTGCAAAGACGCTAGTTTCTCTGCGGGCCGACGCAAATCGGGGTGTTCTCTTCAAGGACACTGGTTTCCCTGAGTCGAAGTATTTTGCCGAGGACGCTAGTTTCCTCGAAGTTGAAACGAATCGGAGTATTCCTGCGGAGATACTGGTTTCTCTGCGGGCCGACACGAATCAGGAGTCTCTCATCAAGGACGCTAATTTCCCTGAATTGAGGAGTTTGCCAGGGACACTGGTTTCCGTGGGGTTGAAATGAATCGATGTGTTCCTGCAAAGACACTAGTTTCTCTGCGGGTCGACACGAATCAGGATGTTCTCGTCAAGGACACTGGTTTCCCTGAGTCGAAGTATTTTGCCGAGGACGCTAGTTTCCTCGAAGTTGAAATGAATCGGAGTATTCCAGCGGAGACACTGGTTTCTCTGCGGACCGACGCAAATCAGGAGTCTCTCATCAAGGACGCTAGTTTCCCTGAATTGAGGTTGCCAGGGACACTGATTTCCCTGGGGTTGAAACGAATCGATGTGTTCCTGCAAAGACGCTAGTTTCTCTGCGGGTCGACGTGAATCAGGATGTTCTCATCAAGGACACTGGTTTCCCTGAGTCGAAGTATTTTGCCGAGGACGCTAGTTTCCTCGAAGTTGAAACGAATCGGAGTATTCCTGCGGAGACACTGGTTTCTCTGCGGGCCGACGCGAATCAAGAGTCTCTCATCAAGGACGCTAGTTTCCTTGAATCGAGTTCATTTGTCAAGGACACTGATTTCCTTGGGGTTGAGATGATCTCTGGTGGTCTTTCAGATTTTATATGAGTTACCGTCAAAACCGTGAAGCTAGGACTTTGATCTTCACTTCATTTGCTGGCACTGCGTCTGCTGTATCGAGACGAATGTCACGGTTGTCTCTAGGTCGTTGGTGAACCGTCGAGATTTGGCTTCGCTTTCTGGCGGAGCCTGTTGGGAAGGCGTGGTTCCGTCTTTGTTTGTGCCCTTAGATTGTATACAGGGATCGATGTGATCTCAACTGTAGGGCGAAAGTTTCATATATTTTTTTTTGTCTCATTTCCGCAATGCTCTATCATTTCAGCTTTTATATCGCGAAGGTCGCGATTGCCCAATCATTTCGGCTATTTTTTACGGTGCCCAATCATTTCGGCTGTTTATTTTATTTTTACTCGCTGCTTTTTATTGCGAGTTGCCCAATCATTTCGGCTATTTTGTGTACATACGTTTTTACTTGCTACTTTTTATTGCAAGTTGCCCCATCATTTCGGCTATTTCATATGCATGTGCGGCCTACTGGCTTTTCGCCGTAAACCTGAAATTAGACACCGATTTCGGCATCAGCACCGCTACAACTGGGATATTGCCAGGAGCGAATCATCATTTGCCTCTGTCGATATCGAACAAAGGTGGCTTAGCGAACAGGGTTAGGATCCTGTCGACTAAGGCTTTTAACTTCATGGGCCGTAGGGGTCTCACAAAGATATTTCTCCCTACAAGTCGTGAGAATCTTGTAGGTGTATTTTCTCCTTAGGAATCATGAGCATTCCTAAGTGTATGTTCCTCCGTAACTCGTAAGGATCCTACAAGAGGGTTTTCTCCTTGTAAGTCAAGAGGACTCACAAGGGTTGTTCATCATGCGAACATATCCCCAGTCACGGATGGGACTTGGTTAGGGAAATGTTTATTCACGCCCGTGAATTGTATACAAGGGTCAGTACTGAGCCGCTTGTAGGGCAATATCCAAGGTTGTGGGGGGTTTGCTTAAGCACAGGTTTAGGTCTCTGTAACTTAAGACTTTTAAATCTTATGAGCCGTGAGGGTCCCATAAGAGAGTTCTCCTTACGAGTCGTGAGGATCTCGCAAGTGTACTTTTTCCTTAGGTATCGTGAGGATTCCTAAGTGCGTTGCTCCCTTGTGAGTCGTAAAGATCTCACGCGGGTTGTTTCTCCTTACAAGATCGAGAGGACCCTGCAAGTGTCTTTTAACGAGGTTGCGCCCTTTCGGATTTTCACAAACACTCGCCGGTAGCCCTGCTGTTTTTACTCACGGAGCCCTTTCGGGTTTTCATCCGTGCCCATTTTGCTTATGGACATACCGCTTTTTTTATTCTTCTTTTTTTTTATTCTTTTTTTTACGAGGTCGTGCCCTTTCAGTTTTTCACGAACACTCGCCGGCAGCCCTGCTGTTTTTACTCACAGAGCCCTTTCGGGTTTTCATCCGTGCCCATTTTGCTTATGGACATACCGTTTTTATTATATATTTTTTTATATTTTTTTTTATTCTTTTTTGTATCTCGTCAGCCTGGGGATGCTGCGGTAGTAGTTTAAAAACGTTTCGGTCGTCAGCTAGTTTTAGGACATTTCGGTCCAGCATTAGTTTAAGGACGTTTCGGTCCGCCATTAGTTTAAGCACGTTTCGGTCCGTCATTAGTTTAAGGACGTTTCGGTCCGTGATAAAGAAGGCCGGCTACTACTTATAAAGTTTGGGCTTAGGAAGATAACGAGCGGACATAGTCGTCGTCATCTATCATTGACCTAGGCTGTGACTCGTTAGGCATAGTATTTCTTCAGGAAGCGACCATTTATTGGCCTGAAAGGCCTTTCACCGTGCATATCCATGAGTAGATAGGATCCACCCTGGTAGACCTTGTTTATGATGTATGGGCCTTCATAGTTCGGCTCGAATTTTCCGCGCTTGGCGCGATTGGGAATCATAGGTCTTTTGACCACTAACACGAGTTCGCCTTGGCGGAATGTCCTCGGACGGGTTAATCTTTCATATGAGCACGTCATCTTTGCTTTATAAGCCTCCATATTTTGTTGCGCTATGAGCCGGGTTTCATCAAGGGCATCAAGCTCTTCAAGCCGAAGGTGAGCATTTTTTTCGTCCGTTAGCTCATAATGAACCGCCACTCGTAAAGAGGGTAACTCTATCGCGAGAGGGAGTACTGCTTCTGTACCGAATACTAACGCGTATGGCGTAGTGTTCGTGGCCGTCTTGAACGTGGTCCGATACGCCCAAAGAGCTTCCTGCAGTCTCTCGTGCCAGTCCTTCTTATTTCGGGACACCGTCTTCTTCACGATCTTTGTCAAGGTCTTGTTGAAGGCCTCAGCTAGACCGTTAGCTCGCGGATTATAAACTGAGGAATATCTCCAGTCTATATTATGTTGTTGCGCGAAGCGACTGATCTTGTGGCTTCTGTAGGCTGGCCCGTTATCGGAGATGATCCGTCGCGGGGTTCCAAACCGATATATGACGTGCGTCTTGAAGAAATGGAGAATGTTTTCCGTCTTCACTTCCCTCAACGGTACTGCTTCTGCCCATTTGGAGAAGTAGTCAGTCGTCGCCAAGATGAAACGATGTCCTCTAGACAATGCCGGTTCGATGGGGCCGACTATATCAGTCCCCCACATTTTGAACGGCCAGCTGGCCACTGTTGGATGTAGAGGATTTGGGTGCTGATGGATGAAGTCCCCATGGATCTGGCACGAGTGGCATTGCTTCGCATATTCGAAGCAGTCCTGAATCATCGTGGGCCAGTAGTAATCCATCCGTTTTATCTTCAACTTCATCTTCGGACCTGCTTGGTGAGAACCGCAGAGTCCGTCATGAACTTCTTGAATGACTCTCTTCGCTTCGTCAGGCCCTAGGCATCTCAACCACAGAGAATCAAATGACCTCTTGTACAGAGTATCATTGATGAAAGCGAAAGACATAGCTCGTTTCACAAGCTGATGTCTTGAGGACGCATCTTCAGGTGTTTGACGGGATTTGAAGTAGTCTATAAAGACTTCTCTCCAATCCTCAGCCTTTTCTTGGTCTTTTATTTGCAGGGTCGTCTGCTCAGACGCTCCCTTTCCTTCGGATGATTCCGAAGATATTTCTGTTGGGGTAAGCACCCGACGGCTTTGTACTACGATCCTTACATCATCACGATTCTCGTCAGCCAGTTCTTTTGCGAGCTTGGCTAATGCGTCCGCTTTGCTGTTTTCCGCACGCGGTATGTTTTCCAAAGTGTAGGAGGGAATTTGGGTCAACAGTTGTTGCACCTTTTTGCCGTACTTCACCAACTCTGGTTTGCACGTTTGGTAGTCACCATTTACTTGACTGACGACCAGTTGAGAATCTCCGTATATAAGAAGGTTTTCAATTCCGATGTCAATGGCGATCTCGAGGCCTGCTATCAAAGCTTCGTATTCGGCTTCATTATTCGTCCTCGGCTCTGTTAAGGAGAAAGCAAAGCGCATTATCCCTCCTTGTGGAATTACGAAAATGAGGCCTACCCCCGATTTGATTATAGGGATACTTTGTTTGCGCTTCTTCATGGAAGACGCTCCATCAAAATAGAGTTCCCATCGGGTATTACTACCGTCGATTGCATCAAACGCATGCTCGTCTGGCAGCTCGCAATTCAAAGGCGAATCGGCAGGTATCGGATGCTCAGCGAGGAAGTCGAAGATGGCCTGGCCTTTTACTGCCTTGAGAGGTTGATAGGTTATCGAGAACTCCATCAAGAGTAAAGCCCATTTAGTGAGTCTCCCCGTCAATATGGCCTTCGACATTAAATATTTAAGGGGGTCCACCTTCGAAATGAGACGGACTTCATGTGCCAACGCATAGTGCCTGAGCTTTGTTATCACAAAGATCAACGCCAGGCAGTGTTTTTCAATGGGGGAGTAGTTGCTTTCTGCCCCCAGCAGAACTCGACTTAAGTAGTAGAGTGCTCTTTCCTTTCCTTGGTCGTTCTCTTGCGTCCATAATGCGCCTAAGGAACCTTCGAGGGCAGTCGTATAGAGAATGAGGGGCTTTCCCTAGACCGGAGCAGCCAGCACTGGCGGGTTTTGCAAGTACTGCTTGATTTCGTCTAGCGCGCTTTGGCATTTCTGATCCCAGACGAACGGGGTCCCCTTCTTCATCAGGTGGCTGTAAGGACGACACTTGCCTGAAAGGTTGGCTATAAATCGCCGTATATACGCGAGCTTTCCCTGGAGAGACCGCAGCTGTTTGAGAGTTCTCGGCGGAGGCATTTCCATGATCGTCTTAATCTTCGACGGATCTATCTCGATACCTCGGTGTCGGACGATGAATCCTAGGAATTTGCCTGAGGAAACTCCGAATGCGCACTTGAGAGGATTCATCTTCAAGTTGTATCGTCGAAGGCGTTGAAATACGGTCTTGAGATGCTCGAGATGCTCCTCGTACGATTTTCTTTTAACCACGAGGTCGTCGATGTAGCATTCGACGATTTCATGTATCAGGTCATCGAAGATCTTCGTCATGGCCCTCTGATAAGTAGCACCAGCGTTCTTTAGACCGTAGAGCATCACCTTATAACAGAATATTCCTAGAGGAATCTGAAAAGCGATGTGCTTCTGGTCTTCGGGATGCATCTTGATCTGATTATACCCTGATGAGCCGTCCATGAAGGAGAAAACCTCATGAGTGGACGTGTTATCTATCATCAGCTCAATGACCGGTACTGGAAAATCGTCCTTCGGGCAGGCTTTATTGAGATCCCGGAAGTCCACGCATATGCGTACTGTCCCATTTTTCTTCATCACCGGGACGATGTTGGCGATCCATTCAGGATATTGAACCTCCTGAATAAAGCCAGAGTTGATTAGCTTCTTGACCTCGGCGTTGATACTCATCTCAAGCCCGAGCCGCATTCTTCTTGGCGCTTGTTTGACCGGCTTGACGTCCGGAGATATCGCCAATTTATGCACAGTAATTTCTGGATCTAGTCCTGGCATTTCGGAATAGTTCCAGGCGAAGCAATCTCTGTACTGTATAAGCACGTCTTTTAACGCAGCCACTCTTTCTTCAGACAGCAACTCGCTGACGAATGTCGGTCGCGGGTCGTTCACCGTTCCCAACTCAATTTTCTTGAGGTTATCTGCGGTGGTATGTATCCTATCCTCCAGCTCTTTCGGCGCTGGTGGAAATTCTGAGATCACCTCGTCGTTGCTGTTTTCGAAGCACCAGGGAAGGCCATCCGTGTTCTCGGGCTCTTCTTTTGATATCGTTATCATATGACAAGTACGAATTCGCTTCCAAGACCAATGTGGAGCTGGTTCTGCTCTCGTGGCTTTGGGTTCGTGCTTCTATGGCGGCGTTACCCTCCAGTTGTCAGACAGAGCGAACTTGCCGAGCTGATACTGATCTTCGACCCAATTCTTAAAGCTGAAGCAGTCTTCGAGAGGGTGCCCTATTACTCGGTGATAAGAGAAATAGTTTGGGTGTGAGACTTTGCCTGCTTGTTCGGGGTGCTTGGACTCCGGCAGTGTAAGCATCTGGTGTTTTAGAGCGAGGTCAAGTATTCTCTTCGTCTTGTCCCGAGGAAAAAAGTACGCTCGACTCATTTTCTTTGCAAGGGACAGATCTGGACCGATCAATTCCTGCTCACGTGGCTTCTTAGTCCCGCTTTGTTGTTGTTGAGCGCTTTTTTGGCCTTTAGATTTATTTCTGCCTCTGCGTCGAGCCTTTTTTATAACAGGTTGACAGGGGGTAGCGTTTTCATCTTTCACGACCTGCTGGAGGAGGCGTTGCGTTTTGGCTTTCTCGTAGATGGCCATTTCGCGGTTGTGGTCGTCTTGAACTTTTCGACCAGCTTCCCTTATAAGCTTGTCCATTTGTTCTTCGAAGGACAGACTGGGCACCTCTACATCAGGAAATTTTACTGGTTCAGTATTAATGTCCTCCCATTGAGCATCTGCTTCTTCATTGAAGTCATGTATGACGTAACAGTCGCAGAGCAGCTCTTGTTTCTTGGACCGAATGTATCCGAGTCCGATTATTTCCATCCTCCCACTAGGCAGCTTGTGCTGAGTTCCGAGGACGTTCCAAATCCTGTCATAGAATTTGGCTCTTCGAGCGGTCTGTTTGAAGGATATCCCCTGGCGCTTCAACAGCCTTTTCAAGCCTTTTGTATAATATCTGGGGAGACGGATGGGCTGAAGCCTGTCAAGCGTAGGATCCGCACCGTGCCAGATTTCTTTCTCCATTTTGGTTTCTTCAAAGCGGTAGAATAGAATTGCCTTTTCGCCTTTTTGCCTGGGAGGAACATAGAACGTCCGCAACTCCTCTACCGTGTAGGTATCGAGCGCATCCAGTTCTTTATGATGTTCAAGTGGAACCATGGCGACTTGCAGCCTCTGCTTTTCGTCAGCGGACGTTTGTATTGAAGGCCGAGTAGAGAATACAGCATGGACCTCATCTTCCGAGTCACTACCAAAGATCAATGTAGGAGCGGATGGTCTCGGCTTGTTGTATTGGGGTGGACCCGAATAAACTATCTCCTCATCCTCCTCGGTATCACTGCCGAAGACAGGGATGGTGGCGTTAGCTTTGTTTTCCGTCTTGTGACATCTCTCTATGTCCTCAAAATCCGGTAAGAAGTATTTGGCATCTTCATATTTGCGAACTTCGTTCACGGAAAACGGGTTCAGTTCTCCCGTCACGGTATACTCGAGACCATCCTTAAAATATTTCATACACTGATGTTGTGTAGAGGGGATGATGTTGTACTCGTGTAACTATGGTCAGCCGAGCAGAGCATTATAGCACGTCTTGGCGTCTATGACGTGGAACTTAAAGTCCGTAACGAGTAGCCCAAAGCGTAGCGTCAGTATCACAGACCCAAGAGTTCGTGATGATTGAGAGTCGAACCCGGAGATGGTGATCTTGTCCCGAGCGAGGTGCTGGACGCTCATGCAGATTTCCTTTAACACCCGCACGTTAAGGAGATTAACGGAAGATCCATTGTCGACCAGGATTTTTCCTATCTTTATATCATGGCAGTATCCTGAGACATAGAGGGGGCGATTGTGTTCGCACGTCTCAAGGAGAAGGTCTTCATCACCAAAAGTGACATCGGCCGTGTGCACTTCCTCCAATTCATCCTTCATCTTTTCTTCGGCCAGGAAAGCTTGGAATTGCTCCGGCTCCTGTAGTTCCTTGATTAACGAATCTCTCACCTCTTTTGATAGTAAAAGGGCGTCAAGAATGCTGAGCTATGAGGGTAGCTTCCTTAGATGCGCTAGAACGTTGTAATCCACCTTATTTTTCTTCGGCGGATCCTTGGCAGTTAGCTCTTCCATGACTTGGTCATCTAGGGCGATATCCTCAGAGACCTTTTCTTTCCCTTTATCTTTTTTGTTTGAGGGCCCGAGATTCTTTTCGGGTAGCGTCCGATTACGCAGCCGGATATTCTCGCAAACTTTCGGCTCTTCTTCTTTTCCTGAAGTGGACTCTTTAAAGAGGAGGCTAAGAGCCAGCTCCTCGTCAGAATCGCTCCCGAATGTGAGCACTTGTGATTCCCCGACGTTAACCATGTGACAATTGCCGGTAGTTCTGTCACGCCCCTCGGTCGTATTTTTCTGCTCCCGACGAGTCTTGCGCTTCTCCCGCTTAAAATGTTGTCGGTGAGAAACATATCCTTGCCACCATTTATTGAAAGCTTTGCACTCTTCGGTGGGGTGCGAAACCTTTTGATGATACAAGCAGTATGAAGGGTGCATTTCCGCTCCACCGGTAATGTTTCCTTCAGAGGATGGTAGCTTCATACCCATGGATATGGCCTTAGCAAACCTTTTCCTCGTCTTGAATTTGCTTTTATCTGCAGGGGACGTACTTTGCTCCAGCGGGAGTATTCCAACTGTTTCGTCAAGTCGCGGGCGTTTGTCCCTTTCAAATATGACCGCCTCGCGTTCCCGATCAGTTTTGCTTTTAAGACGGGCTTCGTTCAGGAATGCATCAATCATTTCGTCCGATGGTCCTAGAAGTTCTGGCTCAGGATCTGCCCCCGGCTTTTCAGCACAAAGAGTTTCCTCATCATCTGTAAAAGAATGGGAGATCATATGACAGCTCACCGCGTATTTCTCGGATTCATCCGACGAGCTCTCCCCCTCATCTTCTTCTTGAAAGACGTGGTTGAGGAACTCTTGAAGTGTAATGGGAGTCCGCGCTTTCTGGTTGTATTCCCCCAGCGTGTCGATTTGTTTTTGTAAGTCCGTGCGCTTGTCGCCGGGCTTCACGAGTTTCTTGGATTTCTTCTTCTTTTTCTTTGAAGATTTTGACGGCTGGTTGTGAGTGCTTGGGCTACCACCATCGGTCTTTTGAGTCAGACGTGGCTTCAACATCCCTTCAATGATCTGAGGTTCCAACGGGTTCTTCCACCTGATCGCTGGGCATGTTTGAAGATCGTTTAGCATCCTCTTTGTCTTGGTTGATAACATAACCTCCCATGGGGCTTCTTCAAAGAGAGAGCATGTTGCCCCCGGCGTATTCATCCTTTTAGGGGTATGAGGCTGCGGCGGATTCACCTTCCATCTATCGGACAACGCAAACTTGCCCAGTTGGTACTGATCCTCAATCCAATTTTTAAAGACGTAGCAATCTTCGATCGGATGACCCAGTACCCGATGATAGGGATAGTAGTTAGGGTCATTGA
The DNA here is from genome assembly GCA_030015575.1 of Agapanthus africanus. Taxonomy (NCBI): domain Eukaryota; kingdom Viridiplantae; phylum Streptophyta; class Magnoliopsida; order Asparagales; family Amaryllidaceae; genus Agapanthus; species Agapanthus africanus. Next base: position 574,820,930 of record CM057346.1, on the reverse strand, counting down.
CATCATTCGGCTGCACGGACGTCTTGGATCCGGCAAATTTATGAGTCGGTTGCGCAATACCAGCTCAAACAGTCTCCCCGTTTTATCTCGAGGAAACGAATAGGGACGTCCTAGCCTCTCCTCAAGGGGCGCGCGGACGCATATTATTTTGACGGACAGCCGGTTTCAAGTTGCTCGGCTGTTGTTGAGCATTAGCGACAACGATCGCTTTTCCCTTCCCTTTCTCGTTTCGAGAGTCCGGCTTCGGAGGGGGTGGTCTATGGCCTATCTGATCCATTTGAGCCAGCTTGTCGATCAGGGCCTGGAAGGTAGTCGGCTTAAAGAACATCATAAATTGGGATATGGTCGCCTGCGGATCGAGGGTTCCAACAAACATGCCTACTGCTAGAGCCTCTTCTATGCGTTGTTCGCATTTTGACCATAGGTTCCTCCACCGTATCGCATACTGAACCCATGTTTCGCCTGGTTTCACCATGGCATTAATCAACGCCGTTATCGGGGTACGTTCGCTGGCACTCGCGAATCGTTGCGTAAACAGCAACTCCATCTCCGTAAAGGTCTTGATAGAGTCGTTTGGGAGCTCAGAGTAGCATTCGAATGCTGTATCCGATAAGCTACCAACGAACTGACGAAGCAGCAATTTATCATCACCGCCGGTGTTGCCGCAGAGCGCTCTGAACTGGGCAACATGCTGGTGGGGATTGCCAGTCCCCTTATAGACATGGAATTTCGGCATTGTATAGCCCGGCGGGTACTTGATCTGGTCATACCAGCTCGGATATGGTCGCCCCGTTTTTACGACCTGACCGGCTGCCTCAGTCGCCTGATGAACCCGGATCTGCTGAGCTATATATTCGTCCAAGTCAGCCTTGGAGATTGTGTCCTCCTTGGCTGTTGACAGAACTGGTGGAGGATTTGATATTTCTCCCCCGTCGTCTTCAAGGATGATCGGAGGATCTTCGGCAGGAGGATCTTTTTAAATCATCATTCCTACCATGTCCTGGAACAGGAGGGCCATTCGCTTTATGTTGGCTGCTTGTTCAGCAGCCTCTTTATCATTCTTCTCCAATACCCGACGAAGGAATTCAGCGTCAGTTTCTTGCTCCTGGCGTCGATCAGATGACGCTTCGGGGCTTTCTTTTGGCCCAGTGAGTGCGGCCATCGCGTTCATCATTTCCTGGAGCTTTTGCTGTTGCTCCTGTGCTTTGGTCACTGACCGGGTAAGTGGTCTATGACCTGTAGATGCACGGCTGTCCTCCTTTCCCGATGCCATGTATACAGTATGAACCACGATGCCCCCGGACTTAGGGCGTTTAGGTTCACTGCCTCTGACATTTGCCGCGGGCGTGGGAATTTTCTCCGGCTTCCTTCTCTTGTGAGCCGTTGAAGTTGAGGGGGCCGTTGCAGCGGGCACCCAGGTGGTTGTCGTCCTTTGTTGTTTGATTGGACGGTCATTTTCTTCCTGTACTTTAGCCCTTTTCTGCTGACGAGAGTGACCTTGGTCAATTACGGAGTCTTGAACCCTCCGCCAAACTTTATAAATTTTGGAGGACAGCCGTTGAGCGGGCTGCTCCAACTTTGTTTCCGGAACCCTTTCCGCAGGTGGAGGAGATCTTTTTAGCGTAGCAGTTGGAGAGTTCTTACGTACCCTCCTAAGTGTTAGGTTTGCCTAGCACCCTATACTGAGTTTTGAAGCATCACATGTCTCAAAGTTTGGATTTTGATGGTGCTAAACAAGCATGCAAAGGAATCGATCCTAGAAAATTAGGGTTACAAAACTTAATGCTAATAAAATTAGGGTTTCGAGACTACAACCTTTGTAGCTCCCTTTTGTTGGACTCCTTGGTCTCTAGGGTGTTAGAAGAAGGTCCTCTTGAAGTCCTCTCACGTCCACGACGATCCACCCGGAGTTCCCCGTCCAAGCTCGCAACTTCGAGAATCGAAGAGAACACTTTAAACAAGTTGGCTAAACTTGTGTAGAATGATGTTGTGGTTAAGATTCTCACTTCAAAAACCTTTCTTTATGTGTATTTTATTCACTAGAAAAAACTAGAGAACAAATGGTGAAGGAGGAAGAAGATGGCTTTTTATTTTAACAAGTGTAGAATGAACCATGAAAAGAAAAAAGAAATATATCTTTATATATTTTATTTCTCCTCACTATAAACCATGGTTAAATGATGGAGACATTATTTAACTTGAGTTTTAGAACACAAAGAGAAGGATAACTCAAAGTTAGAGGTAGGTGAGAATGGTTAGGTTTAAAGAAGAATGTAGAAGCAAGCAAGAATTATCCTTATCTTTTCTATTTTGTTTTAAACAATAAATCAAATAATAATCCATATATTCAACCATGGTGTGAGTCTTATATTGCCATCTTATTCCATATATAAACAACCATGATAGATGGGTGTATGTATGTATGTATGTATGCACATCCAAATGTGCATGAAACTAGTAAGAAAGAAAGAAAGAAAAACATACATGCATGCACACATCCATCATCCAAGAAAAGGTTTTAAGTGAGAAAACTAATGGTTAAATGATAAATCAACACTTGATTTATCAATCCGGCCATATCACATATGACCCTACCAAAAGCAAGCCGCCCGATCAATGTACGGTATCATATACGCGCATTTTAATCGGGTCCATGCGCATATCGCATACGTGCACCACAACGTTTCGCCTGGACTAGGTAACTCCTGTGTCGGACTCTAAGACTCGTCAATACGCCGGCAGAGGGTGATGATCATATCAAGTATCCCCAAGCCGCAAGCGGTCAGCTAAACGTAACGGCCACCCGGGTATTGAGCGATCAGAAGAAAACAAGCGAACCTGCTACAACTCCCGTCGAGCCAACCGGTAACACTACCGTGCAGTCCGGTCTCTTCGTCAGATATGCTGCATATCGAGCCTAGGGATGGTCACGTCGACCCCAATAACTCAATAAGTCGTGCCGGTGAATGGTCTATAACAGATTGAGAAACTACTGATAACACTTATCAGAAAATCTCAGCAGCCCTGGCCAGGGACTTACTGATATAACCAGTCGGGCACAGCACAGCATCAACTCCCAATACCGGGAGAGACGAAACCCCTCTTATCGCTCATTGCCTTCGTGTGTCTCGGGACTGTACCCAACGGCCACCTGTTTGCACGACTCAGTAGAGCCGTGGTAGGGTGGCAATCAAAATACAGTAGGAGAACACACAAGACTCTATAACGATCTCGGGTCTACAGACTAACCTGTACCAGTGTCACCTGAGAACTGCTATCCGACGATAGATATAATTCCATATAGGAGTTCTCGGTGAGTCCGTCCAGTGTACCCAGTCACCACTGAGCACCCGTATATGATCTTGATGTCCAACATCGATGAATGTGGGAACATCCATCGCCCATCGGTATGGGTCTAGTATCATATACGCTAGTCTACTCTGGTATATCAATGCCCCGTCTTGATATACCTGCGACTAGGGACTTTCCAGGATATGCTTATAGACTACAGATGTCCCACTAGTATGATCTCCATCATAATCAGAGTAGTCAAGCCGATATCCTCAGGGCTTTATCAGCATGTATGAATGAATAAAAGCATGATCAAAACAACATGTCAGATAAAAAAGAACCAGATAGCATACTATCATGTCGAGCAAGAATGCATACTGAATATATATATACATGTATAGATACATCCACTATCATATAATGGCCTCTAGGGCATACATATATCCAACACTAAGTGGTTCAAAACTGTTCCCAGTTGGAACAGCAGCATTAACTTCCACCACTGGAGCAAGTGGAGTTAGCCCTGAGGAGGAGTTGCCCCCGGCCTTCCTCACTTGGCGCCAGTGGCGACGTCGAGCGCGTCGAGCTGTCGGGACCGGCTCGGCGATAGGGACAGTTTCGTTTTTCCCCCTGTCCGGATGAGACGCCGCTGGTGTTAGCCTCTTGAAGACTGAGGTTATCCTTTGAGGGGGGATATTCAATCTGTCAAAGACAGATCCTCGAGCAGGGGCAGGAGCCGGAATAGTCAGCCTTGAAAAGACTGACTCTTTGACAGGAGAAGCCGCCTTGGCGACTTCAGGAGCAACTGTTGCTGCCTTCCTCGGGACAACCACTTTAGGGTTCATGGGCTTCTTGGCGGGCCCATCAGAGTTCTGATCCAGCCTGGCAAAGACCGAGGCTGCTGGTTTGATATTGGATGACCCGTTGAAAGGGGCCGTTGTAGCAGTGAGCCGATCGAAAATCGACTTCTTGTTCGCTTCTGGTGCGGGCATTGAAACAACGAAGCTTGCAGGCGGGAGCATGGTCCCGAAAAACAGGCCGGTGGTGGCCTGGGTCACCTGTTCTACCGGCATGGCAAGGATGGAGGTCGCGTGAGGCCCATAGGCTATGCCTCCAGGTGAGGCGGAGCGTTGATTGCACTTGCACTTCGAGCAGCTCGAGCAGTTGGAGGCCATTAATGCTTGATTTCTGCGCCAGGCAAAAGACCAAACCTCAGTAACTTGAAATCCAAAGGCAACCATTAACAAACCGCGATTCGTTCGTGAAGACGACACACGAAGTGTGGAGTGGAAAGAGGAAAAGGTCCCACCGGGCGTGCCAGAATCTGTTCCCCTCCGAAAGACGGCAACGACGACGTGAGAGACGTCTTGCCTGAGATTCGGGGCAGATGCTATTTGGTTTTATCCATCCACCTCTCCGAAGATGCCAAGTTGATTTATGGCACCGTGTATCGGAGGTTTAGACGGATGCGGCCGATGTAGCAGACTTCGTTAGATTCCCCCTCGCTTAAAGGGTTTTTGATTGTGGGGACGCTCTTCCCTGCAGGCGCAAGCCCCTGCAGTTAATTACGCTACCGCGTCGCGGTAACAATTTTCTCCTTCTCCAGAAATTTCACTTCGTGTCGTGTGTGTTTGTTTTGTTTGTGGTTGCCCGTGGATTGTATACGGAGACTAAGTTATGCCGTCTCCCGTAGGACGTGGATTAGTCCAAATCCGTAGTTATTAGATTTGGGTTTGGTATTTTAGTTTAAGGATACGTTAGCCATATTTAGGCTAAGATCAACTTAAACGTTCGTCAAGGATACGTTAGTCTGATTTTAGATTAAGATCAACTTAACGGAAAGTGCATTTAGGGGCTCTATTGTTCCAGTTTAGGGACGTAGTGGTCCATAGGTAGTTTAGGGACATTGCGGTCTTTGCCAGTTTAGAAACATAGGGGTCCACAGGTAGTTTAAGGACACATAAGTCCATGGGTTTAAGGACCCCACAGTCCGTATGGTTGTGTTTAAGGACGCATTAGTCCGTTAGTTTAAGGACGCATAAATCCATGGGTTTAAGGACCCCATAGTCCGTCTGGGTATGTTTAAGGACGCATTAGTCCACGAGTTTAAGGATCCCGCGGTCCATGTCGATGTGTGGTTGTCGGGACCCGTCACCTTTCTGACGTCATTGAAGGATTACAACGATAGGTGTCAGAGGAGTTTAGAGATGTACCCTTGAACCGGATGTAAATTGATTTAAGAGAGCAATCTTGCTCCGTCAATTTAATTTGAGAACTTATGGCCATGATTGGGTTAAGTCCAGTTGAGAATATTCAACGTTTTTATCTTTGGTCTATTAGGCCTGTGCTAGGGCTTTGCCCATGTTTGATAATACACTGCATTTTATTCTGGCCTGCTAGACCTTTTTGATTTGGGCTATGTCCCTTTATAAATGATGCAGAGCATCTATTTTGGTCTGACAGACCTTTGTTTGGGCTCTGCCCTTTTTTAGAATAATGCATTGCATTTAGTTTGGCATGCTAGGCCTTCTTTAATTGGGCTTGGCCCTTCTGTAAATAATGCAGTGCATTAATCAAATTGGCAGTGGCTTGTCAGGCGTTTTGCGCCAATTAATGGGCGCAAGTGCCTGTGGAGGTGACACGTGTCACGCTAGCGCAGTGCGCTGCGCCAGTGCGCTGCGCTGTTGCGCTGTGACACGTGGCGCACTCTGATGAGTTGCGCCAATTTCAGAGAGCAATACTCTATCGTAAAAGCGCATAGCGCAAGTGGTCTTGGAGCTGACACGTGGCGCTCTCTGGTGGCTTGCGCCAACCCAGGAGCGCAACAGTGTAGTTTTTGCAAGTGCAAGGCACTGTTTCAATAACTTGATCCAATTTTGGATTCAAGAAAAGAATCTTTAAGATTCCAGAACCAATGGTTCATAAAAAAGTGCAAGGCACTATTATTATTTTTATTTATTGAAGATCATTGACCTTGTTCTTAGATCAATGATCTATTTCGAAAGAAATTCTTCTTCTTTTTTTTATAAAGATTTTTTACCTTTTTTCTTGAGTTCTTCTCAAAAATTCTTCAGAGTTCTCTCTGTTTTGAAGTTTTTGATTTCTGTGTTCTCTCTTTTTTTCTCTTCTCTCTTCTTTTGAGTTGGGGTCTAGGGGCCTTTATATAGTGCCCATTAATTTGTTAAAGAGATCATTCTCTGAGTAATTTGGGGAATTTTCCCCACCGTTGGATCTTTGATCCAAGGGCTTCTGTTTTACAGAAGACAATCTTCTTGTTTTAACAAGAACAGAAAGATCTTACTGGAATTTTAATTCTGTTTGGCGCAAGCGCTCCAGTGCTTGACACGTGTCACGCAGCGCACAGCGCAGCGCAGCTGCGCTTGACACGTGTCATGCAGCGCACAGCGCAGCGCAGCTGCGCTGACACGTGTCGCGCAGCGCAGCGCAGCTGCGCTGACACGTGTCGCGCAGCGCACATGCGCTTGCGCAGCTGCGCTGACACGTGTCGCGCAACGCTTGCGCAACTGAAGCGTTGCTTTCTTTAATTTTTGTTTTTTAATAGAGCCTTGCTCTGATTGAGCGCACTGTCTTGGGCGCTACGCTCCCTGCGCTGGCGTGCCAGATTTTAACACGTGGCGCTCTGCGCGCAGCGCAGGGGATCTGAAACGTTGCTTCATTTATTAAAATTTACTTTTTCAAAGCAGAGCTTTGCTCTGATTGGGGGAATCAGAAGCGTCGCTTCATTTCCCGTCTTGGAATTTGAACAGAGATTTGCTCTGATTGGGGTAAACAGTCTCAGGCAGTAATATGATCTCATCACAGAACATTGCGGCAGAAGATAACATATGAAATATTGGATATACTAGGACGTCCGTGTTTTATTTTGAGCCAGTATAAAACACAGATTCCACGGTCACGATGAATAGCCAAACCCACATCCCTAGACCACAACGAGAGCGGCAAGCAACACTGCCAATTCTAGAGTTAAGAGACCCGGTCACCACTCCTCGAGATGGCCTCCCACTGGACCCTAGAACCTGGTTACTTGTGCTCCCCTCCTCGGGTCTATCCTAATGCGGAAAAGTAAATAATATACAATGGTGACATCATCTTCAATCCGGAAGTGCCCCAATAAAAGAATATTACATACAATGAATTTTATATGAATGAAAATAAAAACCCTCATCTCACATAAAACCCCGGCTATTCAGAATACGACGATCCAATATAACATATCACAGCAACACATAATATCTCATATCATCAACGTAAACAAGCATGCGTATCCCGATTGTCGTTGATGTATAGCAACGAAGCCGGCAATACCCTACATACTACACTTACGGTCGCAGAAAAGAAAGTGAAAAACTACAACATTTGGAATCCATAATCTCCTTAGACATCTTAAACCCGAAATATCACATATTACGGATTTCATGCCTAACTATATGAATTCCACATACTGTATCACAATCACAGAATATCATGACGATGTTTATCGTTTCGATCGAATTAACATACACTTACAAATTACCCCCGTAAGCTCAACACTTGAGCAAATTCAAAACACTCAAAAACCGTGCCACAGTGTCCATGGACCAGCCGTAGAAGGAGTTAACCAACGCCTCACCTATGACACCACAGAACTACGGCAAACCCGAAGGTTCGTTCGCGGTTCCGTGGGCATAGAATCGAGTAAAGATTATTATGTCTTCTAGGGGGTCCATAGGGGTACTTGCACGATTTAACGAATATAATCAACTTCGGAAAATTACAACACTTGGAAATTTCAGCGGGGTACAAAATGTGGTGTGCGAAGTTCGATCAAACTGCTAAAAATAGTCAAGGTTACCAATACAATGTTAAGTTATGCGACTACGAAGCACTACGAATTAGCCCCACATCAAACAGATCATCACATGAAAATTGGGCTAAATAAACAATACTAAGAAACCCAAAATGAAGCCATAAGACCACAGATGGAATACAGGGAGCAGAGGAAGTGCCAGGGCCGGCCAGGCCAGAATTCATGGCTTGGTGCTTAGCCAAATTCCGAGGACCCCCCCCCCCCCCCCGTATTCCACCCATGTTCTTATTTTTCCCCATAGATCATTCTGCAGTCGTTTGAAAAAAAAATTGGAGGACTTTTTGGAAAATTTCCAGAGAGCAAAAATAGGGTTTCTAAATACTGTATTTCGGAGTGATTTTCGTTTTCGTAATTGTTATAACACCGTATCTAGAATTCTACTTTGGGTCTGATACCACTGTTGGGTTACCCTTGCACCTAGTCTATGGTTTGGTAGTATCACTCATGCCATTTTAAAAATTAGAGAGGTGCAAAGCTAACTAACCATGAATCTTGCTAGAATTTCTAGGGTAACAACATATGTATCACATACAAAGACGTAAAAGAGATGGGGATTACAACCTTTGTAGTCCATTCCTTCGCTTCATAAGCTCCGTGTTGAGGTCTCTTCGCTGCGATCATCAAGAACTCCGACTCTCGTGAGGCTCCAAGAGGTGAATGATGCATCTTGCTTGAAGTCTTCTTGATCCAAGATGATCTACCTTGAAGAATCTCTAACCCTAGCTACACTTCACTAAACAACTTATTAGAGAAGTGAACACCATAATCTAAATGGCTAGAATAGATGAGAATGATAAAGTGGGAATTTTGCTCTCTTTTGTTTTCAAATTCTCACACTTATTCATCACAAATGAAAAGCTAGTGAAGGTTTTCTTTCAAGAGAATGAAGAAGAAGAAGATGCTAATCCTTTTGTGATGAATAATGAATTATTGTTGTGGTTACAATTGCAACCCTTGGTTAAGAATGAAAGGCTTAACCATTGTAGAGAATAAACCATAGGTTAAGGGTTTGGGTTTGGTTAACAAATATCTTCACAAAATATCAAAGCAAAAGACAAAATCAAAGCTTCATGAAAAGCTAACCCAAAAGCTAACCATAATCCAAACCCTAACTAGGTTTAATCTCCAAATCATTGTTGCATTTGTAACCCTAACTTGTTACAATATTATATATCACATATACAATATATTTTGTAACAAAAAGAAAATAATACAATTAACATATATCGCATATACATCAATATATTATCCAGTGAGAAAATGAATCAATAAAGCGAGTTTATATTAATGTAATGTAATATATCACATATATAATATACATTAAATTATCGAATCAACACTTGATTCTACAATCTGGTTATATTGCATATAACCGACTAATATAACATGTACCAATCGAATCAACACTTGATCCGATGACCCGGCTATATCACATATACCCGGCCGATATCTCATATCGCGAGAATAGAATACGGTATCTCATATCGTATTATTCTCGGTCCCGTGCATATCACAGCTGTGCTCCTACTCCGTTTTGCCTGAGCCAGGAAACCTCTGTGTAGGACTCTAAAGAATCGTCAATACGCCGACAGTAGGTGATGATCATATCAAACACTCACAAGCTGCAAGCGGTCAGCTAAATGTAACAGCCACCCAGGTATTGAGCGATCAGAAGATCAACAAGCAAGCCTGTACATTCTCCTGTGAATCCAATCAGTAACACTACCGTACAGTCCGGTCTCTTCGTCTGATATGTCGCATATCCAGTCTAGGGGTGGTAAACGTCGGACCCCAGTAACCGATAAGTCGTGTTGATGTGAGGCTCATAACAGGTCGAGAAACTACTGATAACTCTTACCAGCAGCATTCCAAATCAGCCCTGGCCAGGGACTTCCAGTTATAGCCAATCGACTACAGCACAACATCAACTCCCTATACCGGGAGAGACGAGACCCCTCCTATCGCTCATTGCCTCCATGTGATTTGGGACTGTACCTAAAATCCACCGTTTTGCATGCCCTCTTGGACGTGGTAAGGTGGAAATCAAAGCACAGTGGGAATCACACAAGACTCTATGATAATCTCGGGTCTATAGACTAACCTGTACCAGTGTCACCGGAGAACTGCTATCTGACGATAGGTATAATACCATCTAGAAGTTCTCGGCGAGTCCGTTCAGTGTACCCAGTCTCCACTGATCACCCGTATACCATCTTTGATGTCAAACACCAATAGATATGGGATCATCCATCGCCCATTATATGGGTCAAGATGCGTATACGCTAGTCTATTCTGGAGTATCGATGCCCTGTCTCGATACTCCCTCGACTAGGAACGGTTATAGAATGTACTCTTTCACTACCCTGGCCCCACTAGTATGATCTATATCATAGTCCTAGTAGTCGAGTACATATCCTAAGGGCTTTATCAACATGTGAGAGTAAGACAGTAAACTAATATAAGTCAACATGTTAAGACAAAGTGAGACCAAATAGCATACTATCATGTCGAGCAAGAAAGTCTTCTCTATACATATCCAAACATCAACTATAATATACATCATATGTACAACAATGGCCTCTAGGTCATATATATAACTAACAGAAACTCGAAGCTCGTAAATGTTTATGGAATAGCATCCTAGAGATATTTTAATATCGAATTGAAAGCATTCATAATGGCATTGCATGTGTTGCGGAACCAAAGTCAGGTAACGATGCTACTTATAGGCTTATTGCTAAGGGAGTGAATAATAACGATAGATAGATAAAAGAGATAATATGGAGAATTAAGTCTGGGACTTGATCGACTTTCCTGTCGGACGCAAAACTTTGTTGAAAATTAGTTTTTCTAAAGTCATGCGAAAAAATGATGTTGTCGAAAGATGCAAGGCATTTATTACGGTGAAAGGATTTGTCCAAGGATGGACAAACTAGGAGTAGGCATTCTTGCTTGTGGCAATGACCATGTTTATTTTCCTTTCTCAATGAATCGTAACATTTAAGGATCTTGAACTATTCTAAGTAGACTTAGACTGTATTTCTCGTAGAAGACTTAGATAAAGAGATCTATGAGATCTGCCTGCCGTTTTTTAAAACCAATTTATGACTTGATATAGTTAACCAAGTGGTTGAATGTTCGATATTGTCTATTCGTATATATAGTTATGGATTAACGATATTGAATGTGACAACTGTAAGTTCTGAGATCTTATCATGTTAACGATATTTTAATGACCAAAAGTGACTTAGAGACATAATACCACTATTAGAAAGTGTATGCCCTCCATAGTTGTGTTTGAGAACATCTGAGTTGGTAGATCGTGTTTGGAAATCCAGCTTTCCAGCGAACAGCTCGAGAATATTCGATGTTTGTCTTGGTAGACTTACGTCAAATGTGTCCTAAAGTAGTTTGACCCACACGATCGCTCTCTCATTCATCTCTTAGTAGTCAATCATATTTATAACCTTGATCTTTCCTCAAATATGACTCTTGATCAAATAGAGACAAAATACTGTTGGTTTCATTTTGCATGGTCGGTATTCTTGTGTGTTTAGTATATACTTGACACGATGCGCGTTTTGTCATTGGACTTAATATCCACTATATATTTTTCTAGTTAGGACGAAATGAAAGGATCTTACGGTACGCGGAATGGCTTACAAGACCTTGTGCTAATAAAGGATCAAAAGTCCGCTCGTGATAATTCTTGAATGCCAAATGGATTGGCGATCGAGAAAGGCGAGTGTCGTCTACGACGTGCTTTCTTGCTCCATGGCATGCCCATTATGTTGAGCAATGAAAGCAAAACGGTATAGCCAATTTCTCCATGGTGGCAGAAATATGTGGCTTCCTCATAAACGGTCAAGAAGACTAATATAGCCGAGGAGATCCAAAAAAGATGTGCGCGTGATTTGCACATAAGAGAAAAAAAATTCTCTCTATTGTGACAGTAAGTCAGCGTAGTATATTCAGACTATCTTATATATTATGAAATAACAGTACATAGAGATATATTACCATTTCATCAAGAAACAATAGATGACAGAAGATCGAGATAGATTGTCTCTCTGAGACTCAGGTGATCTAGTATCCGCTAACTGAGAGAGTGGCCGAGTACCGCTCTGTTCGGAACGGGAGAGCATAAGGGTTGCCTCTATAGTGACGGTACACTATATTAGCTTGAACTTTGCATCTATCTTTTAGACAATCGTTTATGGATTGCGGCTTACTTACATTGGATGATTGGTTATTGATATTTATTTGTTGATGATCGATTATTCTATTTATGAATTGAGCTATATTTGGTAGTTTAATTCTTAATCATGGAGTATTAATAGTAAATGTGCTTTTGACATATTTATTTGCATCTTATTAAGAGAAAGATATGTCGACATATAGGATCGTCTCTCTTGCACGAGCGATCTCCTCGATGTTTGGAGGCACGCGATGTAAGAACATTTGTTTCTTTTCGGTGCTGACTTGGAGCTAGCGACCGTACACTGATCCAATGCTAGGATGTGCGCGACAGTGGAAGTATTTGAAAGACCCTTATCTGGTGATAAGGATGAGTCGAAGACTTGATAAGTCTTTAGCGTAATGGAATTCACTTACATTCCATTATTCAGATATTTGTTGAGAAGCCAGATCTTGGATTTTACAAAGTCGGGTTGGGACTCAATCTTGATGATATAAATCCGGGCATATTTGGAATATGGCTATCAAGTGCTTCGCTAAGCGACGTAGCTTGGAATCTGTATGGTACCAATAAGACGTATGCTCTCGTAAGGGAGAAATTGGACCATAACGCGTTTTCCGTAAGACGCATGCAGACGACCTAGAGGAGTCTCAAGGATCGATCACATCTCTCTGACTGTGTTAGCCCCCATTGATCGACATTCCGTGGAGAATGACTTGATCAACTGTACCCTTAGTGATTTTCACTATCAAGAAAGAAAAGCCGTGAACGTTTGCTATTTTGGCTGCTATCACAATAGTATGATGATTACCATATCGTACAGAGTGAGTATTGTTAGGAAAACGAGTAAGTGGTGGAACTAACTTGACGAGTTGAGAGATGGTCAATCGGACATGTCTCCTTGATTGCACTACTTGCGCTACTCTTATATGAGCCTGAAAATGCGTTATTAGAGTGTAGTGAATCAAAAGGTTTCCATAGTGGTTGCATATGCTTCTTGAGAGATTGAAGATATTCAAATAAGACATAAAAATTTACCGATTGGATCTGGGGTGCATGATATCCGAGTTATCGAATAGCTTCGTTTGTTCATTAAGGAAATCCTTGTGTTTGTCCTGACGGATCTAGCTGTAAGGCTACCCGCTTGCAGGTATCGATGGTCGCATGACGGTGTTACTGTTAGTATAGAGAAAGATTGATGAAAGGAAACTAGTGAAAACCGAGCAGACATGACAGTGCACACTCGATTGTACGAGTGAGAGTATGTTGGCATAGGGCCCGTCTAATCGAGTGGGTGGACCGATCCGACCCATTGCCTTGCACCTTTGCTATATATAGGTTTGCAAAGGCTAGGGTTTAATATATAAGAGGACACAAGAGCATTATATAGATAATTGACTCGAGTTTTCAAGAGAGAAAACTAGAGTTTCTAAGCTCCATCATATCTTTGCATTAGTAGCAGCCGTGGTGAATAAGAAGACTTTCTGACCAACGCTATCACCGACCATCGCATAGAGAAGAAGAGAACGCATAAGTGTCACGCCCCGCTTCCCGGTGTACGATGAAGGCGACGGGACTAGGCCGTTACGTAGTTACTCTGAAGTAAATACGCTAAGCGTATCTAAGCAATATAAATAAAAATGCACAAGAGATAAAGACAGTAGATATAACTGACAACAACTTTATTTATTAACATTCTTTTGTACAATTCATGGAAAAGTAAATACAACCGAATGAAAGCAATGCCTAAACAATGGCATAATAGAAAAGGAAAGTATTGAAATGAAATGTGTACAATGAAGCTAGAGCTCTGGGTCGTAAGAAAGCTGATCCAAGTCCTCGCTGGTAGGCTCGATCTCCTGAGTGCCCAGATCACCTGACAACATTCCAAAGAAGAAAGAGAAGGAATGTCGTCAGCGAATAATCGCTCGGTAAGTCCCAAAGATAAGGGAGAAGTAGAATAGGCAGAGAGGGAGAGAGTATAGCTTTTCAAGTTGTGTTATTTTGTTATACTGTTGTATTTAGTGTTAATGATGTTGTTAACGTAAGTTCAAGGATGAATGTCAACCAATCTCAAGAGTGTTCTTGAACCCAACAGGCTGTAATCGAGGGGTAAGGAACCACATGCCCGAATCAAATGTTAGTAACGGGACTTCGATCGTCATCGAAATATTCCAAACTCAACTGGCTGTAATCCAGGAGCATGGAAACACGGCGCCTCATGATAGCTTACTTATATTAGTAGACCCGGATTCATGATCTAGGGGTCTCTTGAGATTCTGTTGGATTCACGAATGAACTACCCCAATCCCCCGTGCATTTATTATATTAATAGTAATGATTGTATTAATGCTATTGTATTGTATTGTCTTGAAAAAGTAGATTGTATAATTGGATGACTTGCCAAAACCATGATATCAGTAAATGGATGTAACTGGAGAATCATGTAAATGGATGTAACTGGAGAATCGTGTAAATGGAAGTATATCCATAGTTCGGTTCAGTCAAGTTGTATAGATTATATAGATTGAATAGTTTGAATATATGGATTCATAAATTCATGTTGAATTGTAGTTTAGATACTTGAATCATATTCAAGTCAGATTATTAAGAAGAGACTCGGTATGATTCAGAACAATTAGAAAAGAAATTGAAGTTCTGATTGTTTTGATATTATCGGTAACCGCTGCACATGGGCGGCAGGATTTGTGTCTTTTCAAAGACGATTACTGTGTTGATAACACTGTTTGTTAAGTTGTCTATCTTAAATAGGCAAGCACCCATTTCTCCGGCTCCGTGAGGCTCAAGAGATTGGTCCCGTTTAAACTTATATTTACTAGGGTCCTTAGGGTAATTTATAGAACTTGAGGGGGTTTTATGTAAAAGTACATTTGAATGCTTTTCAAAATACACCCCAAGTATTTAATTATCGATTTTAGAGTTGTCATAGATGCAGATTTTATATTTGTGATAATTCTAGTGATTAAAACCTATTTTTCATAATACAGGGTGTTTAATTGTAATATTGAACTTGTATGGAATTCATGGTATTTTAATCTAAAGTTATTTTTGTGATTTTAGAAAAACTTGGAATATTTATATTATCATAAAAATAGATATTTTAATGATATATATTTATATAAAAATAATTTTAATATATATTATATTTCTAGAAATCCCATTTTCTTAAGATATTTGTATTTTAAATCTCTCGAGACCGAATGCTCCTTGCAAAGGTCTGCATCTCGCACTACTAAGCCCAGAGATGTGCGATAATCCGCACCATCCCAGTCGGGTTCCCCAAAATGGGTTGTAGCGGCGCTTTGCAAAGATTGTAAAAATACGTAATCTTGTAGAAAACGGTTTTAATAGTAAATGGTATTTATATGTAAAGTTTCGTTTTCCCCTATTCCATGTTCTTTAAAGGTATTGTGCTTTATTGCATATGAGTGTGTGAGGAGGTAGGTCAGTATCTCGTGATCTACTTAAAGGTATAGTAAGATTGTGATGTTTTAATGTCGAATTTAAACTACATGGTATTTTAGTAAAAAAGTACGATAACAATTGAAATAAAAATCTTTTTGATATGGAACTTATTCAATATGACTTGTTAATATTTAATAGTCAACATGTAAAGGTTTGGTATGATTGTATTTAAAAAAATGTTGGAATTTTAGAAAGAATCGAATCAGAAATTGGTTTAATTCCGATTCCGTCGGGTTTTGAAATTTCGTATTTTTAGATCAAGATTAGAGAAGAGAGGGGGGGGCTTACAGGTTTAGAAGTTACGGATGAGGAATAGGAGACGGTAGGAGGCGCCGGTGCGTCGTTTCGTCGCCGGGAACTTCTAGTGTTGTCGTCGGAAAATTGCCGAAATTTTCGCCCTTCGCTACTCCAAAAGTACACTAAACTTCTAGGAATTTTCTTAAGAGTTTTGGACAGAAATTTGGAGTGAGGACCGTTGTTTAGGGTTGATATTTATAGGGAAAGATTAGGGTTAGGGTAGGTGAAAGGTTTAATTGAAAAAAATGTGATAAAATATAATAAAATGTAATAAAATGGAGTAATTAGGGTTTTAAAGGGGTCTCTGTTACTGGTCTGAAGAAATAAAGTGTACAGGGGTGCAGGGAAGGTGAAAAGCTAAAAGTTTCATGTTGATGACTCGGCGGTCCGGCCGAGTCCGGCCGGTCGGCGGCGGTCCGAGTCGGCCGGTCCGCTGGCCGATTCGGCCGAGTCCGTCCGGGTCAGGTGGTCGGAGTCCTCATTGCCGGTTCATGTAGCCTCTGGTACAGTTGGTTTATCATGTGTAGTGGGGTTTTATGGGTTTAGCACGTGTTGACTCTTGAACTTCTAAAATTTTAAAAAGAAAATAATATTAAAAATAATGTGAGCTATGGGATTTGAACTCTGGCGATTTGGTTCAACAGTGCAAGATATTACCAATGAGCTACAAGCTCCTTCTTGTTATTTAAAAGCAAAACAAACTTATAAGTTGTGCTCAGGCAAAAATATCCCTTTCTGCATTTTTAAAAAAATGTACAGGAAATTTAGGGTTGATACAACAAGGAATAATGATCAGAGACCCACCAAACGACAAGGGAGATCTTCTACCCCGCTAAGATATGTAGGATTCTAGTGTTCGTGTAGATCACTAGTTACATATATTTGTTTCCGTTGTTTTTGTATTGATCTTTGCATGGATCCGAATCTATGGAAAGATCTTGAATGTAGTCATACAACCGTCATTAGCCTACATAAATAATGATGCCCACCAAATTAGCTGGGCATGTACCTAGCTTAGTCCTCCACTGTGAACAAACGATCCCTATTGACCTATAATGGAGGAAGGAATTATATTTTTCTGCCTAGGAATATAAAATAGGGTAAATTACATTAAAATACCGTCAACTATCATGGTTTTTCACTAAAATATCTAAAAGTTTTTTAGTTTCAATAAAATATCTTAAGTGAAAATATCTCATGTAGAACTTCAGGTATTTTACTGTAATAAAAATATTTAAGGTATTTTAGTGAAAAAACATTATAGTTAATGGTATTTTTGTGTAATTTACCCTATTAATGATATAATGCAACTCCATTTTAGACAATTATGAGTCCTTTTATTGTTTATAATGACATTCCTGAACTACCTAGCAAATCTTAAGTAAATGCTATGTAGGCAAGAATTAATATAGTGTAAACAAGTTATAAAATTTTGTCAAATGTTGCTCTACACACTTTTCATCATTATTTAATACAAATAATATATGTAATATTCACATTGGATCTAGCTCTTCTTTATCAAACATGGCGGACTTGTGAACTCGGAACGCAAATGGACCATTCAAATGCACACAAGAGACCAAAAGTTCTTTGAAGCAATTCCACAAACACCTTGTGGATACCGTCCATCTAACACCACTTGGGGATTCCGATCTTCTCAAATCATCGAGAACACAAACATAGCAACACAATATATATATAACAAAGAAGAAGCACAACATACCAGATTTACGTGGTTAACCATTTCGGCCTAATCCACAGAGCAATTATCATCTCATATGGGGCTTCATTATGACTAGAGAATGACATACAAGAGACTTACACAGATACACTCTGGTAACACTCTAATCACCCCTCTCTCATGCTCTCTCCACACAAGAGTGGGAGGCCCACCCAAGCCCACTTTAAGATTACATTATAGACTTGTTACCCTGACTTCTCTCAATAGAAGTATATATAGTTTTACCGAACCTAACACTATCCATCACCTATTAGTAGCTCACGCTAATAGATGGTCCAACTCATATGGCCCGGGTCCAAGTCGGGCTTCCTTTAGCTACACGAACCAACAAGAGACACATCCCAACAATATGCATGTGAGGGAACCTGCATGCACAACTCATTCGTACATAAACCAATAAACAAAGATATCATATAAAGGAAATAGGTCTGTTTTAACTTCTAAACTATCATAAACAGTATTCTTCTTATTTAAATTCATGTTTTCATATATATATATATATATATATATATATATATAGAGAGAGAGAGAGAGAGAGAGAGAGAGGGGGGGGGGGGGGTTTAACGAGGAAAGAGCCCCTCCTATGGCGTCGAAAAACTACATGCTCCCTCATTTTTTCCGACGATCGGCACCTACCATCTTCATCGTTATCATCTAAGATGTGGGCACACCAAATTTCATGTCATTCTACAACCTTTTCACTGTTGATTTAATGGGTTCAAAATTAACGGTTTACCAACAATAGAACTTTTTTCATTGTTAAATCAACGGTGAAAAGGTTGTAGAATCACATAAAATTTGGTGTACCCACATCTTAGATGATAACGATGAAGATGGTTGGTGCCGATCGGCGGAAAAAATGAGGAAGGGTGTATTTTTTCGACGCCATTGGAGGAAATTTCCTTCTTTGGCATCTTTTTTCCATTATTCTCATATATATATATATATATACACGCGCGCCAAAGTTGAATATAACAATAAAACATTATATAAAAGCCAAAGTTGAATATAACAATAAAACATTAAAGCTTATTCAGCTCAAGGAAATAAATTAAATTGATTAACTTCTAAACTATCATAAACAGTATTCTTCTTATTTAAATTCATGTTTTCATATATATATATATATATATATATATATATATATATAAGCCAAAGTTGAATATAACAATAAAACATTAAAGCTTATTCAGCTCAAGGAAAGAGATTAAATTGATCATAGCTCACTTTGTTCTTCCTTATGCATATGTAAAACCCTAATTTTATCAGACCATGGTTTAGGATCCAAAATCAAAGGCATAAGAAATGAGAAATGGGAAGTTACTTATGCATGTAATGGCCATGTTTGGGATCGATTACTTGTGCATCATGTGTCATGGCGAACGGCTGATGTAAAGTTTTTGTATGGATTAGTTTTAGAAATTTAACGTGGCTGCGGCTGCTGCCGCTCACATCATGTGGGGGCTCGACCTGCCAACTTTAAATTTTAAGGGGCTCAATCATTTGTTCAACCTCATTTTGTACGGCTGACTGTAGCTAATTAGTTGCGGTCGACTGCAGCTACACAGAATTTTTAGAGTCTAGAATGATTCATGTGTATTAGATTAGTGTTCCCCACCCCCCTTTATGTGTGTGTGTGGTGTGGGGTGGGGGCGGGGGTTGGGGGTGTTCGAGTTTGTGCTTCTCCTCTTGAATTTTTTGTAGGAATTTTAACACAATGTTTTATAAGGGGCCTATGTATGGGCTTTAATTTGATGCTTTCTGCCCTTAAGCCTATGGGCTTGTGCATTCTTTGGGCATATTATTGGCCAACTCTTATTTTTGAAAACCAATCAAAATCATGGCTAATTATTTGTTTTTGTGTCCAAATATTTGAAAACTTGATCATGGATGCCTTATAGCAGTTGTAGCATTTATTTGCATTCATGCTCGTTAATAAAATCATTTGTAGTACTTGATAATTATTTCTCATTATCTTTGTGATTCTTTTTTATTCTTTCTAAATTCCAATTCCAATTCAATAATAACGTCAAAGAAATATATTTTCTCTAATGCAGAGAGAACCGAGAATTTCCAACAAAATATTTACTAATTAGATCAGATAAATCTTGATATTAAAGTTTACATAATGAGCTCTATGGGCCATCGCCTCCATATCTGCAGCCAGTGAGAGGTAAACAGGAAGGGCAGGGCCTATACTTTAAATTAGGAGGGCACCACCCCAGCAGCATGGGTGTGGCGAGGCTGCGCCAGCCCCCAGCTACATTAATTTTCTTACATAAATAATGCATTTAAATAAACTTACTTTATACAAGGTGGTTAGGGGAATATTCAAAATGATTAAACTTTGTCGGTGAGCATTCTAATCATATTTTAAAAATAGCAGCTTAGAATAATGTAGCACGTGCGTTTAGAAATAGAATTTTCTAAATTCCAATCCAAAGGAATCAACATCAAAGAAACCGTGCACACTTTAATTATTGAAAACTTTTAACCTAAAAGGCATGAATCGCTATGCAAACAATTTCCCCTCAAAGTCACCATATACATATACATATCATGAGCTAGTGGTGCATGGAGAAAGTTGATGGGATTATGATGTAACAAAAGGCATGGAAGCTAAAATCCTCTCCAATGGAAGTAAAAATGATGGAGATTGTGGAAATAGATGTGCCCCTGCTAACAAGGGGCTACAAAGGAGCCCAAAAAAGCATTGCTTCCAACGAGGAAAAAGGAGACATATGTATCTTAGCTAAGAGGAAAGAGACATCATCACCATTATTCGATTTTTGAATAATAAGCTACATGCATAATCTGACGTAAGCTGAATATGAAATCCCACATCTTTTAGATCACAGAAAGGATGTTTACTATTCTGATAAGTACATATCGGGCGCTCGTGAGATGAGACATTATTGTTTTCGCAAGGTTGTACCAATATAGGAAATAGATCATGTGTGACTAAGAACGTTTTCGCTGTTTAGATGAGAGAAAACTTGATGCCAAGGGTTAATTGTAGCTGCAGTCGGCAGCATAAATTGGGTTGAACAGGGGTTGGCCTCTTTGAGTTTTAGTTGGTAGGGCATGCTCCCGCCGGGCTGAGGCGAACCCCAACAACATAACAATCTGACATCCAATCGCGTATACTCTTTCAGTCACTACCTTTATCATGTATTAAGTCTCATTAATTTGACATTATATGATTAGCAATTGATATATACATGACACAAGCTAATTAAAAGTAGTATTGACTTGTGTCTAGTATATAGGGGCTCATATTCATGTCGGCACTACAAAAGAAATATGCATCATAATGGAAATTTAATATGTCGGCAAAAACATAAATCCATAAACTTTGATATATGTAGATGAATCAAACATAATGCAAAACAAGCCCCATCCACTAATAGACAAGAAAATTTCAAAGCTACAAATCATTTTCAAAATGGGAAGAAATGTTTCCACTGCAAAATGTAGGCAGAGTTTTCAATAGCTATATGGTGTTGATAGTCAGCAAAATTAAATGATCCAAAAAGATTATGTTTGGCTTATTAGCACACAGGCCAAAAGTAATAGCAGACGTTTGAAGATGAAATTGCAGATGTCTGCCATACGTCTGCCCAAATAGCAGAGCGTGGCCAGACGTCCAAAGAAGGTGTTGCAAACGTCTGTGTTATGTCTACCAAACAAAAGAGCGGGGCCAGACATCTGAAGAAGAAGGTACAGACGTCTGGATATAAAATCACCGCTGTAGCGGTTATCAATCATATGTCTGAACAATGTGCTTCAGACGTCTGACCATTGCTAGTGCGGCTATTGCGGATCTTAATCACGCTAATCTTTGCATAACTTCCAAATTGATTTTTATTTTAAGTTAAGAAAAGATTTTATTTGATTCTATCATGTAAATTGTAATATATATATACATAATTGATATTCAATAAAACTACCAAGTCAAAAACCCTAAAAACTATTTTCTTCAAGATCTTATATGGTATCAGAGCCCTGCGATTAAAAGATCAATTTTGATACATGGCTTCTTCTTAAAACTCAATTCCCAGCGGTCCGTAGTTGCAGTAGCATCCAGACTAGCACAGCGTGAGGGAACCATGGCGAACTTTAGAAAGCTCGGTCCGTCCACATTTACTGGATTGGAGGAGCTGCTGATTATCAAATGCATACTTGTCACGCCCCGCTTCTCAGTAGACAGAAACGGTGACGTAGCAGGTCGCAACATATTTTTAATGAAATAAATACATTAAGCGTAACTAAGTAATATATAAAAATGAATAAGAATGACAAGAATAATAAAATGAAACAGTAATTTTATTTACATTCAATTTTACATACAACTGTTTGAAATAAAAGATAAAATAATCAAAAGCAAATGCCTAAACTATGGCATACTGAAAGTAAGTGCAGAGGAACTGGTAGTCAAGCTATACCGCAAGTTAGTCCAAGTTCTTCTAGCTCGGCTCTATCTCCTCAGAGTCCGGTCCTCCTAATAAACATTCCAAAGAAAGAAACAGAAAGAAACGTCGTCAGCGAACTAACGCTCGGTAAGTCCTGAAAGAAGAAAGAGAAGATAGTATATAAAGTGAAATGAACGGATAAGGTTGTATATGATAGTTCACGGGTGTAGGATAGTTATTCTAATATGGTTATTTGTAGTTTGATAAAGAAGGTATTCATGTATACGAGAGGAGTCCATCTTACCCCGTGGACTATGGTAACATGTAGTACAAGGCCCTGTCATAACCCACGGGACAACGGCACGTGAATTCATGTAAATGTCTTTTAAAGTGAGCTCTCGTGCCACGATATACGTTCCGTACCAATCTACCATTTTTATCCTCGCGTATTGTATTGTATAGATTAACATTACAGGTCTTGGCCGAGTCAATGGATATAAAATGTACAAGTTCATGTTCAAAATGTAATCATGTGTTGAGGTATTCATGCAAGTTCATGTCGAGTTATAACCATGGTTCGGTCAAGTCGAGTCAAGTATTCAAGTTTGAGTTTGATATTTGAATTCGAATGTTCAGGTTCATGATTAAGTATTCGTGTTTGATTTTGGATTCCGGTTTGAGTTTGGACTCAGAATGAGTCAGACACTTATAAACTGATTTAACTCATGAATTCTTAGGTTTGGGAGTTATCGACAACTGCTGCACATGGACGGCAAGATTTGTGTCTTTTTTCAAGACAATTGCCATTGATAACTCCTGTTAAGTTTTCTAACCTGAAGAGGCAAGCACTCACTTTCTCCGGCTCACTCGGGCTCAAAATAATTGATTCCGCTTAAACCTATATTTACTAAAGTCTTTACAATATTGTATTGTATATTCGAGGGGTTTTTATGAAAAATATTTTAATATAGATTAAAAATAAAACCTCTAGGATGATTTACTTAGGGTTTTCATGAGCATGTGTTTTAAGTATTGAGATATTTTAATGGTAAATACCTAGCTTTTAAAAGTTTATGGTATTTTATTGAAAACTAGTTCTTTTTAGTAACTTGATGGTATTTTATTGACATTCTTTCATTTTTATAAAAATATAGTTTCATAATATAATGAAAATATGGATTTATAATTTTATATAATTTTTAAAAATTTAGTTTTATTTAGAAAATTCGTTTTTCTTAAAAAACCGTATTTATATCCTTTCGAGATCGAATACTCCGCAAGAAGTGCTGCATCTCGCTCTACTATCCCTAGGATGTGCGATAATCCGCACTATCCATTAGTGAGTCCCCTAACGAGGGTTGTAAATGTATAATTGCAAAGAATACGAAATACCGCTTTAAAAGAAACCCGGTTTTAAAGTATGTAATATTTTATTGTAAAGCTTATTCTTCGAAACAAATATACATACAAATAGGTATCGTGCTATGAAACCAAAGTGTACATGTGGGGTAGGTCGTTACTGTTTCCCCCAATCAGAGCAAAGCTCTGTTCTAAAATTCAAAATTTAAAAGTTGAAGTAACGCTTCAGATCCAGCGCTAGGCGCGCTGCGCGCCATGTGTCAAACACAGACGCGCTAGCGCCAGATGCGTTGCACTCTGCACTGCGTGCCACGTGTCAAATGTAGGTGCACTAGCGCAAGGTGCGCCAGCGCTGGAATTAAAAATTCCCCACCGTTAGATCAAGAGATCTAATAATTATAAATCATTAATTAATCAGAATTAAAATTCTGTTATGTAAAGATTTTTCCAATCTTGTTAAAAACAAGAAGATTGCCTTCTGTAAAACAGAAGCTCTAGGATCAAAGATCCAATAGTGGGGAAACATCCCCAAATCAATCAGAGAAAGATCTCTTTAACTGATTTAACAAATCAATTTGCCCTATATAAAGGCCCCAAGACTTCAAGTCTGAGATGGAGAAACCCCCTAACAAACTTTGAGAAAACTCAAAGAAAGAAAAGCAAGCTTTTAGAAAAAGAAGATCATTTTCTTCAAGGTAAAGAACATGATTCTTGAACACAAAGATAAAATCATCTCATAGAAAGAAGAACTATCTTCTAAAAAAGATCATAGATCTATAAAGACCAAGGCCTTTGATAAAAAAGAGAGATTAAAAAGATCTCATCATAAAAACCAAAAAGAAGTATTTACTTCATTCACAGATCGTCGATCTACGAAGGCCGAGCCCTTTTATAAACAAGAACTTTTGTTCTTGAATCTTGAGGCAAAGCCTCCTTTAAAAGAACATAAACTTGTTCTCTGATCATAAATTTGATCAAGTGCGCTCTGCGCTATTGAAAAGTGCCCTGCACTCATGAACTGCGCTTTTGCGCTTCTTGGACTGGCGCTCAGCGCCAAAACATGCCACGTGTCAACCACAGACACAGCTTGCGCTTCTAAAATAGCGCGCTGCGCTCATGGGCTGGCGCTTGGCGCCAAGCGCAACACCTGTCATCCACGCATGCGCTCATGGAGTAGCGCTCAGCGCTCACAAACCGGCATCTGCGCTCAGCGCATTGCGCACCACTTACATGCGCGCCACGTGGCAGAAGCGCACTGCACCTTTTTGATTGGCGCAAAGCGCCTAGCGCACCATATGTTGCGTTGAATGAATACAAATTGTTCTTTATCAGAGCCTAGGCTCTGATGAATGCTATGCATTCAATACAAGACAAAAGATGTCAGGATCCAATACTCAGCATTATTAAAAGGGCCAAGCCCAAATAAAAGCTCAATAACCCAGAGCAATAAAATGTTAAACATTTTAATCTTATTAGACTTAGCCCAATATTGACCATAAGTTCTCAACTTATATTGAACTGAGCTCATCCGCTCACGAATATTTAACAGATCTCAATCCCAAACTGGACTACAAATCTTTCAACCAACTCACACCGGTTCAAGGGTATATCTCTTTACTCCTCCGATATCTATCGTTGTAATCCTTCAACGTCTTCAGAGAGGTGACGGGTCCCGACAACCACACATTTCACGGAATGTGGGGTCCTTAAACTCATGGATTACGATGTCCTTAAACTTCATAGACTACGATATCTTTAAACTACGGACTGTGGGGTCTTTAAACTCATGGACTACGATGTCCTTAAACCTCATAGACTACGATGTCTTTAAACTACGGACTGTGGGGTCCTTAAACTCATGGACTACGATGTCCTTAAACCTCATAGACTACGATGTCTTTAAACTACGGACTCTGGGGTCCTTAAACTCATGGACTACGATGTCCTTAAACCTCATAAACTACGATATCTTTAAACTACGGACTGTGGGGTCCTTAAACTCATGGACTACGATGTCCTTAAACCTCATAGACTACGATGTCCCTAACCTCGAACTGTGGGATCCCTTTTAAACCAACGGACTACGATGTCCTTAACCTAGACCGAAACGTCCTTGAACTAATAATGGACCGTAATGTCCTTAAACTAACATTGGACCGCAATGTTCCTAAACTAAACAATAGAGCCCAATTACTCTCTTGTTGGATCTAAACGATCCTGTTAAGTTGATCTTAGTCTAAAAATTAGACTAATGTATCATTACCAAACATTTAAGTTGATCTTAGTCCCAAATGGGTCTAAAGTATCCTTAAACCTAACCTCCAAACTCAAATCTAAAAAGATACGGATTTGGACTAATCCACGCCCTACGGGCGACAACATAAATTAGTCTCCATATACAATCCACGGGCAACCACAAACAAAACAAACACCCACGACATGAAGTGACCATCTGGAGAAGGAGAAAGTTGTTACCGCGATGCGGTAGCGTAATTAACTGCAGGGGCTTGCGCCTGCAGGAAAGAGCGTACCCACAATCAAAAACCCCTCAACGAGGGAGAATCTGACGAAGTCTGCTACATTGGCCACATCCGTTTAAATTTTCGATACATGGTGCCATAAATCAATTTGGCATCCTTCGGAGAGGTGGACGGATAGCACCAATTAGCATCTGCCATCGGAATTCAGGCCCTGCCGTCTCAACGTCCCGGTCGCATCTTTCGGCGGGGAACAGATTCTGGCACGCCCGGTGGGACCTTTTCCTCTTTCCACTCCACACTTCGTATGTCGTGTTCGCGAACGAATCGCGGTTTGCTAATGGTTGCTCTTGGATTCGAGGTACTAAGATTTGGTGTCTTGCTTGGTGCAGAAAACAAAAAATCAATGGCGTCCACTTGCACGAAGTGTTCCAGCTGCAATTGCAACTCGCGTTCCGCCTCTTCTGGAGGCATAGCTTACGGGCCCCAAGCGGCCTTCCTGTTCACGATGCCGGTGGAACAGGTCACTCAGGCCACCACTGGATTGTTTTTCGGGACCATGCTCCCGCCAACGAGCTTCAGCGCTCCTATACCAACACAAGAAGCTCCCAAGAAGTCGGTCTTTGATCGGCTTGCAACTACAGCGGCCCCCCTCAACGAGTCGTCCAGCTCTAGCGCCTCAGTCTTCGCCAGATTGGGCCAAAGTTCATGCGGGCCCGTGATGAAGCCTGTAATTCCGAAAAGGATAACCATCCCTACTCCCGTTTTTTCGGGCGTTACGGAATAAATCCTGTTACCGTGGTCTCGTAGGGAATGAACGGGGTATAGACTGTTGGGTTACGATGAGAATTACATTAATTGATTTCAAAGACTTTAAAATAGATAACCTAGAGACACAGTTTTAGGTTACACATCATACCTCACATACACACACATATCTCACTGTTTCATATCTGTGCTATTCATTTATATTCATGTTTACCTATATCGTTACATCCTATTATTATTGTTGTTTTGGTATTATGACGCACTGACGTCTGGGTTTTGCATAGCCCGGTTCCTCTATCTTTATCGCAGGCTGAACAGGAGTATTTTAACCATCAATCCGAGCAATGAGGAATTGAACACGTGTTATTCAGAGATGTTTAGTTTAGTTTACTTCCGCAATTTTATTTCTTAATGTGAGCCCATATTGGAACATGTTTTCAGATGTTTATTAGATTTAATTTGTTTCCTCTTATGCATTTTCTTGACTTTTTTTATTGTGGAAAATGAGCATGTACTAGCTATATATATATATATATATATATATATATATATATATATATATATATATATATATATATATTACTTGATATCTTATGGACAGTTGTAATTTGACTGTGGAGAGATATTTCCTAACCACAGATAGCATGGTTGGCTTTGTCGCGTGCCGTAGATTGCGCACTCTGGAAAGCGGGACGTAACAGTACTTAACAGCCCTCCATTAACTGTATTAAACAGCCAGGGTTTTTAAGTTTCACTAAATGCATTTAACATGTTCTTTCATTAATTGCATTAAACAGCCAGGCTTTTCAGCTTCCACTAAATGCATTTAACATGCACTTAATAGCCCTCCATTAATTGCATTAAACAGCCAAACTTTTCGGCTCCCACTAACTGCATTTAATTAATTAAGTCAATATTGCCAACTATAAAATCCAACAATATACAACGTATCTTTCCAAAGTTCGATTATTGAATCACTTTCATCTATGGAATATCACCACGTATATCCATTCATCAAACATTTTGCAATTAAATATTCCTTTAATTTATTATTCTCCTTAATTCCAATTTATTCCAACATATTCTCCAACTGTCAATTAAGCTTCCCTCACAGCCGCCTTCACTTATTTTTTTCTTCTCATTGTTCACGTTTTGCCTCCTACCAATTTAGATACCTTAAAATTCAATCAACTGCCATGCAACCACTTCATCCTCCCTCTCACACATGTACATAGTTATCACTGTATATATAATTGTGCTCCCATTTGAAATCAATAGGCAAAATTCACCAACATATTATATATTTGTATCACAAAAATCAATGGGGAGACGACCAAATGGAAGTAGTTACAAAGAGATCAAGCTAAGGAAAGGCCTTTGGTCTCCTGAAGAAGATGAGAAGCTCTTCAACTGCATCAACACATTTGGTGTTGGATGTTGGAGCAATGTTCCTAAGAAAGCAGGCAAGCATCATATATGCTCTCTCTTTCTCTCTCTAAAGAGTTAAATTAGTACTTTAAGCCCTTCTGTGCAATGGTTTTTGATATAGTATCATAACAGCAACAGGTTTTCAGAAGGTCAATAAACTTTATATTGATATTTTAAAACTATTTCTTGGACCGCGTTTATTATGTATTTCAAAGGGATTGTGTTGTAGCTAAATTTATTTTGAACAAGCATTTTTTTTTAGTGGGGGGAGGAGCTGGATTCCAAGTCCGTTGGAAATTGCTCTATATATTTGGTTGAAAATTAGCTGTTGCTACTGTAAGTGAGGAGATTCCAACCAAAGACCTCTCATCTTACAGGGGAGTGCCTTTGACATTCGAGCTAAGCCTTTTTGGCAAATTATATTGAAATGTATCGTTATAATTCATTTCAGGGTTGCAAAGATGTGGGAAGAGCTGCAGGCTTAGATGGATAAACTACTTGAGGCCAGACCTCAAAAGAGGCAGCTTTTCTCATCAAGAAGTTGATTTGATCATTGGCCTCCATGAAATTTTAGGAAACAAGTAAAAACTCTCTACTAATTTACATTATTCTGCATTGTTTTTCCAAGAATAATTAATTGTAGGTCTTGTTTAATATTGCATATTGGTATCTTATTATAAACCACAGGTGGGCCCAGATTGCAGCTCAATTGCCTGGACGTACAGATAACGAGATCAAGAACTACTGGAACTCGAGTCTCAAAAAGAAACTTAAGCATATGGGTATAGATCCAAGCACCCACAAACCATTAATCGACACGAAGCCGCAACAAGAGAAAGCTCCGATTTCGAATTTCTCGGCAAAACAAGTTTTTAATCCCTTCCCCATAGACACATTTCAAGTTATTAATAATATGAATATGTATGAGCAATTGCTGCAGTGTATCAAGCCTTTAGATCACTCTCAAAACTTGGGGATTAAAGGTGATAGTTCAAGCAATAGTAGTAATTCTAGCAGTGAGAAGTTGAGATCATTTGCACAAATTCAAAGCAATGTGTTGCAAGATTACATGCAGAGCTCAGAGGATGAAGTGTTGTTTGATATCACCATAGAGGAGTTGGAGCGTGGGCTTTTGGGGGATTTTGTTTGAGTTTATTCTCATTTCTCTAGTATAAGTTGTGTGAATTTGTGGAGTGTTTTTGTTCATGGTGCATTGTGTATTTATATATTATATATTACTATTAGATTCTTTTTTTTAATGGATGTGACTATATTTTTATTTATTTATTTATGGTTAGTAATCTGCTTTTTCCTGTATCCGCTTTGAAATAATATTCCACAAAAAGGATCTGACAAGACTATCCTATTTTTGTAAGACTATTTTTCCCCGATAAAAACGGCAACAATTCAACAATATTAATTATAGTTGGCATGAAAAACAAACAAATGAGAAAAGGGTTGATACGCAAAAGGCAGCGCAACACATTCAGCAGCTCAGTGTGGGACCCACGCACTTAAGTGTGGAGCGTAGTGGGTTGCGCAGCCCTTGCTTCGCCAAGGGTTGCGTAGCTACATTTTACTCTAAATAAATAGCATGCAACATGCTTAAAAACATTGGCATCACTTGCTTGCAACTTTCCATGTAACGTCATTTTACTTTGTACCAAATCAAATATGCTTTAGAAAATGATTGATAGAGACATAATTCTTGTTTTTCATCACTTTCTAACTTTTTGCTCTTGGCATTAAGCACCCATTTGATGCTTGTGTTTAAATTCTTGTTTTTTATAATAATTTTGCTTCGTGAGTGAGAGGAAAAGAAAGATGACATTGATGCTGGCAAACATATCTCATAGATAATGTATTTATGATTTTTAATTTGTGCACCATCTTCTAATGGAAACAGGAAATTTTTCTATGCTGGAAAAAATCGACCATCTTATACCTAAAGTACAAGAAAAAATAATTGGTTGATCTTGAAAATCCACTCATTTAATTTAATGAGCAATTGATAAGTGATTAAATTTGATTTGGTTGAGGGGTACAAAGCAGTGTTAATTCTCATTTATTTATGATTGAATCCCTGAGTGTCCAATTCTAATTTATTTCTGATTGAATTAAACTTGCAATCAGAAATTAATTTTAATTCGGTACTATATAGTATTCCAATTCCAAAAATGAATTTACTACCTATTTCGCTTTATTATAAAAAAGCCAATCCTGCTATTTCTGGCCATGCAGTTTCCACATATAAAAAAATACAAATGAAGAAAAAAACACTGGAGCCGTATCAACAAATTTTTGGCACAATACTAGATGTTTATTCCCCTGGACAAGATGCAGAATATTTATATAGTGTTGATTGTTAAAGGTCAAGATATTAGCTGTCAACAAATCAATGTGATTTGTAAAGTATTCAATTATTGATAAGAAAAAGCACCGAAACTACTGGAAAATGCATAATAAAAAATGAATTTATCACTGATGTTTCACCACTAACCACAACTCATCTGCTGATTTTTCAACATCGTTTCAGTTTAGATCTCCACCTAGTTTCACCCAAGCGGAAAATAGGCTGTGGGTGTTGAAGTAGAGGATGTAGAGGGTGATCGGCATGAGCCAAGCATATATCTTCTACAAGATTCTTTAATAATAACATACAGCTAATCAAATATGAACTTCAAGAACTTGTTTCGCCAAAAAAGAAGCAAGAATGAACTTGCAAAAATGGCAAAATTTCAAATACAACTTTCATGCCTCAAATGCGAGTTTCACTGAGATTAAATAAAACTCAAGTCTTCATTTGTACTATTTCAGATCGACCCGTATTTCCTTTCGCCTGCTCTCTGTGCTGCTTGTCCTGAAGTCGATGGACGATCCCATGACGCTTGATTTATGAAATTGCCACTGATATCCTCTCCTAGAGAATAGCGTCGGGGCCCACTCACCTAATTATAATATCAATGAAAAATTATTAAAGCATGAAGATTAAATTTTTAAGGTTACGATTAAGACAATTGATACTTTCACTAACCTACCTTAATTTTTATTACAGTAAGATCGCCTAAGCTTTGGCCTTAAAAGACTATTCTCCACTGAAATACCATTAATGTATTCTCCACAAAATACCATTAATTTAATGAAATGCTTAAAAGGGGTTGGGTGAAAAAAAATGATACAAGAGGGTACATTAGTGAAATTGACCCTATACATGGCTTACTGGGATCTTTAAGTTCCAATTGGAAAAAAAATTAGTTTACCCTTTTTTATATGTGAAGTAAGAATGATAAAACTTACAGTTTCCAAACAAGCAGATAGAATGGTCATTCCCGGTAAGGCATCAAGACCACGCTGCACAGCAAAGCAAACAACTCCTTCATTTCTTCGTTCCGAAAATTCAATTCCATCTCACCGAAAACATAAAACATATAAGTGCCCGTAAGCTATATTAATGCTAAACATATGGTCGGCTACCTCCCTCTGTTTTCAAAAGCTGTAGTTCTCTCCTCTCATTTGGCAGCCGTTATTGTTCTCTTCAACTTTTTATTCTCAAGTAAACTGTTAAAATTTGTCATTTACACCACAGTTTTCACTTGGAACATATATAATGGCATAATGCTTTAAGATAGCGGTGTATTGAATATAAAAAGTTGCACAAAACGGGAAGCTAACTTCAGTCAGCCGAGGGAAGAAACTGTGGGTTTTCAAAACAGAAGAAGGTATCCTGCACTATACAAGCAAAAGTCGGAGAGGTAGCATGCAATTTAGCCTATAAATAGATTACTAACCTGATTTTCTACACGAGTCTTGTATATGAATCCTCCACAGCAGGATATTGTTGACAATACTATGGCGCTGGATGAGGAATAAAGAGATAACCGAATAAGAAATTAGACAGAATCCCAGAATCAGATAAGAGATATATATTAAATTTATCAACTTTAACAATTTATGGGTAGCTGAAATCACCATACATGCATGATATCACTCCAAATGTCGCCCACCCTCTTATAGCATCATCTTCTCTCTCTTGCCTATAAGCTTCAAGGGAAAATCCGAGATAAGTTTTAGGAAACATTTAATACTGAAATAACGCTACTTGATTCTGAACAAATCACAAATCATAGGATTTTTGAAAACATCAACAGGTTCAATATCCTTATAGCTGGAAAAATATGATAAAAGCAAATATATCTCAGTATCATATCCAAAGAAAAAAAATTAGGCTGCCAAGTGCCAAACTGCCAATTTTACTGGGTCATGCTGGTTGAGGATCTAGTTTTAATTGAAATTAAAACGGGGATGAATATGCGAGATATCTTAGTGGATATATGTATTCCCATATCTGACAGTGGAAAAGACATATCTCGTGATTTCTAGCCAAGTTTTATAATCTTCAAGTCTGAAAATAAATCTCTAAACCAATTATCTTCACATCTGAAACAAATAAAATATGCCGAAACTCACATAACCCCCCTCAAGTTTTAGCCTGAGAGCTCGTTTCTGCACAAACTATGACTGCAACGCACAAGACTTTTTCTATGGTGAAGCCCCCTCAGTATTATTCTACGCCCTAAATAATGTAAGGCCATTCTAGGAAAGATTATAAAATTACCAGCTTCATGGCTTTTTCAGAACAGAGCAGAGTTCATATGACATCAGGTGTCCTATTGAGAGCAAGATTAATATGAATGAACTTAAGTAGTGGGTTTGTAAACGATAAGAAAGTTTACTGTATGTTTTTAAGGTGATTACTAGATTTTTAAGTTGAAGAGAACTGCATGGATTTGGGTCCTCAAAGTAAGAATTGGAGAAAATTATAGGTAATACTAACCACATGTCTTTGTGAGGGTGAACTCAACTGGACCATATCCCTCCACCGGTATAGAAAGGTTAACAGCATATGGTGTTTCCCGAGCCTTTTCACCTATCAGTGAAGCAAGAAGCATAATAAGAAAGTATTCATCATTAAAAAAATAAAGCACATAATCACCCATACATCTCCAATTTACTATCAGCACTGAAGGAGACAAAGTTGTAGGAGTGTTTCTGCTAACTCCTGAGCCTGACAACTTTACTTCTAACCCTTCATTGGGGCTAACCTGCATGGAAACAATAAAATTTAGGAAAGGTTTAAAGAGTTTTACAAAGATTTAGTTGCACAAAATTCCCCGTCATTTACCCCATTTAGTACTTGATACCCCCCAACTGGTTATTAGCAAACACCTCTTCTGTTTGCCAACCAAAGCCTTCATAAAAACACACAAATTCAACTTTAAACGACATTAACAAGTTTTAGAGTTAAATTAGACAATAATTTAAGTTGTCTAGTGTAGAATTTAACTGTTTTTCAAGGTTTTGGTCAACAAACAGAGGATGTGTTTGTATTAATAAATCATGTATAAGAGTTATATGAAGTAAACTGCAGGAGGATTTTGTGCAATCAAACAAAAACAACAAAAAACAACTAAAACCATGTGTACCTTGAAACTTGGTTTTCCGACAAGACTGGACAGAGAAGAAATTGCGGTAAGATATAGAGTCACATAGGTTTGTTCTACTCCAAAGCTGCAGAAATTTATGACATGCAAGTTAGGTTGGAATAAAGGCATAAATCTGAGAATAATCAGTTTGCCAACTCATGCAAAATACAATATACCATAAATATAGTATCCGATCTTTATCAAGGATAACAAGGAGATTGATCAGTTAAAATCCCACTAGAAGCAAGCAGAGTAGAAACAAAATAGAAATATCCTTAAAGAGACGCATGTTCTTAAACAATCTTCTCAACATGTATGCACTAGAACACAAATGAATCATTTACTAACTTTTTAAGGCCCAAATTTTTTTATTAAATAAGCAAAGTTATCTGGATTTTCAAAATATTATTTGATTATAGATTGTTCCTGAAAAATCCTACCTCATGTATCACACATTTATTCAGGTCGGATCATTAATACTATTTCAGAACAAATGAGAAAAAGGCTATAAGAAGCAATAATTCCACAAAACTAATTTAATTATAAAATGAATAGTTAGTTCAATAGAAGTTACTGCAATATGTCCAACTTTACCCTTGGTATAGATACAATTACATTTCAAAATGTTGAATTATGCACTTCACGAAAATTATGTCTGAAGCTTTACAAGGTGCATTTCATATTTTTCCAATGTTTGTTATGATTTATACTTTTAATAAGCATCAAAAGAGTAATAATGTATAAATCAGTCCAATTGAATGTTTTGTGAGTACTGGACCTATTTTGGAGTTCACAAGCAAGATTAACGAGTATCATTAAATTTGTTCTATAAATTACATAAAAATATAAATTAAAAAAAAAAGATTTCAGACAGCACACCTGAATTGGTTATACGGTTTTTCAAAGCCCAGCTGAGTCATGCCATTATAGACCTAAGGCCAGAAACAAGCTCAAATCCATCATTATACTGGAAGAATAAAAGGTTGCCAGAAACCACAGCGAGAAACAAAAAAAAGAATAAGCACAAATGTGAAAAAAGAAAAGGGAAAGAAGAGCTCCATACAACTTCCCATGATCGAGGATGAAAGCCTATGGTGAAACCCTTAAATACTCGAGGTCCACGCTTCACACATGGAATTGCAAGTTCAACAACAGCCCTGGATTCTCAAAGAAACAAAAGCAGTCCAAAGAGTTGGTGAATAGCACAAAATCAAAAGGTAAATTGCCAAACAAGAGAAATAACAGTTCAGAAAATTAAATTGCTAATGCTTGGAGAGTTGAGAGTACAAAGCAAGTATGCATGATTGAGATAAGGAATCTAAACCCAAATACAAATGACCAGAAATTTTGTTAAATAGTTGAAATCCATCGTGATGTGATCAAGTAATGAAATCGTCTGATAAAGAAACTGCTACTCTCAAAATCTATACCCTGATTTTTCCGGGAGCATTGTTACTCCATCGTTGTCTCATCCGATTTTCTCTCTCACACACTCAAAAAGTTTTCGTCCTGATATTTTTGTCGTCAGACAAGGACAATAACAAAGTAGTCGAAAGGGCTCTTCTTTTAATAGGATATTTACATTATCAAACTGTATAGTGGATACTATTGGAAAATATGTGTCAGATATAGCATTCCATATGGAACAGATATCACACCAATATAAATTCTCTGGTGCATCAAAAATCAAAAGAACAACATTCTCAATACAAAAATGCAAAAGAAAAAAAATAGACGAAAAATAAAAATAAAATCAACGTATGCTGCTACAGGCACACTTGGCTCCACAGTCTTGCTATACAGATTAATTAGAACTTATAGAGACAACACCAGCATCTTAAGCACAAAACTCTCAGATGGAAGTCCTACAATCAATATCCCATGCATGTAAATACATAAATAAACTGTGAGCACCATTTCAGAACCAGTAACTCCAAAGTTTCGAAGAAATTCTATCACCAATAAATAAATAAATAAACGTAGATTCAAACCAAGAGGAAAAGTGAATAATAACAATAGTCTGTCATCAGTGCAGAATCGACTCTCTCCCTCTGCACACATAAACATAGATGATGATGATAACTGCATATCCTAGCATAGGCCCCTATCATCAACGTGGAGTATATAAGTTCTTGTATAATTCGAATTGCCCAAGGTTGTCATGTCTATTAGTTAGACAAAGCCATCATTAAGTGTTAGCAAATCAGAACAAGCAATGCACAAAATAATGAATGCCAATCTCTGTTCATGGTTGTGCAGTGCATACAGCAAGTGGTTATAATAAAAACCTTGATCGCAATGCAGAATAACCAAGCCAAATTATGTAATTTTATGAAAGCTATACCATTTATTTTGTCCAAAGAACAGATAAATATACATGTCATAGAATCAATAGTCCGCCTAGATTGAAAAAAAAGGCACAAGAATAAAAGAATAAAAATGCATGCTATGACACCTGCACTTTGCATCATCATAGGAGACATTGCATATACAACCAAGATCACCTGTAAAACGTGTAAAGCAAAACATTGTCACATATTCATTCAATGGATTAATGCATAATATGCAGATCATGGTTCAGATATAATATCTTCACATGAACAAAATCCCACCAAACATGCTATTTGAATTATTTTTTGAAACGATCAGCAGGGAAACACAATGCAAGGCACGCTGCCGGCAGTACCTATGCACTCTTTTGACCTACCAATGAATGTATTCATCCACATAACCTCAAAGCTTCTTTAGAATCGAGAGATGCACTTCAAGATCTAACCAGTTCAATATTTAAACTTCAAAGGCAGGCAGAAGGTAGTCTTTTATAGTGGTTCAACTCATGCAAGAACAAAGTGGAAATTAAAGGATGTATCACACACCTTTACATGCTCCGTTTAAGCAACCTCCACATACGATGTTCAACTGAAATTGCATAATGGAGAAGTTTAAGTCTATTTGTCATCACTATATAGTAATAAGAAAATCAAGTAAACTCTAGAACGAATTGTGAAGAATCAAGTCGATACATAGGCCGACCTGAGCTGAACGTCCCAGTTTGTCAAAAGTATGTTCACAATTGTGAAGATCTCCATAGTAAAGGCTCTGCAGGTTTCAGAGATCATGCAGATTCATTAGATTATAGTGTTGACGAAGTAATACTACATATACTGAGAGTGTCTAAAGCTAGGCTGTTTTTAGAAAATGCCCAACCTAGCACTCACATATCAAGTTCACCCTTCATTAAACACGATCTCTATTTTTAAAAAAATCAAAAAAATTGTTAAACCTTCTTATTGTGTTTTGTGATTAATTGTAGGCAACTGCTTCTGTTGTCTGAAAAAGAGAAAATTTAACAATGCTTTTACTATGGCAAATTGGGAGGACTGCGCATGTGCACGTGCACGAGAGAGAGAGAGAGAGACCAATTTCCCAAATTATAGGTTGCTCATTTTGGTTTTGAAATATATAACGTTATACAATATTAGCCTATGAAAACATAGTATCTTACTTGAACAAAGTTCACAGATCCCGAACCTGCTACAAAGTGAATTGAATCTGTATAGCGGCCAAAATCAACATAACCCTGCACAGTTGAAAAGCTAATAAAAAATCTATTATTTAGGTCTCAGAATGAGCAGCATATATAATCAAATGCATCATCATAGATAGAGTCGCTAAAGGAGATAAATCTTTTAAATGTTTTTTGAGAATATGATGCAAACTTGTAAAAGTGACTCTGTAATAACACACACACACACACACACACACACACACACACACCATTATAGAAGACTCTGTAATACTTCTTACATGTAGAGGAAATGAGAGGATATATTCCCCAGCTACAACCACAAATTGGAGAGAATCTATTATATGCAACCACGGGTCTGCATTTATACATATCTGTGTATATATTGTGTTCTCTCTCCTGCTTGGCATACTTATGGTGGTGGTAGATGGACTGGAAGACAAATGCAGAATTTCCCCTTACTAGTTGCTATAGAGTATTTCTTTTATAAAGCAACTGACCAATATTAAGGGTTTTTTTTAAATTACTCCAGTGTAATTTCACTGGATGTGTGCTGAACAAATATGAGATTATACTTTTATTTGAATAGTCTAATGCTTTTCTGGTGATACTCTTCATTAACAAAAATGAAACCGCTAGATAAAACAGGCAGGCCGTGTGAACAATGATTCTATAAAGCAAATGGAAAGGAAGAAACTCGAAAAGGCTACCAAGAACCAGCAGGCATTTTATTTAAGCAAAAAGGCCAGCATATATGGAAGAAAAAAAAAGAAAAAAGGATAATCCAGCACAAAAGTATGTGAATTGGAACTTCATTGGACTCAATAGGATAATCAGTTTTTTCAAATTAATTGTGAAAGAAACCAACAATCTTCGGTAGCACTTTTATTTCCTCCATTGTAATGCACATCTTTGCAGAACATCACACGATGCCAATACAATTGATTATTGATACTTTTTTTACACCTGTTTGGAAACATTTGAAACGGCATACCAGATAAGAATATGTATCAATAATCAAAGAAGTGGGGGCAAAAAAAAGGAAGAGCACCCTAAAACACCTGTCCTCCCTCTGAAAAATATTTTGTTAGACGAAAAGGGGTCATATGGGAAGACAAGCCAAAGGATGTTTGTGTATGGTATAAATGATTCTATCAAAAGCTTGGTTGGTGATATCCCATTGATGAACCACACGTTTACAGATATCGTGCACATGCACGCCTCATACATTCAGGTGAACAATGTTTTTGAGGTTTGTGTAAAGAATAAAAAGCATAAGCATATTATCAATTATTGATTATCTTCGTTTACTAGAATTATTAAAAGTGGAGTTCTTAGAATTAGAAGAATGTAAATGGGTGGGCAAGGGAGAGGGGCTTAACAGTAGTTGTTAATGAATTACATCTTTTGGAATGTGAGGGGTATGGGGTTACCCAATAAAAGGAGAATGATTAGGGAAGTAGACTAAACGTACTGACCCAGATGGTAGTATTTTGGATAGTATAAGGGGGGGCTTAGCATGGGAGGGGAAGAACTCTAGAGGGGCTTCAGGAGGTATTTTGCTCGGAATTAACAAATATGCCTTCTCTATTGAGGACGGGTGGATAGGAGAATTCACTGTAACCGTAGTTATTAGAGGGACAAGCAAGGGGGCTTGTGAAACAATCACTGTGGTATTGGGCCTACCAGAAAAGAAAAAAGAAGTGAGTTCTTCCAAGAACTACAGGAGATTGCGGCTAAATGTGTAAGGACCCTAGTGTTCACGCCACAAGACACGCGATGAAGGCAGAAGCGAAAACAAAAAATTTATAGCAAGCACCAGCGACCTATACCCTAGAATCGATTTCAAATACTAAACTAGAAAACTAAACTAGCAAGAGTAGAGGGCTAGCTACCTTTGTAGCGTGTCCGCGCAATTACAGAAGACCCCTACACCTCTCCATGGACTCTCGCAAGGCTCCGAAATCGTCGGGAATGAGCTTGGACGCCGATCTTCCTCGTCGAAAATGATCCACCCGAAAGAGTCTGAATCAAGCTTTTGCTTCACATTTAGCAAGGCAAGTGAAACAACTCACAATCCAAACTTGCTAAGAATGGATTGTGAGAGTAATGTAGTGGTGAATCTCTTCATTTCTCTCTTTTCTAATTTTCCTTCTCAATTTTTGAAGCTAACATGAGCGCAAGTCAAGAAAGGAATGAGTGTAGAAATCCTTAGCCATATACACTCTTTTTCTTTGCTCTTATCTCAAGTGAGTGTGTGAACTCAAAGCATGAATCACTCATGACTCACTACATGAGTCATGATTCTAAACACATCTCACAACTTCTAAAAGAGAAGGAAAAGAATATGCATGAATACATACATATATATAACCAAATATGCAACAAATCCATATACCCGTATTCGTATAAAGATACGAATACCGTATTCGTATAAAGATACACTTATTCGTATCAAAATACGAATACCCAAAAAAGATATAATGAGAGATATAATAGTAGCTCACAATGATCCGGTTATCTTTCAAACCTGCCATTATTATCAAAATGCCCGATTAAAGTACATGAAATAAATAGACGTATTTAATCGAACCTAAGTGCATATCAAAATATGCACATATTATATTGTTTCGCCTGAACCGGGAAACCCTCTGTGTGAGACTCTAAAGACTCGGCAATACGCTGGCAGTGGGTTTAACCACAAACACGTCAGCAGCACTACCTGTACGTAACGGTTACTCGGTTATTGAACGAAAGGAAGGTTGACGAGCAAACTCGTTTGAACCCTTAGCTTCTGTACAGTTTGGTCTCTTCGTCTAAGAGTGTCGCATACAGGGTCTAAGGGGTGGATAACGTCAGACCCCTAATAACCCGATAAGTTGTGTCGGTGTCAAGCCCATTACCAAACTGAGAAACTACTGATCTCTAATCAGTAAATCTCATCCGCCCCAACCAAGGACTTATAGCGATGGCCAACCGAACTCAGCGTGACATCGACTCCCAATACCGGAAGAAACGAATCCCTGACGAACGTCTACTGCCTCCATGTGGTTCAGGACTGTACCCAACTAAAACATGTTTACACAACTCGGTAGAGCCGTGGTAGGGTAGTAATCTAAGTACAGTGGGAACTCATACGAGACAAATGATGATCTCAGGTCAACAGACTACTTGTATTCATGTCAACTGAGAACTGCTATCTGACAATAGCTATAGTACCATCTAGAAGTTCTCGGTAAGTCCGTCCGGTATACTCACCTCCAGTGAGAACATGTATACAATCTTAGGTGCAACATACCAATGACTATAAGACCTGCCATCGTCCCTCGTCGGGGTCTAGAAACGTATACACTAGTCTACTATGGAATATCAATGCTCAGTCTCGATACTCCCACGACTATGGACATTTAAGAATGTGTTTATGGACTACCAAAATCTCACAAGTATGATCGCCATCATAACTATGGTAGTCAAGCAAATATCCTACGGGCTTTATCATTGTGTATTCATGATACATAATAAAACGTATACACATTAATGATAAAAACAAACCATATAGCATACCATCGTATCGAGCAAGACTGTTCGACCTATATAGGTCCTTCAATCATCATAATTGCCTACTTTCGATTACAATAATTGCCTTGGGGGCACTATAGACAACAATCTCCCACTTGCACTTAAGACCAATTATTGCGGTATCACATACCCATAGGTCATGTATTACCGAATACCCAACTTCTCTACTAACAGCTCATGTGTTCGAGAAATAGCCTCAGTGAGTGGATCCGCTACAATATTTCTAACTCTCTCTATTACTTAACTTCGCGGAGATCAGCTATCTCCCGAACTGAGCGATACTTGCCTCAAAATTTGTCCGGATACCTGATAGGATCATGTTCATAAATAAACTTTTCTAACAAGGCTGTATCATCCGCTGATCACAGTCAATAACCTGCGCTATGTCTGTCTCAGTACTACGTTTGGAACTCCGTCCAACATACTGCGCCTCAAAAGAGGGTAAACTTATAACTCTAATAGCCACTCTTTCATGCATGTCACATTAGAAGGTAGAACCGGTAATCGCCTCCTGAAGGAGGCACCCATTACCACATCCTAAGAACATCTTGATATGTTCTTCACTGCTTCCCTTTGTTTCTTCAGGATTAATATCTACCTACTACACTAAGTGTAAAAGCAACTTCTGATCTGTTACTTGACATTGCATGATTGACCCAATTGGCAAAGCAATTGGTATGTCATTCATGCGAGTCTCTCCTCATCAGTCTAGAAGACATCTCTTTAGAGATGGTGACTCCATC
Source organism: Agapanthus africanus (assembly GCA_030015575.1). Lineage (NCBI taxonomy): Eukaryota > Viridiplantae > Streptophyta > Magnoliopsida > Asparagales > Amaryllidaceae > Agapanthus > Agapanthus africanus. Next base: position 574,779,275 of record CM057346.1, on the reverse strand, counting down.
ACTTGCGGGTACACCACCACGTCAGGAGTCCTCCATTTTAAAATCCTTTAGAATGGTATCCAAATACCCAAATTGGGACATTTCCCAAATCTCGATCAAACGACATAGATCTAGTTATCAGAATCTCAAATATATTATCCAGATCCTATATAGAGAAACATTTGTGACAACCACAGTTTAACCGACTGTGGTACAGGAAAATCACTTCCTATTAGGAGTATGTCATCCAAATACATCGACAATACTCCATACATTTTTCTTACCAGCTTCATCTGTTATTTTGATGAATTCAAACACCTTGACTGTTACATCAAAATAGATGATCCACCTCCGCAATGCTCACTTTAGTCTATAAATAAACATAAGCAATTTGCACACCTTTTGTTGGATATATATGTATGCCCTAGAGGCCGTTATATGTATCGTGGATGCTTTGACATGTATATATGTATATAGATGACTTTCTTGCTCGACATGATAGTATGCTATCTGGTTTACTTTATCTTGACATGTTCATTTGATCATGCATCTTACTCATTTGGTACATGTTGATAAAACCCATAGGATATATGCTTGACTACTGGGACTATGATGTAGATCATTCTAGTGTGACACGTATAGTTTATAAGCATATCTTTTAACTATTCCTAGTCGTGGGTGTATCAAGACGGGGCATCGATATTCTAGAGTAGACTAGCGTATACCATTCTTGTCCCATGTGATGGGCGATGAATGATCCCATATTCATCTGGTGTGGTGACACCAAAGATTTATACGGATGCTCAGTGGAGACTGTGTTCACTAAACGGACTCGCCGAGAACTCCTATGTGGTATTATATCTATCGTCGGATAGCAGTTCTCAGGTGACACTGGTACAGGTTAGTCTGTAGACCCAAGATCGTCATAAAGTCTTGTGTGTCCTCCCACTGTACTTTGATCTCCACCCTACCACGGCTCTACTGAGCGTGCAAACAGGTGGATTTTGGGTACAGTCCCGAGGCACATGGAGGCAATGAGCGATAGGAGGGGTTTCGTCTCTCCCGGTATTGGGGGTTGATGTTGTGCTATGCTCGATTGGCTATAACAGGAAGTCCCTGGCCAGGGCTGCTGAGATTTACTGATAAGTGTTATCAGTGGTTTCTCGATCTGTTATGAGCCATACACCGGCATGAATTATTGAGTTATTGGGGTCGACGAAACCATCTCTAGACTCGATATGCAGCATATCTGACGAAGAGATCAAACTGTACGGTAAGTGTTGCCAGTTGGCTCGACGGGGGTTTTGACAGTTTCGCTGGTTTTCTTCTGATCGCTCAATACCCGGGTGGCCGTTACGTTTAGCTGACCGCTTGCGGCTTGTAGGTGTTTGATATGATCATCATCTACTGCCGATATATTGACGAGTCTTAAAGTCCCACACAGGAGTTTCCTGGCTCAGGCGAAAAGATGTGGTGTGCATATGAGATATGCACGGGGACCCGATTAAATGCGTGTATGTGATATCATATATTAATTAGGTGTTTTTCTATTGGTCGGGTCGTATGTGATATGACTGGTTTGTTAAATCAAGTGTTGCTTTAACATAGACTTTTTGCTTAAGTCTTTATTAAACCATTTTCTATTTGTATGCATGCATGTATGCATATGTTTATGTTGATGCACATGATGATGTGCATGCACACATACATGCATACATTGTATCATGGTTGATGATACACAAATGGAGGCAATGCAAGACTTACATAGTTGTAAATATGTATATGTTTATTTATTTTGAGTTAAAGAAAAGATTTCACTCATGGTTGATATTTATCTACTTTGACTACACTTGACCTAACAATTAACCATGAGTTAATTTTCTATGGTTCTTATTACTCAATAATAAATATCTAGATATTTACTAACCCATGGTTTGAAGTGAGAATGATTTAATATTGATTATTCATTCTCATCTTCATTATTCATCACATATCATTATCGCTTGAACTCAAGCTTTGCCATTATCTTCTTCTTCCTCATTCTCTTTCTCTCTTGAGATTTACATAGAGTGAGCTAGTAAGAAAAAAAAGAAAGGGTTTTGAATAGAGAATATAAACCACATCATCATTCTACACATCTCTAGCCCATTTGTGTAGGGTGTTTGCTACACTTCTTTCAAAGATCAAGTAAAGCAAGAAGGTTTGGGCAAAGGGACTTCGGGTGGATCATCGTGGACTAGGAAAACCTCTATCGATCCGTTTCAAACTCTCAAAGTGCTAAAGAGTCACCAAGGGAAGTCTACAAAGGTTGTAATTTCTTCACTTAGTGTTAAATTGCTTCTTGCATGTGATGCTTATTGACTGTTACCCTAAAATTCTAGTTAAGATCCTAGGTTAGTTTACTTAGCACCTCATAAAATTTAATAATGGCATATGTGATGCTTCCAAACCCTAGATGAGGTGGTGAGCAAACCTAACAATGATATCAGAGCCAAGCTAAAGCTTTAGTGTAACCTAGACGACGTTAAAAACCTCGAACGATCGAAATATGACGCCCGAAAAATGCTCTCTGGAAATTTTTCACATTAAAATACTCAGAAAATCGTGCAGGGTATTGTATGGGCCCACAAGAAGAACGAAGCCCTAACTCGACTTAACGACCGCGGAACCGCGGCCGAAAGGCTCTTTTTGCAGCAGTTCCGCGGCGCCGTTGGTGAGGCGTGGACTGTACCTTCTTGTGCTAGCCCGTATGTGCTAATAGCAGTCTCTCGTATTTTTAAAAGCTGGTCGTGTTGAACTTTCTGAGAATTCTTTGGGTGATTGATAGTTCGATCGAATGTTTTAACTGCGTCTAGTATATGTGAATATGATACAATAATTGGAATCTACAAATTTATTTGTTGCGTGTAAATCTAACATTTCGGTCTCGGGTATGATCGGAAATCTTGTTGAATTATCCGACTTATTTTTGAAAAGGTGTTTTCATGAGTGGGACCTAAATGTGAGCTTTACATTATTAAGCATGAAATCTTTGATATGTGATATCCCGGATTTGTGTTGTCTAAGGGCGGTCATGATTCCAATTGTTGTAGTTTTTCATTTCTTTTCTGCGACCGTAAGTGTAGTATGTGGTGTATTGCCGTTTTCGTTGCTATACATCAACGACAATCGGGGTATACATACTTACTTATGTTGATGATATGTGATATTATGTGTTGCTGAGATATGATGTGCAGGATTGTCGTGATTGAATAGTCGGGGTTTTATGTGAGTTGAGAGTTTTATTTTCATTCATGTGAAAATCAAATGTATGTAATATTCTTTTATTTGGGGCACTTCCGGGCTGAGGATGATGTCACCATTATTGTATATTATTTACTTTTCCGCATTAGGATTGACCCAAGGAGGGGAGCATAAATGACCGGATTCTAGGGTTCAGTGGGAGGCCATCTTGAGGAGTCGAGACCGGGTCTCCTAAACTCTAGAATTGGTAAGGTCACTTGACGCTCTCGTAAGGGTCTAGGGGTGTGGGCTTGGCTATTCACCATGACCGTGGAATCCGTATTTTCTATTGTTGGCTAAATACAAAATACGGACATCCTAGATATCCTTTTATTTTCATATGTGCTTCTGTTGTTGATATTCTGTGATGTGATTACTTAATATCTAAGACGAATGGATTATTATTATTATTATATATATGATATATAATAAACGTTGCTTATGTTTTACACCTGCGCTAGTCCCGTTCCGCTATGCCGTTAGTTAAGTAACCTAACGGTGCATAACGGGACACTGTGGCAAATGCGGATGGCATAAGTGTACGTTCTATTTTCGTTTCTTTTCTGTGATGGCTTAGGAAGTTAAATGATGGAACTATATTAATAAGATTAATATAAAGAAAAGAAACCTAAAGATGTTGTAGAATTGGATTTGAAACCCACTCGGCATTTTTATGAAAAAATGCAAGTTTCAAAAGATGTGGAGCTTAAGCCACTCCTTTTCTAAACTATTTAGATTGTACAACGAGATCAAGTTCAAAACGTTAAATATTTTCATAAAAACCATCCGCAACCCTCCGTCATTTTAGGAAGCAGAGTACTTAGTATTCGTGCTGCGTATGTTGATTATAATCAAGGTGTAGTGTACGGTAGCTAAATGGTGTTTTCCTACAAAGCATATGATGCGATCAGTTAGGACATTCATGTGATTATGTTGATCATAGTCAAAGGTCATATGGGTAGGTCTAGTTAATCTCGAAATGACGGGTAGAACTTAACTAGTTCTTATGATATGTTGACCATAGCCAAGGTCATGAGTAGCTAGGGGTAAAACCTATATCGGGAGTTTCAAGAATTGAAATTTGTAATGAGATTGCATACCATCTATATGATAGTTGGATCCCGATCCCACTGTGATAAGAGTTGCTCTCAGGAGAGTTTTGCACTTTACAATTAGCTAATTCAGTAGGTGTCTAGAAAGGTGTCAACGGGGTTTGACCTATGGAAAAATGAGGTTTATTTTAATTAAGTCCGTGCGAAAGCACGGGGAACCTCCCTCAAAGTCCCGACACTGGACTGGTTGACCGGTTAGCGAAACTGTAGAATGTAATTAATCCTGCCTAGTTTTCTTTTAAGGTTTTAAAAGAAAATTTGATAAAAGCAGTGGGAGACATCGATTAGATAAGATAATAACCAATCTAATTCTTTGTAAGAGCATTTCGCTGAGTGTTTTATTTTCTCTCTCCTAATGGCAGATACCGATGACGGGACTTAAGCTTCTTTTAGAGAAAAACAAACTGACATGACCGAATTATAAAGAATGGTTGAAGAACTTGAACATTGCACTCACATATGATAAAGCATCATATGTTCTCACTACCAAAGCCCCACCCGTCTCAGGTCCTGAATCATCTGTTTCGGATATAGAGATCCGAAAAACAGGATATTGATTGCAACACGGCCAAGTGCCTCGCGCTTGCTTCTATGGACGGTATCCATCAGAAACAGTACGAGAAGATGGATGTACAATCCATCTGTCTTCATACAAAGGAGTTGTATGAAGAGCAATCTCGGACTTTACGATACGAGGCATCTCGAAAGTTGTTTCAGATGCGGATGGCCCCTAACACATCAGTAGGAGAACATGTTCTGAAGATGATTGGTCTTATAGAAGAACTTGAGGAACTGGGATGGACCATGGATAATGAGCAATATACGGATATTGTTCTGTAGTCTCTCCCGCCTGCCTTTGCTCCGTTCATTGTGAATTTCAATATGAACGATTTGGAGAAATCATTGCCTGAACTTCTCAATATGTTGAGAAATGCAGAGAGCACGCTTAAGACAGTGAAAACTCCCGCTCTACTTGCTGGACCATCTTCCTCTTCCGTTCCAAAAGCCAAGGCCAAGGGAAAGAAAAAGAAGAAACCCATCAAACCGAAATGTGGAGTTCAAAAGGCGAAGGGGAAAGACAAATCCGGGGCCGCGGGAAGTGGAAAAGGAGAATGTTTTTACTGCCACAAGTCGGGACAATGGAAATGCAACTGTGCTCTGTATCTTGCTGATCTCAAGAAGAAGAAGCATACTGATACTTCCGCTTCAGGTGTGTTTGTAACTGAAAACTGTTTTTCTATGAACTCTGCATCTTGGGTATTAGATACTGGTTCTGGTTCTCACATCTGCAATTGTATGCAGGGATTGAGAAACAGTAGAGTTTTGAAGACTGGTGACCATACTTTGCGGGTTGGAAATGGTTCCAATGTACATGTTGTATCCGTAGGAAAGTATCATCTGGGGTTGTCTTCGGGTTGTATTTTGGTTTTGAACCCTTGTTATTATGTACCTAGTATGCTATATAATATAATATCCGTTTCTTTGTTGGACAATGAAGGATATCATTTTGTGTTGCAGAATAATGTTATGAACATTAACTTGAATGAACAGTTGATTGGGTATGGTACACTAAATAACGGTATTTACGTCCTGAACTAACACACAGTTTTCAATATACAACATACTAATAAAAGAAAATTTTCAGATAATAATGAAGCTTGTCTTTGGCATTGTAGACTTGGTCATATTAATGAAATAAGACTAAGCAAGCTACATAAAAATGGATATTTGAATCCTTTTGAATATAAATCTTATGCGACTTGTTAGTTCTGTATCAAAGATAAAATGACCAAAACTCCGTTTACTGGACACGGAGAAAGAGTTGTGGAACTCTTAAGCCTCATACATAGTGATGTATGCGGACCAATGTCTACACATGCAGAGGCAGTTTTTCATACTTCATTACTTTTACTGATGATTTCTCAAGATTCGGACACGTGTTTTTGTTAAAGCATAAATCCAAAGCTTTCGAGAAATTCAAGTATAAACTTGAATAGAAAAACTAACAGGCTTGAGTATCAAGAAACTTCGATCAGATCGAGGTGGAGAGTATTTGAGTACAGAGTTTTCAGACTTCTTAAAAGAGAATGAGATTCTCTCTCAGCTCACTCCTCCTTACACACCACAGCACAACGGTGTGTCAGAACGGAGGAATCATACCCTATTAGATATGGTACGGTCCATGATGTGTGATGCTGAGTTACCGCTTTCCTTTTGGGGACATGCATTAGAGACAGCAATGTATCTGTTAAACATGGTTCCAACCAAGACCGTGTCTACCACTCCATATGAGATATGGAGTGGAAAGAGACCATCTCTTAAAAGAGTTAGGATATGGGGTTGTCCGGTTTTTGTCAAAAAGCAGAATCCAAACAAACTCGAGACACGATCGGTCATGTGTAAATTTGTGGGATATCCAAAACATTCATATGGATATCTATTCTACCACAAGGAGGAACAAAAGGTGTTTGTTTCTCAACATACCACATTTTTAGAAAATGAGATTTTTATAAAAGGTGATGATGGAAATGCGGTAGAACTAGAAGAAGTTCTAGAGACACAAATTACTTATGACGAATTGGTTGAAGCTGATGCTACAGTAGAACTTCAAGAACCTCAGCCGCTCCGGAGATCTAGTAGAACTTCTCGACCACCGGAAAGATACTATGGGTTTCTCATTGATGATGATAGAGAAGATTGCATCATGAATGATGATGATCCTACCAGTTTTCATCAAGCTATCACAAGTGGTGACTCGGTGAAGTGACTGGATGCCATGAGATCCGAAATGGAGTCCATGTACACCAACAAAGTATGGACCTTGGACGTTGCAGCCCCTGGGATAAAACCCGTAGGTTGCAAATAGATCTTTAAGAGAAAGATTGGTGTAGATGGACAGGTAGAGACCTATAAAGCAAGCCTTGTAGCGAAAGGTTTTCGTCAAAGACCAGAATTAGACTATGATGAAACTTTCTCTCCGGTAGTAATGCTTAAATCCATTCGGATCCTACTTGCTGTTGCTGCTTACTACGACTATAAAATCTGGCAGATGGACGTTAAAACTGCATTTCTAAATGATGATTTAGAAGAATGCGTTTATATGGATCAGCCAGAGAGCTTCATTAACAGTGGGAGCAGCGGGAAGGCTTGTAGGTTACTTAAATCCATTTATGGATTAAAACAGGCCTCACGGAGCTGGAACATCTGCTTTGATGATACAATCAAAGAGTTTGATTTTGTCAAAAATATAGATGAGCCATGCATTTATAAGAAGATTGTAGGGAGTACTGTCACATTCCTCGTATTGTACGTGGATGACATTCTCTTGATAGGAAATGATATTCCTATGCTACAATCGGTCAAACTATTCTGATCACAAAGGTTCTCCATGAAGGACCTGAGTGATGCCTCTTGTATTTTGGGCATTAGGATCTATAGAGATGGATCCAAGAAGTTATTGGGATTGTCCCAATCAAAGTACGTTGACATCATCCTAAAAAGGTTTAGTATGGAAGATTCTAAGCGTGGTGCCTTACCTGCTTGTCATGGAATCACTCTCTCAAAGGACTTCTGTCCGAAGGCTGATGAAGAGAGAGCTCGCATGAGCATTATACCCTACGCTTCAGCCGTAGGTTCTATAATGTATGCGATGTTATGTACTCGCCCTGATGTAGCTTATGCACTAGTTGTAGTAAGCAAGTATCAATCCAACCCACGGGAGAAACATTGGATAGCAGTGAAGAACATTCTTAAGTACTTACGAAGGACTAAAGAACTGTTCTTGGTGTATGGTAATGAGTATCTCCAAATGGAGGCCTTTACCGATTCCAGCTTCCAAAGTGATAAGGATGACAGCAAATCTATTTCAGAGTTTGTATTTACCCTCAATGGAGTGGCGGTTAGTTGGAAAAGTTCCAAACAGGATACCGTTGCAAACTCCACGATGGAAGCTGAGTATATTGCTGCAAATGATGCTGCCAAGGAAGCCGTCTGGATGAGGAAGTTCATCGCGGAACTAGGAGTAGTTCCAACCATTGTTGATCCAATACCATTGTATTGTGATAATAATAGGGCTATGGCGTTAGCCAAACAACCGAGATCCCATCAGAAGTCCAGACACATCCTGAGACGATATCATTTGATCCGGGAGATAGTAGATCGCCATGAGATCGAGATTCGGAGAGTAGATACAAAGAATAACACCGCGGATCCACTCACCAAGGCCCTTCCACAGCCGCAGCATGAGCGACTTTTTGAGATGTTGGGTATGAGATACGCCAATAATTGGCCTTAGTGCAAGTGGGAGATTGTTGGATATATATGTATGCCCTAGAGGCCATTATATGTATAGTGGATGCTTGGACATGTATATATGTATATAGATAATTTTCTTGCTCGACATGATAGTAAGCTATCTGGTTTACTTTATCTTGACATGTTCATTTGATCATGCATCTTACTCATTTGGTACATGTTGATAAAGCCCATAGGATATATGCTTGACTACTGGGACTATGATGTAGATCACACTAGTGGGACACATATAGTTTATAAGCATATCCTTTAACTGTTCCTAGCCGTGGGTGTATCGAGACGGGGCATCGATATTCCAGAGTAGACTAGCGTATACCATTCTTGTCCCATGTGATGGGCGATGGATGATCCCATATCCATCTGGTGTGGTGACATCAAAGATTGTATACGGATGCTCAGTGGAGACTGGATACACTGATCGCACTCGCCGAGAACTCATATGTGGTATTATATCTATCGTCAGATAGCAGTTCTCAGGTGACACTCGTACAGGTTAGTCTGTAGACCAAAGAGCGTCATAGAGTCTTGTGTGTCCTCCCACTATACTTTGATCTCCACCCTACCACGGCTCTACTGAGTCGTACAAACAGGTGGACTTTGGGTACAGTCCCGAGGTACATGGAGGCAATGAGCGATAAGAAGGGTTTCGTCTCTCCCGATATTCGGGGTTGATGTTATGTTATGCTCGATTGGTATAACAGGAAGTCCCTGGCCAGGGCTGCTGAGATTTACTGATAAGTGTTATCAGTAGTTTCTCGATCTGTTATGAGCCATACACCGGCATGACTTATTGAGTTATTGGGGTCGACGAAACCATACCTAGACTCGATATGCAGCATATCTGACGAAAAGACCGGACTGTACGGTAAGTGTTGCCCATTGGCTCAACGGGAGTTTTGACAGCTTCGCTGGTTTTCTTCTGATCGCTCAATACCTGGATGGCCGTTACGTTTAGCTGACCGCTTGCGGCTTGTAGGTGTTTGATATGATCATCACCTACTGCTGGCGTATTGACGAGTCTTAGAGTCCCACACAGGAGTTTCCTAGCTCAGGCAAAAAGATGTGGTGTGCATATGAGACATGCACGGGGACCCGATTAAATGCGTGTATGTGATATCATATATTAATCGGGCGTTTTTCTATTGGTCGGGTCGTATGTGATATGACCAGTTTGTTAAATCAAGTGTTGATTTAACATAGACTTTTAGCTTAATTCTTTATTAAACCCTTTCTTATTTGTATGCATGCATATGTTTATGTTGATGCACATGATGATGTGCATGCACACATACATACATTGTATCATGGTTGATGATACACAAATGGTGGCAATGCAAGACTCACATGGTTGTAAATATGTATATGTTTATTTATTTTGAGTTAAAGGAAAGATAATTCACTCATGGTTGATATTTATCTACTTTGACTACACTTGACCTAACAATTAACTATGAGTTAATTTTTTATGGTTCTTATTACTCAATAATAAATATCTAGATATTTACTAACCCATGGTTTGAAGTGAGAATGATTTAATATTGATTATTCATTCTCATCTTCATTATTCATCACGTATCATTATCTCTTGAGCTCAAGCTTTGCCATTATCTTCTTCCTCATTCTCTTTCTTTCTTGAGATTTACATAGAGTGAGCTAGTGAAAAAAAAGAAAGGGTTTTGAATAGAGAATACAAACCATATCATCATTCTACACATCTCTAGCTCATTTGAATAGGGTGTTTGCTACACTTCTTTTAAAGATCAAGTAAAGCAAGGAACTTTGGGCAAAGGGACTTCGGATGGATTATCGTGGACTAAGAAGACCTCTATCGATCCGTTTCAAGCTCTCAAAGTGCCAAAGAGTCGTCAAGGGAAGTCTATAAAGGTTGTAATTTCTTCACTTAGTGTTAAATTGCTTCTTGCATGTGATGCTTATTGATTGTTACCCTAAAATTCTAGTTAAGATCCTAGGTTAGTTTACTTAGCACCTCATAAAATTTAATAATAGCATATGTGATGCTTCCAAACCCTAGATGAGGTGGTGAGCAAACCTAACAATCCGCTGCTCCCACTGACTATAACAACCTTCTGGCAGAGTCGTATACACGTGCACTTCTAAATACCCATTTAGAAAGACGTTATAGTCATCCACCTGCCAGATCTCATAGTCATGAATAGTAGCAATGGCAAATCATATTCGTATGGACTTCAGCACAGACATTGAAGAAAAGGTTTCATCACAATCCACTATGGGTATTTGATGAAAACTCTTTACTGCAAGTCTCTCCTTATTAGGTTACTATCTTTCCACATGCACTGATCTCGAAAGATCTACTTTGCTCCTAATGGGTTTTGCCTTCAGGAGCACCAGCAAATTCCATAATTTGCTGAAGTGCGTTGAGTCCAACTTATATATCTGGCATCTGGCTATCATCCGAAAGTCACCACTTCCCAATGGCCAGCTGATAATTAATAGGGTCATCATAACCATGATGCAAACCTCCCTTTCATCGTTTACGAGGAAACCGAAGTACCTCTCAGGTGGATGAACAATGCAACTATTGATCTTGAAAATGGTAGAAGTTAAACCCTTACGAAAGCTTGGGATAATCCACAAACTGTCATTACTGAAGCGTGCCTTGAGTTCGTCTGGATTCTGCTTTTAAACAAAAATCGGATAACTCCATATCTCAACATCCATAAGATATGCAACCAATCTATATCCATATAGAATCAAAGGCACTAATTTAGATGGAACCAAATTCAAATAGTTATGCACCTATGTCCAGGGCATATACCCAAATGAAAAAAGGCCATACAACATCACTCATCAAGAAGCGCACCCACGAACGAGTAACCTGATAAAGAATCAAGTTCTCAATATTACCATAATGAAATACATAGCATAAGTATCTATATCTTCAATTAACTCGAAGAATCCTGATACTTCTAACGTATGGTTCTCTACTTTATTCTTATACCTATAATTTCTCAAAATTTTCGACCTTGTATTTTAATGAAATGCGTATCTAAAACCAGAGAAGTTATAAATAAATGGAATATAATACGAGTACCAACCTCTTGTCCTAATGGACACTGACAAGATCATTATAATGTATAAGTCCTAAGAATTTTACTAACACAAAACCTGAATGCCGTTAGTTGAAAACTGTATTTTAATCAAGAACGACTATACCGTTATTCAATGCACCTTACCTTATCCTCAACTGATGGAGCTAAATATCCAAGACATTTTCAAAATTCATCTCACTTTATAAAATAAAGATACAGATTTTTCATTTTAAAAATTAGTATACAACAGCTGTTCAAAAAACCAAATGTTTGTCGTTAGGCAAACCCAGGTGATTTCTTCAAACATCATCAATTACAAAAAATTCTGACTTTGAGGATCTAATCACCAAATTCCCAATAGTCTGCTCCCACTCATCATCTGTAACGCCATACAGATGTGAGAATCTCAACCGATATATACATACTCTAGAGTCAGAATGTAATTGGAAAAGCAGTTTTCAATTACTACTGTACAGGAAAACCGAAACATTAAAATGTTTCGAGAGGGTGGCCGGCCATTCCTAGTAATGCCTTTCCAATACCCAGATTTACGACAGAAGTTGCAATTTCCTTTACCCTCACTTCTATCCCTTTATATGTCTCCGCATCTTATCTTCTGTACACCATACTTAGGCTAGTTGGTTTTCTTCCTTCCATATATGTCGGCACCCGTCTAAGGTTTGAAAGGACTATCCAACCAGCGTAACTGGTGTACTCTCCTAAGGAGCTCACGACTTGAGAGAAGATGAAGAGAGGGAAACAACCGAATTATACAATTCAATTTCACCAGAACCCTTGGCCATTCTCGACTGAAGAAACTTCTTCGAATTCGTATGTAACTATACGAAATGGTCGTTCCAAACGATATGGATATCCGTAGTGATACAGAGTGTTCTAGAGAAGGCAAAGAGTAAAGGAGCGGCAAGAATATATACGTTTTAGTCGTGAATCATGACAAACCAAAACCAGGTTTGTAAAAAGGATCAGTCTACTTGGTTTACGAGTTTTAGTTTAAGATAAGGCATGGTTCACTACCAAAGAGAGAAAAGAAACACTCAGCGTGCACTCTATCAAGATTAGATTGGTTAATTACTTTATCTAATTAGGAAGGCTCCCACTGTATCCTCGAATTCTCCTTCAAACCTTAAAAGGAGAACTAGTCGGGATTATTTACACCTTACAAGTTCGTTAACCATTCAACCAGGCCAGTGTTGGTACTCTGAGGGAGGCTTCCCGTGCTTTTGCACGGACCTAATTAAATAACCCCGTTTCCGCATAGACGTAACCTCGTTAGCACCTTTCTAGACACATGATGGGTTAGCTAATTGTGAAGCGAAAATCTCTCAAAGAGTAATACCTACTCACAGTGAGAATCAGGACCCAACTATTATTGTGTGATAATTTTGACGGAATCTGACCAAAATTACCTCTCCAGAAGGTATGCACATGTTTGGCAACTTTCCCTTATGTTTGAAACTCCCAATATAGTTTTTACCCCTAAGACATTAGTGACCTTGACGGAGTCAACAAATCAAAAAGTCCTAATCAAGTTCAACCCGTCATAATCTTGATTGCATTAAACTCACCCACGCGAGCCCTTGACGGAGTCAACAAGGCCGCACGACTGTCCTAACCAATCGCATCGCTAACTACAAACAAGCACCACTTAGTTACCGCACACTACGCCTTGACAGAGTCAACAAACGCAGCACGAATACTAAACACTACTCGTAGGAAATGACGGAGGGCCACGGCTGGTTTTTGGCGAAAACCTTTATCGTAATGAACTTGATATTGTTGAAGAAACTCGAGTGGCTTTGAAAAGGAGTGGTTTAAGCTCCGCTTTTAAAACAGTTGGTTTTGTAGAAAACCCAGTGATTTTGAAGAGAACCGAGTAGTTTTAAAAATTGGTTCCGACATCATTTTAGGTTTGTTTTCCTTGCATTAAACATATAATGTGATCTCATCAATTTATGTTTCTAAGCCACACAGAAACAACCAAAATAGCATGCTTTTATATGTCATCCGCATTCGCCACGGGGTCCTGGGTCTTCACCATAAAGTTACTTAACTTACGACAGGGCGGGAACAAGGCTAGCACAAATGCAAAACATATAGAAGCATCTAATAATATATATATATATATATATCACAGGCAAGTAATAAACACAACAGGCATGTGATAAACAACAATATGGAATAGCGAATAAACTAGGAGCCCCGTGTTTAGTTTGAACCGCAAACCAAAACCAGCATTCTCCGGTCGTATGGATAGTCCGTATAAACTCGAACCAAGATCCCTACGAGCGCGGTAAGCTACCTGCCAATCCTAGAAACAGGATACCCCTCACTTTCTAGAATCTGGTAACTTGAGCACTCCTCCGTAGGTCAGAGCTACATTCCCTGTAAATGCGGCGAGCAACCCGCCAATCAGAGAATGAGGTGACCCAGTCTCGACTCCATGAGATGGTCACCCACGGCATTCTCGAATCCGGCTACTCGAGCACTCCGTCGTAGGGTATCCTAGTACAGGTAATGAAAAATATATACAACGGTGACTACGCCCGCGGCCTGAACGTGTCCCAAAAGAATATACATCAAGCGGCAACGACGGCCACAATCCGGTCGTTCGTCCTGAATAAACAAATATACATTCATCACAAACTTGCACAAACAAATCGCACGAGGGGCTATCCATCATGACAATCCGACTAAACCATCACAATATATATATAACAACACAATAAATAACCACAACCCCGTCTAATCGAACATATAGAAATTAGACGACGTTTAACAACATAAACAAAGATACGGATCATTAACGATGCATTAGTTTCGAACGAAAAGTTTCCCGAACTTACCCAAATACAAAGATAACATATACTGAAATCTGGGGCAAAAAATTTTTACCAAAAATCAAGTTTTCTAATTTCCAAGCCACCACAAAAATCGAGGAACCTAATTCAAATTTTGATACCTACATTGCTGTAAATATGAATAAAAAAAGGTCCAAAATTAGAGTTCGACCCTCAGGTTTCGTGCCAAGTTTTATTATCAAATGAAGAGCTCCCAGCAAGTGTCAAATCTTTTTCAGAGATCATAAAATTTTCGGAGCGGAGGCTTGGTTTTAGAAACGAATACGGTTAAAATTTCGGTTTCTAAACATTTGCATTGTCTACAACTAGTTAAAGTGATTGGCATGGGTCTGATACCACTGTAAGGTCAGTCAGAGCAGCGGAAACTGGCTGTGGCGCCTATAGGTCACTCAGCAGCTACTTTTTACGTAGTCCCCTCGCGACGGACTACAACCCGCCGGACCATATAACCGTACGGGGCATCCTGGGGGTAAGAGCCTACATTTCGCCACTACTTGTAGGGTGTTTTTCGTCACCCCAGTGAGATGGGAATACGCGCGCGCTTGTCAGGCGCACTACAGATTCCCCCGGCCTAGGGTAGGCGGGGGTTTATTGATTGTGGGGATCCGAATCTCCGGCAGCCGCGGACTAAGCTGCCGTTAATTACCCCTCGCCTTTGGGGCGAGGGAACCTCCGATTAACGGGTTAAACTGGTCATGCGAACTCAATGTGCAGTGTACGTGTGTTGTGTTTTGAAAGGGGGGTTTTGGATATATCGGGAGCCACGCAGAGTTTTTACGGGGGTCCCGCTACCCGGATAGCGGGCTGGGGGTCAAGGGGGCTAGCAGCCCCCTTGCGGGGTGCGGGGCAGCGCCCCGTTAGAAATTTTTTTCTAACAGGGACAGTGTCGCGGAGTATGTGTATGTGTACATTTATATACATATGTATATATATACATGTAAATATAAGTAAAGGGGAAAAAGACATCCAAAGGATGCGTGGGGCCAGCGTCTAGAGCGCTGTGCGCTAAGGTGCTGTGCGCTCAAGCGCGCGTGCCACGTGTCGACACGTGGGCAACTTGCGCATGAGCGCTGCGCGCAGGTGCGCAAGCGCCCGCGCCACGTGTCGGCACGTGGGCGTTTTGCGCAAGAGCGCTGCGCACAGGTGCGCAAGCGAGCGCGCGCCACGTGTCGGCACGCGGGCGCTTTGCGCAAGAGCGCTGCGCGCCACGTGTCGTCACGCGGGCGCTTTGCGCACTTGCGCAAGCGCGCAGGTGCGCAAGTGCGCGCGCCACGTGTCGGCACGCGGACGCTTTGCGCAAGAGCGCTGCGCGCAGGTGCGCAAGCGCGCGCGCCACGTGTCGGCACGCGGGCGCTTTGCGCCTTGCGCAAGCGCGCAGGTGCGCAAGCTCGCGCGCGCCACGTGTCGGCACGCGGGCGCTTTGCGCACTTGCGCTGCGCGCCGGAGAGGACAAGAGGCTTTTAGCCTAAAAAGATTTCTCTGAAGAGAGATCAAAGAGGAGTTGGACTCCTGAGTGTTTTTTTTTTCTTTCTTGGGGGTTTAGTGAAAGATGTTCTTCTTCTTCCTCCTCTGTTGGCTGGATCTTGATGATCAAGAGATGTGAGATCTAAAAATCTCTCCTTTCTGAGATCTAATGGTAGATCCAAGTTTCCCTTTGTCTGTTTTGTGGTGAAAGACTTCTTAGTTTTTGAAAAGAAAGAGTAAAACTCTTGATTTAATTCAAAAGAAATTAGAAGGTTTAGAACCTTGGAGAAGGAGCAGGAGGCACAAAGAACCCTAATTTTTGGGGGAATGAAAAGTTGTCATTTTTTATTCATCATGTTGCCTTTTATAGGCTTACATATTTACATATAGCCCCTTGGGCTTTACAAAAATGGCATTTTAGCCATCCCATGGCTCATGTGCCATTTCATTTTTGCACATAAGCCACGGGCTTACAAAATATTGGCTTTATGCCCATTTTGCATACATTCATGTATAAAAAATTACATAAAAATTATTTATTACATGATTTTGTTATTGGCATGGGGAGGCTGGCCGCGGGCTTGACTTGGGCATGGGACCACTTGACCTGGGCTTGGGCCCACTTAGCTTGGGGGTTGACCTTGACTTTGACTCGGTCAACCGGGGTGTAAATTTTTACCCCAACACTACTGTCACCACAATGAAAACCCACGTGGGTCGTGTAACACCCCAATTACCGGAATATGGAAATATGGATCGAAACCGCCAATGCTCCTACACAAGGGGAAATCGTCTTACCATAATCACATTAAAGACTCTAGCCAAAACTGTATAATAATATCCAAAATATAATACTAATATTATACTGTATAAATAACAAATAATACTGATGAATCCATTAGATAAAGATAGAGTCAATAAAAAATCCAAATAACAAAGAGTTCCGAATAAACGAAGTACAAGATCCAAAATAAAGATACATTATTCCTATTGTCCCACGAAGGGCACACATTCTAATAACAACTGAAATAAAATAGAAATAAACCTACAATACTACTGATTTTCGGCAAACTCCTGATAGTCACTCTAATCCTGCTTTGTCTGTGAATCGGTCTCTAAACCTGAGATGGAAAATCCCAGGGATGTCAGAACATCCTAATAAGTACTCAACCGTAATGGTGTGTATGTGTGTTATAGCATGAATATATTAGTGTAGTGAAGCCATTGTGCGCATGTTTATACATATATGAATATGGTAGTAATATGAAACGGACATGTAAACAAGTTAAGTTGGTCAAGTCACATCCTAACTGATCGGTAAAAGATAATCCATACTATCGTGAGTTTGAGTGTGTGCGTCAACCTCTGTAGGAGTATTCCCAACCTAAGGATAGGGCCCCATAGGTAAGGAAATACGGGCCCAACTGTGAAATGAACAAGCGACCGACATAGCCCGGTACGAGCTGTAGTAACAAGCGACCGATATAGCCCGGTACGAGCTGCCGACGCGGGACTCCTGAGATCCTGTTATATGAACGCACACTCAAACTACCCAACACCCCGCGTATTTATATCTAACATGGCAATAAAGTGAATCACTAATTAGGAATGCTGAATTGTAGGTTTATTTCTATTTTATTTCAATTGCTAGTAGAATGTGTGTCCCTCGTGGGACTATAGGAATAATGTATCTTTCTTTTTGAATCTTGTACTTTGTTTATTCGAAACTCTTTGTTATTTGGATCTTTTATTGACTCTATCTTTATCTCATAAATTCATCAGTATTATTTGTTATTTATGCAACATGATATTAGTATTATATCTTGGATATTATTATATAAATTTAGCTTGAGCCTTAGGTGTGACTATGGTAAGACGATTTCCCCTTGTCTAGAAGCACGGACGGTTTCGGTCCATATTTCCGTATTCTAGGAATTAGAGCGTTACAGGTCGACATTCCAGCCTAGTAGTTCTGATACCACTATAAGTGCTCGCGCCGCAAGACTCGCGGCGAAGGCAGAAACGAAAACAAAAAATTTATAGCCAACACTAGCGATATATACCCTAGAATCGATTCCAAACACTAAACTAGAAAACTAAACTAGCAAGAGTAAGGCTAGCTACCTTTGTAGCATGTCCACGCAATTGCGAAAGACCCATACACCTCTCCATGGACTCTCGCAAGGCTCCGACATCGTCGGAAGCGAGCTTGGACACCGATCTTCCTCGTCGAAGATGATCCACCCGAAAAAGTCCGAATGAAGCTTTTGCTTCACATCTAGCAAGGCAAGTGAAACAACTCACAATCCAAACTTGCTAGGAATGGATTGTAGGAGTGATGTAGTGGTGAATCTCTTGGTTTCTCTCTTTACTAATTTTCCTTCTCAATTTTTGAAGCTAACATGAGAGCAAGTCAAAAAAGGAATGTGTAGAAAATCCTTAGCCATATCCACTCTTTTTCTTTGCTCTTATCTCAAGTGAGTGCGTGAACTCAAAGCATGAGTCGCCTCATGACTCGCTACATGAGTCATGATTCTAAACACATCTCACAACTTCTAAAAGAGAGAAAAGAATATGCATGAATACATACATACACATATACATATATATAACCAAATATGCAACAAATGCATATACCCGTATTCGTATCAAAATACGAATACTGTATTCGTATCAAAATATGAATACACATATTTATACAAATACACGTATTCGTATAAATACCGTATTCGTATCAAAATACGAATACTCAAAAGAGAGATAATGAAAAATATAATAGTAGCTTACAATGATCCGGCTATTTTTCAAACCTGCCAGTATTATCAGAACGCCCGATTAAAGTACGTGAACTAAATACACGTATTTATTCGAACTTAAGTGTGTATCAAAATACGTACATACTAAATCGTTTCGCCTGAACCGAGAAACCCTCTGTGTGGAACTCTAAAAACTCGACAATACTCTGGCAGTGGGTTTAACCTCAAGCACGCCAGCGGCACTAGCTGTACACAACGGCTACGAAGGTATTGAACAAAAGGAAGGTCGACAAGCAAACTCATCCGAACCCCTACTGAGCCTATAAGTGACAATCTCCGTACAGTCCCGGTCTTTTCGTCTAAGAGTATCGCATACCGGATCTAGAGGGTGGATAACGTCAGACCCCTAATTACCCGATAAGTCATGTCGGTGTCAAGCTCATTACCAAACTGAGAAACTACTGATCTCCAATCAGTAAATCTCACCAGTTTTGGCCAGGGGCTTATGATGATGGCCAACCGAACTCAGTGCGACATCGACTTCCAATACCGGAAGAGACGAATCTCTGACGATCACTCACTACCTCCATGTGGCTCGGGACTGTACCCAACTAAAACCTGTTTACATGACTCAGTAGAGCCGTGGTAAGATAGTAATCTAAGTATAGTAGGAACTCACACGAGACAAATGACAATCTCAGGTCAACAGACTATCTGTACTCATGTCAACTGAGAATTGCTATCTAACGATAGGTATAGTACCATCTAGAAGTTCTCGGCAAGTCCGTCCGGTGAACTCATCTCTAATGAGAACACGTATACAATCTTAGGTGCAACATATCAATGGCTATGAGACCTGCCACCACCCCTCGTCGGGGTTTAGAATCGCATGCACTAGTCTACTCAGGAATATCGATGCGCGGTCTCGATACTCCCATGACTGGGGACATTTAAGGATGTGTTTATGGACTACCAAGATCTCACAAGTATGATCGCCATTATAACTATGGTAGTCACGCAAAGATTCTACGAGCTTTATCATTATGTATTCGCGATACATAATAAAACGTATACACATCAATGATAAAGACAAACCAGATAGTATACCATCATATCGAGCAAGACTGTTCTACCTGTATAGGTCCTCCTTTAATCATCATAATCGTCTACTTTCGATTACAATAATTACCTTGAGGGCACTATAGCCACAAAATGGCCACATCCGTGGGTGCTTGGAGGAGATTTTAACGTTACTCGCTTCACGATTGAGCAGGAGGCAAGGGGATGTACAAGAGAGTAGGAAATTTAACGAATTGATAGCTACGTTAGGTTTGGTGGACATGGGCAATTTTGATAGGAAATTCACTTGATCAAATAGACAAATCAAACCATCTCTAGCTAGGCTAGACAGAAGTTGTCTCAATGGCTTGGAAATCTCGATTCCCCTTAGCACATGTGATCACTCTAAGCAGACCGACTTCTGATCATGTGCACCTACAGCTACAAACACGGGGAAATGGTGCACGAGGTGCCAAAGTGTTCAAGTTCGAAAGATGTGGTTGGAGGATTCATCTTGTAAGAATGTGGTCAAACACTGTTGGGAAAGTCATGTTTTTAGAAGTAGGACACCGACAGACATCTTCATCGCTAAGTTGTCGCATGTGAGACAGTGCTTGAAAACTTGGACTAGGGACAAATTTGGCAATATAACTTGGAGAAAAAGGGAGCTTATGAAGTTGATTGAGGAGTATGAAAGAAAAGAGGAAGACAATGAACCGTGTCAACAAGAATGGGAGGATAGAAAGCGATGGAGAAACGAATTGCATAAGATATATAAGAAAGAGGAAATTATGTGTAGACAAAGATCAAGAATTCACTGGCTCAAGGAGGGGGATCACAATACATCTTTTTTCCATAAGGTGGCTAATGGTCGAAGAAGAAAAAAGTTGATTATGAAGATCAAAATAGATGGAGAAGAGGAGGAAGACGAAGAAAGGATAAAAGATCATGTGCACGATTATTATGTTGATTTCTTCGCTTCTACGACTGACTTTAGATTACATTCGTCATCGGAACTGTGGGAAAGAGAGAATTGTCTCACTAAAGAACAACATAGTGAACTCGATGCTCCGGTGATGAAGGAAGAAGTTGAGTCCGCGACCTTTGCTTTAGGAGCGGATAAGATGCCGGGACTTGATAGATTCCCGATGTTCTTCTATCAAATTTTTTGGGAGGTGATAAGCCCGAACTTGCTAGAAGTGATCTCAGCATGGCATGATGACAAAGGAGAGTTGCACAGATTCAACTATGCAAATGTGGTGTTGGTTCCTAAGAAAGGTGCAACGGAAATTAAATAGTATAGACCTATTAACCTGTTGAATGGAACTCTAAAAATAATCAGTAAAATAATGATGAATAGACTTGGAAGAATACTCGCTTTTCTTATTGACGACTGCCAAACAGGGTTTATCCCTGATAGATCAATTTTAGAAGGGATGGCGGTGGCACAAGTAGTAATCCAAACTGGCAAAAGGAAAAAGGAAGGGTACATGCTCAAATTAGCCTTTAAAAAGGCATACGACATGGTGAACTGGAAGTGCATAATTAACAATAGAGAAAAGAGGGTTCGGGGGAAGGTGGAGGGGTGGGTGAGGGAATGGTTAAAGACAGCTAAGGTGGCGGTGCTTGTAAATGGAGTGTTGGTTAAACATTTTAAATGTCGTAGAGGGCTGAGGCAGGACGACCCTTTGTCCCGCTTATGTTTACATTGGTGGCGGATGAACTAATTCAGGTGATAAAAAGATTGAAAACAACAGGTTTGATAAAAGGGTTGGGAAATAACAAATTAGCGGTTGTGAACCTACAATATGCAGATGACACCCTCCTTTTTGGGGAACGTGATGCAAGTCACGCGATAAGGATGAAATGAATGCTAAACTTATTTGAGTCATGGTCAGGACTTAAGATAAATTTTCACAAGAGTGCGATTTTGTGATGATCGAGGAAAATAGTGAAAAAGCGAATGTGTTCTCTAAAATCTTTGGGTGTGCTATAGAAAAATTTCTAATTAAATATCTTGATCTCCCACTTCGTCCAGGTATTCTGGCGAAAATAGACTGGAAACCGATGATAGACAGGATGGAAAAGATGATGGAAGGATGGAAAGATAGAGTGTTGTTATTAAGTGGAAGGGTGACGCTAATTAATGATGTCTTCTTAAGTATCCCGATGTACTTGGCGTTTTATGAGATGCCTGTTGGTATTGAAAAGAAGATGGATAAGATTAAGCAGATTTTTTTATGGAAGGGTGGAAATAGGGAACAGAAAGGATATCCCCTGATTCGTTGGAGAGAGTGTGCACAGCAAAGGAATCAGGAAGGCTGGAAGTAATAAATCTACATGACATGAACAGGGCATTATTAGCTAAATGGTGGTGGAAGCATTATAAAGGCGATAAAAAGACTTGGAAAGATCTGGTGTAGAGCTCTTATAATAAAATGGAAAGGGATCGTGGGGGATGAAGAATGCCACAACAGCATCTGGATTCTGGAAAGGGGTATCAAGGGTTAAAGGGATTTTCTTAGCTGAAATTACCTTCACGAAAGGTAACGGAACTAGAATAAACTTCTGGAAGGATGTATGGTGTAGGAAAGAGGCCCTTAGATATAAGTTCTTGAGGCTATATAATGTGGCAAAAAATAGAAATTGCATGTTTGGAGATGGGAACAATGGAGAATTGCTTTCAAAAGGACACGGGGTACGGTAGAAAGAAGGGATCTGCTAAACCTTAGGGATTTTCTTAAGGATTGGAGACCGGATTCAACGAAACAAGATAAGGCTAAATGGAGATGGGAGAAGCATAGAAAATTCAGCGTAAGATCATTATCTAGAATTATAAATGGGGGAGGTAAAACGGGGGAGGGGGTCCAATCCGGATATTCTGAGGGCAAAAATACCCCTGAAGATCAAGATCTTCAATTGGTTGGTGTTGAAAGGGGCGATTCTAACACGTGATAATTTGGCAAAGAGGATGTGGGTGGGACCCAAAAAATGCCCGTTATGTAATGTGGCGGAGGAAACAATAATTCATTTATTGTTTGATTGTGCGTTATCAAAACAAATATGGGTGTTTTTTGCTGCTTCTAACAATATTCCTACTTTACCGGCTACACAAATTGATTTATGAGGGAAATAGGAAAAAAACCATGGTTCAAATGGGGATTGATAGAAAACAATGGGACATAATAGCCATAAGGATAACGTGGGGGGTTTGGGGAGAGAGAAACGATTGAATTTTTAGGGGAAAAAATAAAAGTCTAGTATCTCTCATATATTGTATATCCGGTACATTGCATAATTGGTCTTGCATGCTTTCAGATGCCGCCCGCCTGAAGATGCGGAAGACATTGCCGATGAATGAGGAAGTAGGAGATGATGAGGATCCACCCGATGACACCGAGGAGGACATTGATGACGATGCTATGAATACTAGATAGGGCAGGCTATAGAGGGGAGCTCAGCTTGACTAAATGGGCAAAGAAACATTTTGGATGTTGCTCTTGTCATGTATTTTGGTGATTAACTGTATGAACTATTTATGTATTTGTATCAGCACAACAAGTGCTGCTATATGGAACTGAACTCCGGAATATTCGTTAAGATCTTATTAATGATACGGGTGGCTTAATTGTCGCGCACCGCTTCCCAAAATACGGAATACGGAGAGCAACAAAGACCAGCCGTGCTACCTACGATAATGAAAGATCCTTCCATAGTCACATAAAGGCTGTCTAGTTGACCTGTCAAAGATAATATCCAATAACATGAGAGATAACACTGATAATCATGCTATAACGAAACCATAAAGAATACTAAAAATAGGTCCACTAGATAATCGATACAAATAAAGACCCAATACAATAAGTTCGAAATAAAAACAAAATCCGAAAAGAGATTCATAAGTCCTAATGTCTCACAAGAGCATACATGCTAACTACTAACTGAAAAGAAATAAACCTACAGACTACTGATCTCCAGTAAAGTCCTGATAGCCGCTTCGATCCTGCTCAGCCTGAAAATCCGTCTATAAATCTGAGATGGCAAATCTCAGGGATGTCAGAACATCCTAACAAATCTCAACGTATAAAGTGTGTATGGTAACATAAATATATGAGTGTAGTGAAGCCCGTATGCGCTAGTAGATACAGTTATATAAATACATTAATAATATAAAACAGACATGTAAACGGGTCAAGTCAGATCCTACTGATTACTAAACAGTAATATATCCTATCGTGAGCTCGAGTGTGTGCGTCAACCTCTGCTGAGGTATTCCTAACAAGGGTAGGTTCTCAGGGACTAAAAAACACGGCCCAAAATGTGGAATGGACAAACGACCGATATAGCCCGGCACGAGCTGTAATAACACGCGACCGATATAGCCCGGTATGAGTTGTAAGAACATGCGACCGATACAGCCCGGTACGAGCTGCCGGCATGGGACTCATGAGATCCTGTTGTACGAATGCACACTCAAACTGCCCCAATACTCCGCATATTTATAACTAACATAGTAAAGAACTCAATCACAAACTAAGAATGCTGAATGTTCAAGTAATTAGGACAAGTCACGATAACAATATGATAAGGTAAACATGTAAGCACGAGTAATTGTATCCAGCCACGTAATTCAGAATTCTAATTAAAGATCTTGTCTTTATATAAGTGGACTGGATTAATGAGTCAGCATGGCATATCAAGTATGTCGTTATCAAGTAAAAAAAATAATCGCACGTAATTGGTGTACAAGCTCGTCAATGGTACAAGTCTCAAATGTTATCTGTATCCTTATGTTAACCATGATATAGATATATATTAACAATGGATAAACAACTTTCAAGTTTATTTGTATTTAATTATTTTTCCCAACAGATCCGTGCTTAATCTATTTCCGCCAATTTTACTTTTTAAATATGTTAGCTTACCAATGCAATTATTAATTTATATTCAAGGAGTGCATTATTTTGTATTATTGACATATATAAAGTTGCGATCTAACATAGTTTTACCTCAACGATATAGGTTAAAGATATAATTGAAGATTCGCCAATGTTGCATCGACAAAGAAAAAGAAAAGGAATACTTGCCTTATAGACGATGATCACGGGAAAACGAAGCATGAAGATGCGAGACACGATCTCGGTTAGTGTTCGACTTGGGATCTGAGTTATACGCTCTGCTTAGATTGATTTAGCCATAAGTTAAAGTTTTCCAAACACCACTTAGCATATAATTGTATGTGTGTGTATCCAAACAAGCTTCTCTTTTTTTATACAAAAACATATTAGAATTCAACTATTATTATTGTTTTTCTCATGCTTCAACAACTAAAGTGAAGATCACGAGAGGAACTTATAGTAAGAAGAGGAGAAGGAGACGGCTACGCCGTGGTTGGGTTCGGGTATGGATCTGGTGCGGCTGCGATGGGTTCTTGATCAAGGTGGGTCAGGCGAGATGGGGTTCTGTTCGAAGGAGATGACGAAGGCGGTGGTGAAATGAGGGGGGTTCGGGCTCTGGGTTGGTTGTAGCGGCTGAAGGGGAAGACACCGGTGGTTGGTAAAGGCGCGGCTACGAGGATAGGGGTTCCGGTTGTGGGGTGCTTCCGGCGTAGGAGGATGGGTGCTCGGGTTTAGGAGGTGAGAGTGGCAGAGATGATGGTCGAAAGAGACGAGGAGATGCGAGGGTTGCGCAGGTAAGCAAGGGAGGCGACGACGGAGTGATTGGCTTGAAGGTGAGGTCGGTGATGGTAGCTGCGAGGCGAGGATGATGGCGATGGTGGAGGAGATCGACAGTAAGGGCTGGCGACAAGGTCGGAGGTTGGGGTGCTCGGGGAAGGTTGCGGCGATGAAGAGGGTGTTGCTGGTGTCTAGACGGCTGCGGTGAGGTGCTTGGAATCAAGGATGAAGGGGGCTCGACGGTGAGAGGTGATGTTGATGGTGGTGCAGTGGTGAGGAAGAGCAGAAGGAGGTGGCGAGGGATCCCAGTGGAGAGGAAGGAGGAGACGCCGGTGACGGTGGCTTCGAGGAAGATGGCGCTGGGGTTTAGGCGACAAGAAGATGGTAGCGACGAGGATCGACGATGGGGATTTGGGGTTGAGGAAATAGAGAAGGGAGAGAGAAAGAGTTGCGTGTAAATTGAGAGAGGGAGAGGAAAATATATATATTTTTATACATAGATTTAGAGAGAGAGATTATTGGTTGTGCATGTGTATATGCGTTTGTTTAGAGATTTGGTACGGATTTTACTTATTCCCGAGTCAACAGCAAATGAAGTTAGACAAAGAAATATATTTGCAAACCAAATATTAATAAATTAGTTTAAGAATCTTAAAATATGAAAATATTGTTTTGTTGCCACTAAAAAACTAACATATATTATCTTAAGACGGAAGATTTTCATATCAAAATCATATACGTCAAAAAATCTTATAAATATATAAGCAACCAATCCTAAAGTAAATCCTAAAATTATAGGAAAAATTTTGTTAATGAAAAATAATATTTCGATAACTCTAGAAATACTGAATCCTAACTAGGGTGTGACATTAATTATCCACCTCTTTCACTCACATTCAAAATTTGATCTGTTAGTGTATATAACAGTATAACAATATGCTCAAGTAGTTCAAAGTCTGTAAAAATCATTCCATCCCTCCATAGGTATCATATGTTCTTCTGCCTTTTTTATAACATATATGCATCGGTTATTTATCAGTACTTGTGCAACTTTTAGGAAGACATGCCTACATGGATGAACTAGGCTGAAACTATATTAAAGCCTACTTAGCAAACTGATAATAATCAATACAGATTAAGTGGGGGTATAGTTCCACTAGAATACTACGATATACCAACTGAGATCTGCTCTCAACATCTTTGCAGAACCGCACAACCAAATCAGCTTCCTGTTTCATGGTAACGGGCAGAAACTATGAGTTTCTGAAAGAAAAGAAAACATGTAAAGCTTGACATTTAATATTTCTATGACATATATATTTTCAGGACTGAAGAACAACATAATCTTAAAATGTGAAGGAAGAACAAGAAGAAAGATAATACATCATCACCTGAGAGGAAAGATAATACATCATCACCTGAGAGGAAAATTAAATAAAGACACTCTTGGTCTAGCATGAAATTGCATTGTGGGATTTAACAGCCTTATGATATGCTTAACTAACAGCTCATAGTGCTAACAGTAGCATGAGTTTCTTCAAAGATCCTTAGAAATTCAAATATAATAGCAAATCATATCTTCAATGCATTCAAGGAATTCACCCGATCAAACTTAAAAACTAAATTTCAAAAAATGGGTGCATGTAAAGGAAAATATAGCTCCGCAATACTGCAAAATCTTCGCATGAGTTCCCGTATGTTTCAATTACCATACACACGAACACCGTTTGTTTTTTCCAGCGTGTCAATTTTAACAATTCTGGATGTCATCCCATGTAACTGTCGTAAATTTATTTAAGCCATACAGAAAAGGACACTAATTATTTTCACATAGTCTCGCTATCTAGAATGAAACTTTCAAAATTATCCGTCTCGAGTCTCGGAAACTAGCTAGAAGCTCGTACAGCAATCCATGAGAAGGTAGCCAAAAAAAAGCAAAGATTCAAGCAAGAAATCATTGAAATTTGTTAAGTTTCACATATAAAAGTTTATAACTATAAGAGAGATCATTCCAAAACCCGAAGTAGGCACAAGAGAACGGAAAATCAAGGACAAATATACAGCTCTTACCTTCCCGTCGTATTCAAAAGGATGGCCAATCCACTCTGTCTGAGTAGCAGCTAAGGATGAAACAGCTCATGAAATACTTATGCCCAATGTTGTTCTAAATGAATGAGGGTGAGTGCATGTGTGTTTGTTTCAGTGTGTACAGATGAATATATAGGATACAAAGTCGAAAAGGTAACTGCTGTTGTCAAGAGCATAGCAATTTGAACCTGGCACCAGGACTGCGGCAGCAAGTGGCAAGCGCAAAAATATGGCTGCCGACAAAGTGAATAATGCATCGGTTAGGTAAGATACAATAGATACTGTAACAAATGTTCTGGTAGAAGATTAATATAATTATAACTTTATTTGATATGTCAGTGCATCAGGTATAGCAGCTATATTGTTGTGGCCCTGGACTACGGAAACACGGTCTAGGTCCAATTAATAAAATAAAATTTACTTATAAAATAACCCATATGCACAGCTTTAAGCGCCAATGGGATAGCCTTGAGCTGACATGAATCACTGATTTCAATATCAGAAAGTTACTGTGACTCCAAGTAGATTAACTCATCTCCATGCATCGAGAAACACACATGACGGATTCCTAGGAATGAGAAACCCCAGAATATCCCTTCGTATCAATTAGTTAATTTCTATTTTCCGCTCTCTCTCTCTCTCTCTCTCTCTCTCTCTCTCTCTCTCTCTCTCTGTGTGTGTGTGTGTGTGTGTGTGTGTTTCTCTTACCCTCCTATCGGTGCTAACCATACCGGCCGATGTATTGGCCAATAAACTAATATATATTGAAACCATAAAACAATGACAGAAAATAATAATCTTCGTGTATTCTCCCTCCCTCCATCTCCTTCTCGTCTTATATTGAAAGTAAATCTCACTTCAAAATACTTTCAAAAGAATATATATTTCAAAAAACTTGATTCGTCATTATGTCATTTTACTTTATTAAGCGAGTGATTCCCCAAGCTATTGGATGACTGAGAATTTGCAGTTCGATACATGACCAGGCACATCATTAACATCTACACTACAAGAGATGAGATTTGCTTGGACAGGGCGCTAACCTACAAGGATGTACAAAATTGAGCTCCAAACTAGATGTGTGTTTATAGAGTTTCCACCATGCAACATTTCTGCAAAAAAGAAAAAAACAGTTTAAAGTGGCAAGCACTACCTGCTGATTACTGGATTTAAAGCGATCTTTTTCAAATATATTTTGTTGTCTTTCAAGAAAAGCCAGTAGCCATTGAATGGCCAAGGTTCCAGACCTCTTATATAACGAGATAGGCTTTACACCTTTATCACAAAGCTTAAGTAGCAATTAATAAGTGGAAGTAAATGCTATAAGAACTGGGCTGGAAGCTAGGCTCCAACTCCGCTTAAACAGGTAACTGCGATTACCTTATAATATATTATATATTTAAGAATTATCATATCTTCATTTGCTCTCATTCATTGGATTTTATGTTAGACAAAGTTGGAGTGAATTTCAAATAACTTTATCTAACCTTTCGGACTAAGAAAAATTCAAATATCTTGACTTCGAAACTAAAGCCAAGCAGAGCGGAGTTGAGAATTTGGAGTTAAGTTTAGATAAACAGTAGAAAACGCTCCAACTTAACCCCCAAATCCGGAAACAGCCTACAATAGTATTTGCAGCGTGTCATGACTGACCCTAACTTTAAACTTGAGTTAAGAGAGCATAATTATGAGTCCTGTACACTACGAATCGAAGAAACGCTTCAATAAAAATATTGATAAAGATATATTTTCCCTGATTATAGCACTAAAATTATAAGTAGATCGCACTTTTGATTGAAACAGATTCATGAAGCATTTGTTTACAGATGAGGAGTAATTCCAGGTTTGGATCTTTTTCCCCTGGCGTAGAATTAGACATACATGCCAAAATGAAAGCACCATGTACAATTCATAATGCATAAAAAACATTGTACACATTGTATAGAACTATAATATGTGTCGATTTTTCAGAATAGTGATTGAAACAACTTAATCACCCCATGTATGGGACATGTGTCAAGCAAATTAATTGGCATCTCGCATTGACAAGGGAGTCCTCTTTAGGGAGACCCGAAGGAATTGCGGTCCACTAAAGCGGTTCGCACGCTTTGTCTCCTAGAACCTAGGTGGCTAACAAGCAGTGCTAATGGGAGCACCGCTTGACACCCACTATCCTACACAAAAGGCATCAGGTACACCCCTGGCCGCTAGTCCGCTACTATATATGGAATCTAAAACCTAATTCAGCAGGTCAATTCTCGCTAAATCCTAACTTTCACATACTCTTCCACTTACTAATTTGAGAGTCGGAAGGGACAGCGTCGGAGAAGAGATTCTCCGGCGCACTGCCTGGTTCCTTTCGACTCAGCAAATACTTTTGGTTAGACAAAAATTTTCAGATAAGTGGATATCGGCCTTTGATTCTATCTGTTGAATTAAAATTTTCGGTTAATTGGCAAAAACAGCACCAAATCTTTAACGCTGTGTTTCTTCAGCTTGAGAATCGATGAAAAATCAATGAAATAGTGAAAAATGAATGATGATGAGAGGAATTCATATCAAATTTAACCTAAAACGAGGGGATTGAACGATCGCAGAGATTAAAGATCACAAAAGCGAGACGATTTCAAATGAGAGAATCGATTAAAAGAAAGAAAAATACCTGAGGAGCGAGAGAGAGAGAGAGAACGAAGCTCCTTGATCCAGGATACTGAGTTCCAAAGGGTGTTTTGAAGGGGGGTTTCGTATAATCGCTCAAGTTGGAAAATGCTTTTATATTACTCTCTATAATCTCAATATTTTCTTTTAGGTCTGTCAAATCAAATGATTTATTACCATTTTCAAATTCCGTTTACTGATGCGACTTTGATTTACTTTCGTTTCTTCTTCCGCTCATAGAAATCCTAAGTTACAACATTCGGATTTCTTGAAGAGCTAATTTTCGCTCATTTTTTTCCTGCTTCTATCTGTTAGTGATATGTATGCCCTAAAAGTTATTACTGTACATACGATGTATATTGTAGTTGATACTTGGACATATATAAGGAGGATTTTCTTGCTCGACGTGATAGTATGCTATCTGGTTGCACTTTATCTTAATATGTACTCTGATTGTCCCCATGTTACATGTTGATAAAGCCCTTAGAATGTGTACTTGACTACCAGGACTATGATGCAAATCATACCAGTGGGGACAGAGTAGTCGCTAAGTTCATCCTTCAAATGTTCCTAGTCGTGGGTATATCGAGACAGGGCATCGATATATCAGAGTAGACTAGCATATAGCTTCTCGACACATACAGATTATCTTAACATGTACTCCGATTGTCTCTATGTTACATGTTGATAAAGCCATTAGGATGAGTACTTGACTACCAGGACTATGATGCAGATCATACTAGTGGGGACAGAGAAGTCGCTAAGTACATCCTTCAAATGTTCCTAGTCGTGGGTGTATCGAGACAGGGCATCGATATACCAGAGTAGACCAGCGTATAGCTTCTCGATCCATACAGATGGGCGATAGATGATCCCATATCCATTGGTG
Source organism: Agapanthus africanus (assembly GCA_030015575.1). Lineage (NCBI taxonomy): Eukaryota > Viridiplantae > Streptophyta > Magnoliopsida > Asparagales > Amaryllidaceae > Agapanthus > Agapanthus africanus. Next base: position 574,748,049 of record CM057346.1, on the reverse strand, counting down.
TTTGACATTAGAGACGGTATACGGGTGCTCAATGGAGACTGGGTACACTGGACGGACTCGCCGAGAACTCCCAGATGGTATTATATCTAACGTCAGATGGCAGTTCTCTGGTGACACTGATACAGGTTAGTCTGTAGACCCGAGATCGTCATAGAGTCTTATGTGATTCCCACTGTGCTTTAATTTCCATCTTACCACCTTCAAGAGAACGTGCAAAACGGTGGCTTTTGGGTATAGTCCCGAGCCACATAAAGGCAATGAGCGATAGGAGGGGTTTCGTCTCTCCCGGTACAGGGAGTTGATGTTGCGTTGTGCTCGATTGGCTATAACAGGAAGTGCTTGGCCAACGCGGGTTCAGAGATATACCGGTAAGTGTTATCAGTAGTTTCTCGACCCGTTATGAGCCTCATATCGACACGACCTATCGAGTTACTGGGGTCTGACGTTTACCACCCCTAGACGAGATATGCGACATATCTGTCACGACCTGAAATAGCATGTGACTGGCACTTGAATCATATGAAGTCTATAGGACCACATCTAATCCAAGTAAGCCAAAACCCCGGAAATCTAAAACCATTTTAAGAAGTAAATAAAGAAAACTAGTTTTTAAGAAGTGAAGAAAATATGTTTTAAAAACAAGGTTTTTAAAATAAATAAGCCGAATATGCATTTTAAATCCTCAATGTCTTTTTTGAAAATTTCGGCAGAGTTTTCTTTGTAAATACTGGCCCCGAACGGGATACAACATGAATAATATATATATGCACAATAAAAGGGCATCCCCAAGCGGGAGCTAGCTCTTCGTCAATCGACGGTCACAACCACGCAAACAATATAATATACAACGCCAAAGGCGAGGATCAAAATTCAAAGGAAAACTCAAATCAGTTTGAAAACCATAATACTACAACGCACGACTCTAAGGTCGAAATAATACACAACTGGTTTTCTAAGTCTGAAACAATATACAAGTTTGGTTGATGGAATTTTTAGATACAACTGAATAATACATATACAAAGGTGGTTCTGATGCAAAAGAACCCATCTACCAAAGCAAATCACCCGTAAGGAAAGCAGTGTGCCAGAAAAGCCGCAATGGAACCTGTACGGCAAAACCTGCAAGAAACCGTGGCACAACGGGGGTGAGTTGCCAACTCGTGAATAGAAAACATCACAGAGCAGAAATCGTATGTATGACACAATCCTAGGTCAATACGATCATATATATATATATATATATATATATAACTCAAATGAATAAGTCTGAAGCAATATAAGGTGGCAATGTAACATCCATACATGAGTGTAGTGCCAAGTGCTCGTGACAGTGCCTCGGGTAATAGCATATCATAAATATGAGGTATGATCAATGTCGACTATATCATGAAGTCTATGAATATATGGATATCATCCAACTGTGTGATTAATATCATCAATGTCAATATATGTAGGTGGAAATCGTCCACGTGTCACCCAATGGCAATAAACATCATGAATGTAAATATCATAAACATATGCATGGAAGTATGAGGATGTAAATCAACATGTGTCGCTCGCAACATATCAAAATCATGGAACCTGAGTGTCAAGCATCGACACTCGAAAACATCATGAAACCTGTGCCTAGCATCGGCACGTAAATCCTCATATACATAGGGCTCCGTCAGTCCGGATCGGCCCATCTCATCTCTCAACTCCGGTCGGTATCCCCCAGATATCCGCCGAGCTCAACACAATCACCGGTAGGTAGTACTCCCCTGCCAGACTCACCGTCTAGCATATACGAGTCTTCTTGCCCTGGGGTACCTCACCGGGTCCACCATATACCCGCAGACGGTGCCTACCGCTCCTCGAATCGAGTTTCACATGACACTCTCAGAACCGAGAAAACACATGGTGGACGCACTGAAATATCATATCAAGGGTAACCGGGTTTTTAAAACAATACATACTCTCTTTTAAAATACCCACGGTTCCCAAATCCAGAAATATCATGGAAGCAACATATCTCAATGCGTATAATCAGAAAGCATGATATATGCGACATATGAAGAAATGTAAGCATATCGGTATATCTTGCAACATGGAATAGTAATATGCACATATTTAGAAAAGACCGCTTCTTTAAAATGAATCCGTTTTAAAAAGTATCTTGCGGTTCCCAAATCTCCAAGTCAAGCCAGAATCATCTATCTATGTGCAAATATGTATGTGTACAAGTATGAGTGTACAACAGGTAAGTGCACGAATATGAGTGTACAATATGTAAGTACACGAGTACGCCATGCAAGGGTCGTATCCTGAATGCAACAGTACTACAGTGTAGTGACATGGCAATTATCGACGATGAAGTGTATGAGCTGGCAAGCAGGTGTACGTGGAACATATGCATCATCGATAATGGTGCTGGTGTCCTAACAGCATGATTTTAATATAACAATAACCATTAGCACATGCTGTGCGATGCGAATAACAAGAATATGCAGAAATCGACCAATAAACGCAACAGTGACGCATCTGCATCAATATAAAAATGTCATACAGTTTGCCATTTGAAATACTCCCGATTCGTTAGTTTTGAAATAGGTATGACATCGGCCTAGCCTAACATCTACTAGCAAAACTACAGCTCTAACTAGCAAGTCAATCAGGAGGGGTATGGAAACCACCTAAATCTGAGTCGATATATATATATATATATAATATAATAGTCGGTGATCCCGTCTCAAAGGTACCGCGTACGATAGAATATCATATGACATTCTCGAGTCATGAGTGCGGATCTATCATCAATATAAACCTCGTATGGTAAATCATCGTACGGCATCCCAAAAGCTGGGTATGGGTCAATATCACATTCATCTCATCGATTATCTGGTATCCTTATTATCATATCTCATGATCTGGGGTACTGATCTAAGTCTAGTACAAATCGATACCATCTATATAAATAAAAATGCGTGTGTAAAACATACGTCCCAAGGCACGCTAAAATCACATGTCGTATCCCAAATACGAATTACATCATATCACCGATCTTATAGCACTATACCCAATATCATCGACTCATCTCCAAATATCATCCACTATCCTCATCATCTAGGTATATGTATAACAAATAAGCATGTGTGTGTGTATGGGTGTAAACCTATTCTAGGGTTCGCATCTAGGAAACTATACTAGTTTACTTCTAAACCCTAATCTATCCGTGGTACACCTAACCACATCTGAATATCCAATTCACACATAACGCTATCATACATATATGTATAGTATATATCTAGTATACTAAGTATCGAACTGCGGGGGTGCTATACGCCATCCACCCGACTTCCCCCATAGATATAATCTACTCACCTTGCATCCTGCGTGTCGGTGTCGACGTCGCCTTCTTCTTCTTCATCGTATGAAGCCTTCGTGAAGGTACCTACAAAGATAACATAATCGGAATGCGTATTAAAATCACATCGGGAATGCCAAAACGACACGCTAAGGCCTATAGGTTAGAACCTATAGACTACGCTTTCAAACCATCAAACAACCCTCGATATCGCCGTACAAACGTCAAATGATCGAGGTAAAACACAAATACGCAAATCTAGAATTCAAAATACGAGAAACGAGACTCCGAATCAAAACAACAACTTAGAAAAAAGGTCCCAGATTTCACTCTAGCTCAAATCAGACAATTTTGCATATACCAAGGGTCTAGTTTACTGATGATGGGGCCATGGAAGAAACACGAACCCAAACGACCCAGGTCTGGCCGCAATTTGCGGCCAGAGGGATTAAATTTGCGGCCATAGTGTGGAGTCAGGGGCTGGGGTTTTGGGGTTAGCTTCCTGGGTGCCTGCACATCTCTCTGTGCTTGCAAAATGATTTTCAGAGTCTCCGAGTGATAGCAGATTTCAATTAACCCTCACAGATTCCACAAATTTCCGATATCGGCTTTTCTAAATCCGTATTCCGGTACTCTAGTCTCTGTTTTAGGCCTGAATTCTAGCACTAGGGGGTTTGTATGGTCTCTACTGAGCTTGATTACACATTACAACCCAAAGTTTCCATAAACCCTAATTAGGATTTTCCTAAGTCCACAAAACCACTCAATATCGACATGAAACATGTATGGATGCATAAGGAATTAAAATACTGCACTAATGATGCAGAAGTTACCTCCTTTGGCAACTCAAGAATTTTCTTGAGTTGCTCAAAGTCCTCAAAATCTTCTCTTTCTTGGTCCATGGGATAGCTAATGAGCTCATGCATCTTTTTTGTGAAATGGGGTTTGCGTTTTGAGTTGATTTTCATGGTGTTTTGGAGGGTTGGAGATGGAGGGGGGATGCAGCAGCAGCAGCAACAAAGGGAAGAGAGGGGAGAGAAATGATAGGAACAATGATGGGGGATGGCTCAAGGCAAAGGGTTGACCCTCACCCACTCTTTCTCTCTCTGACCCATACTTCTTATTCTATTCATTTTCCCTTTTCTTTTCTATTTTTCCTTCTCTCCTCAATAGTAACCCCAAAACAAAGTCATGCACCCAAAACATGTAGAAAAATGCAATAAGTGTAAAATGATACGGTGCATGTTTTGCATAAAATATGCTAAAAATCCGATTAGCAATTTTTAATCGCGATTAGCACTAAATTAGCATATAATTTATCATAAAAACTTAAAATTTGCATAATTCACATAAAGCACTCTCTTTTAATAATTTCCATAATTTTCAAAAAAATTCTCAATTTTGTCGGTATTTAATTATACCGCCTTATTTAAAATATTCAATATTTTATTATTAAATTTTTTTTAAAAATCCCCCAAAAATCATATTTTATTTTCTTGAAATGTTACAATATCAGACGAAGAGACCGGATTATACGGTAGTGTTACTGAATGGATTCGCAGGAGTGTGAGCAGGCTTGCTTATTGATCTTCTGATCGCTCAATACCCGGGTGGCCGTTACGTTTAGCAGACCGCTTGGCTTGTGGGTATTTGATATGATCATCACCTATTACCGGCGTATTGATGAGTCTTTAGAGTCATACACATGAGTTTCCTGGCTCAAGCGAAACGGAGTATGAGCACATATGTGATATGTGCGGGACCGAGATTGATACGATATGAGATACCGTATTGTATTCTCGCGATTCGTGACATTGATCGGTTGTATGCGATATAGCCGGGTTATCGGATCAAGTGTTGATTCGATAAGTTGTTGCACATAATATTAGTCAGTCATGGCCGGATTATTAAATCAAGAGTTGATTTAATAATTTAATGTATAATTATATATTAGATATATTACATTACATTAACTAGTATTACCTCACTTATGATTTGTTTTCTCACTTTGTGAGCAAAATGTGCATATGTGATATGTATGCTTGTGCACATGTATTGTGTCATGGTTGATGATACATACAAGATGAGTGTATGAGACTTATACCGTGATTAGGTTAAATCAGGGTTTTGTTTATGTTTTAAGATTTAACAAAAGAGAATGACTTAGTCAAAATTGTTAAGCTTGGAAGAAGCTTGTAGAAACATTGGCAAAGTCTTCTCTTTTGTCATTTCTTTAGATATTTCTTAACCCAACCCTTAATCTTACACCTTGGTTAATTCTCTGCATGAGTTAAGGATGAAGACTTAACTCACCCATGATTGCATTATTTATTTGGATTAACTCATATGATGAATTCATCTTCATATTCTTCTTCCTCTTCGAAGGCTCACTAGCTTTAATGGAGGTATGATAAAAAGTGTGAGAAAATCAATTCTAAAGTAAGCTCACTTCCTATTTCTTCATCCTCTACTACTTGCCATATAGTATAGGGTGTTCTCTTCACAAAGTTCATAACCTGGTGAAAGAATAGCTTGAGTTAGTGTCTGCTCGATATAGATCATCTTCGGCCTCGAAGTCATCGAAGCAAGCACGTTCGTTTCTTCGTGGAGCCTCTCTAGAGTCCGGAGCTTGTGATCGCAGCGAATGGGACTTCTACACGGAGATATTGAAGTGAAGGATCGGTCTACAAAGATTGTATTCCTCGCTCTCTTTACATATTGCAAAGTGTTTGCTTTTGATTCCGTATATTTCTAGTAGACGATCTATGTTTAAGGTTAGCTAAAACGGCAAAAATTTTAATTTGGCAAGGACGATGCCTCCCGAAAACTTGTTGCCGTCGTAGGTAATCCTACACTATCCTTCACAATAAGGCTAAAAAGGCAAGTTCTCATATAAATTCAGGTATGGTAAAAAGGCACATACTTCAATACATATACAATCATAGTTTAGTCTTAAAAAACATTCAACAATATATTTTTGGGGTTTTCCATAATTACGAAAGTTTCTAGGTTTAAAAACAAAGGAAAATGTTCTTGCGCACATACATGAGTATTTCCAGTGAACTGCCCACAAGAGAGACGGGGATGGGTCCTACGTATGAGGACGGGAACCCTTGTCCCATCCCCTCCTCATATGAGCTATGTTCATCGAAATCGGCTCATATTTCTCTTAAGAATAAGAAAAAAGACTTTACGGGACCAAAATAGCAATGGTCGCTCACACCGGCCAGTGAGTTCTAGGGGTCCAATAGCAAAATAGCCAGCAAGTCCCATTGACTCACGTGGGAGAGCACTGTAGTTTGGACCAACAAGATCCGTTTCCTCTGGGAATAATGCAAGGCTAAGAAAGTTGTAACAGCCCTATTTGAATGCAATAATTCAAGAGTTTATCAAGATTCTTTTCCCAAAATTTTTGAGTTTTTAGCTGGCCGCTAAAATATTTTAATTTGGATTTTTTTTCTGTAAACAATTTTGATATGGAAAATATTCAGTTTTTTATATTATATAAATAATATTTTCTTAGTGACAGCAAAAAAACATTTTTCGCATCTGTTTACTGTTAAAATGAGAACAAGAAAATCTGCACCGAATCTCTAAATGCAACCAATTAAAGATATGTATCTTTATAAATATATTTATAAATTTTTTTATATATACAACAAAATCTCTCTCTATCTCTCATTCTCACATCTCTCTCTCTCTCCTCGTTCTTCTTCTCATCTCACCGCCGCTTCGCTCCCGAAAGCCCTAACCCTAGCCGTCGCCGCGCCGCGCCGTCGCCGCTTTCCCCCCGACCTCGACCTTCTCCCTTCATCCACCTCCTCCTTCCCCCTCTCTCCTTCACCCCGACTACAACCCCGAGCCCGACTCAACAACCCATCACCCCTTCGCTGTCGCCTTCGCCATCGCCCTCGTCTTCATTCCCACCGGCGCCTCCACGAACCACCGATCCCTCGTTCCTATCGATCGCTGCAGTAAGTCGATCCCCTCCAACAAAACCCTTGCAGCCCTGGACGGCCCTCTCCAGACCACCGATTTGAGCCATCTATCTCCCATCTAACCTCAACCACTCATTATCATCATCCCCAAATCTCACACAAACACTAACCCTAACCCATCACAGCCGCCCTCGTCCACCCCGTGCACCTCGCCGGAGACTCCCTTACACCAGATCGACCTCGCTGGAGTTCATCGAAGCAAGTGAACCCTAGGTTGATACTCATCCTCTGTAAGTTTTTGTAATCCCTGTTTTTTTCAGAAAACAAAAAAAATTAAATAAATATATATGAATAAAAAATGAAATGATAACGGTGAACATTGAAAAGGGGGAAATTAGTATTAAAACCCTAAGTTGTTATAATTGTGTTTGGTTGTGTGACAATAGTTATGTAGATATTTATGATTTAATCGATGAAATTTATCTAGGCGGATTGTATAACTCAGATCCCAAGTCGCACCTTAGCTGAGTTCGTGCCCGCATTTCGTGCATCATTTTCCGTGATCGTTAACCTCAGGCAAGTACTCTTGCTTACTTTTGGTCGATGTACATCGGCATTCCCTTGCGGTTATACGTATATATATATATTTCCTGCACTGTTAGAACAAAAGGGAAATGTGTTAGTATCTATTCTTCGTTATATCATACAAATATATATATAGGCAAACTTTATGTAGCAAGCGAGAATAATTAGCAAGTGTTGTTTTTAAATGAGATTTATTTTTTTTAACTATAAATAAAGTTCGAAAGTTGATAACCTATCTCACATTTATATGTTTCTAGTCAGATTGTGATTAATATACCCATAGTAAGGTTAACGGTAAAGATAACAATTATGACTCATACCAGCTTGTACACCACTTTTATGCAGTTACTATTACCTGATAACTATTACCACTGACATGTCTTGACTATTTATTACTCTAGTCTTATTGGGCGAGATCGCTGATAAGGATACTGAACTACATTACACGACATGACACAATCTATACTGTTTACAAGTTTTATTTCCATACAATTACCATACCACAAGTTCCTGTCTTTTCAACATTCTTAATTAGTGCTCTAATCATTACCATAGTAGCTGTAAATACGTGGGTGTTGGGGTAGTTTGAGTGTGCGTTGTGCAACACGATCTTAGGAGTCCCATGCCGGCAGCTCGTACCGGGCTATAGCGGTCTCATGTTTACAGCTCGTACCGAGCTATAGTAGTCTCATGATTACAGCTCGTACCGGGCTATAGCGGTCTCATGTTCACAGCTCGTACCGGGCTATAGCGGTCTCTTGTTCATTCCACAGTTGGGCCCGTGTTTCCTAGCCCCTGGGGCACCACTCTTGGGCTAGGAATACTCCTGCAGAGATTGACGCACACACTCAAGCTTACGATAGGATAGTTTACCTTTTAGTGACCAGTTAGGTTATGACCTGATCCCTTACATACATGTTTCATAGTGTTAGTATATTTAATTATTTATATACATGTTTTTCTTGCGCATCGGGCTTCACTTTTATATATTCTTGTTATTATGCTACACACACTTTATACGTTGAGTACTTGCTGGGATGTTCTGACATCCCTGAGATTTGCCATCTCAGGTTTAGAGACAGATCTGCAGGCTGAGCAGGATCAGAACGGCTACCAGGACTTTGCTGAAGATCAGTAATCGTAGGTTTATTTTCCTTTACTTTTAGCCTTTAGCATGTGCGCCCTTATGGGACATTAGGACTTTTGTATTTCTTTCGGATCTTATTTTATTCCGAATCTTTTGTCTCGGATCTTTAATTGCATCAATCATCTAGTGGACCCATTTTTAGGATTTCTTGTGGTTTCATCGCAGCATGATTATCAGTATTATTTCTTTTGGTATTGGATTTTATTTTTGACAGGTTAATCTAGACAGCCTTATGTGACTATGGAAGGACTTTTTCTTACCGTAGATAGCACGGCTGGCCTTCGTCGCTTCCCGTATTCCACATTTTGGGAAGCGGGGCGTGACAAAAGTGGACCCCGAAACAAATTTATCCTCTCTTTTATTCTTTAAAAAATAATTATCCTTTAAGCAAACTATAATATAAAAGTAGGGGTTAACTGAAAATATTCCTTAATTTACTGCCTCTCACAGCCCCGCTGCAGAAATTCTCTCCAGCAACTCAAAAATCGAACTCGCAACCAGCAATCTCGTCGCCGGCGACCGTCGCAACTACGACGGAAACCCTAAATTTCTCAGATTCCGCAACAAAATCGAAACCCTAATTTCTCAAAAACCCTAGCAATGCCAGATCTAAGAGCACGCTTACTCTGATCTCCCCCATTGTCCATCGCAATGGCGAAGCCGAAGAATCGCCTGCTCCTGCTGCTGCTCATCGTCTTCTCCATCTCGACGGCGGCGGTGTTCTTCACCAGAAGCGCTCTCGATTCGTGCGATTCGCATCGCGATGGAGTAGTGGCTCCGGTCCTGGATCGAGATCAGTTGAAGCCGCAGAAGAATCCGCTTGATTTCATGAGATCGAAGCGAGTTCTTCTTGTCTCCCATGAGCTGTCTCTTTCAGGTACGAGCTTTGATCGTTTTGATGCCATGCTGCCTCCTTGAACTGGATTGAAGCTGATTCTTTTTAGTAAAAGCTCCGATTTTTCTTATGGGCATTTTCGTAATAATATCAGTGTGTTGATGGTGGTATAACCTTTCAGTATCATCAAATGTCCATTTAATCGATTTTCTGACCTTTTTGACCCTGCTGTTCTCCTCATTTTAGTATGATAGTCTGTTAAGTTCTATCCCAATGGTATACGAAATAAGAGGATTTAAGGTAGTCGGAACTGTTGGTATTATCAGGAAATTAAACTTAGTTTGCTTGAAGGAGAACAAAATTTGGGAGAGCCGATGTTTGGTTTTATGTAATTAAAGTTGGTGTCGACTCTTTTAGTATGTCAGGAGCTCTAGTTTCGCAGCTAGTTGCAGGTCAATCAAAGCTCTGGATGTCAAGATCTATGTTATTGCTAATACCTTTGTTCCCAATTCTGAGAATCGGATCTACTATAGCAGTTAAGATATCTTTTAATTACTATGTACTCATAATTTTAACGGAAGCATAATCTGTGTTATTTGTATTTTACTACTTTCTTGTATGCTTAGCTATTACTTGCGACACCGATCCACACCAGGACACTCTCTCTCTCTCTCTCTCTCACACACACACACACACACACACAGACCTGATACACACCTATATTTATATGTCATTTAGGTTATTTTTTGTTTAAACGATCTAAATATAGCTATTGGTTCATCATACATATATGAAAAAGATTATAATTCAAAAAGGTGCTTTGTTTTATTTTTTCCGAAAGGGGACATACAAATTTAATGATGTAGTAATTTTTATGGCAAATAAAGATTTATGCATTTGTCAGACATGAATGGAATCGATGGACAGAAGTGACATATGGACACACATGTTTAAATTGGATTGGAGAAAAACTTGAATCCACTTGCACGTATTAGCAACTAGCAAGGACTATGTTAATTCCTGAAAATCATTAGTTGAAGGTGAGAATGTTTTAAGCAATTATCACACCACTGCATATGTATTTTCCACAGAAAAATAAAGATCAGTTTAAGTATTCCCTTCACTTGTTCGAAAATACTGGAAATGTTCAATACTGACAGTACTCATGTAGGTGGACCCTTACTTTTGATGGAGTTGGCATTTCTTTTAAGAGGTGTAGGTGCACAAGTGGTGTGGATCACTAATCAAAAATCAGCAGAAACAGATGAAGCTAGTTACAGCTTGGAACATAAGATGTTGGACCGAGGAGTGCAGGTAAATTTTTTGATGTTGACAGTAATATACATTTTTGTTTTCTTTATCCATGAGCAGATATGTTACATGATTGTTATCTTGTACCCTTCATTATGCCGCCTTGCTTGTAAACATCTGAATCACTTTTAGTGAGATGTTTATGTTGATAGATTATGTAGTATTGACGTTTATTTGGATAAACTATTAAGTTCTCTGATTTATCGTTTTCATATTTGGCATCTTAATTTGCATTTGAGAAAAATGAAATTAGATTGCTCTTCTTTCTCCTTCTGAATTTCTATACGTGGCTGTATAAAAAATTGTATACTGAAGACTTTAGGGCATTAAATGGAAATTTCACAGAGCAAAGACCTTAAAAAGCATGATCACAAATGAAATGTATGCCTAAACATGTTTAAATTCCGGCATCTAGTGGAGATTTATGTTGGAAGTACCCTTTGGAAATTCACCTCTCGCACAACACTGCACGCGCGCGCGCGCACTTAATGATGGTTGCATACTGCCATTGGAGGTTTACTCTCTCTCTCTCTCTCTCTCTCTCTCTCTCTGCGCGCGCACGCACTCTGGTAGTTGTTAATGTTCATTGATATTCATTATCTGTTGAAATCTTCTTCTTTTTTTACCGCAACGAAGCCCACCGGCTCCATGTGCCCCTCTTCGAAGCACTAAATGGGAGATCCTGGGTTCGATCCCGGGTCTCCCCTCACAAACTCCTATTGCCCACCACTGGGCTATGTGCCCCGCATTATCTGTTGAAATCTATTGACCTATTTGCAGCTAACTGAGCCTTTGTTTATTGATATATATTAGTTGATGATTGTTATTCCACACGTTAGACATATTCTGACACCTGAGCTTGTGTTTGGATGATAGTCCATATTTATTATAGTTGTAAAGCCTTTGTCCAGTTTCTGTCTTGATGTGGGCTTTGTTAGTCAAGAATTTACAGGAGCATTGTTGTGGGACTTTTTGTGTTGGCAACCCTTATTGAACTTCATGATATATTCTTCCTATGTTGGCAGGTCCTTTCTGCAGAGGGCCAAGAATCAATCGATGCTACTCTTAAAGCAGATTTGGTTGTTTTAAACACTGCAGTTACTGGAAAGTGGCTTGATGCTGTTCTTAAGGATCATGTGCCTCAAGTTCTTCCGAAGATTTTGTGGTGGATTCATGAAATGAGAGGCCATTACTTCAAATTGGAATATGTCAAGCATCTTCCTTTAGTTGCAGGTGCCATGATCGATTCCCATACAACAGCTGAATACTGGAAGCATAGAACACGTGAGCGTTTACGGTATGTCACTATGTCAATATTTGAAACATTTCTCTTTTAGGAATATTATATCATTTTATGCCTCTTGTGAGTATGAGAAACCTTTTAGGTGTTAGCTACCGAATATGTTGTGCTAGAACATCAGTCAGATGCATGATATTCTAACATATACTATGCTGCACAGTCCATGACTTGTTTTATGCACTTCTTGTTAAGTATGACCCATATTCATTCTTTCTGTTGATAAGAAAGGAAACCTGCAGATAATTGACCTGTTGCCAGCTGCTGCTGCTTTTCCTTCCTCATTTGTCACCTTCTTTGTTCCTCTTCTCTTTCACTTGAATCAATCAAGTGCTCTAGACATATATATGTATATAGGCACATACATAGATAGTTGAACTCAGTTGACATTGTTTATGTATTCACTAAGAGGGAAAATTTGTTTCTTGCGCCCCCATCTGCAATCTAATTATGTTTTCGTCCAAAAAATCATTGTGTATGATATTAATGTTTCTACTACTCAATTCAGCATACCCCTCATCTCCCCTATTTTCTGTATTTTTCTACTCATCCCTATTTTCATCCTTCAAATATGTTTGCTGCGAAGGATCCAAATGCCACAAACCTATGTTGTTCACCTTGGGAACAGCAAAGAACTGATGGAAGTTGCTGAAGACAGTATAGCCAGAAGGGTTCTTAGGGAGCATATACGTGAGTCCCTTGGAGTGCGCAATGAAGACCTCCTCTTTGGCATTATAAATAGTAAGTTACTACTTCCCTACAGTGGTAGTAATTTTTGTAACCATGCCATTGGATTTAATTTACTTTGATAAAACTATTTGTATCATAACATTTAAATGGCTATATATTGGAAATAGATCTGACCTCTTTATCATCTTAATTTTCCAACACAAGCTATCATGTTTCATATTAACTCGTGACCTGAGCTTTTTGTATTTTACCATGATTTTTTATCAGTCGATACTGAGTTCTCTTTACTTATTTGGGAGATAATTGTCTGCTCTCATTTTCTCCACTGATTTCGATGATTGGAAGCGATAATGCCAAAAAAAGAAGATAAAGATTGTTGCCTTAATACCCTGTTGAACTTTAAAAATAAAAATTGACAATCAATACCTACAAATTATGTTGTTTGATCAGCCCTGGAAGGTCTAAGTTGATATGATGATTCTCTCAAGTTCAATTCCCCATTTCCCTGTAGAAGTATTCATTTGTAATTGTGAACGCTGCAGGTGTTTCACGTGGGAAAGGACAAGATTTGTTTCTTCGTTCATTTTATGAAAGTCTGCAGCTAGTAAAAGAGCAAAAACTTCAAATTCCAACAATGCGTGCAGTGGTAGTTGGAAGCGATCTGAATGCTCATTCCAAACTAGAGATGGAGCTTCGTGATTTCGTGTCAAATAAAGGAATTCAAGGCCATGTTCACTTTGTTAATAAAACACTTGCTGTTGCTCCATACCTGGCTGCGATTGATGTGCTTGTACAAAACTCTCAGGTATACATTATATAATTGTAATTTCAGACAACTTCCTCATCATTTTTCGTTATTCAGAAGCACGAGTAATAAACACCAGACCAGAGCAACAAAAAAGTATTGATAGCATCAATACTAGCAAGCATTAATTAAATAAAAAGAAAGATGGAAGTTGAAGTATAAACCTGAGCCCTTTATTTCTGTGAAATGGACCTATTGATGGCATACACCAGGTAGCGATATTGTTTTACTCAAATCAATGAACTCATGAAAGAGGGTGTCTTTGTAATGAATAAACTAGGGTGACACCCAGGTTCGCAAGGCCAAGTAACAAACACCTTGCTCTAAGATATGGGAAAAGAAAATCACAATATTCGTGAAGCCAAACTCATAGACCAAAAAAGGTAAGCACAAAAAAAAAAGCATGTTCAATTGTGCAAGACACAAAAACTTACAAATTAAGCTGGAATGAAGGAAAATTACTAACCAAATGGAAAACAAGAAGGGAAGGGAGAAAAACACAACTGATGGATCAAAGTTATACGTTTTTTGGTTTCTTTTTCTTACCGTGATTGAAGTGCAATTTTAAATTCAGAGCAACATCAGTCTTTAGTTACCCTCATTGAAGAAATCAAGAAGAAAATACTTATCGGCTCAAGAAGAAGAATAGTCCATACAATTCTATACATAGAGACTTATAGATCAGCTCTCCTAACAAACATATAATAACTGACCAAACCAATTAACTAAATATAACAACTGAATATATATATATATATATAAAACAATATTCATAACATTCCCCGCAAGCTGGAGCATATATATCAATCATGCCAAGTTTGGACCGAAGACGAGCAAAAACCGGTCTAGGAAGAGCTTTGGTAAGAACATATGTTGGTTGAGTTGCAGAAGAAACATGTCGGAGTGCAACCACCTTATCTGTAACTTTGTTACGAATGAAATGACAATCTATGTAACACCTATACCATGTTCGATTTGATTATTTTATTTATCTTGTGGCTATTTCTCGTTTTGTTAGTTTTGGGTGCTGATAGTGTTTGGTTTCTGTGCTCAGTATCCGACTCGACCCGCATGCTTGAAACCGGTCTTAGTTTTTGATTATGTTTTATCCCTGCTAGTGCTGAGAATCCGTGTTCGCATATGTTGCGTTTACCCGCATCGTATATCTGGGATCTGCATTTTTTTATAATACAAATATAGTCAGATAAAATATTTTAAATACCTATCATGGCCTGCATCATACCCCTGACCCTGTGGTTGATCCGTACATCGTGTTCACGTTCCGTTTAGCGAAACGGACTCGTTTGGATCGCTACGTGCATACTACGTGTATCCGTTGTTAGGGGTATGCATTTTCTTTAACCGGACATCGCTTTTTGGTTTTGGTCGACACGTATATTATCCATATTTTCAAACCGTAATTTTAGACCCAACTCGGGTATATTTTGGAGTATTTTTGTATTAACCAAAAAACTCAAATTTATTTAATATTATATTCCTTTTATATATAACTATTATAAGAATATATAATTTTAACCAAAAAAATATTCTTAATATTAAAATCTCAACTCACCCTCTCTCTCGCTTAGTTTCATATATAATTATATATATTTTCTTTTATTATTTTTAAACCCTATATTAACCCAGCCCACGCTACCTTACTGTTTCCTCATCTCTCTCCATCTCGCTGGTGTTCCCGTCTCTTTCCTCACGAAACCTTAACCCGCGCCTCGCCTGATCGTCGCCTTCTCCACGACCTCGCCTCCACCCTCGACCTCCGCTCATCTCCTAGACCACCTCTCTCCTCTCCCCACGACTCCTCTCCCCGCAACCCACGTCACCGCTACAGCCCAACGACCTCGCCTGCACCTCGTCGCCGCCCTCGTCTCGCCGTTATCGGCCTCACCAGCTCACCACCACCTCCATCTTCTCCCCTCTCTCCTTCCCGAGCTCGAACCCTTGCACAGAACCCCGCGACAACCCAACCCAAGAACCGACCCATCGGTGCCTGCAACTCTCATCGCCGTCGACCCTTACCGTCGTCGACCATCCCTCTTCTCCACCTTCCTCTTCTCCTTCTCGCCTTCCTCCTATCTCTTCTCTTTCCGACTGCAAACAACCCTCGCCTGCACACCCTCCTCTTCGGAGCTCGCCTCGCCGTCGACCTCACTCCTTGCCACTACCTTCTCCCGCTCTCCCACTCTCTCCTACTCCTTAGAACCCGAGCAAGAACCCTGCACACCTCACCCGAATTTAAGAACTCGCAGCCCACTGCCTTGCCGTCGACCCTCATGTCGCCGACCCATCGTCGACGTCTCCCTCGCCTCGTCTCTGTCCCAGAGCACCAAACCCTAGAGCAACCATCTTCTTTCTTCTCTTTCTCTTTCTTGGTCTCGTGTTTCCCGGTGATCGCCGGAGCCGTGCTCGTCGCCGACGATCCGGGCAATCCAGTAGACGTCCTCATCCAGCGTGGTCACGCTCTTGCATGGCTTAGTCATGTTCTGTACGCGCATGTGTGTGCATCGTGACGTTTACCCGACTTCAGACGCAGCGTACGCACCCCGTCGTGAGATCCGATCAGGCAAGTATTCTTGCTTTACTTTTGGTCGATGTACATCGGCATTCCTTCGTATGTATATGTATATGTATATGTATATATTTTTTTTTCCAGCCTATTTAGAATAAAAAAAAATGTGTTAGAACCTAATTTTCGTTATATCGTACAAAAATATATATAGGCAAACTTTTATACAGCAAGTAAGAAAAAGTAGCAAGTGGTTTTACTGAGATTTATTTTTAACTATAATCAAAGTTCGAAAGTTGACCTATCTCACATTTATATATTTCTAGCCAGATTGTGATTAGTATATCCATATTAAGGTTAACGGTAAAGATAACAATTGTGACTCATACCAGCTTGTATATCGCCTTTATGCAGTTACTATTACCAGATAACAATTACACTTGACAAGTCATGACTATTCAATACTCTAGTCTTTATGAACGAAATCGCTGATTAGGATGCTGAACTACATGACATGACACACTACTATTTACCAGTTTCATTTCTATACAATTACCATATCACATGTTTCAGTCCTTTCAGTATTCTTAATTAGTGATCTAGTCATTACCATAGTAGTTATAAATACGCGGACGTTGGGGTAGTTTGAGTATGCGTTCGTACAACAGGATCTCAGGAGTCTCATGCCGGCAGCTGGTACCGGGCTATATCGGTCGCATATTATTACAGCTCGTATCGGGCTATATCGGTCGCATGTTATTACAGCTCGTACCGGGCTATATCGGTCGCATGCTCATTCCACAGTTGGGTCCGTGTTTCCTAGCCTCTGAGGCACTACTCTTGGGTTAGGAATACTCCTGCTGAGGTTGACGCACACACTCGAACTCACGATAGGATAGATTACCTTTTAGTGACCAGTAGGATGCGACTTGACCTGTTTACATGCATGTTTCATAGTTTTAAGGCATATATATTTACATATATTTCTACTTGCGCACACAGGTTTCACCACATCCATATATTCATGTTATCATACCATACACACATCTTATACGTTGAGTACTTGCTGGGATATTCTGACATCCCTGAGATTTGCCATCTCAGATTTAAAGACGGATTTTCAGGCTGAGCAGAATTGCAGCGGCTATCAGGACTTTGCCGAAGATCAGTAACCCGTAGGTTTATTTCCTTTCTGCTAGTATTTAGCATGTGTGCTCTTGTGGGACATTAGGACTTTTGTATCTTTTCATATTTTGTTTTCTTTTCGAACCTATTGTATTGGGTATTTATTTGCATCAATTATCTAGTGGACTCATTTTTTTAGTATTCCTTATGGTTTCGTTGCAGCATGATTATCAGTATTATCCCTTTTGGTATTGGATTTTATTTTTGACAGGTTAATCTAGACAGCCTTATGTGACTATGGAAGGATCTTTTCTTACCGTAGGTAGCAGACTGGCCTTCGTCGCTCTCCATATTCCGTATTTTGGGAAGCGGGGCGTGACAAGGTTTTGTTGGTATCAGAGCCAGGCTGACGTCAAAGTTGGTCTTGGTTCTACCGACCTTTTAGGTTAGAACCACATGTCTAGGCTTTCCTCGGTGTGTCATACTGAATATTTCCTTGACTTTGATTATAGGATTCGGGCAACTGAGATAGAATTACGATATTGTACTCATGTACCGCAGCATGGTTACAATACGTCATTCTGTTTGAGTAACTTAGAGTTCTATCTGATTTGTTTCCACTGATTTGATTTCCTTGCACACGTCGATTTCTCGAGCCAAGACATCGACTCTTCATACTCTCATTTGTTTCCTTGAACCTTAATTTTTCATACCGATCTATTTTCTTTGATCCTTATAATTAGTTCGTGATCTTGTAATTTCGTTCTTCTAATTTCGAGGACGAAATTCTTGTAAGGTGGGTAGGATGTAACCCCTAGTTCAGTTATACCATGTTCGATTTGATTATTTTATTTATCTTGTGGCTATTTCTCGTTTTATTAGTTTTGGGTGCGGATAGTGTTTGGTTTCTGTGCTTAGTATCCGATCCGACCCGCATGCTTGAAACCCGTCTTAGTTCTTGATTATGTTTTATCCCTGCTAGTGCCCAGAATCCGTGTTCGCATATGTTGCGTTTACCTGCATTGTATATCTGGGATCTGCATTTTTTTTATAATACAAATATAGTCAAATAAAATATTTTAAATACCTATCATGGCCTACATCATACCCTTGACCCTATGGTTGCATCCGTATATCGTGTTCACGTTCCGTTTAGCGAAACGGACTCGTTTGGATCGCTACGTGCATACTACGTGTATCCGTTTTTGGGGTATGCATTTTCTTTAACCGTACATCGCTTTTTGGTTTTGGTCGACACGTATATTATCCATATTTTCAAACCGTAATTTTAGACTCAACCCGGGCATATTTTGGAGTATTTTTGTATTAGCCAAAAAACTCAAATTTATTTAATATCATATTCCTTTTATATATAACTATTATAAGAATATATAATTTTAACAAAAATATTCTTAATATTAAAATCTCAACTCACCCTCTCTCTCTCTCAGTTTCATATATAATTATATATATTTTCTTTTATTATTTTTAAACCCTATATTAACCCAGCCCACGCTACCTCAGTGTTTCCTCATCTCTCTCCATCTCGCTGGTGTTCCCGCCTCTTTCCTCACGAAACCCTAACCCGCGCCTCGCCTCGTCGTCGCCTTCTCCACGGCCTCGCCTCCACCCTCGACCTCCGCTCATCTCCTAGACCACCTCTTTCCTCTCCTCCACGATTCCTCTCCCCGCAACCCACGTCACCGCTACAACCCATCGACATCGCCTGCACCTCGTCGCCGCCGCCGTCGGCTTCACCCACTCACCACCACCTCCATCTTCTCCCCTCTCCTTCTTCCCGAGCTCGAACCCCTGCACAGAACCCCGCGACAACCCAACCCAAGAACCGACCCATCGACGCCTGCAACCCTCATCGCGTCGACCCTTACCGTCGTCGACCATTCCTCTTCTCCACCTTCCTCTTCTCCTTCTCTCTTTCCTCCTATCTCTTCTCTTCCCGACTGCAAACAACCCAACCCCTGCAAACAACCCTCGCCTGCACACCCTCCTCTCCGAAGCTTGCCTCGCCGTCGACCTCACTCATTGCCACCACCTACTCCCGCTCTCTCCTACTCCTCAGAACCCGAGAAAGAACCCTGCACACCTCACCCGACTTCAAGAACCCGCAGCCCACTCCCTTGCCGTCGACCCTACATCGCCGACCCATCGTCGACGTCTCCCTCGCCTCGTCTCTGTCCCAGAGCACCAAACCCCAGAGCAACCCTCTTCTTTCTTCTCTTTTTCTTTCTTGATCTCGTGTTTCCCGGTGATCGCCGGAGCCGTGCTCGTCGCCGAACGATCCGGGCAATCCAATAGACATCCTCATCCAACATGGTCACGTTCTTGCATAGCTTAGTCATGTTCTGTACGCACATGTGTGCATCGTGATGTTTACCCGACGTCGGACGCAGCGTACGCACCCCGTCGTGAGATCCGATCAGGCAAGTATTCTTGTTTTACTTTTGGTCGATGTACATCGGCATTCCTTCGTGTGTATATGTGTGTGTGTGTGTGTGTGTGTATATTGTCCTGCCCATTTAGAATAAAAGAAAAATGTGTTAGAACCTAATTTTCGTTATATCGTACAAAATATATAGAGGCAAACTTTTATGCAGCAAGTAAGAAAAAGTAGCAAGTGGTTTTAAAATGAGATTTATTTTTAACTATAATCAAAGTTCGAAAGTTGACCCATCTCACATTTATATATTTCTAGCCATATTGTGATTAGTATATCCATATTAAGGTTAACGGTAAAGATAACAATTGTGACTCATACCAGCTTGTACATTGCCTTCATGCAGTTACTATTACCAGATAACAATTACACTTGACAAGTCATGACTATTCAATACTCTAGTCTTTATGAACGAGATCGCTGATTAGGATGCTGAACTATATGACATGACACTACTATTTACCAGTTTCATTTGTATACAATTACCATTCATATGTTCCAGTCCTTTCAGCATTCTTAATTAGTGATATAGTCATTACCATAGTAGCTATAAATACGTGGGTGTTGGGGTAGTTTGAGTGTGTGTTCGTACAATAGGATCTCAGGAATCCCATGCCGGCAGCTGGTACCGGGCTATATCGGTCGTATGTTATTACAGCTGGTACCGGGTTATATCGGTCGCATGTTCATTCCACAGTTGGGACCGTGTTTTCTAGCCCCTGAGGCACTACTCTTGGGTTAAGAATACTCCTGCAGAGATTGACACACACACTCGAACTCACGATAGGATAGTTTACCTTTTAGTGACCAGTAGGATATGACTTGACCTATTTACATGCATGTTTCATAGTTTTAATGCATATATATTTACCTCTATTTCTATTTGCGCACACGGGCGTCACTACATTCATATATTCATGTTATCATACCATACACACACCTTATACGTTGAGTACTTGCTGGAATGTTTTGACATCCCTAAGATTTGCCATCTCAGGTTTAGAGAAAGATTTTCTGGCCGAGCAGAATTGCAGTGGCTATCAGGACTTTGCCGAAGATCAGTAACCCATAGGTTTATTTCCTTTCTGTTAGTATTTAGCATGTGCGGCCTTGTACATTAGGACTTTTGTATCTTTCCAGATTTTGTTATCTTTTCGAACCTATTGTATTGGGTATTTATTTGCATCAATCATCTAGTGGACCCATTTTTTTAGTATTCCTTATGGTTTCGTTGCAGCATGATTATCAGTATTATCCCTTTTGGTATTGGATTTTATTTTTGATAGGTTAATCTAGACAACTTTATGTGACTATGGAAGGATCTTTTCTTACCGTAGGTAGCAAGGCTGGCCTTCGTCGCTCTCCGTATTCCGTATTTTGGGAAGCGGGACGTGACAATCTATCTCAACATGTTTGGTCCGCTCATGAAAAACTGGATTCTCAGCAATGTAAATTGCAGCCTTGTTATCACAGAAAAGCGTGGTCGAAAGAGAAGAAGAAACTCCAAGTTCTGTCAAAAGAAAAGTAAGTCATACCAACTCAGCAACTGTATGCGCCACAGATCTATACTCAGTTTCGGCAGAAGAACGAGCCACTACATTTTGC
The DNA here is from genome assembly GCA_030015575.1 of Agapanthus africanus. Classification (NCBI taxonomy): domain Eukaryota; kingdom Viridiplantae; phylum Streptophyta; class Magnoliopsida; order Asparagales; family Amaryllidaceae; genus Agapanthus; species Agapanthus africanus. The sequence continues at coordinate 574,726,389 of CM057346.1, read as the reverse complement.
TTCTTATTTCTTCATGTAACCAAGTTTCCTCTCAAGAATACATAACAGCCACTAGCGGAGCGACGATCATCAATAGATCTAGCAAACTCGGCATCTGCAAAGGCTGTGAGCGACAATATAGATGGTTTGTAGAGAAGTCCGTCCTGTAGAATTTTTGATGTATCTGAGAATATGTTCAGCTGCCTTAAGGTGGGAGGTTAGAGAATTATGTATATATTGACTCGTTGTGCTAACGACAAAGGCAATGTCAGCCGAGTAACAGTGAGATAAATAAGCTTCCCAACTAAACGTCGATATTGTCCTAGGTCGGGTAGTGGAGGATTCGATGGAGAGCTTAATCAAGATAGCTTGACTGAAAAATCCATAGGTGTGTTTGTTGGTTTGCATCCCAGAAATCCTGTCTCAGATAGAAGATTAAGTGCATACTTGCGCCGGGAGAGCTGCAATCGATCAGAATTCCGTGATACTTCATTCTAAGGAAATATCTAAGTGGCCCAAAGTCCATGGTATGAAAGTGTGAAGCCAAATATTCTTTCATCTTAGAGATGCCAGCAGAATCATCTCCAGTAATGATAATATCATCAACATATACCAACACAACTACCCTGTCCTGAGGATGATTGTGTGAAAAGAGACGTGTTGGCTCGACACGCTTTTGAAGCCAATCTGTCGTAAGATCATGTTAAATTTTTCAAACCAGGCATGCGGTGACTACTTCAGTCTATATAACGATTTGTGTAAGTCAGAACATACTCTCCCGGTCGTTCAAAGCCAGGAGGTTGCTGCATATAAATAGTCTCCGAGAGATCACCATTAAGAAAGACATTCTTTACATCAAGTTGATGAAGAGGCCTTGCCTTAGAAACGGCCAAGGATATAAGTACACGAACCGATGGTAATTTGGCAATTGGCGAGAAAGACTCAAAATAATTCAAACCATACTACTGAGTAAATCTTTTGGCCATCAATAGAGCTTTGAGACGGTCAATCGTTCCATTGGGATTGTGCTTGACAGTAAAAACCCATCTACAACCAACCATATCTGACGACGGAGGTATCAATTTTCAGGTCTGATTAGAGCGCAATGCGGTAATCTCCTTTAACATAGCGGTATGCTAATCTGAGTGCTGAAATGCTTCCTGAACAGAGGAAGGAAGAGTGATGGCAGACAAAGAAGAAATAAACCGACGAGCAGATGAGGTCAGACTATGATAGGAAACAAAGTTAGAAATCGGATATGCAGTAGTATAAGAACGCTTACCCTTATGTAAGGCAATAGGTAGCACAGGTGGAATAGATCATGGTAGACAATGAAGAAATAACCTTGTTACAACGGTGGTACACCTATTGATAAGGGACTACTGACTGATCATTATGTAGCTCAGGAGGAATAGATGAATCATGATCTGAGGAAGGCAAGTGTGGAACGGGAATAGTAGAAGTGTGGTCCTTAACAGGTGGTGGAAAATAGGCTTGATCCTCTAAGAACGTCACATCACATGAAGTACAAACTTTTAATGTGGCAAGGGTCGAAGCATATATAATCTTTTTAGGTTCGAGAGTAACCTACAAACACCATACGGGTAGCTCTAGAATCAAGTTCATCAATATGAGGACTTAGAACATGAGGATAGTATAGGCAACCAAATACTTTAGGAGAAACTGAAAAAAGCTTGTCCTGTGGAAACAAAATAGAGAAAGGAGACTGGTCGCTTAGGAGCAAAGAAGGCATGCGATTGAAATAAAAACAGGCAGTTAAGACTGCAAAATTCCACAATCTTTTAGGGACATGCATATGCAAAACAAGAGAACGGGGTATCTCAAGCAAATGTCGGTTCTTTTGTTTAGCAATCTCATTTTGTTGAGAAGTATAAAAATATGAAGTTTGATGCAATATACTTTGTGTCGGACAAAATGCAGTAAACTCCATGCTAATATACTCTTTAGTATTATCTGAACGAAAAACCTTTGCCTGAACACCAAACTAATTAGTAATCTCAGCTACGAATATTTTAAAGGTAGACAAGAGTTCAAACCTATTATGCAAAAGATATAACCAAGTCATACGTGAATAATCTTCGATAAAATTTACAAAATATTTATAACCAAACACACCAGGAATTTTAAAGGGACCCCAAATATTGGAGTGAACTAACGCAAAGGGTAAATCTTGTCTTTTATGAACTGGAGAAAAAGAGGACTGATGGTGTATCAAGAATGCAGGATTCAAAACTGAATTCTGATAAATTAAGAGAAATCAGCATATTACGTAAAGAAGAAAGAGGAGGGTGACCAAGTCTCCGATACCACTGGATAGTAGAAACAGCTGCAGACGTACTGAAAAGGTGATCAACGTAATACAGTCCCTTTTGTTCATGCCCCTCGCCAATCCGCTGTTTCGTCAGAAGATCATGTATCACAAAGTGGGATAGATAAAATGTTACGGAGCAGCTAGAATCACTAATAAGCTGACGAATAGAAAGCAAATTCTGTTTTAAAGAGAGCACAATTAAAGTATTTTTTTGTGTAAAGATGAAGTGATAGATCAGCAAAACCAGAAACATGTGTAGTATTCAGCCATGGAAATCAACTTGTGAGGACTAGAAGCAAGATCAGACGGCTCATCATGAAACATATGATGTGAGGCATCGGAATCAGCGACCCACAAATTAGAATAAGAAAAGAACGATATACCTGATGGAGTAAAAAGGTTGGAAGGAGATATAGAAGAGAGGAGATGACGTAACTGGCTCCACTCAGTACTGGATAAAGGTAAATTTCCGGCAGAAGAGAAAGATCGGGCGGTAGCAACCGGTGTGGATATCTGGCGAGCTGTAGGTGTATCGGTAGAGAAGCCATGTTTCTCCCAACACCAGTTTTCACGATGATTAGTGCCACCGCAATAAGAGCGATAAAAGCGAGCATGAGAACCACTCGACGTTCCGCGGCGAGTAGAGGAATCAATGATAAATGACTCTTGAAAAAAATCCCGAGATAGAGAGAATAGCGGTTGGCGAATCCACAAGCCAGTACTAGAGTAGCAAGACAATCAATCAAACACCGCTTGGTCAAGATCAAGTCTGTCATCAACAACTAAATCACCAAGGAAAGAATAAAGCTTTTCTGGACGAGATCTCGTGTCTGGAGGGAGATCACGTTTCTGGAGGGCCCTCGATCTAGCAGAAGAAGGGCAGGGAGTCGTCGAGATCTGGATCGAGGGTCGAAGCTTCGGCGGCTAAAGGGGATCTCGTTTCTGGAGGGGAGATCGAAGCTTCGACGGCGGCTAAAGGGGATCGAGGGTGGTCTTCGATCAGGGAGTCAACGAGATCTAGGCTTCGATCAGGGAGTCGACGAGATTTGGGGAGATCTGGGAGTCGATCAGGGAGTCGAAGGCCCCGTGAGAAAGGGAGAGGGGATCGACGGTCGAAAGGGTTCGCTGGAGAGTGTTCGAGATGGGGACGATGGTCGCTGAGGGCAAAGGAAGGGGATCGAGTGTTGGAGGGGTTCGTTGGAGGGCTTTCAAGGTGGGGACGAGGGTTGGAGGGGTTTGCTGGGGAGAGATCTGCGGCGGCGGCGGCGATGGCCGGAGCGGTATATTATTATTATTTTTTTCTTTTGATTTCTTCAAAGCTCTGATACCATGAAGAAATCAAGAAGAAAATACTTATTGGCTCAAGGAGAATAATAGTCCATACAACTCTATATAGAGAGGTTATAGATCATCTCTCCTAACAAATATATAATAACTGATCAAACTAATTAACTAAGTATAACAACTGAATATATATATATATATATATATATATATATATATATATATAACACTCATCAAGTGTTTCTAACTCCTGCATTTCCAGATAAATTATTCCTTCCCTGATCAATATTGCTATGCCATAATTCAGGCTCAGGTGTTTTAGTGGTAAAAAAGCTATAAGTATCAATGTATGAAAACTGAGTGTGTAGTTTATAGGCAACGATAAATCCTCTCTAGTTGTATGCTGTGTACAACCGCAGTTTCTATGCATGAGCGTACCCAGGACAATTGATTTGATATCAAGCTTCAATATATAATTTTTGTTACTTCTCTTGAAAAACTACAGCAGTTACTTCACTTAAACACATTTGATTATTTCTTTACAGTTTTACTATTATGGCATTGTTGCCGAAGAAATTAAAGCTGGAATTGAAGTTGAAATAAGCTGTCTAAATTCATTAAAAAGGTACCAGAATATACTTTTTTTAATCATTCAAATGTTTCTTGCACCACACTGTTTTTATATAATGGAAAACACACACAGATTAAACAAAATCACGGTATAAAATCACACCGTGATTTTGTTTGCCTTGTAATCTCTATAAAATAGCACCACTTTCTCTGTGTACCTTTACATACTTAAAAGTAGTAATATTTTCTTCATTATTGTTGTTTACTTTTGACTATTGAAATCATAGTTGATAATACAGAAATTATTTCATTTAATTCTAAGTTTGGTCTTCCTTCTCATGTAGGCCCGGGGAGAGTGCTTTGGAAGGATAACAATTGAAGCAATGGCATTTCAATTACCAGTATTGGTTAGTCTCTAGATTAATGTATTTTAACAAATATATCTACGACCTCAAAACTGGCATACTAATTAAACCTTTATCTCGCTTGAGTAGGTCTTTATATGATCATGCAAGGTCAATATCATACAATCGATAATGCAGTCAGTGCTTACATATCACACGTGCACAAGAGCATGGATATATCAATTTTGTTAAGCCGATTAGATGTAGCAATGCCAACATCTGTATGGCCAAAGTATTCTATACCCTTTACGTTTTCTAACTTGGAAAAATGCTGCCAATCTTTCAGAAGCAGAACTTTTTATGCCGTGAGAGCCATTTGTTTGTGCTCTTATAATATCTTTTTACCCTTTGCAGACACAACTACAAAGTGCCTATAGCCCATTCACTATTTGTTTCCTCTTTGTACATTGTTTAGTTATGGTCCATTTACTAGGAATTTAACTATTCTCATTTCTTATAATCTAGGGCACAGCTGCCGGTGGCACCACAGAAATTGTTGTGGATGGATCAACAGGTCTCTTGCATCCTGTGGGCAAGGAGGGCATCGCCCCACTTGCAAAGAACATAGTAAAACTTGCCACTCATGTGGAGCGAAGGCTGACTATGGGAAGAAAAGGTTACGAGAGGGTGAAGGAGAGGTTCATGGAACACCATATGGCTGAAAGAATAGCCGTGGTTCTTAAAGAAGTTATTCAGAAATCAAAATCCCGCTTGCGTTCTTAAGATGAATTTGATGCTCATCGCTTTCACAGATTTTTGTTTATGAATATGTGCCTGGCTATTTGACTCAGGCCTGTGAATTATAAGAGAATAGAGATTTGGGGCCTGTAAAATGACATGCTGGTCTGCCAAAGTGGTGCTGTAAACATTATTTTTAGTGTTCATTGGGTTTCTTGTTGAGGTTGATAAGCATGTTTCTGTAAATAGAAATCTTGCTTTCCAATTTAAGGTGAAAATTTATAAAATATAAATCTTGTCAGCTCATTTTATGTTTCATCCACACCGCTGTTATTTTCCCCTTCTATCTTTTTACCAACAGATGCATAATCATTCTTTAATTTGAACATGAGATGAAATAGTTGAATGTAGCAGATTAGTATTTTCCTTTTGGCCACTGTCTATTTAATGCCTGTTATGTGCTTGGCTAACATGCTATGATAGGGATAGTATCTGTACATTTTAATATTTAGGTGAAAAAGCAAGAATCTTGTATGCAGAGTCAGAGTGATCAGTGGCATTTTTAGTTGATGCCAATTGACGAATCAGCAAGGCAGGTCAGGAACTGAACATCGTGTGAAAATTTGTGCTCCACCCTCTTCTTTCACTCTATGTTTCTTTTAATTTTGTCCGTTATTTGCCTGTTTACCTGCTTCTCTCTCTCTCTCTCTCTCTCTCTCAGGCAATGAAAGAAGTGATAGCATACTTAGAGTGGCTGGTTTGCTTGTATCTGCCTATTTTGAAGGTGGTGATGTAGCTGCAAGATCCCAAGAGTTTGTGCTCACAAAATTTAGAGTATAATGAACTGAAAGCTGCTGTATTCTATGAGGCATAAGATGTGCTAGATGAGATGCATCCACTTCAAACACCAGGTCAGTAGCCTTTTCTCTTCCCTGTGTCCAATTACTGAACCCTTAAACCAATTTGGAATGGCATGGCACCTATTACACGCAGCACTTAGCAAAGGAATGGTCTGAATTGCTTGTGCTATGGTTGCGTACTGACTTAAGAAAAAAATCCGACCATTTGTGATAATAGTAGATATATCCTCAGCAAAGATTGTGAGAATTCAGCCAGGGAGGAAGCTGAGCGTGAATGCATGGAGAGTGTTTATGGTAGGTACAGTGATTGTCTGGTTGATTTTTCCATCTTCATCATCGTTTCTTGTGTCGAGGAAGATTATTAATAATGATGGGACCATATGTTCGAAAAGTCAACACAATTAAGGGTATTATGTCTAGAATCTTGTCACTGATAGAGTTTCTCAACTGTGTATGTTATCTAATATATTCCGGCATTTACAGCAATCTGAATTTTGAAGCAAAAAGGAGTTGCTCCAACCAATGTGTATGCTATACAATCTTCAATTATAGGGATCTATTTTAGTATGAGATTGTTATGTAATTGAAAGTCTTTACAAATTTGACCTCAAAACAATTTCGTTTATATCAGATCCTGGAAAGTTTAAGAACCTGAGTCTGTTTCTCTGGACCATGTATCTTGAGAAAGTTAAAGATACACGCCCCGCTTCCCAAAATACGGAATACGGAGAGCGACGAAGGTCAACCGTACTACCTACGGTAAGGAAAGATCCTTCCATAGTCTAATGAGGCTGTCTAAATTAACCTGTCAAAAATAAAATCCAATACCGAAAGGAATAATACTGATAATCATGCTGCAACGAAACCACAAAGAATACTAAAAATGGGTCCACTAGATAATTGATGCAAATAAAGATCTGATACAATAGATTCGAAATAAAACAAGATCCAAAAGAGATACATAAGTCCTAATGTCCCATAAGGGCGCACATGCTAAAAACTAACTGAAAGGAAAATAAACCTACGGGTTACTGATCTTCGGTAAAGTCCTGGTAGTCGCTGCGGTCCTGCTCGGCCAGAAAATCTGTCTCTAAATCAGAGATGGCAAATCTCAGGAATATCAGAACATCCCAGCAAGTACTCAACGTATAAAGTGTATGTGTGGTATGATAACATGAATATATGAATGCAGTGAAACCCGTGTATGCAAGCAAAACAGATATATAAATAAATGCATGGATACTATGAAACAAACATGTAAGAGGTCAAGTCATACCTAACTAGTCACTAAAAGGTAAACTATCCTATCGTAAGGTTGAGTGTGTGTGTCAACCTCTGCAGGAGTATTCCTAACCCAAAAGTGGTACCCCAGAGGCTAGGAAACATGGGCCCAACTGTGGAATGAACAAGCGACCGATATAGCCCTGTACGAGCTGTAAACATGCAACCGATATAGCCCGGTACGAGCTGTAAACATGAGACCGATATAGCCTGGTACGGGCTGTAAACATGAGACTGATATAGCCTGGTACGAGCTGCCGGCATGGGACTCCTGAGATCCTGCTATACGAACGCACACTCAAACTACCCCAACACCCGCGTATTTATAGCTACTATGGTAATGCCTGAATCAATAATTAAGAATGCTGAAAAGACTGGAACTTATAATATCATGTTAATTGTATAAAAAAGAAACTTGTAAACAGTATAGATTGTGTCATGTCATATAATTTAGCATTCAAATTAGAGAACTCATTTTAATATGAGTAGTCTGGAACAATGAGTAGTCATGGCATGTCAAGTACAAAACAAGAATAGTATGTTAAGATTTCTCAAGCATGCCGACAATGATAGTTTCAAGTAAAATATTAAATATAGACGATAGGATATGATAAGGTAAAAAATATAAACAAGACTCAACATAAATATGCAAGTATCTGTATTTAACATCCGGGTTTATTTATTGAAAAGAATAATAAACTGAAATATGATTTTAAAGGGTTAATATAGTTAAATAAGAATGACAAATTACAGATAAATAAAGCGGATAGTGGTAATAGTATAATTACCAGATAATAGTAAATAAGATAAAATAAATGACAGATTGACTAGTCATCAGTAAGTGCTAATAATAAGTTTTATAATCATATGATAATAGAAAATATTAATACAAATTATAGTATCAAAATAATTTATATGAGTAGGGCACATAAAGTACAACAATATTATAAGGAGTGATAGTGTAGAAAGTTTAATTTATATATATATAATATTAAGCCCAAAGCATTTATTGATTAACAGTAATAATGGTATATTTTTATGTTTTAGATTAGGATATAAGTGTTGATATTCTGCATGCTAGTGTATACCAATATTGTTGCAACAGAAACATATAATTACTTATAAAGTTTTTTATATATTAAACCACATTTACATGTTAAAAGTTATTTTATTACGCTTGTACTTTTACAGTTGTTCACTTGATAAAAGGATTAATAGGTATTCTAGATCCTAGGGTTTTCATCATATGTACAAGTATTATAAGATATATTAATAAAGCGGTAAAATATTACAATTTTATTTAAATATTGTAAGTTAATAATTTATTTAGAGAATTGCCGATATTGCATCGACTAAAAAAAATAGAAGAGTAAGAGTACTTGTCTCGGAGACAGATAAACACGACGACACGAAGAACAACTTCAAGGTTTGATTGCTCGGCTAATTTTGAAGAAGAAAATATTGTGATGGGAAAAAAAGAAGGTTGATTTATATGAGAAGAGAAGAGATGATAATAATTAGGTTGTTATTTATAGGGAAGAGAGATGTTGTTAAAGATTGAAAAGATTATTATAATTGGAGAGAGAAATATTCTAATGAGATGAGATTTTGATTTGATTTTATAAAAGAGAGATATGATGGGTTGTTATATACTTCTATAAGATATTAGAAAAGTTGTATATATACATATTAGTTTGTATATAGTTAGAATAATAGAAAAGTATATGTATATATACTTATTAGTATATAGTGAAAATATATGTAGATATATATATGGTTATGGGTTAATGAAAATAAATATAATTAGTTCTATATATAGAATTTTATAATATCAAACAACTAAAATATATTTTCAGTTAAACTATCATAACAAAATATCTTCAATTATATATATGTATGTATGTATATAGGTTTGTAGAAAAATAATTAAAGAGAGAGTAGATTTGAGAAAGAGAATCTGCTGAGAGAGGTTAGATTAGATTGGAGAGAGAGGGATTTTTTTAGGGAATATATATAGAAAGAGAGTAGGGGTTTGGTGAAATATAGTTAGTGATATAGAAAAATATATGTAGATAGCATAGAATATGAAGAGAAAGAAATCTGTTGGAAAAGATATTTGTTTGGAGAGAGAATAGTATTTGTTTTAAAAGAATAAAGTTATCAGGCGAGACATATATGGTGATTGGAGAGAGAAAATTGAGTTGTTAGTTTAGGAAAAATATTTATATGGTTAAAAAGTTTAACAGGGGCTCTCATGACTTTTCAAAATTAAATATTTTAACCAAATAAATATCGTAAGACAAAATATCTTATAAATAGAATTTAAAAAGGGGTAAAATCTTATGTATATGTATGGTTTAAAAAAATACCAAATAAAATATCTTTTGTTTAAACTATGATACTAAAATATAAATATGGTTATAAAATAGTGTTAGACAAATAAATATTTAAATACTAATAATATGCATATTTAACAAACTTGAAAAACCATAATTATATGTATATATCTTGATTAAAAGTATTAAACTGCAAGATATAATAATAAAAATAAAACAAAACCCAATATATCCAAAAGAAAAAGAAACGTATGATCGAACTAGGATGTTACAGCGTATGTGCGCACGTGAGAATTGGAGCATATATGCCGTCGTCCAGGGTTGCTGATGGAATACAGAAGGAGAGGTACTTTCCACAACAACATTTTGGAAGGAGAGGTCCTTTTACACACAAGATTGATCACATCCATTACCCTAAACATTTAATAACCGGTGTGGATTTGATCCCCATAGGGAAAGCTTCCCATAAAGCTTGCTCAAATTTTTTATGGGTATCACACCTATTTTCATATCCCCTGTATCCCTGTGTGTGTTGGTGAGCGAAAGAGATTGCTTAGAGATTTCTTAGGATAGTTTTGGTTGATAAAAGAAAGTAGTTTGAACTGTGATATTTGCTAGGCAAAATCCTTTTTTTAATAGTTTCAATGCTGCAGACTAATATTATACTGAGCTGCTGCTAAGATGATATTGATGGACCAATTGCTGAAATTTAGTTTTCCTATTATTTGTACTTGATCTATAAACGGCAATTAAAAAACCAAGAATGGTAGCCCAAGCAACAAGGCGTCAAGGAGCAAAGAATAATTGTATACATTCTTTGGAGAATAATCTGTAGCATTTATTGATTACAACTAATAAAAATATTTCTGTAAATCTTAAGATGTATGTCGAGCTACTAAATCACTGGTATTTTGATGTCGTCCTCTTTGCCAGTTTGTATCTTACCATTTTGACTATCTTGTAGAACCAAAATAGGCTCACCAGTTGTAGTCCCATTGCCATCATCTAAGAATCCAAGGACAAGTTCATTCAGAAACTAACTAAAGAAAATGTGTGACGTTTCATTTGACAGACTAAGTACAAGGAAATGGAAAAAATGGTTAGAGCTGTACCTTAATAAGCAGAGGATTATCTGCCTTCAATGTCACTTAGGCGAGGTATGGACCACCGATCATCCTTGTGAATGAGAAGATGAAGGCAAATAAAATCTGCATCATTAAGTGCAATGAGTGATCAAGATTTTCCTTCTTCGATCTATTTGTTTCAATTGATTCTTTTATTCCAGTTACTGACAAAAGCTAAAGGCATCTACTGATGTTCTGGGTTGCCTATAATTACTGAATGAAACTAAAAGCATGCATTCGTAATTTCTGTTATTCTTAGAAAACTTGAGATTTTAAAATGTGAATGTATATTAATAAATTTATCAAAACATAAGGGGGGAAACTTATAAAATGCTGACCACCCTATTTCAGCATTCAGCCTTCGTGTGATCCTGTTTCAACAGTAAAATATTTTTAATCTGGGCTGAGGAACAAAGATACTGAATTAAGCTTGTGATGCTTTCAAATTCTTGGAGGTTAAAATGTTCTTTCCTAATATTAAACTTCAATATTTGCAATCCTCGCAGAATTGAGCATGGATAATACCTTTAAATCTGTATAATATCATAGATATCATGTATCGGTAATTTATTTGTAAGACTAAAATTATAAAAATATTTTAATAAACTTTATGCATCACAGTTTAGGGGGTATTATTGGTTCGGGATTTTTGGTAGAACTAGGCTTATTGTCCAATTAGCACGATTTATTTAGACTTGAACAAATTGTTTGTATACATTACGGTTCTGGAATTATTTTTAATAAGAACTGGGATGAGAGTTGTACAACCTAATAGGACTTTTGATGAGATGACATTTTAGTTGTTTAATCTTTATAAATATGTAAAGTTTAGGTCTCAGTTTATTACTGTAAAACGAGCAACAATTAATTAGTTTTAATTACTGTTTAAGGGGAAGCTTGACTAAACGGAGACACCAAGGCCCGAATTTGCTTGCGGTATATATGAATGTATGGTTAATATTTGCCACTTGCTACTTTGTTAAATTATTATGGAATTTTCCCCAACTTTCTGAATGCAAATGGTCAACTCTGTTCAAGTTACATCGTAAAATAGAAGCCTTTGATTTTTCAGAACAAATCATGGTTAAAAGGACTCAAGGAGGGAGGAAGAAGAAGAAAACCGTCCTCCAGTGTTGTTGTTGTGAGCATGTGGCACTCATCTTAGCAATCAATGAATAACATTGGAAGTTCATTATATTCAAAAAAAAAATCAAACTTTATCATTCTTTACCTTTTGATAGGCAAGACCTGCTCCAATACCAAGTATGCTAACCATGTGATGAACTAAATTATCCAGATTGACTCGCTTGTCAAATTGGTAGCATATCAGATCATATATCAGGTATGAAAGCGACACAGCCAATGTTTTCATCTACAAGTCTTGTGTGAAACTGTTAGTATAAAGAATTTATGATGCTAATAGCTTTCTCACGAGGCAGAGATACTAAACATACCTGCCATGGAGAAGACTCTGATGCTAAAGGGCAGACTGGGCATTTCCAATCTTGTACAGAAAGAGAAGCTAAACATACAGCCAAAGACGTGTGAATTGTGGATACGATACGATTTCAGAACTCAAATGAGCGATCTTGAAATATTTTTCTGATCAATATGAAGGTTGCTGCCCAGCAAATTGTTCCAGATATAATCCAAATCACTATATAATCAATGGTTTGGAAGTTGGTCAAGGAGGCTGAAGGTACAGACAAGAGACCCCTTTTCAGAATGGTGTATATCTTCATTTGCTCATACTTGTTTTACATTTACCATCGCTGAGTCACAAATTTAAATTTTCTTAAATAAGTGAGAAAAAAGAGAGAACATATTGAAATAAAGAAATTGAGAAATACTTGATGAATTATCAAGGTGGAGAAAATAGGATATATTTAACAAAAACTAGTTATGTAATGCAATAAATGTCGAAAGAATGTTCAATTTTTTTTGTACGAAATGTCTGATAAAATCTAACACCGCAACTCTTGACAATTGAGTTTCGGACTAAATTAGTGGAGAGAATTTTAAAGATGTCACCCTTTTCCATAATTTCTTTCTTTCTAATTAATTATGATACCTATTAGGTTTACATGGTATAATTTTCCACCCCTAATGTTAATTGGATTGCTATTATATTTATTTGTGTATGTAGATTTAGCTGAACTGCATCTTTCATCTATTCTTTTCAATCACTATTCTTGCTCTACCATTTGACAGTTGTCTTATATTTAATTCTATATGGATTAAGTACAATATTTATTTTTATATCCACAAGAGATATCTAATTCAAATGTGAAAAGTGTCCTCGAGTGGGGGTAAATAGAACAAATGGCTAACAATTAAAACTTTATTGCTCAATATAATAAATGTTGCCGAAAAATAATATAAATAATAAAATTACGCAAACAATAGAATAAATAAGGATCAGAAAATGCAAACTCGGTAGGATACCGGCGATCAGTAACGAAGTTCGATACTCGTCGTATCTCGTCTCTGCCGAGATCTCTCCCTGAGAACATCCACTATTCAAACCTTCTTAAGGTGAAGAAACCTTTACAATTGATGGACCATCTTCACCTGGTAATTTTTTCAACATACTCAGATCAAATATTTACAACTCACACAGATGGACAATCTTCACCGGATAATCTTTTCAACAGACTCAGATCAAACCTTTATAACTCACAATTACAATACAAGAAACCAAAACTAACTCCTAATCTCGTATATGAATAAATCACAAATTTAAAACCGGAGAATTAGGATATTTGATAAAATCAAGTTTAAGCCCTTTTTGTTCTCAAAAGAATATAAAAGAGTTTGAAATAAAGTTCAAGATTTAGCAAAGGAAATAGATTTAAAACCAGTTGGGAAAAGCCTTTGCAAGAATTAAAAAAAAACTGAAAGCTTTCAAAAATCCCAAACGAATTTCAAACCTGATGAAGACTAGGGTTTCAAAAACTTAAGAGAGATGATGATCACAATAGAGCAAGAGAGATAATAGTTAATGTAGAATTGTTATGAAATAATTCGTCCAAGACCATATTTAAAAAACTAGGAAAGAATCCCCCAAAATTGGAATGAAATTGGTCGAGAATAATTTCAGGGATTTCAAATGGTCAGCAGTTGAGACATCTCAATAAACGCCTGAGACGTCTCAAAGTGACAGATTATAAACATTAATTGCAGGCACATTATGAGACATCTTAAGATAATGCGAGACGTCTCGAACAAAGCAGAAAAAAGTTATAGGGAATACATTTGAGACATCTTGACTAAGATATGAGACGTCTTAAAACAATAGAACATAAATGTTAAATGTAGGCAAGTTTTGAGATGTCTCAAACAGGACATGAGATGTCTTCTAGAGACTGATCCAAAATATGAAGTGTAGGCAAGTGTTGAGACGTCTTAAACATGACATTAGACGTCTCATAGAAACAGATCAGAAATGAAAGAGCCAAGGGATATGTGAGACGTCTCAAATAAAGTTAAGACATCTTAAGAACTGATATGTTAGATACTTGAGAAATTTTTAAACTTTAAAATCGTGCGACTCATACGAGATACCTACGATTCAATAAAAAGAGAAATACAAGTTTTAACGCCTTTGTAGCACATTCTTTGAGTCTTCATCTCTAAATTCATGTCCTTTGATGTTTTACTCTCCGTTTTGATATATCATAGTTGCTATGCTCTCTTTTCACTTCATTTGCACTAGAGCTCGTTCTTTTGATATCTTCATCTGTACGTCTTGAAAATCCATATACATATCCCGTATCTGTTTACTCTTCGATATCGCTATACTTGTTCTTTTTCATCAATATTGCAAATCATGTTACGTCTTTCACAATGAAAATATAAAACTTAACCAGAAGCATCGTCTGTGCGTAAAATAGTTAAATAGTGTTTTGTCCAATATCAAAACCAAGGTAATGTTATCCAAGAGGGTCAACAAAATGAATGACCGATTCTTGAAAGAAACGGTTCACAAGTAACTCGTGTATATGTATTTTTGGTTGATGACTGATACTTGCTTAATATTTAGTTGGGGACAGTTGAGAGAAGGACAAGAGGTGCCACAAAGGTGCTGAAATATTTAATTATTATTATGAGGAATGTATTGTGGGGTTTGCTAACATAGGATAGAAGGCTCTGCTAGATCGGCAGAAATCCAAAGATCTATCGATTTTTCTAGTGATTGGCATAGTCGATCATTGATCAACATGTTCTAACCAATGCCGGCATAAATAATTATGTGATTTCAACACTTCTTTCACTTGCATCGGATGGTTGCATATCTAACAGTTTACCAATAATTGAACATTTTCTGCAACCAAATCAACGATCAAAGAGTATCAAAATCACATCAACATTATTGTATATATCACAAAAATTATTGTATATATGCTTTAGGCTATGAGGATCAAGATGGATGGTGCCGATAAAAAAAAAAATTGAAGAAAGTTGACTTTTTGACCAACTTGGTAGAGAATATCTCCCCTATGTTAGCTGAAACCACTTTTCTCTATTATCATACATCACAATTACTGTAGAAATCATTTTCTTCCTTTTAGCTGCTCATCTCTTCAATATCAATATCTGAATATTTTCTTTTCCATCAAAATATGTTCCGTTAAGACTTATGAAGCAAGATAAAACCATGCAAGAGATGAGCTTGCTACAGCTAGTGCACATTCTCCAATATTATCTTGTCTGAAATTGAATGTTCTAGAAAGTGAAAGATACAACGACAATAACAACAAGAAGAAGCCCTCATTCCAAAATTCTGGGGTCGGCTATATGATTCCTTCTTTTCCATTCTGCTCTAGGAGGTGAAAGATAATAAAAAATTATGTAAAACGACTGTCAGGAGGCATCTATTGACTGCATGGAATTTTTATGGTTCACATAATGCTTTGTGTTTTACTTTCCAGTGAATGGTCCTTGCATTCTCAACAATATAAAGCCTGTGGCATGTAGTGGCAAAAAATTAAGGGAAAAGTAAAGATGGCATTTGCATTTACGCACCGTTATATTCTGTAATAAGTTCTATTGATTTATTTCCATCCTTCTGTTTTCCAACATAGGTTGCATCATGCTGAAGTTGGTGAAGGAGGCTGCAAGGTAATTACAAGATACCCTTTTTACAGAAGCATTTCCTTTTATTAATATTCAACTCATTTTTGGAAATTTTCAGTTCCTCGATTTTTCTGTTGCTATATTATTTATGTATGCAGGTGGATTTTTAGCGCAAATGCAACTTTCATCAACACTTTTTGTCTCCTGCTAGCTTTAACAGATGCAGCTTATATCCTATATAAGAGTACAATATTTATTTCTTTCCCAACTGTGCAAAATCAACTTCAAACGAATATGCAACTTTTCATGAAAGAAACAGCTCAACTGTGGCTCTTTAATAAATGAATATGTGATGGTTGTGTTTTGACATGGTCTCTGTTTGGTTTGGTTTGGTATGGTTGGGTTGAGAGAAGAGGGTAGAGGAGCGATAGAGTTGCTGAGAATTTATATTTCGGTAACAGTAGCCAAGTTTTTATTCCAAAATTGTGTCGTCTACATGATTTATATTTTCTCCATTCCACTTTACAACCGACTGTCAATCTGATGTTAATACTTTTTAATCAGAGCAGAACTTCATTTTCAGAATACAATAAGCAAAAGTAGAGTTCGCCATGGCGATAGAGCCAAAAGCAAAAGAAAACAAATTCCCATTCTAGGGCACATCATCTTCATTATATTGACAGTTATTTTACCTGCTTTTTGTAGCCAACTCTTTTGGTGTCCAAATTGATTGGCTTTATTCCCCCCCCCCCCCCCCCCCTCTTTTTTAGATGTAGATGGGATTTATTTTATGTTAGAATTTTTCTAAAAAAATCTTCTCTAAAGTCCCCCAGTCATAGGGTATCCTTGTCATCAATTGTCATTTAGATTTTCAAATGGTCATCCCTCCTGCCAAACCAAAATAAGCTCTCGCTTGCCCCCTCTCTCTCATTCAAATGGAGGAAAATCTCTCTTTCCAAAATGTTCACTTTAAAAAGGGGGAAAATTGCGTACAACTTCTTATAAATATGCATAGCTTTGTGTGTCCACGCACACGCTGGTAGTTGTTATTTTTCATTGATATTCATTATCTGTGGAAATCTATTCACCTATCCGCAGCTAACTGATCCTTTATTTATTAATATGCATTTGTTGAGGATTGTTGTTCCACACATCATGATATATTGTAACATCTGAGCTTGTGTTTGGATGATAGTCCATGTTTAGTTATTAAGGCTTTGTCCAGTTTCTGTTTTAATGTGGGCTTGTTAGTCAAGAATTTGCAGGAGCATTGTTGCGAGACTTTTTGTGTTGGCAACCCGTATTGAACTTCATGATATATCCTAGCTGTGTTGGCAGATCCTTTCTGCAGAGGGCCAAGAAGCAATCGATGCTACTCTTAAAGCAGATTTGGTTCTTTTAAACACTGCGGTTGCTGGAAAGTGGCTTGATGCTATCCTTAAGGAACATGCACTTCAAGTTCTTCCGAAGATATTTTGGTGGATTCATGAAATGAGAGGCCATTATTTCAGATTGGAATTTGTCAAGAATCTTCCGTTAGTTGCAGGTGCCATGATCAATTCCCATGCGACAGCTGAATACCGGAAGAATAGAACACATGAGCATTTATGGTATGTCATATTTTGAAACATTTCTCTCTTAGGAATTTCATGCCTAATATCATTTATGCCTCTAATGAGTTATGATTATCAGAAAACTTTTAGGTGATAGCGTATATGTTGTGCTTGAACACCAGATCCAGATGCATGATCTTTTAACATATACTATGTGGCACAGTCGATGACTTTTTTTTTAATGCAAATCCTGTTCTAAGTATGACCCGTATCCATTGTTTTCTGTTAATAAGAAAGGAAACCTGAAGATAATTGACCGGTTGCCAGCTGCTGCTTCTTTAATTTCCTTCCTCATTTGCCACCTTCTGTGTTTTTCTTCTCTTTCACTTGAATCAATCAAGTACTCTAGACTTATATATGTATATCGGCACATACATAGATAGTGGAACATACTTGACATTGTTTATGTACTCACTAAGATAGAAAATTTGTTTCTTGCACCCCCATCTGCTATCTAGTTATGTTTTCGTCCAAAAAATCGATCATTGTATGATATTAATGTTTTTACTGCTCAACTCAGCATACCACTCATCTCCTCTATTTTCTGTATTTTTCTACTCATCCCTACTTTCTTCCTTCAAATATGTTTGCTGTGAAGGATCCAAATGCCACAAACCTATGTTGTTCACCTTGGGAACAGCAAAAAACTGATGGAAGTGGCTGAAGACAGTATAACCCGAAGGGTTCTTAGGGAGCATATACTTGAGTCCATTGGAGTGCGAAATGAAGACCTCTCCCTTGGAGGGCGAAATGAAAAACTCCACTTTGCCATTATAAATATTAAGCTCCTGCTTATGAGATCAACGACATTCCGTACATATTGATCCCTACAGTGGTTGTAATTTTTGTGACCATGCCATTGGACTTAATAGATCTGCCCTCTTTATCATCTTAATCTTCTGAAGCAAGGAATCTTGTTTCATATTAACCCATGACTTGAGCTTATTGTATTTTACCCCAAGTTTGTTATAGGTCGATACCGAGTTCTCCTCAATTATTTGGGAGATAATTTGTCTGCTCTCATTTTCTCCACTGATTTCGATGATTGGAAGCGGTAATGCCAAAAGAAGAAGATATATATTGTTAACTTAATACCTTATTGAACTTAAAAAGTAAAAATTTGAGAATCAAGACCTACAAAGTACGTACATTGATCTGCCCTGGAAGGTCTAAGTTGACATGATGATTCTCTCATGTTCAATTCCTCATTTCCCTGTAGAAGTATCCATATGTAATTGCAAACATTGCAGGTGTTTCGCGTGGGAAAGGACAAGATTTGTGACTTGGGTTCGTTTTATGAAAGTCTTCAGTTATCAAAAAGAGCAAAAGCTCCAGGTTCCAATGAAGCATGCAGTGGTAGTTGGAAGCGATCTGAATCCTCGTTCCAAACTAGAAATGGAGCTTCATGGTTTCATGTCAAAGAAAGGAATTCAAGGCCATGTTCACTTTGATAATAGAACACTTGCAGTTGCTCCATACCTAGCCACGATTGATGTGCTTGTACAGAACTCTCAGGTAAATATATGGAATTGTAATTTCAGACAACTTCTTCATCATTTTTCGTTATTCAGAAGCACGGGGAATAAATACCAGACCAGGGAAAAAGTATTCGTAGCATCAATCCTAGCAACTATTAATTAAATGAAAAGAAAGATGGAAGTTGATGTATGCCTGAACCCTTTATTTCTGTGAAATGGATCTATTGAGGGCATACACCAGGTAGAGATACTGTTTTACTCAAATCAATAAACTCATCAGGGGGTATTGTAATGAATAACTATGGTGACACCCAAGTTCGCAAGGCCGAGTAACAAACACCTTGCTCTAAGATATGGAAAAGAAAAACACGATGTTCTTGAAGCCAAACTCATAGGGAGGAAAGGTAAGCAAAAAAAAAAATTTAAAAATAGCATGTTCAATTGTGCAAGATACAAATACTTAGACAATAGGCTAGAATGAATGAACATTACTATTACTAATACTAACTAAATGGAAATCAAGAACGGAAGAGGAAAAAACACAACTGATGGACCAAAGGTGAAAATTTATATAATAGAAATCTTGCCAGCAGATTTTATGTTTCATCCACACCGCAGTTATTTTCCCGCTCTTTATCTTTCTGCCAACATGAGATGCGTAATCGTTCTTTAATTTGAACATGAGATGAAATAGTTGAATGTAGCAGATTAGCATTTTCCTTCTGGCCACTGTCTAATTTATGTTTGTTATGTGCTTGGCTAATATGCTATGACAGGGATGGTATCGGTACATTTTTACTTTTAGGTGAAAAAGCAAGAATCTTGTATGCAGAGTCAGAATGATCAGTAGCATTTTTAACTGATGTCAATTGATGAATCAGCAAGACAAGTCATGAACTGAACATCCTGCGAAAATTCATGCTCCGCCCTCTTCTTTCACTATACATTTCTTTTATTTTTGTCTATGATATGCCTTTCACCCGCTTCTATATTTCTCTCTTTTGTAGTCAATGAAAGAAGCAAAAGCATACTGAGATTGGCTGGTTTGCTTGTGTCTGCCTATTTTGAAGGTGACGTCTCTGCTAGAAAGCTGCAAGATCTCAAGATTTTTTTTGTTGATCTCAAAATTCAGAGTATAATGAACTGAAAGGTGCTGAATTCTACAAGGCAAATATGATCGATGAGTGAATATATCCACTTTATACACCAGGTCAGTGGCCTTTCCACTTCCCTATGTCGAATTACTGAACTCTTGTACCAATTTGAAATGGCGTGGCACCTATTACACGCAGCACTAAGCAAAGAAAGGGTCTGAATTGCCTGTGCTATGGTTGCATACCGACTTGAGAAAAAAGAAATCCGACCATTTGTGATAATAGTAGATGTGTCCTCAGCAAAGATTGTGGCAATTCAGTGAGGGAAGAAGCTGAGCATGAATGCATGGAGAATGTTTATGGTAGGTACAGTGGTTGTCTGGTTGATGTGCCCATCTTCATCAGTGTTTCTTGTGGCTTGTGTTGAGGAAGATTATTAATAATGATGGGACCAGATGTTCGAAAAGTCGAGACAATTAAGGGTATTACGTCAAGGAGAAAAGATTAATTGTATACATTCTTTGAGGAATAATTTGTAGTATTTATTGGTTACAACCACTAACAATAATTTTGTGAATCTTAAATGTAGGTCGAACTACTGATCACTGGCATTTTGATGCCGTCCTCTTTGCCAGTTTGTACCTTACCATATTGACCATCTTGTAGAACCAAAATATGCTCACCAGTTGTATTCCCGCTGCAATCATCTGAGAATCCAAGGACAAGTTCATTCAGAAACTAACTAAAGAAAATGTGTGACATTGCATTTGACAAACTAAATATAAGGAAATGTAAAATAGGTTTTGTACCTTAATAAGCAAAGGATTGTCTGCCATCAAAGTCGCATATGTGAGGTTTGGACCAAGGATCATCCATGCGAATGAGAAGATGAAGGCAAATAAAATCTGCAACATTAAGTGCAATGAGCGATCACTTCTTCATTCAATTCTTTCAATTGATTCTTTTATTCGAGTTACTGACAAAATATACTGGCATCTTCTGATGTTCTGGTCTGCATAAAATCACTGAATGAAAACTAAAAGCATGCATTCAAATTTCTGTATATTTTTAGAGCACTTGCGATTTACATTAATTAATTTACCAACAGAAGAGGGGGGAGGGGGGCCTTAAAAAATGCTGACCATCCTAAGTTAACAGCATTCAGCCTTTGGGTGATCCTATGCCAGAAGCGAAATAGATCCGATCTGGGTTGATGAACCAAGATTCTGAGTTAAGTTTGTGATGCTTTCAATTTCTTGGAGGTTAAAATGTTCTGTCCTAATAATAAATTTCAGTATCTGCAATCCTCGTAGAATTGAGGGCATGAATAATATCTTTAAATCTGTATAATATCATAAATGTCGTGTATCAGTGATTTATTTGTAAGAGTAAAATTATAAAAATATTTTCTAAAAAACTTTATGCATGACAGTTTAGGGGCTATTGGTTGGGAATATTGGGGGTGAACTAGGCTTATCGGCCAATTAGGACGATTTATTTAGACTTGAACTTTTTGTTGGTATACATTACGGTTCTAGAATAAGTTCGGTTAGGACCTTGATGAGAGTTGGACAATCTAATAGGACTTTTGATGAGATGATATTTTATTCGTTTTATCTTTATAAACATGTAAAGTTTAGATCTCAATTTATTACTGTAAAACGAGCATCAGGTAATTAGTTTTAATTAGTGTGTCAGGGGAAGCTTGACTGAAAGGTGACACCAAAGCTCGAATTTGCTTGACGTATGCATGCATGTATGATTAATATACACCACTTACTACTTTGTAAAATAATTATGTGATTTTCCCCTACTTTCTGAATGGATTACTTTCTTATGAAATTGAAACGGTCAATTACATCACAAAATAGAAGCATTTGCTTTTACAGTATGTCGGTATCTAATCATGGTTGATTCAAAATTATTTTAGTCATATTTCTGGTAACTCCATCGACTGCTAAATTGAGGTCGGTATCACGGTAACCAAGCTCTTTTAGAAGCTCCCTCATATGAAGTAATGGGCTAGATATCTCTGTTATCCACAATGTCGCAACCATTTCAGATCCACACTGCAGATAGAAATCAGTCAATGAAAATCAAAATAGCCCTGGATGTGAATTAGTAAAAAGGCTTTAGTTTACTCCAACTACCGTGAACTTTTAATATTTTCTCAACTAGCTGCCAGGAGCAGAAATTGTTGATACGATACGATTGCAGAAATCAAATGAGCGCTCTTGAAATAATTTCCTGATCAATATGAAGGTGGCTGCCCAGCAAAGTGTTCCAGATATAATCCATTTCACTATATAAATTGAGAACATTTTGATGATATTTCAAGGTGGAAAAAATAGGATATATTTAGCAAAAACTAATTACGTGATGCAACAAATGTCAAAAGAATGCTCAAATTCTTTTGTACTAAATGTCTGATAAATTTTATCATTGCAGCTCTTGACAATTGAGTTTCGGGCTAAATCAATGGAAAGAATTTTAAAGATGTCGCTCCTTTCTGTAAAAAATTTCCTTTCTAATTGATTACTCTACTTATTAAGTTCATATGGAATAATTTTTCACCCCTAATATTGATTAGCTTGTTATTATATTTATTTGTGTAGGTAGATTTAGCTGAACTGCATCTTTCATCTATTGTTTTCAATCTCCATTCTTGTTATGCCATTTGACAGTTGTCTTGTATTCAATTATGTCTGGATTGGGTACAATATTTATTTTTGGACCCACAAGAGACATTTAATTCAAATGAATGACCAATTTATCTTGAAAGAAACATTTCACCTGTAACCCGTGTACATGTATTTTGGTTGATGACTGATACTTGCTTAATATTTAGTTGGGGACAGTTGAGAGAAGGACAAGAGGTGCAACAAAGGTTGCTGAAATATTTAATTATTATTATGAGGAATGTATTATCACTATTGTGGGTTAGCTAACTTAGGATAGAAGACTCTTCTGGATCGGTCAAAATCCAAAGGCCTATCGATTTTCTAGTGACCGGCACAGTCCATCTTGATGAACACGTTCTAACGAATACTGGAATAAATAATTGTGTGATCGCAACGCTTCTCGCACTTCCATCGGATGGTCGCGTATTTAATGGTTTACCAATAACCAAACATTTTTCACAACCAAATCAATGGTCAAAGAGTATCAATATCGTATGAAAATTGTAGTATATATGCTTTAGGCCATGAAGAATTGAAAATCAAGATGGACGATTCCGATCATAAAAAAGAATCAGGGAAAGTTGACTTTTTGACCAACCTGGAAAAGAATCTCTCCCCTATTTTAGCTGTTACCCACTTTTCTCAATCATCATACATCAACGATTGCTGCATAAATAATGTTGTTCCTTTAAGCTGTGTTAAGATCATCTATTTATTATGATTATCTATATATTTTCTTTTCCATCAGAATAGTATCCGTTATGACCTATGAAGCAAGATAAACCATGGACAAGAGATGAGCTTGCTACAATCCTTCGTGCACATTCTCCAATATTATCTGTTCTGAAATTGAATGCCTAGAAGGTGAAAGATACAACAACGACAACAACAAGCCTTCATTTCAAAATTCTGGGGTCGGCTATATGAATCCTTCTTTTCCATTCTGATGTAGGAGGTTAAAGATGATACAAAATTTTGCAAAAAGACTATCATGAGGCATCTATTAACGACATGGAATTTTTACGCTTCACATAATCCTTTGTGTTTCACTTCACATAATGCCACTTTAGATGGAATTTTTAGCCTGTGTCATAAAGTGGCTGACAAGAAGGAAAAATAATTTCTGGCATTCATTTATGCGCCTTTATATTCTTTTATAAGTTCCTTTTAAACTATTGTTTAACGTAAGCTTTCATTTTTAGGTATGATGCTGAAGTTGGTGAGAGAGGCTGCAGGGTAATTATCACAAGAAGCATTTCCTTTTATCAATATTCAACTCATTTTTGGAAATTTTCTGTTCCTCGGTTTTTCCCCCCTTTTTTGTTGCTGTATTATTTATGTATGTAGGTGGATTTTTATCTAAATGCAACTTTCATCGACCGCTTTTTCTCTCCTGCTAGCTTTAATAGTTGCAGCTTATATCCTATACATGAGTACAGTATTTATTTCATTCCCAACTGTGCAGAATCAACTAAAAATATATGTGAATATATTTTTCTTGTCTTTTGTCATAGTTGTCGTTTGGTTTAGTTTGGTATAGTTGAGTTGAGAGAAGAGGTAGAGGAGCTACAAAAGTTGCTGGGAATTTATATTTCGGCAACAGTAGCAAAGTTTGTATTCCAAAATTTTCGGGTCATCGATGCAACTTTTAATTTTTTCTTCTTTCCATTCTGCTTTACCAACACTTTTGAATTAGTGCAGAACTTCAGATTGAGAATACAATAAGCAAAATCGGAGTTTACCATATCGATGAAGCCAAAAATTCAAATATCAATTCCTAGGAAGTTAATTAATTAGTGGGGTTTCTTTACACTGGAAGTCAAGTTTGTTGTAGATCTGCATCTGTTTCTGTTGCTCAAAGGCTTTTAGACCATTCATAAGAGAGGCTTCTATGGTTTGAGTGATGTTTCAATCGATGGCCCTCTGAACCCAACCGATCCTTATAAATTATTGATTGCTAGTTAAGTTGCACATGCTCAACGCATGGGAATATATATTTATAATCAATCATAATGTTTTGAAAACCGAGTGGAAAAAAGATGTTGTAGAGAGATTTAGAATACCATCAAGTTTTTTTAATTTTTTGCAATTTGAAATTTGAAATTTGAATCAAAGTTGTCTTTTATTTAATTTCAACTAATTGTGAATTTAAATTTAAGTTAGTTCTCTCTTCTTTTTGCTTTCTAATTGTAACTTGAT
Source organism: Agapanthus africanus (assembly GCA_030015575.1). Taxonomy (NCBI): domain Eukaryota; kingdom Viridiplantae; phylum Streptophyta; class Magnoliopsida; order Asparagales; family Amaryllidaceae; genus Agapanthus; species Agapanthus africanus. The sequence continues at coordinate 574,701,400 of CM057346.1, read as the reverse complement.
GATGTGACATATTATAGGTAGAGATAACGAAGGAAATTTTATATTAAAGAAAAAAAACCAATTCCTTACACTCCATATAGTTTTATTTCCTTGAAAAACATTCCACATGACGAGTCTTAATTTAAATTCAAATTTTATGTGACATATCCAATCAAGGTGAAGAGACCACAATTTAAAAAGCTGATTGCGCTGTAAAAGTTGATATTACAAAAAAATGTCAATTTATAGCCATTCACTGAACTTATATCATAAAATTATGGGTATTACACTTGGTTTCTTATGTATAACCCACAACTAATATCAATGCTCACCTTGCAAATTTTATTCTTCATAGTTTCTACAATATTATGAATAATATTACATGAGCATGTCTTCACAAATGTTGCTTGCAACAATTATTTACCTACTTGACCCTTAAGGGAAATTACATTAGCCCAGGATTCTTAGTTTAAATATTAATTAGCTTGCGCTTATTTCCACTGTAGCGCCTCCAACACTTGCTTGTGGAGCTGAGGATCTCCAGCTGCTGCCACATTAAAACCTATAAATGATCCGAAAAAAGAAAAATTAAAAAATGAAATGTAACTGACTGGCATAGAAAGAGCGAAATTTTGATACTAAGAAATAAACAAATGTACTCGAAATCGGCCTTACTAGTGGCAATTGAATTGGAAGATGCCTCCCAGTTAAGTTTATTTCCCTTCCAGTCTGTAATTGATCCCCCGGAACCTTCTATCACGGGAACCAATGAAAGAAAATCGTAGGGCTGTTGATAGAGAGAGTATTTGTAAGTAAATTCTTTGGCAGATTTTTCAACAAATCGACGTGTTATAGATGTAATATGTGAGAGATGCTACTAGTCGATGCATTCTTTATCATTTGCTTTATGAGCTTCGGAATTTATATGATTCCATTCAAAAAATGGCATATACACCTCAAAGAGTCGAGGTGGTGATTAATGTGTAGAATTTCCCTTTATCAGGAGGCAGGAAGAAAGTTGGGAGGGAGGGGGTTGTGCAATTTCCCTGGCAAAAAAAAAGCATGTGGTTTTCAAAGTGGTACCAAGGTAAGGTCCAGCCTAAAATAAAAATATGAAGTGCACAAGAAATTTAGGCATATCTAAACCTGACCTGCATGTGTATGTTGAGAGAGCGATTGAGTTTTAGGGCACATCTTCATGATAGTGAAGCTATTGTCTCCAATTGAACGATAAACTATTAAATTGAGAACAAAGGATTACCTTAAGCCCAGATTCAATAACAAGATCCACGAAACCAGATGCCAAGAGAGCATAGGCGTAACAATCACAACCATATAGTGGTACTTTCACCTGAACCATCAAAAGGAACGGAGTTTCGGAATAAGATTCATCAAATGATAATTCCAAAAGAATATAGTGTTTATATAGTTAAGAAAACCACTACATGTCTAACTCCTGCCAAAAGCATGATTTTTAAGCCTTATTAGTTCTTTGTACATTGACAAGTTCCTAATTTCACTCAAAAGCACAAACCTCATTTCGTACACGAATAAAAGCCTCTTCAGCCTCCCCACTGAAGAGATGTGGACTTGTGGTGTACCTGTGGAGATAATACTACTCCATTACTCCAATATAAATGAACATTGTAACATGCTTGTAGTGGCCATATAACTGACAATCGGACATAAATATAAAATTAAGAGAGATTTTATTTGATCTGTGCAGTATTCCGTCCACTTAAGGGAGAGAGAAGAATATAAAGTGATGGAAGTTTCCCAAATAAAAAAGGTGCATTGCTTGGCGGCGGCGGCAACAAGCCTGTATCAGAAACATATTGAAGCAGCATGAATTCATCTTCCCCTCATCTCTGTTGACTCCTTGATTAAATTGAGAGCTAAGATATCTTTTCTAACCGTCTCCATCCATCTTCGTTTAGACCTATTTCTAGCCCTAGTTATTCCACCAAGTACAATTTAGTTGCTAGTCATAACCGTTACTGTATCAGCTCTTAGGACATTTGGCAAAAAGAAGGCGGAAGAAATGGAGAATGTAAAGGGAAAGTGATCACTTTCTCCTATTATTTTTGGTTGGCAAGAAGAAATTCAAAAAATAGAAAGTGGGTTCATTTTCATGACACAGAATTTGGCAAGTGACTATCTTATTTTTTCTAACCATCGATAGAAATGAAAGAACGATGATTAAAGATTTTTTAATTAAAATTATGTCAATCTCTCATCCATGTTATCATCCAAATGGACCAAATTAACTCTCCCTTTTTTCCCTTTTATCACAAACCAACGTTTTTTTAATATGGAAAGTAAATAGAGATTACTTTCCCCCAACTTTCTCAAGCCTTGCTTTCTAATACTTTTTTTTTGCCACCAGGCCCTTAATGAAACGACAAACAATTGATGTTGCCAACCCAAAATATATGGTATAAATGCTTTGTGCTTGTCTAGAATTTCTCTCCCATCACCAACCTTGGCATATAAGTACTTGAGCTTAACAGTTAGGGTGTTGATCATAAAAATTTAAAAGTCAAGTTGATAGTAATCTAGTTATTTTTTAGGAACCAAATAATTGATATTGGGATAATTATTTATTTGGATACTTCTCACAAGAAAAGAAGCAAATTTTGAATAGCAAACCTCTTGCACGACCACAAAAGAAGCTTTTGGCTGCGGTGTAATCACCCATTAGTTGATAGGAGATGCAACATTATGTGCTTGTTAAGTTGCTGGCCTAGTTAAGTATTTGCTTGTTTTGGGATTTCCTTGATAGTAAGACCATTGAGATGGTAGTTTTTATTGTTGAGCTTGCATATAAATAAGCACACATATCACTAAATATCCCTTGAGTTTCACTCCCATCAACAATACGTCTTTAAGGTTTAAGCTTCAAGGAAGGGGGTACGGTTAATACCATTATCGACAACGGCATAATGTTTTTGGACGGGAAAAACCCTATACTGTTTTAGCTCAAATTTGTGTCTTTATTCAACTCATCATCTTTCTATTGTTTAGTCTCTTTGATCTTAACTTGAAGATTGATTTTATAATTAAATCATGAAATTAATTCACAGGATTGGTTTTTTGCACATGGGGTCTTTCTTCATCTATTTTCTTATTTCGGCTGTCAATAGCATACTTGGTTGGAGACCATAAATAATGCACAACCAAGGTTGTGATGATATTACTAGTCAAGCCAACTAATGCAGAGGCAGAAAGAAAATGCAAACCATTTCACAACTTATAACTATTGCACTTATCAAGCAACATATTTTTCAGCTTTATAACTAGTTATTCATGGAATATTTGGTGCCTGGAACTAGATTTTAGTGAAGTGCCATTTGGGGTGGGGGGGGGTGGGGGTATCTCGCCTTACTACTTACAAATAAGCTCGCGAGAGTTTGCCACATGCCCGCGTAGAAATTTCTTGGCCATTCAACGTAGTTTTTCTCCCAATCAATCCAATCCATCTTTCCTTTAGAATAGGTTGATCAATAACACCAACAATCTGAAGATTTATAGAAAATGCTAAGCTTATCAGTATGCAGAGAGAATGGTCTGATATTGAAAAAGGATTCCGCATGATTTAAGTTTCACATTCTAGAAACATATATACTAATGTATAAGAAAGCAAGTTAAGCATACCGGTTTTCCTTTGTGTAGAAGAGCAATAAGAGTACCAAACAAAGGTTTTCCTGCATTTGAAGCAAAAGAATTGATGATGTTTAATGTTTTATTTTCAAATTTACAATATCCACAACATATGAAGGGTTGACTTCAATAGAAGATTACCAGTAATGAAGCTCTTAGTCCCGTCAATTGGATCCAATACCCAAACATAATCAGCAGATTCCTCCTTGCATCTCCAACCATTCTCCTCCCCAAAACTGCATCAACATCTAACTCAAGAAAATTGAGTTTATTCTTTATCCTTGCATCTCAAAATTATAATGTAAGGAAGGAACTCATCGTACATGGCATGAGTAGGAAAGTTCTCCAATATGATGGACACCATAGACTCCTCCGCATCTCGGTCAGCAATAGTCACAGGACCTGAAAATTTGGTAATTTTAATTCACCAAAAGAAGAAAAAAGCGGGGATGCAGTTGAAATTCAAATACCTAAAAACCAGTACTTTAGGAAAAGGTAGGCACATTATTAAGTATGAGAAATTTGGAATAGAAAACTACAATTCAGTAGCAGTTAGATAAAGTCGGTAAAAAAATAGAGTTGCGTATTTTTTACAAAAATATCCCAATCTCACATAAATTTCACTGTTTTATCTATTCAGCACTTAAGACAAAAATTGTATATTTCACAGTTATGCTGCTATGCGGTGCTAAGCAGCTACCGGCAGATACTTGTTGCCTAATCATCTACATATGTAGAAAGAAATACAAACCACTTCTTTAAATAAAACCGAGATGGCCCATGTCATGCATATTTAATATGGATACCACCTTTTCTTCCCATAAACCATATTAAAAAATCTGGTAAAAGATACAGAATATGAATATTGGAAACCTATATCTAATCCCTTTACATGATTACATCCTTAGAAATTATATTGACATGACTTTTCATGTAACAATGTGAAAATAACAAACTAAGGGTCCGTTTGGTTGGGCTTTTTTGGGCTCCCAAAAGCTCTTTTGGAGCCAAAAAAGCACTTCTGAAAATTAATACCAAACAGGCCCGTAATCAAAAAGCTCTTTTACATGAAAAGCAGAAGAAGAAAATCTTCTTTTTGGAGAAACCAAAAATTGAAGCGTTAGGAAAACCTCTATATCGCATTCCTTTTATACCCCATTCCCAAAACCAGGCCGCGTGGCTTCTCTTTGCTTTCATCTTCCCTCTCTCATCGATCTCAAGCTCTCCATCAATCCAAATCCATGTCCAAGATATCCATCGATCTCGGAGACATCTCCATCATCTCGATCTCCGACGTTCTCCTCTCTCTCTCTCTCTCTCTCAACCTTAAGGGAGTTTTTATGTATTTAGAAATCCCCAATTGCCAGTAATTTTTCGATTGATGCTTGCTTTTTTATGTTTATGGCGTACAAGCATGATTCATAATGCTTGCTTATGGCTTTCGATTGGTACTTATCGTTAATGGTTTGAAAATTTATGGTAACACATGAGCAAAACAATGAAACAATCCATCCTTCAGGTTTAAGAAAGATCAAAAGTTTAAAAATTGTGGACAAAACCTAGAACACAATGGGTCGAGGCTCTTTTACATTGAAATTGTCATATTTTGTTAATGCATAAAAAAAATCTTTAGATAGCAAAAATCTTCACTTGCTAGTTTTTGATCTAATGCTAGAATCTTAAGTTTGATCAGAATATGACATTAGATCAAAAACCACAAGACTTTGATATGGAGTCAAATAATTGATCATGGCATGCAAGAACAAGTTCACATTTAAGTTTTCGCAGTGAATTTTTTTTATTTTACTGTAAATTCATCTTTCATTAATTTGCAATAATCAACAGTTCCCTGATTCTACTAACTTTTTTTTCTGAGATCAAGGGTTTAGGTTCCACACAAAATCAAAAGAACTATTCAAGAAATAGCAACAAAATAACTTTTTTTTTATATTGTGTGATCACAAATTCTTATGTAGCTGTGTTTCTATATAGTCTGTGATCTCAGTTTTAGCTTCATGTTATATTATCACATATCATTTGTGAAAAAATAAGAACAAGTGCAACCACAAGACTTCATTGCAAAACATGTACTGCTATCTTAAGATTTTTCTTTTGCAATTGAAAATGAACTAGGATCAGGAGCAACAAAAGAAGGTTCAAATACGAAAGAAAAAATTACACTTATATGATACTTATAATTCAACAGAAGTGACTCTTTAGTTAGGATCCATTCAGTCAATTGCATGAGATTTGATAGATCAAAGCATCTACGCTTTATAATTAGCCATTATTATGATGAAGGTCGAGGGATATAATTTGGCATTTCCGCGAATTGGGTTTGCAAAAAATTGCAAATGTGTGGGGTTTTATATTTGTGGTATGATTTTGATGATATAATTAGAACCTTAAAGGTTTCATAAAATTGTGATTGTTCACTTTTTTATATTTAATTGATAGGAGTAATATTTTATACTTGTTTTTCCTATAGCATATATGGCAGAGATGGTTATTGAGGGATCTCAAAGAAAAGAAAAGGTGAGATGGAATGAAAATATGTTAGAGCTATTTTTGAAATCATGTGTGGTAGAAGTGCACGCTGGTAATCGGCCTACCATCCATTTCACAAGGGTTGGATGGAAAAACATTACAACTCGATTCAACGAAACCACAGGAAAGTCGGTTGACCACAAACAACTAAAAAATAAATGGGATAGCCTGAAAAAGGAATGGCGAATTTGATGGAAATTGATAGGAAAGGAAACTGGTATAGATTGAGATCCACAAAAGAAAACGGTGAAAGCTAGTGATGAATGGTGGAAGAAAAAACTTAAAGTGAGTCACGTTTAGTTTTCACTTCAAAGGTACAAAATGTATTTTAATGGAATATATATTCATTGATTATTCTTTTTCTAATGGATGGATGCAGGAGATACCTGAAGCTGCGAAATTTAAGATATGCGATTTGCCATTTGCTGGTGACATGGAGGTTTGTTTTAGGGATGTGGTCGCCACAGGAGATGACGCTTGGGCACCATCCTCCGGTATGCTGCTGATTTCAGTGAATATTGATCTAGAAGAGGCCGAGGGAGATGGTGATGAAAGATTGAGGGGAAGAAATAGAAAATGAGTAGTTCGACACCGAAAGCTAGCAAGGGAGCTGTAAATATGATAACCAATCGGTTGGACCACATTTGAGACGTCATGGAGTCATGAACCTCTGCGAGTATAGCACGTGAAGATGCCAATAGCGTACGGAAATTGATGTCCTTAGATCGCGCGTTGTTTAGATTTGATCCCGGTCTGATCTCTTCTATGTAGCAACGATGTTGATGCTGAAGAAGCAACGTAGAGATATGTTTATTGCTTTGGAAGATCCAAGTCGTCAACTAGTATGTCTGCAAACTTATAACAAGAGTGATGTGCTGAAAGACTAGTTGGTTGACATGGTCATTTCAGTTTATTATGCATTAGTAGTAGTTAATTCTGTTATGAGATGTTGTGCATGACATTATTATTTTACTTTGCTATGACTTTGGTACTTCTTGTTGAAAAACTTATTTATTTATTTGATATCTTTCGGTTTAGCTTATGTGTTCAATTTCATTAGTTATATGGCATTGCTTATAATGCGTTTATATTGTGCTTGTAATGAGGCAGATGTCTTCAGACGATCATGTCATTGATGATGACAGCGAGGACAACTCAATAGATGATGATCTTGATATATTCGCAGCTATGGCGGTTGGTCTTACAACGGAATATCTATTAAAAAGGGTAGTTAACACACCTGTTAGAATATCTGAGCAAACTGGATATCTATTCATTCGTGAAATATTACAAGAACATGATACTAGATGTCAGGAGCAATTTAGAATGGAGAAGCATATTTTTTATTTATTTTGTAAGATTTTAAAGTCGTGTGGTTTGAAGAAAACAAGAACCATATCCGTAGAAGAAATGGTTGGGATGTTTTTAATGACACTTGGACATGGCCTAGGAAATAGAATGAATCAGGAACGTTGGCAACTGTCACGTCCCGCTTCCCAAAATACGGAATACGGAGAGCGACGAAGGCCAGTCGTGCTACCTACGGTAAGAAAATATCCTTCCATAGTCACATAAGACTGTCTAGATTAACCCGTCAAAATAAAATCCAATACCAAAAAAGATAATATTGATAATCACACTGCAACGAAACCACAAGGAATACTAAAAATGGATGCACTAGATAATTGATGCAAATAAATACTATATACAATAGGTTCGAAAAGAAAACAAAATCTGAAAAGATACAAAAGTCCTAATGTCCCACAAGGACGCACATGCTAAAAACTATCAGAAAGAAAATAAACCTACGGATACTGATCTTCGGCAAAGTCCTGATAGCCGCTGCGGTCCTGCTCATCCTGAAAATTTGTCTTAAACCTGAGATGACAAATCTCAAGGATGTCAAAACATCTCAGCAAGTACTCAACGTAAAAGGTGTGTGTATGGTATGATAACATGAATATATGAATATAGTGAAGCCCGTGTACGCAAGTAGAAATAGATATAAATATATATGCATTAAAACTATGAAACATTCATGTAAACAGGTCATGTCACATCCTACTGGTCACTAAAAGGTAAACTATCATATCGTGAGTTCGAGTGTGTGTGTCAACCTCTGCAGGAGAATTCCTAACCCAAGAGTGGTGCCCCAGGGGCTAGAAAACACGGGCCCAACTGTGGAATGAACAAGCGACCGATATAGCCCGATACGAGCTGTAATAACATGCGACCGATATAGCCCGGTACCAGCAGTAATAACATGCGACCAATATAGCCCGGTACGAGCTGCCGGCATAGGACTCCTGAGATCCTGTCGTACGAACGCACACTCAAACTACCTAACACCTGCGTATTTATAGCTACTATGGTAATAACTAGAGCACTAATTAAGAATGCTGAAAAGACTGGAACTTGTGATATGGAAATTGTATAGAAATGAAACTGATAAATAGTAGTGTGTCATGTCATGTAGTTCAGCATCCTAATCAGCGATCTCGTTTATAAAGACTAGAGTATTGAATAGTCATGACTTGTCAAATGTAATTGTTATCTAGTAATAGTAACTGCATGAAGGCGATGTACAAGCTGGTATGAGTCACAATTGTTATCTTTACCGTTAACCTTAATATGGATATACTAATCACAATCTGGCTAGAAATATATAAATATGAGATAGGTTAACAACTTTCGAATTTTATTAGTAGTTAAAAATAAATTTCATTTTAAAACCACTTGCTAATTTTTCTTACTTGCTGCATAAAAGTTTTCCTATATATATTTTTGTACGATATAACGAAAAATAGGTACCAACACATTTTTCTTTTATTCTAACAGGACCGGAAAAATATATATATGCATATACACACGAAGGAATGCCGATGTACATCGACCAAAAGTAAAGCAAGAATACTTGCCTCGAGGATAAGGATCACGGGAAAACGATGTACGAAGATGCGAGGCATGATCTCAACTAAACTTCGACTTAGAATCTGAGTTATACGTTCTACCTAGATTGATTTAGCCATGCCACACTTAGCACACAATTGTATATAACCAAACATGAACATTAACAAGCACGTTGTACTATGTAACATCAATATGATATAATCAGGTTCCGGCATGCAACTACACATGTAAAAAACAGTACGGATACAAACGAACATCGGAAAACGGTAAAACTGTAACAGGGATGCACAATGCAACATACATGTAATATTTTTATTCATATGAATATAAAATTAGCGACATAGCATACAGCAAGAGAAACTTGCCTGATAGGATCTCACGACGGAGTACGTACGCCACGTTCGACGTCAGGTAAACGTCGCAATGTACATACGTGCGTATAGAACTGAACCAGACAAAGCAAAAAGGTGACCACGCTGGTTGGAGATGTCCACTGGGTCGTCCGGATCGTTGGCGACGGGCACGGCTCCGGCGATGACCGGAATCAAGAATCAAGAAAAGAAAGAGAAGAAAGAAGAAGAAAAAGGAGAAGAGGGAGAGGGGACTGGTTTCTGGATCTGGGATAGAGGCAAGGACAGAGAGGGTGAAGACGAGTGGCATGGGTTTTCCGGCGAGGTTCACGACGATGGCAGCGACGGTTGCGGGTCCTTGAAGTCGGGTGATCGAGGTTCTGGCGCAGGGGTTCGTGGGTTTGCAGAGGAGAGGAGACAGGTTTGAGACGGTGACGAGTGCACGGAGGCGACGGAGTCGGAGCTCCGACGAGGAGGGTGCAGCGAGGATCCTGGGTAGGGTTGCAGTCACGGTCTGCAGAGGAGGAGAAGGGAAGTGGAGGAGGATGAAGAGGTAGAGACGTGGGTGTGGGGGCGACGGCGGTGAGATAGGTGACGGTGAGGTGCAGGGCGAGGCTGGGTGAAGGTCGGCGACGAGGGGGACTGAGGCGAGGTCAGGTCGTGCGGTGATGGGTTGCTGCGGGGATGAAGGTCGCAGGGGAGAGGCGTCGTGGGGAGAAGAGAGGTGAGAAGGAGAGGAGGAAAAGGTCGAGGGTGGAGGCGGCGAAGGCGAGACGCGGGCGTGGGTAGGGTTTCGTGGAGGCGAAGGCGGCGGGAAAAAGAACGAAGACGAGAGGTGGAGAACGTGGTTGTGTTTATATAAGGGTTTTTAAAATATAAAGAAAAATAAAAGAATATATATAAAGAAAGAGACAGAGAGAGTGATTGGTTGAGTTGGGATTTGAATATATATAAAAATATTTGGAAATATAATTTTGGTAAATCGGATATAAAACAGTTATATATATAAGAATATAATATTAAGAAAATTTGAGTTTTATGGCGAATACAAAAATACTCCAAAATATACCCGTGTTAGGTCTAAAATTACGGTTTGAAAATATGGATAATATACGTGTCAACCAAAACCAAAAACCGATGTCCGGTTAAAGAAAATGCGTACCCCAAAAACGGATACACGTAGCGTGCACGTAGCGATCCAAACGAGTCCGTTTTACTACACAGGACATGAACATGATGCACGGATGCTACCACAGGGTGAGGGGTATGAGGCGGATCATGTTAGGTATTTTAAAATATATTATTTAATTATATTTGTATTATTTAAAAATACAGATGCCAGATATAATGCATGTATGCAGGATATAGAACACGAGAGTGCACGGATTCTCAAAACCAGCAGGGATAACACGTAATCAAGAACCAAGACGGATTTCAAGCATGCGGGTCGGGTCGGATACTAAAGACTGATATCAAAACACTATCCGCACCCAAAAGCGAATAAAAATCAAGAATTGGCCACAATATAAATAAGATAATCAAATCGAGCCTGGTATAACTGAACTAGGATATTACGGCAACACTCCTGCGAGACAATTAGTAGGCATTTCCATAAACCGTTAGAATCTACATGCAAGATATCAGTAGACTGGATTAAGCCAGTGGATACTGAATTCAATGAGATACCCAATTTCATATGGGATGATGCATGTTATTGGCCCTACTTTAAAGATTGTGTAGGTGTTATTGATGGTACTCTAGTTGATTGCATCGTAAATGGAAAAAATAAGGTGGCAAATATTAGAAGAAAGGCGCATCCTTGCCAAAATGTGATGGTCATGTGTGATTTTAACATGTGCTTCACATTTGCATGGGTTGGATGGGAGAGCATTGCTCATGATGCACGGATATTTTTGACAACTCTAAAAAAAGAGCTAAATTTTCCTCACCCTCCAACAGGTAATATGAATAGTAATATTGATTTGTAATCGACATATTTTCTTCCAAATCTCATTTGTTTTATGTTTTATTTATATATATATATATAGAAAAATATTATCTTGTTGATTCTGGTTATCCGAATCCTCGTGGATATTTCGGACCTTACAGCACCGAGCGATACCATATTCTGGATTTTCAACGTAATAGACACTTTGCTAACAACAATGAGCGACTTAACTATTACCATTCAAGTTTGAGAAGGATATTGAAAGATCATTTAGCGTATAGAAGAATAGATTCAAGATTATTCGTTGCATGCCTTCTCATAATTTTCAAACACAGGTTAAGATTGTAGCGGCGTCAATGGTTATCCATAACTTTATAAGAAGGAATGCACGTATTGATTTTGATACGGAAGCATATGATCACGAACAAGTACATTTGCAACGACAAGTGGGTACTTCAGAAGTTCTTTCTCAAGTTCTATCGACATTTGAGACATGCTCTGAGATGGAGATTATCATGATAAGATGAGAGAAATTGCTGCAAATATGTGATGTATATGGTTTATGATCATTTTGAGACGGCTCATTATCATTTTTTTGTTACTTGTATTCTTTATGTTTATTTTTTTCTTCCAATTTTGATAACTTTTTTTTGGTTACTAGTATTCTTTATGTTTATCTAAGATAAGAGAAGAAACTATGTGATCATTTTTCTTCCATCTCTCATTTTTTTGTTACTTGTATTCTTTTTGTTTATAATAAATTTGTTGCACTGGATGAGCTCATATAAATTATAATAGAGTATTCTGCAAAATGAGTCACAGAAACACTTCTGGAACCAAACAATCAACGACACTTCTACAACTCCTAACAGCTTTTTGAACCTATCAACTTTTCAAATTAAAAATCACTTTCTACAACAGCGCTTTTGCCAAAAGAGCATTTTGAAACATCGGTTTTGCTAAAATCACTTTTCGTAACAGCCCAACCAAACGGGCCCTAAATGCTTAAGCAGAACAAGATGTTATATTGAATTCAATACAGCTTGATCTCTTTAATCAGGTGATTAGTAAAAGGCTTTATATGGATTAACACTGTAATACCCCAGAGCAGTGTGGTCTTCGGATATCATGGTGATCCGTTCTGTCCACACTCGGTGCGGTTTGTTGCGGACATATGGTAATCTGAGTATGGAGCCACTTCAGAACAATGGAATCGGGTCTCTTAAGCACATTCCGAAAGAGAACCGAATTGCATTATAAATATAACGATGTCCTCAATTACGAAGGCGTCTTTTGGATGAACCGGCACTCCGAAGTTCGAAGAACTCCGTAGCTAAGCGTGCTCGGGCTAGGAAAATCCTCGGATGGGTGACCTCCTGGGAAGTGGCCCCTTCTCGAGTCTGGTTCGCTCCAAAGGACAAAACTATACGGTTTCGGTTAGAGCAGACAATACCGTCCATACTGAGATGTGGGGCGTGACAAACACTATCAAAACAACAACAAACTAATAGTCCTTTTGATGAAAGAATTTATTTCCGAATTACAAACATTTAACAATCTGTGAGGCCAACATTTGAACCTTTAACGAAATCATTCAACATTGTGGGCCTTGTGGCAAATAAAAGAAGTTAGAAAAGAAAAAGAAGGATCCAACAGCATCCTCACATCGTACGATCCCATTGACGCATTCAATTTAGCAGTTGGTACATGAGCTGCTAAACTCTTTAACTCGATTTCAGAATGTAAAGGTAAATGCTATAGTGAGTAGCTTGTTAAATAAGACTATACTCTTCAAATTATTCTACACAGGGATAACAGTTAATCATAATTGCAAAGAAAAAACCCAGTTGAAAAATCTCAGCCTTAAAATCTCATTGGAAAAAATTACTAAATTTGACGTCTTTATATAGGTTTCTTTAACACAATCATCTGTAATTCTAAAGTCATTGCACCTTCCATTCATGTGTGTGTGTCGTGGGGGGAGGGGAAAGCTAATTTGTAAATAATTAGAGGAAAGGACTTGTAAGAAAAAGGTAAGTTCTCTTCAACATGGTAGCTAATAATTTTTTAATTACACAAGGATAGCATTTGGTCAATCACAAAATTGAGTGATTGTAATTATTATGCTTATTTCTATCCAAATTTGCATTCTGGTTATATCTTAAAACAAAAGATAGTATTTTTTTTATCATAAATAGCAAAAAGTATATCCCGGTTCTCTTGAAAATAATTTTTATACACACCTCTAAATTCTTTTGTATTTATATATACCCCTCTGCATTCTTTGAATTTGTACGCACCTTTTTTTAACATCGTTTCAAAAAACACATTTTCATTAATATTTATTCAAAACAAGAATTGAAATAGATAACTCCAAAATGGGTGTTTTCTTCATAAATTTTGGTGTTCATATAACCTTTGTTGGATTGGAGTGTTGTAAACTTTGGTTATCTCAACCTTAAAGTTGATAACCATTGTTTTCTAAACTCCAAAATACATGCCAAACATGGCATATTTAAGATTTTGGAGTTAAGTTTAGATAACTTTATGAAACTCCCGTTACCTAAACTTCACTCCATTCCCAAACAGGGATTGAAACTTTAATGAAATTGTCTTTTAGCATATACAATTTATCATCTTTATCAGTTATTTCACTATATCGCCTTATTTTTCTTAATTACAACCTGGGCCACCTGGCTATAACGATGTGAGTGAAAATTATATCAGCGGCTACCATCTAATATGAATGCCCGCTTTCATGACCAAGGGTTTTTAAACAACACAACAAAACTAAGGCAAGAATTTATAAATATACGTATGGGGTATAAATTATGAAAGATTTTAGGGAGTGTATGTTTACATATACCTTTTTTTTTTAACAACGCTACATAATCCATTAAAATTTTACTAAAGGTGGCATCTTTATCTTGGTATCATCATCTGTGCGCTAAAACTTTCTTCTCCAAACAGGGAGGCCACCGGCTTGATTCAATCGCGAGGGTCGCATCCAAAAACATCTGCCGTAAATAGCTTTGAAAAAGGGCCTGTAGCTGTACGCTAAAATATATCACAGTTCAAATTTGCAACTGATGATATTATTTTTTTCTTTTTCTTTTGCCATAAAGAAAGCATCAAAACATGATCACAAAAAGATCCCAACAATCTATCGGAAACAGATAAAATGTTGGACACCTTTATTTAGGTCGCTTAACAGATTCATCGATTTATCGAACATTCGCAGCATTCATTCACAATCATGAGTAACATGTATGCAAACAACAAAAAGAAACGACTTTTTAAGAAAGGATCACTCACTGAGGTCGGCCTTATCTACAATATCAAACGACTGCCGGAAATACTTCCGAATGACCTCGCCGGCGGCGTCCGCCACCTTGTTCGCCACCTCGACGAACCCATCCATCGCCTCCCTCTCTCCCACCGATCCCAAATCCGAAGTCGACATCGCCGATCTAGAAATCCTAACCCTAATAGTCGGATCCCTCGATCTGAACCCTGTAAGGCTTCGCCTGTACCCGATCCGATTAGGGCTGGCGAAGCGAGGGGAGGTGAGGGGAGGATTAGATGCAAGCATTAGGGATTAGGGTTTAAATAAGATAATGATGAGAGAGAGAGAGAGAAAGCGCGAAGAACGCGACAAGAGAGAGAGAAAGTGGAGGATGAGCGTGTAGAGCACCGGCGAGGTGCCCAAGGTTTTTGGAGAGTTTGGCTCTCTTTTTTTTTTGGGAAAAATAGGTGGTAACACCGCCCTCCCCTCTTTCCCAAAAAAATAATAAAAACTCCCTGACCAAAAATATTACATAAAAAACTCCCTAGATCCACCGGCTAAATTACAACCATCCACCTTTTACTTTTTAATATTCTCATATTACTCTTATCAATTTCTGTCATAATTTCTGCATTAAGTAAGTAAACTGCTGCATATAGCATGTACATTGCTGAGTTAAGTGCTGCATTTAGCTGATAACTACCGCATTTATCAAATGTAGCAATTTATACTAACTGCCGCACTTAGCAGATATCTGCTACATTTATCAGATATAGCAATGTAGCC
Organism: Agapanthus africanus; assembly: GCA_030015575.1. Classification (NCBI taxonomy): domain Eukaryota; kingdom Viridiplantae; phylum Streptophyta; class Magnoliopsida; order Asparagales; family Amaryllidaceae; genus Agapanthus; species Agapanthus africanus. The sequence continues at coordinate 574,685,934 of CM057346.1, read as the reverse complement.
ACTAAATTAGCAGTTTACCTATTAAATGTAGCAGTTATCTGCCAGAACTTAACAAAGGTAATATTGGAATATTAAAATGTAAAAAGTTGTCGGTTGTGCTATAGAGAGTTAAACCTATAACGTTCGGGATCTAGAGAGTTTTTTGTTTAGGGAGTTTTTATTATTGGTTTCTCAGGGGCTTAGACTATTTTTCCATTTCTTTATTTTGGAACAATCTATATTTAAATGTTATGAGAATTACATCATGAAAGGCATATCGAGGGGGGTTGGAAATTAGGGTGATCAAAGGCATATCGGGGGGTAGTTTGGAAATTGTGTGATATCAATTTGTTGTGCCGGGGGATGGGCGGGGGGCGGGGGGCGGGGGGGGGGGGATGTTTGTAATTAGGGAAACTGTGTGATGATTTATCAATCACATTTGAGGTATGCATATAAAAATGCATTATGTGACTTCGATGCTTCTTGTACGTGTATAGGCGGTTTACCGATAATGGAATGTTTTTCTTCAATAGTCAAATTAATGGTATATAAGTATAAAGACCGTATGAAAATTGGTGTGCTTGTGATTTAAACCATGAATATCAAGAATGGATGATACTTGGTCATAAAAAACAAAAAGACAAAAATGTGTGAAGGGTTGGCTTTTTAAGCAACTCTCTTCCTAGTGTTTCATACTTACATTTCGCATATATAAATTGCAAATGCCGGCTTGGATAAATCATAGACAATATGTACATAGTAAGTTAATTGATCTAGTTCGAATAACTCGAGCTGACCTCGTACGTCATGTATCTTCTTTAAGATCAAAATTGTGATCTCATATTCAAAACTGACTCGTCTGATGGCGGTTCGGGTTCAAGTTACTCACTCATCGTGGATTGAATTTGACTCAAATGAAATACTTATATAAGCCTGTTCGTCTGTACGTAATTGTTTCGAGTCAAATATGAACGCAAGCATCACAACCATTGCTATAAATTGAATAGATTCAAACCAAAAACCATCTCCTTTGTGCATCATTTATCCATCTCTCTTTTTCTAGATTAGCAATGAGAAATTTTCTTTGCATTATTGCATACCATGAACCAAGACCGCTTGATAAAGCATCCACTCAAACACCTAAGTACGGGATCCGACTGTTTTAGAATATGATTTGCATGCGTGACATTGATTACATGTCATGATGCAAACTATGTCACGTCCCGCTTTCCAAAATACGGAATACGATGAGTGACTAGGCTAGCCATATTCCTACGGTCAGGAAATAATCCCGCCGTAGTCATACTTCGGATTCTAGCATTACATGGTAGTCAGTAAACAGTACAAGAGTAAAGGAGATCACGGTTCACAACTTTATTACATCACAATAAAAGAATTCGAGATACATTTATTTTGCAGAATAAAATAACTAATCAACGAAAACAATATGCTCAAAGCAAAAAGAAACGGCGCTGATGTTACGGTCTAGACCTCCGCGATCTCGAAAGGCGGGTTTTGCCTCTTGACTGGGTCCACTTCGTTCTCTGAGCATGCACACTCAGGTCGTCAGAGTGACACATATAGTAATAAATATATGATGGATACAATACTATTAAATATGAAAGATGCAACAGAATACAGAACATGAAAGTAATGAACATCATTTGAATACGAATAGTGCGATATAAGTATCATGTCAGCTGTTCTCGCAAAAAATTTTGGCAAAGAGCTATTTGTTCCCTTATAAAAAAGTGAGGGAAAAGAAACAGGAAAAGAATTCTCATAGTTTGGCATCACGTGCTAAACACGTGAGCGCATGCAAAGCATATAAACGCTAAAAACAAATAACTAAGGGTCAAATTGGTCTCACGTGCTAAACGCGTGAGCGCTCATATGCAAAGCATATGAGCGCTGAATAAAACAAACTTAAAGGCCAAACACGTGAGCGCTCATATGTAAAGCATATGAGCGCTGAACATAAATAACCAATGGCCAAACGGTCCGTGAGTTCTCCTGCTGCACTCTTTGGCAAGATAGAATTAAATTCTATGTGATAGAATTAAATTCTATTTGGGAAATATTTTCCCTGATCTTTCTAATAAGGAAAGATTCTTCTCTAACAGAGAATTTTGGATTTAAAATCCAATTGTGATAAAATATCACCAATCAAACCACCTGATAGAATTAAATTCTATGTGGGAAATATTTCCTTGATCTTTCTCAAACTAGAAAGATCTTCTCTGTTAAACAGAGCACCCTTGGATAAAAAATCCAACGGTAATTATAAAATCATCCCTGATCATCTGATAGAATAAAATTCTATCTTAGGAAAATATTTTTCTAATTTTGGTAAATTAACAAGATATTCATAGGAAAATATTTCTTAATCTTGTTAAACAAACAAAAAATCTTCTTTATTAAACAGAGAGCCTTTGGATTGAAAATCCAACAGTAAATAAAATTCATCAATTAATTTTCATGATCTCTCAATGAGAGATTTTCTTAACATACTGATTTTTCCTCTTCTCCTATAAATAGAACCAAGGAGATTAAATCTAAAAAACACACAAACTCCCCACAAGCTTCTGCAAAAAAATATACAGTAAGCTCTTGAAAAATAAAGAGAATTTAATTCTTAAAAGAAGAAGAAGACTTGCCTCATCGAAACCCTAGGTAAAAAAACACAGAGAGATCATAGTGTCTTTTCTCTGCCTATGTAAGGGTTTAACCCTTCATATAAGAACTTAGTTCTTCCTTTGGTTGAGATTTGCATGAGTAAATCTTTCCACAAGTTGAGAATTTAATTCTCATCAGGGAGATTTTGTTCTGCAGATTCAAAACTTAGGAGAAAAGAACTAGGTCATAAAAGAAAAGGAGCGTATGGGAATTTAATTCCTCCAAAAATTAGGGTTTAACCCTATATAAAGAACTTAGTTCTTAAAAAAAATGATGATGATCTAAGATCCTAAAAATAGAAATCTTGATGATCATCAATGACTAAAAATGTCATTAACAGAAGATCGATATCTCTAAGAAAACATAAGAATAGCTTGGTGACTCGTTAGTGCTTAGCACTATTATGAAGCCTCGCGTGTTTCCCACATGAGTACTTCAAACGAACAAAAAGAACAACCAAAACTGCCTCACGTGTTTCCCCACGTGATTGCTTAAAAAGGGGAAACAAGTAAAAGAAAAGCCAAAACTGCCTCACGTGATTCTTACATGGGCGCCTAAAAAATAAAGAAAAACTTCTTTGTCAATTAAGCAGCCGTCCTAAAAGAAAGCAGCCGCATGTTTTGCACGAGGGATCTAATCAAGTGCTTAGCACTTCTGTAAAAGAGGGGCGGCGCCCTATATTTGAGGGTCTCACTTGTTTCACACGTGAGCGCCACAGAACTCTAGTGATTAATCCAGTGCCCGCGTGAAACGCACGTGAGCACTGTATGTCTCAGTGCTTAGCACTGTGGAGTAATTATATCTCAGCACAAATCGGCTAAGTTTCCCGAGGTTAAACCACTTTGATTTTAAATCAACCGAGCTCATATTGTTCATGGATTCTCAAACTGATCTTAGTCTCAAAAATGACTAGTAGTCTCCCATTGATGATATCCAAAATGATATTCATCTTATGTCTCCTAAAGTAATCTTAGTCTCAAATACGACTAATAATTCTTAGGTCCACAACAACCCTTTTTCCCTCAAATACGGGATTTGGTTTAAAAGGGTACATCTCTTCACACCTCTGATTCATGTCGTTGTAATTTCCCAACGTCTTCAGAGAGGTGGCGGGTCCCGATGACCAACAACTTCTTTCGCTGATGCACTTCCAAATTGACGTGCATGCCTCAAATCGAATCGTGCCCCAAATTGGGCACATTCCATATTTCCATTGTTGACTTCGTCACGTAACAAATACACGTGCGTGCAAGATGAATAACAGACCGAAATGTCTTTAAACTAACATTCGTCCCCCAAACGGGAATGTTGGACCGAAATATCCCTAAACTAATATTCGCCTCCAAAATGGCGATAAAGGACCAAAACGTCCTTAAATTAACATTTCGCCTCAAACATGGCGATAATGGACCGAAATGTTCTTAAACTAATATTCGCCTCCAAAATGGCGATAAAGGACCGAAACGTCCTTAAATTCCCAAACCGATCTTAGTCTAAAAAATGACTAGTGGTCCAAAATGATATTCATCCCATGTCTCCTAAACTAATCTTAGTCTCAAATACGACTAATGATTCTTAGGTCCACAACAACCCTTTTTCCCTCAAATACGGGATTTGGTTCAAAAAGACACATCTTTCCACACCTTTGACACATGTCGTTGTAATTCCTCAACGTCTTCAGAAAGGTGGCAGGTCCCGATGACCAACCACTATTCACCGCCGGAAGACGGATCGGGACGTTGGGAAGTCTGGCCTGAATTCTGGGGGCAGATGCTATTTGGATTTACCCGTCCACCTCTCTGGAGATACCAAATTGATTTATTGCACAATATATCGGAAGTTTGGACGGATGCGTCCGTTGTAGCAGACTTTATCATATTCCCCCTTGTTTGCGAGGGGTTTTGATTGTGGGGACGCTCTTTCCTGCAGGCGTAAGCCCCTGTAGTTAATTATGTTACCGCATCGCGATAACCACTTTCTCCTGCTCCGGAAGTTCACTTTGTGTCGTGTGCGTTTGTTTTATTTTGGGTTGCCCGTGGATTGTATACGGAGACTAGTTTATGTCGTCGTCCGTAGGGCGTGGATTAGTCTAAATCCGTATATTTTTTATTTATGTTTGTGTTGATTTAAGAATCGTTAATCTGGTTTGAGATTAAGACCGACTTAAAACGTATGAGCGTTCGGGCTTGATTATTTTAGTTTAAGGACATCGCTGTCCATTATCGCCATGTTTGAGGCGAAATGTTAATTTAAGAACGTTTCGGTTCTTTATCGCCATTTTGGAGGCGAATATTAGTTTAAAGACATTTTGGTCCATTATCGCCGTATTTGGGGCGAATATTACTTTAAGGACATTTCGGTCCCTCATTCATCCTGTGCGCACACGTATTTGTTACGTGGCAGAGTGAACAATGGAGATATGGAATGTGCCCAATTTGGGGCGCGGTCCGATTTGAGGAATGCACGTCAATTTGGAAGTGCATCAAGGGAAGAAGTTGTTGGTTGTCAGGACCCGCCACCTCTCTGAAGACGTTGAGAAATTATAACGACATGTATCAGAGATGTGAAGAGATGTACCCTTAAACTAAATCCCGTATTTGAGGGGAAAGGGGTTGTTGTGGACTCAAGAATTTTTGGTCATATTTGAGACCTTAGAAATCAAGAGTATATAGGCTCGATTAATTTTTTTTGTTAAGGATGCGTTAGTCTAGTTTGAGACTAAGATCCACTTAAACTGTCACACCCCGCTTCCCAGTATACGGGCATAGGACGCGACGAGGCCGCTACGTATTTACTCAGAAGTAAACACGCTAAGCGTATCTAAGCAATATAAATAAAATGTACACAAGAGACAAGATGCAAATAAACATCAACTTTATTTATTAAACATTCTTTTTACAATACAACCGAAATGAAAATATATGGAATGAAAGCAATGCCTAAACAAAGGCATACAGAAATGAAAATGAAATGTAATGTACAAGTGAATCTAAAACTCCGGGTTTTCAGTAAACTGATCCAAGTCTTCGCTGCTGGGTTCGATCTCCAGTGAGTCCGAAACACCTGACGGCATTCCAAAGAAGAAGAAAGAGAATGTCATCAGCGAACAAATCGCTCGGTAAGTCCCGTAGATAGATAAGAATAGAATAGACAGAATAGAGTATAGCTGTTTAATGTTGTTATTTAGTGTTGACGCTGTTGTTTGTAGGTTGGTACAGAAGAGGCCAGTGTATACGATAGGAGTCTCACTATCTCGGAGATTAAGGTATACGGAGTACAAGGAACCATTCAGCCATGGTACAGCGGCAATGGAAATTCAGATTAGGTGTCTTATGGTTGCAGTCTCGTGCCACTTCTAATACCTTCCGTACCAATCTACCCCTTATAAACCCCGCGATATCTTGATTGTATTGTCTTGTAAATTGTATAAATGGATGACTTGCCGGAATCATGATATCAGTAAATAGAATGGATATAATGGAAGAATATGTAAATGGAATATATCCATGGTTCGGTTCAGTCTATACAGATTGGTATAGATTAAATAGATGGATTCATATTGAATCATGTTGTATTGTTGTTTGTACTTAAATCACATTCAAGTTAAATTGATTAGGTTGAGACTCAGTCTGAGTTAGACATTTTTAAAAGAACTTGAAATGCTGATTGTTTTGGCGGTATCGGTAACTGCTGCACATGGATGGCATGATTTGTGTCTTCATGAAGACGGATCTTTTGGTGGTATCGGTAACTGTTCACCGCCGAAAGACGCGACCGGGATGTTGAGACGTCCGGCCTGAATTTTGGGGGCAGATGCTATTTAGGTTTTATCCGTCCACCTCTCCGAAGATACCAAGTTGATTTATGGCACCGTATATCGGGGGTTTAGACAGATCGGACGTGGTAGCAGACTTCGTCAGATTCCCCCTCATTTATGATGGGTTTTTGATTGTGGGGACGCTCTTCCCTGCAGGCGCAAGCCCCTGCAGTTAACTACGCTACCATATCACGGTAACCACTTTTTCCTTCTCCAGATGGTCACTTCATGTCGTGTGTGTTTGTTTTATTTTTGGTTGCCCGTAGATTGTATACGGAGACTAATTTATGTTGTCGCCCGTAGGGCGTGGATTAGTCCAAATCCGTATTTTCTTAAATTTGGGTTTGGGTTGGTTTAAGGATCGTTAGCCTTGTTTTAGGCTAAGATCAACTCAAACGTTTGTCTAATTTTAGACTAAGATCTACTCAATAGGATTTTGGGATCATTTAGATCCAACGAAAGAGTATTTGGACTCTATCGTTTTAGTTTAGGGACATTACGGTCCATTGGGTTTAAGGACATCGTAGTCCATCAGTTTAAGGACCTTATAGTCCGTAAGGTTTAGAGATATCGTAGTCTGTATGGTTTAAAGACATCGTAGTCTGGTTTAAAGACATCGTAGTCGGTAAAGTTTAAAGATATCATAGTTTATGAGGTTTAAAGACATCGTAGTCTATAGAGTTTCTGGTTGTCGGGACCCGCCACCTCTCTGGAGACGTTGAAGAATTACAACGACACATATCAGAGATGTGAAGAGATGTACCCTTGAACCAATATTGGTTGGGAGATCTATAGTCAGGTTTGGAACTAAGACCAATTAAAAGGATTGTGAGCACATGGGCTCAGGTAATCTGAATTAGGGACTTGTGGCCAACTTAGGCTCAGTCCACCCATTTTTGAATAAAATGTTGAACATTTTTTTGGACTCAGTCCACTCAGTTTTGAATAAAATGTTGAACATTTGTTTGGGCTCAGCCCTTTTTGTTCAACAATATTGAGCATTGATTTGGGTTCTGACATCCCTTTTTCTTTTTGTCTTTTATTGAGGGTTGAACACTTTTTATAGCGCTGGGGTCTTATGTACAAAGCGCTTTATGTTTTCTCAACGCCCACGTGAGGAGTGCGTGGAGCGCTGAGCGCCAGACTTGGAGCGCTAAAGCGCTTCTTGTAACACAGCGCCCACATGAGGAGCACGTGGAGCGCTCGGCACTAAGCGCCAGATTGGAAGCGCTAAGGCGCTTCTTATAAAATAGCGCGTGGAGCGCTGGGCGCTAAGTGCCAGACTTGGAGCGCTAAGGCGCTTCTTATAAAATAGTGCGTGAAGCGCCAAACTGAGAGCACTAAAACGCTTCTTTAGCAGTTCTGATCAATTCTGTGCTCTGAGAATTAAGCTCTCGTTTATAAGAGACTTTGTCTCTTAGATCTAAGAACTAAATTCTTCTTTTATGAGGAGATGCTATGATCTCTTCTGTTTTTGTGAAAGACTTTGTCTTGTAGATCTGTGATCTAGGAAAAGAACTAAGTTCTTATGATGTGAGAATTAAACTCTCAAATATGGAGGAGATGTTATGATCTCTCTTCTTTTATTTACCTTGAAGAAGGTTCTTCATCTTAGAGCTTGCACTTCTTCTTTTCTTTTCTGAGAACTTGAAACTTATAGGGAGGTTCTTCTCTTTCTCTCCCCTTTTTTTTGGAAAGAAGGATCATTGGTCATTGCGACCCACCACCTCTCCGACGACACTGAGAGATTACGACGCCAAATATCGAAGGTGTGGAGGGATGTATCTTTTGAACCATGTTCCACTCATCAGGGGGGAAGAACAGGCTGGAGCTTAAGTTTCTCGCTGCTGAAAAAAGCTTCTTTGCGTTCGCGCACGTGCGTCGCACGTGTTGAGCGCACATGTTTGCACGTAGCGCACATGGAGCTTGTGCATATGCGCATTATAGGGAGGCATGTATGGCCCTAACTTGGAGAACTGAGCTCCTTTGAGGATTGAATACTCGCACGTTGTGCGCACGTGTGTTGCACATAGCGCACATGGCGTTTGCGCATATGCGCATTATGGGGGGGCAGCTATGGCCCTAACTTGGAGCACTAAGCTCCTATGGAAAACTAAGCTCCTTTGAGAATTGAATTCTCATCCTTTTCGAAGAGATATCCTCTCTTATTTATATAAGAGTGGTAGAGAAAAGATCTCTCTTTTTCCCGATGTGGAACTAAAAATGTATCCCCCATGTAGTAGAGCATTACTTAGATTACATGTGCATAGCACATTTGCTCATAATTTTTGATCCCGGATGAATTATGAGGCCCATAATATATCAAATCGAAGGATTTTTTAAGACGCTTTCGATACCATCAGAATTTAGCTGGTTCTAATTCGGGAGTTTGTCAAAATACAGCCTGGAAAATACTGCTTTGCATTTTCTTAAGCGTATCACTGCCATTTGATACTTTGGGCTCTTTTGCGCAGAAAATTTTGACGGAAACAAATGCCCCCCACTACTTTGCCCACGTAAGTATGTACGTGGATGAAGTAGTGCAGAGTTATGCATGACCATAGAATTGAGGGCTTAGGAGACAAATTTAGGGTCCTTGTAGCCTAATACTTTTTTCATCTTCATGAGCCGTAAGGGGCTCAAGAAGGTTTTTTCTCCCTATGAGTCGAGAGGATCTCATAGGTGCATATTCTCCCTAGAAATCATGAGGATTTCTAAGTGTTCATCACCTCCGTGAGTCGTAACGATCTCACTCGGGTATTTTTTCCTTACGAATCGTGAAGACCCGTAAGTAGCTTCTTCATTTTAGTGGTATGTAACTTTGGCAAATGTGGCCTGTAGGTGATGTACAATAGTCCATCTTGACCTCTTTGTGGGGTAGCGATGGTTTAGGAAACAGGTTCAGATCTGCCGCTTAAGACTTTTCAACTTTATGATCCGTAAGGGTCTCATAAAGACTTTTCTCCTTTCGAGTCGAGAGGATCCCGTAGGTGTATTTTCTCCTTAGGAGTCATGAGAATTCCTAAGTGCGTTTTCTCTTGAGAGTCGTAAGGATCTCACAAGAGAATTTTCTCCTTTACAAGTCGAGATGACTCATAAATGGTTGGTGAGTTGACTTATTTCCGAGTCGAAACATTGCTCCGACGGAGAGGTCGTTGGCTGACTTGTTTCCGAGACGAAAGTCATTGGCTGACGTATTTCCGAGTCGGAGGTCACTGGCTGACGTATTTCATGTCACTGGCTGACGTATTTCCGAGACAGAGTTCATTTGCTGACGTATTTCCGAGACGGAGGTCACTGGCTAACGTGTTTCCGAGACGGAGGTCATTTGCTGATGTATTGTAGCACCCTAGTTCGTTATACCATACTTGATTTGATTAATTTATATATTGAATGGCTATTCTTGATTTATTGCTGTTTTGGGTGCGAATACTATAATTGGTATCTGTGTTTGCATCCGACCCGACCCGCTTGCTGGAAACCCATCTTGATTCATGTTTATGATTTATCCCTGCTAGTTATGAGGATCCGTGCACTTTCATGTTGTATATCTTGTTCATCTGCATCGTATATCTGGCATATGCATTTTTTTATTAATACAATTATAATCAAATAATATATTTTAAAAATATCTATCATGACCTGCATCATACCCCTAACCCTGCTGTAGCATCCATATATCGTGTTCTCGTCCCGTTCAGTGAAACGGACTCGTTTGGATAGCTATGTACACGCTACGTGCATTCGTTCTTGGGGGTATGCATTTTCGTTACCCGGATGTCGTATTTTGGTTTTGGTTGACACGTATATTATCCGTATTTTCAAACCGTAATTTTAGACCCGACCCAGGTATGTTTTGGACTATTTTTATATTTAGCCTAAAACTTAAATTTTATTAATATTATATTCTTTATAATATATATACCGTTTTAACCAAATATATATTGTTAAATATTCTTTTAATCCTTATCTCAACAGATCCCTCTCTTTCTCTCTCTCTCTCTCTCTTTCTTTTACTATATTATATTTTTATTTTTATTTAAAACCTAATACTATTTAACACACACACCCACGTTCTCTCTGTGCTCTCTTTCTTCATCACCGCCTCCCTCTCGCGAAGCCCTGACCCACGCCCTCTGCCTCGTCGCCGTCGCCATTACCGCCGAACCCTGACCTCATCGGCTTCATCACCTCGACCGCCTCCTCACCTCCCTATCTCCTCTCTCCATTGCAAGCCCCACCACGACTACACACTCACCGTGACGAACCCATCTCCTCCACCTTCACCTCGTTGCCATCGTCGCCTCCACCCCAACCTTGCCTCCTCTCCGACACCGCAACCACCACCTTTTCGTCACCTCGTCCTCACCTTCACATCCTCTCCCGTGCACCCTCTCCCCTGCGACCACAAAACCCACTGCAACCCATCACCCGATCCCCAGCACACCTCGCCGCCGGAGCTCCGACCACCTCTCCGTCGACATCCCCTATCACCACCACCTCTCTTTTTCTCCCCAAAACCCGAGCCTTTTCCTTGCACCTGAAACCACAGCTACACCCTAACCCATTGCCGAAAACCATCACCTGCACCTCGCCGTCGACGGTTCATCGTCGTCGACTACTCCCTCGCCTCACCTCTGACCCCAGAGTACCCAATCCCAAAGAACAACCCTCTCTTTCTCCCCCTTCTTCTTCTTCTCCTTCTTCTCTCTTCTCTATCTCTTCTTGGATTCCGTTTTCCGATCATCTCCGGAACCGTGACCATCACCGATGATCCGGGAGACCCAGTGGACGTTTCCAGCCAGCGTGGTTGAGTTCTTGCATAGCCTGATTCAGTTCTGTACGCCTGCGTGTGCGTCGCGACAGTTAACGATATCGGACGCAGTGTACGCACCCGTCGTGAGATCCGTTCAAGAAAGTTTACCTTGCTACATACTATGATATATATTTTGCATCCATATGAATAAAAATATCACATGTTCACTGCATTGTACATCCATGTTACTGTTTTACAATTTTTCGATACCCGTACGTATCCATACTGTTATTTATATATCTAGTTGCATGCCAGATCATATCATTTCATGTTAGTGTTATCGTAACACCGCATGCTTGATAATGTGCATCCTACATAGTCATGGAGTTGTAGATGTAACCCCTGATAGATATTTGTGCATCCATGTTTTACTGTGCATCCATATCATTTATTGTATATCTAGTTGCATGCCAGATCATATCATTTCATGTTAATGTTATCTTAAGACCCCATGCTTGATAATGTGCATCATGCGTAGTCATGGAGTTGTAGATGTAATCCCTGATAGATATCTGTGCATCCATATTTTACTGTGCATCCGTACTTTTATCGTGCACCCGTACTTGCTACAGTTTTATTATGAGCATCCGTTTGATACATGTGCACTACCTGTCATGACCTGATATACCACTACTTGACATATTACATGATCCTATTTCTAGTGCCGACAATCCTGACATGTTGTCCTGACGAACGTATCCTGTTGTCTGCGTAGACAAACATATACCTGCTTGATCCTGTGTTGGCATTAGCTCCAGATTTATCAATACCTAACTTGAACACATAACCTTGGTGGTAAGAGGAAATCAATAATGAAACCTAACTTGTAACTCAACAGTTTGACGCTTATACTGATCAGTTTTGGGGGCTAGGCCAGTCCCGGAATGATGCTGCTGACATCATTCGTCTGTACATGTTTCCTGTTTTGTGCTTAGCGGCACATCTCGGATTCAGCCCCGAGAGTCTGGACCGTGGTCCCGGGTATGCACGGGATACTATTGAGTTATATCGACGATTCATTAAATTGATTTCAAAGACTTGAGAGTAATTAACCCAGTAGCATAGATTACTCACCGCATGCACATGCACTTCACTGTTCCATATTCGTGTTACTGTTATACACTCATACTCATGTCTACATATCTTGTTACCTCCTGATTATATTTTATTGTTTGATTTTATGACGCACTGACGTCTGGGTTTTGCATGGCTCAGATTCTCTGTCTCTTTCGCAGGCTGATCAGGAGTATTTCCGCCGTCAGGCTGAGCAGTGAGGATCCTGTTAGTATTTAGTTTAGTTTAGTTTTATTGCCGTACTTTCATTTCTTGATGTGAGCCCGTATTTGGGACGTACTTTTCTGATGCTATTGTTTATTGGATTTATTGCTTCCGCATATTATTTCTTGACTCGTTTATTCTGGCATATTGACATGTATTAGATAGTTTATTTTATTTTACTGTTCTTGATATCTTATAGACAGCCGTAATATGACTGTGGAGGGATGTTTCCTAACCACAGGTAGCATGGTTGGCTCTGTCACGTGCTGATCTTAGCGCACTCTGGGAAGCGGGGCGTGACACGTATTTTCGAGACGGCGGTCATTTGCTGACGTATTTCCAAGACGGCGGTCACTAGCTGACGTGTTTTCGAGACGGAGGCCATTTGCTGACGTGTTTCCGAGACGGAGGTCATTTGCTGACGTGTTTCCGAGACGGAGGTCATTGGCTGACGTATTTCCGAGACGGAGGTCATTGGCTGACGAGTTTCCGAGACGGAGATCACTGGTTGACGTGTTTCCGAGACAGAGGTCACTGGCTGACGTACTCCGCTTTCTGCGGTGTCGGGTTGACTTGCTCCGCTTTCTGCGGTGTCGGGGCTGACTTGCTCCGCTTTCTGCGGTGTCAGGACTGACTCTAGGTTGTCTGTGAACCGTAGAGTCTTGGAACTAGGGACTTTGCCGTGATTCCGATTGGTGGTGTCGCGTCCGTGCTTTGCTGGCATGAGGAGGAAAGCCGTTGTTGGTCTTTTGGGATGCAGATGTTGCTGTCGAGATCTGACTTTCCCTTTGACAGAGTTTGTTGGGACATGTGGTTCCCTTTACGTTTATGCCCATGGATTGTATACAGGGGTCATTATGGACTTACCTGCAGGGCAAAAGTTTCATTCTTTCATCATTTTTTTTATTTCTTTCCACGATACTCTATCATTTCAGCTTTTTATATCGTGAAAGTCGCGATTGCCCAATCATTTCGGCTATTTTTCGCGGTGCCCAATCATTTCAGCTATTCTTGTATGCATATATTTTACTCGTTGGTTTTTATTGCGAGTTGCCCCATCATTTCGGCTATTTTATATGCATTTTTGGCTCGCTAACTTTATTGCGGGTTTGAAACTTGAGATTTGATACCAATCTTAGTATCAGTATCGCTGCGACTGGAATATTGGCAGGAGCGAATCATCATTTACCTTGAAAGGACTTGGAATTTGCTACCAATTTAGGCATCAGCATCGCTACAACTAGGATATTGCCAGGAGCGAATCATCATTTGTCTTTATCGATTTAAACAAAGATGGCTTAACAAACAGGGTTAGAATCCTGTCGGCTAAGGCTTTTGACTTCATAAGCCGTAAGGGTCTCATAAAAGTGTTTCTCCCTACGAGTCGTGAGGATCTCGTAAGTGCATTTTATCCTTAACAATCATGAGGATTCTTATGTGTGTGTTCTTTTATAAGTCGTAAGGATCTTACAAGAGTGTTTGCTCCTTATAAGTTGAGAGGACTTACAAGTGTTATTCACCACATGAGGAAATTTCGCGCCATTGGTGGAACTGGGTGGGGGAAACGTTTATTTATGCCCGTGGATTGTATATAAGGGTCAACATTGAACCGTTTGTAGGGCAGTCTGGGAAATGTGATGGTTTAAGAACAGGTTCAGATCCCTGTAGCTTAAGCCTTTTGAATCTTATGAGCCATGAGGGTCTCATATGAGGTTTCTCCTTATGACTCGTGAGGATCTCGTAAGTGTAATTTCTCCTCAGGAATCATGAGTATCCCTAAGTGTGTACCTCTCTTGTGAGTCGTAAGGATCTCACACAGGTATTTTCTCCTTACAGGGTCGAGAGGACCTTGCAAGTGTGCATGAATTTTCTTATGAGTCTGTGCTCTTTCGGGTTTTCACAAACTCGCCGGTAGCCCTGCTGTTTTTACTCACGGAGCCCTTTCGGGTCTTCATCCGTGCTCTTTTCGCTTATGGACGTACCACTTTTTTTTGTTTTTTTTTACGTCAGCCCTAGGATGCTACGGTTTGTAGTGGTTTAAAGACGTTTCGGTCCGTAGCTAGTTTCAGGACATTGCGGTCCGTTGTTAGTTTAGGGACATTTCGGTCCATTGTTAGTTTAGGAACGTTTCAGTCCATTATTAGTTTAGGGACGTTTCAGTCCATAGCTAGTTTCAGGACATCTCGGTCCCTTGTTAGTTTAAGGACGTTTCGGTCCATAGGGATTTTGAGGCAAGTTTTCGCTGGATACTACTTATAGAGTTTGGGCTTGGACAGATAGCAAGCGGACATAGGCGCCGTCATCTATCGTTAACCTGGGCCATGACTCGTCAGGCATAGTATTTCTTAAAGAACCGGTCGTTTATTGGCCGGAAGGGTCTTTCGCCATGCATATCCATGAGCAAGTAAGCCCCACCTTGGTAGACTTTGTCTATGATGTATGGGCCCTCATAGTTCGGCTCGAATTTCCTCCGTTTGGCACGATTGGGGATCATAGGTCTCTTGACCGCTAGCACGAGTTCGCCTTGGCGAAACGTTCTCGGCCTAGTCAATCTCTCATATGAGTGCGTCATCTTTGCTTTGTAAGCTTTTAGGTTTTGCTGCGCCATGAGACGCGTTTCATCGAGGGCGTCCAGTTCCTCAAGCCGAAGATGAGCATTCTCTTCGTTTGTTAGCTCGTAATGAACCGCCACTCGTAGAGAGGGTAGCTCTATCTCCAAGGAGATTACCGCTTCAGCGCCGAATACCAATGCATACGGCGTTGTGTTTGTAGTCGTTTTGAACGTGGTTCGGTAATCCCAGAGAGCCTCATTCAGTCTCTCATGCCAGTCCTTCTTATTCTTGGACACCGTTTTCTTTATGATTTTCGTCAAGGTCTTGTTGAAAGCCTCAGCTAAACCGTTAGCTCGGGGATTATAGACCGAGGAGTATCTCCAGTCTATATTATGCTGTTGTGCGAAGCGGTTGATTCTGTGACTTCTGTAGGCCGGCCCGTTATCGGAGATAATCCTTCATGGAGTTCCGAATCGATAGATGATGCGTGTCTTGAAGAAATGGAGAATATTCTCCGTCTTCACTTCTCTTAGCAGTATGGCCTCTGCCCACTTAGAGAAGTAATCAGTTGTCGCCAATATGAACTGATGTCCTCTGGATGACGCTGGTTTGATGGGCCTAATTATGTCGGTTCCCCACATTTCGAACGGCCAGCTAGCCACTGCTGGGTGTAGTGGGTTTGGATGTTGGTGGATGAAGTCTCCATGAATTTGGTGGCACTGCTTCGCGTATTCGAGACAGTCCTGAATCATCGTGGGCCAATAGTAGCCCATCCTTTTGATTTTCAGCTTCATCTTCGGCCCGGCTTGATGAGAACCGCAGAGTCTGTTATGAGTTTCTTGGACGAATCTCCTTGCTTCTTCTAGTCCTAGGCATCTTAGCCACAGAGAGTCGAACGATCTCTTATATAGAGTATCACCGACGAAGGCGAAAGACAGAGCTCGTTTCATGAGCTGATGTCTTGTGGATGCATCTTCAGGTGTTTGACGGAATTTGAATTAGTCTATAAAGATTTCTCTCCAATCCTTGGCCTTTTCCTGGTCCTCTATTTGTAGGGTTGTTTCCCCGATCACTTCCTTTTCTTCAGACGACTCCGGAGACATTTCCGCTGGTGCAAGAACCCGATGGCTTTGTACAACGATCCTTAGGTCATCGAGGTTTTCGTCAGCCGGTTCTTTAGCGAGTTTGGCTAATGCATCCGCCTTGCTATTCTCCGTTCGCGGTATGCTTTCCAAGGCGTAGGAAGGGATTTGAGTCAGCAATTATTGCACCCTCTCGCCGTACTTTACCAACTCTGGTTTGCACGTTTGATAGTCACCGTTTACTTGACTAACGACCAGCTGGGAGTCTCCGTATATAAGGAGGTTTTCGGTTTCCATGTCGACAGTGATCTCAAGACCTGCTATCAAAGATTCATATTCTACTTCATTGTTTGTCCTCGGCTCTGTTAAGGAAAAGACAAAGCGCATTATCCCTCCTTGTGGAGTCATGAAGATAAGGCCTACCCCAGATTTGATTATAGGGGTGTTGTGCTGTCACTTCTTCACTGAAGATGCTCCGTCGAAGTAGAGTTCCCATCGGGTATCACTCCCCCTTTCTCCCCGTAGATCATGTCAAACGCATGCTCGTCTGGAAATTCGCAATTTAGGGGTGAATCGGCAGGTATCGGATGCTCAGCGAGGAAGTCGGCGATGGCCTGGCCTTTCACCGTCTTAAGAGATCGGTATGTTATCGAGAATTCCATTAAGAGTAGGGCCCATTTAACGAGCCATCCTATTAGTATGGCTCTTGACATCAAATACTTGAGAGGATCCACCTTTGATATAAGATGGACCTCCTGCGCCAAAGCATAATGCCGAAGCTTCGTTATCGCGAATATTAACGCCAGGCAGTGTTTTTCGATAGGGGAGTAGTTGTTTTCTGCCCCCAGGAGAACCCAACTCAAATAGTAGAGGTCTCTCTCTTTCCCTTGATCATTCTCCTGTGCCCATAAAGCGCCTAAAGAACCTTCGAGGGCTGTTGTGTACAGAATCAGAGGCTTTCCCTTGACTGGAGTGGTCAGTACCGGCGGGTTCTGCAGATATTGCTTGATTTCGTCCAATGCGCTTTGGCATTTGCGATCCCAAATGGATGGGGTTCTCTTCTTCATCAGGTGACTGTAAGGACGGTGTTCCCCTCCGAACTTCGGCCAAGATATGGACGTCTTGCCTGAGATTTGGGGCAGATGCTAATAGGTGCTATCCGTCCACCTCTCCGAAGATGTCAAGTTGATTTATGGCACCGTGTATCGGAGATTTGAACGGATGCGGCCGATGTAGCAGACTTCATCAGATTCCCCCTCGCTTGAGGGGTTTTTGATTGTGGGGACGCTCTTCCCTGCAGGCGCAAGCCCCTACAGTTAATTACGCTACCGCATCGCGGTAACAACTTTCTCCTTCTCCAGAATTTCACTGCATGTCGTGGGTGTTTGTTTTGTTTGTGGTTGCCCGTGGATTGTATACGGAGACTAAGTTATGTTGTCGCCCGTAAGGCGTGGACTAGTCCAAATCCGTATTTTCTTAGATTTGGGTTTGGGGTTTTGGTTTAAGGATACGTTAGCCATATTTGAGGCTAAGATCAACTTAAACGTTTGTTAAGCATTCGTTAGTCTAATTTGAGACTAAGATCGACTTAACTGGATCGTTTAGATCCGACAAAAGAGCATTTGGGGGCTCTGTTGTTCCAGTTTAGGGACATAGTGGTCCGTTTAATATATGGCCGTCGGGACCCGTCACCTCTCTGACGACGTTGAAGGATTACAACGACAGATGTCAGAGGAGTTCAGAGATGTACCCTTAAACCAAAGTTGATTGGGGGGGTCTATAGTCCAATTTGGGACTAAAGTCTGTTTGAAGGTTTAATGATGCGTTAGCCATTTTTGAGGCTAAGATCAACTTAAACGGTTGTTAAGGATACGTTAGTCCAGTTTGGGACTAAGATCGACATAACGGGATCGTTTAGATCCGACAAAAGAGCATTTAGGGGCTCTATTGTTCCAGTTTAGGGACGTAGTGGTCCATTGCCAGTTTAGGGACATGGTGGTCCATTGCCAGTTTAGGGAAGTGGTGGTCCATTGAATGTATGGTTGTCGGGACCCATCACCTCTCTGACGACGTTGAAGGATTACAACGACATGTGTCAGAGGAGTTCAGAGATGTACCCTTGAACCAAAGTTGATTGAAAGAGCAGATGTGCTCAGTTCAAGATGATTTGAGGACTTATGGCCAGTTTGGGCTAAGTCCAATTATGTTTGAAATATTGGCCCTTTGGGCCATTAGACATTTGTCTGGGTTCAGCCCCTCATCATTCAGCAGTGCTAAACAGAGGTTTGGGGGCTCTGACAACATTTTGTCTTTGATTTCCTCAATTTTGAGATTCATTTGGAGGGGAGACTTTTGCCTCTAGAGAACTAGCCAATTTGGCTAAAAGTAGTGTTAAACACTAAAGAACAACAGTGTTAAACACTGGAGGTAGAACTCTCAAATTAGTGTTAAACACTAAAAGACAATCAGTGTTAAACACTGAAAATATAATCTTCAATTTAGTGTTGAACACTAGAAATAATCAGTGTTAAACACTGGAAATATAATCTTCAATTTAGTGTTGAACACTAAAGAAAGAGGGGTCACGTGTAGACACGTGAGAGCGCCCAAAAGTGGGACCAGATCCCTTTTCTTCGTTCTGCAATTAAGTGTTAAACACTTTTCATTTCCTGGCCATCACGTGTGGGCACGTGATAGGCATCCATCCATTGGATATTAAAAAGATTTGTTAGGGGTCACGTGGGGACACGTGAGGGCGCCCTAAATGTGGAGCCAGATCTCCTTTTGTTTTATCCTCAATTCTGCGAATAAGTGTTGAACACTTTTATTTTTATTTTAGAGCATCACGTGTTGGCACGTGATGGGGATCTGTACGCTAATTGTTAAAGCATTTGCTGAGGGGTCACGTGATAACACGTGAGAGCGCCCAAAGTTTTCATTTCCTTTGCTTTTTCTTTCTGTGTTTTGGGAGTCACGTGGGAGCACGTGAGGCATTGCCTCAAAGCTTCTTCCTTTTTATCTTTGGGGATCTTTTTAGGGGTCACGTGGGGACATGTGACCTAGTTTTATTCCTTCTTTTCTGATCACTGCGGATTGGGGTCACATGTCATCACGTGACCAATGTTCTTTATGTGCATGGAGATCTTTTAAGTCTCTTCATTTTATTTTGAGAATTTAATTCTCTGTAAGATTAAGAATTAAATTCTTATTTAGGGTAAAACCCTAATTTCTTTTTAAAGGAGTTAAATTCCCAGATATGTAAAAGGATTAGGGTTAAACCCTAGTTTTGTTTTAGGAGAATTAAATTCTCAAAGCTTAATTCCCCTTCTAAGTTTAGGATCTGTATGGCAGGATCTCGACCCGATGAGAATTAAATTCTCAAGTTATGAGGAGATGTGCTCTGTGCAGATCTTCAACCAGAAGAAGAACTAAGTTCTTTTTGCAAAAGAGTTAAACTCTTAGATTTTGAGAATTAAATTCTCTTTTTTGAAGTTTTGATCCCTTTCTTTTCTCACCTAGGGTTTTCTTTCTTGAGAATTAAATTCTCCTTTATTTTCTTCTCTCTTGAGAATTAAATTCTCCTCTCTCTGTTCTTCTCTCCAAATAAGTAGATCCCCCTTCTCTTCTCTTTGCTCCTATTTATAGGAGGAGGAAAAGAATCAATTTGTTTAGCAAATCTTTCATTGAAAGATTTGATTTGTTTTCGTATTTAATATAAGCCTTTAGATCATTCGGTGAATTTTATTCACCGTTGGATTTTAAATCCAAAAGATATTCTGTTTGTTATTTCGGTGAGATTTGGGGAGATCTTTCCTTATTTGAGATTTTTCCATAAATTGGTGGTTTTTAATCACCATTGGATTTTTAATCCAATGGTTCCCATAATCCTTTTCCATTTGGAAAGATTTAGAGAAATTTAGAATTCTATTTGGAAAGATTCAGAGAAATTTAGAATTTTAATTCTATTAAACTGTAAGGCTTTCAAAACCAGCCAATTGAGTCCTCTTCTCAGCGTTCATTCATGCTTCAGTTTTAACCATCACGTGTCAACACGTGACCATTGGTCACGTGTGAGCACGTGATACCTCATTGAGGTGACCTCTGATTTTTAATCAGGGAACATATTTTAGAATTTAATTCTATTCATTATTTTAGAGGTCTTAAGAGCCCATAACGTGTCTGCACGTGACCCATGGTCACGTGTGAGCACGTGATGCCCCATTGGGGTCTTTTCTGATTTTTTATTATATCTTTTAACTCCTCCAGCGGGTTCTTAAAGGTCCATCACGTATGGACACGTGATGCCTCATAACTTTTGATCCCGGATGAATTATGAAGCCCATAATATATCAAATCGAAGGGTTTTCGAGATGCTTCCAATACCATCAGAATTTATCTGTTTCTCATTCGGGAGTTTGTCAAAAAACAGCCCGGAAGATACTGGTTCGCATTTTCATAAGCGTATTGCTGCCATTTGATACTTTGGTCTCTTTTGCGCAGAAATTTTTGGCGGGAACAAATGCCCCCCACTACTTTGCCCACGTAAGTATATACGTGGGTGAAGTAGTGCAAAGTTATGAGTAGCGTATGACCAGTTTCGGGTCGGTATATAACTTTCAGAATCTTGATCTGAGAAGATAAGGAGCGGACACAAGCGTCGTCATTTATCATTGACTCAAATCTCGACTCTTAAGAGATATAGTTCCAAATTCTCAACTCTATGAGCTGCGCCCTTCCATTTCTTTATGTCTTACTCTGGCGTGGAGTAGTTTATACGCTCATGAGTAACTTCTCCATTTCAGTGGCATGTAGTTTCGGCCAGTGCGGCTCATAGATGGTCCGTCTTGACCTCTTTGCAGGGCAATGATGGCTTAGGAGACAGGGGTAGGATCTGCCACCTAAGACTTTTCAACTTTACGAGCCATGAGGGTCTCATAAAGACTTTTCTTCCTACGAGTCGTGAGGATCTCGTAGGTGTCTTTTCTCCCTAAGAGTCGTGAGGATTCCCGAGTTTGTTTTCTTTTGAGAGTCGTAAGGATCTCACAAGAGAATTTTCCCTCTTACGAGTCGAGAGGACCTGTAAGCGGTTGTTTCCCTCCTTGTCGAGATTTGACTTTGGAGAGTGAGGTCCGTGAATAGTATGCAAGAGTCCGTTTTGGGCCAACTTGCAGGGCCCCAGTGCTTAGGAAACATGTTTTTATCCCCATTACCTAAGGCTTTATCTCACGAGTCGAGACGAATCGAGAAGTTCTCGCAGAGACATCAATTTCCTCACGAGTCAAAACGGATCGAGCAGATCTCGCAAGAATATTCTAACGTCACAGTTAACCTCTGCTCTTTACGACAGAGGTTTGTTAGGGTCTGTGGTACTAGGGTTTTGCCTATCGTACCGTCGCATTGGCTGATGTATCCCTCGATAGGCAATCGTGCTGTTCGAGTAGTCCTGCGACTGCCATGTCTCTGATCCCTTCGGGGGCTGGACAAGACGTCTTCAAGCAATCCTCCTAGGCAGTTTCACCGTTGGAAGAGCAAGCGTTAGGAATTTGCCATGCCGCTTTTTACTTGAGGTTAGGCTCATTTTGGAAAGCCCCGATGAGTCATAACCACTTCGTGCTGGTGTGAGATGATCTCCGATAGTCTTTCAGGCTTTATATGACTTGCCGTTAAGACCCTGAAGCTAGGAATTTGGCCTTTGCTTCATTTGCTGGCATTGCGTCTGCTGTATCGAGATGAATGTCGCGGTTGTCTCTAGATTGCTGGTGAACCGTCGAGGTTTGGAACCAGGGATTTTGCCGTGACTTCTTTTGGTGATGTTGCATCTGCTGTGTCGAGACGAACGTCGAGGTGGTGACCGCTCTGCACTGTGGCGAGATAATCTCCGATTGTCTTTCAGGCTTTATATGACTTGCCGTTAAGACGCATGAAGCGAGGAATTTGGCCTTCACTTCATTTGCTTTGGCGCGTCCGAATCCTGCTGGGGGAAGAACGCTGGGATGACATTTCATCTGCTGTATCGAGACGATCGTCGAGGTGGTGACCACTCCGCGCTGGTGCGAGATGATCTCCGAATGTCTTTCAGGCTTTACATGACTTGCCGTCAAGACCCTGAAGTTAGGAATTTGGCCTTTGCTTCATTTGCTTTGGCGTTGTGTCTGCTGTGTCGAGACGAACGTCGAGGTGGTGACCACTCCGCGCTGGTGCGAGATGATCTCCGATTGTCTTTCAGGCTTTATATGAGTTGCTGTCAAGACCCTGAAGCTAGGAATTTGGCCTTTTGCTTCATTTGCTTTGGCGCGTCCGAATCCTGATGGGGGAAGAACGCTGGGGTGACATTTCGTCTGCTGTATCGAGACGATCGTCGAGGTGGTGACCACTCCGTGCTGGTGCGAGATGATCTCCGATTGTCTTTTAGGTTTTATATGAGTTACCGTCAAGACCCTGAAACTAGGAATTTGGTCTTTGCTTCATTTGCTTTGGCGCGTCCGAATCCTGCTGAGGGAAGAACGCTGGGGTGACATTTCGTCTGCTGTATCGAGACGATCACCGAGGTGGTGACCACTCCGTGCTGGTGAGAGATGATCTCCGATTGTCTTTCAGGTTTTATATGAGTTACCGTCAAGACCCTGAAGCTAGGAATTTAGCCTTTTGCTTCATTTTCTTTGGCGCGTCCGAATCCTGCTGGGGGAAGAACACTGGGGTGACATTTCGTCTGCTGTATCGAGACGATCCTCGAGGTGGTGACCACTCCGTGCTGGTGCGAGATGATCTCCGATTGTCTTTCAGGTTTTATATGAGTTACCGTCAAGACCCTGAAGCTAGGAATTTGGCCTTTGCTTCATTTGCTGGCATTGCGTCTGTTGTATTGAGACGAATGTCGTGGTTGTCTCTAAGTTGCTGGTGAACCATCGAGGTTTGGAACTAGGGGTTTTGCCGTGGTTCCGTTGTTTGATTGTCGCGTCAGAATCCTGCTGAAGGAAGAACGCTGTAGTGGAGCTGGGATTTTGCCGTCACTGCTTTACTGACCATGGGGTCTTTTGTTGACGTTGCATCTACATCCTGCTGGACTGTGAAGGAACGCCGTTGTTGACATTGCGTCTACTGTAACGAGACGAATGCTGAGGTGGAGTTGGGATTTTGCCGTCACTCCGCATTGTTTCGACCATGGGGTCTCTTGTTGACGTTGTATCTGCATCCTGCTGGACTGCGAAGGAATGCCGTTGTTGACATTGCGTCTACTGTATCGAGACGAATGCTGAGATGGTCTCTAGGTTGTCTGTGAACCGTCGAGATTTGGAACTAAGGACTATGCCGTGACTCCGTTTGATGGTGTAGCATCTATGTCCTGCTGGAATGAGGAGGCACACCGTTGTTGGTCTCCAGGCTGTAGATGTGGCCATTGAGATTTAGAATTAGGGACTTTGCCATGGCTCCATTTGATGGTGTAGCATCTATGTCCTGCTGGAATGAGGAGGCACACCGTTGTTGGTCTCTAGGCTGTAGATATGGCCATTGAGATTTGGAACTAGGGACTTTGCCATGGCTCCGTTTCGTTGCGACTCTGAGGTCGGTTGTTGACGTCACGTCTGCATCTGGTTGGAGTGAGGGGAAACACCGTTGGTGATCTTAAAGTTGTCGATATCGACGTCGAGACCCTGAAGTTAAGGATCTTCTTTTGCTTCGTTTGTTGACATTGTGTCTGCAATATTGCGACAAATGTTGAGATTGTCTCTAGGTTGTTTATGAACCGTCGAGATTTGGCTTCGCTTTCTGATGGAGCCTGTTTGGAAGGTATGGTTCCCTCTTTGTTTGTGCCCCTGGATTATATACAGGGATCGATGTGATCTCACCTGCAGGGCAAAAAGTTTCATTCTTTCATCATTTTTTTTATTCTTTCCGGGATGCTCTATCATTTCAGCTTTTTATATCGCGAAAATCGCGATTGCCCAATCATTTCGGCTATTTTCGCTGTGCTCAATCATTTCGGCTATTTTTCTTTTTACTCGCTGCTTTTTATTGCGAGTTGCCCAATCATTTCGGCTGTTTTTGTATGCATACATTTTTACTTGCTGATTTTGTTTGCAAGCTGCCCCATCATTTCGGTCATTTCGTATGCATTTTTTTTTGGCTCGCTGATTTTTTTTATCGCGAGTGTGTAACTTGGAATCTGATGCTAATCTTAGCATCAGCATCGCTACGACTGGAATATTACTAGGAGCGAATCATCATTTGCCATGAAAGGACTTGGAATTTGATACTGATTTAGGCATCAGCATTGCTAAAACTGGGATATTGCCAGGAGCGAATCATCATTTGCCGTTGTCGATGTCGAACAAAGGTGGCTTAGCAAACAGGGTTAGGATCCCGTCGACTAAGGCTTTTGACTTCATGAGCCGTAAGGGTCTCATAAAGGTACTTCTCCCTACGAGTCGTGAGGATCTCATAGGTGCAATTTCTCCTTAGGAATCGTGAGGATTCCTAAGTGTATGGCCTCTTGTAAGTCGTAAGGATCTTACAAGAGAGTTTCCCCCTTATACGTCGAGAGGACTTACAAGGGTTGTTCACCGTATGGACATATCCCCAGTCACGGATAGGACTTGGTTAGGGAAATGTTTATTCGCACCCGTGGATTGTATACAAGGGCCAGCATTGAGCCGCTTGTAGGGCATTGTCGAAGGTTATGGGGGATTTTGCTTAAGCACAGATTCAGGTTTCTGTAACTTAAGACTTTCAAGTCTTATGAGCCGTGAGGGTCCCATAAGAGAGTTCTCCTTGTAAGTCGTGAGGATCTCGCAAGTGTCTTTTCTCCTTAGGAATCGTGAGGATCCCTAAGTGTGTTGCTCCCTTGTGAGTCGTAAGGATCTCACACGGGTGGTTTCTCCTTACAAGGTCGAGAGGACCCTATAAGTGTCTTTTAACGAGGTTGCGCCCTTTCGGGTTTTCACAAACACTCGCCGGTAGCCCTGCTGTTTTTACTCACGGAGCCCTTTCGGGTTTTCATCCGTGCCCACTTTGCTTATGGACATACCGTTCTTTTTATTTTTTTTATTATTTTTTTTATTCTTTTCTTTTTTAACAAGGTCGCGCCCTTTCGGGTTTTCACGAACACTCGCCGGTAGCCCTGCTGATTTTGCTCATGGAGCCCTTTCGGGTTTTCATCCGTGCCCATTTTGCTTGTGGACGTACCGTTTTTTTTTTACCATGTCAGCCTAAAGATGCCGCGGGTTGGGATTAGTTTAACGACGTTTCGGTCATTTGCAAGTTTTAGGACATTGCGGTCCGTCGTTAGTTTAAGGACGTTTCGGTCCATATCCAGTTTTAGGACGTAGTGGTCCGCTGTTAGTTTAACGACGTTTCGGTCTATTATCCAGTTTTAGGACGTAGTGGTCCGTTGGGCTTTCTCTATGAATGAGCATGATGCCTCCGGCGTGTCCATATTTTTCGGAGCATGTGGTTGTGGCAGGCTCACCTTCCAGTTTTCGGACAGCGCGAACTTGCCCTGTTGGTACTGGTCTTCAACCCAGTTTTTGAAGACGTAGCAGTTATCGATCGGATGGCCCAATACTTGGTGGTAAGGGCAGTAATTAGAATTGTTGGCATTATTCAGTTGCAGCTGGTGTTTCGGCTCCGG
The DNA here is from genome assembly GCA_030015575.1 of Agapanthus africanus. Taxonomy (NCBI): domain Eukaryota; kingdom Viridiplantae; phylum Streptophyta; class Magnoliopsida; order Asparagales; family Amaryllidaceae; genus Agapanthus; species Agapanthus africanus. Next base: position 574,660,106 of record CM057346.1, on the reverse strand, counting down.
TAGAGTGATAAGCCTGTTGCGCACTGCTAGTTCGAACAGCCTCCTTGTTTCATCCCGGGGAAATGAGTAAGGACGTTTCAACTTTTCATAGAGGGGCTGCTGCTTGTTGCTTTGGCGAACAACCGGTCTAGGGCCACTCGATTGTTGTTGAGCGTTGGCGAAGAAGGCCGTTTTTTCCTTCCCTTTATCCTTTTTGTTCGATCCCTTGTTTGCGGGTCCAAGATTCTTTCCGGGTAGTGTGCGATTGTACGGCTGAATGTTCTCGCAACTCCTCAACTCTTTCGTTTTAGAGACGGACTCCTTGAAAAGAGGGACGAGGGCTACTTTTTGGTCGAAATTGCTCCCGAATGTGAGAACTCGCGGTCCCTCGGGATCAACCCTATGACAATTGCCGGCAATTCTTTTACGCTCATCTGTCGCATTTTTCTGCTGTCTACGAGCTTCACACTTTGTCCTGTTGAAGTGTTGCCTGTGAGCGACATACCCTTGCCACCAACACTTAAAGGAGTTGCAGTCCTCAGTAGGATGTGCGATCTTCTGATGGTATAAGAAGAAATTAGGATGTACTTCCGCTTCATCAAGATGTATGCCACCAGGAGACTTTTCTCTGAAAGAGGGCGGCCTCATCCCCATTGATATGGTTTTGGCAAATCGTTTCCTTGTCTTAATCCTGCTTTCATTTGCGGCGGATGTACTTTGATATGGTGGGAGTGTTTCGACCCTTTCGTCCAGTCGCCGGCGTTTGGCCTTTTCAAATATGGCCATCTCGCGCTCTCGGTCAGCTTTACTTTTTAGACGAATCTCATCTAGAAAAGCGTCGATCATTTCGTCTGACGGCCACACGAATTCCGGCTCAGGCTCTGCCCCCAGTTTCTCAGTGCAAGGAGTTTTTTCATCGTCCGTAAATGAGTGGGAGATCACGTGACAAGTTGCCCCCGGTGCGTCCGTCTTCTTTGGAGTGTGCGGCTGTGGTGGGTTTACTTTCCACTTTTCAGACAGCGCGAACTTGACTTGTAGGTACTGATCTTCGATCCATCCTTTAAAGACGAAGCAATCCTCGATCGGGTGACTTACCGTTTGGTGGTAAGGGCAATAATTGGGATCGTTGACGTCGCCTGGCTGCAACGGACGCTTTGGACTCGGCAGATTGATGAGTCTGTTGCGCACTGCCAGCTCAAACAATCTCCTCGTTTTATTCTGAGGAAACGAGTAAGGACGTCCCAGTCTCTCCTCGAGGGATGGGCGTGGTCGCACATTGTTTTGGCGAACAACCGCCTTTAAGTTGCTCGGCCGTTGCTGAGTATTAGCAACGAAGGTTGCTTTCCCTTTGCCCTTTTCATTCCAAGGCTCTGTCTTTGAAGAGGAAGGCCTATGGCCCATCTGGTCCATTTGGGCCAGCTTGTCAATCAAGGCCTGGAAGGTGGTCGGCTTGAAGAACATCATGAATTGTGAGATGGTCGCTTAAGGGTCGAGAGTACCCACGAACATGCCCACGGCAGGAGCTTCTTCTATGCGTTGTTCGCATCTCGACCATAGGTTCCGCCACCGGATTGCGTATTGCACCCACGTCTCTCCCGGCTTCACTCTGGCGTTGATCAATGCCGTGATCGGGGTGCGCTCGCTAGCACTTGCGAATCTTTGTGTAAACAGTAGCTCCATTTCCGCAAATGTTTTAACAGAGTCGTTAGGCAGCTCTGAATACCATTCAAAGGCCGTTTCCGCTAAGCTGCCGACGAATTGGCGAAGCAGCAGCTTGTCATCGCCTCCAGTGTTGCCGTATAAGGCCCTGAATTGAGCGACATGCTGATGTGGGTTCCCTGTCCCCTTATATGCGTAGAACTTGGGGATCGTATATCCCGGCGGGTAACTGATTTGGTCATACCAGCTCGGATAGGGCCGTCCAGTTCTAACAATTTGCACAGCCGCTTCACTCGCCTGATGAGCTCGTATTTGCTGAGCTATATAATCATCCAGTGCGGCCTTGGAAATGGTTTCCTCCTTGGCTGCTGAAAGAGCCGAAGGAGGATTGGATGCCTCCCCTCTATCATCTTCAGTAATGGTCGGAGGGTCTTCAGCTGGAGGATCCTGCTGTAACATCATTCCTACCATATCTTGGAAAAGAAGCGCCATTTATTTTATATTAACTGCTTGTTCGCCTGCTTCTCTGTCCTTCTTTTCGAGGACTCTGAGTAGGAAGTCAGCGTCAGTTTCTTGCTCCCGGCGTTGATCCGAGGATGCCTCTGAGCTTTCTTTTGGCCCGGTAAGTGCGGCCATTGCAGTCATCATTTCCTGAAGCTTCTGTTGTTGCTCCTGGGCTTTTGTCACGGATCGAGTGAGCGGTCGGTGACCCGTCGAAGCGCGGCTATTCTCCTTTTCAGAAGCCATATAAACGGTGTGCACCACCATACCCCCAGACTTGGGGCGTTTAGCTTCAGTGTCTTTGCGATTTGCCAAAGACACAGGGATCTTCTCCTCCCTCCTTCTATTTTGAGCGGTCGAAGTTGAGGGGGCCGTTGTAGTGGGTACCCAAGTAGCCGTCACTTTTGGTGGCTTGACAGAGTAGTCCTTCTCCTGCCAAACCTTCATCTTTTTCTGTCGGCGGAGATAGTCTTGATCCACTACGGAGTCCTGGACTTGACGCCAGACCTTATAAATTTTAGAGGACAGCCATTGAGGGGGCTGCTCCAGCTTCACCTTTGGGGCATTATCCACATGTGTAGGAGATTTTTTCAATACGGCAGTTGGTGAGTTTTTGCGCACCCTTCTTAGCGGTTCAAAGCTATTCCCGGTCGGAACAGCAGCATTGATTTCTACCATCGGAGCTGGCGGAGTTATCCCAGAGGGGGAGTTGCCCACCCAGCCTTCCTTACCCGGCGCCAGTGACGACGGCGAGCATGTCGAGCGGACGACGCTGGTTCAGCGATGGGGATGGCTTTGTCTTGCCCCCTGTCCAGATGAAGCGCTGCTGGTGCCAGTCTCTTGAATACTGACGTCTTTTGAGTAGCGGTATCCAATCTGTCAAAGACAGACCTTCGAGCAGGAACGGGAGCCGGAATAGTCAGTCTTGTGAAGACCGACCCTTTGGCAGGAGAAGCCGCCTTGACGACTTCAGGAGCAGGGATGACTATCCTCTTCGGAACAACCTTTTCTGGTATTGCAGGCTTCTTCATGGGCCCACATGAGTTTTGGTTCAGCCTGGTAAAGACCGAGGCTGCCGGCTTGACATTGGACGACCCGTTAAGAGGGGTCGTGGTAGTAGTGAGCCGATCGAAGACCGACTTCTTTTGCGCCTCCGGCACGGGCACCGGAATGGTGAAGCTTGCAGGCGGGAGCATGGTCCCGAAGAACAGACCGGTGGTGGCCTGAGTCACTTGTTCCACCGGCATGGCAAGGATGGAGGCCGCTTGAGGCCCATAGGCTACACCTTCAGGTGAGGCGGAGCGTCGGTTGCACTTGCATTTCGAGCAGTTCGAGCAGCTGGATGCCATTGATGCTTGATTTCTGCGCCAGGCAAAAGACCAAATCTTAGTAACTTGAAACCTAAAGGCAACCATTAACAAACCGCGATTCGTTCGTGAAAACGACACACGAAGTGTGGAGTGGAAAGAGGAAAAGGTCCCACCGGGCGTGCCAGAATCTGTTCCCCTCCGAACGGCGGCCAAGATATGGACGTCTTGCCTGAGATTCGGGGCAGATGCTAATAGGTGCTATCCGTCCACCTCTCCGAAGATGTCAAGTTGATTTATGGCACCGTGTATCGGAGATTTGAACGGATGCGGCCGATGTAGCAGACTTCGTCAGATTCCCCCTCGCTTGAGGGGTTTTTGATTGTGGGGACGCTCTTCCCTGCAAGCGCAAGCCCCTGCAGTTAATTACGCTACCGCATCGCGGTAACAACTTTCTCCTTCTCCAGAATTTCACTTCATGTCGTGGGTGTTTGTTTTGTTTGTGGTTGCCCGTGGATTGTATACGGAGACTAAGTTATGTTGTCGCCCGTAAGGCGTGGACTAGTCCAAATCCGTATTTTCTTAGATTTGGGTTTGGGGTTTTGGTTTAAGGATACGTTAGCCATATTTGAGGCTAAGATCAACTTATACGTTTGTTAAGCATTCGTTAGTCTAATTTGAGACTAAGATGGACTTAACTGGATCGTTTAGATCCGAAAAAAGAGCATTTGGGGGCTCTGTTGTTCCAGTTTAGGGACGTAGTGGTCCGTTTAATATATGGCCGTCGGGACCCGTCACCTCTCTGACGACGTTGAAGGATTACAATGACAGATGTCAGAGGAGTTCAGAGATGTACCCTTGAACCAAAGTTGATTGGGGGGTCTATAGTCCAATTTGGGACTAAAGTCTGTTTGAAGGTTTAAGGATGCGTTAGCCATTTTTGAGGCTAAGATCAACTTAAACGGTTGTTAAGGATACGTTAGTCCAGTTTGGGGCTAAGATCGACTTAACGGGATCGTTTAGATCCGACAAAAGAGCATTTAGGGGCTCTATTGTTCCAGTTTAGAGACGTAGTGGTCCATTGCCAGTTTAGGGACATGGTGGTCCATTGCCAGTTTAGGGACGTGGTGGTCCATTGAATGTATGGTTGCCGGGACCCATCACCTCTCTGACGACGTTGAAGGATTACAACGACATGTGTCAGAGGAGTTCAGAGATGTACCCTTAAACCAAAGTTGATTGAAAGAGCAGATGTGCTCAGTTCAAGATGATCTGAGGACTTATGGCCAGTTTGGGCTAAGTCCAATTATGTTTGAAATATTGGCCCTTTGGGCCATTAGACATTTGTCTGGGTTCAGCCCCTCATCATTCAGCAGTGCTAAACAGAGGTTTGGGGGCTCTGACAACATTTTGTCTTTGATTTCCTCAATTTTGAGATTCATTTGGAGGGGAGACTTTTGCCTCTGGAGAACTAGCCAGTTTGGCTAAAAGTAGTGTTAAACACTAAAGAACAACAGTGTTAAACACTGGAGGTAGAACTCTCAAATTAGTGTTAAACACTAAAAGACAATCAGTGTTAAACACTGGAAATATAATCTTCAATTTAGTGTTGAACACTAGAAATAATCAGTGTTAAACACTGGAAATATAATCTTCAATTTAGTGTTGAACACTAAAGAAAGAGGGGTCACGTGTAGACACGTGAGAGCGCCCAAAAGTGGGACCAGATCCCTTTTCTTCGTTCTGCAATTAAGTGTTAAACACTTTTCATTTCCTGACCATCACGTGTGGGCACGTGATAGGCATCCATCCATTGGATATTAAAGGGATTTGTTAGGGGTCACATGGGGACACGTGAGGGCGCCCTAAATGTGGAGCCAGATCTCCTTTTGTTTTATCCTCAATTCTGCGAATAAGTGTTGAACAATTATATTTTTATTTTAGAGCATCACGTGTTGGCACGTGATGGGGATCTGTGCGCCAATTGTTAAAGCATTTGCTGAGGGGTCACGTGATAACACGTGAGAGCGCCCAAAGTTTTCATTTCCTTTGCTTTTTCTTTCTGTGTTTTGGGTGTCATGTGGGAGCACGTGAGGCATTGCCTCAAAGCTTCTTCCTTTTTATCTTTGGGGATCTTTTTAGGGGTCACGTGGGGACATGTGACCTAGTTTTATTCCTTCTTTTCTGATCACTGCGGATTGGGGTCACATGTCATCACGTGACCAATGTTCTTTATGTGCATGGAGATCTTTTAAGTCTCTTCATTTTTTTTTGAGAATTTAATTCTCTGTAAGATTAAGAATTAAATTCTTATTTAGGGTAAAACCCTAATTTCTTTTTAAAGGAATTAAATTTCCAGATATGTAAAAGGATTAGGGTTAAACCCTAGTTTTGTTTTTGGAGAATTAAATTCTCAAAGCTTAATTCCCCTTCTAAGTTTAGGATCTGTATGGCAGGATCTCGACCCGATGAGAATTAAATTCTCAAGTTATGGGGAGATGTGTTCTGTGCAGATCTTCAACCAGAAGAAGAACTAAGTTCTTTTTGCAAAAGAGTTAAACTCTTAGATTTTGAGAATTAAATTCTCTTTTTTGAAGTTTTGATCCCTTTCTTTTCTCACCTAGGGTTTTCTTTTTTGAGAATTAAATTCTCCTTTATTTTCTTCTCTCTTGAGAATTAAATTCTCCTCTCTCTGTTCTTCTCTCCAAAAAAGTAGATCCCTATTCTCTTCTCTTTGCTCCTATTTATAGGAGGAGGAAAAGAATCAATTTGTTTAGCAAATTTTTCATTGAAAGATTTGATTTGTTTTCGTATTTAATATAAGCCTTTAGATCATTCGGTGAATTTTATTCATCGTTGGATTTTAAATCCAAAAGATATTCTGTTTGTTATTTCGGTGAGATTTGGGGAGATCTTTTCTTATTTAGGATTTTTCCATAAATTGGTGGTTTTTAATCACCATTGGATTTTTAATCCAACGGTTCCCATAATCCTTTTCCATTTGGAAAGATTTAGAGAAATTTAGAATTCTATTTGGAAAGATTCAGAGAAATTTAGAATTTTAATTCTATTAAACTGTAAGGCTTTCAAAACCAGTCGCGTGCTGACACGTGACCCTTGGTCACGTGTGAGCACGTGACCCCCAATTGAGTCCTCTTCTCAGCGTTCATTCATGCTTCAGTTTTAACCATCACGTGTCAACACGTGACCATTGGTCACGTGTGAGCACGTGATACCTCATTGAGGTGACCTCTGATTTTTTAATCAGGGAACATATTTTAGAATTTAATTCTATTTATTATTTTAGAGGTCTTAAGAGCCCATCACGTGTCTGCACGTGACCCATGGTCACGTGTGAGCACGCGATGCCCCATTGGGGTCTTTTCTGAGTTTTTATTATATCTTTTAACTTCTCCAGCGGGTTCTTAAAGGTCCATCACGTGTGGACACGTGATGCCTCATAACTTTTGATCCCGGATGAATTATGAAGCCCATAATATATCAAATCGAAGGGTTTTTCGAGATGCTTCCAATACCATCAGAATTTATCTATTTGTCATTCGGGAGTTTGTCAAAAAACAGCCCGGAAGATACTGGTTCGCATTTTCATAAGCGTATTGCTGCCATTTGATACCTTGGGCTCTTTTGCGCAGAAATTTTTGGCGGGAACAAATGCCCCCCACTACTTTGCCCACGTAAGTATATACGTGGGTGAAGTAGTGCAAAGTTATGAGTAGCGTATGACCAGTTTCGGGTCGGTATATAACTTTCAGAATCTTGATCTGAGAAGATAAGGAGCGGACACAAGCGTCGTCATTTATCATTGACTCAAATCTCGACTCTTAAGAGATATAGTTCCAAATTCTCAACTCTATGAGCTGCGCCCTTCCATTTCTTTATGTCTTACTCTGGCGTGGAGTAGTTTATACGCTCATGAGTAACTTCTCCATTTCAGTGGCATGTAGTTTCGGCCAGTGCGGCTCATAGATGGTCCGTCTTGACCTCTTTGCAGGGCAATGATGGCTTAGGAGACAGGGGTAGGATCTTCCACCTAAGACTTTTCAACTTTACGAGCCATGAGGGTCTCATAAAGACTTTTCTCCCTACGAGTCGTGAGGATCGTAGGTGTCTTTTCTCCTTAAGAGTCGTGAGGATTCCTGGGTGTGTTTTCTCTTAAGAGTCGTAAGGATCTCACAAGAGAATTTTCCCTCTTACGAGTCGAGAGGACCCGTAAGCGGTTGTTTCCCTCCTTGTCGAGATTTGACTTTGGAGAGTGAGGTCTGTGAATAGTATGCAAGAGTCCGTTTTGGGCCAACTTGCAGGGCCCCAGTGCTTAGGAAACAGGTTTTTATCCCCATTACCTAAGGCTTTATCTCACGAGTCGAGACGAATCGAGAAGTTCTCGCAGAGACATCAATTTCCTCACGAGTCGAAACGGATCGAGCAGATCTCGCAAGAATATCCTAACGTCACAGTTAACCTCTGCTCTTTACGACAGAGGTCTGTTAGGGTCTGTGGTACTAGGGTTTTGCCCATCGTACCGTCGCATTGGCTGATGTATCCCTCGATAGGCAATCGTGCTGTTCGAGTAGTCCTGCGACTGCCGTGTCTCTGATCCCTTCGGGGGCTGGACAAGACGTCTTCAAACAATCCTCCTAGGCAGTTTGACCGTTGGAAGAGCAAGTGTTAGGAATTTGCCATGCCACTTTTTACTTGAGGTTAGGCTCATTTTGGAAAGCCCCGATGAGTCATAACCACTCCGCGCTGGTGTGAGATGATCTCCGATAGTCTTTCAGGCTTTATATGACTTGCCGTTAAGACCCTGAAGCTAGGAATTTGGCCTTTGCTTCGTTTGCTGGCATTGCGTCTGCTGTATCGAGACGAATGTCGCGGTTGTCTCTAGGTTGCTGGTGAACCGTCGAGGTTTGGAACCAGGGATTTTGTCGTGACTCCTTTTGGTGATGTTGCATCTGCTGTGTCGAGATGAACGTCGAGGTGGTGACCGCTCTGCACTGTGGCGAGATAATCTCCGATTGTCTTTCAGGCTTTATATGACTTGCCGTTAAGACGCATGAAGCGAGGAATTTGGCCTTCACTTAATTTGCTTTGGCGCGTCCGAATCCTGCTGGGGGAAGAACGCTGGGATGACATTTCATCTGCTGTATCGAGACGATCGTCGAGGTGGTGACCACTCCGCGCTGGTGCGAGATGATCTCCGAATGTCTTTCAGGCTTTACATGACTTGCCGTCAAGACCCTGAAGTTAGGAATTTGGCCTTTGCTTCATTTGCTTTGGCGTTGCGTCTGCTGTGTCGAGACGAACGTCGAGGTGGTGACCAATGGTCATACGCGAGCTTTCCTTGGAGAGACCGCAATTGCTTGAGAGTTCTTGGTGAAGGTATTTCCATAATCGCCTTGATTTTCGATGGATCTATTTCGATGCCTCGATGTTGTATGATGAACCCCAGGAATTTGCCCGAGGAAACTCCAAACGCGCATTTGAGAGGGTTCATCTTCGGATTGTATTTCCGAAGACGTTGGAACACTATCTTCAGATGCTCCTAATGCTCCTCGTGTGATTTGCTTTTCACCACGAGGTCGTCAATATAACATTCGACGATTTCTTGTATGAGGTCATCGAAAATCTTGTCATGGCCCTCTGATAGGTAGCGCCAGCGTTCTTCAGACCGAAAGGCATCACTTTATAGCATAATATGCCCAGAGGAGTCCGGAAAGCGATATGCTTCTGGTTTTCGGGATGCATCTTTATTTGATTGTACCCCGATAACCCATCCATGAAGGAGAAGACTTCGTGAGTGGACGTGTTGTCTAACATTAGCTCGGTAATCGGTACGGGAAAATCATCCTTTGGACCGGCCTTGTTGAGGTCCCGGAAGTCCACGCAGATGCGCACCGTCCCATTTTTCTTCATCACTGGGACAATGTTGGCGATCCAGTTGGGGTATTGAACTTCTTGAATGAAGCTGGAGTTGATCAGCTTCTTGACTTCAGGGTTGATGCTCATTTCAAGTTCGAGCCGCATTCTTCTTGGGGCCTGTTTAACTGGCTCGACGTTCGGAGATATCGCCAATTTATGCACAGCTATTTCCGGATTTAGCCCCGGCATCTCGGAATAGTTCCATGCGAAGCAGTCCTTATACTGCATGAGCACATCTTTTAGCGCAGCCACCTGTTCTTTAGACAGCAGCTTGCTGACGAACGTAGGCCGCGGGCCATTTGCCGGTCTCCAAGTCGATTTTCCTTAGGTTGTCCGCCGTAGTATGTATTCCATCTTCCAACTCTTTGGCACTGGTGCAAATTCCGAGATGAACTCATCTCCATCCTCATTTTCGAAGCACCAAGAGAGGTCATTCATATTCTCGGGCACTCCTTCTTCTGACAGCGTTATCACGTGATAGGTATGAGATCGTTTCTAAGACCGATGTTGATCTGGTTCTACTCCTGCTATATACGTTGCTTTTGGCACATGCCTTTGTTGTGGGACTACCTTCCAACTGTTGGATAGAGCGAACATGTCGAGCTGATATTGGCCTTCAACCCAGTTTTTGAAGGTGAAGAAGTCTTCAAGAGGATGTCCTATCGCTCGGTGATAAGAGCAATAATCCGGGCGATGAACCTCGTTTGCTTGTTCGGGATGCTTGGACTCCGGGAGCATAATCATTTGATTTTTCATGATGAGGTCAAATATCTTTCTTGTCTTGTCTTGATGGAAGGAATAAGCTCGACCCATCTTTTTCGTTAGAGACGGATTCCGGCTGACCTTTTCTTGATCACGTGGCCTTTTGGATCCATTTTGCCGCTGTCGAACGTTTTTTACGTTCTTTGACTCGTTTTTGGCTCTGCGTCGGGCCTTTTTCTTGTCTTGGGAATGCAAGGTGGGCTGACGGTGGAGGGCATCGTCATCCTCCGTAGCCTGCTGAAGGAGGCATTGCGTCTTGGCCTTTTCGTAAATGGCCATTTCGCGGCTGTTCCCCGCCGAAACACGGAGACACGACCGGGTAGGTCCGTCTTGCCTGAATTTAGGGGCAGATACTAATTGGTGCTATCCGTCCACCTCTCCGAAGATGCCAAGTTGATTTATGACACCGTGTATCGAAAGTTTAAACGGATGCGACCGATGTAGCAGATTTCGTCAGATCCCCCCTCGTTGAGGGATTTTTGATTGTAGGGACGCTCTTCCCTGCAGGCGCAAGCCCCTGCAGTTAATTATGCTACCGCATCGCGGTAACCACTTTCTCCTTCTCCAGATGGTCACTTCGTGTCATGGGTATTTGTTTTGTTTTTTGTTGCCCGTGGATTGTATACGGAGATTAATTTATGTTTTCTCCTGTAGGGCGTGGATTAGTCCAAATCCGTATCTTCTTAGATTTGGGTTTGAGGTTGGGTTTAAGGATATATTAGTCCCATTTGAGACTAAAATCAACTTAAACGTTTGTTAAGGATACGTTAGTCTAATTTTAGACTAAGATCAACTTAACAGGATCATTTAGATCCAACAAAAGAGCATTTGGGCTCTGCTGTTTAGTTTAGAGACATTGCGGTCAATTAGTTTAGGGACATTACGGTCCAAGGTTAAGGACATCATAGTTCGTGGGTTTAAAGGGACCCCACAGTCTGAGGTTAAGGACATCATAGTCCATGGGCTTAAGGACCCCACAGTCCGAGGTTAAGGACATCATAGTCCATGGGTTTAAAGGGACCCCACAGTCCGAGATTAAGGACATCATAGTCCATGGGTTTAAAGGGACCCCACAGTCCGAGGTTAAGGACATCATAGTCCATGGGCTTAAGGACCCCACAGTCCGTGGAATGATTGGTTATCGGGACCCGTCACCTCTTTGAAGACGTTGAAGGATTATAACGACAAATCTCAAAGGAGTGAAAAGATGTACCCTTGAATCAAAGTTGATTGGGAAATCTGTAGTCTAATTTAGGACTAAGATCAATTAATTAGATTACGAGCACATGGACTCAGTTGAATCTGAATTGAGGACTTATGGCCTACTTGGGCTAAGTCCACTTAAGTTTGAAATGTTGGACCTTTGTTGGACTGTTGAACATTTGTTTGGGTTCAGCCCTCCCATTATTTAGCAATGCTAAACATGGGTTTGGGGATCTGACAACATTTTGTTTTTGGCTGAGCACTAACCATTCATTATAGCTCTGGATTTTAAGGTTCATTTGAAGGGGAAAGTTGCCTCTGGAAAACTTAGCCAATTTGGGCTAAGCTTGGTTTTTAAAATAGTGTTAAACATTAGAGCATATTTGGCGATCACGTGTTCCCACGTGATGCGCTTAAAACAGTGTTAAACATTAGGGACAAAACGCTCAAAATAGTGTTAAACATTAGAAATGAGGTGGTCACGTGGAGTCACGTGAGGCGCCAGAGAATTGGGCCAAACCTCCTTTGTTTTACTCTCAAATCTGCAAATAAGTGTTGAACACTTAGCCTTTGTAATCTTCACGTGTGGGCACGTGATAGTGCCCATGTATTGAGTATTAATTCGTCTGTTTTCCCTCATTTACCCTTTTAAAAAGGTGTTAGTCAGGGGTCACGTGGGGACACGTGAGGCGCCCTAAATTAATATTGCCTTTGGCTTTATTCCCTTTAGTTTTGAGGGTCACATGTGAGCACGTGAGGCATTGCCTCCAAGCTTTTTCTTTCTCATTTTGAGGAGTCTGTTTGAGGGTCACGTGGGAGCACGTGACCTAGTCTTGATCGTTCTTTTCTACTCATTGAGCATGAAGGTCACGTGTTACCACGTGACCAGGTTGGGTACTGATCTCTTTACGTGCAAGGAGAGTTTTAAGTCCCTTGTTTTAAGAATTAAATTCTTTTGTATGGTTAAACCCTAATTTTGTTTAGAGGAATTAAATTCCTATATATTTGGAAGAATTAAATTCTTTAAGCTCAACTCTTCCTCTAAGTTTTGGATCTGCATGGCAGAATCTCCCCGATGAGAATTAAATTCTCAACTTATGGGGAGATCTGCTTCTGCAGATTTTCAACCACGAAGAAGAACTAAGTTCTTGTTTTTAAGAGTTAAACCCTGTTTCTGTTGGAGGAATTAAATTCCTAAGTATTTGGGGGAATTAAATTCCCAAGTATTTGGAAGAATTAAATTCTTCAAACTCAATTCTCCCTCTAAGTTTTGGATTTGCATGGCAGAATCTCCCCGATGAGAATTAAATTCTCAACTTATGGGGAGATCTGCTTCTGCAGATCTTCAACCTAAGGAAGAACTAAGTTCTTATTCTAAGAGTTAAACTCTTAGATTGAGAATTAAATTCTCTTTTATTTTGTGAGAGCTTGTAGAATGAACTTCTTCTTTTTCTTCTCACCTAGAGTTTTTTTCTCTGAAGAGATTTTCTTTTCTCTCTTGAGAATTAAATTCTCCTCTCTGTTGTTGTGTATCTTTTTTCTTCCCTCTTGGTTTTTATTTATAGGAGAAAGAAAAAAATCAGTTTGTTTAGTAAATCTTTCATTGAAAGATTTTAATTGATTTTGTAACCAACATGATCTTTTAAATCACTCAGTGAATTTTATTCACCATTAGATTTTTAATCCAAAAGATCTTTTATCTGTTATTCCTAGCAAATTTCAGGGAAATCTTTCCTTGTATAGAATCTTTCTATAAATTGGTGATTTTTAATCACCATAGGATTTTTAATCCAACGGTGCTCCACTTTACAGAGCACAATCTTTTTGGTTGGAAAGCTCTAGGGAAATCTTTTTCCAATTAGGGTTTTTAATTTCCCTTAATTAGAATTTAATTCTATTAGTTCAGAAGGTTTAAGAGCCCATCACGTGTTAGCACGTGACCCTACCGATTGACTAATTAATTAGAATTTAATTCTATTGGTTTAGAGGGCTCAGGAACCCATCACGTGTTGGCACGCGACCCCACCGATTAATTATTTAATTAGAATTTAATTCTATTGTTTCAGAGGGTTTAAGAGCCTATCACGTGTTAGCACGTGACCCCGCTGATTAATTATTTCCAATTATTTATTTTATTCAGTGCCTACAGGCTTTGCCTATAAATGGTCACGTGTCTGCACGTGATGCCCGGTCACGTGTGGGCACGTGATGCCTCATAACTTTTGATCCTGGATGAATTATGAGGCCCATAATATATCAAATCGAAGGATTTTTTGAGACACTTTCGATACCATCAGAATTTGGTTATTTCTCATTTGGGAGTTTGTCAAAATATAGCCCAAAAAATACTGGTTCACATTTTTTTTAAACGTAACGTTGCCATTTGATGCCTTGGGCTCTTTTGCACAGAAATTTTTTTTTGGTGGGAACAAATGCCCCCCACTACTTTGCCCATGTAAGTATATACGTGGGTGAAGTTGTGCAGAGTAATTCATAGCGTATGACCAGTTTTGGGTTGGTATATAATTTTCAGGATCTTGATCTGAGAAGATAACGAGCGGACACAAGCGTCGTCATTTATCCTTGACTCAAATCTCGACTCTTAAGGGATATAGTTCCAAACCCTCAGCTCCATGAGCCGCACCCTTCTATTTCTTTATGTTTTACTCTGGCGTGAAGTAGTTTATATGCTCATGAGTAACTTCTCCATTTTGGTGGCATGTAGCTTTGGCAAGTGTGGCCCATAGATGGTAGATAACAGTTCATCTTGAACTTTTTATAAGGTAGCGATGGCTTAGGAAACAGGGTTAGGATCTGTTGCCTAAGACTTTCCAACTTTATGAGCCGTGAGGGTCTCACAAAGGCTTTTTCTCCCTACAAGTCGTGAGGATCTCGTAGGTGTCTTTTCTCCTTAGGAGTCGTGAGGACTCCTAAGTGCATTTTCTCCTTAGAATCGTAAGGATCTCACAAGAGAATTTTTTTTATGCGTAAGGACATTAATTTCCCCGCAAGTTGAGACGAAACGAGAGATTCTCGCAAAGACACTGATTTCCTTACGGGTCGAAATGAATCGAGAGGTTCTCGCCAAGGACGCTGATTTTCCTGAATCGAGATAAGAAGCGATGGCTTAGGAAACAGGTTCAGATCTGCTGCCTAAGACTTTTCAACTTTATGAGCCGTGAGGGTCACACAAAGGCTTTTCTCCCTACGAGTTGAGAGGATCTCGTAGGTGTATTTTCTCTTTAGGAATCGTGAGGATTCCTAAGTGTGTTTTCTCTTGAGAGTCGTAAGGATCTCACAAGAGAATTTTCTTCCTTACAAGTCGAGAGGACTCGTAAGTGATTGATGAGTTAACCTACTCCCGAGTCAAAGCATTGCCTCAATAGGGAGGTTGAGGGTTGACTTTGGTTTGTCTGTGCACCGTCGAGTCATGGAACTGGCAACTTTGCCGCGGCTCCGCTTTGCTGACGTTGTATATTCTTGCAGAGACACTGATTTCTCTACGGGTCGGCGCGAATCGAGATGTTCTCGTCAAGGACGATGATTTCCCTGAATCGAGGTATTTGCCAAGGACACCGATTTCCTCGGAGTTGAGACGAATCGAGATATTCCTGCAAAGACACTGATTTCCTTGCGGATCGACGCGAATCGAGATGCTCTCGTCAAGGACGCTGATTTCCCTGAATCGAGGTTTTTGCCAAGGACGCTGATTTCCTCGGAGTTGAGACGAATCTGTTAGTTATATGTATGCCCTAGAGGCCATTACTGTACATAGGATGTATATTGTAGTGGATGCTGGGACGTATATAGGGAGGACTTTCTTGCTCGACATGATAGTATGCTATCTGGTTGAACTTTACCTTAACGTGTATACTGATTGTCTCTCTGTTACATATTGGTAAAGCCCTTAGGATCTGTACTTGACTACCTGGACTATGATGCGGATCATACTAGTGGGGACATGGTAGTCCATAAGTACATCCTTCAAAGTCCCTAGTCGTGGGTGTATCGAGACGGGGCATCGATATACCAGAGTAGACTAGCGTATACCTTCTCGATCCATACAGATAGGCGATGGATGATCCCATATCCATCGGTGTTTGACATCAGAGATGATATACGGGTGCTCAGTAGAGACTGGGTACACTGGACGGACTCGCCGAGAACTCCCAGATGGTATTATACCTCACGTCAGATGGCAGTTCTCTGGTGACACTGGTACAGAGTAGTCTGTTGACCCGAGATCGTCATAGAGTCTTGTGTGGTTCCCACTGTGCTTTGATTTCCATCTTACCACGTCCAAGAGGGCGTGCAAAACGGTGGTTTTTGGGTACAGTCCCGAATCACATGGAGGCAATGAGCGATAGGAGGGGATTCGTCTCTCCCGGTATAGGGGGTTGATGTTGCGCTGTGTTCGATTGGCTATAACAGGAAATCCCTGGCCAGGGTTGCTGAGATTTACTGGTAAGTGTTACCAGTAGTTTCTCGAACAGTTATAGACCTCATATCGACACGACTTATCGAGCTATTGGGGTCTGACGTTTACCACCCCTAGGCGAGATATGCGACATATCAGACGATCAGACCGGACTGTACGGTAGTGTTACTGGTTGGATTCACTGGAGTGTGAGCGGGCTTGCTCGTCGATCTTCAGATCGCTCAATACCCGGGTGGCCGTTACGTTTAGCAGACCGCTTGCGGCTTGTGGGTGTTTGATATGACATCATCTGCTGCCGGCGTATTGACGAGTCTTTAGAGTCCTACACAGAGGTTTCCTGGCTCAAGCGAAACGAAATAGGAGCGCATATGAGATATGTGCGGGACCGAGAATGATACCAGTATGTGATACTGTATTCGATTCTCGCGATTTGTGACATTGATCGGTTATATGCGATATAGCCGGGTTATCGGATCAAGTGTTGATTCGATAAGTTGTTACTGTTGATATTAGTCGGTTATATGCGATATGACCGGATCATTAAATTAAGTGTTGATTTAATGATTTAATGCATAATTATATATTTGATATATTACTTTGCATTAACTAGTATCGGTTCACTTTAGATGGATTTTCTCACTCGGATGTGCGCATTACATATGCGATATGATTTTGTGCACTTGATTGTATCATGTTTGATGATACATGTTTACTTGGTTAAGTGCAAAGAATTAAACCATGGTTAAAAGAATGGTTAGGGTTTCATTTCCTTTATTTATTCATTTTGGAAAAGAGGAGAAAAGAATGGTGGCTTAATTTGGAGTTTAGTTGAAGCTTCATGAAATTTTGATCAAGTCAACCATTCTTATCTCATCCTTAACCCTAACCATTCCCACTAACCATGATTCATTCTCTACACTTGACTCTAGTTAACATTATGATAAGAATTCATTCTCTTTTCTTTTTCAATTATGCTTATCACAATATTCTTCTTCTTCTTCATCTTCTTTCATGAAGAAAAAGCAAGCTCCATCAATGGTGATTGATGGAAATGAGTGAGAAATCCAAAACTAAAGTCTACCCACTTCCTATTTCTTCATCCTCTACCTCTTGCCAAGTAGTAGAGTGTGTTTACTT
The DNA here is from genome assembly GCA_030015575.1 of Agapanthus africanus. Classification (NCBI taxonomy): domain Eukaryota; kingdom Viridiplantae; phylum Streptophyta; class Magnoliopsida; order Asparagales; family Amaryllidaceae; genus Agapanthus; species Agapanthus africanus. The sequence goes on along the minus strand of CM057346.1, from coordinate 574,643,183 downwards.
CACAAGTTTCTTGACTTGGTGAAGTTGTGAGCTTGATCTAGCGATGCCTCGACGTAGATCATCTTCGGCATGGACACCGACGACCTAGCTCCCTTTTTCTCTGACGAAGCCGACTCTAGAGCCCGGATTTGATTTGGACAGCGGAGAGGACCTCGTTGCGGAGCCGTGGAGGTGGAGCACCGGATCTACAAAGGTTGTATTTCCGTATCTCTTAGTTAATTGTTAACTAGTTAGCTTTTTCGCCTAGAAATCTAGCAAACGATCCGTAGTTTAGGGTTTGTAGGCACCATAAAATTTTAATATGGCATGTTCGATGCCTTGTGAGACCTCCTTGGGGTGCCTAGGAACCCTACAGTGGTATCAGAACCTAGCTAGAGCCTTAGGCGAAGTCTAGACGGATTTTGAAGTCCGAACGAACCCGAAAACCCATTACAAACATGCTCTCTGTACTTTTTATAAAAACATGGATTTTTCCAGATTAAAAATTGCCAAAAAATTCAGCAGGGAATTTAATAAGTTACTGTGAAGCACGTTTTACTAAATCAACTACTTAGGCGCGGAACCGCGGCCCCCACCATAGGATGCGCGGCGGTTCTGCGGCCACTGTGCTGATTTAGTAAAAGTGGTTTCCACAGTAATTAATTTCATGTAGTGCTGAGTCTTCTGGGAATGTTTAATATTCATTCAAGAGTTGAATTTTCTGGGGTTGTTTTGGGGATTCGGTATTTCGATCGGATTATCAAATTTCATCTTTTGTGTTTTTCCGGATAATTTTCAGAATATGTTAAAAAGTTCGACCGGATATAAATACCCAATTTTTCCCCTGTTGGGAAATTTCCAAGTGTTGGATTTTTCCGTAGTTTAACGACGTTCTAAGTAGTGCAAGTAACGCGATGGACCCTCTAGAAGACAACAAACCTTAACTCGATTATGTGACCGTCTTGAACTGCCCTTTGAACTTTCGGGTTTGGGGCAGTACGGCGTGCCACATGTGAGGCGTTGGCTTGACCCTTCTACGGCTGGACCGTCGGTACTGAGGCACGAACTGAATGTTGTTAGACTTATTTCATGTGTTGAGCTGTATCGGGAAAACTTGGGTATTCGACTGTTCGATCGGAAAGTTTAACATTTTCTGCTTATCTGGAATGTGATACAATAATTGGGATTCACAAACAGTTATGTGATAACTGAATGAATGTTATAAATCTAGCAGTTTAGTTTCACTTGATATTGAAAAGAGTTTTCGATAATGAGACTAAAATGCGGGATTTATATCTGTTAGGCATGCGATGTCTAAAGAGGTTGCGGATTCCAACTGTTGTAGTTTTACACTTTCTTTCTGTGACCGTAAGTGTAGTATGTTCATATCGCTGGTTTCGTTGCTATACGTCAACGACAATTGGGGTATGCATACTTACTTACGTTGATGACATGTGATGTTATATGTTGCTGGATATGTTATATTGGATCGTCGTATTTGAATAGCCGGGGGTTTTTATGTGAGATGAGTGTTTTTCATTTTCATTCATGTATAAAAACTTGTATGTAATATTCTTTCATTTGGGGCGCTTCCAGGTAGCGGAAGTTGTCACCCTTTGTATATTATTTACTTTTCCGCATTAGGATAGACCCAAGGAGGGGAGCACAAGTAACCGGGTTCTGGGGTCCAGTGGGAGACCAACTCGAGGAGTCGAGTCCGGGTCTCCTAACCCTAGAATTGGCAGGGTTGCTTGCCGCTCTCGTAGGGGTCTAGGGGTGTGGGATTGGCTATTCATCACGACCGTGGAATCCGTGTTTTATACTGGCTCGTATTGAAAACACGGACGTCCTAGTATATCCAATATTTCATATGTTTATTCTGCTGCGATATCTGTGTTGTGACTCTGTGATGGATATAGTATATAGTATATATGATATATTATATAGACGTTACTTATGTTTTACACCCGCGCTAGCCCTGCCCTGCTCTGTCGTTAGTTACCTAACCTAACGGTGCACGAGGGGACATCGAGGCGAATGCGGATGGCATAAGTGTACGTCATATCTATCTGTGATGTTTAGGTTTGTAAATGATGGGACTTCATTAATGTGATTAATGAAAGATAAGAAACCTAAGATGTTGTAGAATCAGATTTTAAAACAAAACAGGTAGCTACAGTTCTTGCTTTGCATAGCGGTATATATGATATACCCTGCACCTTATTCGATGAGGAAAGGACCGAGATCCCTTCACCGGGAGTGACTCCTTTAGCAATAACTGGCAGATGCTACACACTCGGTTTGGCTTTGATTGCTTTTTAAGAGTTTTTGCTTTGCACAGTGATATATATGATATATCCCGCACCTCATTCGACGAAGAAAGGACCGAGATCCCTTCACCGGGAGTGACTCCTTTAGCAAAACTAGAAAAGCCTCAAAATCACTCCATTTCAAAACTTCATTTGATTCTACAACGATATCAAGTTCATTACGCTCATGGTTTTCAGAAAAACCTGGCGTAGCCCTCCGTCATTTCAGATGAGTAGTAGTTAGTATTCGTGCTACGTTTGTTGGCCTGCGTCAAGGCGTAGTGTGCGGTAGCTAACTAATATTTATCTGCTTATACATATGATGCAGATTGGATTAGGGTAGTCGTGCGACTTTGTTGGCCTGCGTCAAGGGTCGTACGGGTGGGTTTAATTCAATCAGGAAATGACGGGTTGAACTTGACTAGCGCACTATGGTTTGTTGGCCTGCGTCAAGGTCATAGCACGCTAGGGGCAAAAGCATTATCGGGAATTTCAAGTGTTGAAATTTGCAATGAGATTGCATACCTTCTATGAGATAGTTGGATCCCGATACCCACTGCGAGTAAGAGTTACTCCTGGGATAGTTTTACACATTGCAATTAGCCGATCAAGTAGGTGTCTAGAAAGGTGTCAACGGGGTTACGCCTCTGGGAAAACGAGGTTTACATTAATTAGGTTCGCGCGAAAGCACGGGGGACCTCCCTCAAAGTACCGACACTGGCCTGGCTGAAAGATTGGCGAACTTGTAGTGTGTAATTAATCCCGGCTAGTCTTTCCTTTTAGGGTTTGAAGGAAGATTTGATAAAAAGCAGTGGGAGCCATCCTGATTAGATAAAATAATAACCAATCTATTCTTGCAAGAGCGCACGCTGAGTGTTTTCTTCTCTCTCTCTCCAGGTAGCGACCATATCACGCCTTAATCAAGATAATAATACGGATTATTGACCGAACCCGCTTGTTATACTGCGCTGGGGAACGTTGGTCCCGCTCCAACTTATAATTGTTATAAGACAGAGCAGGAAATTGGGGATTACCAGAATTCCCGTGCCGCCCAAACGAAGAGAGTGCATATGATGCATCATCTTCGGGTGTGTTCGTTACAAAGAACTGTTTCTCAGTATCCTTTACGTCCTGGGTATGTGATACCAGATCAGGATCCCAGATATGTAATCAGTTACATAGGGCTACAGAAAGGTAGAGAACTGAGAACGGGTGATAAGTTTCATGAGGCAGAAAACGGGGCAAGTGTTGCAGCCAAGTCTGTTGGTCACTGTCACCCTGTATTACCAATACATTGATTCTGAACGAATGTTATTAGATACCGAACCTGATATACAAAATCATATCAGACTCTTTATTAGTAAAGAAAGGATATAATTTTGTATTGTTGGATAATGTTTTGAACATTTCCTATATCAAAAGTTGATCGGTTCAGGCGCGTTATCTAAAAGCATTGATGTTCTAAATCAAACTACAGTTCTTAGTATACAGAACACACACAAGAGGAAGAGTTCAGAAATGAACGAATTCTTCTTGAGGCATTGTAGACTAGGTCAGATCAATGTGACCCGACCAGCTAGAGTTACATATAGATGCATATTTAAATCAGTTTGAATTTACATCTTGTGAAACTCGCCAGTCATGTCATAAAGATAAGATGACCATAGCTCCGTTTACTGGAAACAGAGAAAGAGTTACTGAACTCTTGGGATGATATATGTTGATGTATGTAGGTCCCCTGTCTACACATGCCAAGACCGGTTCTTTGTACTTCATTACATTCTCTGATAATCTCTCGAGATTCAGATCTATGTTCTTGTTGAAACACAAGTCCGAACCTTTTGAGATATTCACGGAATATAAGTTAGAAGTAGAGAACCAAAATACGGGTATAAGTATTATGTCCTTTGATGTGATCGAGGAGGAGAATACTTGAGCACGGAAATCCTGGACTTTTCTAAAGGAGAATGAGATTCTCTCTCAGCATTACTCCTCCGAATACACCATAGCACGATGGTATATCGGGGTGGAGCAATTACACCCTATGTGATAAGGTGTGCTCTATGATGAGTAATACTGAGTTACCTATTTCCTTTTGGGTGTTATGCACTTGAGAAGCTGCATACCTATTGAATAGGGTTCCAATCAAATCAGTTGCCTACCGCTTCATATGTGATATGGAAAGGGAAGAGCCCATGTCTTAAGCTAGTTAAGATTTGAAGTTGTCCGGCCTATGTCTAAAAACAAAATTCGGACAAGCTCGAGGCAAGGTCTGTAATGTAGAACTGGAAAGGTTCCAGCTATACAAACTGCAGCAGATGATTTGATAAAACCAAAGGATTCAGTAGAGACCAACGAACCTCAGCCTCTCCGCCGATCTAGTAGGGATTTCTCACCCACCTGAGAGATACAAAGGTTTCTCTATGACAGTGGGAGCGAGGATTGCATCATGAGATGATGACCCAACTAGCTTCGAGCTGGCCATCAGGGGTAAGACTCTGTAAGAATGGCTGGATGCTTAGTGATCTGAGATGGAATCCTTATACACCAACAAAGTATGGACTTTAGTTGCTATATCTGAAGAGTTAAATCCCCATCAGGAGCAAGTATATCTTGAGAAGATTACTTGGTGTACATGGAAAAGTTGAGACTTTCAAAGCTAGACTTGTTAAAGGTTTTCGTCATCAACCAGGCGTGGATAATGATGAAACCTTTTCAAGTATCTATGCTTAAGTCCATCCAGATCCTACTTACCACGGCTACATACCATGACTACGATATCTGGTGGTTGGGTGTCATGACTGCTTTTCTAAATGATATTTTGGAAGAGAGCGTCTATACGTACACAGCCAGAGGGCTTCGTAGACAGTGGGAGCAGCGGAAACGTGTGCAAGATGCTTTATAGGATAAAGCAGGCATCGCGGAGTTGGAACATCTGTTTTGATGAAGTAGTCAAAGAGTTTGACATCATCAAAATGGTAGATGAACCTTGTATAAACAAAAAGGTAGTAGGGAGTATGGTGGTGATCCTCGTAGAGTACGTGGATGACATACTCTTAATAGGGAAAGAGTTTCATATGCTACGCTTGGTCGATCTCCGTTTATCACTATGATTCTCCATATAGGATCAAAATGATACCTCCTAAATCCTGAGTTTTGGATCTATGAGATAGATTTAAATGGATGTTAGGATTCTCACTAGTTGTAGTGAGATGGTATCAACCGATCCTGGGGAGAATCACTGGAAGGATTCCAGGGTGATAAACATGACTGAGTGTCAGTCACAGGCATTGTCTTAATCCTCAGTAGAGGGATGGTATGTTGGAAGAGTTCCAAGCTAGATACCGTGACATACTAGACGATAAAGGCACGATACATCGCTACTTAAGATACTACCAAAGAGGCTGTTTGGGTGTATATAGGTTCATGAGATGAACTGGGTTCCTACCATTGTGTGACAATGGAAGTGTGGCTTTGGCCAGGGAACCCCTGTCCCATCAGTGATCCAGACATATTCTAAGGCAGTATCACCTGATCGTGGAGATGTTTGATCTCCATGGTGATCAAGGTTAGGAGAGCAGACTAAGAGGACAACACAGCGGATCCACTCACGAAAGGCCTTTTCCCGGAGAGAGACTTTTATGGGATGGTTGAGTATGAGATACTACAACCACTGCTACAGATGGCCCTAGTGCAAGTGGGAGATTGTTAGTTATATGTATGCCCTAGAGGCCATTACTGTACATAGGATGTATATTGTAGTGGATGCTGGGACGTATATAGGGAGGACTTTCTTGCTCGACATGATAGTATGCTATCTGGTTGAACTTTACCTTAACGTGTATACTGATTGTCTCTCTGTTACATGTTGGTAAAGCCCTTAGGATCTGTACTTGACTACCTGGACTATGATGTGGATCATACTAGTGGGGACATGGTAGTCCATAAGTACATCCTTCAAAGTCCCTAGTCGTGGGTGTATCGAGACGAGGCATCGATATACCAGAGTAGACTAGCGTATACCTTCTCGACCCATACAGATGGGCGATGGATGATCCCATATCCATCGGTGTTTGACATCAGAGATGATATACGGGTGCTCAGTAGAGACTGGGTACACTGGACGGACTCGCCGAGAACTCCCAGATGGTATTATACCTCACGTCAGATGGCAGTTCTCTGGTGACACTGGTACAGAGTAGTCTGTTGACCCGAGATCGTCATAGAGTCTTGTGTGGTTCCCACTGTGCTTTGATTTCCATCTTACCACGTCCAAGAGGGCGTGCAAAACGGTGGTTTTTGGGTACAGTCCCGAATCATATGGAGGCAATGAGCGATAGGAGGGGATTTGTCTCTCCCGGTATAGGGGGTTGATGTTGCGCTGTGTTCGATTGGCTATAACAGGAAATCCCTGGCCAGGGTTGCTGAGATTTACTGGTAAGTGTTACCAGTAGTTTCTCGAACAGTTATAGACCTCATATCGACACGACTTATCGAGCTATTGGGGTCTGACGTTTACCACCCCTAGGCGAGATATGCGACATATCAGACGATCAGACCGGACTGTACGGTAGTGTTACTGGTTGGATTCACTGGAGTGTGAGCGGGCTTGCTCGTCAATCTTCAGATCGCTCAATACCCGGGTGGCCATTACGTTTAGCAGACCCCTTGCGGCTTGTGGGTGTTTGATATGATCATCATCTGCTGCCGGCGTATTGACGAGTCTTTAGAGTCCTACACAGAGGTTTCCTGGCTCAAGCGAAACGAAATAGGAGCGCATATGAGATATGTGCGGGACCGAGAATGATACCAGTATGTGATACTGTATTCGATTCTCGCGATTTGTGACATTGATCGGTTATATGCGATATAGCCGGGTTATCGGATCAAGTGTTGATTCGATAAGTTGTTACTGTTGATATTAGTCGGTTATATGCGATATGACCGGATCATTAAATTAAGTGTTGATTTAATGATTTAATGCATAATTATATATTTGATATATTACTTTGCATTAACTAGTATCGGTTCACTTTAGATGGATTTTCTCACTCGGATGTGCGCATTACATATGCGATATGATTTTGTGCACTTGATTGTATCATGTTTGATGATACATGTTTACTTGGTTAAGTGCAAAGAATTAAACCATGGTTAAAAGAATGGTTAGGGTTTCATTTCCTTTATTTATTCATTTTGGAAAAGAGGAGAAAAGAATGGTGGCTTAATTTGGAGTTTAGTTGAAGCTTCATGAAACTTTGATCAAGTCAACCATTCTTATCTCATCCTTAACCCTAACCATTCCCACTAACCATGATTCATTCTCTACACTTGACTCTAGTTAACATTATGATAAGAATTCATTTTCTTTTCTTTTTCAATTATGCTTATCACAATATTCTTCTTCTTCTTCATCTTCTTTCATGAAGAAAAAGCAAGCTCCATCAATGGTGATTGATGGAAATGAGTGAGAAATCCAAAACTAAAGTCTACCCACTTCCTATTTCTTCATCCTCTACCTCTTGCCAAGTAGTAGAGTGTGTTTACTTCACAAGTTTCTTGACTTGGTGAAGTTGTGAGCTTGATCTAGCGATGCCTCGACGTAGATCATCTTCGGCATGGACACCGACGACCTAGCTCCCTTTTTCTCCGACGAAGCCGACTCTAGAGCCCGGATTTGATTTGGACAGCGGAGAGGACCTCGTTGCGGAGCCGTGGAGGTGGAGCACCGGATCTACAAAGGTTGTATTTCCGTATCTCTTAGTTAATTGTTAACTAGTTAGCTTTTTCGCCTAGAAATCTAGCAAACGATCCGTAGTTTAGGGTTTGTAGGCACCATAAAATTTTAATATGGCATGTTCGATGCCTTGTGAGACCTCCTTGGGGTGCCTAGGAACCCTACAGAATCGAGGTATTCCTGCAAAGACACTGATTTCTCAGCGGGTCGATGCGAATCGAGGTTTTGCCAAGGACACCGATTTCCCTCGGGTTGAGACGAATCGAGGTATTCCTGCAAAGATACTGATTTCTCTGCGGGTCGACGCGAATCTAGGTGCTCTCGTCAAGAACGCTGATTTCCCTGAATCGAGGTTTTAGCCAAGGACACTGATTTCCTCGGAGTTGAAACGAATCGAGATATTCCTGCAAAGACGCTGATTTCTCTGCGGGTCGATGCGAATCGTGTCATGCCCCGCTTCCCGGTATACGGCGAAGGGGACGTGACTGGTCCGCTGCGTATTTACTGTGAAGTAATACGCTAAGCGTATCTAAGCAATATAAAAGTAATCACAAGAGACAAGAGATATAAAAATAACAACAACTTTATTTATTAATATTCTTTTGTACAATGCATGAAAAGGAAATACAACTGAAGTAAAAACGATGCCTAAATAATGGCATAATAGGAAATTAAAGGTACCGAATGGAAATGTACAATGTCCAGAGCTTGGGGTCTTCGAGGAACTGATCCAAGTCTTCACTGGTGGGCTCGATCTCTGCTGTGTCCAGATCACCTGACGACATTCAAAGAAGAAAGAAATAGAATGTCATCAGCGAACAGGTTGCTCGGTAAGTCCCAAAGTTAAGGGAGAAATAGAAAAGATAGAATAAGAATGTATCTTTTAAGTTGTATAATATTGTAGAATATTGTGTTAACGCTGTTGTTTATAGCTTGGTACAGAAGGATGCCAGTGTATACGAGAGGGGTCTCTATATGCTAGAGTCCAGGGCAAACTGAAAGTACAAGGAACCGTTATGCCACGGTACAACAGCAACAGGATTCATGTTAGGTGTCTTAATCTTACTGTCTTGTGCCACTTTTAACACCTTCCGTACCAATCTACCCCTTAAACCCCGTAGTGTTTTGATTGTATTGTTATATTGTATTGTATAAGTTGTATAGTTGGATGACTGACCGAAACCATGATATCAGTAACGGATGTAATGGATGTAAACTGAATCATGTAAATGGAAAGTATATCCATGGTTTGGTTCAGTCAAGTTGAATAGATTGATAACTGGATTCATGGATTCGTGTGTTCATGTTGAATTGTAATATTGTAAATTTATATGGTACTTGAATCATATTCAAGTCGAATTATGATCAGACTTAAATTCGAGTCAGACAGTAGAGAGGTAAATCGAAGTCCTATATTTACTAGGGTCCTTAGGGTAATTTATAAAACTTGAGGGGGTTTTATGTAAAAATACTTTTGTATAGTTTTCAAGATGCACCCCAAGTATTTATTATTCATCTTTAGAGTTGTAATGAATGTGGATTTTATATTGTGATATTTCTAGTGAAAATATCCTAATTTCATAAATAAAGGTATTTATTTATAATATTGATTTATTTGGATTTCATGGTATTTTAGTGTAAAATTTGTTCTTGTGATTTTTAGAAAAAAGTGGAATATTTATATCATAACAAAATAGGTATTTTAATGATAAATATACATATATTTATACAAAAATAATTTTAATAAATTTTTTATATTCTAAAAATCTCATTTTCTTAAGATGTCGTATTTTAAATCCTTCGAGACTGAATGCTCCTTGCGGAGGTCTGAATCTCGTACTACTAAGCCCGAGTATGTGCGATAAACCGCACCATCCCGAACGGGTTCCCCAAAATGGGTTGTAGCGGCGCTTTGCAAAGATTTTATAAATACTAATCTTTTAGAAGACGGTTTTATTAAGTAAATGGTATTTATTTGTAAAGATGTCGATTTTTCGTATTCTATGTTCTGGTGACAAGTTCAAATCACCTCTTCACCGCCAATTGTGGCCAGGTAAGTACAAGTGAAGAAAGGAGGGATCCACTCACGAATCACGTGAGACGGGCCTTTTAAAGTTACCTTTCTCACTTGTTTAGCCTAGACACCATAAAGTCAGGTTTAGATAAACGACTGAAAGTTCACGACTTTCCTAATAAATGTGACAGTCCTTAATTGGATGGGTCTAGATATATTTTATTATTTTAAAAGTTATGTATTTATAAAAATGTATCAATACTAAAAGTTTTATTACGTAAAGGGTGTTTTAATGAAAAGGTTTGTTTTCTCGTATTCTAAATTTCCAAGATTATAGTACTATGTTTAGATGGGAGTGTGTGAGGAGGTAGGTCATTATCTCGTGCTCTACTTATAGTTATAGCAAGTTTAATGGAGTTCAATGTGAAATTGGAACAATGTGGTATTTAAGTGAAAAATGTGATAAATGGAAAAGTTATCATTTCATGAATTGAAACTTGATCAATTTATTTGTTTAGTGTTTAATAGTCAACATGAGGAAGTTTAATCATGACTGCATTAGTGAGAAGTGAAATTTGTAAGAAAACCGAATCGGAAATCGGTTTTGTTCCGATTCCGTCGGGTTTGTAAATTCGTATTTTAGAAAAAAAAAAGAGAGATAGAGTTTGGAATGGGACTTACGGGTTTGGACAAACACGAGAGTGATAAGGAAGAAGAGGGTTCGCCGGTACGTCGATTCGTCGCCGAGAGTTCCTAGCACCATCACCGGAATTTCGCCGTCGATTTCGTCGGAACTTCGCCTTTCGCTCGTTTTCAAAGTACACAATATTTTCCTGAGATTTTGAGAGAGTGGACTCAGAATTTTGGGATGAGAGGGTAGGGGGTAGGGGTGTATTTATAGGGTTAGGCTAGGGTTAGGGTAGATGTAGGGTTTTTAATTAAAAAATGAAAAAATATATGAAAAAATCATTAAAAATGGAGTAAAAGAGGTATTCAAAGCCCTCTGAAAACGATCTGCACAATTAAAGTATGCAGGAGAGTAGAGTAGCCTAAGAGCCCCAACTTTGATGTTGGGGACTCGGCCGGTCCGCCGGCCGACTCGGCCGAGTCAGGCCGAGTCGGGGTCTCGGGAGGTGGGGGGTCGCCGGGGGTAGCTACTGGTACTTTTAACTTTTCATGGGTAGTGGGGTTTTTGTGAGAAAACACGTGTTGACTGTTGGTATTCTAAAAATTTCAAAACAAATTAATATTAAAAATAATGTGGGGCAGGGGATTTGAACTCTAGTGGCTTGGTTCAGCAGTGCAAGGTATTACCAATGAGCTACAAGCTCCTTCTTGTAATTATGGTGTGAAATAAATACTTAAAGAGATATCAGCAATATTAAATATTCCAAGTATACTTTGAATTTAAATCAATTTTTTGTACATTAAAAATGGAGTTGTTACGGTCTACCCTCCTTACAAAATTTCGTCCTCGAAATTTACAACTTTTATTTGAGAACTAGTTTACAAAGAGGTGGGGATATCTAGTACGCATTTCATCCTCCCTTTCCCAAGTGGACTCTCCTGGAGTGTCTTTCCTCCACATCACTCGGACCAAATTAACTTTCTTGTTCCGAAATGTCTTCACTTTCCTGTCCAGGATCCCCACAGGCTGTTGCTCACAAGACAAATCGGGCTGTATAGTGAGCTCGGAATGATCGAGAACATGGCTGGAGTCACTCACCTACCTTTTGAGTTGGGATATGTGGAACACGTTATGCACTCCTTCCAATGAAGGTGGAAGCGCTAAGCGGTATGCCACTTCACCGACTCGTTCGAGTATGTCGAACGGTCTAATATATCTTGGACTTTGTTTACCCCGTCTTCCAAATCGGATCACTCCGCGGTTCGGAGATATCTTCAAGAACACATGATCTCCTGGCTTGAACTCTAGATGACGTCTTTTTGCATCAGCCCAGTGCTTCTGTCGATCTTGGGCTATGCGCATCCTTTCCCTGATAGTACGAACCACATCAACAGTCGCTACTATCATCTCTGGTCCAAGAAGTTCCCTATCTCCGATATCGTCCCAACTTAATGGCGATCGACACTTCCTTCCATACAATGCTGCAAAAGGTGCCATTCCTATACTTGCTTGGTAGCTGTTGTTATACAAAAACTCCACAAGATGTAAGTGATCTTCCCACGATCCTTTGAAGTCTAACATACATGCTCTGAGCATATCTTCCAAGATCTGAATAGTTCGTTCCGACTGACCATCTGTTTGTGGATGATAAGCCGTGCTGAAGTTCAGACTTTTTCCCAAGCTTGCTTGCAGACTCTGCCAAAATTGCGATCGAAACCTGGTGTCACGATCGGAGACAATGCAGACCGGTACTCCATGAAGTCTCACAATTTCCTGTATGAGCTCATGGGTATCAGAGATAGTACATTATGAAGAGTTTAAATCTTACGTAGATTATTACCTCCATGTACTTCTTTGCTAGTATCTCAGTAGATTGGCCAACTCGAAATGGGATGAAGTGAGCCGACTTTGTGAGTCGATCCACAATGACCCATACGACATCGTTATCCTTTGTGCTGCGAGGAAGAGCAGTCACAAAATCCATCGTGATGTGTTGCCACTTCCATTCTGGGATTGGTAACGGTTGAAGTAATCCCGCAGTCCTGTGATGTTCAGCCTTTACTTGCTGACACACCAAGCATTTTGCGACGCTTCTGGCTACTTCACGCTTCATTCCATGCCACCAATAATTTTGACGTAGATCTTTGTACATTTTGGTACCTCCAGGGTGTACTGAGAAGGGAGAGCCGTGAGCTTCTTTCATTAACTCTTCCCGAACAGGACCTTTTGGTATACACAATCTGCTGCCGTATCTCAAAGATCCGTCTTAATGGATGATGAAGTCTGTTCTGAGTCTATTCTCCACTTGTTCTCTTATCTTTTGAAACATAGCATCACTTGCTTGGGCTGCTTTGATCTGATTGACAATGGTTGATTGAACTTGTAAATTCATCAAACTTGAAGTATTACCTGGCATGACTACTTCGATCTCCATCTGATGCAAGTCTTGTTGAAGCTTCCATTGAGTGGTGAGATTCATCGATAATGTTGACGACTAAGAGCATCAGGTACCACATTCACCTTCCCTGGGTGATATTGCAAGTTGATGTCAAAGTCCGTCATGAGTTCTAACCATCTTCTCTGCCGCATATTCAACTCCTTCTGAGTAAACACATACTTCAGGCTCTTATGATCTGTGTAGATGTTCACTCGTTCACCAAGTAAATAATGGCGCCAAATCTTGAGAGCAAAGATGACGGCTGCCAATTCCAAAACATGCGTCGGATAATTGCGCTCATGAATCTTCAGCTGTCTTGAAACATAAGCCACAACTTTACCGTGTTGATGTAGAACACATCCTAATCCCTTACCGGATGCATCGCAATGCACTTCGAATCCTTCAGATTGATCCGGTATAACGAGAATAGGTGCTGATGTCAACCTTGACTTGAGTTCTACGAAAACTTGTTCGCATGCTTCTGACCACACAAATTCTTCATCTTTACGTATGAGCTTGGTCAGGGGTGTTGCTATCTTCGAAAATCCTTCAATGAACCTTCTGTAATACCCAGCTAAACCTAAGAAACTCCGAATGTCCTTCACTGACTTTAGTGTAGGCCATTCGCTAACTGCTGAGACTTTTGCTGGATCCACTGAGATTCCTTCTCCTGATACGATATGTCCAAGAAAACCAACTTGCTTTAGCCAAAACTCGCACTTGCTGTACTTGGCATAGAGCTGATGTTGTCGAAGAGTTTCCAGGACAATTCGTAGGTGTTCTGCATGCTCTTTCCGATTCTTAGAATACACTAGGATGTCGTCAATGAAGATGACAACAAACCTGTCTAAGTACTCCCGAAAAACTTGATTCATTAGGTTCATGAATATTGCGGGTGCGTTGGTCACTCCAAATGGCATCACGAGAAATTCGTAATGTCCATAGCGAGTTCTGAAGGCTGTTTTATGAATATCAGCTTCCTTGACCTTCACCTGATGATAACCTGAACGAAGATCCAATTTAGAGAAAACACAAGATCCACTTAGCTGATCGAATAAATCGTCGATGCGCGGAAGTGGATACTTGTTCTTTATAGTGACTTCGTTCAAGGCTCTGTAATCGATGCACATTCTGTATGAACCTTCCTTCTTCTTCACAAGTAGTACAGGTGATCCCCAACTTGAAGTGCTGGGACGAATCTATCCTTTCGTCAGTAATTCGTCCAACTGTGTTCGAACTTCCTTCAAACCATCCGAACTTAAACGATAGGGTGCTTTGATCACCGATTATGCTCCTGGTACTAAATCAATACTGAATTCAAGAGCTCGATCAGGAGGCAAACCTGATATATCGTCAGGAAATACATTGTCGAACTCTCGAACCACATTTGGTCTTGATTCTTCCTCCGCTTGAGCTGCTGCAACTACTGCTTCTCTTGGCTTCGCTTTGTAAGTACTTGGCTCCAGTGTACGGTCTCCGCTTTTGAAATAGAAGACCGGATGGTCTGGAATCTCGAATACTACCCTTCTTTGACGACAGTCAATGGTAGCATAAAAAGTTCCAAGCCAATCCATTCCTAGAACCACATCGAAGTTCGGTATGTCCAGCACTTTGAAGTCAGCATAAAACTCTCTGCTGCAGACGACGACTGGATACAAACGGTATCCCATGGTTGCCTTTAGAACGCCATTTCCTGAACTGACATTCCAGCTGGATACAAGCGGTGAGACTGGAATCGCATGGGTTCGGACAAACCGTTGCAACATAAAGCAGTGCAATGCTCTAGTATCAAACAGTGCTAGTGCAGGTAGTGAGGTTATTAAGATTGTACCTAAGGTATGTGGGATTTGTTTTAGGTATAGGGAAATGTATGTAGCTAAGTAGCAAGATTGAAAGGAAAGGTTTGAGAAGAAAAGTTTACCGGTGATAACTTGGCCAGTGGCCTCAGCTTCTTCCACGGTCATCGTGAAAGCCTGGCGCCTTGGTACATTCCTCCTGGCCGGAGGAGCATTCCTCGGAACGTTCCTTTGAGCTTGATGGAACTGACGAGGAGGTGGTGCAGCTTGTGGTCCTCTGGGTGGTGCAGGTAGTGCAAGTCTTGGAGCAGGTGTTTGAAGAGCCGGTCGCTGTGGGTAGGTAACTGCTGTCCTGGGTGTAGCAACTGGATTTTGCTTTTGGGGACAAGACCCAATATCATGAGCAGCTGAGCCGCAGATCAAGCAAAGATGGTTGGCTCGCCGGCAGTTTTTCATCATATGTCCAGTTCTCTTACAGTAGGTACAAAAGGCTGGGCTGGGACGGTTGTTTTGTACTCCGGGTCACCTTGTCATAAAAGATGGCCTGGACGAGGCTCCTCCTGCCATCTGGTTGGCAGGACGCTTAAATCCAGCAGATTGAGATCTTCCCCTCGCCTTTACCACTGCCTTATAACGGCGGGCAGCTTTCAGAGCCGATTCATGAGTCGAAAAATCTCCTGTGGCCAGTGCAGCCTGGATTTCTGAATCCAAACCTTGTTGAAAGCGACGGGCTCTGATCTCATCCGTCGGTATAAGGTGTGCCGCAAATTTGTTAAAAATATTGTGTTAGCTGTGTAATAAGTGATATAAAAAAAATTTCGAATTATTGAGACATATCTTACCGACTGAGCATGGTGAACTCATCGTCATACTCATCTACTGTCTTGGTCCACATCGAACCTTGTTGCAGATGGATGAACTGCTGTTCCATGTCGAACCTGGCAGTCTCATGGAAGTACTTAGCGTCGAACATGTCGCGGAAAGTCTTCCATTCGATAGGCTGTTCAAGACGGCTTTCTTCCGCCTTCCACCAGTTGCGAGCATTGTTCGTGAGCTGCAATTTCGCCACACGAACCCAAGCTATGTCTAGCACTTGTGCTGCCGCCAGATCATCCTCTATGCTCTGTGCCCATTCCTCAGCTTCAAGTGGCTTCCCTTTTCGGAGAACTGTTTGGGGTGTAAAGCCCTAAATTGCTTTACCCTGGGTGCGTCTGCCTCGGGACGGTTCATTAAAAGAGCAGTCTGCTGCTGCTGTCCCTCCAGGAGGCTTCGGATTGCCTCAAGCAGAACCGGCTGCTCGTTGATCGGAGCAAGGACGATATGTGTGAGTGGTAGGGCTAGAGGTGTGTTGTTGACATTGGTGCTGGTGTTGTTCGGGGAATCCATAATCTTGAAGAAAAATTTGGGTTAGGACAGATTCAAAATATTTGAAATGATAAGATTCAATGAATATGAAATTGTAAAATTCAAGGAACATGAATTGTAAAGAATGTTTTAGTTGCTGGTTCTTGTGTTATATTGCTTAGTTTGTTCACGCAGAACAGAACTGCATAGTATGATTCTATACAGCTCTGACCTGCATGGGCCACCAACAAAACCTGTCACGCCCCGCTTCCCGGTATACGGCGAAGGGGACGTGACTGGTCCGCTGCGTATTTACTGTGAAGTAATACGCTAAGCGTATCTAAGCAATATAAAAGTAATCATAAGAGACAAGAGATATAAAAATAACAGCAACTTTATTTATTAACATTCTTGTGTACAATGCATGAAAAGGAAATACAACTGAAGTAAAAACGATGCCTAAATAATGGCATAACAGGAAATTAAAGGTACTGAATGGAAATGTACAATGTCTAGAGCTCGGGGTCTTCGAGGAACTGATCCAAGTCTTCACTGGTGGGCTCGATCTCTGCTGTGTCCAGATCACCTGACGACATTCAAAGAAGAAAGAAATAGAATGTCGTCAGCGAACAGGTCGCTCGGTAAGTCCCAAAGTTAAGGGAGAAATAGAAAAGACAGAATAAGAATGTATCTTTTAAGTTGTATAATATTGTAGAATATTGTGTTAACGCTGTTGTTTGTAGCTTGGTACAGAAGGATACCAGTGTATACGAGAGGGGTCTTTATATGCTAGAGACCAGGGCAAACTGAAAGTATAAGGAACCGTTATGCCACGGTACAACAGCAACATGATTCATGTTAGGTGTCTTAATCTTATTGTCTCGTGCCACTTTTAACACCTTCCGTACCAATCTACCCTTTAAACCCCATAGTGTTTTGATTGTATTGTTATATTGTATTGTATAAGTTGTATAGTTGGATGACTGACCGAAACCATGATATCACTAACGGATGTAATGGATGTAAACTGGAATCATGTAAATGGAAAGTATATCCATGGTTTGGTTCAGTCAAGTTGAATAGATTGATAACTGGATTCATGGATTCGTGTGTTCATGTTGAATTGTAATATTTTAGATTTATATGGTACTTGAATCATATTCAAGTCGGATTATGATCAGACTCAAACCCGAGTCAGACAGTAGAGAGGTAAATCGAAGTCCTATATTTACTAGGGTCCTTAGGGTAATTTATAAAACTTGAGGGGGTTTTATGTAAAAATACTTTTGTATAGTTTTCAAGATGCACCCCAAGAATTTATTATTCGTTTTTAGAGTTGTAATGAATGTGGATTTTATATTGTGATATTTCTAGTGAAAATATCCTAACTCCATAAATAAAGGTATTTATTTATAATATTGATTTATTTGGAATTCATGGTATTTTAGTGTAAAATTTGTTCTTGTGATTTTTAGAAAAAAGTGGAATATTTATATCATAACAAAATAGGTATTTTAATGATAAATATACATATATTTATACAAAAATAATTTTAATAAATTTTTTATATTCTAAAAATCCCATTTTCTTAAGATGTCGTATTTTAAATCTTTCGAGACCGAATGCTCCTTGCGGAGGTCTGAATCTCGCACTACTAAGTCCGAGGATGTGCGATAAACCACACCATCCCGAACGGGTTCCCAAAAATGGGTTGTAGAGGCGCTTTGCAAAGATTTTATAAATACTAATCCTTTATAAGACGGTTTTATTAAGTAAATGGTATTTATTTGTAAAGATGTCGATTTTTCCGTATTCTATGTTCTTGTGACAAGTTCAAATCGCCTCTTCACCGCCAATTGTGGCCAGGTAAGTACAAGTGAAGAAAGGAGGGATCCACTCACGAATCACCGTGAGACGGGCCTTTTAAAGTTACCTTTCTCACTTGTCTAGCCTAGACACCACAAAGTCAGGTTTAGATAAACGACTGAAAGTTCACGACTTTCCTAATGAATGCGACAGTCCTTAATTGGATGAGTCTAGATATATTTTATTATTTTAAAAGTTATGTATTTATAAAAATGTATCAATACTAAAAGTTTTATTAAGTAAAGGGTATTTTAATGAAAAGGTTTGTTTTCTCGTATTCTAAATTTCCAAAATTATAGTACTATGTTTAGATGAGAGTGTGTGAGGAGGTAGGTCATTATCTCGTGCTCTAATTATAGTTATAGCAAGTTTAATGGAGTTCAATGTGAAATTGGAACAATGTGGCATTTAAGTGAAAAATACGATAAATGGAAAAGTTATCATTTCATGAATTGAAACTTGATCAATTTATTTGTTTAGTGTTTAATAGTCAACATGAGGAAATTTAATCATGATTGCATTAGTGAGAAGTGAAGTTTGTAAGAAAACCGAATCGGAAATCGGTTTTGTTCCGATTCTGTCGGGTTTGTAAATTCGTATTTTAGAAAAAGAGAGAGAGAGAGAGTTTAGAATGGGACTTACGGGTTTGGACAAACACGAGAGTGATAAGGAAGAAGAGGGTTCACCGGTGCGTCGATTCATCGCCGAGAGTTCCTAGCACGATCACCGAAATTTTGCCGTCGATTTCGTCGGAGCTTCGCCTTTCGCTCGTTTTCAAAGTACACAATATTTTCTTGAGATTTTGAGAGAGTGGGCTCAGAATTTTGGGATGAAAGGGTAAGGGGTAGGGGTGTATTTATAGGGTTAGGCCAGGGTTAGGGTAGATGTAGGGTTTTTAATAAAAAAATGTAAAAATATATGAAAAAATCATTAAAAATGGAGTAAAAGAGGTATTCAAAGCTCTCTGGAAACGATCTGCACAATTTAAGTATGCAGGAGAGTAGAGTAGCCCAAGAGCCTCAACTTTGATGTTGGGGACTCGGCCGTCCGGCCGAGTTCGGCCGGCGGCGCCGGCCGACTCGGCCGAGTCAGGCCGAGTCGGGGTTTCAATAGGTAGGGGGTCGCTGGGGGTAGCTACTGGTACTTTTAACTTTTCATGGGTAGTGGGGTTTTTGTGAGAAAACACGTGTTGACTGTTGGTATTCTAAAAATTTCAAAACAAATTAATATTAAAAATAATGTGGGGCAGGGGATTTGAACTCTGGTGGCTTGGTTCAGCAGTGCAAGGTATTACCAATAAGCTACAAGCTCCTTCTTGTAATTATGGTGTGAAATAAATACTTAAAGAGATATCAGCAACATTAAATACTCCAAGTATACTTTGAATTTAAATCAATTCTTTGTACATTAAAAATGGAGTTGTTACAAATCGAGATGCTCTCGTCAAGCACACTGATTTCCCTGAATCGAGGTTTTTGCCAAGGACACTGATTTCCTCGGAGTTGAGACGAATCAAGATATTCCTGCAAAGACACTGATTTCTTTGCGGGTCGACGCGAATCGAGATGCTCTCGTCAAGGACGCTGATTTCCCTGAATCGAGGTTTTTGCCAAGGACACTGATTTCCTCGGAGTTGAAACGAATCGAGGTATTCCTGCAAAGACACTGATTTCTCTGCGGGTCGACGCGAATCATGATGCTCTTGTCAAGGACGCTGATTTCATTGAATCGAGGAGGTTGCCAAGGATACTGATTTCCCTGGGGTTGAGACGAATAGAGGTACTCCTGCAAAGACACTGATTTCTCTGCAGGTCGACGTGATTCGAGATGCTCTCGTCTAGGACGCTGATTTCCCTGAATCGAGGTTTTTGAGTTGACTTCATTCCGAGACGGGGTCATTGGATGACTCCAGGTTGTCTGTGAACCATAGAGTCTTGGAACTGGGGACTTTGCCGTGGCTCCGATTGATGGTATAGCATGTGTGTCCTGCTGGAATGAGGAGGCACACCGTTGTTGGTCTTCAGGCAGTAGATGTGGCCATCGAGATTTGGAACTAGGGACTTTGCCATGGCTCCGCTTCATTGCGACTCTGAGGTCGGTTGTTGACGTTACGTCTGCATCTGGTTGGAGTGAGGAGAAACGCCGTTGGTGATCTCTAGGCTGTCTGTGAACCGTCGAGATTTGGAACTAGGGGACTTTGCCATGGTTCCGTTGTTTTGACCCTGGGGTCGTTTGTTGACGTCGCATCTGCATCCTGCTGGAGTAAGGAGAAACGTCGTTGGTGATCTCTAGGTTGTCTGTGAACCGTCGAGATTTTGAACTAGGGGGCTTTGCCGTGGCTCCGTTTGTTGATGTTGCATCTGCATCCAATTGGATGGAGGAAGAATGCCGGTGTTGATCTCTAAGTTGTCGATATTGACGTCGAGACCCTGAAGCTAGGGATCTTCCTTCGCTTCGTTTGTTGACATTGTGTCTGCAATATTGCGGCGAATGTCAAGATTGTCTCTAGGTTGTCTATGAACCGTCGAGATTTGGCTTCGCTTCTACGAAGCCTGGTGGGACGATAGGGTTCCCTTTTTGTTTGTGCCCATGGATTGTATACAGGGGTCAATGTGACCTCACTTGCAGGGCAAAAAGTTTCATTTCATTTCATTTTTATTTCTTTCCGCGATGCTCTATCATTTCAGCTTTTTATATCGCGAAAGTCGTGATTGCTCAATCATTTCGGCTATTTTTCTTTTTACTTGCTGCTTTTTATTGCGAGTTGCCCAATCATTTCGGCTGTTTTTGTATGCATATATTTTTACTTGCTGATTTCGTTGCAAGTTGCCCCATCATTTCGGCTATTTCATATGCATTTTTGGTTCGCTGATTTTTTATCGCGAGTGTGGAACTTGGAATCTGGTGCCAATCTCAGCATCAGCATTGCTGCGACTGAAATATTGCCAGGAGAGAATCATCATTTGCCTCTGTCGATGTCAAACAAAGGTGGCTTTGCAAGCAGGGTTAGGATCCAATTGACTAAGGCTTTTGACTTCATGAGCCATAAGGGTCTCATAAAGGTGTTTCTCCCTACGAGTCGTGAGGATCTCGTAGGTGCGTTTTCTCCTTAGGAATCGTGAGGATTTCTAAGTGTGTGTTCTCTTATAAGTCGTACGGATCTTACAAGAGTGTTTTCTCCTTACAAGTCGAGAGGACCTATAAGTGTTTGTTCGCCGTGTGAGCATATCCCTAGTCGCTGATAGGACTCTGTTAGGGAAATGTTCATTCGTGCCCGTGGATTGTATACAAAGGTCAATATTGAACCGCTTGTAGGGCAAAATCGGGGAGTATGACCGCTTAAGAACAGGTTCAGATCCCTGTAACTTTAAGGCTTTTGAATCTTATGAGCCGTGAGGGTCTCATAAAAGGGTTCTCCTTACGAGTCGTGAGGATCTCGCAAGTGTAATCTCTCCTTAGGAATCGTGAGGATTCCTAAGTGTGTTTCTCCTTTGTGAGTCGTAAGGATCTCACGTAGGTAGTTTCTCCTTACAGGGTCGAGAGGACCTTGCAAGTATCTTTTGACGAGATTGCGCCCTTTCGGGTTTTCACAAAACTCGCCAATAGTCCCGCTGATTTTACTCATGGAGCCCTTTCGGGTTTTCATCCGTGCCCATTTCGCTTATGGACGTACCGTTTTTTTTAACACCACGTCAGCCGGGGGACGCCGCGGGTTTGTATTAGTTTAACGACGTTTCGGTCAGACGTTCATAGATCCGAGATTTTTCGGGCAACGTACGATTACGCAGCTAGATTTTCTCGCAAATCTTTGCATCTTTTGTGTCGAAGGTGGATTCCTTGAAGAGAGGGCCGAGGGCGATTTCTTCATCAGAGTCGCTTCCAAAGGTGATAACTTGCAATCCCTTGGTGTCGACTATGTGACAGTTGCCGGCGGCTCTTTTGCGCTCATCTGTCATGCTTTTCTGTTCCCGACGAGGCTTACGCTTCACTCGTTGAACGTGTTGTCGGTGGGCAACATATCCCTGCCACCAATTTTTAAAGGCTATGCACTCCTCGGTAGGGTGTGTAATCCTCTGATGGTATAAGCAGAAGTTAGGATGTATGTCTGCTTCATCAAGATGTATACCGCCAGGAGAATTTTCTCTGAAAGAGGGCAACTTCATTCCTATTAACAGGGCCCTAGCGAATCGTTTGCTTACTTTAAGCTTGCTTTTGCTGGCAATAGGGATGCTTCGATCCGGTTGGGGTGCCTTGACCTTTTCATCCAGTCGTCGGCGTTTGGCTTTTTCGAATATAGCCAATTCGCGCTCTCGATTGGCTTTGCTTTTCTGACGGGCTTCGTTCAGTAGCAAGTCGATCATCTCGTCAGACGGTACCAAGGGTTTTGGCTTCGATCCTACCCCCAGCTCTTTTATAATGTCTTCTATCGCCGAGTGAGCTTCTTCATTAGTTAATGTCGAATGAAAGATCGTGTGGCAACTTGCCATATAGTCCTCAGATTCTTCTGACGAGTCATCCCTGTCGTTATTGTCGTTATCTCCGCTCTCAAGGATATTGTTGAGAAATTCTTGGAGTGTGTCTGGGGTTCGCGCCATCTGGTTATATTCCTCCAGCGCGTCAATATGCTTTTGGGGATCCGTGCGCTTGTCATCAAATTGCGTGGGCTTTTTGGTCTTCTTCTTTTTCTTCGAAGACTTTGACGGCTGGGCCTGAATGTTTTGTCCACCATCACTATTAACTCCCAATGTTGAGCGTGGTTTCAGTATCCCCTCGATAATCTCCGGTTCTTGCGGACTTTTCCACCTGATCGCCGGACATGTTTGAAGAACTTTCAGTATTTTTTTAGTTTTTGCCGAAAGAACAACTTTCCATGGAGCTTCCTCGATGAATGAGCACGATGCCCCCGGCATGTCCATCTTTTTCGGAGCATGTGGTTGTGGCGGGTTCACCTTCCAATTTTCAGACAACGCGAATTTGCCTTGCTGGTATTGGTCTTCAACCCAATTTTTGAAGACGTAGCAATTTTTGAGTGGATGGCCCAATACTCGATGGTAGGGGCAGTAATTGAGATTGTTGACGTCGTTCGGTTGCGGTGGGTGTCTCGACTCCGGTAGAGTAATGAGCCCATTGCGCACTGCTAGTTCGAACAGTCTCCTTATTTTATCCCGGGGAAACGAATAGAGACGTCTCAACTTCTCATCGATGGATTGCCGCTTGTTGATTTGGCGAACAACCGGTCTCGGGCCACTCGGTTGTTGTTGAGCGTTGGCGACGAAGGTTGCTTTCCCTTTCCCCTTCTCATTCCTAGGATCCGTCTTTGAGGAGGACGGTCTATGGCCCATTTGGGCCAGCTTGTCGATCAAGGCCTGAAAAGTGGTCGGCTTGAAGAACATCATGAATTGGGAGATGGTTGCCTGAGGGTCAAGGGTCCCCACGAACATGCCCACGGCAGGAGCCTCTTCTATGCGCTGTTCGCACTTTGACCATAGCTTCCGCCACCGAATGGCGTACTGCACCCATGTTTCTCCTGGCTTCACTCTTACGTTAATTAATGCTGTGATTGGGGTGCGTTCGCTGGCGCTTGCGAACTGCTGAGTGAATAGCAGCTCCATCTCCGTAAACGTTTTGATGGAGTCATTCGGCAGTTCTGAATACCACTCAAAGGCCGTCTCTACCAAGCTGCCAACAAACTGGCGGAGCAGTAGTTTATCGTCACCTCCGGTGTTGCCGCACAGAGCCTTGAATTGAGCCACGTGTTGGTGTGGATTCCCCGTCCCCTTATATACATGGAATTTAGGGATCGTATATCCCGGCGGGTACCTTATTTGGTCATACCAGCCCGGATAGGGTCGTCCAGTCTTGACGATCTGCCCGGCCGTTTCGCTCACCTAGTGAGCTCATCTTTGCTGAGCGATATAATCATCCAGAGCGGCCTTGGAGATGGTCTCCTCCTTGGCTGCTGAAAGAGTCGGAGGAGGGTTCGATGTCTCCCCTCTGTCGTCTTCAATGATAATCGGGGGGTCTTCAGCCGGAGGATCCGGTTGTATCATCATCCCGACCATGTCTTAGAAGAGAAGCGCTATTCGTTTTATATTGGCCGCCTGTTCCGCGGCATCTTTTTCTTTCCTATCGAGCATTCTTCGGAGGAATTCAGCATCGGTTTCTTGTTCCTGACGCTGCTCTGAGGTCTCTGGATTTTCTTTCGGCCCAGTGAGTGTGGCCATTGCAGTCAGCATCTCCTGAAGTTTTTGCTGCTGTTTGCTCCTGAGCCTTTGTTATCAATCGGGTAAGCGGTCGACGACCCATCGAAGTACGACTTTCCTCTTTTCCGGAAGCCATATAAACGGTATGTGTTACCATGCCCCCAGATTTAGGGCGTTTAGATTCAGCGTCCTTGCGGTTCGCCGCGGTCACAGGGGCTTTCTCCGGCCTCCTTCTCTTGTGAGCGGTTGAAGTTGATGGAGCCGTTGCAGCGGGCACCCAGACGGATGACATCTTCTGTGGTACCACGGGGTGGCTCTCTTCTTGCCGAGCTTTAATCTTCTTTGATCGGCGAGAGTAATCCTGGTCAATCACCGATTCCTGGACCTGTCGCCAGACTTTGTAAATTTTGGAGGACAGCCGCTGAGGGGGCTGCTCCGGCTTCTTTTCTGTAGCAATCTCCATAGGTGGAGGAGATCTTTTCATCATGGCAGTCGGAGAGTTTTTGCGCACCCTCCTGAGCGGTTCAAAGCTGTTCCCAGTTGGAATAGCAGCATCGATTTCCACCATGGGAGCTGGCGGAGTCAGTCCAGAAGGGGAGCTACCCCCAGCCTTCCTTACTCGGCGCCAGTGACGACGGCGAGCATGTCGAGCCGTTGGGATTGTCTCAGCTGTAGGGTGACTTCATCATGCACCCTGTTTTGGCGAAGGGGTGTCGTCGGCGTCAGCCTCGTGAAGACCGATGTCCATTGAGCAGCAATGTCCAATCCGTCAAAAACAGACCTCTGGGCAGGGGAAGCAGCTTTGAGGACTTCGCCTGGAGCGGGAGCCGGAACGGCCAGCCTTGTGAAGACGGACTTCTTGGCAGAAGAAGCCTCTCTGATAATTTCATACGCTTGAGCCGAGATGGCTATCCACTTTGGGATGGCTGCTTCGGGTATCGCGGGCTTGTTGGCGTTCTGGCCCAGTCTGTTGAAAACTGAGACACTGGATTTGGGCGACCCGTTGAGAGGGGCCGCGGCAGTGGTAAGTCGATCAAAGACCAACTTCTTTGGGGCTTCTTGCGATAGCAGTGGGGCATTGAAGCTCATCGGTGGGATCATGGTCCCAAAGAACAGTCCAGTGGTAGCCTGAGTTATTTGCTCCACTGGCATCTTGAACAGGGAGGTCGCTTGGGGCCCGTAAGTTACACCTCTAGATGAGGCAGACCGGGAGTTGTAGTTGCTGATGGAACAGTTGGAGGCCATTGGTGTTCTGTTTTCGGCACGCGAGCAAAACCAAATCTTAGTACCTCGAACCCAAGGGCAACCATATCAAACCGCGATTCATTCGCGAAACACGATACACGAAGCGTGGAGTGGAAAGAGGAAGAGGTCCCACCGGGCGTGCCAGAATCTGTTCCCCGCCGAAACACGGAGATACGACCGGGTAGGTCCGTCTTGCCTGAATTTGGGGGCAAATACTAATTGGTGCTATCCGTCCACCTCTCCGAAGATACCAAGTTGATTTATGACACCGTGTATCGAAGGTTTAAATGGATGCGGCCGATGTAGCAGACTTCATCAGATTCCCCCTCGTTGAGGGGTTTTTGATTGTGGGGACGCTCTTCCCTGCAGGCGCAAGCCCCTGCAGTTAATTACGCTACCGCATCGCGGTAACCACTTTCTCCTTCTCCAGATGGTCACTTCGTGTCGTGGGTGTTTGTTTTGTTTTTGGTTGCCCGTGGATTGTATACAGAGACTAATTTATGTTGTCGCCCGTAAGGCGTGGATTAGTCCAAATCCGTATCTTCTTAGATTTGGGTTTGAGGTTGGGTTTAAGGATATGTTAGTCTCATTTGAGACTAAGATCAACTTAAACGTTTGTTAAGAATATGTTAGTCTAATTTTAGACTAAGATCAACTTAACAGGATCATTTAGATCCAACAAAAGAGCATTTGGGCTCTGTTGTTTAGTTTAGAGACATTGCGGTCAATTAGTTTAGGGACATTACGGTCCAAGGTTAAGGACATCATAGTCCGTGGGTTAGAAGGGACCCCACAGTCCGAGGTTAAGGACATCATAGTCCATGGGCTTAAGGACCCCACAGTCCGATGTTAAGGATATCATAGTCTATGGGTTTAAAGGGACCCCACAGTCCGAGGTTAAGGACATCATAGTCCATGGGCTTAAGGACCCCACAGTCTGTGGAATGATTGGTTATCGGGACCCGTCACCTCTTTGAAGACGTTGAAGGATTACAACGATAAATCTCAAAGGAGTGAAAAGATGTACCCTTGAACAAAAGTTGATTGGGAAATCTGTAGTCCAATTTAGGACTAAGATCAATTATTTAGATTACGAGCACATGGACTCAGTTGAATCTGAATTGAGGACTTATGGCCAACTTGGACTAAGTCGACTTAAGTTTGAAATGTTGGCCCTTTATTGGACTGTTGAACATTTGTCTGGGTTCAGCCCTCCCATTATTTAGCAATGCTAAACAGGGGTTTGGGGATCTGACAACATTTTGTTTTTGGCTGAGCACTAACCATTCATTATAGCTCTGGATTTTAAAGTTCATTTGAAGGGGAAATTTGCCTCTGGAAAACTTAGCCAATTTGGGCTAAGCTTGATTTTTAAAATAGTGTTAAACACTAGAGGATATTTGGCGATCACGTGTTTCCACGTGATGCGCTTAAAACAGTGTTAAACACTAGGGACAAAACGCTCAAAATAGTGTTAAACACTAGAAATGAAGTGGTCATGTGGAGTCACGTGAGGCGCCAGAGAATTGGGCCAAATCTCCTTTGTTTTACTCTCAAATCTGCAAATAAGTGTTGAACACTTAGCCTTTGTAATCTTCACGTGTGGGCACGTGATAGTGCCCATGTATTGAGTATTAATTCGTCTGTTTTCCCTCATTTACCCTTTTAAAAAGGTGTTAGTCAGGGTTCACGTGGGGACACGTGAGGCGCCCTAAATCAATATTCCCTTTGGCTTTATTCCCTTTAGTTTTGAGGGTCACGTGTGAGCACGTGAGGCATTGCCTCCAAACTTTTTCTTTCTCATTTTGAGGAGTCTGTTTGAGGGTCACGTGGGAGCACGTGACCTAGTCTTGATCGTTCTTTTCTACTCATTGAGGATGAGGGTCACGTGTTACCACGTGACCAGGTTGGGTACTGATCTCTTTACGTGCATGGAGAGTTTTAAGTCTCTTGTTTTAAGAATTAAATTCTTTTGTATGGTTAAACCCTAATTTTGTTTAGAGGAATTAAATTCCTATATATTTGGAAGAATTAAATTCTTTAAACTCAACTCTCCCTCTAAGTTTTGGATCTGCATGGCAGAATCTCCCCGATGAGAATTAAATTCTTAACTTATGGGGAGATCTGCTTCTGTAGATTTTCAACCATGAAGAAGAACTAAGTTCTTGTTTTTAAGGGTTAAACCCTGTTTCTGTTGGAGGAATTAAATTCCTAAGTATTTGGGGGAATTAAATTCCCAAGTATTTGGAAGAATTAAATTCTTAAAACTCAATTCTCCCTCTAAGTTTTGGATTTGCATGGCAGAATCTCTCCGATGAGAATTAAATTCCCAAGCTTTCTCTTCTTCATCAAGGTCCTTTATTGTAACAACCGTAAATTTCTAGTACAATTTTCTGTACAATTTTTTCAAAAATCCAGAAAGGGGTATTTTAGCCTGAGCACAAGATATAAGTAATTAATTTGCTTTTTAATTATAAGTTAAAATAATGTAACAACTCCATTTTTAGTGTACAAAATTTGCTTAAAAATTAATATATACTTAGAGTATTTACATTTACTGTTATTACTTTAAATAATTAATTAGCTCCATAATTACAAGAAGGAGCTTGTAGCTCATTATTAATACCTTGCACTGCTGAACCAAGCCACCAGAGTTAAAATTTCATACCCCACATTATTTTTAACATTATTTTATTTTGAACCTTTAGAATATCAAGAGTTTACACGTGCATATCTCACAAAAACCTCACTACACCCAAAAATGCAACATTGCCAGAGAATAGATGAACCGTGGGGGGGGGATTCAGGTCGCCGGACTCGGCCAACTCGGCCTCGACTCGGCCGACTCAGGCCTCCGTCCGAGTCACGGCCGATTCCGGCGACGACCCCAACACAAAAAATGTGTCTTTTGGTCTCCCCTGTACACCTGCAAAATTTTATCCTCAGACCATTTCCAGAGCTCTTTTAAAACCCCAATTACTCCACTTTTAATACATTTTTGTTACATTCTATCACATTTTTCATTTTAAGCTTTTCATCTACTCTAACCCTAGCCTAACCCTATAAATACCACCCCTAAATACTACCCCCTCACCCCAAAATTCTGAGCCAACTCTCAAGAAATCCCTAGAAACCCTAGTGTTCTTTGGAAGAAGTGAGAGGCGGAGATCCGGCAAATTTCCGGCGATGAAACGACGCACTGGCGCTTCCTCCTGACTCCTATTCCTCTCCTCTAAGTCCTAAGCCAGTAAGTCCCACTTTCCCCTTCTCTACTCTTTCTGAAAATACGAAATTCTAAAACCCGACGGAATCGGAGCAAATCCGATTTCTGATTCGGTTCTTCCTAAAATCTCACTTTTCCTTTAATACAATCTTGTTAAACCATTACATGTTGACTATTAAACACTAACTAATCATATTGAACAAGTTCCATATCAAAATAAATTGCTATTTCCATTTTACCGTACTTTTTCATTTAAATACCATATAGTTTCATATCGATATTTAAACCATCAAAACCTTGCTATACCTTTAAGTAGATCACGAGGTATTGACCTACCTCCTCACACACTCATATGCAACATAGCACAATACTCTCGGAAACATAGAATACGGGAAAACGATATCTTTACAAAAAAATACCATTACTAATAAAACCATTTTCTAAACGATTTAGTATTTATACAAATCTTTGCAAAGCGCCGCTACAACCCTTTTGGGGAACCCGTTCGGGATGGTGCGGATTATCGCACATCCTCGGGTTTAGTAGTACGAGATGCAGACCTCCGCAAGAGCATTCGGTCTCGAAAGATTTAAAATACGACATCTTAAGAAAATGAGATTTTTAGAATTATAATATATATATTAAAATTATTTTTATATAAATATATATATATATGTAACATTAAAAGATCTATTTTGTAAGAATATAAATATTACAACTCTTTTCAAAAATCACAAGAATCAGTTTACATTAAAATACCATGAAATCCATACAAGTTTAATATTACACTTTAAGACCATATATTATGAAAATTAGGTTATTCTCAATAGAAATGGCATATGTATAAAATCCACATTTATTACAACTCTAAAGACGATAACTAAATACTAGGGTAGTATTTTGAAAACTATAGAAAAGTATTTTTACATAAAACCCTCTCAAGTTCTATAAATTATTCTAAGGACCCTAGTAAACATAGGTTTAAGCGGGACCAATCTCTTGAGCCTCAGGGAGCCGGAGAAGTGGGTGCTTGCCTATCTAAGGTAGACAATTAAAAAACGGTGTTATCAACACCGTAATCGTCTTTGAAAAAAACACAAATCCTACCGCCCATGTACAGCGGTTACCGATAACATCAAAACAATCGGGACTTCAATTTACTTTTCTAATTGTCTGACTCAGATTGAGTCTCTCTATAATCTGACTTGAATATAATTCAATTACAATCTACAATCTACAATATTACAATTCAACACGAATCCATGAATCCATTATTCCATATATTCAATCTATCAATCTATACAACTTGACCGAACCGAACCATGGATATACATTCCAGTTACATGATCATCCAGTTTATATGATTCTCCGGTTACATACATGATTCTACAGTTACATCCGTTTACTGATATCATGGTTTCGGCAAGTCGTCCAATTGTACAATTCAATTTACAAGACATTACAATGCAATACAATACTATCAATACAATAACTACACGAGGTATTGGGGTAGTTCATTCGTGAATCCAACAGAAGCTCAAGAGTCCCCCTAGATCATGAATCCATGTCTACTAACACAAGCAAGCAATCATGAGGGCCCGTGTTTCCATGCTCCTAGACTGTGGCCTGTTGAGTTTGGAATACTTCGGCGACGGTCGAAGTCCCGCTACTAACATATCATTCGGGCTCGTGGTTCCCTTCCCCTGGATTGTGGCCTGTTGGGTTTGAGAACACTCTTGAGATTAGTTGACATTCACCCTTGAACTTATGATAATAACAGCATTAACATTGTAACAATATAATACAACTTTAAAAACTACACTCTCTCTTTCTTCTTTTCTACTTATCCCTTATCTTTGGGACTTACCGAGCGATTTGTTCGCTGACGACATTCTCTTTCTTTCTTCTTTGAATGTCGTCAGGTGTTTCGGACCTTCTAGAGACAGAGCCCAGCATTGAGGACTTGGACCAGATTATTGAAGACCCAGAGCTCTAGCTTCATTGTACACATTTTATTACAGTACTTTTCTTTTTCTGTTATGCCATTGTTTAGGCATTGTTTTCATCAGATGTATTTACATTTCCATGCATTGTACAGAAAGAATGTGAATAAATAAATTTGCTGTTTTATTATATCTTGTCTCTTGTGCTTTTATTTTTATATTGCTTAGATACGCTTAGCGTATTTACTTTACAGTAAATACGTCGCGGACCAGTCACGTCCT
Organism: Agapanthus africanus; assembly: GCA_030015575.1. Lineage (NCBI taxonomy): Eukaryota > Viridiplantae > Streptophyta > Magnoliopsida > Asparagales > Amaryllidaceae > Agapanthus > Agapanthus africanus. The sequence goes on along the minus strand of CM057346.1, from coordinate 574,612,177 downwards.
CCGCCCGTATACCGGGAAGCGGGGCGTGACATTTATGACATGGCAGCCAAGGAACTGCTCCCGTTTCTTGGACTGGACATATCCAAACCCGATCGTTTCCATTTTTCCGTTAGGTAATTTTCGCTGCGTTCCGGGGACGTTCCAAATCCAGTTGTAGAACTGAGCTTGTCGAGGAGTTTGTTGGAATGATACGCCTTGGCATCTTAATAACCTTTTCAATCCCTCGGTGTAATATCTGGACAAAAGGATGGGTTGGAACCTGTCGAGCATAAAATCGGCACCATGCCAGACTTCTCTTTCGACTTTAGTCTCCGTGAATTGATAGAATAGGATCGTCTTTTCACCTCTTCGTCTGGGAGGGACGTAGAACGACTGTAACTCTTGCACACTATATGTTTCCATCGCATCAAGTTCTCTATAGTGCCGCCATGGAACCATGCGATTTGAAAACTCCGGTCTACTCCAACGAAAGTTTGTATTGACGGGCGGACGGAGAATACGGCGTTGGTTTCATCTTCGGAGTCACTGCCATAGACCAAAATCGGAGCGGATGGTCCGGGTTTATCATTCCGCTTCTGAGGCAGTCCCGAGTAGACTATTTCTTCATCCTCCTCGGTATCGCTTCCAAAGCTAGGAATGGGAGTGATGGGCTTCTGTTTAAGCTCCGGCTTATGACACTTCTCTATGTCTTCGAAGTCTGGCAGGAAGTACTTGGCGTCTTCATATTTCCGGACTTCGTTCACAGAGAATGGGTTTAGCTCTCCTGTAACGGTGTACTCGAGACCGTATTTGAAATACTTCATACACTGATGTTGTGTAGAAGGGATGATGTTGTATTCGTGTAACCAAGGCCGACCAAGTAGAGCGTTGTAGCAAGTCCTAGCGTCGATGACATGAAATTTGATGTCTGTGACAAGAAGCCCAAAGCGCAATGTCAGTATCACGGACCCGAGCATTTGCGATGACTGCGAATCAAATCCAGAGATAGTGATTTTATCTCGGGCTAAATGCTGAACGCTCATGCAGATTTCTTTTAGCACCCGCACATTAAGAAGGTTGACAAAGGACCCGTTGTCAACAAGTATTTTTCCTATTCTGATGTCATGACAGTATCCAGTGACATATAAAGGACGGTTGTGGTCGCATGTACTAAGGAGAAGATCCTCATCGTTAAATGTAATGTTAGCCGTGTGGACTTCTGCCAGCTCATCTTGCATTTTCTTTTCTGCGATGAAGGCCTGTAACTGATCGGGCTCTTGTAACGCCTTGACCAAGGAATCACGTGCTTCTTTAGACAGAAAGAGGGCATCTAGTATGCTTAGTTATGAGGGTATCTTCCTCAAATGCGCTAGGATATTGTAATCCACCTTGCTTTTCTTAGGCGGGTCGTTGGCCGCGAGCTGTTTGACGACCTCATCATCGAGGGCAATCTCCTCATGGATTTTCTCCTTCCCCTTGTCTTTTCTGTTCGAACCTTTATTTGAAGGCCCAAGATTCTTTTCAGGCAACGTACGATTACGCAGCTGAATGTTCTCGCGGTTATTCATCTCCTCCTTTTTTCCTGAGGCAGATTCTTTGAAGAGAGGGCCGAGGGGTATTTCTTTGTCAGAGTTGCTTCCGAAGGTAAGAACTTGCGATCCCCTGGTATCAACCATGTCACAGTTGCCGGCGGTTCTTTTATGCTCATCTGTCGCATTTCTCTGCTCCCGACGAGTTTTGCGTTTCAACCGCTTGAAATGTTGTCGGTGTGCAACGTATCCTTGCCACCATTTCTTGAAGGTATTGCACTCTTCGGTAGGATGTGTAATCCTCCGATGGTATAAGCAGTAGCTAGGATGCCCATCCGCTTCGTCAAGGTGTATGCTGCCAGGAGTATTTCCTTTAAAAGGTGGCAGCTTCATTCCCATCGACAGGGCCTTAGCGAACCATTACCTCATCTTAAGCCTGCTTCTGTCTGCCGTGGGCGTGTTTCGATCTGGTTGAAGTGCTTCAACCTTTTCATCCTGTCGCCGACGTTTGGCTTTTTCGAATATGGCTATTTCGCGCTCTCGATCAGCTTTGCTCCTCTGACGGGCTTCGTTCAGCCACATGTCAATCATCTCGTCTGACGGTTCCAAGAGTTCCGGTTCTGGATCTGCCCCCAGTTTCTCCACATCAGGAGCTTCTTTGCCCTTTATTGACGAGTGAGAGATCATGTGGCAGCTTGCCATATAATCCTCGGGCTCTTCTGAAGAACCATCTCCTTCATCAACGTTATCGTCTTCATTCTCAAGAACATGCTTGAAGAATTCGTCTAATGTAATTGGGGCCCGTACCTTCTGGTTATATTCTTCCAGTGCATCGAAATATTTCTGTAAACCTGTACGTTTGTCGTCAGGTTGGACAGGCTTCTTGGCCTTCTTCTTCTTCTTTAAAGATTTCGGAAGCTTGGCCCGAAGGTTCTGTCCATCATCACCAACTTTCAGGGTTGGGCGCGGCTTCAGCATCCCCTCAATAATCTCAGACTCCAGCGGGCTCTTCCACCTAATCGCCGAACATGCTTGAAGGTCTTTCAGCATTCTTTTAGTCTTAGCTGAAAGGGTCACCTCCTATGGGGCTTCCTCTATAAGTGAGCATGATGCCCCTGGTGTGTCCACCTTTTTAGGAGCGTGCGATTGTGGCGGGTTCACCCTCCAGTTTTCGGACAACGCGAACTTGCCCTATTGGTACTGGTCTTCGATCCAACTTTTGAAGATGTAACAATCTTCGATTGGGTGTCCCAATATTCAGTGGTAAGGACAGTAATTGGGGCTGTTAACATCGCCTGATTGCGTTGGGCGTCTCGGCTCTGGCAGAGTGATGAGCATGTTGTGCAGCGCTAGCTCAAATAATCACTTCGTCTTATCCCGAGGGAACGAGTAAGGGCGTTTCATCTTTTCTCCGAGTGATCGCTGTTTATCGTTTTGATGAGCAATCGGCTTCGGGCCACTCGGTTGTTGCTGAGCGTTGGTGACGAAGGTCGCTTTCCCTTTCCCCTTTTCATTCCGAAAATCTGTTTTCGAAGAGGACGGCTTATGGCCCATCTGGTCCATTTGGGAGAGCTTGTCGATCAAGGCCTGGAAAGTGATCGGCTTGAAAAACATCATGAATTGAGAAATGATCGCCTGAGGATCGAGGGTCCCTACGAACATGCCCACGGCCGGAGTTTCCTCTATGCGTTGTTCACACTTTGACCACAAGTTCCGCCACCGAATGGCGTATTGAACCCAGGTTTCTTTCGGCTTCACTCTAGCGTTAATTAGTGCGGTGATCGGGATGCGTTCGCTAGTGCTTACGAATCTTTGTGTAAACAGTAGCTCCATTTCTGCAAATGTCTTGACAGAGTCATTCGGGAGTTCGGAGTATCATTCGAATGCTGTCTCCGACAAGCTGCCAACAAACTGGCGAAGCAGCAGTTTGTCGTCACCCCCAGTATTACCGTACAGAGCCCTGAATTAAGCAACATGCTGGTGTGGATTGCCCGTCTCCTTATACACATGGAATTTAGGGATCGTATATTCTAGTGAGTATTTTATTTGATCGTACCAACGCGGATAGGGTCATCCAGTCTTGACGATTTGATCGGACGCTTCGCTCGCCTGGTGAGCTCATATCTGTTGAGCTATATAGTCATCAAGGGCGGCTTTGGAGATGGTCTCTTCCTGGGCTGCTGACAAAGCCGGAAGAAGGTTGATGTCTCCCATCTGTCGTCTTCAAGGATTATTGGAGGGTCTTCGGCTGGAGGATCCGACTGTATCATCATCCCGACCATATCTTGAAATAGAAGCGCCATTTGCTTTATGTTAGCCGCTTGTTCCGCGGCCTCTTTGTCTTTCTTCTCGAGCATTCTTCGGAGGAACTCGGCGTCAGTTTCCTGTTCCTGGTGCTGCTCTGACAACGTCTCCGAGCTTTCTTTCGGCCCAGTGAGTGCGGCCATCTTTGTCATCATCTCCTGGAGCTTCTGCTGTTATTGCTCCTGAGCCTTTGTCACAGATCGGATGAGTGGTCGATGACCCGTAGAGATACGGCTATCCTCCTTCCCGGAAGCCATGTAGATGGTGTGCACTACCATGGCCCCATACTTAGGGCGTTTGGATTCAATATCCTTGAGATTCGTCGCAGACGCAGGGATCTTCTCCGGCCTTCTCCTTTCATGAGCGGTCGACGTTGAGGGGGCTGTTGTGATAAGCACCCGAGTAGACGATACCTTCCATGGCACGGCGACGGGATGGTCTTTTTCTTGCCAAACCTTCATTTTCTTCGGTTAGCGGGAGTAGTCTTGGTTAATTACAGAGTTTTGGACTCTGCGCCAGACCCTGTGGATTTTGGAGGATAGTCGCTGAGGGGGCTGTTCCGGCTTTGGCTTTGTAACGTTCTCCACAGGTGGAGGAGATCTTTTTAGCACGGCGGTCGGAGAGTTCTTGTGCACCCTCTTGAGTGGTTCAAAGCTATTCCCAGTTGGAACAGCAACATCAATTTCCACCGTTGGAGCTGGTGGGGTCAGTCCAGAGGGAGAGCTGCCCCCAATTTTCCTCACTCGGCGCCAGTGGCGACGTCGAGCATGTCTTGCAGATGGGACTGGCTCAGTTACGGGGGTGGCTTCATCATGCCCCTTGTTCTGGTGAAGGGTTGTTGTTGGCGCCAGCTTATTGAAGACTGACGTCCGTAGAGAAGAAACATCCAACCTGTCGAAGACTGACCCTTGGGCAGGGGAAGCAGCTTTAGTGACTTCGCCGGATAGTCTTGTGAAGACCGATCCTTTAGCAGGAGAAGCCCCTTTGACGACTTCGTCTATTGGAGTTGGAATGGCTATCCGCTTCGGGATGACTTGTTCAGGTATTGCAGGCTTCTTCACGGGCCCACTTGAGCTTCGACCTAGTCTGTTAAAGACCGAGGCGTTGGACTTGGATGGCCCGTTGAGAGGGGCCGTGGTAGTGGTAAGCCGATCAAAGACCGACTTCTTTCGAGCTTCCTGTGACGGCATTGAGACGCCAAAGCTTGCTGGTGGGATCATGGTCCCAAAGAACAGTCCAGTGGTGGCCTGAGTCACCTGTTCCACTGGCATGGCGAAAATAGAGGCCGTTTGGGGCCTATAGGTCACTCCTCCAACGAGGACGGAGCGGGAGTTGTTGCAGTGGGTGCAGTTGGAAGCCATTTTCTTTGCACGGGAGCAAGACACTAAATCTTATTACCTCGAATCTAGGGGCAACCATATTAAACCGTGATTCGTTCACGAACACGACACACGAAGTGTGGAGTGGAAAGAGGAAAAGGTCCCACCGGGCATGCCAGAATCTGTTCACCGCCAAAAGACGCGACCGGGACGTTGGGACGTCCGGCCTGAATTTTGGGGGGAGATGCTATTTGGGTTTTATCCGTCCACCTCTCCGAAGATGCCAAGTTGATTTATGGCACCGTATATCGGAGGTTTAGACAGATGCGGCCATGGTAGCAGACTTCGTCAGATTCCCCACCGTTTACGAGGGGTTTTTGATTGTGGGGATGCTCTTCCCTGCAGGCGCAAGCCCCTGCAGTTAATTACGCTAACGCATCACGGTAACCACTTTTTCCTTCTCCAGTTGGTCACTTCGTGTCGTGTGTTTGTTTTATTTTTGGTTGCCCGTGGATTGTATACGGAGACTAATTTATATTGTCGCCCGTAGAGTGTGGATTAGTCCAAATCCGTATTTTCTTAGATTTGGGTTTGGGTTGGTTTAAGAATCGTTAGCCTTATTTTAGACTAAGATCAACTCAAACGTTTATTGAGGATACGCTAGTCTAATTTTAGACTAAGATCTACTCAACAGGATTTTAGGATCATTTAGATCCAACGAAAGAGTATTTGGACTCTATCGTTTTTGTTTAGGGACATTGCGGTCCATTGGGTTTAAGGACATCGTAGTCCATGAGTTTAAGGACCTCATAGTCCGTAAGATTTAGAGATATCGTAGTCTGTATGGTTTAAAGACATCGTAGTCTGGTTTAAAGACATCGCAGTCTGTAAGGTTTAAAGACATCATAGTCTATGGGGTTTAAAGACATCGTAGTCTATAGAGTTTCTGGTTGTCGGGACCCGCCACCTCTCTGGAGACGTTGAAGAATTATAACGACACATATCAGTGGTGTGAAGAGATGTACCCTTGAACCAATATTGGTTGGGAGATCTATAATCAGGTTTGGGACTAAGACTAATTAAAAGGATTGTGAGCACATGGGCTCGGTTAATCTGAATTAGGGACTTGTGGACAACTTAGGCTCAGTCCACTCATTTTTGAATAAAATGTTGAACATTTGTTTGGACTCAGTCCACTCAGTTTTGAATAAAATGTTGAACATTTGTTTGGGCTCAGCCCTTTTTGTTCAACAATGCTGAGCATTGATTTGGATTCTGATACCCCTTTTCCTTTTTGTCTTTTATTGAGTGTTGAACACTTTTTATGGCGCTGGGGCCTTATGTACAGAGCGCTTTATGTTTCCTCAGCGCCCACGTGAGAAGTGTGTGGAGCGCTTGGCGCTAAGTGCCAGACTTGGAGCGCTAAAGCGCTTCTTATAACACAGTACCCACGTGAGGAGCACGTGGAGCGCTCGGCTCTGAGCGCCAGACTGTGAGCGCTAAGGCGCTCCTTATAAAATAGCGCGTGGAGCACTGGGCGCTGAGCGCCAGACTTGGAGTGCTAAGGCGCTTCTTATAAAATAGCGCGTGGAGCGCTTGGCGCTGAGCGCCAGACTGGGAGCACTAAAACGCTTCTTTAGCAGTGATGATCAATTCCGTGCTCTGAGAATTAAGCTCTCGTTTATAAGAGACTTTGTCTCGTAGATTTAAGAACTAAGTTCTTCTTTTATGAGGAGATGCTATGATCTCTTCTGTTTTTGTGAAAGACTTTGTCTCGTAGATCTGTGATCTAGAAAAAGAACTAAGTTCTTATGATGTGAGAATTAAACTCTTAAATATGGAGAAGATGTTATGATCTCTCTTTTTTTATTTACCTTGAAAAAGGTTCTTCATCTTAGAGCTTGCTCTTCTTCTTTTCTTTTCTGAGAACTTGAAACTTATGGGGAGGTTCTTCTCTTTCTCTCCTTTTTTTGGAAAGAAAGATCATTGGTCGTTGGGACCCACCACCTCTCCGACGACACTGAGAGATTGCAGCACCAAATATCGAAGGTGTGGAGAGATGTACCCTTTGAACCATGTCCCACTCATCAGGGGGGAGGAACAGGCTGGAGCTTAAGTTTCTCGCTGCTGAAAAAGATTTCTTTGTGTTCGCGCACGTGCGTCGCACGTGTTGGGCGCACGTACGTCGCACGTGTTGGGCGCACATGTTTGCACGTAGCGCACATGGAGCTTGCGCATAAGCGCATTATGGGGGGGCAGGTATGGCCTTAATTTGTAGAACTAAGCTTCTTTGAGGATTGAATCCTCGTACATGCGTTGCACGTGGTGAGCACGTGGCGGGCACACGTGCGTTACACGTAGGGCACATGGCACTTGCGCATATGCGCATTATGGGGAGGGGGGCAACTATGGCCCTAACTTGGAGCACTAAGCTCCTATGGAGAACTAAGCTCTTTTGAGAATTGAATTCTCATCCTTTTCTAAGAGGTATCCCCTCTCATTTATATGGGAGTGGTAGAGAAGAGATCTCTCTTTTTCCCGATGTGGGACTAAAAATGTATCTCCCATGTAGTAGAGCATTACTTAGATTACACGTGCATAGCACATTTGGTCATAACTTTTGATCCCGGATGAATTATAGGGCCCATAATATATCAAATCGAAGGATTTTTCGAGTCGTTTTCGATATTATCAGAATTTAGCTGGTTATCATTTGGAAGTTTGTTAAAATACAGCCCAAAATATACTGCTTTGCATTTTCTTAAGCGTATCGCTGCCATTTGATACTTTGGGCTCTTTTGCGCAGAAAATTTTGGCGGAAACAGTAACTGCTGCACATGAACTTGAAATCCTGATTCTTTGTACCTCCAGGATGTACTGAGTAGGGAGAGCTGTGAGTTTCTTTCATTAACTCTTCCCGAACAAAACCTTTTGGTACACACAGTCTGCTGCCATATCTTAAAGATCCGTCTTCATGAATGATGAAGTCTGTTATGAGTCCATTTTTTACTTGTTCCCTGATCTTTTGCAACTTGGCATTACTTGCTTGAGCTGCTTTGATCTGATTGACAATGGTGGATTGAACTTGTAAGTTCATCAAACTTGAAGTGTTACCTGGTATGACCACTTCAATTTCCATCTGATGTAAGTCTTGTTGAAGCTTCCACTGAGCGGTGAGATTCATTGCTAATGGTTGGCGACTAAGAGCATCAGGTACTACATTCACCTTCCCTGGGTGATATTGCAGGTTGATATCGAAGTCCGCCATGAGTTCTAACTATCGTCTCTGCCGCATATTAAGCTCCTTCTGTCACGACCCGAAATTTAGTTCGTGACCGGCACTTAAATCACGCCACGTCTAAAGGCGTAACGTAAATTAAGTAAGCCGAAGCCCAGAAATCTAAACCTTTTAAAGAAAATAAAAGAGGTGAAGTTTTGAAATAAAGGTATGATGAAATCAAATATTTTCTTAAATGCATAGATAATGGGACATGAAAAATGCAAGTGGATTTTACTAGTTGAAAAACATGATTTGTCTTTTAAAAATTTGGGCAGCACCTTCCTTGTATATTTTGATCCAAAACCACATATACATGATAATATAAAATGCATCCCCAAGCGAGAGCTAGCTCTTCACCAATCGGCGGAATCACAACCACGCAAGACAGAAATATATGTATACGACGCCCAACGATGAAGATTAACACAAAAGGATAATGTAAAACAAGACATCAAACCCACCAAGCGAACATATAATCCCTCGCTCTAAGTCTTGCAACCACAAGTCTTGCTAAGTCTTACTACTTACACAAATACTAGTTTCTGATTGATGGAGTTGACTAGATACAACAGGAATAATAATACAATAGTGGGCATGAAACAATATGTCCCACCTACCAAAACGAATCATCCGAAAGCAAGCTGTGTGCCAGCGATACCACTACTGATCCACGCAGTCAAACCTGCAAGAGCTGTGGCACAATGGGGGTGAGTTGCTAACTCGTGAGTAGAAAACATCAGCAGGTAGAAATCGAATAAAACAACGATTTCCAAGGTCAACTATATCATAAAGGTAATACTATGATATCTAGGGTGACCGTGTCTGCATAAATACCAACAATAATCAATGCATGTATGCATGTGGATATCATCCACGTGTCTATCAATGACACAACAACATGAAAACATATGCATGTAAATATGAGGATAGCAACTACGCGTGTCTATCAACGACACAACCCATATCATGAAAACGCCTATCTGTATGTATGAGGATATCAACTACGTGTGTCTATCAATGACACAACCCATATCATGAAAACTCATATTTGTATGTTTGAAGATATCAACTACGTGTGTCTATCAACGACACATCAAAATCATGGAACCTGAGTGTCCAACACCGACACTCGAAACATCATGAAAAACCCGTGTCCAACATCGACACGTAAATCCTCATACCTCAGGCGCCGTATCCTCAGATCGGCCCCCATATCATCTCATCTCAGGCACCGCATACTCTGATCGGCCCTCATATCTATCTCATGACTCCGGCCGGTATCCTCCGGACAACCGCCGGGTCCAACCAATCACCGGTAGGTAGTGCTTCTTCTGCCAGGCTCATCGTCTACACCACGAAAATCATTTCTTGTCCCGGGGTACCATATCGGGTCCACCATGTACCCGCAGATGGTGCCTACCGCTCCTCGAATCGGGTTTCACATACTAATCTCAGAACCGAGAAAACTCATGGTGGACGCCTCGAAATATTATATCAAGAGAAACTGGGTTTTTAAAACAATACATACTTTCTTTTGAAATATAACCACGGTTCTCAAATCCAGAATCTCATGAAAACAGCATCTCAATGCGTATAATCAAAAAGCATGATGTATGCAAGCATAGAACAGAAATGTGAGCATATCAAGTATATCATGCGACATGTTGGGGATAGTGCCCTCGGAGTCAATTATTGGATCACACGCCCGTGTTTGCAATGATTGAGGGAGGACCTATACCGTTAGAACAGTCTTACTCAAGATGATAGTATGCTATCTGGTTTATCTTTATCATCGTGTACTGTTTCAGGTGACCTTACAGGTCACTATTGCACGTTGATACAGCCCTTAGGATTCTTGCTTGACGGCCAGCAGTATGATGGCGATCATATACGTGGGAGCTGGGGTCTATAAGCACATCCTTAAAAGGTCCCTAGTCGTGGGAGTTTTCGAGACAGGGCATCGATACTCCAGAGTAAACTAGTGTATACAGTCGAGATCCCGACGAGGGGCGGTGGCCGGTCTCACAAGCCACTAGTGTCAGTTGGTTCACCTAAGATGTATACAGGTGCTCATTAGGTTAATGGCCCGATCCGGGTTTTTAGTAAGCGGCAGCGCCGGTTTTCCAAGTAAAGAAAAGTATCGTTTCCACATTTTGGCCTCGGAATGACGGCCGGGGTGCTGCCGTGCACTTACATTGGTATCAGAGCCACGCCATTAACCTAGTCTAGCTTGCTCTAACGTGTTTAGAACTTCAATCGAACGAAAATTCCGAAAACCGCGTTTTCATGCCACAGTTTCTGTCGAATTTTTGCAGTGGTCAAAAAATTATTTGGTGTATTGCAGAAATACGTGCAGGGTTTTCTAAGAGTTCTGTGAAAATTTGGTGCCCTAATTTTACTGTTCAGCCGCGGAACCGCGGCCAAACCCATGCTTTGGCCGCGGTTTCGCCGCAACATTGACTCCTCTTTGCACCAAATTTCTACAGTGTCTCTATGACATGGAAATAGGGTTTTTGGTATATTCGTTTTGGGCCCAGATTTATTTTGAGCGCTACAGTTGTGCTTGGGGCCCACTTCGGAAATTTTGTCGATCGAAAATTTTAAATATGTTAGTTCACAGTATTTACATTATATCTGCGACCGCGAATGTCACTTGATCGGTAAATTCTGTCTAACTGCTATAGCCCTTTTAGACGGATTTGCGAACGTGACATTCACGTTGATGTTTTGTGTTGTGCTTTGATGTTGCGGATTTGTCATGGTGGATAGCCTGGATGCAATGGTAGTACAGTTTGGTTGTATATGTACATTTGATATTGCGGGGCGAGCGTCCGACATGTGGACTGCCGTCACTGCCTGTTTGTATATTATTCTTTTTGGGGCACGACCGGGCTGAGGTCGATGTACCCGTTGTATATATTTTACCTTCTGTACTAGGCTTACCCCGCGGTGGGGTGCACGGATAGCCGGGTTCTAGAGGGCAACGGGCCCGCATCTTATAGCATTAAGACGGAGGGGGCTTCACTCTAGAATTGGCGGGCTATTCGCCGCACTCGTAAGGGGTACAGGTTGACCCAAGGAGGGGTTCCCAAGTTACCGAATTCCATGAAGTGCTGGGTGGTCCATTCACGTTGCTGAAGGGGGCTGCCTCGCTTAAGGTTTTGGCGGGTAACTTGCCGCGCCCGTAGGGGTCTAGGATTTCATTGCACAGGCTATCCACACGACCAGGGGAACGTCGGGTTTCAGTAGCGGCTCTATGAAACCCGGGGATCCCAGATATCTGTATTGTTCTGTGATGCTTATTATTCTCTGTGATGTTGCTTTTTTATCACGCCTTGAGCGAATATTATATATTGATATATATACTAGTAGATGTTGTATATGTTTTACATCCGCGCTAGTCCAGTCCCCGCTCTGTCGTTAGTTAAGTAACCTAACGGGTGATGACGGGACCCAGTGGCGAATGCGGATGGCATATACGTACATCATTATTTTCGTTCTTTATTGGTGTGATCAATTGATGGGACTGCGTTGATTCAGATCAATGCAAGCTAAACAAACCCGTTTGATGTTGTTGGAACATTTTTCAAAAAAAGCTGTTATTGCAAGGACGTTCTCTTTTGTTTTGCACAGTGGTATTCGGTTATGAATATCCAGCACCTCAGTCGACGAGGTAAGGGCCGAGATCCCTTCACCGAGAGTGACCCCTTGGATAAAAGTTTGCGTCAGGGTAATAACTTCACTATAGTCGATTACTTTTGCTTTACATCATGGTATTCAGTTGGAATATCCTGCACCTCATTCTACGGGGAAAGAGCCGAGATTCCTTCACCGGGAGTGAACTCTTTAGCAAAGGTTTTCGTCACTATATTTTTATATAAAGCTATCCAGTTTCTTCAACGATATCAAGTTCATTACGTTAAAGGTTTTTCGCCAAAAATCATTCGTAGCCCTCCGTCATTTCAGACGGGTAGCATGTAGTATTCATGCTATGTTTGTTGACCTTCGTCAAGGCATAGTGAATGGTAGCTGCTTGTTACCTTTCTGCTGCATAGATAGATGCGTTGGTTTGGGAAAGTCGTATAGCCTTGTTGACCTTCATCAAGGGCTTGTACGGATGGGTTCAAATTAACCTGGACAATGACGGGTAGAACTTGACATGTGACTTATGATTTGTTGACCTTCGTCAAGGTCATAAGAGTATGGGGTAAAAATCACATCGGGAGTTTCTAAAGAAACTGAAACTTGCCAGATATGCGCATACCTTCTGGAGTATGATAACGTGAGTGTATTCCATCACGTTATCATGCGATGATAGTTGGATCCCGATTCCCACTGATGAGTTGGTTTACTCCTCGGGTGATCCCGACTAATTCTTCTTTCAGGTTTGGAGGAGAATTTGACGTTACAGTGGGAGGTTTCCTGATTAGATAAAGTGATAACCATTCTGATCTAGGTTAGAGTGCACGCTGAGTGTTTCTTTTCTCTCTCTCTTTGGCAGCGACCATGACCCGACCCTAGACTATGACTCAGTGACCAAGATTAACCGAACCTTCTTAAAACACTGACTTTTGGATTGTCAGAGTTGCATACCTCATTGCCACTCCTACTTTTACCCTTTTCTCCAGAACATCCCGTATTACTACGAACGTCCACTTCCATTGGATAAAACCATTGTATAGTTATATACGAACTCGAAGGAATTTATTTGAGGATGGTTTCTGGTTCTGGAGAAAAAGAATAGGACTATTCAGTTGTCTTTTCCTTTTACCTTCTCTCAGGTTGCGAGTGTTCCTTGGATTAGGACAGTACACCCATTACGCTAATTGGATAGTCTTCTTCCAAAGCATAGGCTGGTGCCGAACGGTAGGGAATGAAGAAAACCATTTAGCCTAAACGGTGTGCAGAAGGTATTAAGTAAAGACAAATAAAGGGATTAGTAAGAGGGCAAAGTAAATTGCGACTGCTATTCACGACCAAACCGAGTATTTCATCGCCACTCCTATATCACCTTTGTATTTCTCCAGAACACTCCGTATCACTACGAAGATCCACAATTTATTGGATACTCCATCGTATGGTTATATACGAACTCGAAGGAACTTGTTCCAGTTCGGGGATGGATTCTGGTTCGGGAGAAATAGGAATAAGGTTTATTCGGTTGTCTTTTATCTTCACCTTCTCTCGCATTGCGAGTGCTCCTAGGATTAGGACAGTACACCCATTATGCTTATTGGATAGTCTTCTTCCAAACTATAGGCTGGTGCCGAGCCGTAGGGAAGGAAGAAAACCATTTTGCCTAAAGGGGTGTACAGAAGGTAATGACTAAAGACATATGAAGGGATTTGGAGAGATGACAAAGAAATATACGGTTACAGTTGTGAATCTGGATAATGGAAGAGGCATTACTAGGAATACCCGGATACCCCTTCGAAACATTTCAATGTTTCAGTTTCACTGTGTATTGTTAAAAGAAAACTGATTTCCCAATTAGACACTTGCTCCAGGGTATGTATTTACCGTGTATGATTCTCACATCTGTATGATTTTACAGATGATGAGTGGGAGTAAGTTATTGGGAATTAGGTGATCATCCTCATTATATCGGAATTCATTGTAATTGGTGATATTTGAGGAAATCGCCTGGGCTGTTTGCCGGTCGGCAAATATTTGGTTTTGAATATCCGTTGCTATGCATCAATTTCAAATTGATATATCTGTACGTCTATTTTTATAGAGTGAGATATACCTTTTTGAAATTATGTCCATGACATTTACCTATATCAGTAGATGGTTAGGTAAGGAGCATTAATACAGTGGTGTAATTCTTCTTAACCATAAGTACAGTTTTCAACCTACGACACACGGGGAATGAGTTATTAGACTCAGGGGACTTATACAGAGTATTGTATGTTGTCCAGTGTCCATGAGGACAGAGGGGTTGGTTCTCGTACTATATTCGGTTTACTTATGACTTCTCTAGTTTTTAGACAAGTGTTTCGTAGAAACACAGGGTCCAAGTTTTGAGAAGTTATAGGTATATGAATAAAGTAGAGAACCGGGTAATGCAAGTATCAGGACTCTTCAAGGTGATCGAAGATGTAGATACTTGTTTATGGTATTCAGTTGATAGTAATGATTAAGAGAACTTGCTTCTCTTTCAGATTACTCATAATTGGAAGCACTCCTAAGTTGAGTAATGCTGATCGGCCTCTCCCTATTTAGTTGACATGCACTGGAGACAGCTGCATGATTTGAATCTGGTTCAATTAAATCAGTGCCTCTGTTTCTGTATTGGATATAGAACAGTTCATATCTTAACATTGTTAAGGTACGGGGAGTTGTCCGGCTTATGCTTAAAACCAGACTCTGGATAACTCAAGGCACGTTTTTGTAATGGCTGTTTGTGGGTTGACCCAGGCTATGACGAGGGTTGACTTTCTACCATCTGGAAGATCAATAGTGATATTGTTCTTGACTCGCCACAGTTTGAATAAAAATGGATTTTTTCAGAAAACAGAAGTGGGAGTATGGTAGAACTGGAAGTGATTCCAGAACCGTAAACGATTACTGAAAATTTGATAAGAACCTCAAGATTCAATCTGGTTTGACATTCCATTAGCCACTCCGCAGATAAGGTGGGTAACCTCAGGCACCCGAGAGGTACTCCGGTAGCCTCAAGGACTGTGGCAGGGAGGTTCTTGTTTACCCAGACTTGCCATTGCTGTTGTTCCAGACTATGAGACCCGGCAGGAGGATGAGTATAGCGTCGTTCTGAACTAGCTTTAGAAGTGCACGTCTATATGACTCTGCCAAAGGGTTGTCGTAGTCAGTGGGAGCAGCGGAAGTATAGTGGACAAGTAGCTTATGTCTATTTATAGACTAAAGCAGATATAGCGGAGATAGATCATCTATTTCTGATGTCACAGTCATAGGTTTGACTTCATCAGAATAGGAGATGGATCTGTTAAGAAGGTAGTAGGGTGTTATGTCCTGGTATTTGGATGACATACACCGAGTAGGAAGTGAAATTCCTATACTACGGTCGGTTATACTTTGGTTGTCACATAGTGGTTTCTCCACATAGGAGTTGGACATTATATCAGACATTTCGGTTACAAGATTTATGTTTTTAAATCTAGATTTGGGTAGTTTCCCAATCTGGGTACTTAGACAGCATTCTAAAGGTGTTTTAGAATGGATGACTCCTGGCACGGTATTATACCTGCAGGTGATGGAATCACCCTCTCTAAAGGTGTCTTACAGACTAAAGGGGAGAGGGATGTGCATGATTGGCAGATCACTTGCTTAGGCAATTGAGTCAATCATGAAATGTCAAGTACCACACCAGATGTTGTTTTTGCAGTAGATGCAATAAGTTGATATTGATCCTATCCTGGAGAAACATTCGGAAGCAGTTTTAGAACATAAGTGAATGTTCTAGGGATATGATAACATCAGCCTCATTCAGGAGACGGTTATCATTCCAGGCTTCCAAGGTGACCTGGACGGCAGAGTGACTGTCAGAGTTATAGTTTTCCCTCTGACGAGGGGCAGTACTATGGACAGGTGGTCCAGGCGGATACTGAGGGAGACATGGCGCAGGATACTGATTAAGTTCAGTTGACGATACAGTCTAAGAAGTTTGGATTTGGAGTTCATTTATGAACTAGGTCCCATCAGATATACAGACACATTCTAAGACATGTATTGCTCATTTCGGGAGATGGCTTTTTCCACGAACTTGAGATAAAGAGAGACATAGAAAGAAACATTTGAGCGGATCCACTCACTGAGGCTATTCCTCGAACGCATTAGTTTCGCAAACAGTTTTTGTGAGACTGATTAGTAGAGGAGTTGGGTGTTCGGTATCACACGGGCTGTGAGTATGCGACATCGTAATAATTAGCCTTGAGTGCAAGTGGGAGATTGTTGGGGATAGTGCCCTCAGAGTCAATTATTGGATCACACACCCGTGATTGCAATGATTGAGGGAGGACCTATACCGTTAGAACAGTCTTACTCAAGATGATAGTATGCTATCTGGTTTATCTTTATCATCATGTACTGTTTCAGGTGACCTTACAGGTCACTATTGCACGTTGATACAGCCCTTAGGATTCTTGCTTGACGGCCAGCAGTATGATGGCGATCATATACGTGGGAGCTGGGGTCTATAAGCACATCCTTAAAAGGTCCCTAGTCGTGGGAGTTTTCGAGACAGGGCATCGATACTCCAGAGTAGATTAGTGTATACAGTCGAGACCCCGACGAGGGGCGGTGGCCGGTCTCACAAGCCACTGGTGTCAGTTGGTTCACCTAAGATGTATACAGGTGCTCATTAGGTTAATGGCCCGATCCGGGTTTTTAGTACGCGGTAGCGCCGGTTTTCCAAGTAAAGAAAAGTATCGTTTCCGCATTTTGGCCTCGGAATGACGGCCGGGGCGCTGCCGTGCACTTACACGACATAGTATAGTGATGTGAGCATAGCAAGTATATCATGCAATATAGTATAATGATGTGAGCATAGCAAATATCATGCAACATAGCATAGTGATGTGAGCATAGCAATATATCATGCAACATAGCATAATGATGTGAGCATAGCAATATATCATGCAACATAGCAATATAGCATAGCAATATATCATGAAACATAGCATAAATAAAATGAAACAACATGCAACAAAATGCAGCATGTCATGGTGCACTAGCCATGACTAATTAAAAATACGGATTTGGCCTAATCGTGATTAGTAGTGCACTAATCGAGTATAGTTTAAACTACATATAATTAATTAAAAAAATGCAAAATCCAATAAATATCTTTTTAAATGAATAAATCATTTTAATCTTCCATTATTTTCCAAATATTGGTATATAATTACACCATTTTACGAAAATCCCAAATTCGCAAATCAAATAGTTTTCGCGAAATATATTATTTTAATATTAAATTCCAAAAATAATATTTTATATTTTCTGAAATATTACATCTTCTGAGTAAACACATATTTCAGACTCTTGTGATCTGTGTATATATTCACTTGTTCACCAAGAAGATAATAGCGCCAAATCTTAAGAGCAAAGATAACGGCCGCCAACTCCAAATCATGCGTCAGGTAATTGCGCTCATGAATCTTTAGCTGTCTTGAAGCATAAACCACAACTTTACCGTGATGATGTAGAACACATCCTAATCCCTTACCAGATGCATCGCAATGTACTTTGAAACCTCCAGATTGGTTCGGTATAACGAGAATAGGCGCTGATGTCAATCTTGACTTGAGTTCTACGAAAACTTGTTCGCATGCTTCTGACCACACGAATTCTTCATCTTTACGTGTGAGCTTGGTCAGGGGAGTTGCAATCTTGGAAAATCCTTCAATGAACCTTCGGTAATATCCATCTAGGCCCAAGAAACTTCGAATGTCCTTCACTGACTTCGGTATCGGCCATTCGTTTACTACTGAAACTTTCGCTGGATCCATAGAGATTCCTTCGCCCGATACAGTATGTCCGAGAAAACCAACTTGATTTAGCCAAAATTTGCATTTGCTATATTTGGCATAAAGTTGATGCTGTTGTAGGGTTTCCAGGACAATTCTCAAGTGTTAGACATGTTCCTTTCGACTCTTAGAATACACTAGGATGTCGTCGATGAAGATAACAACAAATCTGTCTAGGTACTCCCGGAAAACTTGATTCATTAGGTTCATGAATATTGCTGGTGCATTGGTCACTCTAAATGGCATCACAAGAAATTCGTAATGATCATAGCGAGTTCTGAATGCCGTTTTATAGATATCGGATTCCTTGACCTTCACCTGATGATAACCCGAATGAAGATCTAACTTGGAGAAAACACAAGATCCACTTAGCTGATCCAATAAATCGTCGATGCGCGGGAGTGGATACTTTTTCTTTATCATTACTTCGTTCAAGGCTCTATAATCAATGCACATTCTATATGAACCTTCCTTCTTCTTCACAAGCAGAACAGGTAATCCCCAACTTGAAGTGCTGGGACGAATCCATCCTTTCACCAATAATTCGTCCAACTGAGTTCGGACCTCCTTCAAACCTTCCGGACTTAATCGATATGGTGCTTTGATCACCGGTTGTGCTCCTAGTATTAAATCAATGTTGAATTCAAGAGCTCGATCGGGAGGCAAACCTAATATATCTTTAGGATACACATCGTCGAACTCTTGAACCACTTCTGGCTTTGATCCTTCCTCCGCTTGAATTGCCGCAATCACTGCCTTCTTTAGTTTTGCCTTGTATGTACTTGGCTCCAAGGTACGGTCTCCACTTTTGAAATAGAAGACCGGATGCTCTGTAATCTCGAATACTACCCTCCTTTGACGACAGTTAATGGTAGCATAGAATGTTCCGAGCCAATCCATACCTAGAACCACATCGAAGTTCGGTATGTCCAGCACCTTGAAGTCAGCATAGAATTCTCTGCTACAGACAACCACTGGACCCAGGCTGTATCCCATTGTTGCCTTTAGAATGCTGTTTCCTGAACTGACATTCCAGCTGGATACAAGCGGTGTGACTGGAATCACATGAGTTCGGACGAACTGTTGCGACATAAAGCAATGAGATGCTCCAGTATTGAATAGTGCGAGTGCAGGGAGTGAGTCTACTAAGATTGTACCTAGGTTATGTGTGATATGTTTTAGGTATAAAGGAAAAGATATATAGGTATGTGTATGAACTGAAAAAGAATTTGAAAGGGAAGTGTTACCAGTAATGACTTGGCCGGTGGCTTCAGCCTCTTCCACAGTCATCGTAAAAGCCTGTCGCCTCGGCACATTCCTCCTTGCTGGAGGAGCATTCCTCTGTCCGTTTCTTGGTCCTTGAGGTGGGTTCCTTTAAGCTTGATGGAACCGACGAGGAGGAGGTGTAGTTGGTCCTCGAGGAGATGGAACAGGTAATGCATGTCTCGGAGCAGGTGCTTGAATGGCCGGGCGCTGCGGGCAAGTGATTGCTAGCCTGGGTGCAGCATATAGGTTTTGTCTACGAGGAAAAGACCCAATATCGTGAGTAGCTGAGCCGCAGACTAAGCAAAGGCGATTTGCTCGCAGGCAATCTTTCATAAGATGTCCATCTCTCCCGCAGTATGTGCAAAATGCTAGGCTAGGCCTGTTGTTTGCTACTCCCGGTCTCCTTGGCACAAATGGCGGCCTTGAAGAGGCTCCTTCTGCCATCTAGTTGGCAGGACACTTCATCGCGGTAGACTGAGGTCTGCCCATCATCTTTACCACTGCCTCATATCGGCGGGCAGCTTTAGAGCCGATTAGTGAGTTGGGAAATCTCCTGCGGCTAATGCAGCCTGGATCTCCGGATCTAACCCTTGTTGAAATCGACGGGCTCTGATCTCATCCGTCGGTATCAGGTGTGCTGCAAATCTGTTAAGTCCTTGTGTTAGCTGTGTAGTATGAGATATTTTGAAATCGAAATATTGAGATGTATCTTACCGACTGAGCATGGTAAACTCAGCATCATACTCATTCAACGATTTAATCCACATTGAACCCTGTTGTAAGTGGATGAACTGTTGTTCCATCTTGAATCTGGCAGTCTCGGGGAAGTACTTTGTGTCGAACATATCGCGGAAAGTCCTCCATTTGATCGATTGGGTGAGACGGCTTTCTTCCGCCTTCCACCAAACCCTTGCATTGTCCGTGAGCTGCAACTTCGCAACACGAACCCAAGCCATCTCTGTCACTTGTGCCGCTGCCAGATCATTCTCAATACTTTGAGCCCATTCCTCAGCTTCTAGGGGGCTCTCTTTTCCTGCGAACTGCTTGGGGTGCAAGGCCCTGAATTGCTTCACCCCAGGTGTTTCTGCCTTGGGACAGTTCATCAAGATAGCAGTCTACTGCTGCTGTCCCTCCAGGAGGCTGCGGACCGCCTCAAGCAATACCGTCTGCTCATTGATCGGAGCAGCTACGGCCGGTGTAATTGGTAGGGGTAGTGGAGTGTTGTTGAAGTTGATGCTGGTATTGTTTGGGGAATCCATAATCTTGAAAGAAAAATTTGGGTTATGACAGATTCAAAATATATGAAATTGGAAGATTCAAGGAATATGAATTGTAAATAATGTTTTCAGTTGCTGGTTCTTGTATTATATTGCTTAGATTGTCCACGCAAAACTGACCTGCATGTCCATACAGAGCTGACCTGTATGTCCACACAGAGCTGACCTGCATGGGCCACCAACAAAACCCGTCATGCCCCGCTTCCCAGTATACGGGCAGAGGACGCGACGAGGCCGCTACGTATTTATTCAGAAGTAAACACGCTAAGCGTATCTAAGCAATATAAAATAAAATGTACTTAAGAGACAAGATGTAAATAAACAACAACTTTATTTATTAAACATTCTTTTTACAATACAGTTGAAATGAAAATACATGGAATAAAAGCAATGCCTAAACAATGGCATAACAGAAATGAAAATGAAATGTAATGTACAAGTGAAACTAAAACTCCGGGTCTTCAGTAAACTGATCCAAGTCTTCGCTGCTGGGTTCGATCTCCAATGAGTCCAAAACACCTGACGACATTCCAAAGAAGAAGAAAGAGAATGTCGTCAGCGAACAAGTTGCTCGGTAAGTCCCGTAGATGGATAAAAATAGAATAGACAGAATAGAGTATAACTGTTTAATGTTGTTATTTAGTGTTAACGCTGTTGTTTGTACCTTGGTACAGAAGAGGCCGATGTATACGAGAGGATTCTCACTATCCCGGAGACTAGGGTATACGGAGTACAAGAAACCGTTCAGCCACGGTACAATGGTAATGGAGATTCAGGTTAGGTGTCTTATGGTTGCAGTCTCGTGCCACTTCTAACACCTTCCGTACCAATCTACCCCTTATAAACTCCACGACATCTTGATTGTATTCCTTGTATTGTATTGTCTTGTAAATTGTATAGATGGATGACTTGCCGAAACCATGATATCAGTAATGGAACGGATATAATGGAAGAACATGTAAATGGAATATATCCATGGTTCGGTCAGTCAATACAGATTGATATAGATTGAATAGATTGATTCATATTGAATCATGTTGTATTGTAGTTTGTACTTGAATCACATTCAAGTCAGATTGATTAGATTGAGACTCGGTCTGAGTCAAAGACTTTTAAAAGAACTTGAAATCCTGATTGTTTTGGTGGTATCGGTAACTGCTGCACATGGACGACAGAATTTGTGTCTTTTTCCAAGACAATTACCGTGTTGATAACACCGTTTGTTAAGTTATCTACCTTAAATAGGCAAGCACCCATATCTCCGGCTCCCTAAGGCTCAAGAGACCGGTCGTTCTTAAACCTATGTTTACTAGGGTCCTTATTGTAATTTAGTATAACTTGAGGTTTTTTTTGTAAAAATAGTTTTGGTATAATTTCAAAATACACCTCAAACATGTAATTATCATTTTTAGGGTTTTCATTGATGTATATTTTATAAATGTGACATTTCTAGTGAATAAAACCTAATTTCATAATATATGCTATTTATTTGTAATATGAATATTGTTTTGAATTATCAAGATAGTTTCATGTAATATTTGAATTCTTTTCTTGAGTTTTGGAAACATGGAATAATATATATTTAAAATGAGTATTTTGGTAATAATTATATATACATATTTAATAAAAATAATTTTATTTATTTTCTTGTAAAAATCTCATTTTCTAAAGAAAAATGTATAAAAATTCCATCGAGATCGAATGCTTCTTGCGGAGGTCTGCATCTCGCTCTACTAAGCCCGAAAATGTGCAATAATCCGCACCATCCCAAACGGGATCCCCAAAATGGGTTGTAGAGGCTCGATTGCATGGAAAGTTAAATACAATTTTTAAAGAAAACAATTTTATAAGTTAAAGAGATTTATTTGTAAAGTCGTATTTCCCATATTCTATTATCCCAAGATTCATCGTGCTATGATAGATATGTGTGTTGTGAAGAGATAGGTCATTACCTCATGGACTATCTAAAGGTATAGCAAGGAATTATGATGGTTTATGTCGAAACTAAACTATATGATATTTTTCTGAAAAAGTATGATAAAAGTTACAAAAAAAGATTATTTTGATGTGAAAGTTATTTTGTTGAGTTTTTTAATGTTTATTAATCAACATATAAGAATATGGTTTTATCTTGTTAAAGAAAAGTGTATTTTTTAAAGAAAACCGAATCGGAAGTCGGATTAACTCCGCTTCCGTCGGGTTTTAGAAATAGAACTTTTTAAAGATGGGGATGAGAGGGAAAATGGGACTTACTGGTTTGTTGAAATAAAGGAGAGAGAGGGGGTCCTAAAGAAAGTTTCGGGGCGTCGATTCGTCGCCGGAATCTCCTCGGAAGTTCGTCGGAGCTTCGCCCTTCGTTAACTCCACTTGCACACTATAGGAACTTGGAAATTTCTTGAGAGTTTTGGCAGAGAATTGTGAGTGAGGAGGGGTGTGAAATGGAGTGTTATTTATAGGAAACATTAGGGTTTAGTGTGTGAAGAAAATGCATTTAAATTTGCATTAAAAATGGAATTCAAAGGGTTTTTAATTCTCTGGAAAATGCAAGGAAAACAAACAGATATGGGTTAAAGAGGTGAGTCCAAGGGTCTAGGGTTTACAAAAAAAATAGGGTTTGGACAAGGAAAAACCGGAGGCGCCGGTCTGAGGGGCTCTCTCGCCGGTCCGATCATAGGGTTGGGGGCTCGGATTCGTGCCACGTGTCCCTGATACTTCAACTAGCCTATTTAACATGTTTGATTATTCTGTAACTTACCCTATTACGTATGTTGCACGTGTAGACTCTTGGGCTTCTAAAAGGTTAAAAGAAAGTAAAACAAAAAAGATAATGTGGCTGATGGGAATTGAACTCGGGTGCTATGTCTCAGCAGTGCAAGGCCTTACCAATGAGTTACAAGCTCCTTCTTGCTGTTCTAAAGCAAAACAATTATTTATAGCTTTCACAGGAATTGTAAATACCCCAAGTGTACATTAAGTTTAAATGAATTTTATGTACACAGAATTTGGAGTTGTTACAGTCCGTGGAGTGCTAAGCACTTTTTTCTTCTCTTTTGCGGCGACCACATGGGGAGCACGTGAGGCGCTGGACGCTGCCTAATGAGTGTTGAGCACTTAGCTGTTTGTGCTGCCTGTGGAGTGCTAAGCACTCTTTTCTTCTCTTTTGCGACGCCCACGTGGGGAGCACGTGAGACGCTGGGCACTTCCCAATGAGTGTTGAACACTCAGCCGTTTGGCTCTCTTTTTTTTATGGAGTGCTGAGCACTTTATGGCGCCCTCATGATTTTTACGTGCGGCACCGGGCGCTGCCCAATGAGTGCTAAGCACTCTTCTCTTTTGTGGTGCCCACGTGAGGAGCACGTGAGGCGCTAGGTGCTTTTAGAGGCGTCCACGTGGGAAGCACGTGGGGCGTTGAATTCTTTTCTCATCTGTTGATGGCATTTTTATGCATTAATGATCACCAGGATCTTTGTTTTGAAGATCTAGGATCAAGCTTCATTTTTAAGAACTAAGTTCTTTTATAAGAACTAGATTTCTCTTGTATGCTTTTGTTTTTTGAGGAACCCAATTTCTGATTCTTTTCTGAATCTTTGATTCTCAGGAACAAGTTCTTCCCGATGAGAATTAAATTCCTAACTTGTGGGAGACTTGCCTCGCGGATCTTAAATCCAGAGAAAGAACTAAGTTCTTTTAAAAGAATTAAACCCTTCAATAGGTAAATGAGATGTTTTGATCTCTATTTTTTTTATTTACCTAAAGTTTTGAGGAGGGAGATATTTTTCCTTAAGAATTTAATTCTCTGTTACTTTTGAAGCTTTCTATCTCTTTTTTTCAAAAGCTTATGGGGGGTTCCTCTATATCAGACTTGAAGTCTTGGGTCCTTTATATAGTAGAGACAATTTGTTAATTAGTTTTGAGGAAATCTCTTATTGAGAGATTCTAATTGATTTACCCATCATTGGATCTTTGATCCAAGAGTTTCTGTTTTACAGAACATATTTTCTTGTTTTTTAACAAGATTGGGGAAGTATTTTCCCATATGCAGAGTTTTATTCTGTGAAATGGTGATTTTTAATCACCATTGGATTTTTAATCCAAGAGTTCTCTGTTTTACAGAGAGCAATATTTCTTGTTTAGAAAGATTGAGAGAATATATCCCAAAATAGAATTTTATTCTATAATCCGACCGAAAGTGTCTTTCTTATTTTTTAGAAACATTTGGGAAATGTTTTCTCCTAACAGAATTTAATTCTGCATTTTTGATAATTTATCATCTCCGTTGGATTTTTGATCCAACGGCTCTATTTAACAGAGAGTAGAATTTAATTCTACCTGAGCGTCGGCGCTCACGTGTTGTGCACGTGCGGCGCCACCTGGGAGTTTTAACTCTTATTTAATAGATTCTTTTGTGCTTTGCGCACTGGCGCCAGCGTGAGGGCACGTGCGGTGCTATATGAGAGTTTTAACTCTTATTTAATTTAATAAATTCTTTTGTACTTTGCACACTGGCACCCGCGTGAGGAGCACATGCGGCGTTATATGAGAGTTTTAACTCTTGTTTAATTTAATAGATTCTTTTGTGCTTTCCACACTGGCGTCCGCGTGAGGAGCGCGTGAGGAGCACGTGAGGGGCCACCATAGGATTTAATCCTATAAGATTGGCTCTGGTGCCGGCGCCCTTGTAGAGGGCATGTGAGGCGCTACCTCATTAATTTTGAACAGAGCTTTGCACTTTTATTGAGGGAAACAACCACTTCTTTCGCTGATGCACTTCCAAACTGACGTGCACGCCTCAAATCGGATCGTGTCCCAAATTGGGCACATTCCATATCACCACCATTCATTCCTCCACGTAACAAATACACGCGCGCACAAGATGAATGATGGACTGAAATGTTCTTAAACTAATATTCGCCCCCAAATACGGCGATAAAGGACCGAAACGTTCTTAAACTAATATCTCACCTACAATATGGTGATAATGGATCGCGATATCCTTAAACTAAAATAATCGAACCCAAATGCTCATATGTTTAAGCTGATCTTAATCTCAAACCAGATTAACAATCCTTAAATCAACCCAAACCCAAATATAAAAATATACGGATTTGGACTAATCTATGCCCTATTGGCGACAACATAAAATAGTCTCCGTATACAATCCACGGGCAACCAAAATAAAACAAATATACACACGACACGAAGTGAATCTCCGGAGTAGGAGAAAGTGGTTATCGCGATGCGGTAACGTAATTAACTGCAGGGACTTGCGCCTGCAAGGAAAAGCGTCCCCACAATCAAAAACCCATCGCAAACGAGGGGGAATATGATAAAGTTTGCTAGAACGGTCGCATCCATTCAAACCTCCGATATATGGTGCCATAAATCAATTTAGCATCTTCGGAGAGGTGGACGGATAAATCCAAATAGCATCTGCCCCTAGAATTTCGGCCAGACGTCCCAACGTCCCGGTCCGTCTTTCGGCGGTGAACATCAACAAGCCAGGCAATGTGTATGTCATTAATTATTGGTCACTAAGTCAATGAAATTAATTGGTGGAAAGGAGGCTCGTATTTAACAAGGGTCTCATGCATGCCCGAAATTATGGTCCACTGTTGCCCGGGACATAAAATTGCAGCCGTGCCGCTAGGCCCACGACCTAATGTGTGTGTGTGTGTATCACTAATAGCGGACGATCATCCTCTAAGTCACTGTATCTCGCTAAATACGAGTTCAATTCCACCTTGATTTCCTCCATTCCCCAGATCATAATATGTATTGAAGTATTAGATAGGTTGTCAAAAATACGTATCACTTTAACTTTTAATCGCGTTTTCACTTATCAATATCACTTTCATACTTACCACAACCCAGTCACTAACGCCTATATATCGACAATGCACAACAGTCGCTAGGTCTCAATGTAAACAATCACCATGCAGAAGGTATAAAGCAAGCACAAAAATAGGCAAAAATGTACCGGACGGATATTCACTAAATTATGGCACCCAACGCCATGCGACTTGTAAAATTCACTATAAATCACATGTATAGAATTGATCAAAACAATATAAAAGGCGTACAATATATACTTGATTATCTACACGGTAAAATTAGTTTCATGTCAAACGGGATTCAGGTTAGGGACTTATCATCATTTTAAATCAGCGATCGGTTGCGGGAATTCCAGTTTCAGAACTGGAAGTCCAACTTCGCACGCGGTTTACTTAGGATTGTGTTCAGATTAAGTTATTTCCCCAGTTGAATAAAATCTATTTCTATTTGTTAGGTTACCAACGAATCAAACGGATTAATAATAACCTTTCAGTACCAGTAGTTATGTCCTGTTTAATGTGAAGGTGTAAGACATGTCGCTGCAGAAACTGCAGAACACGTCGATATTCTAAAATACAAACTAAATACCAAAAGAGTGTGAAACTGAGCTAGACTTGATCCATATGTTAGCTAACTAAATTATCTACGCGACTATATAGGACTCCATTCATTTTAAATTTTATGTAGGGACGTGCAGGTATTTAAATTCAGGTATCCTCGTGGAATGCTGCCTCGGACTGCAGTCCAGAGTCACATTCCTAGTCAATTCTTGTTACAGTAATCTATCAATATCGAAAAATAAACTATATATGGTTCTAGATTATCAAGTCGGGTTCAATATGACCTATAGAACATCATATTCAAATTTGTATTTAATTTAATGTGTAATTTTCCAACGTGACATGTGCGGTGCATTCCAGTTTTAGCGTCGCCTTTAGGGGCGACTTTACATAATTATAAACACGATATTACCAAATTTCAACACGATATTCATAAACAGTAAAGGGATCTGACTATCGCAAGTTCCGCCATAATAATGCATGTTTTGGTTTATAGTTCTCCTCAAACACCTAGGGTACCGTTTGGTGATCAGTCCAAAACACAAGATTTCCTTAACCAACAAGCGATAATTAATGCTTAAAAATTCTAAATGACATCAATACGGCTAACCAACCGGGTTGGGTTCGATTCATTACTACCAACATGATGGCTCAAATAGAAGCGTTCGATTGTAACCTAACATTATGTCGATATATATATATTTACATACACACATATAACTTATATTAAAAATAATTTAACATTGTTATTCTAGATATTGTAATAGCATGAGCAACAAGAGATAAGGTTTCTCTTGCCTGGAGACAGTGGCGCGGAGGCACGGCGGCGGCGACGATGGCGATGGTATGTACACGGCTCAAGAACAGCACAAGCAGCAGCGACAGTGGCACTGTGAAACGTGGGCTCGTCGATGGTGACGGGGTCCGCTGGAGATGATAGTTGCAGGAGCTCGGGTAGCACTCGATGGGCACATCGAAGGCAGCAACAGTAAGGAGAGTTCGGCAGTGCTGATGAAGAGGATAGATGGAGGTTTTAAGGGAG
Source organism: Agapanthus africanus (assembly GCA_030015575.1). Taxonomy (NCBI): domain Eukaryota; kingdom Viridiplantae; phylum Streptophyta; class Magnoliopsida; order Asparagales; family Amaryllidaceae; genus Agapanthus; species Agapanthus africanus. The sequence continues at coordinate 574,584,280 of CM057346.1, read as the reverse complement.
ACGAGATCGGTGGAGGTGGAGATGGGTCGACGGAGGAGACTCAAGCTTGGTTCGAGGTGATGGAGGTTGGCAGCGGGGAGTCGTCGGCTGTGAAGCTGGAGGAAGAGCTCGTCGACGATGGGTTCGGTAGCGGTGGGTAGCTATGGTGATGGGTGTTTGGAGGTTTGGTTAGGAGGAAGTAGTGGAGGGGTAGAGAGCTCATGGTGGTGGTCGACGATGAGGATAATGGAGCAGCGGCGAGGTGGTAATGATCGGGGACAGTGAGGTGAAAAGATGGCAGCAAGCTCTAGTGGAAGTATGAGGAGGAAATAAGTTAGAGGGGTAAAGAGGTAGCAAGAGAGAGATAGGTTGTTAGAGTAGAGGGGGTGAGCACGAGGATCTCGGTGAGCAGTTAGGGAGAACTCGATCATGGGTTGAGCGGGTCTCACGGGCGCGGCACGAGCGAGAAGGAGCCGTTGGCGAGAGGGACGGAGAGGAAACGCGATGGGAATGGAGAAGGAGGCGGTTGCGACGTGGCGAGGACGAGGTCATCGCGGAGGAGGGTGCGGGCGTCGCGGGCATGGGCGCGAGGAAGGAAGAGAAGAGGAAAAGAAGCGGGAAAGAAAAGGAGAAGAAGAAGGAGTGGCGGGTCGGGTCGGGTTAGGGGTAAAGTTAGGTTGGGTTTAGGTTTTAGAATTTAAAATAAAATAATAAAAATATAATAAAAATATATATATAAAATGAAAAAAATCTGGAAAAATACGGAAAAATATATATACAAGAACTGGGGATTTACATCATACCCTCCTTACAAAAGTTTCGTCCTCGAAATTAAAGAACGAAAACAACGGAAAAACAACACTACTCAAACATGTGCGGAAAACGTGGATGGATGTCCTCCTCGCGTTCCCAGGCAGACACTCCTGGAGAACCACCACCCTAAGAAATTCGAACCAAGGGAATGACTTTGTTCTTTAGCACTTTTTCCCGGCAATCGAGAATGGTGGTAGGCTGCTCCTCGTAAGACAGATCGGTGCCCAACGTTAACTCTAAATGGTCTAGGATATGGCTGTCATCCTGAACGTAGCGTCTCAACTGAGAAACATGGAAAGTATTGTGCACACCAGCTAGTGATGGAGGCAAGGCAAGTCGATAAGCCACCTCTCCTACTCGCTCTAGCACCTCAAAAGGTCCGATGAATCGGGGACTGGGTTTCCCGCGACTACCAAACCTGATCACTCCCCGAGCGGACAATATCTTCAGAAACACATGGTCACCAACACCAAACTCCAACGACCTCCTGCTGGCATCTGCCCAACTCTTATGTCGGTCCTGAGCCACCTTGATCCGTTGCCTGATTGTTTGAACCTTGCTCACTGTCTGCACTATGAGCTCAGGGCCTATCACGCCCCGCTTCCCAGAGTGCGCTAATATCGGCACGTGACGGAGCCAACTATGCTACCCGTGGCTAAGAAACTGTTCCCCTCCGAATGGCGGCGGAGACGACGTGAGGACGTCTTGCCTGAGATTCGGAGCAGATGCTATATGGTTTTATCCGTCTACCTCTCCGAAGATGCCAAGTTGATTTATGACACCGTGTATCGGAGGTTTAGACGGATGCGGCCGATGTAGCAGACTTTGTCAGATTCCCCCCGTGCTAGAGAGGTTTTTGATTGTGGGGACGCTCTTCCCTGCAGGCGCAAGCCCCTGCAGTTAATTACGCTACCGCATCGCGGTAGCCACTTTCTCCTTCTCCAGAATTTCACTTCGTGTCGTGTGTGTTTGTTTTGTTTGTGGTTGCCCGTGGATTGTATACGGAGACCGAGTAATGCCGTCGCCCGTAGGACGTGGATTAGTCCAAATCCGTATTTACTTAGATTTGGGTTTGGTGTTTTTAGTTTAAGGATAAGTTAGCCGTATTGAGGCTAAGATCAACTTAAACGTTCGTTAAGGATACGTTAGTCCTGTTTGAGACTAAGATCAACTTAACGTGGTGATCCATTTATTATATGGCCGTCAGGACTCGTCACCTCTCTGACGTCGTTGAAGAATTACAACGATAGGTGTCAGAGGAGTTCAGAGATGTACCCTTGAACCAAAGTTGATTTGGAGTTTTATAGTCCATTTGAATGTTTAAGGATACGTTAGCCGTGTTTGGGGCTAAGATCAACTTAAACGGGACCGTTTAGATCCGGCAAAAGAGCATTTGGAGGCTCTATTGTTCCAGTTTAGGGACGTGGTGGTCCATGTTCCAGTTTAGGGACGTGGTGGTCCATATTCCAGTTTAAAGACGTGGTGGTCCGTCGCCAGTTTAGAGACGTGGTGGTCCGACATTAGTTTTAGGGATGTTTCGGTCCAACATTAGTTTAAGGACGTTTCGGTCCGATATTAGTTTAAGAATGTTTCGGTCCAGTATTAGATTAAGGACGTTTCTGTCCAGTATTAGTTTAAGGACGTTTCGGTCCAGTATTAGTTTAGGGACGTTTCGGTCCAATATTAGTTTAGGGACGTTTCGGTCCAATATTAATGTGTGGTCGTTGGGACCCGTCACCTCTCTGACGTCGTTGAGGAATTACAACGATGGGTGTCAGAGGAGTTCGGAGATGTACCCTCGAACCGGATTTAAATTGATTTAGGAGAGCAATCTTGCTCAGTCAATTTAATTTGAGGACTTACGGCCATGATTGGGCCAAGTCCAGTTGAAAATGTTCAACATTTTATTTGCTTTTGCATTGCATTTCTTTTTATTTTTATTTGGGCTCTACCCATAAAGGATGCAGAGCATCAATTTGTTTTGGGCTCTGCCCATTTATAAATGATGCAGAGCATCAATTTTACTTGGGCTCTGCCCTTTTTCATTGCATTGCAATTTAATTTGGCCTACTAGGCCCCTCTGATTTGGGCCTGGCCCTTCAGTAAAAGAAATGCATTGCATTTGTCAGGCGCATTGCGTCAATCACTGAGCGCAAGCGCTTGTGGTGAGGACACGTGTCATACTCTGGTGAGCGCAAGCGCAACAGCGCAGTGCGCTGCGCTAGTACGCTGCGCTGTTGCGCTGCTGACACGTGGCGCGCTCTGGTGAGTTGTGCCAATCTCAGAAAGCAATGCTCTATCTTAAAGCGCATAGCGCAAGTAGTTCAGATGCTGACACGTGGCGCTCTCTGGTGGCTTGTGCCAACCCAAGAGCGCAATAGCGCAGTTTGCAAGTGCAAGGCACTATAATTTGAGAATCTTTTAGATTCAAGAACCAATGGTTCATAAAGGAAGTGCAAAGCACTATTTGATTTCTTGATCTAATTTAGATCAAAGAAAAACAAGTTTTTTCTTATTTCAGGAACCAGAGGTTCATAAAAAAGTGCAAAGCACTGTTTTTATTTTGTTTTTTTATTAAAGATCATTGATCTTGTTTTTGGATCAATGATCTATCAGAAGAAATTCTTCCATCTAAAAGGTCTTTTGCCTTTCTTTTTTTTTTCTTGGAATTTCCTCAGAGTTCTCTCTGTTTAATTTCTCAAAGAATGTTGATGCCTTTGATTTAAGGTCTAGGGGTCTTTATATAGTGCCCATAAGTTTGTTGAATTTGTTAACGGGATCTTTCTCTGAGTGATTTGGGGAATTTTCTCCACCGTTGGATCTTTGATCCAAGGGCTTCTGTTTTACAGAAGAAAATCTTCTTGTTTTAACAAGAACAGAAAGATTTCTTTAAAATCTTAATTCTGTTTGGCGCAAATGCCCCAGCGTATGACACGTGTCGCGCGGCGCACAGCGCCGCGCAACTGCGCTGACACGTGTCGCGCGGCGCACAGCGCCGCGCAACTGCGCTGGCGCATCTGCTCTGACACGTGTCGCGCTGGCGCATCTGCGCATATCAACACGTGTCGCACAGCGCAGTGCTTGCGCAACTGAAGCGTTGCTTCCTTTAATTTTGCTTTAAATAGAGCTTTGCTCTAATTGGGCGCGCCTTCTTGGACGCTGCGCTGATGCATCTGCGCCTGACACGTGGCGCGTTGCACACAGCGCAAAGAATCTGAAGCGTTGCTTCATTTATTAAAGTTTAAATTTTCAAAGTAGAGTTTTGCTCTGATTGGGGGAAGATGAAGCGTTGCTTTATCTTCCGCCTTGGAATTTGAACGGAGATTTGCTCTGATTGGGGTAAACAAATGCCCTCCCACCGTTGCGCTTACGTGGCCCCAAACGCAAGCGTAACGGTGGCAGAATTCCAACCGTTGCGGCAACTTTGGAAGTTGAAAGGGCACTTGATGCCTATAAATAGGACCTTTGGTCCTGCACAGATGATTATCATCTTTAAAATTTTCATTTTAAAAAAACTTCGGAGCTTTGCTCTTGCCTTCAAGAATTCCTCGAGTTATATTTTCCTAAACAGAAACTATTTAAGTAAGGATTAGTCTTGAATTAAATCACTCTTAATTAATAGAGCTTTGCTCTCATAGATCTTTGATCTAAAGAAAATCCTTTTGGGGTTTCACCAAATAGAGCCTTGCTCTCAGGAATCTGTTTCAGGGTTTCTCAACCCATGAACAGAACCTTGCATCTTTGGCAAAACATAGACCTCTTTGATCTAAAAGAAAGATGAACTCTTAAGAGTTCGAATATGGATAATGAAAATTAAAAATGGAGTTTTGTATTTAATGGATCATATCATCTTTTAATAGTAACGATCTCAGAGTTCTCGGGGGATTTCTTTAAATTCCCCTTATTAAGGTTTTGGTAGTCACTCCTGTTTGCAGAGCATTGCTCTCGAGAAGTTTAGCTCTCTGTGTATTTTTTATCGCTAATCTTCCTGTGATGTTTCCCTCCAGGCATAATGGCGGTGCGTCTATACAGTTTGCACGAGTTCATCACCTACGAGGATATCCGCGCACAGGGCCATCATCAGAACCAGGAGTTTACGGATGCCCAGTGTGCGGAGGTCATGGGTCGTCTGAACGCACGTCTTGGTTGGTTGCTCCCCCGCCGCTCTGCTTTCTTGAAAGTCGTATTGGGAGAGATTTGGAGGGCACTCCCGGGGTTCCATGAGGCCCTACCGCTCAATGCGCTGGATGATACCGAAGACAAGGTGCATTCAGTGTACCTGTCGGGGTTGATCTCGAAGAAACGGCGAGATAGCCTCATCGACATTCTGCATCAAATTTTCCAGCAGACGACGATAGTTGCTGCTTACCGAAGACCGGGTGGACTTGCCGAGGATCTTGACACACAGGAGCACGAGAGGTTGCGCACGAGAATAATCCGAAAGGCCAGAAGAACTCTGAATGGCCTTACTTTTGAATTCCTCAATCCGTGCCCTGGATCTGAGGTTATTCCATTGTAATAATGTTTTTCGTCTATTGCTTTTATGATTGTAAGAACTTTTGGCAATATTAATGGAAATTTTTTATCCCAGCTTGTCTTTATTTTTCGTTCGGAGTCTTTTGCTTATGCATGAATGAGTGTGTCTCGAACGCTTGCTCAAATGTAAATCGGATGCTCTTTCTGTTGCTTTCTTCTTTCTCTTATTATCAGCCTGTTGTCACAATTAGCAGATAATAGAGTAAGCGCCTTGATTTCTTCACGAGATAACGATGGCTTAGGCCGCAGGTTCAGATCTGCCGCCTAAGACTTTTCAACTCTATAAGCCGTGAGGGTCTCACAGAGACTTTTCTCCCTACGGATCGAGAGGATCTCATAGGTGGGTTTTCTCCTTTGGAATCGTGAGGATTCCTAAGTGTGTTTTCTCTTATAGGTCGTAAGGATCTTATAAGAGAATTTTTCCCTCTTACGAGTTGAGAGGACCCGTAAGCGGTTGTTTCCCTTCTTGTCGAAACTCGATTTTGGAGAGTGAGACCCATGAATAGTATGCAAGAGACCGCTTTAGATCGACTTGCAGGGTCCCATTGTTCAGGAAGCAAGTTTTTTAGTCCCTGCTGCCTGAGGCTTCATCTTGCAAGTTGAGACGAATCGGGAATTTTCCCGCGGAGACACTGGTTTCTCTGCGAGCCGACGCGAATCAGGAGGCTCTCGTCAAGGATTGTTTGTTTCCCTGAGTTAAGGTATTTGCCAAGGATTATTTGTTTCCCAGGTGTTGAAACGAGTCGAGAATTTCCCACGGAGACACTGGTTGCTCTGCGAGTCGACGCGCATCAGGAGGCTCTCGTCATGGATTGTTTGTTTCCCTGAGTTGAGGTATTTGCCAAGGATTATTTGTTTCCTTGGTGTTGAAACGAGTCGAGAATTTCCCACGGAGACACTGGTTGCTCTACGAGTCGACGTGGATCAGGAGGCTCTCATCAAGGATTGTTTGTTTCCCTGAGTTGAGGTATTTGCTAAGGATTATTTGTTTCCCTAGCGCCAAGGATTATTTGTTTCCCTGGTGTTGAAACGAGTCGAGAATTTCCCACGGAGACACTGGTTGCTCTGCGAGTCGACGCGGATCAGGAGGCTCTCATCAAGGATCGTTTGTTTCCCTGAGTTGAGGTATTTGCTAAGGATTATTTGTTTCCCTAGCGCCAAGGATTATTTGTTTCCCTGGTGTTGAAATGAGTCGAGAATTTCCCACGGAGACACTGGTTGCTCTGCGAGTCGACGCGGATCAGGAGGCTCTCATCAAGGATTGTTTGTTTCCCTGAGTTGAGGTATTTGCTAAAGATTATTTGTTTCCCTAGCGCCAAGGATTATTTGTTTCCCTGGTGTTGAAACGAGTCGAGAATTTCCCACGGAGACACTGGTTGCTCTGCGAGTCGACGCGCATCAGGAGGCTCTCGTCAAGGATTGTTTGTTTCCCTGAGTTGAGGTATTTGCCAAGGATTATTTGTTTCCCTGGTGTTGGGATGAACCGTCGAAATTTGGCTTCGTTTTCTGGCGGATCCTGTTGGGAAAGTATGGTTCCCTCTTCGTTTACGCCCTTGGATTGTTTACAGGGATCGATGTGATCTTAACTGTAGGGCTAAAGTTTTATCATCATTTTTTTTATTTCCGCGATGCTCTATCATTTCAGCTTTTATATCGTGAAGGTCGCGATTGCCCAATCATTTCGGCTGTTTCTTTCATTTTTACTCGCTGCTTTTTATTGCGAGTTGCCCAATCATTTCGGCTTTTTTTTGCATGCATACATTTTTACTTGCTGCTTCTTATTGCAAGTTGCCCTATCATTTCGGCTATTTCGTATGCATGTGCAGCCTACTGGCTTTTCGCCGTAAACCTGAAATTGGACACCGATTTCGGCATCAGCACCGCTACAACTGGGATATTACCAGGAGCGAATCATCATTTGCCTCTGTCGATGTCGAACAAAGGTGGCTTAGTGACCAGGGTTAGGGTCCTGTCGACTAAGGCTTTTGACTTCATGAGCTGTAAGGGTCTCACAAAGTTATTTCTCCCTACAAGTCATGAGGATCTTGTAGGTGTATTTTCTCCTTAGGAATCGTGAGGATTCCTAAGTGTTTGTTCCTCTGTAAGTCGTAAGGATCCTACAGGAGGGTTTTCTCCTTGTAAATCGAGAGGATTTACAAGGGTTGTTCACCATGCGAACATATCCCCAGTCACGGATGAGACTAAGTTAGGGAAATGTTTATTTGCGCCCGTGGATTGTATACAAGGGCCAGTATTGAGCTACTTGTAGGGCAATATCGGAAGTTGTGGGGGTTGCTTAAGCACAGGTTTAGGTCTCTGTAACTTAAGACTTTCAAATCTTATGAGCCGTGAGGGTCTCATAAGAGAGTTCTTCTTACGAGTCGTGAGGATCTCGCAAGTGTATTTTCTCCTTAGGAATCGTGGGGATCCCTAAGTGTGTTGCTCCCTTATGAGTCGTAAGGATCTCACGCGGGTGGTTTTTCCTTACAAGGTTGAGAGGACCCTATAATTGTCTTTTAACGAGGTTGCGCCCTTTCGGGTTTTCACAAACACTCGCCGGTAGTCCTGCTGTTTTTACTCACGGAACCCTTTCGGGTTTTCATCCATGCCCATTTTGCTTATGAACATACCGTTTTTTTTATTCTTTTTATTTTCTTCTTCTTTTTTTTTACGAGGTCGCGCCCTTTCGGGTTTTCACGAACACTCGCCGGTAGCCTTGCTGTTTTTACTCACGGAGCCCTTTCGGGTTTTCATCCGTGCCCTTTTTGCTTATGGACATACCGTTTTTTTTATCATTCATCATTTTTTCTATTATTATTTTCCTTTTCTCTTCTCTCTCTTTTTTTTATTCATCTTGTCAGCCTAAGGATGCTGCGGTAGTAGTTTAAAAACGTTTCGGTCTGCTATTAGTTTAAGGACGTTTCGGTCGGTCATGAAGAAGGCTGGCTACTGCTTATAAAGCTTGAGCTTAGGAAGATAGCGAGCGGACATAGTCGTCGTCATCTATCATTGACCTAGGCTATGGCTTATTAAGCGTAGTACTTCTTTAGGAAGCGACCGTTTATTGGCCTGTAAGGCCTTTCACCGTGCATGTCCATGAGTAGATAGGCCCCACCCTGGTAGACCTTATCTATGATGTACGGGCCTTCATAGATTGGCTCGAATTTTCCCTGCTTGGCGCGATTGGGGATCATAGGCCTTTTGACCACTAGCACAAGTTCGCCTTGGCGGAATGTCCTCGGTCGGGTCAATCTTTCATATGAGCGCGTCATCTTTGCTTTATAAGCTTCCAGGTTTTGTTGCGCTATGAGCCGTGTTTCTTCAAGGGCATCAAGCTCCTCAAGCCGAAGGTGAGCGTTTTCTTCGTTCGTCAGCTCGTAGTGGACTGCCACTCGTAGAGAGGGTAATTCTATCTCAAGGGGGAGTACCGCTTTCGTACCGAATACCAACGCGTATGGCGTTGTCTTCGTGGCTGTCTTGAACGTAGTTCGATATGCCCAAAGAGCCTCTTGCAGTCTCTCATGCCAGTCCTTCTTATTTCGGGACACCGTCTTTTTTATGATTTTCGTCAGGGTCTTGTTGAATGCTTCGGCTAGACCATTAGCTCGTGGATTATAAACCGAGGAATACCTCCAGTCTATATTATGCTGCTGTGCGAAACGGCTGATCTTGTGACTTCTGTAGGCTGGACCGTTATCGGAGATGATTCGCCTCGGCGTCCCAAACCGGTATATGACGTGCGTCTTGAAGAAATGGAGAATATTCTCCGTCTTCACTTCCCTCAATGGCACTGCTTCTGCCCATTTGGAGAAGTAATCAGTCGTCGCCAGGATGAAACGATGTCCCCTGGACGATGCTGGTTCGATGGGCCGACTATGTCAGTTCCCCACATTTCGAATGGCCAGCTAGCCACTATTGGATGGAGTGGATTTGGATGTTGGTGGATGAAGTCCCCATGGATTTGGCATGAGTGGCATTGCTTCGCATATTCGAGGCAATCCTGAATCATCGTGGGCCAGTAGTAGCCCATTCGTTTAATCTTCATCTTCATCTTTGGGCCTGCTTGGTGAGAACCGCAGAGTCCGTCATGAACTTCCTGAATGACCCTTTCCACTTCGTCAGGCCCAGGCATCTCAGCCACAGAGAATCAAACGACCTCTTGTACAAAGTATCGTTGACGAAGGCGAAAGACAGAGCTCGTTTCATGAGCTGATGTCTTGTGGACGCTTCTTCAGGCATTCGGTAGGACTTAAAGTAGTCTATGAAGACTTCCCTCCAATCCTCAGCCTTTTCCCAGTCTTTTATTTACAAGGTCTTCTGTTCAGTCGCTCCCTTCTCTTCGGATGATTCCGGAGATATTTCTGCTGGGGCAAGCACCCGACGGCTTTGTACCACGATTCTAACGTCATCGAGGTTCTCGTCAGCCAGTTCTTTAGCAAGCTTGGCCAACGCGTCTGCTTTGCTGTTTTCCGCGTGCGGTATGCTTTCCAAAGTATAGAAGGGAATTTGGGTCAACAATTGTTGCACCTTTTCACCGTTCTTCACCAACTCCGGTTTGCACGTTTGGTAGTCGCCGTTTACTTGACTAACGACTAGTTGAGAATCTTCGTATATGAGGAGGTTTTCAATTTCCATGTCAATGGCGATCTCGAGGCCTGCTATCAAAGCTTCGTATTCGGCTTCGTTATTTGTCCTCGGCTCTGTTAAGGAGAAAGCGAAGCGCATTATCCCTCCTTGTGGAGTTACAAAGATGAGTCCTAACCCCGATTTGATTATGGGGGTATTTTGCTTGCGCTTCTTCATGGAGGATGCTCCGTCGAAATAAAGCTCCCATCGGGTATCACCACCATCGATCGTATCAAACGCATGTTCGTCTGGAAGATCGCAATTCAAAGGAGAATCGGTGGGTATTGGATGTTCAGCGAGGAAGTCGGCGATGACCTGGCCTTTCACTGCTTTGAGAGGTTGATAGGTTATCGAGAACTTCATCAAGAGCAGGGCCCATTTAGCGAGTCGTCTCGTCAATATAGCCTTCGACATTAAATATTTAAGAGGGTCCACCTTCAAGATGAGACGGACTTCATGTGCTAATGCATAGTGCCTGAGCTTTGTTATCGCAAAGATCAACGCCAGGCAGTGTTTTTCAATGGGAGAGTAGTTGCTCTCTGCCCCCAGCAGTACTCGACTTAAATAGTAGAGTGCTCTTTCTTTCCCCTGATCATTCCCTTGCGCCCATAATGCGCCTAAAGAACCTTCGAGGGCGGTTGTATAGAGAATGAGAGGCTTTCCCTTAACCGGAGCAGCCAACACTGGCGGATTCTGCAGGTACTGTTTAATTTCGTCCAGCGCACCCTGGCATTTTTGATCCCAGACGAATGGAGTTCCCTTCTTCATCAGGTGACTGTAAGGACGACACTTGCCCGAAAGGTTGGCTATAAATCGCCGTATATATGCGAGCTTCCCTTGGAGAGATCGCAGCTGCTTAAGAGTCTTTGGCGGAGGCATTTCCATAATCGCCTTAATCTTGGACGGATCTATCTCGATACCTCGGTGTCAGACGATGAATCCCAGGAATTTGCCTCAGGAAACTCCGAATGCGTTCTTGAGAGGGTTCATCTTCAAGTTGTATTGTCGAAGGCGTTGAAATACAGTTTTTAGGTGCTCGAGATGTTCCTCGTATGATTTGCTCTTAACCACGAGGTCGTCGATATAGCATTCGACGATTTCGTGTATGAGGTCATCGAAGATCTTCGTCATGGCCCTCTGGTAGGTGGCACCGGCGTTCTTTAATCCGAAGGGCATTACTTTATAACAGAATATTCCCAAAGGAGTCCGAAAAGCGGTGTGCTTCTGGTCTTCGGGGTGCATTTTTATTTGATTATACCCTGATGAGCCGTCCATGAAGGAGAAAACCTCATGAGTGGCCGTATTGTCTATCATCAGTTCGGTGACTGGCACCGGGAAATCGTCTTTCGGGCAGGCTTTATTGAGATCCCGAAAATCTACGCATATGCGCACTGTCCCATTTTTCTTCATCACCGGGACGATGTTGGCGATCCATTCCGGATATTGAACCTCCTGAATTAAGCCAGAGTCGATCAGCTTCTTGACCTCGGCGTTGATGTTCATCTCAAGCTCGAGCCGCATTCTTCTCGGTGCTTGTTTGATTGGTTTAACGTTCGGGGATATCGCCAATTTATGGACAGCAATCTCTGGATCTAAGCTTGGCATTTCGGAATAGTTCCATGCTAAGCAATCTCTATGCTGCACAAGCACGTCTTTTAACGCAGCCACCCTTTCTTCAGATAGCAGCTCACTGACGAACGTCGGCCGTGGGTCACTTGCCGTGGGCACCCAAGTAGCTATCGCCTTTTGTGGATTGATAGGACGGTCTTCTTCCCGCTGAACTTTCACATTTTTCTGTCGGCGGGGATAATCTTGATCAATTACCGAGTCTTGGACTTGACGCCGGACCTTGTAGATTTTAGAGGACAGCCGTTGAGGGGGCTTTTTCGGCTTCACCTTTGTAGCGCTCTCCATAGGTGGAGGAGATCTTTTCAACACAGCGGTCGGAGAGTTCTTGTGGACCTTCCTAAGTGGTTCAAAGCTGTTTCCAGTTGGAACAGCAGCATCAATTTCCGCCGTTGGAGTCGGCGGAGTCAGTCCAGAAGGAGAGTTGCCCCCGGTCTTCCTTACTCGGCGCCAGTGGTATATCCCCAGTAGGAGGGGTGTCGTCTCCTGAGGGTTTTCAGCGGATTACACCCACAAAATCGTATAATAAAAGAGAGATGATGAAAGTTATATAAAGATAAGAACTATAAAAGAAAGAACTTGAAAATAAGAGTTTTCAACTCTACCAGCTTTTCAGTTGCTATGAGCCCTATCTTAATAGTCATGAAAAGATGTTAGAAATCATATCATCTCTCAATAAAACATCGCCTTTAGTTTTCATTCCTACCTTTCTTCCAAACATTGATCTCAGTACTTTTTAATAGATATTTAGATGGACATCCCTACACTCAGAGAATTCAATTCAAGCAATCATACTCTTGTCCATCTATCTCAGTACTTTTTAATAGATATTTAGATGGAATTTGCTCACACATTCTTCATGCGGCCGTTAATACTTCTTGAGGTACTAACCGATCGATTACTCATGTGCTTGCTAATTAGGTGTTTTTCCTCGTCTTGCAACACCTAAGGCTTAGCAGTGGCTCCCAAACCAGTTGGTCTAAAGCACTAGGTAATAAAGCACCCTCGCTATATTTTTTTTTATTGCTGCCTCGGTGATAACAAAACCAGTGTTCATTTTTCTTTTCACCATTTTATCTTTTATTCTCCACTTTTATTTTCTCATACTTTGGCTTCTAGACAAGAGCATTTCAAGGTATCCTCTACTATCCCGAGTTTCAAGATGTGTGTACGTGCGTATAGTAGAGTTTCAACGTTCAAATGTTTGGCTTCCAGAATAGGAACTATTTTTCAGGCTTATTTTTATCCTCAGATTAGTAATTTCCTCCATCTTACTAACCTTTGGGACAACAGCTTATAACCACTTATTACTAGTTTCATTTAAGAAAACATCTAATTTTCTTGTTTTTCTTAAACTATTCCTATCTTTTAAATATAATTTTTCACTTTCTACTCTTTTATTATCACAATTTTTGTGTGTGCTTATATACAGTATAATGCAAAATAAAGCGTAAATAAGCACAGGAGCGCTGAAAAATGACTTCTTGGGAGCTTCTTGCGATGGTACAGGAGCGCTGAAGCTCGTTGGCAGGAGCATGGTCCCGAAGAAGAGCCCAGTGGTGGCTTGAGTTACCTGCTCCACTGGCATAGTGAAAAGGGAAGCCGCTTGGGGCTCGTAGGTTACTCCTCCAGATGGGACGGAGCGAGAGTTGCTGTTGCAGTTAGTGCAATTAGAAGCCTTTGATTTCTTGAATAGCTTGAATATTCTGCCCCCTGTGATGACCTTGGTCTTTGGCATGTGCCAGCTGTTTGAGGACCGATTCTGTCGGCAAGGCTGCTGCTTGGGGAGCCTGCCCGTGGGCGACAGACATCCTCTGGGCTTCCTCCATCGGCGTTGAGGCACCGAGGGTGGGAGGTGGGAGCATCGACCCAAAAAGAAGCCCGTTAATTTCTTGAAAAGCCGGATTGCAGAGATCTGAGACTGCAAGTGACCCATACTTGACTCCGCCGGGTATGACAAAGCCTGAGTTGCTAGGGTGGGTGCAAATGCCATTCTTCATAGAGACGAAATGCCGGCTTCAATATCCACTCCCCTAAGGGCAACCAAAAACATACACACCGCGATTATTTGATCGCGGGAAAAACACGACACACGAAGTGTGGAGTGGAAAGAGGAAAAGGTCCCACCGGGAGTGCCAGAATCTGTTCCCCTCCGAATGGCGGCGGAAACGACGTGAGGACGTCTTGCCTGAGATTCGGGGCAGATGCTATATGGTTTTATCCGTCTACCTCTCCGAAGATGCCAAGTTGATTTATGACACCGTGTATCGGAGGTTTAGACGGATGCGGCCGATATACCAGACTTCGTTAGATTCCCCCTCACTAGAGAGGTTTTTGATTGTGGGGACGCTCTTCCCTGCAGGCGCAAGCCCCTGCAGTTAATTACGCTACCGCATCGCGGTAGCCACTTTCTCCTTCTCCAGAATTTCACTTCGTGTCGTGTGTGTTTGTTTTGTTTGTGGTTGCCCGTGGATTGTATACGGAGACCGAGTAATGCCGTCGCCCGTAGGACGTGGATTAGTCCAAATCCGTATTTACTTAGATTTGGGTTTGGTGTTTTTAGTTTAAGGATACGTTAGCCGTATTGAGGCTAAGATCAACTTAAACGTTCGTTAAGGATACATTAGTCCTGTTTGAGACTAAGATCAACTTAACGTGGTGATCCATTTATTATATGGCCGTCAGGACTCGTCACCTCTCTGACGTCGTTGAAGAATTACAACGATAAGTGTCAGAGGAGTTCAGAGATGTACCCTTGAACCAAAGTTGATTTGGAGTTTTATAGTCCATTTGAATGTTTAAGGATACGTTAGCCATGTTTAGGGCTAAGATCAACTTAAACGGGACCATTTAGATCCGGCAAAAGAGCATTTGGAGGCTCTATTGTTCCAAATTAGGGACGTGGTGGTCCATGTTCCAGTTTAGGGACATGGTGGAGCATCGCCAGTTTAAGGACGTGGTGGTCCATCATTAGTTTAAGGACGTTGCGGTCCATCGCCAGTTTAGGGACGTGGTGGTCCATTATTAGTTTAAGGACGTTTCGGTCCAACATTAGTTTAAGGACGTTTCGGTCCACGAGTTTAAGGACCCCGCAGTCCGTATCGATGTGTAGTCGTCGGGACCCGTCACCTCTCTGACGTCGTTGAAGGATTACAACGATAGGTGTCAGAGGAGTTAGGAGATGTACTCTCGGACTGGATGTAAATTGATTTTTAAGAGAGCAGCTGTGCTCAGTCAATTTAATTTGAGGACTTACGACCATGATTGGGCTAAGTCCAGTTGAAAAATGTTCAACATTTTTATTTGTTTTTGGCCTAATAGGCTTGTGCTAGGGCTTGGCCTCTTTTTAATAATGCATAGCATTATTTATTTTGTCAGGGCTGTGCCCATTTACAGATGATGCAGAGCATCAGTCTTGTTTGGGCTCTGCCCCTTTTCATTGCATTGCAATTTAATTTGGCCTACTAGGCCCCTCTGATTTGGGCCTGGCCCTTCAGTAAAAGAAATACATTGCATTTGTCAGGCGCTTTGCGCCAATCACTGAGCGCAAGCGCTTGTGGTGAGGACACGTGTCATGCTCTGGTGAGCGCAAGCGCAACAGCACAGTGCGCTGCGCTGTTGCGCTGCTGACACGTGGCGCGCTCTGGTGAGGTGCGCCAATCTTAAAGAGCAATGCTCTATCTTAAAGCGCATAGCGCAAGTAGTTCAGATGCTGACACGTGGCGCTCTCTGGTGGCTTGTGCCAACCCAAGAGCGCAACAGCGCAGTTTGCAAGTGCAAGGCACTATAATTTGAGAATCTTTTAGATTCAAGAACCAATGGTTCATAAAGGAAGTGCAAAGCACTATTTGATTTCTTGATCTAATTTAGATTAAAGAAAAACAAGCTTTTTCTTATTTCAGGAACCAGAGGTTCATAAAAAAGTGCAAAGCACTGTTTTTATTTTGTTTTTTTATTAAAGATCATTGATCTTGTTTTTGGATCAATGATCTATCAGAAGAAATTCTTCTATTTAAAAGGTCTTTTACCTTTCTTTCTTTTTTCTTGGAATTTCCTCAGAGTTCTCTCTGTTTAATTTCTCAAAGAATGTTGATGCTCTTGATTTGAGGTCTAGAGGTCTTTATATAGTGCCCATAAGTTTGTTGAATTTGTTAACGAGATCTTTCTCTGAGTGATTTGGGGAATTTTCCCCACCGTTGGATCTTTGATCCAAGGGCTTCTGTTTTACAGAAGAAAATCTTTTTGTTTTAACAAGAACAGAAAGATTTCTTTAAAATCTTAATTCTGTTTGGCGCAAATGCCCCAGCGCGTGACACGTGTCGCGCAGCGCAACTGCGCTGGCGCATCTGCGCTGACACGCGTCGTGCAGCGCAAAGCGCAGCTTAACTGCGCTGGCGCATCTGCGCTAACACGTGTCGCGCAGCGCAGTGCTTGCGCAACTGTAGCGTTGCTTCATTTAATTTTTCTTTAAATAGAGCTTTGCTCTGATTGGGCGCGCCTTCTTGGGCGCTGCGCTGATGCATCTGCGCCTGACACGTGGTGCGTTGCGCGCAGCGCAAAGAATCTGAAGCGTTGCTTCATTTATTAAAGTTTAAATTTTCAAAGTATAGCTTTGCTCTGATTGGGGGAAGATGAAGCGTTGCTTCATCTTCCGCCTTGGAATTTGAACGGAGCTTTGCTCTGATTGGGGTAAACAGAAACATCCCTCCACAGTCACATTACGGCTGTCTATAAGATATCAAGAACAGTAGAAATAAAATAAACTATCTAGTACATGTCCATATGCCAGAATAACGAGTCAAGAAATAATATGCGGAATCAATAATCCAATAAACAATAACAATTTGGAAAGTACATCCCAAAATACGAGCTCATATCAGGAATAGAAAGTACAAAAACAAAACTAAACTAACTAGCTACTAACAGGATCCTCACTGCTCGGCATGTTGGCTGAAATACTCCTGAACGGCCTGCGACAGAGATAGAGGATCTGGGCCATGCAAAACCCAGACGTCGGTGCGTCATAATATCAAACAATAAAATATAATCAGGAGGTAACAAGATATATGTAGGCATGAGTAGTAACAGTAATGAGTGATTAACAGTAACACGGGTATGAACAGTGAAGTGTATACGTGCGGGTGAAATGCGGTAAATAATCTAAACTGTGCTACTGGGTTTTCTATTCTAAAGTTATTTGAAATCAATTGATGTACTCCTCATGTAACTCAAAGAATATGTCCCGTTACCCCCCGAGATCACGGATTAAGATATGTGAACCAAGAATGGTTCTGTCCCGTTACCCCCCGGGACCACTGATCAAGAAGAATCACGAATGATTCTGTCCCGTTACCCCCCGGGACCACGGATCAAGTAATAACCTTCTAAGTTACACTCAGTTACACCTTTGATTTTCCCATACCCCCAAGGTTATGTTTTCAAGTCGGGTATTGATAACTCTGGAGCTAATGCCAACACAGGATTAAGCAGGTACAGGTTTGTCTATGCAGACAACAGGATATGTTCGTCGGGACAACATGTCAGGATTGTCGGCATTAGTAACAGGATCAGGTAACATGTCTGTAAGTCCATGTCACGCACCCCACGAACTAGCGGGGAGGCGGAATATATGAAAAACGATTATCAAAGCTTCGTAACACGGACTTGAGCGCATGAATCGTTATCTAAACCATTGCTAACAAACAACTAGAGGTTTAACTACTCGGATTCGAAGTTATACCTCATGTTACATGTCCTTCGGGTCTTCATCGCTGTCCTCTACTCCTCGTTGGCTCCTTGGAACATCGGCACCTCAACGGCCTTCTCGAATCAAAGACGATCCACCCGAAAGCTCCTACGCTAAGCTTAATCTCAAACTTGAGATAACTAGGTTGCTTAAAGTGCTAATCTAAGCTACCTAAAGGATATAGAGTGCAGTTATGGATGTATTAGTCTAGCTAACCCTTGATCTCAACACATGAGAGGCTAGGGTTAGGGTTTGAAGAGAGAGTGAGCTTGAGGAGAGAGAAGGTGAAGATGAGAATGAAATGAGATAATGATGTTATCATAATATATATGAAGCATTATTATTTATCCAAAAATCAAATAATAGAATTAACAACCATGCTTCATAAATATCTATGAGTGATTCATCTCCATGAGTCATTAAGCATTTATGATGCATTTAATGACTTGGATGAATCACACAAATGAGTCACTAATCTCATTTAATGCAATGCCACCTTAACCCCTTAGTCACCACTCTTCTAGAAGCTTCCTGACAAATTACGAGAACGCCCCTCCAATCCGTGAAAACACGGAAAAACTTTAGACTGTATAAATCCAGTAACCCGATACTAGAATCTGGCTTAAACCAAAGCCGACTAGTAAAAACTGTCCGAAAAAGTCGTACGTGCGTAAACACACGTATGCGTCCGAACCCTTGTCGTAAAACCATACGACCTCTATATCATTTCGCCCGGAGCAGGGAAACTCTCTGTGTGGGACTCTAAAGACTCGACACTACGCTGGCAGTGGGTTTAACCACAGACCGCAAGCGGAACTAGCTGTACGTAATGGTCCCCAGGTAGATGTCGATAAGAAGGCCGATGAGGAAAACCATCCGAACCCCTACTGAGCCTGATGTGACAATCTCCGTACAGTCCGGTCGGTTCGTCTAAGACTATCGCATATCAAGCCTAGGGGGCGGCAAGCGTCAGTCCCCTAATAGCTGTATAAGTCGTGTCGGAGTGAAGCCCATTACACTCTGAGAAGCTACTGGAACCTACCAGTATATCTCGCTTGCCCTGGCCAGGGACTTTGCATAATGGCTCTCTGACACAGCGCGATATCATCTCCCAATACCGGGAGAGACGAATCCTATCTAACCACTACTGCCTCCAAGTGCTCGAGACTGCACCCAACTGCTACCTGTTTGCACGACTCCTTTGAGCCGTGGTAGGGTAGCAATCTAAGAACAGTGGGACACACTCGAGGCAAAGTAGCAGTGTCAAGTCTGCGGACTATGCTGTACTCATGTCACCTGGGAACTGTTAACTGACGATGGGTATAATACCAACTAATCAGTTCCCCTGCGAGTTCTGTCCGGTGTACCCGTAACCTAACGAGCACCTGTATACTATCTCCAGTACTACGTACTGATGGCTATGGGACATACCATCTCCCCAACTGGGATAAGAAGCGTACACACTAGTCTACTCTGGAATATCGATGCCCTATCTCGATAATCCAACGACCAGGGACCTGTATAGGATGTTGCTTACAGACTACCCAGCCCCCACTAGTGTGACTGCCATCACAACGCTGGTAATCAAGCAAAGAACCTATGGGCTCTACTAATTTGTATAAGTGATACGTTACAAGAAACATATGCACATATTAAAGTAGACATAAACCAAGTAGCATACTACTATTTTTAGCAAGACTGTATATACAACTGTGAATATCCCAAGCTTCCATTAAGTAATATACAATCTAGTATGATACAATAATGGCCCCTAGGGCATATACACTAACAATCTCCCACTTGCACTAGGGCCATGAGCTGGCATATCGTAGACCTATCATCTCGAATAGCCTCTCGAACTGCATCTGAGGAAGGGCCTTTGTGAATGGATCAGCAATGTTATTCTCTGTCTCTACTCTTTTCACCTCGATCTCCCGGCGATCTACGATCTCCCTGATCAGGTGATACCGCCTTAAGATGTGTCTGGACTTTTGATGGGACCTGGGTTCCTTCGCTAAAGCTATAACGCCGTTGTTGTCGCAATACAGAGGTATTGGACCAACACTGGAAGGAACCACCTGAAGTTCTGTGAGGAACTTCTTCATCCAGACAGCTTCTTTTACGGCATCGCAAGCAGCTATGTACTCCGCTTCCATCGTTGAGTCAGCAACGGTCTCCTGTTTGGAACTCTTCCAACAGACCGTCCCTCCATTGAGGGTAAAGATATAACCCGACATAGACTTGGAGTCATCTTTGTCACTCTGGAAGCCGGAGTCGGCAAAGGCCTCCATCTGGAGGTCTTTTCCGCCATACACCAAGAACATCTCCTTAGTCCTTCTCAGGTACTTGAGAATGTTCTTCACGGCTATCCAGTGCTTCTCCCCTGGGTTTGCTTGATGCCGGCTTACTACGCTCAATGCGTATGCTACATCTGGTCTGGTACATAACATCGCATACATTATAAAGCCTACCGCAGAAGCGTAGGGTATAATGGACATGCGATCCCTTTCCAAATTAGTCTTGGGAGACATCTCTTTGGAGAGGGTGATTCCGTGACAAGCCGGTAGGTTACCACGCTTAGAATCATCCATACTGAATCTCTTCACTATGGTGTCTATGTACCTGGACTGTGAAAGTCCCAACATCCTCTTTGATCTATCACGATAGATCCGGATTCCCAGAATGTAGGTGGCATCACCCAGGTCTTTCATGGAGAATTTATGTGACAAGAATCTTTTGACTGACTGTAACATAGGAATATCATTTCCTATTAGGAGAATGTCATCCACGTACAAGACGAGGAATACTACAGCTCTCCCTACAATCTTACTGTATATGCAAGGTTCATCTGGATTTTTGATGAAGTCGAATTCTTTGACAGCATCATCAAAACAGATGTTCCAACTCCGCGATGCCTGCTTTAGTCCATAAATGGACTTAAGCAGCTTGCATACTGTACCACTGCTCCCACTCTGAATGAATCTCTCTGGCTGATCCATATAGACGCTCTCTTCCAAATTACCATTTAGAAAGGCCGTCTTTACGTCCATCTGCCAGATTTCATAATCGTGGAAGGCAACAATAGCAAGAAGGACCCGAATAGATTTAAGCATAGCCACTGGAGAAAAGGTTTCGTCATAGTCCAAACCAGGTCTTTGACGGAAACTCTTTGCAACAAGTCTAGCCTTATAGGTTTCAATCTGTCTATCTACACCAATCTTCTTTTTGAAGATCCATTTGCATCCTACGGGTTTTACCCCATCTGGAGCAACGTCCAAAGTCCATACTTTGTTAGTGTACATGGACTCCATTTCGGTCCGCATTGCATCCAGCCATTTTACTGAGTCACCGCTCTGAATGGCTTGCTGGAAGCTAGTAGGGTCATCTTCATCAATGACACAATCCTCTCTATCCCCATCTATGAGAAAACCGTAGTATCTCTCAGGCGGATGAGACGGCCTACTGCTCCTGCGGAGGGGTGCGGGAATGTCCAGTTCTTCTTGAACTACTTGTTCTACCAAACTTTCAGTTGTAGTTTGTGGTTCTGGAATTTCTTCCAGTTCTATTTCGCTCCCACTTGTATCCTTTTCTAAAACTTGCTGTTCTAAAAAATGGGCATTACGAGAAACAAAAACCTTTTGTTCCTCTGCGTAATAGAATAGATACCCCTTGGAGTTCTTTGGATATCCCACAAACTTACACTGTACTGATCGTGCCTCGAGCTTGTCCGCATACTGCTTTTTAACAAAAACCGGACATCCCCAAATCTTCAGATACTGAAAATAGGGTTTCTTCCCACTCCACATCTGATATGGGGTGGTAGGCACTGTTTTGGTAGGAACCCTGTTCAGAAGATATGCCGCTGATTCTAGCGCATATCCCCAGAATGATCGCGGTAACTCAGCGTTACTCATCATGGAACGAACCATATCCAATACGGTTCGATTTCTCCTTTCCGATACACCGTTATGTTGTGGTGTGTATGGAGGAGTAAGCTGAGAGAGAATTACATTCTCTTTTAAGTAACCCATGAACTCGGCACTTAAGTATTCACCACCTCGATCAGATCTCAGTGTCTTTATACTCTTGCCTGTTTGTTTTTCCACTTCATTCTTGTATTCTTGGAATTTCTCAAAGGCCTCGAATTTATGCTTCATTAAGAAGACATATCCATACCTAGAGAAATCATCCGTAAAAGTAATGAAGTAGGAATAACCACCTCGCGCATATGTAGACATTGGACCGCATATGTCACTGTGTACGAGTCCCAAGAGCTCGCTTGCTCTTATTCCATGTCCAGTGAACGGAGTCTTGTCATCTTTCCTTTGAGACAAGATTCACAAGTAGCATAAGATTGATATTCGAACGGATTCAAATATCCTTTTCTATGTAACTTAGTCAACCTTCTCTCATTGATGTGACCTAGTCTACAATACCATAAGAAAGCCTGATTTATTTCTGGAGACTTTCTTTTAAGTGTGTTCAGGATATTGAAAACCTGAGCTTGACTTAATACGTATATACCGTTATCTAATATACCGGACCCAATCATAACATGATTTAGGTGGATGTTAACTACATCGCTTACGAATGTAAAATCATATCCCTATCTCGAAAGTGAGGACACTGATATGATATTACATGTCATACTAGGTACATACAAACAGTTACGTAGAATCAATATATGCCCACTTGTCAAACCTAGGCGATATTCTCCCACGGATTCAGCGTCCACGCTTATTCCGTTTGCAACTCTGAGAGACCAATCACCTACCTTTATAACTCTACGGTTTCTCAAAGCATGTATTGAATTACAGATATGAGATCCTGCTCCGGTATCTAGTACCCAGAAAGTAGAGTTAATTGACAAACAGTTCTCAATAACAAATACACTTGAGGCTGAAACCACAACATGCTTCGAATCCTGGCTACTGGCTTTGCTAGCCTTGCAATCATTCTGCCAATGTTCATTCCTGTAACAATAGGAACATCCCTCTTTTACTATATCCAGTCCCAAAACTTTTGCCGTTCTCTTTCCTTCTGCTTCCCTGGTTTCCTTCAGGGTAGGAGGCAGAGATTGTAGAATCAAGTCAGTATCTGACCCGTTTCCCAACGCGGTCTTCAGGTCCTGGAGCTCATCAATACAGCTAGTCATTGTAAGGACGTTGTCCCCTACAGATGACCCGTCAGCCAACCTCGCTTGAATTAATTCGTTCGAGGTCTCATATCTTGTGATATGAGATTGCTCTCCATATAAATCTTTGTTATGGAGAAAGATGGAAACTAAGTCCATCTTCTCGTGCTGCTTCTGGTATATGCCATCAACTAAAGCTAACACGAGGCACTTAGCTTTCGCTTTATGTTTTTCCTTTGTCTGACGGATATCCATATCCGCGACAGTGGAAACTGGACCTGGGACGGCGGGATCTTGAGTAGTAATAGGGTGGTTCAGCTTGTCATAGGCAATGGACATATGGACAGACTTTTGCCACTCATATAAGTCAGATTCAGTCAATTTGTTATCTAGATGTAACCTATGTGTGGTCACAAGGTCGCTGCAATTAAGAGAGAGAGAAGAAAACATTTTAGCATGATGTTGTTGCAAGTTTAGATTGGTTTTAAGTTTATCTAAACAGGATGGCTCCCACTGTTTCTCGAATCCCTCCTCAAACCAAAAAGGAAGAACTAGCCATGACTATTCTCACCGTGCAATACTTGCTTAACTGTTCAGCTAGGCCAGTGTCGATACTTCGAGGGAGGTTTTCCAACGCTTTCGCGAAGTTCCTTAATTAAATAACCTCTTTTCTCTGGGGGCGTAACCCCGCTGACACCTTTCTAGGCACCTACTTGGTTTATAGCATTGATCGTTAAGTGACGAATCTCCTGATAAGTAATATATACTCACAGTAGGATCGGGATCCAAAATATCATCGTATGATAATGTTGAAGGAATCCTACCAACATTCATCAAACTCCAAAATGGTATGCTCTCTCTGCAAATTTCAGTTTCTTTAGAAATTCCCGATATAGATTTTTGCCCCATGCTCTTATGACCTTGGCGTTGGTCAAAATGTCATAAGTCACATGTCAAGTCCTACCCATCATTGTCCTAGTTAATTTGAACCCATCCGTATATATCCCTGACGTTGGCCAAATGATAATATGACTGTCCCAAACTAACACATCTATCTATGCAAACAAATGAAATACCCCAGCAGCTACCAAACACTATGCCCTGGCGTTGGTCAAATGCATAGCTTGAATACTACTGAATATCCAAATGAAATGACGGAGGGCTACGAATGGTTTTGGCAAAACCGTGAACATAGTGAACTTGGTATAATCGAAGGAACCTGATACTTTTTAAAAGGAGTGGTTAAAGCTCCGCAATTAAAAATTCTGATCTTTTAAAATAACCGAGTGGTTTCTTTTAAATTTGTTCTAACGATTCAACTTTGGTTTATTTTCTTTGCATTATAATAATGCGTCCCATCATTTATCCTATCATTGCAGAAAACAACGAAAATACCACGTCCTCTTATGCCATCCGCATTCGCCACTGGGTCCCGTCATCACCCGTTAGGTTACTTAACTAACGACAGAGCGGGGGCTGGGCTAGCGCGGGTGTAAAACATAAGTGGCGTCTAATAGCTATCATATATAGATATTGTACATTCGTCAGATGCAATAATAAGCATTCCAGATC
The DNA here is from genome assembly GCA_030015575.1 of Agapanthus africanus. NCBI lineage: Eukaryota > Viridiplantae > Streptophyta > Magnoliopsida > Asparagales > Amaryllidaceae > Agapanthus > Agapanthus africanus. The sequence goes on along the minus strand of CM057346.1, from coordinate 574,560,248 downwards.
TCAGATAAACTTTATTGGATATGCAAGCAATCCGCGTTTCTTTTGAGCCTGCAAGGAAAGACGGATTACATAGTTGTGATGAATAGCCATTACCCCACCCTAGACCCCTACGGGTACGGCAAACTGCCCGCGAAGTACCAGAAGTGAAGCGGTCTGCCTCAACACTTCAAAATACCCGGTAGTTTGTGCACCCCACCTTGGGTCTATCCTAGGAGCAAAAACAGTAAAAAGAAATAATACAACGGTGGCTACAACCGCAATCTGGATGTGCCCCGCAAAATAATATTACAACTTATTACAATTACATCGAATGAATTAATATAATAACCCATCACAAAACCCGGCTAATCATCACAACAATCCAATACAGTTTATATACACAAACAGTTAAAAAATAACATCATAGATATGTGCAACCACCCCCTGCCAACCGACATACTAGCAGTTAGGGGAGGTTTACGAACACATAAAACATTACAGATAATAACCCGATTAGCAATTAATTTAGAACATCGATCGATTACCTTTATCCGTGTTTACCCCAAAATCAAATCAGCACAGAGGCAACCTGGGCAGAAACAGAACATACAAGAAAACAGAAAACCAAAAATTATGAATTACAGAGGAAATCCGAGTCAACTCGGAGTTGACTCGGCGGCGGATCCGCGGCGAAAAGCACCTTTGTGCCGCGGTTCCGCGGCTGAGTTAGGGGCTTGTATTTTCTCAGTTTTCATTAAATTCCCTGCTGTGAATTTTAAGGTATGTCAAATATTTTTTCAAACAGTTTTAAAATTATCAGAAACTTAGGGTTTTGGTTTTTCGTTTTTCGTAATTTCCGTCGATCGAACTTCTAATCAGTTGCTAACAAGCTAGTAATGGTTTAGTTGGCTCTGATACCACTGTAAGTCCATGTCACGCACCCCACGAACTAGTGGGGATGTGGAATATATGAAAAACGATTATCAAAGCTTCGTAACACGGACTTGAGCGCATGAATCGTTATCTAAACCATTGCTAACAAACAACTAGAGGTTTAACTACTCGGATTCGAAGTTATACCTCATGTTACATGTCCTTCGGGTCTTCATCGCTGTCCTCCACTCCTCGTAGGCTCCTTGGAATATCGGCACCTCAACGGCCTCCTCGAATCAAAGACGATCCACCCGAAAGCTCCTACACCAAGCTTAATCTCAAACTTGAGATAACTAGGTTGCTTAAAGTGCTAATCTAAGCTACCTAGGGGATATAGAGTGAGGTTATGGATGTATTAGTCTAGCTAACCCTTGATCTCAACACATGAGAGGCTAGGGTTAGGGTTTGAAGAGAGAGTGAGCTTGAGGAGAGAGAAGGTGAAGATGAGAATGAAATGAGATAATGATGTTATCATGATATATATGAAGCATTATTATTTATCCAAAAATCAAATAATCGAATTAACAACCATGCTTCATAAATATCTATGAGTGATTCATCTACATGAGTCATTAAGAATTTATGATGCATTTAGTGACTTGGATGAATCACACAAATGAGTCACTAATTTCATTTAATGCAATGCCACCTTAACCCCTTAGTCACCACTCTTCTAGAAGCTTCCCGACAAATTACGAGAACGCCCCTCCAATCCGTGAAAACACGGAAAAACTTTAGACTGTATAAATCCAGTAACCCGATACTAGAATCTGGTTTAAACCAAAGCCGACTAGTAAAAACTGTCCGAAAAAGTCGTACGTGCGTAAACACACGTATGCGTCCGAACCCTTGTCGTAAAACCATACGACCTCTATATCATTTCGCCCGGAGCAGGGAAACTCTCTGTGTGGGACTCTAAAGACTCGACACTACGCTGGCAGTGGGTTTAACCACAGACCGCAAGTGGCACTAGCTGTACGTAACGGTCCCCAGGTAGATGTCGATAAGAAGGCCGATGAGGAAAACCATCCGAACCCCTACTGAGCCTGATGTGACAATCTTCGTACAGTCCGGTCTGTTCGTCTAAGACTATCGCATATCAAGCCTAGGGGGCGGCAAGTGTCAATCCCCTAATAGCTGTATAAGTCGTGTCGGAGTGAACCCATTACACTCTTAGAAGCTACTGGGACCTACCGGTATATCTCGCTTGCCCTGGCCAGGGACTTTGCGTAATGGCTCTCTGACACAGCGCGATATCATCTCCCAATACCGGGAGAGACGAATCCTATCTAACCACTACTGCCTCCAAGTGCTCGAGACTGCACCCAACTGCTAACTGTTTGCACGACTCCTTTGAGCCGTGGTAGGGTAGCAATCTAAGAACAGTGGGACACACTCGAAGCGAAGTAGCAGTGTCAAGTCTGCGGATTATGCTGTACTCATGTCACCTGGGAACTGTTAACTGACGACGGGTATAATACCAACTAATCAGTTCCCCTGCGAGTCCTGTCCGGTGTACCCGTAACCTAACGAGCACCTGTATACTATCTCCAGTACTACGTACTGATGGCTATGGGACATACCATCTCCCCAACTGGGATGAGAAGCGTACACACTAGTCTACTCTGGAATATCGATACCCTATCTCGATAATCCAACGACCAGGGACCTGTATAGGATGTTGCTTACAGACTACCCAGCCCCCACTAGTGTGACTGCCATCACAACGCTGGTAATCAAGCAAAGAACTTATGGGCTCTACTAATATTTATAAGTGATACGTTACAAGAAACATATGCACATATTAAAGTAGACACAAACCAAGTAGCATACTACTATTTTTAGTAAGACTGTATATACAACTGTAAATATCCCAAGCTTCCATTAAGTAATATACAATCTAGTATGATACAATAATGGCCCCTAAGGCATATACACTAACAATGTCAAATAGTGGTGTATCATGTCATGTCAACTAGTGCACAGTGTAACATATAGGTGTCCAACAGTAAAATATAGCAAGTATTGAATCACGATAGAATTACGGATGTACGGTAAAAACATGGATGCACAGATATTTATCAGGGGTTACATCATGACTAGGTAGGATGCACATTATCAAGCATGGGGTACTAATGTAACAATAATATGAGTTAATGTAATATGGCATGCAACTAGGTATGCAGAATTAATGGTATGGATACACAATAAAACATGGATGCTCAATTAACTATCAGAGTTATAACTACCGTTCCACGACTATATAGGATGCACATTATCAAGCATGGGGTGTTAGTATAATAGTAATATGAAATAATGTGACATGTAGGTGCAGCTATATATAAATAATAGATGATATGGATGCATACGGGTATCCGAAAACAGTAAAACTTTAGTATGGATGTATAATGCAATCAACATGTAATATTTGTATTCATATGGATGCAAGATTAGAATTATAGCATGTAGCAAGATAAACTTGCATGTGAATAGATATGTAAATAACGTTATGGATGCATACGGGTATCGAAAAACTGTAAAATTGTAATATGGATGCATAACTAAATAATATGTAATATTATTATTCGCATGAATGTAAAATATAATAGTATAGCATGTAGCAAGATAAACTTGCCTGAGCGGAACACACGACGACCACGTACGGCACGTCCGATATCGGGTAAACGTCGCAACGCACACACGGCATGCGGGACGGGTCCAGGCAAGCCAAGAGGATAACCACGCAGGTAGAGGTCGTTCACTGGATCACCTGAATCATCAGCGACGAGCACAGCTCTGGCAGGTGATCACCGGAAAAGAAACAAGAAATCAAGAAAGAAAAGAAAAGAGAAGGAGGAGGAGGAGAAAAAGAGAGGGATGTGGTTGCTTCTGGGGTTTCTGGGGACAGAAGAGGAGAAGAGGGAGTCGTCGACGACGGTGATCTGTCGACGGCGAGGTGCGGGCGAGGGAGTTTCTGGGATCAGGGCAGTGGGGTGCTAGGGTTTCTGTGCAGGGTTGCAGGGAAAGAAGAGGAGCTCGGGGGTGGCTTGGGGGTGTTGGTGAGGAAGAGGGAAGGTGATGGTAGTGGTGATAAGGCCGACGAAGAAGATCAGCGGCGAGGGCAACGTGGATGATAGGTTGGTGAAGCTAGGGTTAGGGTTCGGTTGATGGGTTGCAGAGGAGGTGATTTGGTGATGGTGAGAGGGGAGAGGAGGAGAGAGAATGAGGACGAGAAGGTGAGCGAAGAGAGAGATCGACGAAGGCGGCTCGGGTTAGGGTTAGGGTTTTCTGGGATCACGTCGTGGGGTGCATGGGTTTAAAAATAAGAAGAAAAGAAATGAAAGTGGGAGGTGAGCGTAAGGAAGAAGGAGGTGACGAGATCTCGCTTACCGCGAGAGGAGAGAGAAAGGGAAGAGAGAGAGAGAGATCTGCGTGTGAGAGAGAGTACGAGAATTCTGTTAGAAAAAAATAAGATTTAGGATTTTTAAAATATTAAAATATATATTTTATAGTTATACTCGTATATAGTTAAGTATATATAACAGTTAATATGTATATAATGTAATATTAAGAAAATTTGAGTTTTAGGCTAATACAAAAAATAGTCCAAAACACGCCCGGGTCGTGTCTAAAAATCCAGTTTTAAAATACGGAAAATATACGTGTCGACCAAAACTAAAATAGGATATCCGGGTAACGAAAATGCATACCCCCAAGAACGGATGCACGTAGCGTGCACGTAGCGATCCAAACAGGTCCGTTTCACCAAACGGGACGAGAACACGATGTACGGATGCTATCACAGGGTTAGGGGTATCGTGCAGGCCATGTTATAATTTTTCTTTTAAAAATATTTTATTTGATTTTAAATGTTATATTGAAAAATACAGATGCCAGATAATGCCAGTATGCAGTATAAAATATGAAAGTGCACGGATCCACGTAACAAGCCGGGGTAAAAGATAAACAGGAATCAAAATTGGTTTCCAGCAAGCGGGTCGGGTCGGATGCAAATACAAATGTCAAACACACTATTCGCACCCAAAACACAATAAATCAAGAAAAATACCATAAATAAAGAAATACTCAAAAATAGAACTGGTATAAATGAACTAGGGTGTTATATTATACCTAACTACAAAAAGAATTTCGTCCTCGAAATTCCCAAATCAAGAAAAGAAAACAAGCATGAATCTACAAGAATAGGTGTGGAAACTGCTGTCGAATCTCTTCTTCTCGTTCCCAAATCGATTCTCCATACGAGTGATTTCCCCACGAAACAAGTACGAGAGAGATGACCTTGTTCTTGAAGACCTTTTCTTTTCGATCAACAATCGACATCGGTCGTTCCTCAAAGGTCAAATACCCCCTTACAGTCAGCTCCGAATGATCTAGCACGTGTGTTTCATCTTGAACATACTTGCGGAGTTGAGACACATGAAACACGTCATGAACATTCGCCAAAGATGGTGGTAACGCTAATCGATAAGCCACTTCTCCAACACGCTCCATAATCTCAAAATGCGCCACGAATCGAGGACTAAGCTTGCCTCGACTCCCAAAACGAATCACTCCTCTAGTCGGTGATATCTTCAAGAATACCAGATCACCAACAGCGAATTCTAGAGATCTTCTTGATGTGTCGGCCCAACTTTTCTTTCGATCTTGTGCTGCCTTCATGTGATTCCGGATAGTATTAACCTTCTCTACTATTTGCACGATCAAATCCGGTCCCAACAATCTTCATTCTCCAACATCGTCCTAACAAACGGGTGAGCGACACTTGCGACCATACAATACTTTGAATGGAACCATCTGAATAGCCGCCTGGAAGCTGTTATTGTACGAAAACTCCACCAAGTGTAGATGATCCTCCCATGAACCCTTGAAGTCCAACATGCAAGATCTCAACATATTTTCAAGAGTTTGGATCGTTCTCTCCGACTGTCCATCTGTCTATGGATGATAAGCGGTGCTAAACTTCAATCGCGTCCCCAAACTTTCCTCTAAGCTCCTCCAGAAATGCGATAAGAATCGGGTATCACGGTCGGAAACGATGCTCACAGGTACTCCATGCAATCTCACTGTTTCCTGATTTAAAATCAGAAAAGCTTATGGAAAAAGCTTCAGCAGAGGGTCACGTGCTTACACGTGACCAACAGTCACGTGCTTACACGTGACCAGCAGTCACGTGTTGGCACGTGACACCTAAAAGCATCAGCAAGGCAAATTCAGTTTCCCAAATACATCAAAAAAAGGGGGCTTCAGAAAGGGTCACGTGCTCCCACGTGACCTGGGTCACGTGTTGGCACGTGACAATCGGGTATCACGGTCAGAAACGATGCTCACAGGTACTCCATGCAATCTCACTGTTTCCTGATTTAAAATCAGAAAAGCTTATGGAAAAAGCTTCAGCAGAGGGTCACGTGCTTACACGTGACCAGCAGTCACGTGCTTACACGTGACCAGCAGTCACGTGTTGGCACGTGACACCTAAAAGCATCAGCAAGGCAAATTCAGTTTCCCAAATACATCAAAAAAAAGGGGCTTCAGAAAGGGTCACGTGCTCCCACGTGACCTGGGTCACGTGTTGGCACGTGACAATCAAAAGCGGCTTCAAAACCCAACAGCTCCCTGAGCAAATCAAGAAAAAAGGCTTCAGAAGAGGTCACGTGCTTCCACGTGACCAGCAGTCACGTGTTGGCACGTGACACTCAAAACATCAGACTCATTCTCCGGTTAAATCGAGAAGAAGGCTCCATGCCAGGGTCACGTGTTCACACGTGATCAGTTGTCACGTGGTGGCACGTGATAGTTAAGCAGCAACCAGAAGACAGAGCGTAAAAAGAAGGAAGAAGGCTCGTTCCAAGAGGGTCACGTGCCCACACGTGACCATGGGTCACGTGGTCACACGTGACCGGCTTTCAAAGCCCATTTTGTTAACAGAATTAAATTCTGAAAGAGATTCAAATCTTTCCAAAGGAAAGCGATTACCTGGAACCAACCGAATTAAAGATTTAAAGATGATTGAATATCATCTATCTATGGAAAAATCCTGAACTTGGAAAGATTTCCCCTTTAAATCTAACAGAAATAACAAAGGAGAATCCCTGGATTTGAAATCCAATGGTGAATAAAATTCACCTAATAATCCAAAGGTCCAAAACGAATGATGGATGCAAATCAAATCTCTCAATGAAGATTCGTCAAAAAACTAATTGACTCGGCTGCTTCTCCTATAAATAGGAGCCAAGAGACATGCAAAAAGATACAGAGACAGGCAGAGGGAAGAAAAGAGAGAGAGCCTTGATACTTGAGAGGAATTTGGATCTTCTGCAAAAGAAAACCCTAGGTAAGAAAGGGAAGGTTTCATTGAAAGAAAGAGAATTTAATTCTCAACAGAGTTTAACTCTGATATAGAACAGAGGGACATATTTCTTCTCTCTTTGATGGAGGATCTGTAAAGTGCACATCTCCCCTTGAGTTGAGAATTTAATTCTCAATGGGTTGAGATCCTGCCATGCAGATCCAAAGCATAGAGAGGGCATGGAAGCACGAGAATTCAATTCTCACAGAACTATAGGAATTTAATTCCTTTAAAATAAAATTAGGGCTTGACCTTGTGTAATGGGAATTTAATTCCTTCAGAACAAAAAGAAACAGGGTTTAACCCTAATTAAGAACTTAGTTCTGTTGAAACAGCGGGAGTTTAATTCCCTTAATCATAATTCTTTAAACGAGAATGGGAGTTTAATTCTTTAAAGCTTTTATTAGGGTTTAACCCTATTCAGTTCTTCACATATATGAGGAATTTAATTTCTACAGAAAATTCAGAGTTCAACTCTATTCCAGAATATAAATCTTCGAAAGGAAGTAGGAATTTAATTCCTCTGGAATTTAAAGCTTTTATTAGGGTTTAACCCTGCGAGGAATTTAATTCCTGAAAAAAGATTAACAGATCTTCTAAACAACATACATAGAGGCAGGGTCACGTTCCACCACGTGACCCTCCCCCCCAAAAGATCTACAGAAAGCCCTCTGGAGGCAGTGCCTCACGTGACTCACGTGACTCTTGACAGAAGCTTTAACACATAAGCGCTTGAATCCCCGTCACGTGATGGCATGTGATGCTCTAAAAGATGCATAGTCTCAGAAGAACAAGTGAAGGGAGGGCGCTCTCACGTGTTGCCACGTGACCCCTCTTGCCTTAGTGATTAAACACTAAAACGGAACCCCTGAATTCAGTGACAAAACATTGTTTGGCCTTAGTGCAACATTAAGCACAGAACTATATTTGCATTGTTCAACACTGATTACCGTAGTGTCCAACACTAGTTTGGGACTCCTGTTGCCAGTGTTTAACACTGGACTGTTTTAGTGTTCAACACTAATCTGAAAGCCTGGTTGCTGGTGTTTAACACCAACTATCTTTTAGTGTTGAAACACTAACTTATCAATCTTATTCCCAGTGTTCAACACTAATTCGTCTTTAGTGTTTAACACTAGACACTGGCTCAATTGGCCGAATGGATAGAGGCAAAGCCTCTCCTTCAAAGGACCAACAGGAAGTCAATATTCCAGACATGATTGGACTTAGCCCAAGATGGCCATAAGTCCTCAATTCGTAATTAACTGGGCTAATGGGCTCATAACATAATCAATTGGTCTTGATCCCAAATTGGGCCAGAGACTATTTAATCCACTCCGGTTCTAGGGTACATCTCTTCACTCCTTTGATACTTGGCATTGTAATCCCTCAACGTCTTCAAAGAGGTGACGGGTCCCGATGACCACATATTGATACGGACTGTGGGGTCCTTAAACCCATGGACTACGACGTCCTTAACCTTGACCGAGATGTCTTAAAACTAACAACGGACTGTGGGGTCCTTAAACTCATGGACTACGACGTCCTTAACCTCGACCGAGATGTCTTAAAACTAACAATGGACTGTGGGGTCCTTAAACCCATGGACTACGACGTTCTTAACCTTGACCGAGATGTCTTAAAACTAACAACGGACTGTGGGGTCCTTAAACCCATGGACTACGACGTTCTTAACCTTGACCGAGATGTCTTAAAACTAACAACGGACTGTGGGGTCCTTAAACCCATGGACTACGACGTCCTTAACCTTGACCGAGATGTCTTAAAACTAACAACGGACTGTGGGGTCCTTAAACTCATGGACTACGACGTCCTTAACCTCGACCGAGATGTCTTAAAACTAACAATGGACTGTGGGGTCCTTAAACCCATGGACTAAGACGTCCTTAACCTTGACCGCAATGTCCTAAAACTAACAATGGACCGCAATGTCCTTAAACTACCTATGGACCGCAATGTCCTTAAACTACCTACGGACCGCAATGTCCTTAAACTGGAACAATAGAGCCCAAACGCTCTTTTGTCGGATCTAAACGATCCCGTTTAAGTTGATCTTAGCCTCAAATATGGCTAACGTATCCTTAAACCTTCAAACAGACTGGACTATGAATCCCCCCAATCAACTTCGGTTCAAGGGTACATCTCTGAACTCCTCTGATATTTGTCGTTGTAATCCTTCAACGTCATCAGAGAGGTGACGGGTCCCGACGGCCATACATTCAATGGACGACTATGTCCCTAAACTGGAGTAATAGAGCCCCAAATGCTCTTTTGTCGGATCTGAACGATCCCGTTAAGTTGATCTTAGTCTCAAGTTAGACTAACGTATCCTTAACAAACGTTTGAGTTGATCTTAGCCTCAAATATGGCTAACGTATCCTCAAACCAAACCCCCAAACCCAAATCTAAGATAAATACGGATTTGGACTAGTCCACGTCCTACGGGCGACGACATAACTCAGTCTCCGTATACAATCCACGGGCAACCACAAATAAAACAAAAACACACGACACGAAGTGACCATCTGGAGAAGGAGAAAGTTGTTACCGCAACGCGGTAGCGTAATTAACTGCAGGGGCTTGCGCCTGCAGGGAAGAGCGTCCCCACAATCAAAAACCCCTCGTGCGAGGGGGAATCTGACGAAGTCTGCTACATCGGACGCATCCGTTTAAACCTTCGATACATGGTGCCATAAATCAACTTGGCATCTTCGGAGAGGTGGACGGATCGCACCAATTAGCATCTGCCCCGAACCTCAGGCATGGACGTCCCCGCGTCCCTGCCGCCGTTCGGAGGGGAACAGATTCTGGCACGCCCGGTGGGACCTTTTCCTCTTTCCACTCCACACTTCGTGTGTCGTGATTCGCGAACCAATCGCGGTTCGCTAATGGTGGCCCTTGGGTTTCAAGATACTAAGAATTGGCGTCTCGCTTATTGCAGAAAGCAAAGGATCGATGGCTTCTACTTCCGTGAAATTCTCCAACTGCTCAGACTGCAATTGCGACCAACGCTTTGCCTCGCCAAGAGGTATAGCCTACGGACCCCAAGCTGCTTCGTTATTCACAATGCCGGTGGACCAGGTGACTCAGCCCACTACCGAATTGTTCTTCGGGACTATACTCCCACCAACAAGCTTCACGGCGCCAGTGCTGACAAAGGAAGCTCCCAAGAAGTCGGTCTTTGATCGTCTTACCCCTACCGCGACTCATCTCAACGGGTCGCCCAACATCAGCGCCTCGGTCTTCTCTAGATTGGGCCAGAAATCCGGTAGACCCATCATGAGGTCTACAATCCCAGAGAAGGCTGCTTCTAAGAAAGTGGCTGCTCCTGCTCCCGAAATCGCCAAGGCGGCTTCTCTGGCCAAAAAGTCGGTCTTTACAAGATTGACGGCTTCAGCTCCCGTCCCTGCTACCCAAAAGACGTCGGTCTTTGACAGGCTAACACCAACAGCAACCCCCCACCTACACAGAGGGCAAGACGAAACCATTCTTATCGCTGACCCAACGCCGTCCGCTCGACACGCTCGACGTCGCCATTGGCGCCGAGTAAGGAAGGCTGGGGGCAACTCCCCTTCCGGGTTAACTCCATCAGCCCCGATGGCAGAAGTTAATGCTGTTGTTCCAACTGGGAACAGCTTCGAGATGCTAAATAAGGTGCGAAGGAATTCTCCTACTGCAGTGCTAAAGAGGTCTCCTCCCCCATTAAAAAAGGTTGTGGAAATAAAATCAGAACAGCCCCGATCCCCTCAACGGCTGTCTTCCAAAATCTACAAGGTTTGGCGACAGGCCCGAGACTCGATCATCGATCCAAACTTCTCCCGCCAGCACAAGAAGCTAAAAATCCAACCAGAAGCTGGTCACCAGGCTAAACCCCGAAAGGCTGTCTGGACGCCCACCTCAACGGCCCCCTCAACCTCCATGGCTCATGAAAGGAGGAAGCCAGAGAAGATCCCCCAGCCTGCAACGACAGCTAATAGCACTAAGCCCAGACGCCCTAAGTCTGGGGGCATGATGGTCCACACCGTATACATGGCGTCAGGAAAAGAACACAGCCGCGCGTCCACGGGTCATAGACCGCTTACACGGTCGGTGACCAAAGCCCAGGAGCAGCAGCAAAAGCTCCAAGAAATGATGAATGCTATGGCCACACTTACCGGGCCAAAAGAAAGCCCAGAAACGTCCTCAGACGCACGCCAGGAGGAAGAAACCGACGCTGAATTCCTTCGCCGGATACTGAAGAAAAAGGACAAAGAGGCTGCCGAACAGGCAACCAACATACAGCGTATGGGCCTTCTCTTCCAAGATATGATAGGAATGATGGTCCAGCAGGACCTACCCGCCGAGGATCCCCCAATCGTTCTTGAAGACGACCGAGGAGAAACGTCAAATCCACCGCCAGCCCCCTCAACGGCCAAGGAAGAGACGATCTCTAAAGCTGACTTGGTTGACTATATAGCCCAGCAAATCCGGGTTCATCATGCGACTGAGGCAGCTGGTCAAGTCGTAAAGACGGGCCGGCCGTATCCAAGCTAGTACGACCAAATTAAATACCCGCCAGGCTATACGATACCGAAATTCCACGTGTATAAGGGGACCGGCAATCCCCATCAACATGTTGCCCAGTTCCGGGCCCTCTGCGGTAACACCGGCGGTGATGATAAACTGTTGCTTCGCCAGTTCGTGAGCAGCTTATCAGAAACAGCGTTCGAATGGTATTCGGAACTCCCGAACGATTCTATCAAGACGTTCGCTAAAATGGAGTTGTTATTCACTCAGCGATTCGCAAGTGCCAGCGAACGCACTCCAATAACAGCACTGATTAACGCCAGGATAAAACCAGGCGAAACCTGGGTCCAGTATGCTATACGCTGGCGGAATTTGTGGTCGAGATGCGAACAACGCATTGAGGAGGCACCCGCAGTGGGCATGTTCGTGGGAACCCTAGACCCCCACGCAACTATCTCCCAGTTTATGATGTTCTTTAAGCCAACCACATTCCAGGCTTTAATCGACAAGTTGGCTCAGATGGACCAGATGGGTCATAGACCACCTCCCCCGAAGTCGGAACCTCGGAATGACAAGGGTAAAGGAAGGGCAACCTTTGTCGCAAATGCCCAACAGCAACCTAACGCCCTGAAACCGGCAGATCAACTGGAAGAAAGACGCCGGTATTATAATGAAAAGATGAAACGTCCTTACTCGTTCCCACGAGACAAGACGAAACGGTTATTCGAGCTGGCAATACGCAACAGATTTATAAACCTACCAAATCCAAGGCGACCGCCGCAACCCACGGAGGTGAATAACCCTAATTATTGCCCTTACCATCAAACGGTAAGTCATCCGATCGAAGATTGCTTCGTCTTCAAAGGATGGATTGAAGATCAGTACCTCCAGGGGAAGTTTATACTGTCCGAAAAGTGGAAGGTGAACCCACCACAGCCGCATACTCCTAGGAAAGCGGATACACTGGGGGCAACCTGTTCTTTTATTGAAGAAGCTCCATGGGAGGTCGTGCTATCAACTAAAACCAAAAGAATGCTGAGAGACCTTCATGCGTGCCCTGCGATCGAATGGAAGGACCCTCTTGAACCTTAAATTATCGAAGGAATGTTGAAGCCCCGCCCAACTACGAAGACTCGCGATAAGGGCCCAAATACTCACGCCCAACTATCAAAATCTTCGAAGAAAAAGAAGAAGAAATCTAAGAAGTCCGTGAAGCTTGGAAACGAGCACACGAACTTGCAGAAGCAAATCGACGCGCTAGAAGAATACAATCAAAAGGCGCGAACTCCTGTCACACTGCAAGAGTTCCTCAACCATATCTTTCAAGAGGAAGATGATGGAGAGAGCTCGTCGGATGAATCCGAAGGATATGTGGCGAGTTGTAACGTAATCTCCCACTCGTTTACCGATGATGGGAAAACTGCTGGCACTAAGAAGCTGGAGGCAGAGCCTGTACCAGAGCGTGCATGGCCAACAGACGAAATGATCGACGCTTTTCTAGACGAGATTCGCCTAAAAAGTAAAGCGGATCAGGAGCGTGAGATGGCCGCTTCAGAAGGAGCCAAACGCAGGCGACTGAACGAAAGAGTTGAACTACCCCTGCCAGAGCGAAAGGCATCCAAAGTAGACAAGAAGATATTCAAGACGAGGAAAAGGTTTGCCAAAGCCATGTCAATTGGAATGAAGCTACCACCCTCGGCAGGAAATATGCACGATGGTGTGGAAAGGCACCCTGATTATTGCGCATATCATCGGAAAATCTCACACCCCACGGAGGAGTGCGACGCCTTTAAGATATGGTGGCAAGGATATGTTGCTCATCGGTAACATTTTAAGCGCATGAAACGCAAGATCCGTCGAGAGCAAAGAAGTACCGTCGATGGGCACAACAGAACTACTGGAAACTGTTACATGGTTAACGCCAGGGGGTCACAAGTTCTCACCTTTGGGAGCGACTCTGATGAAGAAATGGCTCTGGGCCCTCTCTTTAAAGAATCTGTTTTAGGGAAAAAGGAGAAATCGGAGGCCTGCGAGAACATTCAGCTGCGCAATCGCACACTCCCAGAAAAGAATCTCGGGCCCGCGAGTAGAAAAGATAAGGGAAAGGAAAAGGTCACTGAAGATATCACTTTAGATGACCAAGTCATGAGAGAGCTGGCTGCCAAAGACCCTCCTAGAAAGGGTAAAGTGGACTATAACATCCTAGCGCACCTAAGGAAGCTACCTTCTCAGCTTAGCATTCTCGATGCCCTCTTATTATCAAAAGAGGCGCGAGACTCACTAATTAAGGCGTTACAAGAACCTGAGCAATTTCAAGCCTTCCTCGCTACTGAAAGGATGAAGGATGAACTAGAGGAAGTGCACACGGCCGACATCACTTTCGGTGACGAAGACCTCCTTCTCGGGACGTGCGACCACAACCGTCCCCTATATGTCTCTGGATACTGCCATGATATCAGGATAGGCAAGATCCTGGTGGATAATGGATCCTCCGTCAATCTCCTTAATGTTCGGGTGTTGAAGGAAATCTGCATGAGTGTGCAGCACCTCGCTCGTGACAAAATCACTATCTCCGGTTTCGATTCACAATCGTCACGGACTCTCGGATCTGTAATACTAACATTACGCTTCGGACTTCTCGTCACAGACGTCAAATTCCATGTCATTGACGCCAAGACCTGCTACAACGCCTTACTCGGCCGTCCTTGGCTACACGAGTACAACATCATCCCTTCTACGCAACATCAGTGTATGAAGTACTTTAAGGATGGTTTCGAGTATACCGTAACAGGTGAGTTGAACCCATTCTCCGTGAACGAAGTCCGCAAATACGAAGATGCGAAGTACTTTTTGCCAGATTTCGAGGATACAGAAAGGTGTCGCAACCCGGAAAACAAAACCGCCGCCACCATCCCTGTTTTCGGGAGCGATACCGAAGAAGAGGAAGAGATAGTTTATGCAGGGCCATCTCAACGCAACAACCTGGGGACGCCCGCCCCCATGTTGGTCTTCGGAAGTGATTCAGAAGATGAAGTTAATGCCGTGTTCTCCAATCGGCTGTCAATACAAACACCCCCTGGCGATGACCATAGTTTGCAAATCACCATGGTACCGCGAGAACACTACAAGGATCTCGACACACTTCAAGCTCACAATGTGCAGGACCTGCGAACATTTTACGTCCCTCCCAAGCAAAGGGGTGAGAAGGCGATCCTATTCTACCGATCCTCAGAGTCTAAAGTAGAGAAAGAGATCTGGCATGGCGCGGATGCTACACTCGACAGGCTCCAATCCATCCGTCTGTCCAGATACTATACAAATGAATTAAAAAGGCTATTGAAGCGCCAAGGAGTACCCTTAAAACAGACTGTTCGACAAGCTGGGTTCTACAACAGGATCTGGGATGTCCCTGGGACTCAACGCAAATTGCCCAACGGGAAAATGGAAACACTTGGGCTTGGATACGCGAGAACCGGAAAACGGGGACGGGCCCACAGCATCTACGCTATATATACTTTTGATGAAGAAGAGGACGCCCTGTCAGGAGATGCCAACCCCTCATCAAAACTAGATCCCGCGATTGAAATGCCGGGTCCGTCGTTTGAACAACGAATGGACAACCCTATCAGGAAAGTGGGTCAGAAAGCTCGGGAAGACCACAACCGCGAGACGGCCATCTACGAGAAACCCAAGACGCGACGCCTTCTTCAACAGGCTGTAAAAGATGAAAATGCCGCTCCTTGTCAACCTGATGTAAAGAAGGCTCAACGCAAAAGCAGAAATAAGTCGAAAGGCCAAAAAGGCGCTCAACAGCAGCAAAGCAGGGCTAAGAAGCCACGCAAACGGGAATCGAGCGTTATTGACCTATCCCTCATGAAGAAAATGGGTCGAGCATACTCGTTTCCTCGGGAAAAGACGAAGAAGATACTCGATCTTGCCCTAAAGCACCAAATGCTTACATTGCCGGAGTCTAAACACCCCGAACAAGCAGGCGAAGCCTCACTCACAGACTATTGCTCTTACCATCGAGTGATAGGTCATTCTCTCGAAGATTGCTTCGCCTTCAAGAATTGGGTCGAGGATCAGTATCAGCTTGGCAGTTTCGCCTTATCCGACGGCTGGAGGGTAACGCCGCCACAAAAGCACGAACCCAAAGCCGCAAAAGCAAAACCAGATCCACCTCAGTCCTGGAAGCGGATTCGCACCTGTTACACGATTACGATATTAAAAGAAGAGCCCGAGAATATGGATGACCTTCCCTGGTGCTTTGAGAACAGCGATGATGAGGTGGTCTCAGAATTTCCGCCAGCTCCGAAAGAACTGGAAGATGGCATACATACTACTGCAGATAACCTCAAGAAGATTGAGTTGGGATCGGCAGATGACCCGCGACCGACATTTGTCAGCGAGCTGCTATCTGAGGAAAGGGTGGCTGCTTTAAAGAACGTGCTTCTACGACATAAAGACTGCTTCGCGTGGAACTACTCCGAGATGCCAGGATTAGATCCGGAGATTGCTGTGCATAAGTTAGCAATATCCCCGGATATCAAGCCGGTCAAGCAGGCGCCAAGAAGGATGCGACTCGAGCTTGAAATGAGCATCAACGTCGAAGTCAAGAAGCTGATCGATTCTGGATTTATCCAAGAAGTCCAATATCCCGACTGGATCGCCAATATCGTCCCGGTAATGAAGAAAAATGGGATGGTACGCAAATGCGTGGATTTCAGGGATCTCAATAAAGCTTGCCCGAAGGACGATTTCCCAGTACCGGTAACCGAGCTAATGATAAATAACACGTCCACTCATGAGGTTTTCTCCTTTATGGACGGCTCATCAGGATACAATCAGATAAAGATGCATCCCGAAGACCAAAAGCACACCGCTTTCCGGACCCCTTTGGGTATATTCTACTACAGGGTTATGCCCTTTGGTCTAAAGAACGCCGGTGCTACCTATCAAAGGGCCATGACAAAGATCTTCGACGATCTCATACATGACATCGTCGAGTGCTATATCGATGACCTTGTAGTGAAGAGCATGTCGTACGAAGAGCATTTAAAACATCTGGAGACTGTCTTTCAACGCCTTCGTCAATATAATTTGAAGATGAATCCCCTCAAATGCGCGTTTGGAGTCTCCTCGGGTAAATTCCTGGGATTCATCATCCGACATCGAGGTATCGAAATAGATCCATCTAAGATCAAGGCGATCATGGAAATGCCTCCGCCAAGAACCCTCAAACAGTTGCGGTCTCTCCAAGGGAAGCTCGCATACATCCGGCGGTTTATCGCTAATCTTTCAGGCAAATGCCGTCCTTACAGTCACCTGATGAAGAAGGGAACCCCATTCGTCTGGGATCAAAAATGCCAAAGAGCGCTAGACGAGATCAAGCAATACCTGCAGAACCCGCCGGTGTTGGCTGCTCCGGTTAAAGAAAAACCTCTCATTCTTTATACAACCGCCCTCGAAGGTTCTTTAGGCGCATTATGGGCACAAGAGGACGACCAAGGGAAAGAAAGAGCACTATACTACTTAAGTCGAGTTCTGCTGGGGGCAGAAAGCAACTACTCTCCCATTGAAAAACATTGCTTGGCGTTAATCTTCGCGATAACAAAGCTCAGGCACTATGCGTTGGCACATGAAGTCCGTCTCATCTCGAAGGTGGACCCTCATAAATATCTGATGTCAAAGGCTATATTGACGGGTCGACTCACTAAATGGGCTCTACTCCAGATGGAGTTCTCAATAACGTATCGACCTCTTAAGGCAGTGAAAGGCCAGGCCATTGCCGACTTCCTCGCTGAGCATCCAGTACCTGCTGGTTCTCCTCTGAACTGCGAGTTGCCAGACGAGCATGCATTTGATGCGATTGGCGGCGGTAGTACCCGATGGGAACTCTATTTCGATAGAGCATCCTCCGTAAAGAAACAGAAACAGGGTATCCCAATGATCAAATCGGGGATAGGCCTCATCTTCGCAACTCCACAAGGAGGGATAATGCGCTTCGCCTTCTCCTTAACAGAGCCAAGGACAAACAATGAAGCTGAATACGAAGCTCTGATAGCAGGCCTCGAGATCGCCATCAACATGGGAATCGAAAATCTCCTTATATACGGGGATTCCCAATTGGTCGTTAGTCAAGTAAACGGTGACTACCAAACGTGCAAACCAGAATTGGTGAAGTACGGCGAAAAGGTGCAACAACTATTGACCCAAATTCCCTCCTATACTTTGGAGAACATACCGCGTGCGGAAAACAGCAAAGCAGACGCGTTGGCCAAACTTGCTAAAGAACTGGCTGACGAGAACCTTGATGACGTCAGAATCGTGGTACAAAGCCGTCGAGTGCTCGCCCCGGCAGAAATACCTCCGGAATTATATAAAGAGAAGGGAGCGACTGAGCAGGCGACCCTACAAATAAAAGACCGCGAGAAGGCCGAGGACTGGAGGGAAGTCTTCATAGACTACTTTAAGTCCCACCGAATGCCCGAAGAAGCGTCTTCAAGACATCAGCTCATCAAACGAGCTCTATTTTTTGCTTTTGTTAATGACACTCTATACAAAAGATCGTTTGATTCTCTATGGCTGAGATGCCTAGGACCTGACGAAGCAGAAAGAGTCGTTCAGGAAGTTCACGACGGACTCTGCGGCTCTCACCAAGCAGGCCCAAAGATGAAGTTAAAAATTAAAAGGATGGGTTACTATTGGCCTACGATGACCCAGGACTGCCTCGAGTATGCGAAGCAATGCCACTCGTGCCAGATTCATGGAGACTTTATCCACCAACATCCGAACCCACTACACCCAACGGTGGCCAGCTGGCCATTCGAAATGTGGGGGACTGACATAGTTGGCCCCATCGAGCCAGCATCGTCCCGGGGACATCGTTTCATCCTGGCGACAACTGATTACTTCTCCAAATGGGCAGAAGCAGTACCACTGAGGGAAGTGAAGACAGAGAATATCCTCCACTTCTTCAAGACGCACGTCATCTATCGGTTTGGAACCCCACGGCGGATTATATCCGATAACGGGCCAGCTTACAGAAGCCATAAGATTAGCCGCTTCGCGCGGCAGCACAATATAGACTGGAGATATTCTTCAGTTTACAACCCACGAGCTAACGGTCTGGCCGAGGCCTTCAATAAGACCTTGACGAAGATCATAAAAAAGACCGTTTCCCGGAACAAGAGAGACTGGCACGAGAAGCTGCAAGAAGCCCTTTGGGCTTATCGAACTACATTCAAGACGGCCACGAACGCAACGCCGTACGCGTTGGTATTTGGGACGGAAGCAGTGCTCCCCCTCGAGATAGAGTTACCCTCTCTACGAGTGGAGTCCACTGCGAGCTGACGGACGAAGAAAACGCTCACCTTCGGCTTGAGGAGCTTGGTGCCCTCGATGAAACCCGGCTCATAGCGCAACAACATCTAGAAGCCTACAAAGCAAAGATGACGCGCTCGTATGAAAGATTGACCAGGCCGAGGACATTCCGCCAAGGCGAACTCGTACTAGTGGTCAAAAGACCTATGATCCCCAATCGTGCCAAGCGGGGAAAATTTGAGCCAAACTATGAAGGCCCGTACATCATAGACAAGGTCTACCAGGGTGGAGCCTATCTACTCATGGACATGCACGGTGAAAGGCCTTTCAGGCCAATAAACGGCCGCTTCTTAAAGAAGTACTATGCTTAATGAGCCACAGCCTGGGTCAATGATAGATGACGACGACTATGTCCGCTCGCTATCTTCCTAAGCTCAGACTTTACAAGCAGTAGCCGGCCCTTCCCTGAACAACGGACCGAAATGTCCTTAAACTAACGACGGACCGATACGTCTTTAAACTAACGACGGACCGATACGTCCTTAAACTAACGACGGACCGAAACGTCCTTAAACTAACGACGGACCGAAACGTCCCTAAACTACTACCGCAGCATCCTTAGGCTGACGAGATAAAAAAAAAGGAGGAGAAAAAGAAAAATATAAAAAAAATGATGAAAAAACGGTATGTCCATAAGCAAAAAAAGCACGGATGAAAACCCGAAAGGGCTCCGTGAGTAAAAACAACAGGACTACCGGCAAGTATTCGTGAAAACCCGAAAGGGCGCGACCTTGTAAAAAAAAAAGAAGAGAAAAAGAATTAAAAAAAACGGTATGTCCATGAGCAAAATGGGCACAGATGAAAACCCAAAAGGGCTCCGTGAGTAAAAACAGCAGGACTACCGGCGAGTGTTTGTGAAAACCCGAAAGGGCGCAACCTCGTCAAAAGACACTTATAGGGTCCTCTCGACCTTGTAAGGAGAAACCACCTGCGTGAGATCCTTACGACTCACAAAGGAGCAACACACTTAGGGATCCTCACGATTCCTAAGGAGAAAATACACTTACGAGATCCTCACGACTCGCAAGGAGAACTCTCTTATGGGACCCTCACGGCTCGTAAGATTTGAAAGTCTTAAGTTACAGAGACCAAAACCTGTGCTTAAGCAATCCCCCACAACCTTCGATGATGCCCTACAAGTAGTCCAATATTGACCCTTGTATACAATCCACGGGCGCGAATAAACATTTCCCTAACTAAGTCCCATCCGAGACTAGGGATATGTTTGCATGGTAAACAACCCTTGTAAATCCTCTCGACTTACAAGGAGAAAACCCTCCCGTAGGATCCTTACGACTTACAGAGGAACAATGCACTTAGGAACCCTCACGATTCCTAGGGAGAAAATACACCTATAAGATCCTCACGACTTGTAGGGAGAAATACCTTTGTGAGACCCTTACGGCTCATGAAGTCAAAAGCCTTGGTCGACAGGACCTTAACCCTGTTTGCTAAGCCACCTTTGTTCAACATCGACAGAGGCAAATGATGATTCGCTCCTGGCAATATTCCAGTTGCAGCGATGCTGATGCCTAAACCGGTATCAAATCCTAAGTTCTTTCATGGCAAATGATGATTCGCTCCTGGCAATATTCCAGTCGCAGCGATGCTGATGCTAAGATTGGTATCAGATCCCAAGTTCCACACTCGCGATATATAAAAAAAACAGCAAGCCATACGTGCATACGAAATAGCCGAAATGATGGGGCAACTTGCAATAAAAATCAGCAAGTAAAAAAAATGTATGCATGAAAAATAGCCGAAATGATTGGGCAACTCGCAATAAAAAGCAGCGAGTAAAAATAAAGTAAATAGCCGAAATGATTGGGCACCGCGAAAAATAGCCGAAATGATTGGGCAATCGCGATTTTCGCGATATAAAATGCTGAAATGATAGAGCATCGCGGAAAGAATAAAAAAAATGATGAAAGAATGAAACTTTTTGCCCTACAGGTGATGCTACATCAATCCCTGTATACAATCCAGGGGCGCAAACAAAGAAAGAGTCGCACTCTCCCCCCCCCCCCAGGTTTCACCAAAGAAGAAGAAGCCAAATCTCGACGTGCCAAAGGAGACCTGGAGATCGTCTCAACACTCGTCTCGTAACGACGGACACAACTTCAAGCTAAACGAAACAGCGGCAACTCCCAGTTCTACGGCTCAGCGGTATACATATCGCCAACAGTCAAACCTCCATCCCGTGAAATGCGGATACAATCGACAAAATTCCTGGTTACGTGGAACGCGGATAACGTCACTCTTTGACCCCATGGGAAACGTCCAGAGCGGATCCTGGTCCTCGCAGAGCACGGCAGTGAACCCGTGTGAAGCATCCAGAGCGGAGCCTAGTCCTCGCCGAGCGCGGCAGTGAACCCGTGTGAAGCATCTAGTGCAAAATTCCTGGTTACGTGGAACGCGGATAACGTCACTCTTTGACCCCGTGGAAAACATCCAGAGCGGATCCTGGTCCTCGCAGAGCACGGCAGTGAACCCGTGTGAAGCATCCAGAGCGGAGCCTAGTCCTCGCCGAGCGCGGCAGTGAACCCGTGTGAAGCATCTAGTGCAAAATTCCTGGTTACGTGGAACGCGGATAATGTCACTCTTTGACCCCGTGTGAAGCATCCAGAGTGGAGCCTAGTCCTCGCCGAGCGCGGCAGTGAACCCGTGTGAAGCATCTAGTGCAAAATTCCTGGTTACGTGGAACGCGGATAATGTCACTCTTTGACCCCGTGTGAAGCACCAAGAGCGGAGCCTAGTCCTCGCCGAACACGGCAGTGAACCCGTGTGAAGCATCTAGTGCAAAATTTCTGGTTACGTGGAACGCGGATAACGTCGCTCTTTGACCCCGCGGAAAACGCCCAGAGCGGAGCCTGGTCCTCGCCGAGCACGGCAGTGAACCCGTGTGAAGCATCCAGAGCAAATACCGGACTGTGGAGTCCTTAAAATCCATGGACTATGACGTCCTTAACCTCGACCGCAACGTCTTAAAACTAACGATCAACCACCCCGATTCCCTACGGATTCTTCCTTGGTTAAAGGGTACATCTCTTCACTCCTTTGATACTCGGCGTTGTAATTCCTCAACGTCTTCAAAGAGGTGACGGTCCCTGCGACCAAACATCGGACTGTGGAGTCCCTAAATCTACGGACTATGAGGTCCTTAACCTTGACCGTGATGTCTTAAAACTAACATCGGACTGTGGGGTCCTTAAATCCACGGACTATGAGGTCCTTAACCTTGACCGTGATGTCTTTAAACTACGATACCTTGAGCGACCCCTGACCCCGTGAAACACGGATAAGGGCGACCACATCCAACACTTGCAGGTCCTCACGACCTGCGAGGAAGAAAAACTCTCTTGTGAAGTCCTTACGACTCTCAAGGGACAACCCGCTTAAGAATCCTCACGATTCTTAAGAAGAACTTACACCTATGAGATCCTTTCGACCTGTAGGGAGAAAAGCCCTTTATGAGACCTTTGTGGCTCTTAAAATGCAAAAGTCTTAGCAAGCAGATCTTAACCCGGAGTCTTAAGCTATCGCTGTCCTGCAAGGAGATCGAGATAGAATATCCGCAGAATACATTCAATGAAAAGGGAACACACCATTGAGAGGAAAAATGTATCTTTTATTCATAAACCAAAATAGATACAAAGTACAACTTACGAAAGAAACGAAAAAAAAGGAGATACTCTCATTCATGAGTATGTACAAAAAGGGGGAGAAAAGATACAAGTCCTCAAGCCGGCGGGCGGTGCAGCAATTTCACCAGCTCATCGTTCTGTTGCTGAGCCACGGCTTCATGACGCAAGATCTCCAGAAGACGAGCCTCCGCCTGAGCTTGATACGAAGCAAGCCGAACTTCGAGCTCTTTCTCGATGGCTTTATGAGCCTCGACCCTCTCACGAGTGAACGTGGCAGCTTTATCGAGGGCCACCACCTCTTTTATGGACTCCTGGAGCACTCGCCAGAGTTCGTATGCTTTGTTGGCCTTGGCTGTGAGGCTGGCCTGAAGCTCGCTCAGCGCCTTAGAAGCCAATTCCCTCTCCGAGAACTTACGGCCAAGCCTCTTCTCGCATGACGTCATGTTAGCCGCACATCGTGCTATCAGACCCCGCAACTCCGCTTTTTCAGCCACGGCTTCCGAGGAAAGGCGAGAACATTCAAGAGCGTGCAAACAAGCCTCCACCTTCCTACAGAACTCCACCCAGACCCGCACCACCTCCTCGCTATGATAGGTGGCGAGAAAAGGAAGAGAGCCGTTATCTTCAGCGGCAAACGCTTCGGCCGTGGTCGCGCTGCCAGCACGGAGCTCCTCGACGAAAGATGACAGGGAGACAAGGCTCAATCGGGCCAAGCGTTCTGAAGCCCGCAAAGCATAAGGACCGGGCGGCATCACGATGGTCGATTCCAAAGCCATGGAGACTGGCAGAGCTGCTCAAATTTGGGAAATGTTAGTAAAGCTTTTAAATGCAGAACAAACGGGACTATAATAAAATGTTACCCACCGACAGTCATGCAAGCAGGAGCTGAAGGTTCCCCTGGCCCTTCAACGACCTCGACCTCATCGTCAGCTTCCAAAACTATAAGAGACATCAACGTCATTTCGCAAGATAGTAACAATGCTATAGTAAAAGAAAAATGGCGAATGACACTAACCTTGCCCAGAGGAAAGGACAATACGCTGAGGGGAGATCGCCTGCGGAGCTGCCATCTCCAATAAACGCTGAAATGACTGTCGAGGCGACAGATCTGCGATCGTGGCCGCCAAACCACGCAATTCTGGGAAAGATAAAAGAGTTCAGACTATGAAGGGGTTGCTAAATTAAAACACAAAGGGTTACCTTCAATGCTCCTCCCATTCTGAGCTGGGGGGATAGCAGCTTCAACGGTCTCCGCCGTAACGTCAAGATTCAATAAAGGAAGAGTAGTCCCGACTACCTCTCTTCCGGCCTCTGGGCCGCCCTCAGTAAGAGTCGTTGGGGCGGTGACCTCCAAAGGAGCCTCCCCCAAAGGGGCAAACGCTCCCTGATCAAGAACCGCCGCTGGAGGCTCTACCATGAGAGGAGCAGCCTCATTAGCCCCCTCCACATCAAGCAAGGCTTCATTGAGAATTTTGGCGGGCTTCAGCTTTAATAGGCCCGAAGGGAGCTCCCCCAGCGTCGAAGATTCTGCACGATTCAAATAAGAATAATGATACATATGCACGGGCACAAACAATCTGAAGAACTACGAAAAGAACCACAACGTACCGATGCGCAAAGAAGCCCTCAATATGGCTTCTTCAAGCCGCTGCTCCTTCTCAAGGAGGTGGGCTCGCCGGGGTTCGAGAGTGAACTCATGGCCGCCGGTCCATAAAGAAAGTGCGTCAGCTGCATCTTCTGAAGTGGCCTGCTTCAAAGCCCTCTCCCCCCATTCCTCCAAAGGACCGATAAATCGCCGCCGAATCCACGAAGGGTCTTCGTAAAAGATTACAGCGGGATAGGACTTCTTCGGAACCCTAGCATTATGAGACACATCTTTGGAACGTCGTATGGCCTCAGCCAACTGTGCGGCCTCCTCATCGGCCGAACTCGGGAAAGGAAGTCCAGCGTCTGACTCTTGCGGGGCCAACGGCTCGTCTTCAAGAGTGGGCTCAGACTCCGCCAAAGAATCGAGCGAATTGGTGGCCACCTTCCTTTGACGCTTAGACCCAGAGCCGGTCGCCGAGGATGACCGTTTCCTCCCCCGCGAAGCTTTAGGGCGACGCTGACCCACATCGCCTACGACGCCCTCATCTCTATCACCCTCGCCTGGTGCCACGACCGAGGATGACACTGTCATTGTCAATGCCACGGGGGGCGGTGCTGCCACAGGCGGTGGTGCTACTACCGGGGCCCTTCCACCTCGCGAGCGGGAACCCAGGGGCATACCGGCCGTTGGAGTAAGGTTCACCTCCGATTCTCCTGGGATGAGCGCAGTGCCGGTATCCCTTAGAGGGAAGCGGACCGGAGCCCTCGGTCGCAGCTTAGCTCCTGGAACCAGAGGAGGGGCATCGTGGCCAAGAAGCACCCTCCTTTCCTCAAGAATGATTGGGCTGACCCGATGAAGATACCAACCCGTAAACGCGCCCACACACCGGGGCAGGTATTCAGCTTCAGGTACAATGAAGTGGGAGCCGGTGTTTAGCCTCATGAAATGATGAGCTGCATCGCGAACGGCATCGAGCGAAGGGATTGGGGCGACTAGAAAAGCCTCGAAGGGAACACCCTGGTCGTATCCAAGTTGTCGGGCAAATCGATGCGGATTGTACCGCATGAAAAGAGCTGCACTGTCCTGGCGAAACACCAAGTAGCCCGGTCTAATTGTATATAAGTGCGCAGCCTCCCGGGGCTTCAAAGAAGGTGCGTTGTCTTTTGACAGATCCCAGAGTTGTTGAACTGGACCCGAGGGAGTAGACAAGACCCGATCATTAAAAACCATCCCGCCAGCGGCAGCGTAAGGAGAAATCAGCACCCGAATAGCCCCGAACTGAGTCGGGTCGGCGGCAGAAGCATCCACTAATCGCATAAGTCGTGGAAAGGGGTAGGCATCGTAAAATGAGGGCCTCTGATGCATGGCAAAAGCCCCCAATACGTGCATTTCGATCTAGGACGTGAAATAATGAAGCGAAAAGTTTACCACATCCACGCCAGGAGTAGAGGTATTAGCTGCGGTGCCCAACCCATGATAAAGATGCACCAACGCCGGGATGCCGATAGCCAATCGCGTCCCCTCAGCAATACGATGAGCCGAGTAGATAACCGAAGCTCTCATAAAGCGACGATGCATGGGGATAACGAACCAACTGAGCCAAACACTGACAAACCCCACGAAGAATGTTTCCTCATCCATACCGGGTGCTGCAACGGACTCAAAAGACATCGGCGACACGATGGGAATATAATATTGTGGCAGGTCCGATTCAGTGGTCGGTAGCTTCTTCGGACCAAACCCAAAGGGGTCTTTGATGTTAGCAAACTTCGGAGCAGTCTTCGATATGACGTCCTCACGAAGGAAGCAGGAAATGAAGCTTTTAAAAGTGACACCCTGCTCCTCAGACTCAGTGAACAATCGATCAAAAATACCCAGCGCCTTGATCAAGCTGGGGCGCTTGTGGCGAACGGCGTTCTCAACAGACAAGCCGTCAGCCGGTGCAGACTCGGGCTCAAAGACATACTCGTCAGGAGGCAACAACTCCTCATACAGTGCACCCCTGATTGGCAATTCCGAGATTTCATAAAATTCTGCAAGAGAGATCGAGACCTCACGATCTCCTACAATGAAAGTGTTGGTGGGAAGATTCCATTGGTTCAAAAACGCCTTAACCCACCAGACATGCGGGGACTTATAATGGAAGAGTGACGCGTATATTGCCTGATAAAGCCCGACCTTCTGCAGCCGCACACGATGGGTGGCAAGGATGTAGCGAGCCCAGAGAAGATAGCTCGTGGGGTGTCGGGGAGTGAGCCATATCTTATAGATCTGCCCTCACGGGTGGGCCTCACCCTGGCAGATACGCCGCCCCAAGATGTCTATGGCCGGGATCGGATGGTTCGGAATACCGGTCGTCGAAGGCTCGAGCCTCCCCGTTGGAGTCCAGTTATGCATTTCCACAGCAAAAACCATCCTCGGAGGATCCATCGGTAAGAATGGGAAAGTGGGCTCCGTCGGTACCGCGCAAAGGAAACTCCGGCGACCCTGAATAATCTGACTATACCAAGATCCCCATTGAAGAAGGTTGGTACAGTGCGGGTCATGGGCCCGGATCATTGCCATCGCTTCCTCATCAGATGGCGACTGAGGAAAAGCAGCCTCCGAGCGAGAAAAAGGAAAGCAGGGAACAGAAGCCATCGCACCTGAAATCCAATAAAAGGAGACCGTTAAAAGCAAAGTCAGCGATATAGATCCATGCATGAACATGAAGACTAGTTAAAGAAAGCAACAGCAGAGTTTTCTGGGACTATTGGCTACAAAACACATGGGCCCCACAGAATCCGGATGACGGCTCATTAGTAATGAGACCAAATAGATATAATAAAACAAAGGGAATATCCCCATTAAATAAAGACTGAGATTCAGGTGACCCTACACATCCCCCCTAGGAGACGAATCTGTCTCGGGCCCCGCAACAGATCCAACAGGATCAAAGGAATTAAATTCCCACAGAAGATATCATTACAAAACTCCTGTTCCATCAATTGCAGAAGGACAACCTCGGGCCAAGAGGCCCCAAGAAGGCTCCATGTGAAGAAACTGAGTTCTTCACAGGAATTAAATTCCTTTTGGAAAAGGGAATTAAATTCCCTTTGGAAAAGGGAATTAAATTCCCATAAGACATTTTGGGAAGGAATTAAAATCCATAGATTGTCATCATCATTTCCCTAAGGGCCACTTAAACCCTAAGAGAGCTACAGTTTGAAGATTAAATGGCTTTCTGTTCCTGTTGATGAATTTGAAGGAAATGGGTTCATATTAAAAGAGTAAAACTCTTGTTTTGAATTTAAAATCCAGAAGAATGTGAAAGTCCATCGTTTGCCCAAGAACATTACCTAAGGGAAAGAAGTCCTTTCAAACAGAGTTAAACTCTGAAAATTGTTTCAAGGCAGAGAACTAAGCTCTGAAAGAAGAGAATTAAATTCTCAGAGAAAGTTTGCAAGGAGGAAGACAAGCAAAGTGGAGGCGTCCCTGAGATGACCCCTATATTTATAGATGCGATGGAAACGATTCATCTCCCCAAATCCCTAAAGGAATCCAACGGTCATAAAAGGTGACAGCGTTGCACTCACGTGCGGACACGTGAGAACAACGCTGTGGGGGCATTTGTTTCCTGATTTAAAATCAGAAAAGCTTATGGAAAAAGCTTCAGCAGAGGGTCACGTGCTTACACGTGACCAGCAGTCACGTATTGGCACGTGACACCTAAAAGCATCAGCAAGGCAAATTCAGTTTCCCAAATACATCAAAGAAAAAGGGCTTCAGAAAGGGTCACGTGCTCCCACGTGACCTGGGTCACGTGTTGGCACGTGACAATCAAAAGCGGCTTCAAAACCCAACAGCTCCCTGAGCAAATCAAGAAAAAAGGCTTCAGAAGAGGTCACATGCTTCCACGTGACCAGCAGTCACGTGTTGGCACGTGACACTCAAAACATCAGACTCATTCTCCGGTTAAATCGAGAAGAAGGCTCCATGCCAGGGTCACGTGTTCACACGTGATCAGTTGTCACGTGGTGGCACGTGATAGTTAAGCAGCAACCAGAAGACAGAGCGTAAAAAGAAGGAAGAAGGCTCGTTCCAAGAGGGTCACGTGCCCACACGTGACCATGGGTCACATGGTCACACGTGACCGGCTTTCAAAGCCCATTTTGTTAACAGAATTAAATTCTGAAAGAGATTCAAATCTTTCCAAAGGAAAGCGATTACCTGGAACTAACCGAATTAAAGATTTAAAGATGATTGAATATCATCTATCTATAGAAAAATCCTGAACTTGGAAAGATTTCCCCTTTAAATCTAACAGAAATAACAAAGGAGAATCCCTGGATTTGAAATCCAATGGTGAATAAAATTCACCTAATAATCCAAAGGTCCAAAACGAATGATGGATGCAAATCAAATCTCTCAATGAAGATTCGTCATAAAACTAATTGACTCGGCTGCTTCTCCTATAAATAGGAGCCAAGAGACACGCAAAAAGATACAGAGACAGGCAGAGGGAAGAAAAGAGAGAGAGCCTTGATACTTGAGAGGAATTTGGATCTTCTGCAAAAGAAAACCCTAGGTAAGAAAGGGAAGGTTTCATTGAAAGAAAGAGAATTTAATTCTCAAAAGAGTTTAACTCTGATATAGAACAGAGGGACATATTTCTTCTCTCTTTGATGGAAGATCTGTAAAGTGCACATCTCCCCTTGAGTTGAGAATTTAATTCTCAATGGGTTGAGATCCTGCCATGCAGATCCAAAGCATAGAGAGGGCATGGAAGCACGAGAATTCAATTCTCACAGAACTATAGGAATTTAATTCCTTTAAAATAAAATTAGGGCTTGACCCTGTGTAATGGGAATTTAATTCCTTCAGAACAAAAAGAAACAGGGTTTAACCCTAATTAAGAACTTAGTTCTGTTGAAACAGCGGGAGTTTAATTCCCTTAATCATAATTCTTTAAACGAGAATGGGAGTTTAATTCTTTAAAGCTTTTATTAGGGTTTAACCCTATTCAGTTCTTCACATATATGAGGAATTTAATTCCTACAGAAAATTCAGAGTTCAACTCTATTCCAGAATATAAATCTTCGAAAGGAAGTAGGAATTTAATTCCTCTGGAATTTAAAGCTTTTATTAGGGTTTAACCCTACGAGGAATTTAATTCCTGAAAAAAGATTAACAGATCTTCTAAACAACATACATAGAGGCAGGGTCACGTGCCACCACGTGACCCTCCCCCCAAAAGATCTACAGAAAGCCCTCTGGAGGCAATGCCTCACGTGACTCACGTGACTCTTGACAGAAGCTTTAACACATAAGCGCTTGAATCCCCGTCACGTGATGGCACGTGATGCTCTAAAAGATGCATAGTCTCAGAAGAACAAGTGAAGGGAGGGCGCTCTCACGTGTTGCCACGTGACCCCTCTTGCCTTAGTGATTAAACACTAAAACGGAACCCCTGAATTCAGTGACAAAATATTGTTTGGCCTTAGTGCAACATTAAGCACAGAACTATATTTACAGTGTTCAACACTGATTACCGTAGTGTCCAACACTAGTTTGGGACTCCTGTTGCCAGTGTTTAACACTGGACTGTTTTAGTGTTCAACACTAATCTGAAAGCCTGGTTGCTGGTGTTTAACACCAACTATCTTTTAGTGTTGAAATACTAACTTATCAATCTTATTTCCAGTGTTCAACACTGATTCGTCTTTAGTGTTTAACACTAGACACTGGCTCAATTGGCTGAATGGATAGAGGCAAAGCCTCTCCTTCAAAGGACCAACAGGAAGTCAATATTCCAGACATGATTGGACTTAGCCCAAGATGGCCATAAGTCCTCAATTCGTAATTAACTGGGCTAATGGGCTCATAACATAATCAATTGGTCTTGATCCCAAATTGGGCCAGAGACTATTTAATCCACTCCGGTTCTAGGATACATCTCTTCACTCCTTTGATACTTGGCGTTGTAATCCCTCAACGTCTTCAAAGAGGTGACGGGTCCCGATGACCACATATTGATACGGACTGTGGGGTCCTTAAACCCATGGACTACGACGTCCTTAACCTTGACCGAGATGTCTTAAAACTAACAACGGACTGTGGGGTCCTTAAACTCATGGACTACGACGTCCTTAACCTCGACCGAGATGTCTTAAAACTAACAATGGACTGTGGGGTCCTTAAACCCATGGACTACGACGTCCTTAACCTTGACCGAGATGTCTTAAAACTAACAACGGACTGTGGGGTCCTTAAACCCATGGACTACGACGTCCTTAACCTTGACCGAGATGTCTTAAAACTAACAACGGACTGTGGGGTCCTTAAACTCATGGACCACGACGTCCTTAACCTTGACCGAGATGTCTTAAAACTAACAATGGACTGTGGGGTCCTTAAACCCATGGACTACGACGTCCTTAACCTTGACCGAAATGTCTTAAAACTAACAATGGACCGCAATGTCTTTAAACTACCTATAGACCGCAATGTCCTTAAACTACCTACGGACCGCAATGTCCTTAAACTAGCAATGGACCACTATGTCCTTAAACTGGAACAATAGAGCCCAAACGCTCTTTTGTCGGATCTAAACGATCCCGTTTAAGTTGATCTTAACCTCAAATATGGCTAACGTATCCTTAAACCTTCAAACAGACTGGACTATGAATCCCCCCAATCAACTTCGGTTCAAGGGTACATCTCTGAACTCCTCTGATATTTGTCGTTGTAATCCTTCAACGTCGTCAGAGAGGTGACGGGTCCCGACGACCATACATTCAATGGACCACTATGTCCCTAAACTGGAGTAATAGAGCCCCAAATGCTCTTTTGTCGGATCTGAACGATCCCGTTAAGTTGATCTTAGTCTCAAGTTAAACTAACGTATCCTTAACAAACGTTTGAGTTGATCTTAGCCTCAAATATGGCTAACGTATCCTCAAACCAAACCCCCAAACCCAAATCTAAGATAAATACGGATTTGGACTAGTCCACGTCCTACGGGCGACGACATAACTCAGTCTCCGTATACAATCCACGGGCAACCACAAATAAAACAAAAACACACGATACGAAGTGACCATCTGGAGAAGGAGAAAGTTGTTACCGCAACGCGGTAACGTAATTAACTGCAGGGGCTTGCGCCTGCAGGGAAGAGCGTCCCCACAATCAAAAACCCCTCGTGCGAGGGGGAATCTGACGAAGTCTGCTACATCGGACGCATCCGTTTAAACCTTCGATACATGGTGCCATAAATCAATTTGGCATCTTCGGAGAGGTGGACAGATCGCACCAATTAGCATCTGCCCCGAACCTCAGGCATGGACGTCCCCGCGTCCCGGCCGCCGTTCGGAGGGGAACACTCACAATCTCCTGCATGTACCGTTCTGCCAACGTTTCCGTTGATTGACCAACTTGAAACGGTATGAAATGAGCTGCCTTGGTCAAACGATCAACAATTACCCAAACTGCATTGTTGCCCTTTGGATCCGCGGTAAAGCAGTCATGAAATCCATGGTTATATGTTCCCACTTCCATTGAGAAATCGGAAATGGTTGCAATAAATCAGCTACCCTTTGATGTTCAGCCTTAACTTGCTGACATACCAAGCACTTCGCTACAAAACGAGCAATCTCTCTTTTCATGCCTTCCCACCAGAAATGTTGTCTTAGATCACGGTACATCTTCGTATCTCCTAGATGTACGGAATATGCGGAACTGTGTGCTTCCTTCTTAACTTCTTCGTGAATGTCTCCTTTCGGTACACACAAACGGCTACCATAACGCAACGAACCATCTTCATGAATCAACAAGTCCGTTCGAAGTCCCGCTTCAACCTGTTCTCGAAACATCTGCAATCTTGGATCATGTGACTGCTCTGCTTTAATACTCTCGATCAATGACGACTGTACTTACAGCTGCATCAACTGTCCCGAAGAATACGGTAGCACAATCTCCAACTCGAATCTTTGAAAATTTTCGATAAGCTCCTTCTGTGCAGTCAACATACGAATTGCTGGCAGTCGACTAAGCGCATCCGGCACTATATTAACTTTCCCCGGATGATACTTGAGATCAAGATCGTAGTCAGCCATCAGCTCCAACCATCTACGCCACCTCATGTTAAGCTCTTTCTGTGTGAACACGTACTTTAGGCTTTTGTGATCAGTGAATATTTCGACACTTTCGCCCAGTAAGTAGTGTCTCCAAATCTTCAAAGCGAAAATCACTGCTGCAAGCTCCAAATCATGAGTTGGGTAATTCTTCTCATGGGTCTTCAACTGTCTTGATGCGTAAGCTATGACCTTCCCATGCTGCATCAGAACACATCCCAAACATTTCACAGATGCGTCGCTATGAATCACCAATCCTCCGGAACCGTCTGGTACGGTCAAAATAGGAGCGGTTATCAATCTTTACTCCAACGCCTCAAAAGCTGACGCACAACTATCCGTCCATACGAACGGTACTTCCTTACGCGTAAGCTTGGTCAAAGGCTCAGCCAAACGAGCAAAATTCTCCACGAACCTTCTGTAATATTCTGCAAGTCCAAGAAAACTTCTGATCTCTGCTACGTTCTTCGGAATCGGCCAATCTTGAAAGGCTGCAATCTTTTCAGGATCAACGGCGATTCCATCTCTGGATAGACATGCCCCAAAAACTTCACTTCTTCAAGCCAAAACTCGCACTTGCTCATCTTCGCATACAATCTTTCATGCCTCAATATCTGCAATGCGATCTTCAAGTGTTCTGCATGCTCTTCTAGGCTTCTCGAGTAGACCAGGATATCATCGATGAACACCACTATAAACTGGTCCAAGAATGGAGAAAAGATTCGGTTCATCAAGTCCATGAATATCGTCGGTGCATTCATGACTCCGAACGGCATCACTAAATACTCGTAATGTCCATATCGAGTTCGGAACGTAGTCTTGCAAATATCCTCTGATTTGACTCGAACTTGATGATATCTGGATCGCAAATCCAGCTTCGAGAATACCCTCGCGCCACTGAGTTGCTCGAATAATTCACCAATGCGAGAGATCGGGTACTTGTTCTTAATAGTCACCCGGTTTAATTCTCGATAATCGATGCACATTCTCCTTGTGCCATCTTTTTTCTTTACTAGAAGAACTGGAGCTCCCCAAGGTGAATTGCTGCTACGAATCCAACCCTTCTCTAGCAATTCAATAACCTGCTTCTTGATTTCTTCTAACTCCACTGGTGCCATCGGATAGTACGCCTTTGAGATTGGCGCTGCACCAGGAACAAGATCGATCGCAAACTCCACATCTCGTTTTGGTGGTAAACCCGAGATGTCCTCGAACACATCCATAAACTCTCGAACTACAGCTGGTGCTTCCTCCTTAACAACTTCCATCGACGAAAGAACACTGTTTGTCGGCCTAGCCCTAAACTCGACTGGCCCGACAGAACTGCTACCTCCAGCAAAAACAAACTCCGGATGTCCCGGAATCTGGAAAATCACTTTCTTTGCCCTACAATCAATGTGAGCGTGGAAAGTGCCGAGAAAGTCCATTCCCAAGACAACATCATAACTGCCGGTATCGATCACCAAGAAATCTGCAAATAACTCTCGTCCGCAAATAACAACAGAACAATCCTTGCACTCACTACTAGATATGATCTTCCCATTCCCAGTGTGTATGTCCCAACAATTAGACAGGGTCGTGCAAGAAATCGAGTGTGCAACAATAAACTTGGATGACATAAAACAATGGGATACACCAAAATCAAATAATGCTAATGCGGGAAAATCATGAACAAGTAGGATACCTGAAACAACTTCATCTGAAGACTTGGCCTCTTCCGCCGTCAGAGTAAAGGCTCGAGCTTGATTAGGTCCCTGAGTTATCAGCTTCTGCCCCTAAACCAGCCTCTACGGTGGCTTCTGAACATCATGCTTCAAACGTAGCTACGATGGGCAAACACTGACAGTATGATCAGCTGACCCGCAAACCAAACAAAGTCCAAGCTTCCTCCGACAATCCTTCTGCTGATGTCCGGGTAGATGGCAAAAGTCATAAAACATCCTTCCTCTCTGCTCGGGTACGACGGGCTTCTTCATCGGTACTACACCACACCGGTTCACCGGAATACCTCTGCGTATAGGCGATCGGTTCGGCATAAAAGCCGGCTTCCATACCACAACTGCCTGCTGCTGTGTACCCTATGTCTTCACTGATAAGCTCTGCTGCTCTCGGGCTGCTTTAAGAACTTGCGAGAAAGTGGTCAATCCCAGAGATATAATGTGCCTCTGGATTTCCACGTCCAAACTGCGCATAAACCTTCGTGCTCTATCAGCATCGTTGGCAACCAAAGGTCCAGCAAATCGACTGAGCCGTGTCCACTCAGCCACATGCGCATCCACGGATCCGCCATTCTTCTTCAAACTGATAAACTTTTCTTCCATTTCCTCCCGTGCAGTCTACGGAAAGAACTTCTCCAAGAAACTCTGCGAGAAAGTTGCCCACGGCTTGGGCAAATGGGTCTCTTCGACAAGCCACCACTCGCGGGCATAATCCACCAATTGGATGCGTACAACATCCACTCTCTGGTCCTCCGGAATCTGTGCTGCAACGAGTAGATTCTCCGTATCGACTAGCCACTGCTCCACTGGCAACGGCTCCTCCAAACCAGTGAAAGTGGACGGACTAAGTCTCCTGAAATCTGCCACGGTACCCACACGCTGTACTGGTTTGGCCACAACATTGTTTACGGACTCTGGACAGTCTGCAAACCTTCCTGAAAAGCTTCGGCTTGCCGCTGGTTCAGCTCGGTTTGCCGCTTCTGGTTCTCCAACATCCCACGAATTACTCTAAGCAATGCGGCGTCATCAACACGCCTCTGGTACGATCGCAGTTCTCTATCCGCCATGATTCTGAAGTCAAAACACTGAAGAGGATTAGCATGATAACCAAGATTCAATAAACAGGTTACAAGAGACAAGATAGTTATGGATTCAAGGATGGCAAGATAGCAATAAGGCAGGACATGCTCCTAGTTATGAGTATTCTGATTCGTGTATTGGGTCCAATACCCAACTACCAAAGAATCAAACCCGATTAACTTAAATCCTATGGCTCTGATACCAAACAAACCCTGTCATGCCCCGCTTCGCAGAGTGCGCTAATATCGGCACGTGACAGAGCCAACCATGCTACCTGTGGCTAGGAAACATCCCTCCACAGTCACATTACGGCTGTCTATAAGATATCAAGAACAGTAGAAATAAAATAAACTATCTAGTACATGTCCATATGCCAGAATAATGAGTCAAGAAATAATATGCGGAAGCAATAATCCAATAAACAATAACAATCTGGAAAGTACGTCCCCAAATACGGGCTCACATCAGGAATGGAAAGTACGAAAATAAAACTAAACTAACTAGCTACTAACAGGATCTTCACTGCTCGGCCTGTTGGCTGAAATACTCCTGAACGGCCTGCGACAGAGATAGAGGATCTGGGCCATGCAAAACCTAGACATCAGTGTGTCATAATATCAAACAATAAAATATAATCAGGAGGTAACAAGATATGCAGACATGAGTAGTAACAGTAATGAGCATATAACAGTAACACGGGTATGAACAGTGAAGTGTATACGTGCGGGTGAAATGCGGTAAATAATCTAAACTGTGCTACTGGGTTTTCTATTCTAAAGTTATTCAAAATCAATTGATGTA
Organism: Agapanthus africanus; assembly: GCA_030015575.1. Classification (NCBI taxonomy): domain Eukaryota; kingdom Viridiplantae; phylum Streptophyta; class Magnoliopsida; order Asparagales; family Amaryllidaceae; genus Agapanthus; species Agapanthus africanus. The sequence continues at coordinate 574,524,117 of CM057346.1, read as the reverse complement.
CTCCTCATGTAACTCAAAGAATATGTCCCGTTACCCCCGGGACCACGGATCAAGATATGCGAACCAAGAATAGTTCTGTCCCGTTACCCCCCGGGACCACGGATCAAGAAGAATCACGAATGATTCTGTCCCATTACTCTCCGGGACCACGGATCAAGTAATACCCTTTTAAGTTACACTCGGTTACACCTTTGATTTCCCCATACCCCCAAGGTTATGTGTTCAAGTCGGGTATTGATAAATCTGGAGCTAATGCCAACAAAGGATCAAGCAGGTGCATGTTTGCCTATGCAGACACAAGATATGTCCGTCGGGACAACAAGTCAGGATTGTCAGCATTAGTAACAGGATCAGGTAACATGTCAAATAGTGGTGTATCAGGTCATGTCAAGTAGTGCACAGTGTAACATATAGGTGTCCAACATTAAAATGTAGCAAGTATTGAATCACGGTAGAATTACGGATGTACGGTAAAAACATGGATGCACAGATATCTATCAGGGGTTACATCATGACTAGGTAGGATTCACATTATCAAGCATGGGGTACTAATGTAACAATAATATGAGTTAATGTAATATGGCATGCAACTAGGCATGCAGAATTAATGATATGGATACACAATAAAACATGGATGCTCAATTAACTATCAGGGGTTATAACTACCGTTCCACGACTATGTAGGATACACATTATCAAGCATGGGGTGTTAGTATAACTGTAATATGAAATATTGTGACATGTAGGTGCAGCTATATATATATAATAGATGATATGGATGCATACGGGTATCCGAAAACAGTAAAACTTTAGTATGGATGTATAATGTAATCAACATGTAATATTTGTATTCATATGGATGCAAGATAAGTATTATAGCATGTAGCAAGATAAACTTGCATGCGAATAGATATGTAAATAACGGTATGGATGGATACGGGTATCGAAAAAATGTAAAATTGTAATATGGATGCATAACTAAACAATATGTAATATTATTATTCGCATAAATGCAAAATATAGTAGTATAGCATGTAGCAAGATAAACTTGCCTGAGCGGAACACACGACGGCCACGTACGGCACGTCCGATGTCGGGTAAACGTCGCAACGCACACACGGCACGCGGGACGGGTCCAGGCAAACCAAGAGGATAACCACGCAGGTAGAGGTCGTTCACTGGATCACCTGAATCGTCAGCGACGAGCACGGCTCCGGTGGGTGATCACCGGAAAAGAAACAAGAAATCAAGAAAGAAAAGAAAAGAGAAAAAGAAGGAGGAGAAAAAGAGAGAGATGTGGTTGCTTTTAGGGTTTCTGGGGACAGAGGAGGAGAAGAGGGAGTCGTCGACGTCGGTGGTCTGTCGACGGCGAGGTGCAGGCAAGGGAGTTTTTGGGATCGGGACAGTGGGGTGCTAGTGTTTCTGTGCAGGGTTGTAGGGAAAGAAGAGGAGCTCGGGGGTGGCTTGGGGGTGTTGGTGAGGAGGAGGGAAGGTGATGGTAGTGGTGATGAGGCCGACGAAGAAGATCGGCGGCGAGGGCAACGTGGGTGATAGGTTGGTGAAGCTAGGGTTAGGGTTCGGTTGATGGGTTGCAGAGGAGGTGATTTGGTGATAGTGAGAGGGGAGAGGAGGAGAGAGAATGAGGATGAGGAGGTGAGTGAAGAGAGAGATCGATGAAGGCGGCTCGGGTTAGGGTTAGGGTTTTCTGGGATCTCGTCGCGGGGTGCATGGGTTTAAAAAGAAGAAGAAAAGAAATGAAAGAGGGAGGTGAGCATAAAGAAGAAGGAAGTGACGGGATCTCGCTTACCGCGAGAGGAGAGAGAAAGGGAAGAGAGAGAGAGAGTACGAAAACTCTGTTAGAAAAAAAAAATAAGATTTAGGATTTTTAAAATATTAAAATATATATTTTATAGTTATACTCGTATATAGTTAAGTATATATAACGGTTAATATATATATAATATAATATTAAGAAAATTTGAGTTTTAGGCTAATGCAAAAAATAGTCCAAAACACGCCCGGGTCGGGTCTAAAAATCCAGTTTTAAAATACGGAAAATATACGTGTCGACCAAAACTAAAATAGGATATCCGGGTAACGAAAATGCATACCCCCAAGAACGGATACAAGTAGCGTGCACGTAGTGATCCAAACAGGTCCATTTCACCGAACGGGATGAGAACACGATGTACGGATGCTACCACAGGATTAGGGGTATCATGCAGGCCATGCTATATATTTTTTATAAAAATATTTTATTAGACTTTAAATGTTATATTGAAAAATACAGATGTCAGATAATGCCAGTATGCAGTTTAAAATCTGAAAGTGCATGGATCCAAGTAACAAGCCGGGATAAAAGATAAACAGGAATCAAAACTGGTTTCCAGCAAGCGGGTCGGGTCGGATGCAAATACAAATGTCAAATACACTATTCGCACCAAAAACACAATAAATCAAGAAAAATACCATAAATAAAAAAATACTCAAAAATAGAACTGGTATAAATGAACTAGGGTGTTACAGGGCCCAACAACCTTCGTTCACCCACGTCATCCCAACTAAGAGAGGACCGACACTTCCATCCATACAGGGTCTCAAACGGTGCTATCTGGATGCTAGCTTGGTAGCTGTTGTTATACGAAAACTCTACCAGATGGTGGTGATCCTTCCAAGAACCCTGAAAGTTAAGTATGCATGCTCTCAGCATATCCTTGAGCGTCTGGATAGTATGTTCGGATTTCCCGTCTGTCTACGGATGATAGGCCGTGCTGAACCTGAGACGCGTGCCCAAACTCTCCTGCAGGCTCTTCCAGAAATGGGAAATGAACCTGGTGTCTCTATCAGACACGATACTAACGGGCACCCCGTGCAGTCTCACAATCTCCTGCATATATTTCTTCGCGAGTGACTCCGTCGATTGTCCGACTCGAAAGGGTATGAAATGCGCTGCCTTCGTAAGACGATCATCAATGTCATACCCCGCTTCGCAGAGTACGCTAAGATAGGCACGTGACCTAGCCAACCATGCTACCTGTGGATAGGAAATATCCCTCCACAGTCATATTACGGTTGTAGAGATATCAAGAACAGTAATAAACTATCTAACACATGTCCATAAGCCAGAATAAATGAGTCATGAAATAAAATAATGCGGAAGCAAAAGATCCAAGTACAATAATAAACTGGAATGTACGTCCCATAATGCGGGCTCACATCAGAAATGAAAATACTGAAAGGAAACTAAACTAAACTAATAACAGGTCCTCACTGCTCGGCATGTTGATCAAAATACTCCTGGACTGCCTGCGATAAGGATAAGGGATCTGGGCCATGCAAAACCCAGACGTCAGTGCGTCATAATATCAATAACTCAAGGCAAGCAGGATGTAATGAAATATGCAGGCATGAAGTATGAACAGTAACAAGTCCTCAGTAACAAGTGAAATGTAACATGAATATAGATCAGTGAACAGGATATATACAGGTGAAGTGCAGTGAGTAGTCTAAACTGTGCTATAGGGTTATCTACTCTAAAATTATTCGAAATCAACGAATGTAATCCTCATCGTAACCCATCGGTCTATGCCCCGTTCAACCCCACGGGACCACGGTAACACGATATAATATATTGTGAGTCTATGTCCCGTTCAATCCCACGGGACCACGGTAACTAGATGTAATAGCCCTTTGAGTTACGTTCGAATACATTCTTGATTTCCCCATACCCCCAAGTTATGTGTGTAAGTCAGGTATTGATAAATCTGGAGCTAATGCCAACACAGGATCAAGCAGGAACAAGTTTGTCTGTACAGACAACAGAAAATGTCCGTAGGGACAACAGGTCAAGATTGTCGGCATTAGTTACAAGATCAGGTAACATGTCAAGCTGTGGTACATCAGATCATGTCAGATGGTGTACATGTATCAAGTCATGTCAAGTAGTGCACAGGTATCAAGTCATGTCAGTAGTAGTGTATTAGGTCTTGTCAGGTAGTGCACAAGTATCAAGCGGTTGCTCATAATCAAACTGTAATAAGTATGGGTGCACAAAACCAAGTATGGAGTACTAAAATAACAATAAAATGAAATAATATGACATGGTATGCAAATAGATATAAAATCAATGATATAGATGCACAATTATCGATTAGGGTTACATTTATAATTCTAATACTAATTAGGATGCACTTTATTAAACATGGGGTGTTAATATCACAGTATTATGTATTAATATGATCTATAGATGCAGTTATATATATTTTAAATGAGATGGATGCAAATGGGTATCCGAAAACAGTAAAACTGTAAAATGGTAATGTGGGATGTACAGCTAAGCAATATGTGATGTAAATATTCCATTGGGTGCAGTATATTGTAATATAGTATGTAACAAGATAGGTTTGCATGCGCTAGATGTAAAGTAACACATACGGATGCAGACGGATGTCGAAAAACTGTAAAAGTAAGCATGGGATGCAAAATTTGAAATACCAGTATTATATTTATTAAAATAGATATATATAAAGTAATGTAGCATGTAGCAAGATAAACTTGCCTAGACGGATCAAGAAACGGATGTATACGATACGTCCGACGTCGGCAAAATATCGCGACGCGCACACGGTATACGGAACGGGTCTAAATAACGCACGAGGGTGATCACGCAGTCAAGGTACGTCGTCTGGATCGTCGGCGTCGATCCCGGCTCCGGCGAACTACAGAAAAACAGAACTCAAGAATCTAAAGACGAGAAAAGAAAAGAAAGAAAGAGAAAGAAAGAAGAAGAAGAGGAGGAGGAGGAAGGGATTGCTCACTGTGGTTGTAGAGGGAAGGTGTGAAGGTGTCAACGATGGCGAACGGAGCTCCGGTGAAGAGGGTTTGATGTTTGGGGTTAGGTTTAGGGTTTGGGGTCGGTTTTTGTTGGCTGGGTTTGGTGTGCAGGGTGTGTAGGGATATTGGTGAGGTGAGGGTGCATAGGAGAGGGAGAGGAGAGGAAGGAGATGGCGATGGCGATGAGAGATGGTCGGCGGCGAGGTGCAGGTGGGTTCTTGGGTTGAGTTGGGTGTGTGCAGGGGTTGTTGCAGGGCTCAGAGAGAGGAGAAGATGGTGGAAGAGGAAAAGAGGAGGCTTTGAGGGAGTTGAGTGAAAGGGCAGGGAGCTTTTAGGGTTAGGGTTGTGAGATTGATGATGGGTTGAGGAGGTTCGGGGGTTTAGATAAGGAAGAAGAAGGAAAATATAAAAAATTGTGAAGGGAGGTGACCATAAGGGAGAAGGAAGGTGCGCGGATCCCTGGTGAACAAGGATCGAGAGAGGAGTGAGAGGGGGGAAGAGAGAGAAAGGGAGAGAGAGATAGAGAGAAGAGAGAGATCGAGAGGAGAGAGAGAGAACGGTGAGGAGAAAGAATCTTGGCGTTTGTGGGGGGAGAGAGAGAAGAGAGAAGAAAGAAAGAAGAGAGAGGGAGTGTGGGGGCCACAAGTCAGAGAGAGAGTGAGAGTTGAGTTGTTTTGATTTTAATTTAGAAATATATTTGTTAGTTTTCTTTAAAAGATTTCAGTTGTAAAGAAATTTAAACGGTTAAAATTAAATTTAATATTATATTAAATAAATTTGAATTTTTGCGGGATATAAAAATATTCCAAAACGCGCCCGGGTCGGGTCTAAAAATTCAGATTTAAAAATATGAAAAATATATGCGACGTCCAAATTTCAAAATGAATGCTCAGATAACGAAAATACATACCCCCAAGAACGGATGCACGTACGTGCGCGTAGCCATCCAAACACGTCCGTTTCACTGAACGGGATGAGAACAAGATGTGCGGATGCTACCACAGGCTTAGGGGTATCATGCAGGCCATGTTATGTAATTTTAAATTATTTTACGTGACTTAAAATGTTATCTGGTAAAAGATGCAATGTCCGATAAAATGCCAGTATGCAGTATTCATGAAAGTGCACATGTCTATGTAACAAGTCGAGATAATTCATAAATATGAATCAAACAAGTTTCAAGCAAGCGGGTCGGGTCGAAAGCAATATAAAATGTAAAATACCATTCGTACCCAAAACATAATAAATCAAGAAAATACCAAAATAAGAAAATACAATAACTGGAACTGGTATAAATGAACTAGTGTGTTACAATCAATAACCCAGACAACATTATTGCCTTTTGGACTTCGAGGTAGTGCCGTCATGAAATCCATGGTGATGTTCTCCCATTTCTACTCTGGCACTGGAAGCGGTTGCAACAACCCAGCGGTTTTCTGATGCTCGGCTTTCACCTGTTGGCATACCAGACACTTAGAGACAAAGCGAGCAATCTCCCTCTTCATCCGTTCCACCAGAAGTGCTGCCTCAGGTCTCTGTACATCTTGGTGCCCCCTGGGTGTACCAAGTAAGCGGAACTGTGTGTCTCAGCTAGAACTTCATCTCGAATACCCCCCTTTGGAACACATAGCCGACTGCCAGATCTCAAAGCGCCATCTTCGTGAATCTGCAAATCCGTCCTCAACCCAGCCTCAACTAACCCTCGGAACTTCTGCAACTGAGAGTCTCCAGCCTGTGCAGCTTTAATGCGATCTATGAACGATGATTGAACGTGCAACTGCCAGAGTTGTTCGGGCACACCCAGTGTAACTACCTCCAACTCGAGTCTCTGAAAGTCATCGAGAATCCCTTTCTGACAAGTAAGTAACGCAGCTGACGGCCTGCGACTGAGAGCGTCAGGAATGACGTTCACCTTCCCTGGATGATACTGCAGATCAGTATCGTAGTCTACCATCAATTCCAACCATTTACGTTGTCTCATATTCAACTCCTTCTGAGTGAACAGGTATTTCAAATTTTTGTGATCCGTGCACACTTCCACTCTTTCACCTAGCAAGTAATGCCTCCAAACCTTTAAAGCGAACACAATGGCCGCTAACTCCAGGTCATGCGTGGGGTAGTTCTTCTCGTGAGTTTTCAGCCGACGAGACGCGTAAGCCATCACTCGACCACGATGCATTAATTCACAACCCAAACCTTTTCCCGACGCATCACTATGAACAACCAAGCCACCCGAGTTGTCTGGCACAGTCAGGATTAGGGCCGTGGTCAACTTCATTTTCAACAGCTCGAACGCCTGGATGCATTCCTCCGACCAAACATAAGTCACCTCCTTCCGTATGAGCTTCGTTAAGGGTTCCGCTACTCTGGAAAAATCTTGGACGAACCGCCGATAATACCCAGCCAATCCTAAGAAGCTTCTTATCTCAGCAACTGATTTCGGTGTCGGCCAGTCTTTAATAGATTCGATTTTCGTTAGATCCACTGAAATTCCGTCACTCGAAACGACATGCCGCAGAAATTGCACCTTGTCGAGCCAAAACTCGCACTTGCTTAGCTTAGCATAGAGCTTCTCCTCCTGCAGAACCTGCAATACAATTTGTAGGTGCTCGGCGTGCTTCTCTCGACTTCTGGAATAGATTAGAATGTCGTCGATGAATACGACAACAAACTGATCCAAGTACTTGGAGAAAACCATGTTCATCAAGTCCATAAATATGGTCGGTGCATTGGTAACACCGAGCGGCATCACAAGAAACTCATAGTGGCCATATCGGGTTCAGAAATCCGTCTTGCATATATCCTCTGCCTTAACCCTGATCTAGTGATACCCTGACCGAAAGTCTATTTTAAAAAATACTCGAGCACCACCAAGCTGATCGAATAAGTCGTCGATGCGGGGGATGGGGTACTTGTTCTACACGGTCACCCCGTTCAACTCCCGGTAGTCAATGCACATGCGCAAGGAACCGTCCTCCTTCTTAACCAGTAACATAGGAGCACCCCACGGGGAAGCACTTGGATAGATAAATCCCTTGTCCAAAAGATCTTCTATCTGCTTCTTTAATTCTGCCAACTCAACCGGTGCCATTATGTACGGTGCTTTTGAGACTAGTGATGTACCCGGAATTAACTCGATTGAGAATCGCAAGACGCGAGGAGGTGGTAGACCTGGTAAATCTTCAAGTAACACATCAAGAAAATCCCGAACGATCTCTGGGGCTAGACTTTCATCAATCTCCATAGCCATCAATGCTTTTGACTTGGCTCTAAACTTGGCTGGCTCCAAAGACTCGCTTCCGCCTTTGAAAACAAACTCAGGGTGATTGGAAATGTGGAAAGTCACTTTCCTAGCTCGGCAATCGATGATTGCATGGAAGGTACTCATCCAATCCATCCCGAGAATTGCGTCATAGCTGCCCGTCCCGATTAAAAGGAAATTCGCATAGAATTCCCTGCCGCATACTACCACCAGACATAACCTACACTCTTGGTTGGACACAATAATTCCTTTACCTGTATGTATCTCCCAACTCTTGGTCAACGGCTCGTGAGGTATAGAGTGCGTGTCAACAAACCGTGTAGAAATAAAGCAATGCGAAGCACCCAAATCAAAGAGAATTCTAGCTGGTACAGAATAAACAAGGAGGGTACCTGTAACTACTTCTCTAAAACCTCTGCCTGTTCGGCGGACAGGGTGAAAGCTCGCCTCTGATTCCGACCCGTACCAGTATGCCTCCGATCGAATAACCATTGCTGGGATACCAGAGGTTGAAACCTCTGAGCTGATGTGCCATACGACGGTTGATGTTGCTCGAACCTCCCTGTAGCTCAGATCTCTGGGGACATCCACTGACCTCATGCTCGATGGATCCTCAAAGCAAACACTGCCCCTTAGCTCTGCGACAATCTCTCTGCATGTGCCCTGGCCTCTAGCAATAATCGCAAAATAGGGTCTTCCGCTGTGGCTGCTGTGGTGAGAAAGTACGCTTCATCTGCGTAAGACCCGACCTGTGAACCGGATCGCTCCACGAGGGGAAAGGGCGGCCCGTAGTGGAACTACGTGGGGCCTCCTGTCCACCGATCGTTGGCCCTTGGCCTTCTCCAATAATCTTTCCCGTACTCGGGCAGCATTCAACACTTAAGCGAAGGTCAGTAGATCGAGAGAAGCGATAAGCTGATGTAGTTCAATATCGAGCCCCTGCTGAAATCGTCTTGCCCTGGCAGCTTCGGTGGCTACTATGTACGGTGCGAAGCGACTCAGCCGGTTAAACTCTGCGGTATAGACATCCACTGAGCGTCCATTCTGCTTTAACATGATGAATTTTCCCTCTATCTCGGCCTTGGCAGTGGCCGAAAAATAGTGATCTAGAAAGCAAGTGGAGAACGTGCCCCATCCGATAGGTCTCCCTAGCCAGCTTTCTTCTACGGACCACCACTTGCGGGCCTCATCCTCTAGCTGAATCTTCCCACGTTCACTCTGTCATCGTCAGGAACTCGAGCGGCCGTCAGAAGGTTCTCCACGTTGATGAGCCATTGCTCGGCCTCAAGTGGATTTGCTGATCCCGTGAACACCGCTGGATGAAGCCTCCTAAAATCCGAAATGGTACCAACCCTATCCTGTGCAGTGAAAGTGTACCTTAGCACCACCATGAGGTTCTAGAGGTATCAAGCATGCCAAATTTTAATTTTTATTAGGTGCTAACTTAGACTAACAAGATCTTTACTAGATTATTAGAGTTTGCCTTTGTGATGTGATGAACTAAAGAGAAGAAAAGAGCATACAACCTTTGTAGTTCGAGTCCTTCTCTTCAATAGCTCCGGGTTGAAGTCCACGCGACTCTACTAGGCTCCTCTTCGAGTTGAACGAACCTCCTTCGTGATCTTCACGCCAAAGACGATCCACCCGAAGTCCACAAGCTCAAGCTAACCCTTCACTCATCTCATTAGTGAAGGCAACACTTCACATCAAATTGCTAATCTAACATGTGATGGTGAAGTAGGGGTTTAATTTGCTCACTAGGGTTTTCACAAGTTCAATGATTCACATCACATGTGAGGGTTTGAACTTGGAAGTGAGGTGAAGAAAATTGTAGAGAGCAAGAGGAAGCAAGAGCTCAAGAAAATGGCTAAGGCATGAAGAATGAAAATGATGAAAGTAAACTCAAAATAACTCTCTCTTTCCTCACTTATTCAAGCATGGAATAAAATTGCAATTCTAAATTGCAACCATACTTGAATAGTGAGTCAAGACTAATATACAAATAATAAAACCCATGCCTTGCCCATTCTACAAATATCTCCACAATTTACACCTTATTTTTCTATTTTCTCAAAATAGAAAAACATGCCATATTTCATATAATAATATATATATTTATATATATTAAAAATATACATTAATATATATATATATAAAGCAATTAGTGAGCTAATGATATTAGTTAAGATATAATTATATCACATATAATATATATCACATTATTAAATCAACACTTGATCTAATAATCCGGTTATATCACATATAACCGACCAATATCATTAATCTGAATATCAAATTATCAAACCAACACTTGATTTGATAATCCAGTTATATCACATATAACCTGACCGATATCAGATAACTACCAGATTATAATACGGTATCACATACTCATATTTAATCAGGCACACGCACATATCAACATATGTACCCTACTTCGTTTCGCTCGAACCAGGAAACTTCTATGTAGGACTCTAAAAACTCGTCAATACGCCAGCAGTAGGTGATGATCAAATCAATCACCTACAAGCCGTCAGCGGTACTAGCTGGACTTAACGGCTACCCGGGTATTGAGCGATATGAAGATCAACAAGCAAGCCCGTTCATACTCTCCATGAAGCCTATCAGTAACACTACCGTACAGTCCGGTCTCTTCATCTGATATATTGCATATCATGTCTAGGGGTGGTAAACGTCATCCCCCAGTAATATGATAAGTCATGCCGATGTCTGGCCTATAACGGTTCGAGAAACTACTGATAACTCTTATCAGTAAATCTCAGTAGCAGCCATTGTTCCCCTCCGAAAGACGGCGCAAGACTGACATCTTGGCACTGAGATTCGGGGCAGATGCTATTTGGTGCTATCTGTCCACCTCTCCGAAGATGCCAAGTTGATTTATGGCACCATGTATCGAAGGTTTAAACGGATGCGGCCGATGTAGCAGACTTCGTCAGATTCCCCCTCGTTTGAGGGGTTTTTGATTGTGGGGACGCTCTTCCCTGCAGGCGCAAGCCCCTGCAGTTAATTACGCTACCGCATCGCGGTAACAACTTTCTCCTTCTCCAGATGGTCACTTCGTGTCGTGGGTGTTTGTTTTGTTTGTGGTTGCCCGTGGATTGTATACGTAGACTAATTTATGTTGTCACCCGTAGGACGTGGATTAGTCCAAATCCGTATTTTCTTAGATTTGGGTTTGGGGTTTTGGTTTAAAGATACGTTAGCCATATTTGAGGCTAAGATCAACTTAAACGTTTGTTAATGATACATTAGTCTAATTTAAGACTAAGATCAGCTTAACAGGATCGTTTAGATCCGACAAAAGAGCATTTGGGCTCTATTGTTCTAGTTTAGGGACATAGTGGTCCATTGCCAGTTTAAGGACATGGTGGTCCATGTATGGCCGTCGGGACCCGTCACCTCTCTGACGACGTTGAAGGATTACAACGACAGATATCAGAGGAGTTCAGAGATGTACCCTTGAACCAATGTCGGTTGGGGAATTTATAGTCCAATTTAGGACTAAAGTCTGTTTGAGCATATGGGCTCAGTTGATATGAATTGAACATTTTATTGTTCTGGCTGTTTGAGCCTTTATTTGGGGCTCAACCCTTTTATAATGCATGGCATTGGGCTCTTTAATTAAATGCACAGCATTTAGATTAGGCCTGTTAGGCCTTTTAATTGGGCTCTGCCCTTTTTAAATAATACACAACATTTGTTTTGGTCTGTTAGACCTCTTAATTGGGCTCTGCCATTTCTTAATAATGCACAGCATTTAATGGCCTGACAGTGTGCCACGTGACCTGTCAGGCGCTCTGCACTAATTAAAGAGCGTAAGGCGCCAGCGCATGTGGGGGTGACACGTCTCACGCTCTGCTGAGCGCAAGTCTGTTAGCGCAGTGCGCTGCGCCAGTGCGCTGCACCAGTGCGCTGCTGACACGTGGCGCGCTCTGGTGCAGTGCGCCAACTCAAGAGCGCAGTGTTCTGTTTTTAGGAGCGCAAGGCGCAGATTGACACGTGGCGCTCTCTGGTGACTTGCGCCAGTCCAAGAAGCGCAACATCACAAATTAGGAGTGCAGGGCACTGTTCAATAGCGCAGAGCGCATCTTGATCAAATTTAGATCAAAGAAACAAGTTTTTTCTTGTTCCAAAGAGGTTCTACCTCAAGATTCAAGAACCAATGGTTCATCAAAAGGCCGTGCCTTTATATAGATCAAAAGATCTAGGGGTGAAGTAAATTACTTCTTTATTGTTTTTGTGATTAGATCTTTATGATCTTTTTCTTTTTATTGAAGATCTTGATCTTGTTCTTAGATTTTTGATCTTTTTAGAAGAAATTCTTCTTTTTGTGAGGTGTTTTCATCTCTGTTCTTCCAAGAATTTAATTCTTTACCTTGAAGAAGATGATTTTTTTTCTTCAAAATCTTGCCATTCAAATTTTTCAGAGTTCTCCCTCTTTTCTCTCTCTGTATATCTATTCTTTTTTTTATTTTAGAAAGAAGGATCATTGGTCGTTGGGACCCACCACCTCTCCGACGACACTGAGAGATTACAGTGCCATATATCGAAGGTGTGGAGGGATGTACCCTTTGAATCATGTCTCACTCATTAGGGGGGAAGAACAGGCTGGAGCTTAAGCTTCTCGCTGTTGAAAAAGGCTTCTTTCCATTCGCGCACGTGCATCGCACGTGTTGGGTGCACGTGCGTCGCACGTGTTGGGCGCTCATATTTGCACGTAGCGCACATGGAGCTTGCGCATATGCGCATTATGGGGGAGCAAGCTCCTATGGAGAACGAGTCTCCTTTTAATATTATTGAATATTCTCATATGGTGCGCACGTGCGTTGCACGTGGTGCGCGCGTGGCGGGCACACGTGCGTTGCACGTAGCGCACATGCGCATTATGAGAAGCAGGGCTTCTATATATGGAGAACTAAGCTCCTATGGAGAACTAAGCTCCTTTTAATATTATTAAATGTTCTCATATGGTGCGCACGTGAAGTTGCACGTGCTGCGCGCGTGGCAGGCACATGTGCGTTGCACGTATGAGGAGAAGCAGGGCTTCTATATATGGAGAACTACGCTCCTATGGAAAACTAAGCTCCTTTGAGTATTGAATCTTTTGAGTATTGAACTATACCTTTTCTAAGAGGTATCCCCTCTTATTTATATGCGAGTGGTAGAGAAGCCATCTCTCCTTTTCCCGATGTGGGACTAAAAAAAGCATTCCCCATGTAGTAGAGCATTACTTTAGATTACACGTGTATAGCACATTTGCTCATAACTTTTGATCTCGGATGAACTATGAGGCCCATAATATATCAAATCGAAGGATTTTTCGAGACACTTTCGACATCATCAGAATTTAGCTGTTTCTCATTCCGGAGTTTATCAAAATACAGCTCGGAAAATACTGGTTCGCATTTTCTTCCTTAGATCACATGTGCATAGACATTTGCTCATAACTTTTGATCCCGGATAAATTATGAGGCCCATAATATATCAAATCGAAGGTTTTTTCGAAATTCTTTGAATACCATCAGAATTTAGCTGTTTCTCATTCGGAAGTTTGTCAAAATACAGCCCGAAAAATACAGGTTCACATTTTCTTAAGCGTATCGCTGCCATTTGATGCCTTGGGCTCTTTTGTGCAGAAATTTTTGGCGGGAACAAATGCCCCCCCCCACTACTTTGCCCACATAAGTATATACGTGGGTGAAGTAGTGCAGAGTAATTCATAGTATATGACCAGTTTCGGGTTGGTATATAATTTTCAGAATCTTGATCTGAAAAGATAACGAGCGGACACAAGCGTCGTCATTTATCATTGACTCAAATCTCGACTCTTAAGGGATATAGTCCCAAACCCTCAGCTCCATGAGCCGTACCCTCCTATTCCTTTATGTTTTACTCTGGCGTGAAGTAGTTTATATGCTCATGAGTAACTTCTCCATTTCAGTGGCATATAGCTTTGGCAAGTGTGGCTCATAGATGGTCTATCTTGACCTCTTTACGGGGCAGTGATGGCTTAGGAGACAGGGGTAGGATCTACTACCTAAGACTTTTCAATTTTACGAGCCGTGAGGGTCTCATAAAGACTTTTTTCCCTACGAGTCGTGAGGATCTCGTAGGTGTCTTTTCTCCTTAGGAGTCGTGAGGATTCCTAAGTCTGTTTTCTCTTGAGAGTCGTAAGGATCTCATAAGAGAATTTTCCCGCTTATAAGTCGAGAGGACTCGTAAGTAGTTGTTTCCCTCCCTGTCGAGATTCGACTTTGGAGAGTGTGGTCCATGAATAGTATACAAGAGTCGGTTTTGGACCGACTTGCAGGACCCCAGTGCTTAGGAAACCGGTTCTTATCCCGATTTCCTAAGGCTTTTCCCTACGAGTCGAGACGAATCGAGCATTTCTCGCAAGCATATCCTAACGTCACAGTTAACCTCTGCTCTTTATGACAAAGGTCCGTTAGGGTCTGTGGTACTAGGGTTTTGTCCATCGTACCGTCGCGTTGGCTGATGTATTCCTCGATAGGAAATCTTGTTGTTCGAGTAACCTTGCGATTGTCGTGTCTCTGATCCCTTCGGGGGCTGGACAAGACATCTTCAAGCAATCCTCCTAGGCAGTTTGACCGTCGGAAGAGCAAGCGTTAGGAATTTTGCCATGCCGCTTTTTACTTGAGGTTAGGCCCATTTTGGAGAGCCCCGATGAGTCATAACCACTCCGCGCTGGTGTGGAATGATCTCCGATAGTCTTTCAGGTTTTATATGAGTTACCATCAAGACCCTAAAGCTAGGAATTTGGCCTTCGCTTCGTTTGCTGGCATTGCGTCCGCTGTATCAAGACGAACGTCGCGGTTGTCTCTAGGTTGTTGGTGAACCGTCGAGGTTTGGAACTAGGGATTTTGCCGTGGCTCCGTTGTTTGATTGTCGCGTTTGAATCCTGCTAGAGGAAGAACGCTGGGGTGACATCGCGTCTGCTGTATCGATATGAACGTCGAGGTGGTGATCACTCTATGCTGGTGTGAGATGATCTTCGATGGTCTTTCCGGTTTTATATGTGTTACCGTCAAGACCCTAAAGCTAGGAATTTAGCCTTCGCTTCGTTAGCTTTGTCACGTCCGAATCCTGTTGGAGGAAGAACGCTGTCGTGACATCTCGTCTGTTGTATCGAACGTCGAGGTGGTGACCACTCCGCGCTGGTGCGAGATGATCTCCGATTGTCTTTCATGCTTTATATAAGTTGCCGTCAAGACTTGGCTCCGTTGTTTGATGGAGCATGGGGAGGGAAGATGCGTTTCCTTCTTTGTTTATGCCCCTGGATTGTATACAGGGATTGCTGTGATATCGCCTGTAGGGCTTAAATTTTATTATATATATCTTTTATTTTATTTCTATCCGCGATGCTCTATCATTTCAGCTTTTATATCGCGAAGGTCGCGATTGCCCAATCATTTCGGCTGTTTTTTCGCGGTGCCCCATCATTTCGGTTATTTATTTTATTTTCACTCGTTGCTTTTTATTGCGAGTTGCCCAATCATTTCGACTATTTTGCATGCATACATTTTTACTTGCTGATTTTGTTGCGAGTTGCCCCATCATTTCGGCTATTTCGTATGCATGTGTGGCTTGCTGGCTTTTCACCGCAAGCTTGGGATTAGACGCCGATTTCGGCATCAGCACCGCTACAACTGGGATATTGCCAGGAGCGAATTATCATTTGCCTATATCGATGTTGAACAAAGGTGGCTTAGTAAACAGAGTTAGGATTCTGTCGACTAAGGCTTTTGACTTCATGAGCCGTAAGGGTTTCATGAAGGTATTTCTCCCTACGAGTCATGAGGATCACGTAGGTGCGTTTTCTCTTTAGGAATCGTGAGGATTCCTAAGTGCATGTTCCCCTGTAAGTCGTAAGGATCTTACAAAAGGGTTTTCTCCTTATAAGTCGAGAGGACTTACAAGGGTTGTTCACCATACGAACATATCCCTAGTCACGGATGAGACTTGGTTAGGGAAATGTTTATTCGCGCCCGTGGATTGTATACAAGGGTCAGCACTGAGCCGCTTGTAGGGCAGTATCGAAGGTTGTGGGGGTTGCTTAAGAACAGGTTCAGGTCTCTGTAACTTAAGACTTTCAAATCTTATGAGCCGTGAGGGTCTCATAAGAGGAAGCTCCTTACGAGTCGTGAGGATCTCGCAAGTGTAATTTCTCCTTAGGAATCGTGAGGATTCCTAAGTGTGTTGCTTCCTTGTGAGTCGTAAGGATCTCACGCGGGCGGTTTCTCCTTGCAAAGTCGAGAGGACCTTACAAGTGTCTCTTAACGAGATTGCGCCCTTTCGGGTTTTCACAAACACTCGCCGGTAGCCCTGCTGTTTTTACTCACGGAGCCCTTTCGGGTTTTCATCCGTGCCCATTTTGCTTATGGACATACCGTTTTTTTTCTCTTTTTCTTTTCTTTTTTTTTATATAATGAGGTTGCGCCCTTTCGGGTTTTCACAAACACTCGCCGGTAGCCCTGCTGTTTTTACTCACGGAGCCCTTTCGGGTTTTCATCCGTGCCCATTTTGCTTCTGGACATACCTTTTTTTTTATTTTTATTCTTTTTTTTATCAGCTTTGGGATGTTGCAATCCACCATAGTTTATCGACATCTCGGTCAACAGCTAGTTTTAGGACGTAGTGGTCCGTCATTAGTTTAAGGACGTTTCGGTCCGTTGTTGAAGAAGGCCGGCTACTACTTATAGAGTTTGGACTTAGGAAGATAGCGAGCGGACATAGTCGTCGTCATCTATCATTGACCTAGGCCGTGACTCGTCAAACGTAGTATTTCTTCAGGAAGCAACCGTTTATTGGCCTGAAAGGTCTTTCACCATGCATTTCCATGAGTAGATAGGCTCCACCCTGGTAGACCTTGTCTATGATGTACGGGCCTTCATAGTTCGGCTCGAATTTTCCCCACTTAGCGCGATTGGGGATCATAGGTCTTTTGACCACTAGTACGAGTTCTCCTTGGTGGAATGTCCTTGGCCTGGTCAATCTTTCATATGAGCGCGTCATCTTTGCTTTATAAGCCTCTAGATTTTGTTGCGCTATGAGCCGGGTTTCATCAAGGGCATCAAGCTCCTCAAGCCGAAGGTGAGCATTTTCTTCGTCCGTCAGCTCGTAGTGGACTGCCACTCGTAGAGAGGATAACTCTATTTCGAGGGGGAGTACTGCCTCTGTACCGAAGACCAACGCGTACGACGTTGTGTTCGTGGCCGTCTTGAACGTAGTTCGATATGCCCAGAGAGCTTCTTGTAGTCTCTCGTGCCAGTCCTTCTTATTTTGGGACACCGTCTTCTTCACGATCTTCGTCAAGGTCTTGTTGAAAGCCTCAGCTAGACCGTTAGCTCGGGGATTATAAACTGAGAAATATCTCCAGTCTATGTTGTGTTGTTGCGCGAAGCTGCTGATCTTGTGGCTTCTGTAGGCTGGCCCGTTATCGGAGATGATCCGTCGCGGAGTTCCAAACCGATAAATGACGTGCGTCTTGAAGAAATGGAGGATATTCTCCGTCTTCACTTCCCTCAGAAGTAGTCAGTCGTCGCCAAAATGAATCGATGTCCCCTGGACGATGCTGGTTCGATGGGGCCGATTACGTCAGTCCCCCACATTTCGAACGGCCAGCTAGCCACTGTTGGATGTAGAGGATTTGGGTGCTGATGGATAAAGTCCCCATGAATCTGGCATGAGTGGCATTGCTTTGCATATTCGAGGCAGTCCTGAATCATCGTGGGCCAATAGTAGCCCATCCGTTTAATCTTCAACTTCATCTTCGAGCCTGCTTGGTGAGAACCACAGAGTCCGTCGTGAACTTCCTGAACGACTCTTTTCGCCTCTTCAGGTCCCAGACATCTCAACCACAGAGAATCAAATGACTTCTTGTACAGAGTATCATTGACGAAGGCGAAAGACAGAGCTCGTTTCATAAGCTGATGTCTTGAGGACGCATCTTCAGGTGTTCGACGGGATTTGAAGTAGTCTATAAAGGCTTCTCTCCAATCCTCAGTCTTTTCCTGGTCTTTTATTTGCATAACCATTTGCTCAGTCGCTTCCTTTTCTTCGGATGATTCCGGAGATATTTTTGCTGGGGCAAGCACCTGACGGCTTTGTACCACGATTCTTACGTCATCGAGGTTCTCGTCGGCCAGTTCTTTAGCGAGCTTAGCTAGTGCATCTGCTTTACTATTTTCCGCACGCAGTATGCTTTCCAGCATGTAGGAGGGGATTTGAGTCAGCAATTGTTGTACTCTCTCGCCATATTTCACCAGTTCGGGTTTGCATGTTTGGTAGTCGCCATTTACTTGACTGACGACCAGTTGAGAATCTCCGTATATGAGGAGGTTTTCAATTCCTATGTCGATGGCGATCTCGAGGCCTGCTATCAAAGCTTCGTATTCGGCTTCATTGTTCGTCCTCGGTCTGTTAAGGAGAAAGCAAAGCGGATTATCCCTCCTTGTGGAGTTACGAAGATGAGGCCTACCCCCGATTTGATTATAGGGGTGTTTTGTTTGTGCTTCTTCATAGAAGACGCTCCATCAAAATAGAGTTCCCATCGGGTATCACTACCGTCGATCGCATTAAACGCGTGTTCGTCTGGCAGTTCGCAATTCAAAGGGGAATCAGCCGGTATCGGGTGCTCAGCGAGGAAGTCGGCGATGGCCTGGCCTTTCACTGGCTTAAGAGGTTGATAGGTTATCGAAAACTCCAGTAAGAGCAAGGCCCATTTAGCGAGTATCCCTGTCAATATGGCCTTCGACATTAAATATTTAAGGGGGTCCACCTTCGAAATGAGACGGACTTCATGCGCCAACGCATAGTGCCTGAGCTTTGTTATCGCGAAGATCAACGCCAGGCAGTGTTTTTCGATGGGGGAGTAGTTGCTTTTTGCCCCCAGGAGAACTCGACTTAAGTAATAAAGAGCTCTTTCTTTCCCTTGGTCGTTCTCTTGTGCCCATAATGCGCCTAAGGAACCTTCTAGGGCGGTTGTATAAAGAATGAGAGGCTTTCCCTTAACCGGAGCAGCCAACACTGGTGGATTCTGCAGGTATTGCTTGATTTCGTCCAGCGCGCTCTGGCATTTATGATCCCAAACGAAAGGGGTTCCTTTCTTCCTCAGGTGACTGTAAGGGCGGCACTTGCCTGAAAGGTTGGCTATAAATCGCCGGATGTACACGAGCTTCCCTTGGAGAGACCGCAATTGTTTGAGAGTCCTTGGCGGAGGCATTTCCATGACCGCCTTGATCTTTGATGGATCTATCTCGATACCTCGATGTCGGGCGATGAATCCTAGGAATTTTCCCGAGGAAACTCCGAATGCGCACTTGAGAGGGTTCATCTTCAAGTTGTATTGTCGAAGGCGTTGAAATACGGTCTTCAGATGCTCTAAATGTTCCTCGTATGATTTGCTTTTTACCACGAGGTCGTCAATATAGCATTCGAAGATTTCGTGTATAAGGTCATCGAAGATCTTTGTCATGGCCCTTTGATAGGTGGCACCGGCGTTCTTTAGACCGAAGGGCATCACCTTGTAGCAGAATATACCCAAAGGGGTCCGGAAAGCGGTGTACTTCTGGTCTTCGGGATGCATCTTTATCTGATTATATCCTGATGAGCCGTCCATGAAGGAGAAAACCTCATGAGTGGACGTGTTATCTATCATCAGCTCGGTGACTGGCACTGGGAAATCGTCCTTCGGGCAGGCTTTATTGAGATCCCGAAAGTCTATACATATGCGCACCGTCCCATTTTTCTTCATCACCGGGACGATGTTGGTGATCCAATCAGGATACTGGACTTCTTGGATGAAGCCAGAGTCGATTAATTTCTTGACCTCGGCGTTGATACCCATCTCAAGCTCGAGCCGCATTCTCCTCGGTGCTTGTTTGATTAGTTTAACGTCCGGGGATATCGCCAATTTATGCACAGCAATTTCTGGATCTAGTCCTGGCATTTCGGAATAGTTTCATGCGAAGCAATCTTTATACTGCACAAGCACGTCTTTTAATGAAGCCACCCTTCCTTCAGACAACAGTTCACTAACGAATGTCGGTCGCGGGTCGTTCGCCGTCCCCAACTCAATTTTCTTGAGGTTATCCGCAGTGGTGTGTATTCCATCTTCCAGCTCTTTCGGCGCTGGTGGAAATGCCGAGATCACCTCGTCATCGCTGTTTTCGAAGCACCATGGAAGGTCATCCATATTCTCGGGCTCTTCTTTTGATATTGTTATCATATGACAAGTACGAGCTCGCTTCCAAGACTGATGTGGATCTGGGTCCATTCTCGTAGCTTTGGGTTCATGCTCTTGTGGCGGCGTTACCCTCCAGCTGTCAGATAGAGCGAACTTGCCGAGCTGATACTGATCTTCGACCCAATTCTTGAAGGTGAAGCAATTTTCGAGAGGGTGTCCTATTACCCTGTGATAAGAGCAATAGTTCGGGTGTGAGACTTTGCCTGCTTGCTCAGGGTGTCTAGACTCCGGCAGTGTAAGCATTTGATGTTTTATAGCGAGGTCAAGTATCTTCTTTGTCTTGTCTTGAGGAAAAGAGTATGCTCGACTCATCTTCTTCATAAGGAACAAATCCGGACCACTTGAATCCCGCTCGTGTGACTTCTTGGTCCTGCTTTGTCGTTGCTGAATGCCTTTTCCGCTTTTTGACTTGTTTCTGCCTCGGCGCCTGGCTTTTTTTACAACAGGTTGACAGGGAGCGGCATTTTCGTCTTACGCAGCCTGTTGGAGGAGGCGTTGCGTCCTGGCTTTCTCGTAGATAGCCATTTCGCAATTATGGCCGTCTCGGACTTTTTGACCAGCTTCCCTTATAAGCTTGTCCATTTGCTCTTCGAACAACGGACTGGGCATTTTTACGTTGGGGACTTTTTCTGGCTCAGGATTAGCGTCTTCCCATTGAGCATCCCCTTCTTCATCAAAGTCATGTACGACATAGCAGTCGCGGAGTAGCTCCCGTCTCTTGGACCGAACGTATCCAAGCCCAATCGCTTCCATTCTCCCGTTGGGCAACTTGCGCTGAGTTCCGGGAACGTTCCAGATCCTGTCGTATAACTTAGCTTTTCGAGCGGTCTGTTTGAAGGGTATCCCTTGGCGCTTCAAGTCTTTTCAAGCTTTCTGTGTAATATCTAGGCAGACGGATGGGCTGAAGCCTGTCAAGCGTAGGATCCGCACCGTACCAGATTTCTTTCTTCACTTTGGTTTCCCGGAGCGGTAGAATAGGATCGCCTTTTCGCCTTCTCGCCTGGGAGGGAAATAGAACGTCTGCAGCTCTTCTACACTGTAGGTATCGAGCGCATCTAGTTCTTTATGATGTTTAAGTGGAACCATGGCGACTTGCAGACTTTGCTCTTCATCAGCGAAAGTTTGTATTGAAGGTCGAGCAGAAAATATAGCATGGACCTCATCTTCCGAGTCACTACCAAAGATCAACATGGGAGCGGACGGTCCTGGCTTGTTGTATTGGGGTGGACCCGAACAAACCATCTCTTCCTCTTCCTCAGTATCACTCCCGAAGACAGGGATGGTGGTGATAGCTTTGTTCTCCGGCTTGTGACACCTCTCCGTGTCTTCGAAATCTGGCAAGAAGTATTTTGCATCTTCGTATTTGCGGACTTCGTTCACGGAGAATGGGTTCAGCTCTCCTGTTACGGTATACTCGAGACCATCCTTAAAATATTTCATACACTGATGCTGTGTAGAAGGGATGATATTGTACTCGTGTAACCAGGGTCGGCCGAGCAAAGCATTATAGAATGTCTTGGCGTCTATGACGTGGAATTTAATGTCCGTGACGAGTAGCCCAAAACGTAACGTCAGTATTACAGACCCGAGAGTCCGTGATGATTGAGAGTCGAAACCGGAGATGGTGATCTTATCCCGAGCGAGGTGCTGGACGCTCATGCAGATTTCCTTCAACACTCGCACGTTGAGAAGATTAACGGAAGACCCATTGTCGACCAGAATTTTGCCTATCTTTATATCGTGGCAGTACCCTGAGACATATAGGGGACGGTTGTACTCGCACGTCCCAAGGAGGAGGTCTTCATCGCCGAAGGTAATATCGGCTGTGTGTACTTCCTCCAGCTTGTCCTTCATCTTTTCTTCAGCGAGAAAAGCTTGGAATTGCTCTGGCCCTTGTAGCGCTTTGATCAATGAATCTCTTGCTTCTTTTGATAGTAAGAGGGCATCGAGAACACTGAGTTGCGAGGGTAACTTTCTCAAGTGTGCCAGAACGTTGTAGTCCACCTCATTTTTCTTCGGCAGGTCCTTGGTGGTTAGCTCTTCCATGACTTGTTCATCTAGGGCGATATCCTCATAGACCTTTTCTTTTCCCTTATCTTTTTTATTTGAGGGTCCGAGATTCTTTTCGGGTAGCGTACGATTACGCAGCCGGATATTTTCGCAGGCCTTCGGCTCTCCCTCTTTTCCCAAGGTGGACTCTTTAAAGAGAGGGCTAAGAGCCATTTTCTCGTCAGAGTCGCTCCCGAATATGAGAATTTGCGCTTCCCGGGCGTTAACCATGCGACAATCGCCGGTAGTTCTTCTAAGCTCCTCGGTCGTACTTTTCTGCTCCCGACGAGTTTTGCGCTTCTTCCGATTAAAATGTTGCCGGTGAACAACATACCCCTGCCACCATCTATTGAAAGCTTTGCACTCTTCGGTGGGATGCGAAATCTTTCGATGATATAAGCAGTAGGAAGGGTGCATTTCTGCTTTGCCGGCAGTTATTCCTTCAGAGGGTGGTAGCTTCATCTCCATTAATATGGGTTTAGCAAACCTTTTCTTCGTCTTGAATTTGTTTTTATCCGCAACGGATGTCTTTTGATTTGACGGGAGTGTCTCAACTCTTTCGTCTAGTCGCCGGCGCTTGGCCCTTTCAAATATGACCGTCTCGCGTTCCCGATCAGCTTTACTCTTCAAAAGAGCTTCGTTGAGGAATGCATCAATTGTTTCATCTGATGGCCCCAGAAGTTCCGGTTTAGGATCTGCCCCCAGCTTCTCAGTGCAAGGAGTTTTCTCATCTTCTGTAAACGAGTGGGAGACCATATGACAACTTGCTACGTAACCCTCAGATTCATCCGACGAGCTTTCTCCATCATCTTCCTCCTGAAAGACGTGGCTGAGGAACTCTTGGAGCGTGATGGGAGTCCGTGCCTTCTGATTATACTCCTCCAGCGCGTCAATCTGTTTCTGTAAGTCCGTGCGCTTGTCGCCAGGCTTCATGGGCTTTTTGGATCTCTTCTTCTTCTTCTTTGAAGACATTGACGGCTGGGTGTGAGTGCTTGGGCCATCACCACCGATCTTCGGAGCTGGGCGCGGCTTTAGCATCCCTTCGATGATCTGGAGTTCTAGCGGGTTCTTCCATCTGATCGCCGAGCATGTCTGGAGATCATTCAGCATCCTTTTGGTTTTGGCTGATAGCACGACCTCCCACGGAGCTTCTTCAACAAGGGAGCACGTTGCCCCGGCATATTCACCTTTTTAGGGGTATGAGGTTGCGGCTGGTTCACCCTCTATTTTTCGGATAATGCGAACTTGCCTTGTTGGTATTGGTCTTCAATCCAGTTTTTGAAGACGTAGCAATCTTCGATCGGATGACCCAATACTCAGTGGTAGGGGCAGTAATTGGGATCATCAACGGACGTTTTGAATCTGGAAGATTGATGAGTCTGTTGCGCACTGCCAGCTCGAACAGTCTTCTCATTTTATCTTGAGGAAACGAGTAAGGACGTCCTAGCCCTCGAGGGATAGGCGTGGACGCATATTGTTTTGATGGACAACCGGCTTCAAGTTGCTCGGCTGTTGTTGAGCATTGGCGACAACGATCGCTTTTCCTTTCCCCTTTTCATTTCGAGAGTCCGGCTTTGGAGGAGACGGTCTATGGCCCATGTGGTCCATTTGGGCTAATTTGTCAATCAAGGCCTGGAACGTGGTTGGTTTGAAGAACATCATGAATTGTGAGATGGTCGCATGAGGATCTAGGATGCCCACGAACATGCCCACCGCTGGCGCTTCTTCGATGCGTTGTTCGCATTTTGACCACAAGTTCCGCCATCGGATTGCATATTGAACCCAAGTTTCGCCCGGTTTTACTCTTGCATTGATCAAAGCTGTTATTGGAGTACGCTCGCTGGCGCTTGCGAAACGCTGAGTAAACAACAACTCCATTTCAGCGAAAGTTTTGACGGAGTCATTCGGAAGCTCGGAGTACCATTCAAACGTCGTCTCCGACAAACTGCCGACGAATTGGCGAAACAGGAGCTTATCATCGCCGCCGGTGTTGCCACAAAGAGCCCTGAACTGGGCAACATGTTGATGGGGATTGCCCGTCCCCTTGTAGACATGGAATTTTGGGATCGTGTAGCCAGGCGGGTATTTGATCTGATCATACCAGCTCGGATATGGTCGCCCCGTTTTGACAACTTGACCAGCCGCTTCATTTGCCTGGTGGACTCATATTTGCTGAGCAATGTAGTCATCCAGGGCAGCTTTGGAAATTGTCTTCTCCTTGGCTGTTGAAAGAGCCGGCGATGAATTTGACGTTTCTCCTTTGTCATCTTCAAGGATAATCGGAGGATCTTCGGCTGGGGGATCCTGCTGGATCATCATACCCACCATGTCCTGGAACAGAAGGGTCATTCGTTTTATATTGGCTGCTTGTTCCGCAGCCTCTCTGTCCTTCTTTTCCAGTATTCTCTGAAGGAATTCGGCATCGGTTTCTTGCTCCTGGCGTTGATCCGAGGATGCTTCTGGGCTTTCTTTTGGCCCGGTGAGCGTGGCCATCGCAGTCATCATTTCTTGGAGCTTCTGCTGCTGTTGTTCCTGGGCTCTTGTAATGGATCGGGTAAGTGGTTTGTGGCCCGTTGAAGCGCGACTATCCTCCTTCCCAGACGCCATGTAAACGGTATGGACGACCATGCCCCCAGACTTAGGGCATTTAAGCTCAGTGTTTTTGGCTTTTGTCGCCGGCACAGGGATCTTCTCCGGCCTTCTTTTCTTATGAACAGTGGAAGTTGAAGGGGCCGTTGAGGTGGGCACCCAGACAGCTTTTCGTGGCTTGGCATGATGGCTTACCTTCTGCTGGACCTTCGACTTCTTATGCTGGTGGGAGAAATTCGGATCAATCACCGATTCTCGGACTCGTCGCCAAATTTTGTAGACTTTGGAAGATGGCCGTTGAGGGGACGGCTCCGGCTTTGTTTCTACGACAGTCTCTACCAGTAGAGGAGATCTTTTGAGCACCGCAGTTGGCGAATTTCTGCGTACCCTGTTCAGCGGCTCAAAGTTGTTCCCGGTTGGAACAGCAGCATTAATTTCCACCATTGGAGCTGGTGGAGTTAGCCCAGAGGGGGAGTTGCCCCCAGCCTTCCTTATTCGATGCCAGTGGCGACGTCGGGCGTGACGAGCTGTTGGGATTGGTTCAGCGACGGCTTTGTCTTGCCCCCTGTTCAGGTGAGGGCTGTTGCCAGTGTCAGCCTCTTAAAGACTGACGTCCGTTGAGAAGCCGTGTCCAACTGGCCAAAGACAGATTTCTGAGCGGGAGCGGGGATGGGAGCAGTCAGTCTTGCGAAGACCGACCCTCTGGCAGGAGAAGCCGCCTTGACGACTTCAGGAGCAGGGATGGCTATCTTCTTTGGGATGGCCACTTCAGGTATTATGGGCTTCCTGGTAGGCCCTTTGGAGCTCGAGTTCAGCCTGGTGAAGACCGAGGAGTTGGAATCGGACGACCCGTTGAGAGGGGCCGTGGTAGTAGCAAGTCGATCAAAGACTGACTTCTTTGAAGCTTCTGATACGGGTAGAGGGATGGTGAAGCTCGCGGGCGGGAGCATGGTCCCGAAAAATGGCCCTGTGGTGGCTTGAGTAATCTGCTCCACGGGCATCGTGAACAAAGAGGCCGCTCGGGGCCCGTAGGTTATGCCCCCAGTCAAGGCGGAGCGTAGGTTGCAGTTGCATGTGGAACACTTTGAGCAGGTGCCAGCCATTGATTCTTTTGCTTTCTGCACCAAGCAAAATGCCAAATCTTAGTACCTCGAAACCCAAGGGCAACCATTAGCAAAACCGCGATTGGTTCGCGAATCACGACACACGAAGTGTGGAGTGGAAAGAGGAAAAGGTCCCACCGGGCGTGCCAGAATCTGTTCCCCTCCGAATGATGGCGCGACGTAGAGACGTCTTGCCTAAGATTCGGGGCAGATGCTATTTGGTTTTATCCGTCCACCTCTCCGAAGATGCCAAGTTGATTTATGGCACCGTGTATCGAAGGTTTAGACGGATGCGGCCGATATAGCAGACTTCGTCAGATTCCCCCTCACTTGAGGGGTTTTTGATTGTTGGGACGCTCTTCCCTGCAGGCGTAAGCCCCTGCGGTTAATTACGCTACCGCATCGCGGTAACAACTTTCTCCTTCTCCAGATGTTCACTTCGTGTCGTGGGTGTTTGTTTTGTTTGTGGTTGCCCGTGGATTGTATACGGAGACTAATTTATGTCGTCGCCCGTAGGACGTGGATTAGTCCAAATCCGTATATTCTTAGATTTGGGTTTGGGGTTTTGGTTTGAGGATACGTTAGCCATATTTGAGGCTAAGATCAACTCAAACGTTTGTTAAGGATACGTTAGTCTAATTTGAGACTAAGATCAACTCAACGGGATCGTTTAGATCCGATAAAAGAGCATTTGGGCTCTATTGTTCTAGTTTAGGGACATAGTGGTCCATTGTCAGTTTAGGGACATAGTGGTTCATTTCCAGTTTAAGGACATGGTGGTCCGTTGCCAGTTTAGGGACATGGTGGTCTGTTGCCAGTTTAGGGACATATTGGTCCATTTCCAGTTTAGGGACATGGTGGTCCGTTGAATGTATGGCCGTCGGGACCCGTCACCTCTCTGACGACGTTGAAGGATTACAACGACAGATATCAG
This sequence comes from Agapanthus africanus, assembly GCA_030015575.1. Classification (NCBI taxonomy): domain Eukaryota; kingdom Viridiplantae; phylum Streptophyta; class Magnoliopsida; order Asparagales; family Amaryllidaceae; genus Agapanthus; species Agapanthus africanus. The sequence goes on along the minus strand of CM057346.1, from coordinate 574,497,061 downwards.
AGGAGTTCAGAGATGTACCCTTGAACCAAAGTTGATTGGGAGATCTATAGTCCAATTTAGGACTAAAGTCTGTTTTAAGGTTTTGGTTTAAGGATACATTAGCCATATTTGAGGCTAAGATCAACTTAAACGTTTGTTAAGGATACATTAGTCTAATTTGAGACTAAGATCAGCTTAACAGGATCATTTAGATCCAACAAAAGAGCATTTAGGGGCTCTATTGTTCTAGTTTAGGGACATAGTGGTCCATTGCCAGTTTAAGGACATGGTGGTCCAGCATTCCCATTTTGGGGACGAATATTGGTTTAGGGACGCATTAGTCCATGAGTTTAAGGACCCCACAGTCCGTATCAATGTATGGTTGTCGGGACCCGTCACCTCTCTGACGACGTTGAGGGATTACAACGACGAATATCAGAGGAGTTCAGAGATGTACCCTTGAACCGGGTGTAAATTGATTTGAAAGAGCAGTCGTGCTCAGTTCAATTTAATTTGAGGACTTACGGCCAGAATTGGGTTAAGTCCATTTGAAAATGTTTAACATTTTGTTCATGATTGGCCTGTTTAGGCCTTTGCTTGGGCTCTGCGCCCTTTTTAAAATAATGCACAGCATTGGGCTTTTTAATTAAATGCATAGCATTTATTTTGGCCTGTTAGGCCTTTTTAATTGGGCTATATCCCTTTTCTTTAATAATGCAGAGCATTCAATGGTCTGACAGCGCACCACGTGGCCTGTCAGGCGCTTTGCGCCGATTAAGGAGCGCAAGGCGCAAACTGACGTGGAGGTGACACGTGTCACACTCTGGTGAGCGCAAGTCTGTTAGCGCATTGCGCTGCGCCATTGCGCTGCGCTAGTACGCTGCTGACACGTGGCACGCTCTGCTGAGTGTAAGTCTGTTAGCGCAGTGCGCTGCGCCAGTACGCTGCGCCAGTGCGCTGCTGACACGTGGCGCGCTCTGGTGACTTGCGCCAATCCAAGAGCGCAACAGCGCAAAATAGGAGTGCAGGGCACTGTACAGTAGCGCAGAGCGCATCTTGATCTAATTTAGATCAAAGAAAAGAATCTTTTTAGAGGTTCTACCTCAAGATTCAAGAACCGATGGTTCATCAAAAGGCAATGCCTTTATATAGATCAAAAGATCTAATCATGAAGTAGATTACTTCTTTATTATTATTTTTTATTGAAGATCTTGATCTTGTTCTTAGATCTTTGATCTTTTTTAGAAGAAATTCTTCTTTTTATCAGAGGTTTACCTTTTTTCTCTTTGAGTTCTTCTCACAATTTTTTAGAGGAGCTCTGTATCTCTATCTCTCTGTATTTTAGACTTAGAGTCTATGGGCCTTTATATAGTGCCAATTGATTTGTTAAATCAGTTAAAGAGATCTTTCTTTAATTGATTTAGGGATGTTTCCCCACCGCTGGATCTTTGATCCTAGGGCTTCTGTTTTACAGAAGATAATCTTCTTGTTTTAACAAGATTAGAAAGATCTTTCCAAAATTTTATTGTTTAAATTCTGGCACAGTTGGCGTAAGCGCACCTGCGCTTGACACGTGTCGCGCAGCGCAGAGCGCAGCGCAACTGCGCTGACACGTGTCGCGCAGCGCAGAGCGCAAGTCATCTGAAGCGTTGCTTCTTTTATTTTTATTTTCATTTTAAAACAGAGCCTTGCTCTGATTGGGTGCGCTGTCTTAGGCGCAGCACTGGTGTGTCTGCTTTGACACGTGGCGCGTTGCGCGCAGCGCAAGGAATCTGAAGCGTTGCTTCAATTTTTGAATTTTTGAAATTCAAACAGAGTTTTGCTCTGATTGGGGGAAACAGCCATGGCCAGGGACTTCCAGTTATAGCCAATCGAGCATAGCGCAACATCAACCCCCGATACCGGAAGAGACGAAACCCCTCCCATCGCTCATTACCTCCATGTGACTCAGGACTGTACCCAAAATCCACCTGTTTTCACGACTCTTTTGAGCCATGGTAGGGAGAAAATCAAAGCACAGTGGGAGCCATACAAGATTCTATGACGATCTCGGGTCTACAGACTAACCTGTACCGGTGTCACCAGAGGACTGCTATCTGACGATAGGTATACTGCCACATAGGAGTTCTCGGCGAGTCCTGTTCGGTATACACATTCTCCAATGAGCACCTGTGTACAATCTTTGATGTTATACACCAATGATTGTGGGATCAACCATCGCCCTCTAAGGGACAAGAAACGTACACGCTAGTCTACACTGGAATATCGATGTCCTGGTCTCGATATTCCCACGACTAGGAACTGATCAAAGGATGTACTTATGGACCACCCTGGCCCTACTAGTATGATCTCATCATAATCCTGGTAGTCAAGTACATATCCTAAGGGCTTTATCAACATGTGAGAGCAAGACAGTAAAGAATACCAGTCAACATGTTAAGATAAAGAGTAACCAGATAGTATACTATCATGTCGAGTAAGAAAGTCCTCTATATATGTCCAAGCATCCACTATAATATACATCACATGTACAATAATGGTCTCTAGGGCATACATATTCCTAACATGCAGTCGGTATGAGGGCGCCCTCGGGGGCGGCGAGAACAGCCGTAGATCTCTCCAGGGCGGTATTGCGGTCTCCTGTACCGCCCTTAATCCCTCGGTCAGAAGATCGATCTTCCTCTCCTGAGCCTGGACCAAGGTCATCAGTGTGCTGATGTAATACCCCAGGTATTATCCGGTATACCCATATATACCAGATAAGTATGGGGACCCACTATAAAACAATGGGGAATTTTCGGAATACATTCCGACAGAGAACAGATCTGTACTATAAATGGAATGATACCACTCTTTAATACAGAGGCGCCTTTTGAGTGAACAGGCACTGCAGGAATTTGAGAACTCCGTAGTTAAGCGTGCTCGGGTCAGGGAAGTCCTGGGATGGGTGACCTCCTGGGAAGTGGCCCTTGGTCGGGTCCAGTTCGCCCCGAAGGACAAAACCGTGCGGCTTCGGCCAGAGCGGACAATACTCTTTGTATTGGGGGTGGGTAGTGACAGCTGAGGATCTTCTCGGTACGATCGTGGGAACCGGCACCTGAGAAGTTGCCCGAGGAGTCCATATTTCTGAAAAAAGATCAAAAGAAATTAGATTCGAATAAGGGCTACATGATGATTCAACAAGAATTAGAAAGTGAAAAGAAATGTAATAAAGCACACGTCAAGGGTGTAACTCAAACCAGGGATCTCTCGTCGGAACTGTAATTTCATCCAAAACCTGGCTCTAATACCAACAAAACCATGTCACGCCCCTCTTCCCAAAATATGAAATACGAGGGGTGATTAGGCCAGCCATGCTCCTACGGTTTGGGAATAATCCCGCCGTAGTCACACTTCGACTTCTAGCATTACATGGTAGTCAATAAACAGTACAAGAGCAAAGGAAATCATAGTTCATAACTTTATTACATCACAATAAAAGAGTTCGAGATACATTTATTTTGAAGAATAAAATAACTAACCAACGAAAACAATGTGCTCAAAGCAAAAAAGGAATGGCGCTAATGTTGTGGTCTAGAGCTCCGCGATCTCGAAGGGCAAGTCATGCTCCTTGGCTGGGTCCACTCGTCCTCTGAGCATGCACACTCAGGTCGTCAGGGTGACACATATAGTAATAAATATATGATGGGTACAATACTATTAAACATGAAAGGTGCAACAGAATACAGAACATGAAAGTAATGAACATCATTTCAATATGAACAGTGCGATATAAGTATCATGTCAGCAAGCCAGGCAATGTGTATGTCACTACTTATCGGTCACTAAGTCAATGAAATCAATTGGTGGAAAGGATGCTCGTGTTTAATAAGGGTCTCGTGTATGCCCGAGACTACGGTCCACCGTTGCCCGGGACATAATCTTGCAGCCGTGCCGCTAGGCCCACGACCTAATGTGTGTGTGTGTGTATCACTAATAGCGAATGATCATCCTCTAAATCAATGTACCTCGCTAAATACGAGTTCAATTCCACCTTAATTTCCCCCATTCCCCATGTCATAATATGTATTCAAGTATTAGATAGGTTATGAATAAATACGTATCGCTTTCACTATCAATCACGTTTTCACTTATCAATATCACTTTCGTACTTGCCACAACCCAGTCACTAACGCTTATATATCGACAATTCACAACGGTTGCTAGATCTCAATGTAAACAATCACTATGCAGAAGGTATAAAGCAAGCACAAAAATAGACAAAAATGTACCGAACGGATATTCACTAAATTATGACACCCAACGCCATGCGACTTACAAAATTCACTATAAATCACACGTATAGAATTGACCAAAACAATATAAAAGGCTTACAATGTATACTTGATTATCTACACGGTAAAATTAGTTTCATGTCAAACGGGATTCAGGTTAGTGACTTATCATTATTTTAAATCAGCGATCAGTTGCTGGAATTCCAGTTTCAGAACTGGAAGTCCAACTTCGCGCGCGGTTTACTCGGGATTGTATTCAGATTCAGGTGTTTCCCTAGTTGAATAAAATCTATTTCTATTCGTTAAGTTTCCAACTAATTAAACGCATTAATAATAACCTTTCAGTACTAGGAGTTATGTCCTGTTTAATGTGAAGGTGTAAGAAATGTCGCTGCAGAAACTGCAGAACACATCGATATTCTAAAATACAAACTAAATACCAAACGACTGTGAAATTGAGCGAGATCAGATCCATATGTTATCTAACTAAATTATCTATGCGACTATATAGGACTCCGCACATTTTCAGTTTTATGTAGGGACGTGCAGGTATTTAAATTCAGATATTCTCATGGAATGCTGCCTCGGACTGCAGTTCAGAGTTGCATTCCCAATCAATTCTCGTTATAGTAATCTCTAAATATCGAAAAATAAACTATAGATAGTTTTAAATTATCGAGTCGGGTTCGATATGAGCCATATAACATCACATTCCAATCTGTATTTAATTTAATGTGTATTTTCCAACGTGACATGTGCGGTGCATTCCAGTTTTAGCGTCGCCTTTAGGGGCGACTTTACATGATTATAAACACGATATTTTGCAACCAAATTTCAACATGATATTCGTAAACAGTAAAGGGATCTGATTATCATAAGTTTTGCCATAATAAGACATGTTTTGGTTATAGTTCGCCTCAAACACCAATGGTAGCGTTTGGCGATCGGTCGAAAACACAAGATTTCCTTAACCAACAAGCGATAATTAATTCTTAAAAATTCTAAATGACATCAATACAGCTAACCAACCGGGTTGGCTTCGATTCATTACTACCAACATGATTGCTCAAGTACAAGTGTTCGATTGTAACCTAACACTATGTCGATGTATATATATTTACATACACATATATAACTTATATTAAAAATAATTTAATATTGTTATTAACCTACATATTGTAATAGCATGAGCAACAAGAGATGGGTTTTTTCTTTCCTGGAGACGGCGACGACGACGATGGCGATGGTACGGACACGGCTCAAGAACAGTACAAGCGGCAGCGGCAGTGGCACTATGAAACGTGGGTTCGTCGATGGTGATGGGGTTCGCTGGAGATGATAGTTGCGGGAGCTTGGGGACACTCGATGGGCACGGCGAAAGCAACAACGGTAAGGAGAGGTCGGCAGTGCTGATGAAGAGGGTAGCTGGAGGTTTTGAGCGAGAAGAGATCGGTGGAGGTGGAGATGGGTCAACGGAGGAGACTCGGGCTTGGTTCGAGGTGATGGAGGTTGGCAGCGGGGAGCCGTCGGCTGTGAAGGTGGAGGAAGAGCTCATCGACGATGGGTTCGGTGGCGGTGGGTGGCTGTGGCGATGGGTGTTTGGAGGTTTGGTTAGGAGTAAGTAGTGGAGGGGCAGAGAACTCTTGGTGGTCGTCGACGATGAGGATAATAGAGCAACGGCGAGGTGGCAACGATCGGGGACAGTGAGGTGAAAAGATGGCAGCGAGCTCGAGTGGAAGTATGAGGGAAAATAAGTTAGAGGGGGAAAGAGGTAGCAAGAGAGAGAGGTTGTTAGAGTTGAGGGGGTGAGCACGAAGATCTTGGTGAGCAGTTGGGGAAAGCTCGGCCGTAGGTTGGGCGGGTCTCGCGGGCGCGACACGAACGAGAAGGAGCCGTTGGCGAGAGGGAGAGAGAGGAAATGAGAGGGGAATGGAGAAGGAGGCGGTTGCAACGCGGCGAGGACGAGGCCAACGCGGAGATGGGCATGGTCATCACGGGCGTGGGCGTGGAGAAGGAGGAGAAGAGGAAAAGAAGCGGGAAAGAAAAGGAAAAGAAGAAGGAGAAGGAGTGGCGGGTCGGGTCGGGTTGGGGGTAGAGTTAGGTTGGGTTTAGGTTTTAGAATTTAAAATAAAATTATATATATATATATATATATATATATATATATATATATATATATATATAATGAAAAAAACAGAGAAAAAATCTGAAAAAATATATATACAGAAACTGGGGATTTACAAACTATATTTACAAAATGCTTAGCAACGAGTCACTAAGAATGGCAATAAGTGGTGAAAATTAACATAGCACAGATGAAAAGCTAATGAGTTATAGAGTTGTGTGGGAATTGGATTCTCTGTAATACAAAGATGCAAGGAATATTCCCTCCACCGCATAAGCTTAAATGAGTTCATCTCTCTTTAATATTTTTTTATTATTATAGAGAGGGAGATAGAAGGGGAGGGTTATTTGCATGGTGATCTTGTGCGATGGTAGAATCATCCATTTGATATGTTGATGAACATGTAGTTGAATTGCCATCGATGGTCTCTCCACCGAGACACCGAGAAACAAACGCAAGTTAAGACACCCCACCCACATTACACTATATAATTTAAAAAGATTAAAAAAAAGAAAGAAAGAAAGTTCTTGCATATTGACAAAGAGCTATATAAGAATCAAGCATATTTTCTCATTATCAGCATTAGTTAAATAAAAAAGAGCCTCATCGTGATTACTTTCTAGATTCTCAATACCAAAACCTTATCCATGAAAATTCTAACCTTTCCTTCTCTACACAAGAAACTTGTTCTTTTGTCGCTCAAGATGCTTCAATCTTGTATTATATCCTTTAAAATTCAATCAAGAGACTTGACAACGAGCTAGCGTTTGTATGATTCTGTTAACTTGATGCAAGCGTTGTTCGAACCCCAGACCTTATGCTTAGCCGCAAGAAGATTTTACCTCTAGGCTATAGTGACACTCGGTCATCTAACTAAAGTTAAACCACCGCAATATGTAACCGATAATAAAAAGACGGCCAGACTAATTCAAACTCTTTCCTTGGATCCAAATTCAACGTATAACAGTCTCAAGGCCCGAAATTTAATTAACTTAGCCCATGGGCTTTGGATAATAAAACCTCGCTGCCGTCGAAGTTTCGCAGAAACCAGCGCGGTGAATCTCACTGGAGCGAGTAACCATATCGCGCGAGGCCGCGTCGAGACGAAGACTTTAACATTTGTTTTTTCGCAAAGACGCGGTTTCTTTCTCTTTAAGTTCTCTTCTTTCTCCTCTGTTCCCGTCAACGCTCAGCCGCCGCCATCGTAGAGGTAAGAAATTTCTCATCTTTTGGTTGTTTTCTTTGTGAAATATGGAATCTTTTTGGGTTTCTTAGGGTTTTGGCTCGATGGGTTTGTTGATTTGGTCATTTGATGAAATGGGTTCTGATGGAATCTCGATATGAGCAAACCCTTTTGATGAATTAGATTATTGGGTGGTGGGTTGAAAGCTTGAGCTTTGATATTGATCCGCTTGAGTTTTGTTTCTTAAATTTTAATTTGTAGGTATAAATATTGATTGTTGTTCAAATATGTGAAATGTTATGCAATTACTATATTTTGAATGATATCTTAGGATATGAAATCAAGATTTCATAGAAGGGGAATTTTTTTGAAATGAAGATGATATGGGAGTGAAAAATACAAGATGCAAATTGTTGTTGTTGTTGTTGTTGTTGGGGCGCAGGGGGCAATTAAACATATTTTGATGGGTTTTAGATAGTGAGAATATTTGTGTAGAACAACTTTATATAAATAGCAAGAACATTTGAGATCTTTGAAAACTATGAAATCCTATTGCAAAGTATTTAGTTTCTTGAACTAGGAATTTCTTTTTTTCGAAAAAAGCTTAAAGAGGCAAACTTTGCAAAGGATCCTACTTTTAGTATTAGTTAATGCCTATACCATTTCACACATTTTTGCGTATGAAGTATGCGACAGCAAGTTATGCTCTTATTTATCTTGTTTTATAGTATATAACACGACGTTATTTGGCATTGCTGCCTACAAGCTTGAGATTATAGAATTGATGTTATAGTAATATAATATCATCTGAGTTTCCCTTTTGATGTTATGTTCTGTATAATTATCAATTATTATCACTGATTTCTGTTGTTATTGTTTATCAGGCTGCAATTTTTTCCCCCTGAAATGGAAGCATTGAGTGCTTATTCTCTGCCACCAGGTTTTGGCTTTCATCCTACAGATGGTGAACTTATTTCTCATTATCTGAAGAGGAGAATGCTTGGCCTGAAAACTGATTTAGAAGTGATACCAGAGGTTGACATCTATAAGCATGAACCTTGGGATTTACCTGGTAATTATTCTTTTGCATGTTATTCATAGATAAATAATGAAAAATTGCCGAGTACATACAATAACGATGCTAGTTTACGAGGTTAACAAGAAGGTATAATTTTAAATAGTTAGGAGATTGAAAGGTGAAAAATAAATAATATCAAGGTTAAGTTTTTTCTTTTGTTATTATTTTTGTGGGGAAGAGAAATCTAAGGAAGAACATTGAGGAAGTATAAGAAAAATATCTTCCTTCTTTTGCGCTAAGAGGGTTGGAATATTGGGATGTTCATAGGAAAAGTTTTACATCAAGGACTGAAATAAATTAAGAGGCATGTCGTACTTTTAAAGCAGTTTAGAGAAATAAATAGCTTCCCTCAAATGATAGTAATATGATATCAAATAATGAATAAGTCTGCAAAAAATAAAAAGGAAAAGAAAAGAGAAGAGAAGAGAAGAAAAGAAAGAAAATGCTATTGCAGAATGGTATTAATAGAATAGATTTCATATAATGAAGAGCTGATTATATGCTGTTTTACATTGTTTTATGACTTTCATTTCACTGCTTACATTTATTTTATTTTATTTTTTACCTTTGTAGCAAAATGTCAGGTTCCTACTAGAGATAGCAAGTGGCACTTCTTTGCATCGCGTGACAAAAAGTATCCGAATGGCTCTCGCTCGAATAGAGCTACAGAAGCAGGATATTGGAAATCTACTGGTAAAGATCGGAAGATAAAATATCAAACTCGAGTTGTAGGAACCAAAAAAACGCTCGTGTTTCATGAAGGTCGACCTCCTACTGGGAAGCGAACTGATTGGATCATGCATGAATACGAGATAAATGAGAAAGAGTTTAAAGTTGCCTCAGATAGAAAGGTACTTGACCATTCTTCTTCATTAGACAGGTAGGGTAAGAGCATTTGATCTTGTAGATTTGCTGCTTAAAGTTTAATTATAAAAGTTAAAATTGGAGAACCCAACACTGTGGCATGAACCGCTGCACCCAAAAGCTTAAGCTGGCGGCTGGTAGATCAACGACGTATTCTAAGCTAATTTAACTCTTAATCCTCCCCCTTGCTTTTTGCATGTAGCCTCTAGCAGAAGCACAGGTTAGAATTTATATGTTCATATTTTAAATTGTCAAGATGATGATGTTTGAACCCAGGACCTATCAAAACCTGGTGCTCGGGTACCATGCAAAGAACCCATTTACACAAATGCTTGAGATATGGATTGTGAATCAAATTAATCTATCTCTTATCAATGTGGATATCATATAAATTTTATTATCCTTATTTGGTGGCCTAAAGTTTTTATCAGTCCATACTCCATACAACCACCATGGCATAATTAGATAACAAACAATCCGCATTAATATTTACCTCTAGCACCTAGCTAAAGGACTCTTCTCAAACCTCAACCTAGACATATAACTCCTAGCTCGGGAGCTAATTGAATTGAATTGTTTTATATTAACGCTACCAACTCTTCTCCTCGCTCACTGAATTTCCCCAACCTAGTCTCAGATCACGAGATAAGAGCCCTGGCATACCTTGAGTCACTTGCTTCCATTGGGGGGAGTTTCTTTCCGTTGGATGAATCCTTATTATTGATATATGCTATAAAATAGATACATTAAGTTGGACATAAAGATCAAAAGGGGTGTGTTGAATCATGTCTTTAACTTATTTAATTGAATTAATCCATAATTTATTGCAATCAATTTTATTTTCTTACTCATATTTTTAATTATCTTCATATAGGATTCCTATGTTCTATGTCGAGTTACCAAAAGGGACGGATGGGAAGTGGATGGTGGGAATGTAGGCAAGAATGCATCTCTTCCATCGGAGAATGAAGATGGGTACTCCAAGCAGCCAATACATGAACCCGGGACTTCGTCACCGTTAGCACCGGAGAAACCATTGAGCCCATCTGAGAGCATAGAGGACTTTGATGCATGGTTCGCCGAACTCTTCGACCCCAATTTTTCGGGCAGCCCTATTCATAGTGAAGTTAATAATGAACAAGCGGTATGTTACAGGCTCTTATTCCTATTATTAAGGTCTAAATTACTCTTTAATGTACATTTTCTTTTTTAATGCATCAGTCCATGTGCTTCTTTCTCTATTTGTAGTCCAAAGTAACCTTGTCAAAAACCAAATTCTACACTGGGCATTCTAGTTTCCTTCTCAATCTGTGCTACTTCTGACTTGTTTCTAAGTTTTTATTTTACCCGATTCCTGTCATGGGTTTTCTATATTGTTGCTCATCAATCGTCTCAAAATTCTCATAACAACCAAATTCTTCAATTGCATATCCACTTTTCATGGAATGTAACGTAGGAAGAACTTTGCTTTAACCATGTTACTCCGATTTTATGTACATCTTTCTCAATTCTACCATATCTCCAAGTTATTTGATCATCCTATGTACACGTATACATGTTTTCCTGTTGTCTTTACCGTAAATGCATATTCTATTGGTGTCTTTATTATAAATACTGCATATGGATAAACCGTCCGTTATCATAAAGCTATCTTAACCCTTTTCTCTGTTCTGAAACTTTCAATCCGAAATGTCGAAACATCACATGTAATGTTTCGTTCCAAAACATCGAGTTTGACCATCCGAAGAACCATTACAACATGGACATATTTCGGTGCATATTAATTTAAAAGATATCTAGCTATTTCAGAGACAACATTTACAAGATAAACTTTGTTATCATGTCTTCCCTTTTCGTATATAATTATCATTCTTGCAGCTTACTATATTCTTAATGCATGACCTTAACAAGCAATGCCTTTTTGGACAAAATTGATTAATATTTCCCGAGTTTATGTTAGATTCTATTTTTTTCTGAAGCATAATATTTATCGGGGGAAAACAATGGCACATCTGTTTTGTGTATTTTTCTCATCTATTGTGCTTGGGGTTTCACAGGAAGGTCTCAGTTCTCTGGCTGTCTATCAAGAACCCATCAATTTACAATCCTTCCAAGAAATCTCAGAAGACTTGCACCTCCTCTTCCCAGTAGATGAATTCTGTGAAATCCTACAATCGGAATCCCCAAGCTTGAATCTCTTCGACCAACTCGACTTCCTACAACAGGAAACTCACTTCCCAAGTCAAAACATCAACGAATCCAAAGGAATCATCCAAATAAGGGGACGAGAATCGAAACCACCCTCATCTTCGACTCTCAATTACAATATGAAACTCCAAGTGAAGAAAATGGAAACCAAGAACGAGGAATCGCTTAGCGGGATTTTCTACGACGAGAAACAAAGCGTCATCGAATCAAGGTCGATATCGAATGCAAGGAGAAGACCCGTCTCGTCTCGCTCTCTGTTGGGAATGAATGGCTTCTTTCTGTATGGTTGCATGATGGTAATTTTAGCTTTGATATGTTATTTTCTGACATGGGATGCCAGGAGACACATTGGGAGCTATTCAGAATTGGAGCTGTAGCAGAAGGTTTTGCGTTTTGCTTGGAGAAGGGATTATAGCCATATTGATGCAGGATTTATGAAAACTTCGTATGTTTTGTTTTTTCGTTGGAGTTATGTAGAGTTTAGTTTGGATTACCGCATTATTATTGCATTACCAGATGCTTGTTGATATGTGAATAATAGTTGCTACAATTTATTTTGATGTATAAAGACCTTTTCACAGATCATAACAGACTTTTTTTCCTCCCTTTTTTCCGCATAACGGGAGTTATAATCTTTGCAGTGTGCTTGAATGTAAGTAGAACTTGCTAAACTTTTTTGATAGTTTGTGGTAGTGTCAAGTTATTGTGTAACAGGAGAGAAAAGTGAAACCTCATAAAAGAAAAAAATTGTTCATGTTTCAAATGCTGTGATTTTAATACTCATTACATTTGGTTTTTATTCTCTTTCGGGAAAAAAGACGGTCACTGTAAATTTAACGGTTACCAATAATAAAATATTTAACGATTACCAATAATAAAATATTTCCCTCCCTCAAAACCATGTGTGAAAATTAATGTACAATGACAAAACATTTTTTTCCCTTAAAATCATATGAATATAGTTGTACAATGATAAAACAACAATTAGCACGCTTTTGTCCCAATATTCGATATTTAAATCCTGGGAAATTCTGGCATCTAATTGAAACTCTTGAGTTAACCTAAACTCCTACCAAAGAAAATGGGGAATAATTTTGATGCAGTGTCATCTTGTCCTGATATTTGATTCTAAAGGTTCCAAACAGTACGCAGTAAGCTACTGATATGATCTGCTTCAGCCAAAAAAAAAATTAAAAATTAAAAAATAATAAAAATAATACAACTCAAACATGCAGCCTACATGCATCAATTTCATCTGATAAGATCCATCTTAACTTCAATTATACTTGCCATTTCTTACTACCCACCCTGCTTCTCTCTCTTCACATTCTTGTTTGATTAACATTCCATTGGTTTGTTATACACTACACCGAAGTATCGACATGGACATTAACCAAGAATACTCAGATTTATTAGAGCTTCGCAATGCAAATCGAATCAACATTTCAATCTCTACCGCGCCTCGCCCAAAAGCCTTTCTTCTTCCTCGTTGACTCGCTCTCTGATACCGAGCGCGACCCCAAAGAGAAATGCCGCTTCAAAAATGCCTTCTTCCCGAAATACCCCTTCGAGCTAGAACTAGCACCAACACTCATACTTTTCTCACAGGGCACTGAATCTCCATCAACATCGATATCAGCTACAGCTCTTTTAGAAATCTTGCACCTTGCCTTCAGCTGCGGCTTTCCCATTAATTTCTGCATCATTTTCTCACCATTGGTGCATAAAGGACAAGGAGGGTCGTATCGGTCAGTCTCTGACGTTACACTCTCCAAGCATTCTGCATGATACACATGGCCACATACAAGGACTGCAGCAACCGCGAGCTCGTTGGTCGAAATTATTTTCTGAGCACTATACGGTGATTTCTCCTTCAAAAACTTTGAACATAATCTACAGTTTTGAGGATTCTCGCTGTCTAATGACCATTGTTCTCTTTGAGAAGAGGCTTCGACAAGCTCAGCGAATGCTCGCATAGACCAGCCATCGCAAGAACTGCGATGAGATTCGCGAGCAGAGGAGTCATAGCTATCGGAGACTTGCCTCGAAAATTGGTAACTTGGGGAGCGTCGTGATTTTCGTGACGAAGATGAGGCCCAATGAAGAGAACGGCTCTTAGAGGACGAAGGGTCTGATGCTTTGAATGATGAGGGAGATGGAGTCGATGGGATAGAGAGTGAGGGGTTTGTATCGGAAGCACTTGCTTTGCATGACGATTTGATGGCACCTTTTTCCTATATAAGTTTTGAAGTTAAAAAAATTGCAATGTCAAGTTAAGAGCATGCATCACATGTAGAATTTAAGAAAGGGATAAATTGCATGTAACCTCAATCATCTTCGTCCATAAAGCACAAATCCATCCTCTTTTTAAAAAATGTACTTTTACCTCTATTTTTAACAATTTTTTCAATGGTATCACACTAGGCTGGCAAAAGTGAGGAAGTTAGCTGCAAATGAACATAAAAAGTCCATATTTTTCTAAACTCACCTCTGCAGATGAAGTGCTTCTTGAGGATTGACCTGTAATAGATATAAGAACATTAAAAATAATGATGAAAGAAGAAGTACTAGCATGAAAGGAAGAAAGTTTCAAGTGTCTTGTGCAAGTGTGTCATATAATTTATTCTCTATTGAGGTAAACTATATTGATCACTAATAGCAAGTTTAAAAAAATGAATGGTCATTGGACATACATAGTCAAAGTAGTCAAAACCACTTCACCACTTCATAAAATTTGTCCAACCATAACGGTTTACTAAAGTCGTAGTTCCCAAAGTGAAACCCATTTTGATAAGGAGCGAGCTTGGACTGTGATATAGGATGTATGGTTCACAAATGATGCTGATGACGAATTAGAAAGCAAAGTATGTTTGGTCCCTCAGCTTCATATAGTGATCAAGTCATTACAAACCAGCACATGCCATGAATCAATTAGAAGCTACTAGATCAAATTGATTATAGTTAAACTTAATGAATTGTTGCTGACCATGCTATATTTCTTTAACTTTATTAATAAATTATCATTTAAACAGCTGGCACTTTTAGAATTTATAAGAGAAGTTGGATATCGGAATGCAAAATTAATAAGCCTTTGATCTACAGTTCAAGCTGGGTTACACAAGCAAGCTCGAGCATGAGATTAATGACTTAATGCAATCACAGTATGAAGTAGCTAGGATTAGAAACTTGGTCCAATCTTTGATCATTTAAAGCTCGATCAAGCTTTGCCTTATTTATACCCCTAGGAGCACTAGCTTAGCTCAGTTCAGCTTGAGTTACATGGCATTAGCATGTTGCAGCTGCAACATAGAATAGGCCACTTGCAATTTGCAAATGGCTTGAGCACCAAAAATTTATTTCCCAAGTTTAATCTGTCCCCATTATACCAAAAAAAAAAAGAATAGGTGATGTGGATTTCCCAAAGGGCCTAAACTTTCGAAAGCAAGAAATGGTTTGTATTCAACAATGTTGAAAATAGCGAAAGTGTAAAGCATGGCACTCCGCCATTCAAATAGAATAGCATAACGTATAGCGTAGGCTATGAAGTTCATTAATATTTTAATTTAAAAATAGTAATACTAATGTAAACATTTGTAAAATTACTCTAAAAATTAAATAATTATTTTTTTTCAAAAATCTAAGGAACTATTAAGCACTAGCACACCAACAATTTTCCTAATGTTTTAATCAACGAGTTCATATTTCAATCCATTTTCAATAGTTCACAAGATCGTAATATATCCATCCACGATGTATAAATCGATAATCAACTTAAGTGTTTAGAAATCAAAATAACACAAACAAAATACTTAAGTATTTAGAACGTCATATAAGCATTGATGGCCTCCGATAGCCTTGAAAGAGGTAGTCGATGGCCCCAAAGAATGATAATGCGACAAGCCCTTGGATGGCCGGCAATGGTCTTGGTTAGGAAGATCGATTTAGGGGAAAGAAGGAAGAAAGAAATGAAAGAGCGGTTTAGATGATCGATTTGGGTCTGAATGCTTTTGTTTATAGGTTTAAGGGATTCGAGTCAAAATTCTTCTTAAAAAATACCCGTTAAAAGCTCTATGCTACATAGCTTAAATATAAATTAAGTGATATAGCGTAAGCTATTTAAAAAAATAGCGTAAGCTATGATGTATTCAAGCTATGTGCAATGCTATATAGCGAAATAGTCCTTACCACGCTACGTAGCGCACTATTTTCAACTATACTATTCGGTACACCTAGAAGTCATCACAAAACAATTGTGCCCTCTTAACATATCTTGAATATTTATCCTGTTTCAGTGGCATAACTCAAAATGGCAAAAAAAAACTACCGACAGAAAACCACATTAGCAAACTATCAAGTCAAAAGGTCGAAGATGCAGAACAAGGTTAAAAAAAAGGCCGATTAATCAGTGCTTAAATGTTTCTGGCACACAACCACATAAAATAGGATTACAAGGTCGGTGGCCACATAATTAGTCCTATGCGAAATATAAAGACAAATGACCATTTAGCTAACATTGTATACCATGTACATAACCTACCTGATATCCAAGATTGATACAAAAGCTACTCTTCTTTTCTCCTATCGCAAAATGTTCCTAATAAAATGCGGAGCTCCATGACCATAGCAAAGAAAGTCATATTAATTTCAATAAATCGCATAATTTATAGTAAGGTTGGATGAAGTTTTATATTGATTTTGTCGAGCTGAATATTGAAAATAGACAGACCATCATATTATATTTTATATTTAAAATTTGGGCCGTGTTAATATATTAAATTAACAATAGCGAGAGCTTTAAAACTATGATATGAAAAGAAAGGACCGCAAAATAATTTACCTGCTGCAATAGATTTAGAACAACCAGCATTTCCTACTTTCTTTCTCCACTTTGGGGTCTGAAGACCATCTGATGGGCTCCCTACATCTGAAAGACGTTCAGTTTCTGAATTGGCTGCGCTCTTGATTTCAGATCCAATATTCCCACTATTGCGATGAGAAAACCGAGAAGGATTCTCCATGATATCCTCTATATGAGTTCGGTTGTCCCATCGAAAGCTCCATGATGGTGAATGTCTAGCACTCCTATAGTTTGCAACTTCACAGCTGATTCTGTTCGGCAAGGGTTTGTCCTTTGCAGCCACGCAACAATTTGCTCCCATAATCTGATATTTTTCCCCACAAAATACAAAGGAGACAAGATCCCAAAAGGCTTAGTAGAATGAGAATTTACAAAACAGAAGCTGTAGGCTCTCTAAATCTGAAAACTGAAACCAGTCTTTCATACTCTAGCTTATTCCTGTGATGGGCGTAAATATAGCATATATCAGTTTGCAGAGAAACAATTGTGCACAAAGCAAATACTAAGCGAAAGCTTAAGAGTACGAAAGCAGCCAATTTTCTCCTCTTTTCTCTTTCCTATACATTTCTAAGGAAATCAACTATGAAAATAGGGGAAGATGATTAACAATGAGAGAGAGAGAGGGAGGGAGGGAGGGAGAGAAGCAGCAGCAAGCTAAAATCGCAAAAAGGGAAATTTATCACGGCTTGCTTTGCTAAAATCCCTGTGATGCTCTTCTATGATCTCACACAGACATTAGATGAGATTTGGAATAGGGCAAGAGGACTTAAAGAATAACCATTTTTTAGGTGTCAGTTGACATCTGTTATGCTCAAGACTACATAACAACAAAAGGATAAGCAGGAAAGAAGGGAAGTGGTTGTTTTACCTAATATAGAACCACGGCATTTCTTTTAAGAGAGACACTATTACAAATCGTAGGTCAAACAAGTAGAAAATACAATAAAATACAAAAAGAAAAGTCCATAAAGAAGGCTATTTTCAAAGAATCAGCACGCTATATGCCTATATCCTTCTACACGCAGTTAATGGAAAGTACTCAAAATTTTGTAAACAGGTCATTCAGCAAAGCAGCACTGATGTATGTGTGAAAGGAAAAAAAACAAATAGGAAATCACCTTAAAAAATATAAAATGAAACCACTTTAGTGCATCTCTACTAACAATAATTAAATTAACAATCTGTCATAACTAACAACAACCACAACAATTATAATAAAATTACCGATTATTATTTTTAATCAAGAGATCTCATCAAAATTGGATTGAAATTACTAAATGATCATGATTCAGTGGAACAAAAATGTTTGTCTTTTTTTAATTGTAGAAAAGATTGTCACGTAACTGGTTAAGGATTTGTCCTTGTTGAAAGAGACATGTATCGTGTCTCGATTGGTCCAATTCATGCTAAAACAAATCTCCAACTTAAAAATTTCACATACGGTGTCAAAATTAACTCAAACTTGGTTCATTAGATTCGTATTGAAATTCTTTTTCAAATGAGCATCAATTTGACATATTTTGGATCCAGTCCACATCAAAGGACCCCATTTAGAAAGTCTTGTTTATTCAACAGAAAGTCCCACTTGGTAAACAAAAAATCCAACTTAGTGGAGAAATTCTCGATGAAAATTCATTCTGAATTGGTAAATCAATAGTTCCACTTGCTAGATTAATAGTTCCACTTGCAAAGTTTAATAGTTCCACCTAAGAACTTTTTAGTCCCACTTAAAAACGTTAAAATAATTACGCTACATATATGGTTGCATAAATTTAAAAATGTTGGGATTTTGCCGAAAGACATTAAGTATTTTTTTAACCGAAAGCTATAATACCCATTAACTTAAACACTTGATATGTTAATATCGTAGATCACATCCGTACGGTTGTAATTTTGTTTTTGTACGTAACCTTTTTAATATAATTATTTGAATTTAATAATTATAACATCTAAATTCTCAAGATCCGAGTACAAAAAATCAATTTCAACCTTACGGATATGTTTGACAATACATAAATAGGTTACGTGCCAAAAATTACCTGATTTGAAAGCCATTTGTTTCTTGATCATAAACTGACAAAATTAATGCACAAAGAAAAAATAATCTTAAAAGCTTATGATTGAGGCATGTTCACACCAGAATATTGTATTTAATACCGCTCATTCTTATACTCATTTGTATATAGGTAGGTGTTTTTGATCCGTATTTGCTACATTAATACAGGTTACAGGTTCTCAGTACAGAATAATGCAAATCACGCAAAATCTCTACAGTTATGACAAAATTCAGAACTGTCAAAAACGGATAAAATCCGTGTTCTGGTCATCCACATCCGTCTGATAGTGTCTACCAGTTCAAGAGACAAGACGAATACAACGGTCATTCGTGTTTCGTACAAGCACAGAGCACGAGGGAGGCAACACAAGAAACAAGATGCAACGCGGAGCACGGGGGAGATCAAGGCCAAAAGACAAAAAGTTGCAATTGTGGACTTTTGTGAATCTGAGAATATTTTGGAACCATTTTGCAATTTTGAACCTGTCAAACAAAAGAACAAAGTAACACGAAGAAGCACAGAAAAAATGGCGCACCAACTCTTCCAAAGGACCGCAAAAGCGCAAAGTTATGGGGTTTGGGTGGCGGGTCCACGGTCACATCATCATATTTCGCAACCATTTATCTGGGGTGTTTTTGTAATTATACATGGGCTCATAATATATCCCTAGGTTTTCACTCCCCTGCCTATATATACTCCAGATTTGAGCCAAGTAAGGATATGTTTTTCTTTCCTTAGGATTAGTATAGTTTTCTTCTTCATCATCATCTATTCTCCATTGAAATGTAGTGAGAGCTTTTGAATGAAAAATTAATGAAGATAAGAGTTTTTGTTAGTCTGTATTTTTAATTTCTTGCATTGTATTTTAATTCCTAACTTAACTTTTATTATTTGTTGTTAAAGTACATGTTGGTTTTATTGTTTTCTTTTCTTCTCTTCTAATCTTTATTTTCAAGCCATGATACTCAATGGTGTCTCTTGCTTAGGTGAGCGCCCAAGTAGTTAGCTTGTTATCTCTTTTTTAAACCGTATTTTTCCATTCTTCTCTTCTTTCTTGTTTTATTTTTCTTTTAATGCGTGAATAATTTATTCACTTGTTAGGACTAAGGAAGGTTGATATGAGAGATGGAAAAATCCCTTGTGCTTCTATTCGCCAAACAATTTGAAACGAACCTATACCAAACAAACACAACCCCCTCTCATAGATATGCTATAAATGATATGTAACCGCGACCTATATCGAGAATTCCTTTAGGCACACTACAACGTGACATGTAATTGCGACCTAATTGGAGACTTGTGTGTTTGGCTTAGCATTGGAAATAAGAGTATGGAACAGACGGACAAGGGGCACTAGAAATGGATTTAGCGTTGGAAAGTTTACTTAAACTCGCAAATACCATTCTTATGTTCTCCTAATCCCCACTACTTCCGATTATTCCAACATCATTTCAATGATGGCACAAGATAAGCACAAAATTAATTCTAAACTCTACTGACCAACCCTAACATAAACAATTTCTCTTGAACATAAAATACACTCTTAGGATAGAATTGAACAAACTTGTACATTTTTCTTGACTCGTCTAAAATAAGAACGAAGCACTAACAATCTCCCAGTGGACGATTCGTACTCAACCGGTTAGCTACAAGCGAAACCGGCTTGATTGCGGTAAGTAGGAACATATAGAACGCATAGCATAAACCTACCAATTAAGGCCCAGATGAACTTCAAAAAAATTGAATTTTTTCATTTAGGCTATTTAATCACCATATATCAAATCGGTATATTTCAAATTAAAAAAAATACATATTTATGACTCACAGTTTAACCTTGATTAGTTGATAACATGTAAAACTATTAAGACTGCTATGCACTAGTTAAGATTGAACCGTGAGTCCTATATAGCTATTTTTTAATAAAAAATTAACCATACCGATTTGATAAAAGATAAAATAGCTTAAATCAAAAAATTCAAATTTTTTGAAGTTCATCTGGATCTCGATCATAAGCTTCTAAGATTTTTTTTTTACATTAATTTTGTGAGTTTATGATCAAGGTACAAATAGCCTTCAAGTCAGGTAATTTTTGGCGCGTGACCTATTTATATATTGTAAAACATATCCGTAAGCTTGAAATTGAAGTTTTATACTCGGATCTTAAGAATTTATCCATTATAATTATTAAATTCAAATAATTATAATAAAAAATTTATGAACAAAAACAAAATTACAACCGTACGGATGCAATTTATGATGTTAACATAGCTTACACAAAAAAATCAAATAATTTGAAGACCATTTGTTTCTTGGTCATAAACTAACAAAATTAATACATAAAGAAAAATTCATCAGAAAAGCTTATGATCGAGGCCCAGATAAACTTCAAAAAATTTGAATTTTTTATTTAAGCTATTTTATCATCATATATCAAATCAGTACAGTTGAATTTTCTTTTAAAAATACTTAAATAGAACTCATAGTTCAACCTTAACTAATGCATAGCAGTCAATAGTTTTACGTGAATCATAAATATGTAAGGTTGAAGTATGAATCATAAATATGTATTTTTCTTTTTACTTTAAATCGTACCAATTTGATATATGGTGATAAGACAGCTTAAATAAAAAATTTCAAAACTTTTTAAGTTCATCTGGACCTCAATCATAAACTTCTAAGATTATTTTTTCTTTATGCATTAATTTTATGAGTTTATGATCAAAAAAGAAATGGCCTTCAAATCAGATAATTTTTGGTACGTACCCCCTATTTATGTATTGTCCAACATATTTGTAAGGTTGAAATTGAATTTTTATACTTGGATTTTAAGAATTTAGTCGTTTGAATTTTTGGACTCGGATCTTAAGAATTTAGCCGCTCTAATTATTAAATTCAAATAATTGTATTAAAAAATTTACGAACAAAAACAAAATTACAACCGCACGGATGCGATCTACGAAGTTAGCATATAGCTTACACAAAAAAAATTATCTGAAGACCATTTGTTTCTTGACCATAAACTCACAAAATTAATGCACAAAGTAAAAATCATCTTAAAAGCTTATGATCGAGAGCCAGATGAACTTCAAAAAATTTGAATTTTTTTATTTAAGCTATTTTATCATCATATATCAAATCGGTATGGTTAACTTTTTTTATAAATAGCTATTTAAGACTCACAGTTCAACCTTAACTAGTGCATAACAATCTTAATAGTTTTACATGTTATCTAACCAATCAAGGTTGAACTGTGAGTCATAAATTGTATTTTTCTTTTTAATTTGAACCGTACCGATTTGCTAAAATGGTAATAAAATAGCCTAAATAAAAAAAATTCAAATTTTTTGAAGTTCATCCGGGCCTCGATCATATGCTTCTAAGATTATTTTCTCTGTGTATTAATTTTGTGAGTTTATGATCAAGGAACAAATGGCCTTTAAATCAGGTAATTTTGTGTACGTAATCTATTTATGTATTATCAAACATATCAGTAAGGTTGAAATTTGAATTTTTGTACTCGGATCTTGAGAATTTATATGTTATAATTATCAAATTCAAATAATGTTGAAATTGAATTTTTGTACTCGGATCTTAAGAATTTAGTCGTTATAATTATCAAATTCAAATAATTATAATAAAAAATTTACGAACAATAACAAAATTACAACCGCACGGATACGATCTACGATGTTAACATATCTTACACAAAAAAATCAAATAATTTGAAGACCATTTGTTTCTTGATCATAAACTCACAAAAAATTAACACAAAAAAATTCATCTTAAAAGCTTATGATCGAGGCCTAGTTGAACTTCAAAAAATTTGACTTTTTTTATTTAAGTTATTTTATCGTCATATATCAAATCGGTACGGTTGAATTTTTTATAAAAAAATACTTATATAGGACTCACAGTTCAACCTTAACTGGAGCATAGCAGCCTTAATAATTTTACATGTTATCTAACCAATCAAAGTTGAACTGTGAGTCATAAATATGTATTTTTCTTTTTAATTTGAACTGTGATGATTTAATATATGGTAATAAAATAACCTAAATAAAAAAATTCAAATTTTTTGAAGTTCATCCGAGCTTCGATCATAAGCTTCTAAGATTATTTTCTTTATGCATTAATTTTGTGAGTTTATGATCAAGGAACAAATGGTCTTTAAATCAGGTAATTTTGTGTGCATAATCTATTTATGTATTATCAAACATATCAGTAAGGTTGAAATTTGAATTTTTGTATTCGGATCTTGAGAATTTACCCGTTATAATTATTAAATTCAAATAATTATATTGAAAAATTTACGAACAAAATTACAACCGTATGGATGCGGTCTACGATGTTAACATATTAAGTGTTTAAATTAATGGGTACTAGTAGTTTGCACGTGCGATGTACGTGGAATCTGAGTTTCGACTTTGCAAAATTATTATTTTTATATAGCAATATTGTTGGGGTCAAAAATTACATCCCGATTGACCAAGTCAAAGTCAACCCCGGGTCAAGTGGGTCTGAGTCCATGCAAGTGGGCCCGATCCCAAGGTAAGTAGGCCCGAGCCTAAATCAAGACTGAACATGAAAGGGGTCGGCTCCATGCTAAAAGGAGGGCAATAAATTAGTTTAAATGTAAATTTTAAAAATAAATGTATGAAAAATGGGCAAAAAACCAGAATTTTGTAATCCTCATGGCTTATGCGCAAAAAGAAATAAGCACATGGGACATGATGAGGCAAAAATGCCATTTGGAAAAGCCCAAGAAGACTATATGTAAAATGTGAAGCCTATAAAAGGCAAACATGATAAGAAAATCAATAACTCACGTTCTGTCCATCTTTCTAAGGTTCTCTGTCTCCCTCCCCTTTTCTTTTAAACCCTTTTCTTTTTTTGAATTAAATTACGAGTTTAACTCTTCTTTTCCCCAAAGAAATAGTTTTTCACCATAAAACCTTGAAGGGGAGTTCAAATCTCCCATCAAATCTTTAAACGGGGATATTTTTAAATCTCACTATCCGTTTTCTCCAACATCCAACAAAAGAGAGGAAGAAGACCTATCTCCAAAATTTCCGCTTTGGGAAGATCCAAGGCTCAAGAGAGAAGAAATGGGTCTCTTTTCATCATCTCCGAAAATCTTTTTTTTAGGAGTTTGAATCCTCCGAATTCCGGAAAAAAAAATCCTTCTTTTCCTGAGAGTTTTACTCCAAAGTCTCCCGGAAGTTCAACTCCCAGCTCAGAGGCTAAGCCCCTTCTTCCAATGGTGTTTCCAACTGGCACATGCTGCTCACATGGCCCGTTGTGCCCAGCGGCCCCACGTCGCGCACATGACCCACAGCTAACGCCCAGGGCCATGCGCCACACACGTGACCAGCGGCCACGTGCCGTCTCACGCGTCCTTAGGACGCTTCTCATTCCTCTTTTTCCTCACGTTCCATACTCAAAATACTTTTCCCGTTAGAAAAAAATTTCTAATGGGGCGCTGCCCCGCATCCCAAAAGGGGGCTACTAGCCCCTTGGCCCCTAACCCGCTATCCGGATAGCGGAACCCCCGTAAAATCTGCGAGACCCCCGATATGTTCAAAATACCTTCAAACACAACACGCACATACTGCACATTGAGTTTGCATGACCAGTTTGACACGTCAGTCGGAGGTTCCACCCCTCCAAAGATGAGGGGTATTTAACGGAAGCTTAATCCGCGACTGCAGAAGATTCGGATCCCCACAATCAATAAACCCCAGCCTGGCTCAGACGGATGGAATTTGTATACGCCTGACAAGCGCGCACATTCTTATCTCAATAGTGTGATGAAAAACACTCTACAGATTTCGGCACGTCCGGTGGGACCTCTCCTCTCCTCCCATGTTTCGGGTCAAGTATTCATGCGAGCTCAAATATTGAATGTTTGTATTGAAATCCTCTTCCTTTGCCCAGATTAACTTTCAATCTCAATCTTCGGACGAGACGCAACAAGGATGTCACCAAGAACAAAATCAGCTCTCAACACAACTCTCATCTTCTACACGATGAAGATGGACCCCATGACGGTTCTCCCATCCAGTCTCGGACGACAGTGGGAGGAGTCGTTGCTACCATTTAGCTCTATTCTATTCGTGCCAGCTAACGCCATCCCGACTACTCAGGCCCTTGCCCCGGTAATAGATACTGGCTTCAAAGGCAAGAGGCCAAATGTGGTGATCTCGAGGGCACCATAACCTAAGCGCAGGTCGGAGTTTGAACAACTTTCCGCGTCTCTAGCTAGGGGCAAAACCGTCGGAACGAAAGAAGTCGGCAGACGTCGCGGGCAAGCTATGGCGATACCTTCGACGAGTGCGCAACCGGATGTCTTTTCAAGGCTCTCTACCAGCCGACCTGCGGCGGCTTCCCAAAGAGCAAATGCCCGCCAAGCCCTCAAAATCGAGAAGTCAAGATAGAAAAGGCTCAGATACAGAACCAACAAAAGGGCTAGGGCTCTTGCTAGGCTGAACTTCGTGAGGTTCCAAGAACAAGGTTACCCCGCGACAACAGCTGAATCGGTTGTAAAGCTCGCCAACTCTTTTGAACCGCTGAAATTGGTTCAGAAGAATGTCGTGACCGCAAGAGTCAAGAAAACTGCGATCCGGACCGTGCCACCCAAGAGCTTGTCGCCTGTCCTTTCCCGAAGAGGAAGAGTCACGACGACGGTCGGAAAGATCAGCCGTCAAAGATAAGAAATGGCTGGATATGTGGTCCAGGCTGTCTACATGACAGGCACACACAACAAGAGCTAAGATGGGACCACCACATCTAAAGTCCAATCTGGTTTGAATGTGAAGACCAGCATCCTGTAGAAGATAATGAAAACCCTTTCAGTGAGGCTAATAAGCAGATAAATCCCTCGGTTTATGAGCCATCAGACTCGGAAAGCGAAGAGGAGCCAATCTTTCGTCCCAATACCGCAGAGTAGCAACTTCTCCACGAGCTCCAGAAGCAGCTCAGAAATAAAGACAGGGAGATGGCCAACCTTTACTCAAAGATTGACTTGAAAAATATCGTCTTACAGCTCATGACCCAAGTTGCCTTCAGCCGTCCAATCAAGCGCAGGGCTCTATTCATAAGCCGGGAAGCAATGCCTTGAAGCAACCGACGCCTATTTCCGCAAATCAAAAGGTGGGTGAGCCGCATGAAAGTCGGCCACATTCTACCTCAAGAAATGCCTTGACTGTCGATGATAGCCGCCCGCCAACGCAGGATCAGATCATAAATTTGATCACCAACAAAATCAAAACATTGGTGGCCGAAGCTAAGGCACAGAAAGAAGTCGACAGCAGTGAGACACCATACCCTGCACAAAACGATCTTATGGAGTTTCATAGTGGCTGTCATTCCCAAATTCAAAAGGTTCGATGGGACGGGAAATGCGAACCAACACATTGCCTAATTTAAAACATCATCGCGTATACTGGGGGCAATGATGCGCTTCTTCTCCGTCGGTTTGTCAATAGCTTGACCGATGTTGTTTTCAATTGGCATACTGGATGATTCGATCACGACGTTCGCTCAAATAGAATCCCTGTTCAAGCAAAAGTTCATGAGAGTCGGCGATGAAATCACCATTGCCGACCTTGTAAGGACCGAGCCAAAAAACAACGAAAACAACACGGATTTTATAATCCATTGGCGCAATGTCTCTGTCAGATGTGAATCACCAATTCCCCTATTAAAAAAAAGGAGAAAAGAAGAAAAAAGAAGCGAATTCCTTCCATGTGCAAAACACGTGGGCGTTCTGATTTTAAGGAAAATTAAAACCCAGTTAGACCTCACGTGTTAAGCATATGAACGCTCACATGCAAAGCACATGAGCGCTGAAAATAAATAACAAAAGGCCAAACAGGCCTCACGTGTTAAACGCGTGAACGCTCATATGCAAAGCACATAATCGGTGAAAATAAATAACTAAATGGCCAAACAGATCTCATGTGTTAAACACGTGAGCGCTCACATGCAAAACATATGAGCGTCGAAAGTAAATAACCAAAAGCCAAAAAGGTCTCGCGTGTTAGACACGCGAACGCAGGTTAAAACCCACACTGAGGGTCACGTGTTAAACACGTGAGCACATCATTTTGAAGCGCTAGCTTCAGATGGAATTAAATTCTATATAGAATTGAATTCTATTTGAGAAAATATCCCCCAACCTTTCCAAAATGAGAAAGATTTTTCTTTGTTAAAAAGATAACCTTTGGATTCAAAATCCAACGGTGATTATAATATCACCAACCAAATCAGAAAATGAAATCGATTTCTTTGTCAGGAAAATATTTTCCTAATCTTACTAAAACTAACAGAAAATATATTCTGTTAAACAGAAAGTCACCGGATCAAAGATCCAACGAAGGATAAAATTTCCATAATAATCTTTGACACCAATTAAATCACTTGGTATCTCTCAAATGAGAGATTTTCTCAAAACTGATCAACAATTTGCATTACCCATATAAAGGTCCCGAGACTTCAAATCTCAAATAGGGAGACCCCCATAAGCTTTGGCAGCTACAATTGAGAATTTAGTTCTCTTGCAGAAGAAAAGTCGCCCTTCTCTCAAAACCCTAGGTAAAGAAAAAAACAGAGATAAAAAAATATATCTCATTTGCCTAACATATGTAAATACCATGGTTTAACCCTCCAAAAAGAACTTAGTTCTTTTTCTAGATCTGAAATCTGCAAAGCAAATCTCCCATAAGTTCGAGAATTTAATTCTCATCGAGAAGATTTTGTTCTTCAAATTCAAGATCTAGGGGGAAAACCAGAGATGAGAAAAGAAATAAAAAAAAAGATAGAAGTTACATTCTTGGAATTTAATTCCTCTGAAAACGGGGTTTTAACCCTATATAAAGAACTTTGTTCTTACAAAAACGAACAAAAGAACTTAGTTCTCAAAAATCAGATCCCAGAACTTCAAAACAGAGATCTTGGTGATTGTTAATAGCTAAAATGCCATCAATAGAAGTTTAACTTCTTTTCAAAAGATAAATAGAAAGTAAATCTATAAAGGGCTCAACGCCTCACGTGTTTCACACGTGAGCGTCCGAAAACTCATCGCCACACGTGAAACACACGTGAGCGCCCAAAAGATTCACTGAAGTGAGTGCCTCACGAGAAACACGCTTGAGCGTTTAAAAACTCAGCGCCCCACGCGTTTCATACGTGAGCGCCCAAAAAAAACCCAGCGCCTTACGTGAAACACACGTGAGCGCTCAAAAACCAGCGCCTCACGTGTAACACACGTGAGCGCTGAACAAAAGTGCTTAGCACTATATTTATATAGTCAAAAGACTATGTGCTTAGCACTGCTGAATAAGGAAAAAGCCCAGGACTGAGCCCAAAATTGGCCAAGTCTGAAATTTCTTTACAGCCGAGCCCATATACTCTGTTGATGGATCTTAACAAAATTTAATAATCCTTAAATATATTTCTAAATTGATCTTAGTCTCATACAAGACTAACATATCCTTAGTTAAAATAAATTGAGCTCATATGCTCATATATTTAAGTTGATCTTAATCCAAAACCAGATTAACGGTACTTAAATAAAATAAAATATTCTTTGAACTGATGGAACATACAGCCTAGGTTCAAAACCAAATCTAATATATACGGATTTAGACTAATCCGCGCCCTACGGGTGACGACATAAACAAGTTTTCGTATACAATCCACGGGCAACCAAAATAAACAAAGCACGACACGACACAAAATGACCTACCGAAGCTGGAGAAAATTGTTATTGCAACGTAATAACATAATTAACCACATAGGCTTGCACTGAAGAGTGTCCCTACAATCAAAAACCCTCAATGAGGAGGGATCTGATAAAGTCTACATTGGTCGCATCTATCCAAACCTCCGATATTCGGTATCATAAATTAACTTGGTATTTTCGAAGAGATGGATGGATATGTCCACATAGCATCTGCCTCCAAAATCAGGCTAGACTTTTCAACATCTCATCCTAGTTTTTGGCGGTAAACAGATTTTGGCACGCGCGGTGAGACCTATTCCTCTTTCCACTCCACACTTCGGGTGTCGTGTTTCGCGAACAAAATTGTAGTTCGCTATACTCACGGTTGCCCCTGAATTCGAGATACTAAAACTTAGTATTTCGCTTCGATGCAGAATCAATGGCTCTTAACTGCACTTCCTGCAAAAGCAACTCTCGCTCTGTCCCATCTGAAGAAGTGACTTACGAGCCAAACACGGCCTCTATCTTCTCAATGCCGATAGGGCATGTCCCCGAAGCCACCATCGGGCTATTCTTCGAGACCATGCTCCCACCCATGAGCTTTGGCGCCACAACGCCCCGAGAAGAAGCACTCCGAAGGTTGGTCTTCGATCAGCTGGCTACTAAGACGACTCCTATCAGAAAGCCATCCAACTTTAAAGTCTCGGTCTTCAATAGGCTGAAGAGAAGCTCAAACGGGCTCTTAAAGAAGCCTGGGATTCCAGAAGGGGTTGCCCTAAAATGGCTAGCCCTCCTTACTTCTACCATATGCGAGGCCAACAAAAGTGCTTCGCCACCAAGACGGTCGGTCTTCGACAGATTGGCCACCTCTGCTCCAGCTCCGCTGAAAACGTGTATCTTCCATAAGCTGACACCAAGCGAAGCTCCCCAGCAACGTCGGGGACACGATGAAGACGCCTCCAAAACCGAAGCAATTCCCACTACACGACATGCTCGACGTAGCCACCGGTGCCGAGTAAAACAGGCCGAGGGCAACTTTTCCTCCGGGCTTACCCCGCCAGCTCCTATGGTGGATGTTGATGCTGCTGTTACAGCTGGGAATAGGTTTGAACCGCTCAAGAAGGTGCACAAAATCTCCCCAATGGCAGTGCTAAAAAAATCACCCCAATCTGCAGAAGCTATAGTGCAAGCAAAACCGGAGCAGCCTTATCAGCGGCTCTCCTCGCAAATTCATAAAGTCTGGCGGAAAGTCCAAGACTCTGTCCTTGATGAAAGCTACTATCGTCGACCCAAAAAATCTAAGGTCCGATAAGAAAGGGGTTGCTCCTCCGTCATACAATGGGAGACTTCTCGTAAAGAGGCGTCTGTCATAACGGCTCCTCGTGCTCCAACCTCTAATAAAAGGAGGCCGAAGAAAATTCCATCGCCAGCGGCAAAATCCAAAGGCTCTAAAAGCCCCAAGTCTGGAGGCATAACTATACATACAGTCTATATGACTAATAGAAAAGAAAGGAGCCGTGCTTCTGTGAGTCACGGACCGCATACTCAGTCGCTGACGAAGGCTCAGAAGCAACAGCAAAAGCTCCAAGAGATGCTAACCAAAATGACAGCACTCAACGGACCTAAAAAAATCCGGACAAAGAAACTGAACAGCGCCAGGAACAAGAAACCAATACAGAGTTCTTGCGATGGGTGATACAAAAGAAAGATAAGGAAGCTGCGGAGCAAGGTGCTAACATAGAGCAGATGGCTCTACTCTTTCAAGATATGATTGGGATGATGATCCAACCATAATCACCGGCTGAAGCTCCTCCGGTGATCATCGAAGATGATAGGAGGGAAACGTCGAATTCTCCCCAGACCCTTTCGACGGCCAAGAAGGAGACAATCTCCAAGGCAGCCCTGGATGATTACATGCTCAGCAAATTAAAGCTCAAGCCAATGAAGATGCTAACCAAATCGTCAAAACCAGAGGACCATACCCGACCTGTTACGACCAAATAAAGTACCCGCCGGAATATACCATCCCAAAGTTCCACGTATATAAAGGAACAGGGAATCCCCATCAGCATGTCGCATAGTTCAAAGCTCTGTGCGGCAATACTGGAAACGACGACAAATTGTTGCTTCGCCAATTCGTCGGAAGCTTATCAGAAACAACTTTCAAATGGTACTCGAAATTCCCAAATGACTCCGTGAAAACCTCTTCTAAAATGGAACTGCTTTTTACGCAAAAGTTCGCCAGTGCGAGCGAGCGCACTCTAATCACAGCGCTGATCAATGCCATGGTCAAACCAGGTGAAACGTGGGTCCAATATATGATCCGATGGTGGAAGTTATGGTCTAAATGTGAACAGCGCATTGAGGAGTCACCGGCCATGAGAATGTTCATTGGGACTATTGATCCTCAGTCAAACGTGTCCCAGTTCATGACCTTCAAGCCTACTAAGTTCCAGGCACTAATTGATAACTTAGCGCAGATGGATCAGATGGGTCATAGTCCTTCGTCCTCAAGCAAAGATCCTCGAAACAATAACAAGGCCTTGAGGAAAGGAGCCTTTGTTGCCAACACACAGCAACAACCGAGTGGTCCGAAAACACCTGTCCGTCAAAACAACCCTCATATGCGTCCGTCCTTAGAAGAAAGGTTGGGACATGCTTATTCATTTCCACGTGATAAGACGAGGAGGTTGTTTGAGCTGGCAATGCGAAATAACCTGATCACATTGCCATACCCACGACGGTCCGGCGACTTCAAAACCCCAACTACTGCTGCTCCTACCACCAGATAGTAAGCCATCCAATCGAGAATTACTACATCTTCAAAAACTGAATCGAGGACCAGTACCGGCAAGAGGAAGTTCGCACTGTCTGAAAATTGAAAGGTAAATCCGCCCCAAAAACACGCTCCCAAAAAAGTGGATGCGCGGGGGGCATCCTCTCTCATGGAAGAAGCTCCATGTGAAATATGACTTTCAGCAAAGACAAAGAATGCTGAAAGATCTACAAGCTTGTCTGGAGATCAAGTAGAAAAGCCCGCTTGAGCCCGAAATTATAGAATGGATATTGAAACTACGGCCAAAAGTCGCTGACAAGGGGAAAAGTACCCAAGCCAAGCCTTTAAAGTCTTCTAAGAAAAAGAAGACTAAGAAGCCTGTGCAGCCTGATGAATATGTCGACGGATGCACAAACCTTCAAATAAACATAGATGTGCTGGAAGAATATAATCAGCAAACGCGAATACCAGTCACGCTTGAAGAATTCCTCAAGCATATTCTTTAGGACGAGGATGGTGATGATTATGAGGAAAAAGACTTATTAGAAGAAACGGAAGACTACACACATGATCTCCCATTCGTCGCTATATGATGAAGCTCCGCCAGCGTCAGAAAGCGACGTGGGTGAACTAGGGGCAGAATCGGCGCTAAACTCCCTGAAACTACCGGAAGAAGACCCGATTGAAAGGCTACTAAATGAAGCTTTCCAAAAGAGTAAAAATGACCAAGAGCGCGAGACAGCCATATATGAGAATGCCAAACATCAACGTTTGAATAAAGAAATTGCGGTGAGGACGAGACTCTGACCAAACCAAGGCATGCCTGTAACAAATAAGAGCATGATCAAAACTTTGAAACGGTTTGCCAAAGCCCTATCACTAGGAATGAAGCAGTCACCTCTCGTGATGTACACGCCTGGGATCCCATATTTCGATGGTGAAGGATACTCAAAATACCGCGCATACCACCGAAGAGTAGCTCATCCTATCGAGGAGTGCAACGCCTTCAAGAAGCGGTGACAAGAATATGTTACCCACAGAAAACACTTTAAGAAGGAGAAGCGTGAAGCTCGCGCCCATCGGAATGAGAATGACGAACGGCTGCAAACAAAAAAACAACTAGTGGCTGTCATATGGCTGGTACCAGTTCAAAAGGGGGAAAACCCCGAGTTCTCACGTTCGGGAGCGATTCTGATGATGAAATACCCCCGATTCTCTTTTTGAAAACTCAACTTTGGAAAAAAGAGAAAGATTGCGAGAACATCAAGCTGTGTAACCGCACGTTGCCCGAAAAGAATCTCGAACCAGCAAACAAGGGTCCAAATAAAAAGGATAAAAGGAAGGGAAAATACTTGACGAGATTGTCCTTAATGAAGACATGGCCAAAGAGCTCGCCGCGAATGACCTGCCTAAGAAAACTAAGGTGGATTATAATGTCCTTACGCGGCTGAGGAAAATACCCTCACAACTGAGCATTTTGGATGCTTTGCCTGTCCAAAAATGCACGGGAATCTCTGATCAAAGCCCTGCAAAAGCCTGACCAGTTTCAGGCCTTCCTCGCAGAAGAGAGAATGAAAAACGAACTGACAGAGGTCTAAACGGTTAACATTACATTAGGGATGAAGATTTACTTCTCGGTACATAAGGACATATTCGACCGCTCTGTCACCGGGTGCTGCCACGACGTCAAGATAGGATAATTCTTGTCGACAACGGATCATCCGTCAATCTTCTCAACGTGAGAGTGCTGAAAAAAATATGTATGAATGATCAGCACCTTACCCGAGACAAAATAACCATCTCAGGGTTCGAGTCACAGTCGTCACGGACGCTTGGATCCGTAATACTGACGCTCTGCTTCGGGCCGGTCGTCGCTGATATCAAATTCCATGTTATTGATGCCAAGACTTGTTACAACACTCTGCTCGGCAGGCCTTGGTTGCACGGGTACAAAGTCGTCTCTTCAACACATCAGTGTATGAAGTATTTCAAAGATGGCTCTGAGTACACCGTCACGGGAGAGCTCAATCCTTTCTCGGTGAACAAAGTGCGAAAATATGAAGACGCAAAGTACTTTCAGCCGGATTTTGAAGATACTAGAAGGTGTCACAGGCCCGAAAATAAGCAAAAATCCGTGACCATCATCCCAATCTTCAGAAGTGATACCGAAGAAGACGAACAAATAATCTACTTGGGACAACCTCCGAGGGAGAACAATAAGACTGAACTATCGACCCCTATCTTGGTCTTTGGCAACGACCCTGAAGATGAGATGAACGTGGTGTTCTTTGTCCGCCCATCAATACAAACTATGGCTGAAGCGGATCTGAGTCTACATATTATGATGACTCCGCCTCTACACTACAGGAAACTTGACACGCTCAATACATACAACGTGCAAGAACTAGAAACTTTCTTCGTGCCTCCAAGACAAAGAGGTGAAAAGACGATCCTCTTCTACAAATCTATGGAGACTAAGGTGGAGAAAAAACCCTAGCATGGTACCAACTCCACTCTTGACAGGCACCAGTCCATCCGCATGTCGAGATATTATGGGGAGGTATTAAAGAAACTGATAAGGCGCCAAGGAGTCCCTCTCGAGCAAACGGTTCGGCAAGCCCAATTCTACAAAAAGATTTGGGATATCCCGGGACTTAACGAAAGAAGCCAAACGGGAAGATGAAAACAACTGGGCTGGGATATGTTTGGTCCAAGAAACGAGAGCAAGTCTACAGCTGCCACGTCATAAACAGCTCGAGTGAAGAAGAAAACACTCTTTCAAATAGCCATGACGTCAAATTGGAGCGAGATCCCACTTCGAGAACGTTAAGTCCGTCGCTCAAAAAGCAAATTGACAAGCTAATATAAGAAGCTTGTCAGGCGAGCCGAGACAACCACAGCCGCAAAATGACTATATATCAAAAAGCCAAGACACGGCGCTCCAGTCGGCAATCAATGGGAGAAATAGACCGTGATGCCCTCCATCTACAACCCGCTGTGTACTCCCGTGGAAAAGGAAAATCCCGAGGTGAAGATAAAAATAAGGCGAAGAACGTGGACAACGTTCGAGGACAACAAAGCATGTTCAAGATGCCGATTAATCGGGAAAAGCTCGGTTGGATCTCGTCCTTTATAAAGAAGATAGGTCGAAAATATTTCCATCGAGGCAAGACAGGGAAAATCTTCAGCCTTGTTATGAAGCACCAAATGTCGACGCTTCCAGAATCTCGGCACTCCGAACAGATAAATGAGGTCCACCATCTGGACTATTGCTCCTATCACAGAGCAATAGGTCATTCCCTTGAGGACTACCTCACATTCAAGAACTAGGTCGATGACCAATATCAAACTAGCAGGTTTATGCTATCCGACAGCTGGAGGATAGACAGGCTACAAAAACACGAGCCAAAAAAGACCTATACCATCAGGATGAGACCAGCTCGACCACGAATATGAAAGCGGACACGTACCTATCATATAGTAACTCTCTCAAAAGATGGAGAGAACGAGAATACGATTGACCTCTTCGAATACTTCATAAATGAAAATGATGACGAGAAGATCTTAGAATTTCCACCTGCGCCAAAAGAGCTGGAGGACGGGATGCATACCACGGCAGACAACTTAAGGAAAATCGACTTAGGAACGGAGGATGATCCAAAGCCGGCGTTTGTTAGTGAGCTGCTATTTGAAAAACAAGTGGTCATATTGAAAAATGCGCTTATGCAATACAAAGATTACTTCGCTTGGAACTACTGCGAAATGCCGGGTTTAGATTCAGAGGTAGCGGTACACAAACTGGCCATATCGCCAGATATAAAGTCAATCAAACAGGCACCAAGAATGATGCGGCTCAAACTTGAGATGAGTATCAATGCCGAAGTCAAAAAATAAATCAACTCCGGTTTCATCCAAGAAGTTCAATATCCCGACTGGATCGCTAATATCGTTACGGTGATGAAGAAAAATGGAAAGTTCACATTTGCGTGAACTTTCGGGATCTCAACAAAGTATGCCCGAAGGATGACTTCTCAGTGCCCGTTACCGAGCCGATGATCGATAACACATCCACCCATGAGGTCTTTCCTTCATGGATGGATCTTCAGGATACAACCAAATAAAAATGTATCCTGAGGACCGGAAGCATACCCCCTTCTGGACTCTGTTGGATGTATTCTGCTACAAAATGATGCCCTTCGGTTTGAAAAACGCCGGAGCTACATACTAAAAAGCCATGATGAAAATATTCGATGACCTTATACACGAGATCGTCGAATTTTATATCGACGGCCTCATGGTCAAAATCAAATCTCATGAGAAACACTGGGAACATCTAAAGATCGTTTTCGAGCGTCGAAGTATAATATGAAGATAAACCCTCTAAAGTGCGTGTTTGGAGTCTCCTCAGACAAATTCCTCGGATTCATCATCCGTCACCAAGACATCGAAATTGATCTATCAAAAATCAAGGCAATCATGGAAATGTCATTGCCACGAACCCTCAAACAACTACGATCTCTCCAAGAAAAGCTCGCATACATCCAGCGATTCATAACCAACCTCTCCGGAAAATGCCGTCCCTATAGCCATCTGTTGAAGAAAGGGACCACGTTCGTCTGGGATCAGAAATGCCAAAATGCATTGGACGAAATCAAACAATGCCTGTAAAATCCGTCGGTATTGGCCGCTCTGGTTAAGAGAAAACCCCTTATCCTTTATACAACGGCCCTTAAAGGTTCTCGAGGCACACTGTGACGACCAAGGAAAGAAGAGAACTTTGTACTATCTAAGTCGAGTTCTTCTAGAGGCAGAAAGCAACTACTGCCCCATCGAAAAACACTGTCTAGCGCTGATCTTCGCAATTACGAAACTCAGACACTACGCCTTGGCGCATGAGGTCCATCTCATATCAAAAGTGGATTCTCTTAAATATCTGATGTCGAAAGCCATACTGACGAGAAGGCTTGCCAAATGGGCCCTACTGTTGATGGAATTCTCGATAATATATCGGACCCTCAAAACGGTGAAAGGACAAGCCATCGCAGATTTTCTTGCGGAACATCCGATACCGGCCAACTCATCCTTAAATTGTAAGTTGCGGGATGAACACGCGTTCGACGTAGTTGAAAAAGCGAAAGAAGAAAATAAGTCTCAATAGGAACTCTATTTTGATGGAGCATCTTCTATAAAGCGGTGAAAGAGGAATGCTCCCATAATCAAAACCAGGGTGGGTCTTATCTTCATGACGCCGTAAAGAGGAATATTGCGTTATGCCCTCTCCTTGACAGAACCCAGGTCTAATAATGAAGCAAAATATAACGCCTTGATAGCTGGTCTTGAGATCGCAATCAACATAGGAATCAAGAACCTCCTCATATATAAAGATTCTCAGCTGGTTGTCAGTCAAGAAAGTGGTGATACGAGACATGCAAGTCAGAACTAATAATATATAGCAAAAGAGTGCAGCAGCTGCTGACCCAAATCCCTTCATATAACCTGAAAATCGTACCACGAGCGGAAAACAGCAAGGCGGATGTGTCAACCAAGTTGGCTAAAGAATTGGCCGACGAAGACCTCGATGACGCAAGGATCATTGTTCAAAGCCGTAGGATCCTGATGCCAGCAGATACCTTCGAAAGATCTGATAAAACTGTCCAAAGAGAAAGAAACGGCCAAACAAGTTCTCCAAATAGAGTACGAAGAAGAGGTCAAGGACGGGAAAGAAGTCTTCATAGATTACTTTAAGTCCCAAAGCACTCCTGAAGATGCATTATCAAGACAGCAACTCATGAAACGAGCTCTGTCATTCGCCATCGTCAATGACACTCTTGTACAGGAGATCCTTCAACTTCATATGGTTAAGATGTCTAGGGCCAAAAGAAGAAAAAAAAGTCGTCCAAGAAATACACGATAGACTTTGTGGCTCTCATCAAGCAGGACCAAAAATGAAGCTGAAGATAAAAAGGATGGGCTATACTAGCCCACGATGATTGAAGACTGCCTCAAATATACAAAGCAATGTCACTCGTGCCAAATACACGAGGAATTCATTCTTCAGCATCCAAATCCTCTACATCCGACAGTAGCCAGCTGGCCGTTCGAGATATGGGAAACCGATATAATCGGCTCTATCGAACCAACGTCATCCAAAGGACATTGGTTTATACTGGCAACAACCGACTACTTCTCTAAATAGACAGAAATAGTGCCGAAAAGGGAAGTGAAAACGAAGAATATCCTCCACTTCTTCAAAACTCATGTCATCCACCGATTCGGAACTCCGCAATGGATAATCTCGGATAATGAACGTGCCTATAAAAGCCACAAAATAAATCGCTTCGCACAGCGACACAAGATAGACCGGAGATACTCCTCAATCTATAATCCTCGGGCCAATAATTTAGCTGAAGCATTCAACAAGACCTTGACCAAGATTATAAAAAAGACGGTGTTCAGAAACAAAAGGGATTGGCACAAAAGGCTGCATGAAGCTCTTTGGACGTAACAAACAACGTTTAAGACGGCCACAAATACAACACTATATGCATTGGTGTTTGGTGCTGAAGCAGTACTCCTATTGAAGATAGAGCTCCCCTCATTACGAATAGCAGTTCAATACTAGCTAACCGATGAAGAAAATGCCTATCTTAAGCCGAGGAACTCGATGCTCTAGACGAAACCCATCTTATAGCACAGCAAAATCTGGAACTTATAAGGAAAAGATGACACGGTCGTATGAAAGACTGACTAGGCCAAGAACATCCCGCCAAGACAAACTCGTGTTGGTCGTCAAAAGGCCAATGATCACCAATCGTACAAAACAGGGATGTCCGAGCCAAACAATGAAAGCCCGAACATCATAGATAAGGTCTACCAAAGTGGAGCTTATATGCATGGCGAAAGGCCATTCAGGCCAATAAATGAAAAAAGTACTACGCCTGAAGAGCCGCGACTTAAATCAATAGATGATAGCTATGTCCGCTCGCTATCTTCCTGAGTCAAAACTCTGAAAGGGGTGTCAAATAATATTCGTCCTGAATACGGGAATGACGGACCGAAATGTTCCTAAACTAATGTTGAACCGAGATGTCCTTAAACTAATACTCGCCCAAAACACGGCAATATTGGACCGAAATGTCCCTAAACTAATGATGGACAATGTCCCTAAACTAATGTTAGACCAGGATGTCCTTAAACTAACACTCGCCGCAAACACAGCGATATTGGACCGAAATGTCCCTAAACTAATGATGGACCGAAATATCCTTAAACTAATGCTCGCCTCAAACACGGCGATAATGGACCGAGATGTCCTTAAACTAATATTCGTCCCAAATACAGGAATGATGGACCGAAACGTCCCTAAACTAACAATGGACCACTACATTCTTAAGCTGGTGTTGAACCGAGACGTCCATAAACTAATAATGGACCTTAATATTTTTAAACTAATATATTGCCCTACGGTGAGTCTCCATATCGAGCACCGTATACAATCAACGGGCATAAAACAATTCACACCCTTCCCTGGTCCCATATGATGCGGTCCTTCGAAGAATGTCGTGATCAACTGTTGGTGTGTTACCTTACGGCCCGCCATAAAAAAAGAAGAAAAAAAGGTATATCCACAAGCGAAATAGGCACGGATGAAAATCCGAAAGGGCGCCGTGAATAAAAACAGCAAGGCTTCAGGTGAGCTTGTGAAAACCCGAGAGGGCGCAAACTCATTAAAAGAAAGGAAAAGATGCATTTGCAAAGTTCTCACGATTTTGTAAGGAGAAAACGCCTGCATGAGATCCTTATGACTCACAAAGAAGCCACACACTTAGGAATTCATACGATACCTATGGAGAAAATACACTTACGAGATCCTCACGACTCGTAAGGAGAATATACCCTCTATAAGACCCTCACGGCTTATAGAATTCAAAAGCCTTAACTTAACGAGATCTGAACCTGTTCTTAAGCCACCAGAACCTACAAATTTATGTCCTACAGGCGGTCCAATATCGACCTTTGTATACAATCCACGAGCGTACGTAAATATATTCTCAACCAAATCCCACCAAGAACGAGAAATATTGTTCAACATGGTGAATGGCACTTGCGAGCCCTTACGACTTGGAAGAGAAAATACCACTTAAGAATCCTCACGATTCCTAAGGAGAAAATAAATGTATGAGATCCTCACGACTCATAAGAAAAAATACATTTATGAGACCCTTATGGCTCATAAAGTCAAAAGGCCTTAGTTGACAGGATCCTAGCCCCTATTTGCTAAGCCACCTTTATTCAAATCAACAAAGGCAAATAATGATTCGCTCCTGACAATATTCCAGTTGCAGTGATGCTGATGCCAAGAGTAGGATCAGATCCTAAGTTCCTAACTCGTAATAAAACTCAACGAGTCGCAAAAGAAATGCCTATGAAACAGTCGAAATGATAGGACGGCTCGCAATAAAAAGCAGTGAGTAAAAATAAAAATATATATAACCGAAATGATTGGGCACCGCGAATGAAATAGCCGAAATGATTGGGCAATCTCGACTTTCGCGATATAAAAAACTGAAAAGATATCGCGGAAATAAATTAAAAATAATAATAAATAATAAAATAAAATTTTCCTGCCATGCAAGTAGATCCATACTGACTCTTGTATACAATCCATGAACACAAATAAAAGAAAGGGAAACAAAATTTCCCACCATACTTCGTCAAAAGAAGAACCGAGTCTTAATGGCATATCTACAACCTAAAAACTATTTGGACGTCCATCTTACTCCAACAAAGTACAAACGCGGCGTCAACAAGGACCCAAGGGTCAAATAAAAGTGGAGTGGCGGTAAAATCCTAACTCCAGATTTCGATGGCAACATCTACAGCATAGAGATCATCTCGACGTTCCTCCTCATTCCAGCAGGGTGTGGACGCAACTATCAAATAAAATTGGAGCAAAG
The DNA here is from genome assembly GCA_030015575.1 of Agapanthus africanus. NCBI lineage: Eukaryota > Viridiplantae > Streptophyta > Magnoliopsida > Asparagales > Amaryllidaceae > Agapanthus > Agapanthus africanus. The sequence continues at coordinate 574,456,981 of CM057346.1, read as the reverse complement.
GCATATTTCTACCTCAGACCTCGATTGCAATACGTACAGCATAGAGATCACAATGATGTCTACCTTACTTCAGCAAAGAATCGGTACGAAACAAAAAAACGAAGTGACGGTATATTCCTAGTTTCGGGTCTTAACGGCAAGTCTAAAGACCATTGGAGATCATCCCACCCCAAAAGGGTGCGGTTATGACTCATTGGGGCTTCAAATCAAGCCTAACCTCAAGTAAAGCGCCACGGCATTACCTAACACGATTTTCCGATGGTAATACGGATATTCCAACCTAAGAAGATTACTTGAAAACGTCTTGTCCAGTCTCAAAAAGGATCAGAGACACGACAGACGTGTGGCTACTCGAGTTGCAGCCCAGAGGATTGCATATCAAGGATACATCAGCGAATGCGACAGTACGATGGACTTAACCCAGTACCACAAACCTAACGAGCCCCTATCATAAAAAGTAAGGGGTTATTGATATTCAACGTTAGGACGAGTTTGCCTATAAACATAAAGGAAAGGTAAACTAAACACTCCGGAACGAATAAATAAACTAAGCTAAACCAGCGCAGCACAAAAAGAAAATTGCAGATATAAAAGGAAAAGATGCTTTTCATACTTTAAAAAAGGGAGAGTTACACACTGTCGGCTAAGGATGACTACAAAGAAAATAAAAAAAGAAACAAAATTAAAAACAAACATCATCTAAGGTCTACAGTGGCAAGACACTAAATTCCGGACACGGATTCTCAAACTCAAAAGCAAGTTTGAGCAATGCGCCTTCAGCTTCATCGACTATCTTCTTATGCATATTCTCTCGGATGCAAGCTTCAGGATCACCGCTGATGTACTCCATCCTCTGATACGATGATACTATTGCTTTTTGTTGGAAGACACGTTGCAAGATAGTGACGAGATTATCTCTCTGTTTCTTTGAGATCGGGCCCATATATACTGAATGTACCTTGTCTTCAGCATAATCGAGCACTTGGAGCGGCACAGCCTTAAAACGCCCAAGTAAAGCTTCCCAGATCAACCTAACAATTTTCAAGAAAGCAGAGCGACAGAGAAGCAATCGACCATTGTGATCATGAAAGCGACGCATCACATCATCGCATTGGACGATAGTATATTTTTGGCCTTGAAGACGAGCTTGAATGCAAATCTCTTCATAGGGAACAATCTTCTCAATGTCATACAAACAACTAGCCATGGTACCTAAAAAGAAACAAAAGAAGCGTTAGTCAAGGGACATGAGTTCATTTTTATGGAACTAGCTCATCAATAATGAAACGTGTGCCCATTGTGAGAATCAAAAAGGATTCTCATTAAATTAGTAGTGGAGTTAAAACTCCCAATATCCCGGAAAAGTAGGTCTTTTAAATAACAAATTCAAATCTGGGGGATGGGTATTAAAACCCTAAAAACCCTAAAAAGGAAAATATCCAAGAACAGCAGAAGAAAGTTAATGAGATAAAATTCCCAAAATCCATTAAAAAAACTGTTCAAAAATCAAAACAGAGCTAGCTCTGCGAACAAGACAATAATGGGATTAAATTCGAGAATCCCCATATTGGGAAACTTATGAGTTGAACAATGGAATTAAATTCCAGAAATCCCCAAATGTCAAGATTGACAACATGGTAAATCCCTAAGAAGAAAATCAACGATGATCTCAAGAATGTCTATCGATTCAACCCCTAGATCAGGACATCAAGATCTACAATCTTCATAAAAAAAACTTTTTAATCTAAATCTCCAATAGATCCGTTCAAGAAAAAGAGCCAAGCTCTGTCAAATATGTTAATGGATTTAATATCCGCAAAATGCCCAAAATATGTTAAGAGCTAAACTCTGTTAATAGTCTTTACCAAAAATTTTAGCGGAGTCAATTTGGTTCAAAAGTTCTTTTGAAGGAAAGAGTACTAAGCTTTGAGCGAGAATTAAATTCTCAAGAAAAGAAAAATTCAATGAGGAAGACGAAAAACCAATAGTCACTTCAGAGCCAAAGGCTCCATTTATAAGACATAATGGGATTGTTCGACTCCGCACTCCCCTGGGCGATCTAACGGTTGTAAGACTAACACCGTTGAACTCACATGCAAGCCACGTGAGAGTAACATTGGGACATTTGTTCCATTATAAAAAAGGGCAGAACAGAAAAAAAGAAGCGAATTCCTTCCATGTGCAAAGCACGTGAGCGTTCTGGCTTTAAAGAAAATTAAAAACCGTGGTTAGACCTAATGTGTTAAGCACGTAAGCGCTCAAATGCAAAGCACCTGAGCGTTTAAAACAAATAACCAAAAGCCAAACATGCCTCACATGTTAAACACATGAGCGCTCGTATGCAAAGCATATGAGCACTGAATATAAACAAGCTAAAACCCACACTGGGATCACATGTTATACACGTGAGCACATCATTTTGAAGCGCTGATTTCAGATGGAATTAAATTCTATATAAAATTGAATTCTATTTGGGAAAATATCCCCCGATCTTTTCAAAACGAGAAAGATTTTTCTCTGTTAAAAAGAAAACCTTTGGATTCAAAACCCAACTGTGATTATAACATCACTAACCAAATCAGAAAATCAAATAAATTTTTTTGTTAGGAAAATATTTTCCTAATCTTTCTAAAACTAACAGAAAATAAATTCTGTTAAACAGAAAATCACTGGATCAAAGATTCAACGATGGATTAAATTCCCCGAATAATCTTTGAGACCAATTAAATCAATTGGTATCTCACAAATGAGAGATTTTCTCAAAACTGATCAACAGTTTGCATTACCTATATAAAGGACCCAAAACTTCAAGTCTCATATAGAAAGACCACCATAAGCTTTGGCAGCCACAAATGAAAATTTAATTTTCTTGCTGAAGAAAAGTCCCTTCTCCTCTCAAAACCCTAGGTAAAGAAAAAAGAAAAGACAAAAAAATATATCTCATTTGCTTAACATATGTAAATACAAGCATTTAACCTTTCAAAAAGAACTTAGTTTTTCTCTGAATCTGAGATCTGCAAGGCAAATCTCCCATAAGTTGAGAATTTAATTCTCATCGAGAAAATTTTGTTCTTCAAACTCAAGATCTAGGGGGAAAACTAGAGATGAGAAAAGAAATTAAAAAAAGATGGAAGTTGCATTCCAGGAATAATTTCTCTGAAAATAGGGTTTAACCTTATATAAAGAACTTAGTTCTCAAAAATCCGATCTCAGATTTTGAAAACAGAGATCTTGGTAATTGTTAATGGCCAAAATGTCATTAATAGAAATTTAACTTTTTTTCAAAAGATAAACTGAGTAAATCTCTAAAGGGCTCAGCGCCTCACGTGTTTCACACGTGAGCGCCCAAAAACTCAACGCTTCACGTGAAACACACGCGAGCACCCAAAAGATTCACTGAAGTGAGTGCCTCACGAGAAACACACGTGAACGCTTAAAAACTCAGCGCCTCACATATTTTACACGTAAGCGCCCACAAAGAAAACTCAGCGCCTCACGTGAAACGCACACGAGCGCTCAAAAACCCAGCGCCTCACGTGAAACGCAAGTGAGCACTGAACAAAAGTGCTTAACACTATATTTATATAGTCAAAAGACTAAGTGCTTAGCACTGCTGAATGGGGAAAAAGCCCAGGACTGAGCCTAAAATTGGCCAAGTCAATGAAATTTCTTTGCAGCCAAGCCCATATGCTCAGTTGATGGATCTTAACAAAATTTAATAATCTTTAAATATATTTCAAAGTTGATCTTAGTCTCATACAAGACTAACGTATCCTTAAAATAAATTGAGCTCATATGCTCGTATATTTAAGTTGATCGTAATCTAAAAAAAGATCAACGGTCTTTAAATAAAATAAAATGTTCTTTGAATTGACGAACATACAACCTAGATTCAAACCCAAATCTAATATTTACAGATTTGGACTAATGCGCGCCCTATGGGCAACGACATAAACTAGTCTATATATACAATCCACGGAGAACCAAAATAAACAAAACACGGCACGGAGTGCCCTACCGGAGCAAGAGAAGGTTGTTATCACAACACGATAGCGTAATTAACTGCAGGGTTGCACCCTCAGGAAAGAGCATCCCTATAATCAAAAACCCCACAAATGAGAAGGAATCTAATAAAGTCTGCTATATCGGTCGTATCTATCCAAACCTTCGATATACGGTGCCATATATCAACTTGGTATCTTCGGAGAGATGGATGGATATGTTCAAATAGTATCTGCCCCCAAATTCAGGCTAGACGTCTCAACGTCTCAGTCCAGTCTTCGATAGTAAACACCGCCATAGGAACAAGACCAATCCGTCATTCTTCTAGAAAATCTGAATAGGATGAAACCTTCCGTGTGCGCCGCAGGCCTCAAAACATTTCAAGAGCTGACCAAGAAAGTTTCAAATGTTGGAACGCTTAAAGCCCGAGTCCACTCAGGATCTCCAATTCACAAACAGACCGCGACATCGGAGGGACAACAACTGGAAAGGCGACGGTTCCAACAGCACCGATTCTCTCCATAAACAGAGCGCGGGCAGAGCGAAGACTAACAAATCCCGAAAGCCAATTTTGGAGTTAAGGAGAAATAGGGTCTATTCTTTCAAAAGAGACAAGGTCCGCAAAATATTCAAAGATGCTCTGAAGAATGGCATGCAGCTACCAGAACCAAAAAGGCTAAGTGAAGTAAACAGGGTTGATCATCCCCATTATTGCCCATACCACCAAGCGTCGGGGGACACAATTGAAGACTTGCATTTTTAAGGATTGGGTCGAAAAACAATACAAGTCAGGAGAAATCTCATTGTCTCCTGGCGTGTAAAACGATCAAGCCATGACCGCCAATTTTATACAAACAAAGACCGAGTTATTTCGGGAACTGGCCGCTCTCAATTGTGCACCCTTCCCTGAAAGGGGCAAAAACCACAACAACAATCCAAACGTCCAGCGAGGAACGTTGACAATGAAGGGGTAACGGATGGATGCACAATCCATACGGTCTACATGGTCGGATATGAAGAAACAAACCCTCCTATGCTTCCCAGCCATAGTGATGATATGGTTGACGCTGCCCAATACTGGCTCGGTTCAAATAATGATGAGGATCCTGCTCAAGCTACTAAGCAAAAAAAGCCCATGGTTCTTGGAGAATCAAGTTCAGACGATGAGGATAGCCCAGTCATCATCCCAAAAACTACAGAACAAGCATTATTCCAATGGCTTCAAGAGCAATTTCAAGACCGTGATAAAGAGTTAACCAAGATCCATTCCGAAATCGACAATCTGGTGAATGTTGTGGCAAATCTCGCAACCCGAGTCCTTCAAGTGCAATCACAACAAAATCAAAATTTGGCCCATGAACCAGGGATTGAAATCCCAAATCAGCCAACAGCTATTCCTAATGCATGACTGCGACCAATTGACACGGGACAGAATCAAGGGAAAGTCATCAGCGTATCCCGAAACTCTCCGGGAATCATTTAAAAGAGTTCATATGTTGGAACATGCGGGTCCCGAGTCTTTTCCAAACTTCCAATATAACAAGTCCAGATGTCCGGAAAACAACCGCAAAGGTGGGGCTCCCAAGGACACTGAATTCTCTAATGCAGCTATCGACCAAAATAGGCAAGGAATAATGCCGACCAGCCTCGAAAACGAGTGTTTAGAGGGAGAGGGGGTCACCCCTCGGAGAGAAATTGAATAAGGTCTATTCTTTCAGAAAGGACAGAGTCCGTAAAATATTCTAGGACGTCCTGAGAAACGGTATACAATTGCCTAAATTAAAAAAGACCACATGAAATAAACATGACTGGTGTTCCTTTGAACCGCCCGTATAACAGAATAGTGAGTCATACCATTAAAGACTGTTTGTTTTCAAGAATTGGGTTGAAAAACAATACAAAGAGGGAGTGGTCTCATTGGCCAAATGTAACATTTTAGAAAATGGTAAATATTATTTTGGAATTTATATAATAATATAATATGTTTTATTAAAATAATACCAATTATTGAATTGGAGTATCATAAATATTAGTATATAATTTCGTTTAAACAGGTAGAAATGCTAAAACTAGTATTGGTTTTCCTAATTTTGCAATTAAGGTGCCATGACAAGTTAACAAGGGTTAATATTGTTATTAGGGTTTTTAGTTTTAAAAGTGTGGCTACATTTATATGTCATATTAGAAATGAGAAAGAAGGGGACATGAGAGCATGGGCACACCCATGCCTCCTCCATTCCTCCTAGTTCCCTCCTCTTTCTCTCCTCATTTTCATCATCTCTCATTCTCTCATTCTCATCCTCACAACCCCATGGCTAGCACCCTCACACCCTCGCAATGATCCTTACTCCAAACAACTCAAACCAAACATCAATTTTCTTCACTTTTTCAACTAGAAGCCACAAAGTCATCATAATAGAGACCATCATCATCATCAAGTTTCCAAGTGGCCTCCTACAAGCTTGATCTTCTCCTTCATCTCTTTATATAGGTAAAAATCTTCTTATATCAAGGTTTGCATGTGTTTAGAGTTTCAAACATTAGCTGAGTTTTCAAATTACTTTTTTTTATGTCAAACTAGAATTTTGTGGATGTTTTAGTGTTCAATTGAAACCTGGAGTGAATAGGAGTATCTAGAAATATTTTAGTAGATTACATAGGGTTAAATATAACATTTTGGATGCGTGCACGAAATGCACCATAAGGTTGTGGCCGCTGTTTGCGGCTTAACGTCGGCCAAGTATGGAGTTTGGAGCTGGGGTTTCTTGTAGAGTTCGTATACTTGATATTTAAGATATTGGCATATGCTAAATTGTCCCAAATTCCATGAGTCAAAATCCGGATGTGTTTTACTTAGCTTTTAGACGATGTTTTTAAGGTTTTTGCACTTGATAATCCGTATTTTGAATTCTTGATGCGTTCTTTTGTACCAAAACAGCGAGTCCGGGGAGTAATTCTTGGAAGTTAGCACACGGATGTTGGTTCACGTTGGTCTTATGTTTTAACCTATGGACGTTCATTCGTTACATTGATACCGATTCGGATTCTGATGTGTTTGTTTGGTTATTTTAATGTTAGGTGTGATTGCGAAGACCTCCGAGGCGGCGACGAAACGCGAGACGGTAGTAGAATACAACTAGCGTGATCGCAATCTGTGAATAGATTATATCTACGAATGGAGAATCGGATGGATGGCGTATAGCACTACCGTGAAACATATTGTTTATTTTATCATTGAATGGTTGGAGATGCATGCCACGTATATTTAGGCTTGTTCGTTAATTAGTAAATTATTAATATCGCTCGGTAGGCTTATTATAGATACACTTGGTAGAACACTAGCACAAATACTAATGATTGCCATGTTGCACGATCACAGACTCGCATGTACACTACACATCATTAGTACCGTCATATCACGTAGAACTTGTCATGCTTACGTATCGTAGTAAGATCGACGTTATAACAGGATAATGTTATATAAAAATCATATTGGATGCGCGTACGAGACTTGGAGTCAGTACTAGTCGACGTGCGTACGTGACACGTGATGTCCGTACCGACCATGGAGCGGGTGCGTGAACGAGATGTCCGCACCGGTGCTATGTTTGTACAGGACTAGATGACCGTACTACTTCTATTGTTATGTGCGTACGTAGACTTGATGTCCGTACTATTTATACTATGTGTTTGGGTACGTGGATTAAATATCCGTACCGATCATTATTATGCTATGTGATAATGGAATATTTGATGATTATCGTACGAGGTGAGATTCTGTACAGGATGATATGATGAGGATAGATGATGATTAACCGGATATGGCCCCATTTTTACTTGACTCGTGGAATCTTACTATTTTACCCGTTTGAAAGATTTTACTGATATGTTGGTATTACCCACTTTCTAAAAACAACAATTCGTTTTATATTTTAAAAGTTGATAACGAAAATATGTGCTACTTGGATTTCAAAGGGTATATATGTGTGTTTTAAAATCATCGTAGCCTTCTTATTTTCAAACGTTGTTATACTTTAAAAACATATAAGTGGGAATATTAGAATAAATTACTTATTTATTGTCTTTTACGCTATGCTTACTTTACATGTCATTCGCTCGCGCTTTATTTATCTTATTCGTTATGCTACGCTTTATGATTTCCGCGCGTCATATATTAATGTTATACCTCGGGGGTATGGGATATATATATATATATATATATATATATATCGCTACGCTTATATTACTGGCTTATGCTATGATGTTACCCGTCTGTGATATGCCTAGTTCACACAGACTAAAAGAATACGAGTTTGACGAGATTGATATTACTGTGGATATGAGGTGATATGATATCAATCCTAAGAGATTGAATGTATATATATATAAAAGAATAAAAGAAGATAAAGATGATTCGGACACGGTGGATATAACCAGAAATCCATGATATATGTGTGTGTGATCTCAATCCATGAGAGTGAGGCAGGGAGAGACACGATGTCGGCCGTTGATATATGCGTGATCAATCCATGAGTGATTTAGTTGACACATGATATCTCAACGGATATTATATATGTGCGGGGTCGATATAGATATCCTGCACTGAGATAGAGATTATGTATATGTGGGATCGATATAGATGCCTTGCACTGAAATGAATATTGTATATATGTGAGGGATGAATATAGATGCCATGCACTGATGAGATATATTATGCTATGTATAGTAGCCGGGCAGGACTGGTCTACGAGACAGTACCTGAATATTATTTTCATACATCGATGTATTCTAAAGAGATTTTCTAAGGAGCTATAGTCTCACTATTTTCCACGTGTGTAGAATCGACACAGACTTTTACAAAAGAAAACCCTTTTTTAAATAAATCATTTTCAAAAGGTGGGACGTATATTTTAAACGAGATGCATATCTTTCTTCACAAAACAACGCCCGCTACATGTACCGCTATATATATATCACACGGCTATTTTGAAAGGATTTCGTATACATACATCTTCCGGCTACTTTTATATGATTGCATATGGATGGATGCTATATATATATATATATATATATATATATATATATATATTGATTGTGTTTACGTTGGTCGTGTGCTATAAATATTGCACAATGGCTACAGTGATCGTGATTTGACACTGCTGTATGTACATATGCAGTGAGTTATCAACGATTGATGATTGTTAGCGTTTCATTTTGCATAGTATTGCATTTACTCCACTGACTCACATACTTTCAGATGCTTGTGGTTATGTTGTGTCCGTACCGTGCCAGATATTGATTACTTAATATTGACGTGATAACCATATGCAGATCCATATATTTTACATGTTAGGATAGCGGTACACGAGTTGTACATGAGAGCACTTTATCTTATATTCCATCGCTTGAACTCTAGTTTCGGCGCATGCTTATTTACCCTCCTTGATGTACACATTTATCATGCTTAGTTATTTCACCACTTATCCATACGACTTCTAGCTTGTTATATAATTCTACCTACTAGTAGCCAACCCACTCTCGTTGTGTCATAGTTCTTTGCAGATTTGACCACTTGGATCCATAGTGGCTTATTGGGCACGTTTGCTATCTTTTGGACGTAATTGCGTATATTTGAGTTGGTGGTTTTTTTGTATCGGATTTTGCCTTGTACCTATTTATATCTAGAAATACCCCATCAAAAACCAAGTCTAGTTTTGTTGAGACCTTAGAGTTGTATATTTTGTTGTTGTCGGACTCGAATGGAGTCGACTTAATGTAGATTTATGTTGTTTACTTTCCGCTTTGATGATCCTTCGCCGTTTGGCGTCGTATATTACTGCGTGGTTATGATTCTGCCGTTTAGGCGTTGATTTAGCTCCCATATGTGAGGATACTTGCTATATACTTATCATTGTATTGGTTTTGTTCAAAATTTACAAAGGAGGTGCTGTCCGTTTTTCAAACAATCATTCGAAACAATCTTTAGTTTTTATAAAAACTACTCTAAAACTTTACCTCTACCTATTACTATCCATTTCCTTAATATATGATTTAGATTTCTGGTTTTGGCTTCCTTAGGGTATGATGGATCCACTTGACTTCATGTAATCCTTGTGCCGGTCATGTACCCTTTTTTGGGTCGTGACACTAAAGGCGTGTTAGCAGAAAACCAAGTTACGATCGCCCGCTCCATTCAAATGAAGACCAAAACCCTCGGGGGGCAAACGGCTCAATCGCCCGCTTCAGAAAATGAACCAGCCCACCACAGTTTCTATGAAACACACGTACACGTTTCTCCAAAAAGACAGAGAGCATTGAAGCACCGTGAGATCAAAGTCCAATGATTTTGAATAACCGCATAACGTCGGCCCCTAAGTCGATAAACTGGGAGCAGACGACCCCTACGTCGTTAAATTGGGAACATACGACCCCTATGTCGCTAAACTGGGAGCAGTCGACCCCTACATCCTTAAACTGAGAGTGTAAGAAAAAAAGTGTAAATAAATAAATAAAAAGCCGAAATGATAGGACAACCGTGAATAAATAACCGAAATGATAAGGCAATTGCGACCTTCGCAATAAGAAAAGTTGAAATATAAAGCAATTGGGGTAAAATAAAAATCTCCAACGGCGAATGATGAGTCGCTCCTGACACTATCCCAATGTAGCCATGCAAACGCCAACCCAAAACCAAAATCCAAATCCCCTAAATTCTCCTAGTCCTACGGCCGGTCCCCAAACGGACTACTGTATACAATGCACGGGCACAATAACTGTAACATCATAGTTCGATCATACGTTTCTTTTTCTTTTGGATATATTGGGTTTTGTTTTATTTTTATTATTATAACTTGGAGTTTAATACTTTTAATCAAGATATATACATATAATTATGGTTTTTCAAGTTTGTTAAATATGCATATTATTAGTATTTAAATATTTATTTGTCTAACACTATTTTATAACCATATTATATTTTAGTATCATAGTTTAAACAAAACATATTTTATTTGGTCTTTCTTTAAACAATACATATATATAAGATTTTACCCCTTTTTAAATTCTATTTATAAGATATTTTATCTTACGATATTTATTTGGTTAAAATATTTAATTTTGAAAAGTCATGAAAGCCCCTGTTAAATCTTTTAACCATATAAATATTTTTCCTAAACTAACAACTCAATTTTCTCTCTCCAATCACCATATGTCTCACCTGATAACTTTATTCTTTTAAACAAATATTATTCTCTCTCTCCAAACAAATATCTTTTCCAATAGATTTCTTTCTTCCCGTATTCTATTCTATCTACATATATTTTTCTATATCACTAACTATATTTCATCAAACCCCCGCTCTTTCTATATATATTCCCTAACAAAATCTTTCTCTCTCCAATCTAATCTAATCTCTCTCAGCAGATTCTCTTTCTCAAATCTACTCTCTTTAATTATTTTTCTACAAACCTATATACATACATACATATATATAATTGAAGATATTTTGTTATGATAATTTAACTGAAAATATATTTTAGTTGTTTGATATCATAAAATCCTATATATATAACTAATTATATTTATTTTCATTAACCCATAACCATATACATATCTACATATATTTTCACTATAAACTAATATGTATATATACAACTTTTCTAATATTTTATAGAAGTATATAACAATCCATCATATCTCTCTTTTATAAAATCAAATCCAAATCTCATCCATCAGAATATTTCTCTCTCCAATTATAATAATCTCTCCAATCTTTATCTTTCTTCCCTATAAATAACAGCCTAATTATTATCATCTCTCCCCTTCTCATATAAATCAACCTTCTCTTTTTCCCATCATAATATTTTCTTCTTCAAAATTAGCCGAGCAATCAAACCTTGGAGTTGTTCTTTGTGTCGTCGTGTTTATCTGTCTCCAAGACAAATACTCTTACTCTTTTATTTTTTTTAGTCGATGCAACATCGGTAATTCTCTGAATAAATTATTAACTTACAATATTTAAATAAAATTGTAATATTCTGCCGCTTTATTAATATATCTTATAATACTTGTACATATGATGAAAACCCTACGATCTAGAATACATATTAATCCTTTCATCAAGTGAACTGTAAAAGTGCAAGCGCTGTAAATGTGGTTTAATATATAAAAAGCTTTATAAATAATTATATGTTTCTGTTGCAACAATATTGGTATACACTAGCATGCAAAATGTCAACACTTATATCCTAATCTAAAACATAAAAATATACCATTATTACTGTTAATCAATAAACGCTTTGGGCTTAATATTTTATATATATAAATTAAACTTTCTACACTATCACTCCTTATGATATCGCTGCACTCTATGTGCCCTAATCATATAAATTATTTTGATACTATAATTTGTATTAATATTTTCTATTATCACATGATTATAAAACTTATTATTAGCACTTACATGATGATTAGTCAATCTGTCATTTATTTTATCTTACTTACTATTATCTCGTAATTATATTATTACCACTATCCGCTTTATGCATCTGAAATTTGTCATTCCTATTTAACTATATTAACCCTTTAAAACCATATTTCAGTTTATTATTCTTTTCAATAAATAAACCCGGATGTTAAATACAGATACTTGCATATTTATGTTGAGTCGTGTTTACATTTTTGATCTTATCATATCCTATCATCTATATTTAACATTTTACTTGAGACTATCATTGTCGGCATGCTTGAGAAATCTTAACATGCTATTCTTGTTTATGGACACTATCATTTTATAACTATTGTACTTGACATGCCATGACTACTCATTGTTCTAGACTACTCGTATTAAAACGAGTTCTCTAATTTGAATGCTAAATTACATGACATGACACAATCTATACTGTCTACAAGTTTCTTTTCCATACAATTACCATACCACAAGTTCCTGTCTTTTCAGCATTCTTAATTAGTGATTTAGTTTTTATCATAGTAGATATAAATACGCGGGTGTTGGGGTAGTCTGAGTGTGCGTTCGTACAACAGGATCTCAGGAGTCCCATGCCGGCAACTCGTACCGGGCTATATCGGTCTCATGTTTACAGCTCGTACCGGGCTATATTGGTCTCATGTTTACAGCTCATACCGGGCTCTATCGGTCGCTTGTTCATTCCACAGTTGGGCCCGTGTTTCCTAGCCCCTGGGGTACCACTCTTGGGTTAGAAATACTCCTGCAGAGGTTGACATACACACTCGAGCTTACGATAGGGTAGTTTACCTTTTAGTGACCAGTTAGGTTATGACTTGACCTCTTTATATGTTGGTTTCATAGTATTAACGCATCTATTTATATATATATCTGTTTTACTTGCGCACACGGGCTTCACTACATTCATATATTCATGATATCATACTATACACACCTTATACGTCGAGTACTTGCTGGGGTGTTCTGACATCCCTGAGATTTGCCATCTCAGGTTTAGAGACAGATTTTCAGACCGAGCAGGATCGCAGCGACTATCAGAACTTTACCGAAGATCAGTAACCCGTAGGTTTATTTTCCTTTTCTGCTATATCAGATCTTTAATTGCATCAATTATCTAGTGGACCCATTTTTAGTATTCCTTGTGGTTTCATTGCAGCATGATTATCGGTATTATTCCTTTTGGTATTGGATTTTATTTTTGACAGGTTAATCTAGACAGCCTTATGTGACTATGAAAGGATCTTTCCTTACCGTAGATAGCACGGCTGGCCTTCATCGCTTTCCGTATTCCGTATTTCGGAAAGCGGGGCGTGACAAGGTTTTGTTGGTATCAGAGCCCAGACTGACATCAAAGTTAGTCTTGGTTCTACCGATCTTTTAGGTTAGAATCACATGTATAGGTTCTCCCTAGTGTGTCATGCTGTATATTCCTTTGATTCTGATTGTAGTATTCGGGCGACTGAGATAGAATTACATTATTGTACCATGTACTGCGGCATGGTTACAATACGTTATTCTGTTTGAGTAACTTAGAGTTCTACCTGATTTGTTTCCACTGATTTGATTTCCTTTCCCATGCCGATTTTTCGAGCCCAAACCGTGACTCTTAATACCCTTATTTGCTTCTTAGATCCTTAATTTTTCTTACCCATCTATTTTCATTGATCCTTGTAATTAATTCGCGATCTTGTATTTTCGTTCTTCAAATTTCGAGGATGAAATTTTTGTAAGGTGGGTAGGATGTAACATCCTAGTTCGATCATACGTTTCTTTTTCTTTTGGATATATTGGGTTTTGTTTTATTTTTATTATTATAACTTGGAGTTTAATATTTTTAATCAAGATATATACATATAATTATGATTTTTCAAGTTTGTTAAATATGCATATTACTAGTATTTAAATATTTATTTATCTAACACATTTTATAACCATATTTATATTTTAGTATCATAATTTAAACAAAAGATATTTTATTTGGTATTTCTTTAAACAATACATATACATAAGATTTTACCCCTTTTTAAATTCTATTTATAAGATATTGTCTTACGATATTTATTTGGTTAAAATATTTAATTTTGAAAATTCATGAGAGCCCATGTTAAATCTTTTAACCATATAAATATTTTTTCTAAACTAACAACTCAATTTTCTCTCTCCAATCACCATATATGTCTCACATAATAACTTTATTCTTTTAAAACAAATACTATTCTCTCTCTAAACAAATATCTTTTCCAATAGATTTCTTTCTCCCCGTATTCTATTTTATCTACATATATTTTTCTATATCACTAACTATATTTCATCAAACCCCCGCTCTTTCTATATATATTTCCTAACAAATCTTTCTCGCTCCAATCTAATCTAATCTCTCTCAGCAGATTCTTTCTCAAATCTACTCTCTCTTTAATTATTTTTCTACAAACCTATATACATACATACATATATATAATTGAAGATATTTTGTTATGATAATTTAACTGAAAATATATTTTAGTTGTTTGATATCATAAAATCCTATATATATAACTAATTATATTTATTTTCATTAACCCATAACCATATACATATCTACATATATTTTCACTATAAACTAATATGTATATATACAACTTTTCTAATATCTTATAAAAGTATATAACAACCCATCATATCTCTTTTTTATAAAATCAAATCAAAATCTCATCTTATCAGAATATTTCTCTCTCCAATCATAATAATCTCTCCAATCTTTAACATCTTTCTTCCCTATAAATAACAGCCTGATTATTATCATCTCTCCCCTTCTCATATAAATCAACCTTCTCTTTTTCCCATCACAATATTTTCTTCTTCAAAATTAGCCGAGCAATCAAACCTTGGAGTTGTTCTTTGTGTCGTCGTGTTTATCTGTCTCCGAGACAAGTACTCTTACTCTTTTATTTTTTTTAGTCGATGCAACATCGGTAATTCTCTGAATAAATTATTAACTTACAATATTTAAATAAAATTGTAATATTCTGCCGCTTTATTAATATATCTTATAATACTTGTACATATGATGAAAACCCTACGATCTAGAATATCTATTAATCCTTTCATCAAGTGAACTGTAAAAATGCAAGCGTAATAAAATAACTTTTAACATGTAAATGTGGTTTAATATATAAAAAGCTTTATAAATAATTATATGTTTCTGTTGCAACAATATTGGTATACACGGGCATGCAAAATGTCAACACTTATATCCTAATCTAAAACATAAAAATATACCATTATTACTGTTAATCAATAAACGCTTTGGGCTTAATATTTTATATATATAAATTAAACTTTCTACACTATCACTCCTTATAATATCGCCGCACATTATGTGCCCTAGTCATATAAATTATTTTGATACTATAATTTGTATTAATATTTTCTATTATCACATGATTATAAAACTTATTATTAGCACCTACATGATGATTAGTCAATCTGTCATTTATTTTATCTTACTTACTATTATCTCATAATTATACTATTACCACTATCCGCTTTATGCATCTGAAATTTGTCATTCCTATTTAACTATATTAACCCTTTAAAACCATATTTCAGTTTATTATTCTTTTCAATAAATAAACCCGGATGTTAAATACAGAAACTTGCATATTTATGTTGAGTCTTGTTTACATTTTTGACCTTATCATCTCTTATCATCTATATTTAACATTTTACTTGAGACTATCATTGTCGGCATGCTTGAGAAATCTTAACATGCTATTCTTGTTTATGAACACTATCATTTTATAACTATTGTACTTGACATACCGTTTCTACTCATTGTTCCAGACTACTCATATTAAAACGAGCTCTAATTTGAATGCTAAATTACATGACATGACACAATCTATACTGTTTACAAGTTTCTTTTCCATACAATTACCGTACCACAAGTTCCTGTCTTTTCAGCATTCTTAATTAGTGATTTAGTCTTTATCATAGTAGCTATAAATACGCGGGTGTTGGGTTAGTTTGAGTGTGCGTTCGTACAACAGGATCTCAGGAGTCCCATGCCAGCAGCTCGTACCGGGCTATATCGGTCTCATGTTTACAGCTCGTACCGGGCTATATCGATCGCTTGTTCATTCCACAGTTGGGCCCGTGTTTCCTAGCCCCTGGGGCACCACTCTTGGGTTAGAAATACTCCTGCAGAGGTTGACGCACACACTCGAGCTTACGATAGGGTAGTTTACCTTTTAGTGACCAGTTAAGTTATGACTTGACCTCTTTATATGTTGGTTTCATAGTATTAACGCATCTATTTATATATATCTGTTTTACTTGCGCACACGGGCTTCACTACATTCATATATTCATGATATCATACTATACACACACCTTATACGTTGAATATTTGCTGGGGTGTTCTGACAATCCTGAGATTTGCCATCTCAGGTTTAGAGACAGATTTTCAGGCCGAGCAGGATCGCAGCGA
The DNA here is from genome assembly GCA_030015575.1 of Agapanthus africanus. Taxonomy (NCBI): domain Eukaryota; kingdom Viridiplantae; phylum Streptophyta; class Magnoliopsida; order Asparagales; family Amaryllidaceae; genus Agapanthus; species Agapanthus africanus. The sequence goes on along the minus strand of CM057346.1, from coordinate 574,440,026 downwards.
CTATCAGAACTTTGCCGAAGATCAGTAACCCGTAGGTTTATTTTCCTTCTCTGCTAGTATTTAGTATGTGCGCCCTTATGGGACATTAGGACTTATGTATCTCTTTTGGATCTTATTTTATTTCGAACCTATTGTATCAGATCTTTAATTGCATCAATTATCTAGTGGACTCATTTTTAGTATTCCTTGTGGTTTCATTACAGCATGATTATCGGTATTATTCCTTTTGGTATTGGATTTTATTTTTGACAGGTTAATCTAGACAGCCTTATGTGACTATGAAAGGATCTTTCCTTACCGTAGGTAGCACGGCTGGCCTTCGTCGCTCTCCGTATTCCGTATTTCGGGAAGCGGGGCGTGACAATAACCCCCATCCCAACCAAGTTCCACTATGTTTCCCTGCAAGTCCAACACTTCGCGCACGACGTACACAGTCTATGGACATAAACGAGCTAAATCACCCATGTCCCACCACAATCACCAGCCCTGCGGCCGGTCTCCGCCATTGGAATATACTCCATTTGAAAAAACCCACTCATGTGTCCTCACGATACATTAGAAGAACGGCGCTTGCAAAATCCTCTCAACTCGTAAGAAAAACACAACTTTGTGGGATCCTTATGACCCACAAGGAAGAAGCACATTTAGGGATCCTCACGACTCCTAAGGAAAAAATACACCTACGAGATCCTCTCAACTCATAGGGAGAAAATACTACTATAAGACCCTTACAGCTCATAAAATTGAAAAGTCATGGATGACAGGAACATAAACCTCTCATAAACCGTCGCTCCCTAACAGGCAAAGGCAAATGATGAATTGCTCCAGGCACCTATGCTCCAGTGTTAGCAACGCTAATGCTGGCCCAACCCCAAAATTCTAAGCTTTCAATCCAAAAGACCCCTAAATCTTTAAACTGGGAAAGATGATCCCTAAGTCATTAAACTGGGAACGACGAAAATCCCCTCACGGCAAATGATGATTCGCTCATGGTACCATATTCCAGTGCAGCGATGCTGATGCTAAATAAAAATCCAAATCCCACATTCTAAATCCCACACGGCAATGTCTCAAATTCAAAAGTCCCGCTAAATAAGGCAGGAATCGGACAAATCAAACTAAAATCCCATCCGGAAGTGTTTCAAAGCCCAAAAGTCCTGCCGGATAGAATGGAACCTCCCAAAACAAAACAAATCAATTAATTCCAACGACCTCTACGTCCAAAAAAGCGACACTCCGTCTCGGGGAAATGTCAAAGAGACACTCCGCCTCGGGATATGTCATACGCCGACACTCCATCCCGAAGAAACGTCAAACAATGACACTCCGCCTCGGAGATACACCATACAAGTTGCTTTTTTGGCCCTCATTTGTCGAGGGGCAGGCACCCAGCGAATCCTAGACCGACATTCCGTCTCGGGGAAACGTCAGACAGTGACACTATCTCTGGGGAACGTCAAATAGACACTCCGTCTAGAGGATACGTCATACGCTGACACTATCTTGAGGAAACGTCAAACAGTGACGCTTCGCCTCGGGAATACATCATACGCTGACACTCCGTATTGGGTTGGGAAATGTTCGACAGTGACGCTTCGTCTTAGGAAAACGTTAAACAGACACTCTGCCTCGGGGATACGTCATACGCCGACACTCCGTCTCGAAGAAACGTCAAACACACTCCACATCGGGGATACGTCATACACCGATACTTCGCCTTGGGAAAACGTCAGACAGTGACACTCTGTCTCGAGGAAATGTCTAACACACTCCGTGACGGGGATACGTCAAATAGCAGACACTCCGTCTCGGAGATACGTCAAGCATCAACCGTCAACATCATAAAAAAGACAGTGCCAGCCTCCCAAAAGCGAAACCAAATCAAGTCAACCTCCACGCGAAAGAAAATCTATCAATTTCATGCATACGACTCGTATATGTAGTCAGCATTCACTGATGGAGGCACTTTGTTGGGGTCAAAAATTACACCATGGTTGACCAAGTTAAGTCAAAATCAACGCCAAGCAAGCGGACCCGAGCCCAATTCAAGACCGAGCATAGCAAATGCCGGCTCCATGCCAAAGGAAGGGAAATAAATTAGTTTAAATGCAAATTTTAGAAATAAATGTATGAAAAATGGGCAAAATGCCAAAATTTTGTAAACCCCATAGCTTATGTGCAAAAAGAAATAAGCACATGAGACATGGGGAGAGACAAGTGTCATTTGAAAAAGCCCAAGAGGGGTATATGTAAAGTGCGTAGCCTATAAAAGGCAAACATGATAAGAATCAATAACTTTCATTCTCTCCATCTTTCAAGGGTTATGTCCCTCCTCCTTCCTCGGGTTTTAAATCTTCTTTTTTTAAATTAAATCAACAGTTTAACTCTTATTTTCCCGAAAAAAATAGTTTTTCACCATAACGGACGTTCAAATTTTTCATCAAATCTCTAAAAGGGGAGAATTTTTAAATCTCATTATCCTTTTCTTCAAAATCTAACAAAAGAAGGGGAAGGAGTCTCATCTCCAAAAATCTAAAATTATGGAGGATCCAAGGCTCAAGGGAGAAAAAGACGCCCCCTCTCATCATCTCCGAAAATCTTTTCTTTAGGAGTTTTAACTCCGAATTCCGAAAAATAAAAATCATTCTTTTTCTAGGAGTTTAACTCCAAAGTTCCTAAGGAGTTCAACTTCCAGCCCAAGTACTAAGCTCCTTCCGCTAGTGTGCCACGCGGCCGCGTGCCACCCGCGTGGCCCGCTGCGCACAGCCCAGCGCGCGACCCGTTGATGCCCAGCGCCGCATGCCGCTCAAGTGGCCCGCTGCGCCAGCTAACGCCTAATGGCCAATGCAGGGCAAGTGACCAGCTGGGCTAGTGACATGCCGTCTCACGCGTCCTTAGAACGCTCCTCATCCTTCTTTTTCTCGCTTTTCATACTCAAAAAAATTTTAACGAGATGCTGCGCAGCACCCCGTAAGAGGGCTGTTGGCCCCTTGACCCCAGCCCGCTATTCCGATAGCAGGACCTCATAAACTCTGTGAGACCCCCGATATGTTCAAAATATCTTCAAAACACAACACGTGCGCACTGCACATTGAGTTCACATGACCAATTTGACCCGTCGATCGAAGATTCCCTCGCTCCAAAAATAAAGGGTAATTAACGGCGGTTGAGTACGTGGCTGCCAAAAATTCGGATCATCACAATCAACAAACCCCGGCATGCCCCAGACAGGGGAATCTGTATACGCCGGGCAAACGTGCGAATTCATATCTCAATAAGATGACAAAAAACACTCTACATATATATATATTTAAAATTTAAAAACGTGGTTGAAAAGATATTTTATTTGTGGAGGTAATATTTGGAAAGAGAAGATTTTTCTTGGAAAGATAGAATATTATTTAAAATTTTAAAATATTAAAAAGTTAGCATAGGTTTCTAAAATTACAATAAACTCTAAAAAAACTTTTCCTATTTTTAATAACTTTTTTTAGGAAAAAGAGACCATCGTCTAAGATACACAGTAGATTGTAAATTTTGCAGGGCTCAAATGAGTTAATATTATAATATTGGAGTAGAGATACCCAATAAAATATATTGCCAAAAGAATAATTAATTAGCAAAATACATGATAGTTTCATAGATAGATAATCCCAGAATATTTGTCAAAAAATCACAACTAATTAGAGAATATTATCAAACATATTAGAGGCCAAGGATTTTTAGTTGGCGATTAACTGCTCAGAAGTAACAAACAAAAATGGAAATGTTCGAATATTTCCTTATGGTTTCAAGAAAAGAAAGTCTGAATTTTGTCATTTTTAATTGCCATTATTTACCTAATTAGATAAAAAAAAATTGTCAAATAAAATAATGATTTTCTGATTATTAATATGGAAATAAATGGTAATTTTTGCGAGTAATTTAGAAAAATAATACATGGTTAAATTTAAAAAAGCATAAAATTACAATCTACATATTGTCAACATATTCGGTTATCAAAAATATCAAGGCAAATGGGATTGAAGAATAATTTTTCGAGAGAGAATTTTATTGAACCAAATATTAGAAAAGAAAAAATAAAGAGATAAGAAAGAAAATAGATCAGAAAATAAACATGCACTTCATGTCTTCTTCTAATTTTGGATCGTTTTTCTTTTGCCTTTTTTGTGAAAGAGAAAGATGATGGGTTGATTTGCTATGTTCTCTAGTGTTATTGTTTCTTGGAGGAAAATTTAGCTTTTGCTTTATAAGCTAAAAGATTATAGAACATCCTAGAAGGTCATTTGAATTTTGAATTTTGGTCTTTTGAACTTCCCAAAAGATTAATTTGCATGGGGAAAGGAAAAGCAAATAAATATTTTTATTTACTTATTTAGGGCTGAGGTGGATAGCCTAGCATCTCAGCTTTGTTTTTATGATTTTTGTTCTTTTTTTGAGTTTTTTCTTTCCAAAAAATAACATAATGCCACATCACAACCCTAAAGTTTAGGTTATAATAGTAAGATTATAGCTTTCGGTTAAAAAATACTTAATTTCCTTCGAAAATATCCGAGCACTTTTAAATTTATGCAACCATATGTTTGACTTAATTGTTGTAACGTTTTCAAATGAAACTAAAAAGCTCTTAGATGGAACTATAAACTTTGCAAGTGGAACTATTAATCTACCAAGTGGAACTATTGATTTAGAATGAATTTTCATTAAGGATTTCTCCGGATGTTACTATTTGTTCTTAGATGTTACTATTTGTTTACTACATGGGGCTTTCTGTTTACTAAATAGGACTTTCTGTTGACCAAACGAGACTTTCTAAATGGGACTTTTTGATGTGGACTTGATCCAAAATATGTCAGATTGGTGCTCATTTAAAAGAGAATTTCAATACGAATCCAATAAACCAAGTTTGAGTTAACTCTGACATCGTATGTGAAAGTTATAAGAAAATTTAGTTAGAGATTTATTTTACCACGAATTGGACCAATCGGGACGCGACGCATGTCTCTTTCAACAAGTATGTTTGCAGCTTTACAACCGGTCTTTTCCACCTGGAAATATTGACCGTTGGATTTAAGATGGATGGACAACATAATTTACAAATTTTACTTTCTATTTTGTTCCACTGGATCATGACGCATTACTAAAATGAAAGAGAGGTAGAATCTTATCAGCCTAAGTTTAATCCAGGCCTAGAAGAAAAGCATAGGATTCATACCCCAAAAGTGAAAAGGGCGAGATACAACACTGGAATAACTAGCATTACTTCAGTAACAATTTTATTCATCTTTATTAAAGGTCGCAAACTCTCAAGCTTATACATAAAAGTTCTCAAAATCAATCCCAAAATTACACCTTTGGTCTCACAGAAGAATACTAAAGAACCCATAGAAACAAGATTCTAAATTTTAAGAAGCTAATGTAAAATTTTGGAAACTGCCCAAATTGAATTAATATTGCAGGAACTTAATTCAATGGAAATAAGTGATTTAAAACAAAAAAGACAGATGTCCCATTACAAACCTAGATATTTAACAAAAATAACTGCATTTAAGCAGCAATGCTCAACAAAATTATGTCAACATATCAAATCAAAATCGAAGCAATGACAGTTAAATCCACAATAACCTATCAAATTAGCACAAAAATACAAGAAATTATTTCATGGTCACAAATTTAAAAATGAGAAATTAAGTGTAAATCTAAGAAAATCATGAGCAAACTTCGGGATCAAAACAAACTGAAATTAGCTAATATGGCGCCGACTCCCTTCGATTCGAACTTGATTACAATAAAATTAAGTCTAAATGAGCGATAAATCAAAAAAATCCACAAATTCCTGAATCTCTCACCTAATATGCACTAAATTAACCCAAAAAACTTAGATTTCTGCGATTCAATAGCAAAGACTACTTAAAATGCAAATCAACGGCAAATGCCCAAATCATCGAATAAAAAGGTGATTTTTATCATCATCGCTAACCTAAAAACGAGCGATCGATCACTCCCGAAATCCAAAAAAGATAAAAAAACGATCTTTTTCTACAAAAACTTAAACAACAAAAAAGTACCTAAAATCACCAAATAGGAATCGAGCGAAACTCGATTTCAACCGCCGCCGCGAAAATCGCCGACGAGGGGCGAGTGATCCATGGATGTCGAAGCGCGTGAGCAAGGGTTTCGTGTTCAAAATTCCGCCAAATCCTCCGATTTCTAGAGAGAGATAATGGCGCTTTTTATTAGGGTTTTTAGAGAGAGGAAGAGAGGCGGGGTCAATTTTGTTCTTAACGTCGTTGGGGCCATTTGCATTTCAACCCCTTCAAAATTTAGTTATATGAGTGACTGAAATTGCAAAGGAAATTATTTTACACACACGGTTTTCCTTGCACAGATTTTATTCTTAAATTAGTTTCTCGGTTTGAATGTAGAAAACAGTTTTCTCATATACTCTGTACATATACCTCGTGAGTGTCTTTATCGTTCCTTCATCTTTTGTTTAATAGCCAATAAAAACAAAATCTGTTAATGGTGATAACCAAAGACGAAGGGTGTGATTTGCAAACAAAAAATTTTATACCTTTTGGATTAAGTAAATATGGAAATTAGCTGCAGTGATATGTAGAAATAGCGTAATTTTTCCGGAAAAATCTACTATGCGAGGACTTGTATGGTGCATAGCCCTTGGATGGGCTCCTCCCACATACAAGACATATCCAAGGGCTCTAGAGGGGATTGCACTATGCAAACCCTTCCAGAATAGATTTCTCAATTTTTACCCCTCCTCATTGTCTTCCTGGAATGATTATTTCGTTTTTCGCTTTCCACGGTGTCATAGGAAGCAAGCAATAGACGGCCTAATGTAGCTAAATCCTCTGTCGTTCTTCCACCAGCTTCACATCCATCCGTCGAAAAGCTCCACGGTCATGAGTTGGGCCTTGTTGGAATATGTAGTTTTTCTTGCAACTCTTCTAACAATTTTTTGCTGCAAAAAAAAGAAGCTTGTTTCTGGTGGTGGGATGGTTGAGACTTGAAATGTTATTTTGATTTTCGCTGGAATCCGAGGCAAGAAAAATTCTCGTGATTTTGATGATACGAAGCCAAGTGAGAGATCATATAAGGTTTAGAATTGATAACCAGGCAGCTACCAAAATCTTATTGTTTTAATGTGGCTTGCAAGACTGTGAATCGCTTTTTGGTTTTAATATGAGATTGATACTGGTTAATGCAAACCCTCGGTAGCTATTTCCTAGTATAACACACATACACTTTGTGTATCCAGATGATAAATTATTTCAATGCTAACATAACTGCATCACAATAACATTTATAGACAAAATTTGCAAAAATAGTGTAAAGGTAATGAGAGGATGAATAAAATCAACACGGCAACAAAACAGCAAAGAACAACTTCTTTATTGCAATATTATTTTCCAAAAAACTTTATAAGAAGTGCCACTTTATAATTGTATAATTTCCTCTTTAAAATGAAAAGTTCGCTGGTACGATTTTCGAATGGGTCATATAAAAAAAACTATAAGAAGTACAAGAGGGAGGAAGGGTGCTTTCCAATCAATTAACATACCATTTCATCTATTGATCCTTATTTGCGTGTCCAATGGATGTTTTCAAGTTATCAATGATGTCCGCGGTTCATAATTCCGAAACGTGTTTTTTCCCTTCTTCGTTCCCTTTTGTATGGCATGCTTATGGGCACCAAAAAGAAACCTGAAATATTTTTAAGCTTTTGTTAATACTTCATTAAGACTATACAAAAATGCAACAAGGACTTGAATTATAATCATGGCACCAAAAATATATATAAGCTAAGCATATTCAATATTACTAGCCACCTTTTCCCTAAGGTGGGGTGGTTTCTTCGCCTCCTTTCCCCGCTTTAGTATCTCCATGGGATCATACTTTAAGGCTAAAAAACTGGCAATATTTTAGTGTGTAGGGCGTTTTTTGTCATCCCATTAAGATGAGAAATACGCGTCGCTTGTCAGGCGCATCACAGATTCCCCTGCCTACAGTAGACCAGGATTTATTGACTGTTAGGATCCGAATCTCCGGCAGCCGCAGACTAAGCTGCCGTTAATTACCCCTCGCCTTTGAAGCGAAAGAACCTCCGATTGACAGGTCAAACCGGTCATGCGTGCTCAATGTGTCGTATACATATGTTGTGTTTTGAAGGGTTTTGGATATATCGGGGGCCTTGCAGAGTTTACGGGGGGCCCGCTACCCGGATAGCAGGCTAGGAGTCGAGAGAGCTAGCAGCCCCTTGCAGAGTGTGAGGCAACACCCCGTTAGAAAAATTTTCTAACGGAAGAGATATTTTTAGCGTGGAGTGTATGGGAAAAGAGGGGCGAGGAACGTCCTAAGGACGCGTGCTTGGGAGTTGAACTCCAAGGGACTTTGGAAACTCCCAAAAAATAGAGAATTTTTATATTTATGGAGTTAAACTTCCGAAGGATTTTGAGTGGAGTTAAACTCCAAAAAATTTGGATTTGGAGTTAAGCTCCTAAAAGATCTGGATTAGGAGTTAAACTCTTTTAAAGATTTGGGTCTTAAAGTTGAACTCTCCAAAGATCTTCGGAGGTGATCAAAGTCCGTATTAATTGATGCAATGCGTAATTCAATAAAAATTCTATAAAGAATCAAAAAATCGTTTTTTAGTTTAAGCGCGGCACTGCAACAAATACGGGTTAGTCATTTTTTAGCGTTTGCTAGCGAACTTGCAAAGAATCCTGCAAAGAATAGTATATTGGATGCGTCGGATTTAAGAAGAAGGTGTTAGTAATGTACGTACCGTTAAGTTTTTGGGTTAGGAAACCCCCGTTGAATCAAATCCGGTAAGCTTGAAAAGTTCGATTGCGCGGGTCAAACTACCCGGATCTTTGGCACTGTACTTTGCAATCACCTTAGCCTTGAACGTACACTTTGCTCCCCACAATCGCAGTTTGCAAATCCGCAAAAATCTGCACTCTTGCCCACAAAAATGATCAAAAAAAAGATTTATATATATATATATATACAAAAAGAATATTAATCCGAATAACAAGAAAGAAAATACGATACCGTCTCCCCGGCAACGGCGCCATTTGATCGCACGCTTTTGGCGTGTCGGATGTTCAAAATTCTAAAGTATAACCGCGATCAGGACGGTGTCGCTTTGCAGCTAGCCGGGTGAGCACGGGTCGATCCACAGGGAGATGGTTGTATTTCCGTTCTTGCCTTAGACGAGTCAATAAAGAATTTGTGTGTGTTTGTTCAGTCTAACCTAGGTGTATTATTTGCAAGTATAAAGTTGTTAAGAAAAGATACGAAAATGTAAGCTAAAGAAATCCGTACTCAAAACCTTTGAGCCGAGTCTTGACCAGTTGAAGCTAGAGCAATCGGCAACAACGTGGATTAGGGGATTTAAGCGCGGTATTCGTGGAATCCGGCTTATTTACCCTTGTCCTTCCATTCTTGTCTCTTGCTTTCGCCTCCGGCCAAACCGAATGCAACCGGTCGCGGTTAGGAATCACCGTTACCTTGTTAGGGTAGGGTGCCTAACGGAGCGCTTGCGTAACGTTTGGACGGAGTTCAATGGAAAATAACGGGAAAAGGAAATGAGCAAAGAAATGTTAACTTACAATATCGTATTGATTCTTAACAACAACAATAATTACAACCATTCATAAAATGAACAAAAAGGAGAGAACAAAAAGAACAAAGAAAAGAAAAGATTACAAGTAAGTAAGTGCATGGAATTAAATTGCAAGCAAGTAAGCAAGATAATAAAAAGCAAGTAATAAAAAGCGAGAAAGAAAACTAGAAACTAGAACTCAAGACAAGCATGGGATCAATAGCCAACCCTTAAACTTGCAAGCTCAATTAAGAGGTTGCAAGATCAAGAGAAGGGTAAAGAACGCATGTGAAATGAAGCACTAATTCCATAAGGAAATACAACCCTTGAGATCAATAACTAACCCTTAACCTTTCAAGCTCAATGAAGAGATTGAAAGATCAAGAGGAAGCAAAAATCTCAAGGGGAAGCTAAACAAACAAGAATGATACAAAAACCCTCATCTTCATTAACATCCACTCAATGCTCTCACTACATTTTCATGGAGGAAGAATGAAGAAGAAGAAGAAGAAGAAGAAAACTAAAACTTTACTAAAACCTACAAAAGAGGCACAAAGAATTCCCCCTTTGGTTTGGCTCAGTTCTGGGGTATTTATAGGAGGGGAACTGGAAACCTAGGGCAAGAATCTACCCCTACAAGAAAAGACCAACATGCCCCTGAAAAACGACAACGAGAGGAGACTAAATGGCCGCGGTTCCGCGGCCTAAGCGTGCTTATGCCGCGGAACCGCGGCCGTTTAGAGGAGTTAGGTCATGAAATTTGGTGGTTTTCCTTAGTTTTTAGTACTCATCAGTGTGGTATATGACTTTTTCTCAGAAACTCTTCCCATTTCTTCCAGAATTTCAGTAGATCAAAAGGTGATGTGATGTGGATCTTTTGCCATGATTTCCTCGATCTCCGCGTAGATTTCTTGGATCTTGTGTTGACATTGAGCTTTGTGCACGAAAATGACATCGATTTGCCATTTTGTCCCTTAAACTGGTGTGTGGCAACATACGGATAGAGCGCGGAGACCCGTGTTTTATCTGTTGTTGGCAGTAATCCGGAATTTGATGTACTTTTCCATGAATTTCACTGTTCAGAGCCGAGAACCTGTATTCTGCAAATATGTAGCAAACACTGATCAAAAGCACCTGCCTATAAACAAACGAGCGTAAGAATGGGCGGTATAAAATGCAATATTCTGGTATGAACAAATACCCCCAAACTTAAATTTTGCTCATCCCGAGCAAAACCAATTATTCACAAAAATAAAATCCTAACCGCACTTTCGCAGGGAACGCGATTGCACTGAGCACGTGCAACAAGCCGTTAAACCTCTAGGTGTCCCTAGTAGGAGGAGTGTTGTCTCCTGAGGGTTTTCAGCGGATTACAGCCACAAAATCCCGTCAAGCTAGTGTCATAAGCTAACATCGATTCTACTCCTACAGTTTAGTATTTACGTTAGAAACTCTATCATCCTAAGTTAGAAATATCTAACCCTTATATTTCACACCTCCTATCTGTTTAACTTTAGATCCTATACGTTCCAAAAAAGTTTAGAAAGATGTTGGTTCTCCTGAGTTTTCCTTCTAAAGTGCGGCCTCAAATCAGGGATTTTTATCAACTTTACAGAAAACACAAGTCTTATTCTTTATTTCTATCTCTTATCCAAACATCAATTGTATACCCCTACTTGTGTGTATATTTGCACCCCTACACTCAAGAATTCAATTCAAGCTATAATACCCTTACCCTAATACCTAATACTACTTCTTTTCATTTAATGATGGACGGATTTGCTCACACACCATTCATGCGACTATTAATGCTTCTTGAGGCACTAATGACCGATTACTGAATGTGTGAACTTTAAAGCGTAAATAGCAGTTTCCAAGTCTTGACTTTATTCATTTTTCTTTTTATTTTTTTCTTTTTCTTTTTCTTTTTCAAGACCGGATATATTTTTCAATATGCTCTTTTGGTGTTTAGCTTTAAATACCGTTTTTTCTTTCATACTAGGCTTTTAGGCAAGAGTATTTCTATGTATCTTCTACTATCCCAAGTTTCAAGGTGCGTGTAAGTGCAATTTGTAGGGTATATACTTTCTAAATTTGAACTCAAGAAAAGAAACTATTTTTCAGACTTATCCTTCAGTAAAGCATCAATACTTTCCCTTCATCTTGACTTGACTCAAGAACTGAACTCAAGATTACCTATTTCTCAAAAAAAACCGTAAGGACGTATACTTACCAAAGTTAGACATAATGAGGGTTATTTTAAGGGTTTTCAATTCCTAAGCCTAGAATTTAGTTATTTCTAACATATCAACTAAACTTTCAGAATAAAAATCTAAGTTACCCTATTAGCTAACTTGACGACAAAGTTTTTATATTTTTTGGAAAATTTTCAATTTTTGTGGGTTTTTATTTTTTAATAAGGTATGCAAATGCAAAATATACAAATGAATGCGAAGGAAGAAAGCTTACCGAGCACACCCCCAAACTTAAACTTGACAGTGCCCTCACTGTCAGGCTATACCTAGAGGGTCAAAATTGTCGGCGCTTTCCCTAAAAACAAGTTATATACAAAACAAAAAGGAAAACAAAAAATATATACAAAAAAAAGAGTCCCCCCCAAACTTAAGTAAAACAGTGTTTCCACTGTTAAGCGTTGAAGTGTAGGATTAGGGGGGGAAGAGAACAGTTTCAAACTATACAAGGCCTTACACAGGCCAAAAGTGAACACCAACCAGTCAAAGATTTTATCGTTATAAAGCGACGGTTGGTGAAAGAATGGAGTGTAAAGAAAAGAAATAAGAAACACGCAAGACCGTATGTGGATTGAAGTGGCGTCCGGTCTCGGTGGAAGAGAAGAATGGCGGATGGGAGAAAGAAGTGGAATACGAACTTGAGGGTGGAAATGGAGCGAATAAATTAGCACAATTTGTGATGACTGATGTGTAAAAAGCGAATGTGCTAATCTATTAACCTGTCGAGAAATGGGGTCAAATCCCTCAAGATTCGTGAGAAACCATGGGTACGCCAAACTCGGTAAACCAGACACAGGAAGTGAAAATGATACGGTTTCTTGCATTGTTGGAACGATGGAAAGGATGGGGGGAAGTGATTGAGGAAGGGTATCGGTTAAGGGTTCTGGAGGGTGTACACAGTCAGTGAAAGGAACAGGATGAATTGGAAAATCCGACTCACTATCTAGAACTGTTCCATCCTCAAAAACATCCTCAAAATTCTCCTCAAAGTAAAGCTCATCCATGCATATTTCATCAAAATCCAGACGCATATGGGGTTCGGGAAAAACATTTAATGACTTGGGATGATGATTTGAAGAGAAAAACTCAGCCAAATCTATGGGTTCATCATCCAAAATATTCCCAGCGTCAATATCCTCAATTAAGTGAAAATCAATATTTTAAGACACCGCATCAAAAGCATGGATTTCAATCAATTTTGGTTCTAAGATGGAGGTGTAGAGGTCAAAAGGTTTGGATGTGGTTTCACTTGGAAGGGTTCCTTCACAATCAGGTAAATCAAACACTACAAAATCACACAACTCATTATCTGTTCTATCTTTAATCAATGAATCGTTTGGAACACTAGATAGACATTCAAAACCGGAGTTGTGGGATGCAAGTTGAAACGGGTAGGTTTGATTCGGAAGAGGGTACAGATCACTCTCTCCACTCAAATTCTCAACCTGTCCTACCGCCTCTTCATACATTGGAAAATTTGGAGCTAGTTGAAAACTGGCTACCGGGTCACTAGGTTGTATGAGGGCGGCCATGGACGCATTCAAATCCATCATTTGTTGGTACGACGCTACCCTAAAGTCTTCCAAAGACTGTTCCAGACTAGACATGGGTTGTGAAGGGATTTCAGTAAAAGATTCAAAGTTGTTTTGGTACTGGAAACTCCCAAATGACGGTTCAGAAACAATGTCTAGGGAAGGCGCAAAAGTCGGGTAGGACTGGTAGGAATTGAATGGCTGGACAGGAACAGGATCAACATTTGGATAAGAAGGTGAATGGAATTGTTGATCCCAAGAATCTGTAGTGGTGAAAGGAGTGAAAGATCGGCTACAGGATTGTTCAATATGTTTAGAGATGGATAAATGACGACTTGCAAAATGGGTATCAACATAAGAGGGTGGGGGAGGTTGAAAAGGTTGATACAAAGTGGATTGCGGAGGGCAAGTGTTTGTCCTAGATGCGTCTATCCGATCTTTCAAAGAGATTTTGGGCATGGAGGGATCGTTTGACGTTCGGCCAAAGCAAGAACCGTAAGAAGTAATGTCTGGTTATGGGTACCAAAGTTCGGCAAGAGTTTTGCGAGGTGGGGTACCCATGATATGAAGAGAGAAAGAAAGAAAGGCAGAGAAAAGGAGGGGAAAAGAATGTGATTTTTTTTTTAGTTAGGTATTAACAAAAGAATGAAATATACACACAAAAAGAAACTGGACAAAAACAATCACGGCACAAAAATACCACACACCTAATCGTTCTAGGGTACTCCTAGGTCAACTAGACCTGCTCCAGAACTTGATTGTCGAAGTAAAACTGTGTCGAGAAACGGGCTCAAGATACACTGATTACGAGGCCAGGTAAGTGCAGAGATAAGGGGAGGTTTTCCAACGCTTTCGCGAAGTTCCTTAATTAAATAACCTTTCTCTTTTGGCGGTTTCGCCGTTAACACTTTCCTAGACACCCCGTAAACAATATACCGTTAAGCGAGGTTCTAAACACAGTTGACTTCTCCTAGTGAGCGCGAAGTCCTTAAGGCTTAAAGTCTAGTTTCTTTTTAATTTTGTGCGGGTAAACGTTATACTCAAGTTCGTGATTTATGGGCCACGGAAAAGGTGATGAAATCCTTTACCGTATGTTGTGGGGTTCGCTTGCCCTTAAGTCCGTATTAATGTATGCAATGCGCAATTCAATAAAAATTCTATAAAGAATCAAACAATCGTTTTTTATTTTAAGCACGGCACTGCAACAAATACGGGTTAGTCAATTTTTCGCGTTTGCTAGCGAACTTGCAAAGAATCCTGCAAAGAATAGTATATTAGATGCGTCGGATTTGAGAAGAAGGTGTTAGTAAAGTACGTAGCGTTAAGTTTTTGGGTTAGGAAACCCCCGTTGAATCAAATCCGGTAAGCTTAAAAAGTTCGCTTGCGCGGGTCAAACTACCCGGATCTTTGGCACTGTATTTTGCAAACACCTTAGCCTTGAACGTACACTTTGCTCCCCACAATCGCAGTTTGCAAATCCGCAAAAATCTGCACTCTTGCCCACAAAAATGATCAAAAATAACAAAAAGATTTTTTTTTTTTATAAATATATACAAAAAGAATGTTAACCCGAATAACAAGAAAGAAAATACGCTACCGTCTCCCCGGCAACGACGCCATTTGATCGCACGCTTTTAGCGTGTCGGATATTCAAAATTCTAAAGTATAACCGCGATCAGGACGGTGTCGCTTTGCAGCTAGCCGGTTGAGCACGGGTCGATCCACAGGGAGATGGTTGTATTTCCGTTCTTGCCTTAGACGAGTCAATAAAGAATTTGTGTATGTTTGTTCAGTCTAACCTAGGTGTATTATTTGCAAGTATAAAGTTGTTAAGAAAAGATACGAAAATGTAAGCTAAAGAAATCCGTACTCAAAACCTTTGAGCCGAGTCTTGACCAGTTGAAGCTAGAGCAATCGGCAACAACGTGGATTAGGGGATTTAAGCGCGGTATTCGTGGAATCCGGCTTATTTACCCTTGTCCTTCCGTTCTTGTCTCTTGCTTTCGCCTCCGGCCAAACCGAACGCAACCGGTCGCGGTTAGGAATCACCGTTACCTTGTTAGGGTAGGGTGCCTAACGGAGCGCTTGCGTAACGTTTGGGCGGAGTCAATGGAAAATAACGGGAAAAGGAAATGAGCAAAGAAATGTTAACTTACAATATCGTATTGATTCTTAACAACAACAATAATTACAACCATTCACAAAATGAACAAAAAAGAGAGAACAAAAAGAACAAAGAAAAGAAAAGATTACAAGTAAGTAAGTGCATGGAATTAAATTGCAAGCAAGTAAGCAAGATAATAAAAAGTAAGTAATAAAAAGCGAGAAAGAAAACTAGAAACTAGAACTCAAGACAAGCATGGGATCAATAGCCAACCCTTAAACTTGCAAGCTCAATCAAGAGGTTGCAAGATCAAGAGAAGGGTAAAGAACGCATGTGAAATGAAGCACTAATTCCATAAGGAAATACAACCCTTGAGATCAATAACTAACCCTTAACCTTTCAAGCTCAATGAAGAGGTTGAAAGATCAAGAGGAAGCAAAAATCTCAAGGGGAAGCTAAACAAACAAGAATGATACAAAAACCCTCATCTTCATTAACATCCACTCAATACTCTCACTACATTTTCATGGAGGAAGAATGAAGAAGAAGAAGAAGAAGAAGAAAACTAAAACTTTACTAAAACCTACAAAAGAGGCACAAAGAATTCCCCCTTTGGTTTGGCTCAGTTCTGGGGTATTTATAGGAGGGGAACTGGAAACCTAGGGCAAGAATCTGTCCCTACAAGAAAAGACCAACATGCCCCTGAAAAACGACAACGAGAGGAGACTAAATGGCCGCGGTTCCTCGGCCTAAGCGTGCTTATGCCGCGGAACCGCGGCCGTTTAGAGGAGTTAGGTCATGAAATTTGGTGGTTTTCCCTAGTTTTTAGTACTCATCAGTGTGGTATATGACTTTTTCTCAGAAACTCTTCCCATTTCTTCCAGAATTTCAGTAGATCAAAAGGTGATGTGATGTGGATCTTTTGCCATGATTTCCTCGAGCTCCGCGTAGATTTCTTGGATCTTGTGTTGACATTGAGCTTTGTGCACGAAAATGACATCGATTTGCCATTTTGTCCCTTAAACTGGTGTGTGGCAACATACGGATAGAGAGCGGAGACCCGTGTTTTATCTGTTGTTGGCAGTAATCCGGAATTTGACGTACTTTTCCATGAATTTCACTGTTCAGAGCCGAGAACCTGTATTCTGCAAATATGTAGCAAACACTGATCAAAAGCACCTGCCTATAAACAAACGAGCGTAAGAATGGGCGGTATAAAATGCAATATTCTGGTATGAACAACCCCTTTCTTCTCCGTTAAGCCCTGTATTTTCTCTTGAGCCTTAGATTTTTCCCAAAGTGTGATTTTTGGAGATCGGTCTCCTTCTTCCTCCTCTTTGTTGGCTGGATCTTAAAGGAAAGGGGGGTGAGACTTAAAAAACTTCCCTTTTAGAGATTTGATGGGAGATCTGAGACCCCCTTCAAGGGTTATATGGTAAAAAACTATTTCATTTTGGGAAAAGAAGAGTTAAACTCTTAATTTAATTCAGAAAAGAGAAGAAGCTTTAAAACCTTGAGGAAGGAGAAGGAGGCATATAAACCATAATTTTTGTGAGGGATCAATTATTGTTCATTTCATTATTATGTTGTCTTTTATAGGCTTATAAATTTATACCCTTGGACTTTACAAAATGACATTTTGCCCATCCCGTGCCTCATGTGCTTATTTCTTTTGCATATGAGTCATGGGCTTTACAAAACTTTGGCTTTTGGCCCATTTATTTTATATTTATGCATGAAAATTATATCAAACTTATTTATTACATAATTTTCTTCTTGGCATGGGGGATGCTGGCCGCGGGGCTCGACTGGGCTTGGACCCACCTGGCCTGGGCTTGGACCCACCAGGTTTGGGGTTAACTTTGATTTTGACTTAGTCATCCGGGGTGTAATTTTTAACCCCAACAAAGTGCTCCCATCAATAAACCGCGTATATGAGTTGTGTGTATGAAATTGATGGATCTTGTTCCGCAGAAGTTTGATTTTAAGGTGGAGCATCATTCCGTGGGCGGAGCATCCTTCCAGAAGCATGATTCCGGGGATTGGAGTATCATTCTGAGGTGCGGAGCATAATTCCATGATCGGAGCATCATTCCGAGGAGCAGAGCATAATTCCAGGGGAATGATATATTCAGAGACGAAGCATAGTTTCGTCGTAGGGTTTCGGGGTGAAGCATAATTCCAACGCGGGACGGGTATATCCTAGGATGAAGCATAATTTCGACGCGGGGGTAAACATTCTGAACGAAGTATAGTTCCGATACAGAGGTTGATTCCAAGGCGAATCATAATTTTAACATGTAAGGCAGATACTCCGAGGCAAAGCATGATTTCGACACGTGATATATTCTGAGACGAAGCATAATTTCGACGTAGATGTTATTGGTGGACTTGATTCCGAGGCAGAGCATAATTCCGATAGGGAAGACAGATACTCCGATGCGAAGCATGATTTCGACACGGGATATATTCTGAGACGAAGCATGATTCCGGCGCAGATGTTATTGGTTGACTTGATTCCGAGACGGAGCATAATTCCAACAGGGAAGGCAGATACTCTGGGGCGAAGTATGATTTCGACACGGGGTACATTATTAGACGAAACGTGATTCCGACGCAGAGATTGTTGGTTGACCTGATTCCAAGGCGAAGCATAATTCCGATATGGAGGTCGTTGGTCGACTTGATTCCGAAACGAAGCTTGATTTCGATGGAGAGGTCGTTGGTTGACTTGATAATTTGATTTGATTTGAGAGTTTCTTATCCGTCCAGCGGGGCTTTTGAGCCTTGGACTTAGAATTTGGATTTTTGTTCGTCGTCGGCATCGCTGTACTGGAATATGGTGCCAGGAGCAAATCATCATTTGCCGTGGAGAACATGGGATTTTTGTTGACATCAGCATCGCTACACTGGAATATGGTACCATGAGTGAATCATCATTTGCTATGAGAGAATTTGAGGATTTTGGTTTTGGTTTGGCATCAGTATCGCTACACTGGAATATGGTACCAGGAGCGAATCATCATTTATCATGAGAGGATTTCCCTCGTTCCCGGTTTAACGACTTAGGGGGCATCTATTCCTAGTTTAACGACTTAGGAGTCTACTGGATCGAAAGTTTGGAATTTTGAGGTTGGGGTCGGCATCAGCGTTGCTAACACTAAAGCACAAGTGCCATGAGCAATTCATCATTTGCCTTTTTCTATTGGAGAGTGATGGCTTAGAAGAAGGTTTAGGTCCCTATCAGCTAAGACTTTTCAATTTTATGAGCCATAAGGGTCCCATAAAAGTATTTTCTCCTTACTAGTTGAAAGGATCTCGTAGATGTATTTTCTTCTTAGGAGTCGTGGGGACCCCCAAATGTGTTTTTCCTTTGTGGGTCGTAAGGATCCCACGAAATTGTTTTCTTACGAGTCGAAAAGATCTCATAAGTTTTGTTCTCCTCATGTATCGTAAGGATACATGAGTGGGTCTTCCCAAATGGAGCATAATTCCGATGGCGGAGACCGGCCGCGGAACTGGTGATTACGGTAAGACATGGGTTTGATGAGGATTATCTGTGTCCGTGGATTGTATATGATAGTCCGTTTAGGGACCGGCCGTAGGTCTGGGGGATTTTGGAACTTTGTTGCCGTCTGCATCACTGCACTGGAATATGGTACCAAGAGCGACCCATCATTCGCTGTTGGGATATTCAAGGATTTGAAAATTTAGTTGGCGTCTGCATCGCTGCACTGGAATATGGTACCAGGCGCGACACATCTTCACCATTTGGGGATTTGGATTTTAGTTGGCGTCTGCATCGTTGCACTGGAATATAGTACCAGGAGCAACTCATCATTCGCCATTTGGGGTATTCAGGGATTTGAAAATTTGGTTGGCGTCTGCATCGCTGCACTGGAATATGGTACCATGAGCTACTCATCATTCGCCATTTGGGGTATTATAACAACTCCAATTTCAATGAACATAAAATTCATTAAAAGTTAATGTACACTTGGGGTATTTACAATTCCTGTGAATGCTATAAGTATTTGTTTTGATTTAGAACAACAAAAAAGTGCTTGTAGCACATTGGTAAAGACTTGCACTGCTGTGGCGTAGCCCCTGTGATCGAATCCCCCCAGCCACATTATCTTTTTAGTTATTTTTCTTTTAATCTTTTAGAAGCCCAATATTCTACACGTGTCCTGCACGTAAACTGAAGAGTCACACTTTAAACAAACATATACACTGAAGAATACCAAATGACCCCAACACTCTGCACCAAACCCAACCCACACCCGACGGTAAAGACCTGGCGACAAGTTCAAAAAGGCCGCCACCGCCGGTCATACCCGTCCCTAATGCTCCCAATTCTTTTCTCTGCAACCCTTGGCCTACCCCATGTCACGACCCGCAGAGTACGGAACGTGACTGGCACTTAAGTTTACGAAACGTCTCAAGACGTCCGTAAAATAAGTAAGCCAAAGCCCAGAAACCAAAACCAAATAAGCAAAAGAGTGAAGAAAAACCAATCAATTGAAAGCGAGTTTATCAAATAAGTCATATCAAACCTTTTTAAAAACAATATCAATTTTTCCGAAAATTTCGGCAGAGTCTCCTTTGTAAATACTGGCCCCCAAAATGGGAACAATAAGAATATATATAAATCCAACAAATAAGGCATCCCCAAGCGGGAGCCAGCTCTTCGCCACAAGGCGGTCACAAATCCCACGCAATATAAAACAACAACGTGCAAAATAATCATAAGGAAACATAAGAAAAACCGCATGTCGACTCAAGTGAGCTCGACCCCAAAATACAGCATAAAAACTTCACAAATCTCACAGTCTCATCTCTAGGTCAATATACAACAATACTGGTAGATACAGTAGATGGAGTACTCTAGATACAAAGAATATACAAGATGGTACAAAAATAATAATACAACTCACCTACGAGCAAAAACCTCGAGTCCTGTCAAGAGAGGTAAAAGAAGCTGTGCGCCCGCCGCTACCGTGCTGACGGAGCGGACCTGCAAACGACTGTGGCACAACGGGGGTGAGTTGCCAACTCGTGAGTAATAAATAACATCTATAAAGGCTATCGTATGCATGCACACAAGTATCCTAGCATCTCTAATACAGGTATGGCTGGATGCACTAGCAGGTGTGTATACAACATCAGTGTACAAGCAGATATGTATGCCACATGAAGGTACTAGCATGTATGTATGCAACATGAATATACTAGCAGGTAGGTATGCCATATAAAGGTACTAGCATGTATGTATGCAACATGAATATCTGAGGTCTCAATAGGTATATATAAGAAACATTCTATCTCTTTCTTTTTTTTTTGAAACTCTTTTAAAATGCCAGCATAATACTCATAGAATCGACAACAATCTGTGTCCAGCAACGACACCTAAAAACTGTCTCAAATCTCATAAATCCATGTCATAGTATCTCTGGCCTCAGCCATCCGGCTGACCCATCTCAATATCAATATCTCATCATCTCGCGGCCCCGGTCGGTATCCTCTGGATATCCGCCGTGTCCAATGAAGTCACCGGTAGGTAATTCGTCCCCTGCCAGGCTCATCGTCAGCAACACGAGCTTCTTGTCCCGGGGTACCTTACCGGGCCCACCATGTACCCGAGACGGTTCATCCAACTCCTCGAAACGGGTCTCGAAAACCACAACAAACTCATGGTGGACGACACTTACATCACTAGAAAACCGCAATTTTTCATATTTAAAAAGGGTAATAAGTTTTAGTAATTTTGCGGCTTTCCCCCGAAATCCAGAAATATCATAAAATCTCAAGAAATCACCCTGAGTGCATGTGTCAATGATAATGAATGCATATGGTATCAAGGTTCAAGTTGCAATGTATGATTAACAAACTAGGCATGAACAAATGATATAATGGTATACATGCACATGAATAGCAATTCTACAATGTTATCTTAAGGATTTATTGCAATAGTACAGGTTTAAGTATCAAATATGGTGACAATATTCTAAATTATAAGTTATCTAGTATCGTGGCATGGCAATTACCAGGGCGTGTGTGTATGCATGAATAGTGCTCGTGCTGTATATAAGAACCCTGGCAATGGTGCAGGTGTCCTATAAAATGGGTTCGCATATGTATGTCAATATAAGGCGTGGATGTAGCAAATAATCATACAAGTATTACACTCCTAATTACTAACATCACTAAGAATCTTTTTAAGTTACTAAAACTATCGGGAGACTTGCGCTATCCAAACGATAGTCCCCCGTAGATGTTAAATCTACTCACAGGAATCCCTAACTAGCCACGTCCAATCACTGCTTTCCCTTTTCGTGCCGCGTCTGACGTCTCCGCGACTGAACCTGGAATTTACATAAATACAAAACATAAGGTTACATATCATGAAATGACGCAAATCCCAAACAAAAATACCAACGTTCACAAGCTAGGTACAACGTGCACAAGGTGCGCGGAACACACGCGAAAATCGCAAAAACTAACTAAAATCGTCGATTTGGTCGCCCGGCAAAACTAAAACCCGCTCACTCAAAAAAACCGCACTCACACATCCTAAATGTCATAGGATATGCCAAAAATATCATCAAGATATCGCAAATAATTCATCACAATATTTTTATAAAAACCTAGTAAGCACTAAAAATTCCAAATTCGTGCAAACATCGCGTATTTGCGATAAAGTGCTCACATCATCGCATCATCCTACAATCCACACAACTAGCTAGCCACAACACTCAATTTAACCCATTTATCATGCTTCAAAACACAATTTCCATAAACAAACCCTTTCTAGAACTTCATAACTAGCAATTTTAATCCAAACTATACATGAAAAACCCTAAATTAACACTAGTTTATAGCCCAATTAGCAAGTTAACCTCTTAGATTAGGCTAACAAAATAACTAGATAACAAAATAGATTTAATTAACCTACTAATGATCTCTAAAACCCTAGTTTAATTTCAAACCATGAACTAGAAAAAAACTAGATTAGAATTTAGCTATAAATTTAACACTAACACAACTTTCAAGTTCTAATTAGCACACTTTAACTACAAATTAACCTTAGATTAGAAATTATACCTCACACTAGAGATCTAGCAAGAACAAGATGCCTCCAAAGATGGCTTCATAGCACCATGATCCAGGCAAGAAAGGCTAAGGAGAATGGGATGAAGGATGGGGGTTAATTTGTGAGGTTTAAATTGGAATTTTGGAGCAATATGATGGAATTTTGAAGGAAATGGAAAGAAAAAAAATTGAAGAGGGAGAGCTGCAGATTTCCAGCAGAGAATGGAGGGAGATTGGTGTGGGTGGTGATGGAAAAGTCATGGTCAACCCATACCAATCAACCAAAGACCCATACCCACATTAAAAAATCAAAACCCTTTTCAAAATACCTCATTTCCACACATAATAAAAAGTCAAAGGAGGCAAGGAAATTTTCCTTGTGCTGCTGAAAGTGGGCCGGCCTAGGGGTGAGGGAAGAGTGAATGGGGTTTTACAAAAAAAAATTATGCAAAAAGACCCCCTACAAGTCCAAAATTGCAAATTTTAGCTTAAATTCAATAAATTTCGTTTTCCATAATAAAAATTAGTTAAAACTTGAAATAAAATACTAAAAAATTATATTACAACTAGATTTTAATTAACATGATTTTAAAGATTAAAATTAGCCCAAAGAAATTTGTATTTATCGCTAATTTAATGTATTTCTTACCGGCTTAAAATAATATTAAAAAATTGAAAAATAGGGAAAAATTTTTAAATGACCAAAAATTAATAAGTAACTCATTAGCTACTAAAAACAAGCAATTACCTGTCCGAATTAGGTATAATTAGTCCTAAACTGCAAAATAACAAAAAAGACGGTTTGCGGAAAAATACCGAATTTTCACCGATTTTCAGGAAAACACCAAAACGACTTTTCAAGGCGCTACAATGTTCCCCCCTTAAAGAAATTCGGTCCCCGAATTTAAAAAAATATAGCTACACGTACCTTCAAAGAGATGGGGATATTTCTTCCTCATCTCGCCCTCGGTCTCCCAGGTGACCTCCTCGCTGCTCGGGCCACGCCAAAGGACCTTGACGGTCGGTATAACTTTCGATCTCAATTTCTTCACCTGCCGATCCAGGATGGCCACCGGCTGCTCTGCAAAAGAAAGGTTGCGCTCTAGCTGGACCGTCGTGTGTTGAATCGCATGCGAAGGGTCGTGAAGGTACTTGCGGAGCATCGAAACAGGGAAGACGGGGTGAACATCGGGAAAGCTGGGTGGAAGAGCCAAACTATATGCAACTGCGCCGACACGCTCGAGAATCTCGAAGGGACCCACAAACCTGAGACTAAGCTTTCCCTTTCGCCCAAAACGCATCACGCCCTTCATCGGAGAGACCCTCAGAAAAACATGATCGCCAACTGCGAACTCTAGCCTGCGACGGCGCCTGTCTGCATACGATTTCTGCGTGCTCTGAGCTGCTCTCATCCGGTCTCGAATCAACTGTATTTTCGCGGTCGTCTCCTCCACAAGCTGCGGCCCCAAAATACTGCTCTCGCTGAGCTCTGTCCAACAAACGGGCGATCTGCATCTCCTCCCATACAATGCCTCGAAAGGTGCCATCTGAATAGTATCCTGGAAGCTGTTGTTGTAGGAGAACTCCACTAAAGGTAAATGATGATCCCAGCTACCGCCGAAGTCTAAAACGCACGCTCTGAGCATGTCCTCGAGAGTTTGAATGGTCCGCTCTGACTGTCCGTCGGTCTGCGGATGAAACGCTGTGCTGAAGCTCAAACGAGTGCCTAAAGCCTCCTGAAGTCTCTGCCAAAGTCGGCTGGTGAACTGGGTGTCTCGATCTGACACGATACAAGTCGGTACGCCATGCAACCGCACGATCTCGTCGATGCAAAGCTGGGCATACTGAGCGAAGCTGAAAGTGGTCTTCACTGGCAGGAAATGAGCCGCTTTCGTCAATCGATCTACGATCACCCAGATGGAGTCGTACCCTCGACTGGTCCTGGGTAGACCCACAACGAAATCCATCGAAATCTGCTCCCATTTCCACTCTGGAATGGGTAACGGCTGTATCTCTCCTGCGGGCCTCTGGTCTCGGCCTTGACTTGCTGACAAGTCAGGCATCTCGATACAAACTCCGCAATGTCCCTCTTCATCTCGTCCCACCAGTAGGTCTCTCTCATATCATGGTACATCTTGGTGGAACCGGGGTGGACACTATACACTGATCGGTGTACCTCCTCAAGAATGTCGTGCCGCAATCCATCAGCATTTGGTATGCACAATCTAGATCCATATCGTAAAATCCCCTGATCATCAATCACGAACTCGGAAAATCTACCCTGTCCCATCTGTGCCATGATCTCTAAGCAACGGTCGTCTCTGCGCTGTGCCTCATATATACGGTCAAGCAACTGTGGGCGTGCACGAACATGCGCGAGCTGTTCCCCTGTCTGAGTGAACTCGAACTCAACTCGGCTGTCGCATAAAATCTGCCAATCTGCTGACGACTACCTCTGCACTGCGCGCAAAAAGGATAGTCTACCCCCGGGCCTCCTGCTCAAAGTATCTGCCACTACATTCGCCTTGCCTGGGTGATATAAGATCTCGCAGTCGTAGTCTTTCACCAACTTCATCCAACGACGCTGTCTGAGGTTCAGGTCTCGCTGCTGAAATATGTATTTTAAGCTCTTGTGGTCTGTGAATATTTGGCACGACTCGCCATATAGGTAATGTCGCCAAATCTTAAGTGCAAAGACCACTGCAGCCATCTCCAAATCATGAGTGGGGTAGTTCTGTTCATGTTTCTTCAACTGCCGAGAAGCATATGCGATCACCCGACCATGCTGCATCAATACGCATCCTAACCCCACTCGCGAAGCATCACAGTAGACCACAAATCCGCCTGATCCCGAAGGCAAAGATAATACCGGCGCCGTAGTCAAACAAGTCCGTGGCTGCTGAAAACTGCGCTCGCACTCCTCTGTCCAAACGAAAGGAACTCCCTTCCGGGTCAAACTGGTCAAAGGTGCAGCTATACGGGAGAAGTCCTGAACAAAACGCCTGTAGTAGCTCGCCAGGCCTAGAAAACTACGGATCTCAGTAACCGATGTAGGTCGGGGCCACTGCTGAACAGCCTCAATCTTCTTCGGGTCCACACATATGCCGTCTCTCGTAATCACGTGACCCAAAAATCCGACGCTGTCCAGCCAGAATGCACACTTGGAGAACTTTGCGAACAGCTGGTGCTCTCTCAGAGTCTGTAACGTAATCCGCAAGTGCTGCTCGTGCTCCTCTCTGCTCCGGGAGTACACCAAGATATCGTCGATAAACACGATGATGAACAAGTCAAGATACGGCCTGAATGTACGGTTCATCAAATCCATGAATGCTGCTGGGGCGTTGGTGAGTCCGAACGACATCACCAAAAACTCATAGTGGCCGTAGCGCGTGCGGAAAGCTGTCCTCGGTATGTCCTCCTGTCGAACTCGCAGCTGATGGTACCCTGATCGTAAGTCGATCCTCAAAAAATACCCCGCACCCTAAAGCTGGTCGAACAAATCATCAATGCGTGGCAACGGATATCTGTTCCGCACGGTAACCTTGTTCAGCTGGCGGTAGTCGATACATAAGCGCAAACTTCCATCCTTCTTCTTGACAAACAGGACCGGAGCACCCCACGGAGAAACACTAGGTCGAATAAGCCCCTTATCTAACAAATCCTGCAACTGATCCTTCAGCTCTCGAAGCTCTGCCGGGGCCATCCGATAAGGCGGTATAGAAATAGGCCCCGAGCCGGGAATCAAATTGATGCAGAACTCAACGTCGCGCTCAGGTGGTAGCCCAGGTAGCTCATCAGGGAAAACATCAGGGAACTCACAAACAACCGGGACCCGGTCCAACGGAACCTCTGCAGCTCGAGTATCACAAATATACGCTAAGAATCCCTGACATCCCTTCTGCAAGAGCTGACCAGCGCGAAGAGACGAAATCAATCTGGGAAGGGTGACGCTGCGGTCTCCCTGAATAACAAGGACTGGCTCTCCCGGAAAGCTAAATCTGACTGCCTTCTCACAGCAGTCCACCGAAGCATAACAAGTGGCTAGCCAATCCATGCCCAGAAGCACATCAAAGTCCAACATATCGAGGAGAATCAAATCAACCGATGAATCCCTCTCCCCGATACGAACGGAACACAATCGAAATACAAAACGAGCGACAAACGACTCGCCTACCGGAGTAATAATAACAAGCGGATGATCTAACGACGACGACTCACGGCCCAACATCGGTGCAAAGTGTGTAGATACGTACGAATGTGTGGAACCTGGGTCGAACAATACCCGTGCGTCGAAAGAACAAACTGGCAAGGTACCTGTCACAACGGGGTTGGATGCCTGCGCATCCTGCGGTGTCAAAGCAAATACTCGGGCCTGTCCTCCACCGATAGCGGGCTGACCTCGACCTCGGCCTCAGCCTCCTCGTCCTCTCTGAATAGGACCGCCGCGTCCACGGCCTCTGGGTACACCTAACTGGCGTGGAGCATCGCCTATGGTAGGAAGTAGGGCTCTCTGGGGAGGGGGTGGTGATGGTGGTAGGGTCACATGTCATGCCCCGCTTCCCAGAGTACGCAAGATTGGGCACGTGACATAGCCAACCATGCTACCTGTGGGTAGGAAGTATCCATCCACAGTCACATTATGGTTGTAGAGATATCAAGAACAAGATAAATAAACTATCTAACACATGTCCAAATCCATAATAATAAGAGTCAATGAAAAATAAATGCGGAAGCAAATGATCCAATACAATAATAGAAAAGTACGTCCCATAATGCGGGATCGCACCTGGAAATAAAATGCAATAAATGAACTAACCACTGCAGAACTCACAAACCAGCCTGCTGGCTGAAGTACTCCTGCTCGGTCAGCGACAGTGGTAAAGAATCTGGGCCATGCAAAACCCAGACGTCAGCGCGTCATGTCAACCAATAATATAATATAAACATGGTAATAAGCAATGCAGGGATGAACATGAATAAGCAGTACTATGAAATAACAGTGCAGGGTAATGTGCAGTAGTAAATTAAACTGTCCTATCAGGTTTCTAATCTAAAGTCTTTGAAATCAATTGATGACTCGTCGATGTAACTCAATAGTATCCCGTACATACCCGGGATCACGGCCATAATATTCTCGGCTGCAGCCGAGACATGCCGCTAGGCACAAACAGGAAAGTGTACACTCGGTAGTACCCCGTACATACCCGGGATCACGGCCACAATATTCTCGGCCGAAACCGAGACATGCCGCTAGGCACAAAACAGGAATGTGTACACTCGAACAGGTAGTGAACTGTCGAGTTACAAGTCAGGTTCATCTTTGATTTCCCCATACCCCCAAGTTATGTATGTCAGGTCAGGTATTCAGTAATCAAGGACTAATGCCAACACAGGATCAGGTAAAAGCAGGTCTGTCTGGATAGACAGCAGGAATGGTCCATGAGGACCCCAAGTCAGGTTTGTTGGCATTAGGCATGAGATCAGGTAACAAGTCAGGTTATGGTACAACAGGTTGTGTTGGTAGGTAAAGGGTACCATGTCCGGTGCATCGGTATGTATGTATGTCATGTGTATCAAGGTTGGGCCAATATGTGACGCAATCGAGGGTGTGCTCACAACAGGTATATAGTCGAATAAGGAACAACAGCAGGAAATAAAGTAAATTAACAATAACAGTTCATTTAATCACAATGGTGCATGAATATGGTGCAGTTGTATTATATTAACAGGTTCGAGCACCCGTGGGGTGCACTAATCACAGGGTAGCGCAATATCAATAATAGGAAGTAATGAAGCTATATGAAATTAAAACTAAAGCATAAGTAATTGTCACATGGATGATCTAACAATTAAAAGCAAGGACGATTTAAATGATTAGTTAGTTAAAAGCATGGATTAATAGCAGACCACTTAAATTCACGAAGCTACTATACTGATTTAATGTCAAGGAGAAATGCAACCGTCAATTCTAGTCATACTGTACTATCGATATCACCGTCATTGTGCTGTTGTACTATATAATATGATATTCAACTGCATAGCAAGACTAAATCTTGTATGCTAGCATGTTAGAGCAAGTATTCGGA
The DNA here is from genome assembly GCA_030015575.1 of Agapanthus africanus. NCBI lineage: Eukaryota > Viridiplantae > Streptophyta > Magnoliopsida > Asparagales > Amaryllidaceae > Agapanthus > Agapanthus africanus. The sequence goes on along the minus strand of CM057346.1, from coordinate 574,411,335 downwards.
TACTTGCCTCGACGGTTTCGTAAACCGGAAAGCACGGATGCAATGTCGGCAGAAACCACGAGACGGGTGCACGAGCCACGGATCGAGTCCTAACAGCGAACAGCGGGACCACCCGGACCAGAGTGCTTCGCTGGGAAGTCGGGTCCAAACGACGACACGGCCGGAATCCGGCGAAAGTCAAAAAGGCGACGAAGTTAGCAAAACATACGATACCCGTATACTAAGACCAGCGGGGGTTGAACAATAATGGAAAGTTGAAGAGATGCTTACAGGGAAGAACCAGGGGGCAACCACGACAGGTTCGACGGCGATGGGGCGCCGGCGAGGCAGCGACGGCGGCAGTCTTGGCTGAAAGTTGCTATCCCTGATGGTGCTGCGACGAAAGGAGGTAATGGTCTGGTTCTGGTCACAGGGGAAGAGGAGGTGGTCGGAGGTGGCTCAGGCGACGACGACGAGGGTCGACGGTGGCTTTCCCGGCGACTGGAGAAGGTGGGATGCTAGGGTTCCGGTTAGGGTTTGGGCTTGGGTTAGGCTCGGTGTAAAGGGTGCAGGGATAGGGTTGAGTCGAGAAGGAGATAGTGGAGAGGAAGATGAAGGAGTCGTCGACGACGAGGGGCCGTCGACGGTGAGGTGCAGGCGGTGGAGATTCTGGGATCAGGGAAAGGTCGGAGTTTGCAGGGAAGGCTCGTTTTGAGGAGGTGGGGTAGTGCCGGTGGTGTTGAGGAGGCTCCAAGGATGATGGGTGTCGAGGAGGAGAGGCAGTGGGTGTTGGGAGGTCGTCGACGACGAGGTCTACAGGGAGGTGGTCGTGACGGCTCGAGGCAGAGAAGACGGGGTGGTGAGGAAGTGGAGGAGGTTACGATGGAGGTGCTGGGGTGATGGTGGCGAGGTCGCGGGGAGGTCGGCGGCAGTTAGGGCGAGGCTAGGGTTGGGTTCGCGTGGGTTCGCGGTGGTTCTGTGGGAAGGAAGACGAAGGCGAGGAATTATTACGTATATGGGAGAGAGAGAGAGAGACAGTTAGAGAGAGAGAGAGAAGGAGAATTTAGAGAGAGAGAGAGACGGAGGAAGAGAGATATAGAGATAGAGAGAGGGAATAGAGGGAAAGAGAGAGATAGAGAGAGAGAGAGATGCTGGCCCACGGGGGATTAATCCCCCGTGATTGGCTGTCGAAAAAGATTTAGAAGGATTTGTTAAAAAAATTAAAGATTTAAAAGGGATTTAAAAACATTTGATTGGTTAAAACCTAAACAGTTTAATATTTCGAATATATTTTATAGTTTAGTATAATTAATTAAATTGGGATTTTGGCGCTAAATGAAACATTTCCAAATCGCGCCCGGATTGCGCCCAAAAATTTGAAATTCAAATAATAGGATTTTAAGCGAGTTCCAAATTTTGAAAAGAGGTGTTTTATGATTAAAATGCATGCCCCCAAGTCGGACACTTGCACGCGCGCGTAGTCGTCCAAACTTGCCCGTTTCGCCGAACGGGATAAAATCTCGACGCGCGGACGCTACCACGCGACTAGTGGCGACGAGTAGGCCAACATGGATATTTTTAATTTCCTTTTAGGTGTTGAAATTTGTTATGTGCCAAAATGACTTAACCGGTTAAAATTTAGCAATAAGCACCAAACAATCAGGATAATTGAAATGAGCAATGTATAACACTCAACTAGTACCAGAGATAGTATTATTGGGCTCGGGTGTTACATCACATGCGGAACTGTCGCCGCTCCCTGTCGTCTCGCCGGACAGTCTCTGACAAGATAGTGCAGACTCCCGCACCCAAAACACCCTGGCGACGGCTGTTGTCCCTGGGGATATGAACCATATAACTAATCCCGTCCAAATCCTCTGCCGGGCCCATCCCTCGGAAAGAATCTGGCACGCTGCCTCTGAGACGGCACCTCGGTGCGAATCCTCTTCAGCCCAGAAACGGCCGAAGTCTGTGATATGCGTGCCTCCATCCGTAATGCCGTATCCATAGCAGCTGAATAAGTGTCGTAGTGCTGGACGCCAATGGCAAGATATAACTGGGCATCAAGTCCCTGTATGAACCTCTTCACCCTCTTCGCTTCGGTATCTACCAGGTACGGGGCATATCGGGACAACTGTGTAAACTGAACGTCATACTCAGACACCGTCATCCCAGGTGTCTTGACCAAGGCCTCGAAGCTACGAGCTCTGGCGTCACGAACGCTCTCTAGGAGGAAATGAGCTAGAAAGACCGCTGTAAACTCGGCCCAAGTCATAGGCGGTAAACCTGCAGCTCGACCTCTCAAGACTGACTCCCATCATATCTGCGCGAGACCCTCTAGACGGAAACTCGCAAGCTCCACCCATCGATCATCCGAACATCTCAGCGAACTGCAGATCCTGGCTAAACAGTCAAGGAACGTCTGTGGGTCCTCCGCTGCCTCGGTGCCGGTGAATACAGGAGGTCTCAGCCTCATGAAATCCTGTAGTGAAACCGGGATGGTCACGGCGGTAGTAGTAGGAGCAGGTATCATAGTAGTCTGGGATGTAGTAGGTGCGTCATCCGGCCTCGGTGTACGACTGGCTGCAACTAGGGATCCTACCATCTGACGTAGCTCCTGCATACTCCCCATCATCTGTCGCAACTTCTCCATACCAGTCTCAAGCCTATCCATACGGCCTGGGGAAGGTGGATCAGTCTGTCCCTGCGGCGTAGGCACACCACCCTGCTCAGTCCTAGTCTCGGACGAGCCAGCTCGAATCTCGTCTCGGGCAGCAGCCCTCTGTGCTCTCGTAGCCTTCGGCGGCATAGTGGCTGGTACAGGAAAAAGGATAATAAGAACAGTGCAATAGAATCATAGGATACACGGAATTGAAGAAGGAATTTCAAGCAAGTATATCCTAAAGTCACTTAGGCGGAGTACCGTATCGCAAGTATGCCGCGGACATACACACGCTACGTTACCCTACTTAAGTCACTTACTCCATCTACAAAGGGTCATCCTACACTCAAAAAGGTAAAACCTATCGCTCTGATACCAACTTTGTCATGACCCGCAGAGTACGGAACGTGACTGACACTTAAGTTTACGAAATGTGTCAAGACGTCCGTAAAATAAGTAAGCCAAAGCCAGAAACCAAAACCAAATAAGCAAAAGAGTGAAGAAAAACCAATCAATTGAAAGCGAGTTTATCAAATAAGTCATATCAAACCTTTTTAAAAACAATATCAATTTTTCCGAAAATTTCGGCAGAGTCTCCTTTGTAAATAATGGCCCCCAAAATGGGTACAATAAGAATATATATAAATCCAACAAATAAGGCATCCCCAAGCGGGAGCTAGCTCTTCGCCACAAGACGGTCACAAATCCCACGCAATATAAAACAACAACATGCAAAATAATCATAAGGAAACATAAGAAAAACCGCATGTCGACTCAAGTGAGCTCCACCCCAAAATACAGCATAAAAACTTCACAAATCTCACAGTCTCATCTCTAGGTCAATATATAACAATACTGGTAGATACAGTAGATGGAGTACTCTAGATACAAAGAATATACAAGATGGTACAAAAATAATAATACAACTCACCTACGAGCAAAAACCTCGAGTCCTGGCAAGAGAGGCAAAAGAAGCCGTGCGCCCGCCGCTACCGTGCTGACGGAGCGGACCTGCAAACGACTGTGGCACAACGGGGGTGAGTTGCCAACTCGTGAGTAATAAATAACATCTACAAAGGCTATCGTATGCATGCACACAAGTATCCTAGCATCTCTAATACAAGTATGGCTGGATGCACTAGCAGGAGTGTATACAACATCAGTGTACAAGCAGATATGTATGCCACATGAAGGTACTAGCATGTATGTATGCAACATGAATATACTAGCAGGTAGGTATGCCATATAAAGGTACTAGCATGTATGTATGCAACATGAATATCTGAGGTCTCAATAGGTATATATAAGAAACATTCTATCTCTTTTTTATTTTTTGAAACTCTTTTAAAATGCCAGCATAATACTCATAGAATCGACAACAATCTGTGTCCAGCAACGACACCTAAAAACTGTCTCAAATCTCATAAATCCATGTCATAGTATCTCTGGCCTTAGCCATCCGGCAGACCCATCTCAATATCAATATCTCATCATCTCGCGGCCCCGGTCGGTATCCTCTGGATATCCGCCGTGTCCAATGAAGTCACCGGTAGGTAATCCGTCCCCTGCCAGGCTCATCGTCAGCAACACGAGCTTCTTGCCCCGGGGTACCTTACCGGGCCCACCATGTACCCGAGACGGTTCATCCAACTCCTCGAAACGGGTCTCGAAAACCACAGCAAACTCATGGTGGACGACACTTACATCACTAGAAAACCGCAATTTTTCATATTTAAAAAGGGTAATAAGTTTTAGTAATTTTGCGGCTTTCCCCCGAAATCCAGAAATATCATAAAATCTCAAGAAATCACCCTGAGTGCATGTGTCAATGATAATGAATGCATATGGTATCAAGGTTCAAGTTGTAATGTATGATTAACAAACTAGGCATGAACAAATGATATAATGGTATACATGCACATGAATAGCAATTCTACAATGTTATCTTAAGGATTTATTGCAATAGTACAGGTTTAAGTATCAAATATGGTGACAATATTCTAAATTATAAGTTATCTAGTATCGTGGCATGGCAATTACCAGGGCGTGTGTGTATGCATGAATAGTGCTCGTGCTGCATATAAGAACCCTGGCAATGGTGCAGGTGTCCTATAAAATGGGTTCGCATATGTATGTCAATATAAGGCATGGATGTAGCAAATAATCATACAAGTATTACACCCCTAATTACTAACATCACTAAGGATCTTTTTAAGTTACTAAAACTATCGGGAGACTTGCGCCATCCAAACGATAGTCCCCCGTAGATATTAAATCTACTCACAGGAATCCCTAGCTAGCCACGTCCAATCACCGCTTTCCCCTTTCGTGCCGCGTCTGACGTCTCCGCGACCGAACCTGAAATTTACATCAATACAAAACATAAGGTTACATATCATGAAATGACGCAAATCCCAAACAAAAATATCAACGTTCACAAGCTAGGTACAACGTGCACAAGGTGCGCGGAACACACGCGAAAATCGCAAAAACTAACTAAAATCGTCGATTTGGTCGCCCGGCAAAGCTAAAACCCGCTCACTCAAAAAAACCGCACTCACACATCCTAAATATCATAGGATATGCCAAAAATATCATCAAGATATCGCAAATAATTCATCACAATATTTTTATAAAAACCTAGTAAGCACTAAAAATTCCAAATTCGTGCAAACATCGCGTATTTGCGATAAAGTGCTCACATCATCGCATCATCCTACAATACACACAACTAGCTAGCCACAACACTCAATTTAACCCATTTACCATGCTTCAAAACACAATTTCCATAAACAAACCCTTTCTAGAATTTCATAACTAGCAATTTTAATCCAAACTATACATGAAAAACCCTAAATTAACACTAGTTTATAGCCCAATTAGCAAGTTAACCTCTTAGATTAGGCTAACAAAATAACTAGATAACAAAATAGATTTAATTAACCTACTAATGATCTCTAAAACCCTAGTTTAATTTCAAACCATGAACTAGAAAAAAACTAGATTAGAATTTAGCTATAAATTTAACACTAACACAACTTTCAAGTTCTAATTAGCACACTTTAACTACAAATTAACCTTAGATTAGAAATTATACCTCACACTAGAGATCTAGCAAGAACAAGATGCCTCCAAAGATGGCTTCATAGCACCATGATCCAAGCAAGAAAGGGTAAGGAGAATGGGATGAAGGATGGGGGTTAATTTGTGAGGTTTAAATTGGAATTTTGGAGCAATATGATGGAATTTTGAAGGAAATGGAAAGAAAAAAAAATGAAGAGGGAGAGCTGCAGATTTCCAGCAGAGAATGGAGGGAGATTGGTGTGGGTGGTGATGGAAAAGTCATGGTCAACCCATACCAATCAACCAAAGACCCATACCCACATTAAAAAATCAAAACCCTTTTCAAAATACCTCATTTCCACACATAATAAAAAGTCAAAGGAGGCAAGGAAATTTTCCTTGTGCTGCTGAAAGTGGGCCGGCCTAGGGGTGAGGGAAGAGTGAATGAGGTTTTACAAAAAAAATTTATGCAAAAAGACCCCCTACAAGTCCAAAATAGCAAGTTTTAACTTAAATTCAATAAATTTCGTTTTCCATAATAAAAATTAGTTAAAACTTGAAATAAAATACTAAAAAATTATATTACAACTAGATTTTAATTAACATGATTTTAAAGATTAAAATTAGCCCAAAGAAATTTGTATTTATAACTAATTTAATGTATTTCTTACCGGCTTAAAATAATATTAAAAAATTGAAAAATAGGGAAAATTTTTTAAATGACCAAAAATTAATAAGTAACTCATTAGCTACTAAAAACAAGCAATTACCTATCCGAATCAGGTATAATTAGTCCTAAACTGCAAAATAACAAAAAAGACGGTTTGCGGAAAAATACCGAATTTTCACCGATTTTCAGGAAAACACCAAAACGACTTTTCAAGGCGCTACACCCCACTTCCTTTCACACTGCTTGTTTTCTCTGCATTCACATAGAGAATTTAAATCACCCATTTAAATCCCATTTTATTACAAATTTTAATGCACACATTCACTACCCTAAACCCTAGCTTTTCCTATAAATACCACCCCTCATTCCACACTTCCTCACACACAAACCCCTGCCAAAACTCTCAAGAATTCCCAAGTCTCTATATTGTGCAGGTGGAGTTAGCAAAGGGCGGAGCTAAACTCTCAAGAATTCCCAAGTCTCTATATTGTGCAGGTGGAGTTAGCAAAGGGCGGAGCTCCGACGAAGTTCCGGCGACGATACGAGGAGTTTCCGGCAATGACATGAAGCACCGACGAATCCTAGACCTCCTTCTACCTCCCCCTCTCATCAAAACCAGTAAGTCCCATCTCCCCTCTCATATTTTTCTTTAAAAAGTTCCATTTCTAAAACCCGACGGAAGCGGAGTTAGTCCGACTTCCGATTCAGTTTTCTGTAAAAACTACACTTATCCTTAACAAGATAAAACCATATTTTCATATGTTGGTTAATAAACATTAACAAACTCAATAAAATAAGTTTCGCATCAAAATAATCAATTTTGTGACATTTATCGCATTTTTCCATCAAAATACCACAAACTATTCATTTCGATATTATAACCTTTATTCCTTGCTATACCTTTAGATAGTTCACGAGGTAATGACCTACCTCATCACAACACACATCTCTATCATAGCACGATTGGTTTTGGGACAATAGAATACGGGAAATACGACTCTACAAATAAATACACTAAACTTACAAAACCGTTTTCTATAAAAAAATGTATTAAAATTTCCATGCAATTGTGCCTCTACAACCCATTTTGGGGATCCCGTTTGGGATGGTGCGGATTATCGCACATCCTTGGGCCTAGTAGAGGGAGATGCAGACCTCTGCAAGGAGCATTCGATCTCGATGGAATTTTTATGTATTTTTCCTTAGAAAATGAGATTTCTACAAGAAAATAAATAAATTATTTTAATCAAATATCTATATATTTATTATCAAAATATCTATTTTTAATTATATAAATATTCAAAGTTTTTCTAAATCAAAAGAATCACTATTACATGAAAATACAATCCAAATACAACACAAGTATAATATTTCTAGAAAATACCACATACTATGAAAACTAGGTTCTATTTACTAGAAATTGCACAATTGTAAAATACACATCTATGAAAACTCTAAAGACGATAATGCTTCGCCCAATCAGAGCAAAGCTCTGTCGAAATTCAAAATTCGAAAATTCTGAAGCAACGCTTCAAGTCTCGGGCGCAACGTGCCATATGTCAAGCGCTGATACGTCAGCGCAGCGCCCAAGAAGGCGCACCCAATCAGAGCAAAGCTCTATTAAAGGAAGCAACGCTTCGGTCGCGCAGGCACTGCGCTGGGCGACACGTGTCAGCGCAGATGCGCCAGCGCAGTTGCGCTGCGCGACACGTGTCAGCGCAGATGCGCCAGCGCAGTTGCGCTGCGCGACACGTGTCACGTGCTGGGGCATCTGCGCCAAACAGAATTAAATTTTAAGAAATCTTTTCTGTTCTTGTTAAAACAAAAAGATTTTCTTCTGCAAAGCAGAAGCCCTTGGATCAAAGATCCAACGGTGGGGAAAATTCCCCAAATCACTCAGAGAAAGATCTCTTCAACAAATTTAACTAATTTATGGGCACTATAAAAAGGACCCTAGGCCTCAATTAAAAGGCATCAATATCTTTCTAAAAAAAAAGGGAGAGAAGAGAACTCTGAGAAACTCCTCAAGAATAAAAAAAAGGTAAAAACCTTTAGAAAAAAAAGAGAAAGTTCTCTTATGAATAGATCATAGATCTAAAAACAAGATCAATGATATTTAATAAAAATAAAATAAAACAAAAATAGTGCTTTGCACTTTTCATGAACCTTTGGTTCTCTGAGATAAGAAAAACAAAAAAAAAACTTATTTTTCTTTGATCTAAATCAGATCAAGAAATCAAATAGTGCTTTGCACTTCTGTTCTTGAATCTAAAAGATTCTTGGTGCTTTGCACTAGCAAACTGCGCTGTTGCGCTCTTGGGAGAGCGCCACGTGTCAGCATCTAAACCACTTGCGCTATGCGCTCTTGAAATAAGAGCTTTGCTCTCTGGAGTTGGCGCAACTCACCAGAGCGCGCCACGTGTCAGCAGCGCAACAGCGCAAGCGCACTAGCGCAGCGCACTGCACTGTTGCGCTTGCGCTCACCAGAGCGCGCCACGTGTCAGCAGCGCAACAGCGCAGCGCACTAGCACAGCGCACTGCACTGTTGCGCTTGCGCTCACCAGAGCATGACACGTGTCTTCACCACAAGCGCTTGCGCTTAGTGAGTGGCGCAAAGCGCCTAACAAATGCAATGTAGGGCCAAGCCCAATTAAAAGACCAAACAGGCCTAATTAAATTGATGCTCTGCATCATTTATAAATGGGCAAAGCCCAAACAAAAATAATAAAATGCTATGCAGATGCCTTGCAGAGCCCAAAATAAATTGATGCTCTGCATCTTTTATGGGCAGAGTCCAAACAAGAAAATAGAAGTAATGCAATGCATTACTTAAGTGTGGGCAAAGCCCTAGCACAGGTCTAATGGACTAAAAATAAATAAAATGTTGAACATTTTCAACTGGACTTAGCCCAATTCTGGCCGTAAGTCCTTAAATTAAATTGAACTGAGCACAAATGCTCTCTCAAATCAATTTATATCCGGTTCGAGGGTACATCTCCGAACTCCTTTGACATCCATCGTTGTAATTCCTCAACGACGTCAAAGAGGTGACGGGTCCCAACGACCACACATCAATATGGACTACGGGGTCCTTAAACTCGTGGACCGAAACGTCCCTAAACTAATGTTGGACCGAAACGTCCCTAAACTAATGGTGGACCACTACGTCCCTAAACTGGAACATGGACCACTACGTCTCTAAACTGGAACAATAGAGCTCCCAAATGCTCTTTTGCCGGATCTAAACGGTCCCCTTTAAGTTGATCTTAGCCCCAAATACGGCTAACGTATCCTTAAACATTTAAATGGACTATAAAACTCCAAATCGACTTTGGTTCAAGGGTACATCTCTGAACTCCTCTGACATCTACCGTTGTAATCCTTCAACGACGTTAGAGAGGTGACGAGTCCCGATGGCCAGATATTAAATGGGTTATCACGTTAAGTTGATCTTAGTCTCAAACAGGACTATCGTATCCTTAACGAACGTTTAAGTTGATCTTAGCCGCAACGCGACTAATGCATCCTTAAACTAAAAATACCAAACCCAAATCTAAGTAAATACGGATTTGGACTAATCCACGTCCTACGGGCGACGGCATTACTCAGTCTCCGTATACAATCCACGGGCAACCACAAACAAAACAAACACACACAACACGAAGTGAAATTCTGGAGAAGGAGAAAGTTGTTACCGCGATGCGGTAGCGTAATTAACTGCAGGGGCTTACGCCTGCAGGGAAGAGCGTCCCCACAATCAAAAACCCCTCAAGCGAGGGGGAATCTGACAAAGTCTGCTACATCGGCCGCATCTGTCTAAACCTCCGATACACGGTGCCATAAATCAACTTGGCATCTTCGGAGAGGTGGACGGATAAAACCAAATAGCATCTGCCCCGAATCTCAGCGTCAGGCCATCATGGTCCTGTGCGCCGCCGTTCGGAGGGGAATATATTCTGGCACGCCCGGTGGGACCTCTTCCTCTTTCCACTCCACACTTCGTGTGTCGTCTTCGCGAACCAATCGCGGTTTGTTTAACGGTTGCCTTCGGATTTCAAGTTACTAAGATTTGGTCTTTTGCCTGGCGCAGAACTCAAGATTCAATGGCCTCTAACTGCACCAACTGCTCGAAGTGCCACTGCAACGGACGCTCCACCTCACCGGGAGGTGTAGCATATGAGCCCCAAGCGGCTTCCTTCCTTACTCTGCCGGTAGATCAGGTGACCCAAGCCACCACTGGTCTGTTCTTTGGGACCATGATCCCACCTACAAGCTTCCCTACGCCAATACCTTCACCGGAAGTGAACAAGAAGTCGGTCTTTGACCGGCTTACTGCTACGACGACCCCTGTCAACGGGTCTCCCACTACCAAACCGACAGCCTCTGTTTTCACCAGGATAAATCAGAACTCTAAATTGGCTGTCTCAAGGAAAGCAATAACTGTTGCTCCAGAAGTCGTCAAGGCGGCTTCCCCTGTCAAAGAGTCAGTCTTTTCAAGACTGACGATTCCTGCTCCTGCCCCTGCTCAAGGATCCGTCTTCGACAGGTTGAATACCACCCCTCAGAAGACAACCTCAGTCTTTAAGAGGTTAACACCGGCGGCGCCTCATTCAGACAGGGGGCAAAAAGAAACTATCTCAATCTCTGAGCCAATCCCAACAGCTCGCCGTGCTCGACGTCGCCATTGGCAACGAGTGAGGAAGGCAGGGGGCAACTCTCCCTCAGGACTGACTCCACCGGCTCCAGTGGTGGAAGTCAACGCTGCTATCCCAACCGGGAATAGCTTTGAACTGCTGAGGAGGGTACGGAAGAACTCTCCAACCACTGCACTGAAGAGATCTCCTCCACCTGCGGAGAAAGTTTCAGAAACGAAACGAGAACAGCCCCCTCAACGGCTGTCCTCAAGAATTTATAAAGTTTGGCGGAGGGTTCAAGACTCCGTGATTGACCCAGGTCACTCTCATCACCAGAAAAAGGCGAGGGTGGAAAAAGACAAGGACTGCCCTATTAAACAGCAGGGGACAGCAGCTGCAAGGCTGCCCCCTTCACCGGTCCCTTCAACCTCAACGGCCCACAGAAGAAGGAGGCCAGAGGAAACTCCCGCGTCAGCGGCAAAAGTTAAAAATGGTGAACCTAAACGCCCCAAGTCAGGGGGCATAACAGTTCATACGGTTTATATGGCATCGGGAAAAGAAGATAGCCGTATATCAACAGGTCATAGACCGCATACGAGGTCAGTGACCAAGGCTCAGGAGCAGCAGCAGAAGCTCCAAGAGATGATGAACGCTATGGCCGCACTTACAGGGCCAAAAGAAACCCCTGAAACATCCTCGGACGAGCGTCAAGAACAAGAAACGGACGCAGAATTCCTTCGTCGCGTACTAGAGAAGAAGGATAAAGAAGCTGCGGAGCAGGCATCCAACATAAAGAAAATGGCCCTCCTGTTCCAGGATATGGTGGGTATGATGATTCAACAAGATCCACCTGCTGAAGATCCCCCGATCATCCTTGAAGACGATAGGGGAGAGACGTCGAATCCTCCACCAGCTCTGTCCACCGCTAAAGAGGATACAATCTCCAAAGCTGATTTGGATGAGTACATCGCCCAACAAATACGGGTCCATCATGCAACCGAAACAGCCGGCCAGGTCGTGAAAACGGGGCGGCCATATCCAAGTTGGTACGATCAAATCAAGTACCCACCCGGCTACACAATTCCCAAGTTCCATGTCTACAAAGGGACGGGCAATCCTCATCAGCATGTTGCCCAGTTCAGGGCACTCTGCGGCAACACCGGCGGTGACGACAAGCTGTTGCTTCGCCAGTTTGTTGGAAGCTTATCAGATACGGCGTTTGAATGGTACTCTGAGCTCCTGAACGACTCTATTAAAACCTTCGCGGAGATGGAGCTGTTGTTTACTCAGCGTTTTGCAAGCGCCAGTGAACGTACCCCGATGACAGCACTGATTAACGCCAGGGTAAAACTCGGCGAGACGTGGGTCCAGTACGCTATACGATGGCGGAACTTATGGTCAAAGTGTGAGCAGCGCATTGAAGAAGCTCCCGCGGTGGGTATGTTTGTGGGAACCCTCGATCCACAAACAACCATCTCGCAGTTTATGATGTTTTTCAAGCCGACTACCTTCCAAGCCTTGATTGACAAACTAGCGCAAATGGATCAAATGGGCCATAAACCCCCTCTTCCAAGGCCAGACACCCGAAATGACAAAGGGAAGGGAAAAGCGATCGTCGTCGCTAATGCTCAACAACAACTGAGCGACTCGAAGCCGGTTGCTCGTCAAAATAATACGCGACCGTACGTGCCCCTTGAGGATAGGATGGGACGTCCTTATTCCTTTCCCCGCGATAAAACGAGGAGGTTATTCGAGCTGGCGTTGCGCAACAGACTCATAAATTTGCCAGATCCAAAACGTCCGTTGCAACCAAGTGACGTCAACGAGCCCAACTACTGTCCTTATCATCGAGTACTAGGCCATCCGATCGAAGATTGCTACGTTTTCAAAAATTGGCTTGAAAACCAGTACCGACAGGGCAAGTTCGCGTTATCTGACAAATGGAAGGTGAATCTCCCGCAGCCCCACACCTCTAAGGGGACGAATACGCCGGGGGCAACATGCTCCGTCATTGAAGAAGCTCCTTGGGAGGTTGTATTATCAGCCAAGACAAAGAGAATGCTAAACGATCTTCAGACATGTCCAGCGATCAAGTGGAAGAATCCGTTGGAACCGCAGGTCATTGAAGGGATGTTGAAGCCACGTCCAACTCCAAAGACCGATGGTGGCGGTTCAAGCACTTGCAGCCAGTCGTCAAAATCTTCGAAAAAGAAGAAGAAGAAATCTAAGAAGCCCGTGAAGCCTGGCGGCAAACGCACGGACTTACAAAAGCAAATTGACGCGTTGGAGGAATATAATCAGAGGGCACGAACCCCCATTACGTTCCAAGAGTTCCTCAGCCGTGTCTTTCAAGAAGAGGATGAGGGAGAAAGTTCATCAGATGAATCCGAGGAATATGTGGCGAGCTGTCATATGATCTCCCATTCGATCATGAATGATGAGGAGATTCCTTGCACCGAAAAGCTGGGAGCAGATCCTAAACCAAAAGTTCTGGGGCCACCAGATGAAGTAATCGACGCGTTCCTTAATGAAGCTCGGTTGAAAAGTAAAGCTGATCGGGAGCGCGAGGCGGTTATATTTGAAAGGGCCAAGCGCCAGCGACTTGATGAAGGAGCTGAGACGATCCCGTTGGAGCTAAATGTTCCCCTCCGAAAGACGGCGCGACATGACGTCTTGCCTGAGATTCGGGGCAGATGCTAATTGGTGCTATCCGTCCACCTCTCCGAAGATGCCAAGTTGATTTATGGAACCATGTATCGAAGGTTTAGACGGATGCGTCCGATGTAGCAGACTTCGTCAGATTCCCCCTCGTTTGAGGGGTTTTTGATTGCGGGGACGCTCTTCCCTGCAGGCGCAAGCCCCTGCAGTTAATTACGCTACCGCATTGCGGTAACAACTTTCTCCTTCTCCAGATGGTCACTTCGTGTCGTGGGTGTTTGTTTTGTATTTTGTTGCCCGTGGATTGTTTACGGAGACTGAGTTATGTCGTCGCCCGTAGGGCGTGGACTAGTCCAAATCCGTATTATCTTAGATTTGGGTTTGGGGGTTTGGTTTGAGGATACGTCAGCCATACTTGAGGCTAAGATCAACTCAAACGTTTGTTAAGGATACGTTAGTCTCACTTTGAGACTAAGATCAACTTAACGGGATCGTTTAGATCCGACAAAGGAGCGTTTGGGCTCTATTGTTCCAGTTTAGGGACATAGTGGTCCATCGTGTGTATAGCCGTCGGGACCCATCACCTCTCTGACGACGTTGAAGGATTACAACGACGGATGTCAGAGGAGTTCAGAGATGTACCCTCGAGCCAGAGTTAATTGGGGGGATTCATAGTCCAGTCTGTTTGAAGGTTTAAGGATACGTTAGCCATCTTTGAAGCTAAGATCAACTTAAACGGGACCGTTTAGATCCGACAAAAGAGCATGCGGGGGCTCTATTGTTCTAGTTTAAGGACGTTGCGGTCCATGGGTAGTTTAAGGACGCTGCGGTCCATGGGTAGTTTAAGGACATTGCGGTCCATTGTTAGTTTTAAGACATCTCGGTCAAGGTTAAGGACGTCGTAGTCCATGGGTTTAAGGACCCCACAGTCCATTGTTAGTTTTAAGACATCTCGGTCAAGGTTAAGGACGTCGTAGTCCATGGGTTTAAGGACCCCACAGTCCGGTATGTGCTCTGGATGCTTCACACGGGTTCATTGCCGTGCTCTGCGAGGACCAGGCTCCGCTCTGGATGTTTTCCACGGGGTCAAAGAGTGACATTATCCGCGTTCCACGTAACCAGGAATTTTGCATTAGACGCGGGTTTAAGGACCCCGCAGTCCATATCAATGTGTGGTTGTCGGGACCCGTCACCTCTTTGAAGACATTGAGGGATTACAATGCCAAATATCAAAGGAGTGAAGAGATGTACCCTAGAACCGGAATGGCTTAAATAGTCTTTGACCCAATTTGGGATCAAGACCGATTAATTATGTTATGAGCCCATTGGCCCAGTTAATCACAACTTGAGGACTTATGGCCATCTTGGGCTAAGTCCAATCAGGAGAGGCTTTGCCTCTATCCATTTAGGCCAATTGGGCCAAAGCCCAGTGTTAAACACTACAGAGCAGTCAGTGTTGAACCCTGGAAATGAGGTTGACAAGTTAGTGTTTAACACTAAAAGATAATTGGTGTTAAACACCAGCAACAAGGCTTTTCAAATTAGTGTTAAACACTAAAACAGATCAGTGTTGAACACTGGCAACAGAGCCCAGATTAGTGTTAAACACTAAGGTAGTCAGTGTTGAACACTGCAAATAAAGCTTTTTGATTAGTGTTGAACACTAAGGCCCAACAGTGTTTTAACACTGGGTTCGAGAGTTTCAATTTAGTGTTAAACACTAAGGCAGGAGGGGTCACGTGGCAACACGTGAGAGCGCCCTCCCTTCATTCATTCTGTTGAGATTATCGCGTCTTTCAGAGCGTCACGTGCCATCACGTGATGGGCATTCAAATGCCTATGTATTAGAGCTTCTGCCGAGGGTCACGTGGGTCACGTGGGGTGCTGCCTCAAAGGGGCTTTCTGTAGATCTCTTGGGGGGGTCACGTGGTGACACGTGACCCTGCCTCTATGTATATTGTTTAGAGGATCTGTTAACCTTTTCTCAGGAATTAAGTTCATCGTAGGGTTAAACCCTGACAGTAATTTCAGAGGAATTAAATTCCTACTTTCTTTTGAAGGTTTATGTTCTGAATAGAGTTGAACTCTGAATTTTCCGTAGGAATTAAATTCCTCATACATGTGAAGAACCAAATAGGGTTAAACCCTAACAAAATCTTTTTAAGGAATTTGAACTTCCATCTTCTGTTAAATTATGATTAAAGGAATTAAATTCCCGCTGTTTCAACAGAACTAGGTTCTTAATTAGGGTTAAACCCTGTCTCTTTTTGTTCTGAAGGAATTAAATTCCCATGATACAGGGTCAAGCCCTAATTTTATTTTAAAGGAATTAAATTCCTATAGTTCTGTGAGAATTAAATTCTCGTGCTTGCATTCCCTCTCTATGTTTTGGATCTGCATGGCAGGATCTCAACCCATTGAGAATTAAATTCTCAACTTCAAGGGGAGATGTGCACTTTGCAGATCCTCTATCAAAGAGAGAAGAAATATGTTCTTCTGTTTTATATATCAGAGTTAAATTCTATTGAGAATTAAATTCTCTTTCTTTCAAGGAGCCTTCCCTTTCTTACCTAGGGTTTTCTTTTGCAGAAGATCAAAGTTCCTCGAAGTATCAAGGCTCTCTCTCCTTTCTTTTCTCTGCGTATCTATATCTCCTTTTTTTTGTCTCTTGGCTCTGTGTCTCTTGGCTCCTATTTATAGGAGAAGCAGCCGAATCAATCAGTTTTTGACGAATCTTCATGAGAGATTTGATTTGCATCCATCATTCGTTTTGGACCTTTGGATTATTAGGTGAATTTTATTCACCATTGGATTTCAAATCCAGGGATTCTCCTTTGTTGTTTCGGTTAGATTTAAAGGGGAAATCTTTCCAAACCCGAGATTTTCCCATAGATAGATGATATTTCATCACCTCTGAATCTTTAATTCGATTGGTTCCAGATAGTCGTTTTCCTTTGGAAAGATTTGAATCTCTTTCAGAATTTAATTCTGTTGACAAAATGGGCTTTGAAAGCCGGTCACGTGTGACCACGTGACCCATGGTCACATGTGAGCACGTGACCCCTTTTGGAATGAGCCTTCTTCTTTCTTTTTGCGCTGTCTTCTGGTTGTCGCTTAACCGTCACGTGCTGCCACGTGACCCCTGGTCACGTGTGAGCACGTGACCCTTGTCTGAACTCTTTTTCCTTGACTTGATCAGGGAACCGATATGCCTTTGAATCCGCTTTAAAATGTCACGTGCCAACACGTGACCCTGGTCACGTGGGGGCACGTGACCCTTTCTTAAGCCCTTTTTCTTTGATGTAATCAGGAAGTTGAACTTGTTTTGCCGGTACTTTTGGGTGTCACGTGTCAACACGTGACTGCTGGTCACGTGTCCCTCTTCTCAAGCTTTTTCCATAAGCTTTCCTGATTTTAAATCAGGAAACAAATGCCCCCACAGCGTTGTTCTCACGTGTCAGCACGTGAGTGCAACGCTGTCACCTCTTGCGACCGTTGGATTCCTTTAGGGATCTGGGGAGATGAAACGTTTCCATTGCCTTCTATAAATACCTCTGTCTCTTCATAGGAGCCTTCACTTTGCTCATCTTCTTCTTCTGAGAACTTTTTCCTTGAGAATTTAATTCTCTTCTTCCAGAGCTTAGTTCTCTGTCTTAAAATATTTTCAGAGTTTAACTCTGTTTTAAAGGGATTCTTCCTCCTCAGGTAATGGTAATCGAAGCACCTTCGTTTTGACAAAACTCTCTGGATTTTAAATCCAGATCAAGGGTTTTACAAAGAACCCATTTTTCTTCAAGTACTTTAACCAAAATATGAGACCACTTAACTTCCCACAGTAGATCGCTTAGGGTTCAGATGATCCTTAGGGAGATGATGATGGCGGTTCAAACCCATGGAATTAATTCCATTCAAAAATGTTTCTGGGAATTTAATTCCCTTTTCTTAATAAGGAACTTTAATTCCAATGAAGGACTTGATTTCTTCATGCGGAGGCTTCCTGGGGTCTCTTGACCCGAGGTTGTTCTTCTGCAGTTAATGAAACAGGAGTTTTCTAATGAATCTCATGACCTTTATTTCAGGTATCATGGATGCCCATCTGTATGGTCTTGACGAGATTATTTCCTATGGGAATATTCGTGCACTGGGCCGCAGTCAGAACCAGGAGTTCACCGATGCTCAATGTGCCGAGATTATGAGCCGCTTTGATGAGTACAACCATCGGCTACTCCCCCGTCGCTCTTCTCTTCTGAGGCTGATCGTGCTGGCGATCAGGGAGGCTCTCCCTCTATTCTGTGCTGGTGTGCCGCTTGGGGCATTGGACGCCGCCGAGGATAAAGTACACTCGGTGTATCTGATGCACTTGATCTCAAAGAGAAGGCGGGATAATCTCATTGATCTCCTGCATCAGATGTTCCAGCAGTCGGCCATACTTGCCGCCTATCGGAGGGTGGAGGACATTCGTGAGGACCCCGATGCTTGTGATCGTGAGAGGAAGCATACTCGGGAGGTTCGAAATGCTTGGAAAATCTTGAATAAAGTTAATTTTGAGTTTCTCAACCCATGTCCCGCATCTGAAGTTTTACCATTGTAAATGTGTCCTCTGTATTTTTTATGAACCCCTTGAAGTATGAGTGACAATTGTTATTATGTCTTTCTATGTTTGCATGTCTTTTCTCTGGGATTTTATCATTTTGCTACTGTTGTTGTTGGTGCTTTCAATATGCAGGGTGCTACTCCATTTTTTTAGTGTACATCAGGTTTAGGCCTCACGTAGTCTGCATGTGGGGTCCCTTGATGTGGCTGTTCACAAAATCTTCTCATGCCCTATTTTCAGCGCACAATATTAGACGCAGAAAAAAAAGGCCTTGGAAATAGTTCCATCTCCTTGATTTTCGATGCCTTTCCTTTTTTGGGCCTTGGAAATAGTTTCACCATGCAAGATTTTCCGCGCACAGCACTTAATGCATTTCCTTATATATGAGGCTATAGCTTCCCTTTTCCTCTCACAAAGAGATTTATATTATTATTATTTTTTTTATCTTGGAGTAACTTGTCTTGAGAAACAAACGAGCGCCATGGCCTGCAATCGCCCTCATGCTCGTCGACAGCCATGGGAAGTTCCTATTGAGGAAATGGTCCCCCGCTTTGCTGCTCGGTTGGTGGATCCCCTCCTTACCGACAACGAATGCGACTCAGCCATGCATGAACTCTCGATCCGTAGGGGGTCCCCCCTCCCGATGGGTTCTCTCTGGCTCCGGATGATTCTCAAGGCCGTGCTTGCCGACATCCCTCCTCACCCGGCGGAGATGACCCTGGCGATGCTCGACGCGGCAGAAGAAAAGCTCGAGGGTTTTCATGAAGCGTGCCTGATTACTCAGGCTTTGAAGGATTGCTCAATTTATCTGCTGAGCCAGATCAAGGCCCGGCGAGCTATTATGTCTGCTTTCGTGGACGAACACGGCGCCAATCGATGGGGAGCGACTCCTCGTGAGAACCGTCGCTTTGACGTGCTGGAGAAAGCAGAGAGAGAGATGGAGAATTTTGTCCTCTGTTTCATTAACCCTTGTGCCGTTGATCCCATGTTTGGTGACCTTTTCCGTTAGCGTAGAATACTTTTAAATTAGTCCCTCTTTTTTTTACGCTTTATGCCGAGATTCCATGTAGGCTTGGTGCTAGTATGTATGTTTCCGCTTGCATAAATAAACTTTGTATTCTTCTCATGAGAACTTTCTTTAACTGCAAATGCTACCATCACTTTCCTACGCATCAGACCTTTTTGGGTATTATGAACGTTCATGCGATTGTAAATGCTATTATTATTATTATTCCCTTTTTGAATACTCATATGATTGCGAACGCATGCTTGAAATATGTCGGAAACTTTTCTTGTTGCCTTTCACATCAGGCGATGTGAGCGCGTTTTAGATCGATTATTCCCGTCAACTGGAAGCCCATTTATATGGTCTTGTCAATGTCTTGTTTCCAAGGCTGTGGTTACGAAAGCGAGCTTACGTGGCCTGATAGAGTGATACGTAGCGAACATAAGGTTGTGGCTCTCGATAAAGCTGCCACGTTCACTCGTGAGAGGGTCGAGGCTCATAAGGCAACTGAGAAAGAGCTTGAAGCCCGGCTCGCTTCGTATCAGGCTCAACAAGCTCAAGCGGAGGCTCGTCTTTTGGAGATCTTGCGTCATGAAGCCGTGGTCCAACAAAAGCAGGATGAGCTGACCAAGTTGCTGAATCACCCGCCGGCCTGAAACATTTGTATCTTTTCCCTCCTTTTTTGTACATACTCATGGATGAGGGTATTTTCTTTTTGTTTCTTTCATGAATTGTACTTTGTACCCATTTTGGTTTATGAATAGAAGATACATTTTTCTTCTAAATGGTGTGTCCCCCTTTTTATTGAATGTATTCTGCGGATATTCTACCTTGATCTTCTCGCAGGACAGCGATGGCTTAGGATTCAGGGTTAAGATCTGCTTCCTAAGACTTTTGCATTTTACGAGCCACGAGGGTCTCATAAAGAGTTTTTCTCCCTACAGGTCGAGAGGATCCCATAGGTGTGAGTTCTTCTTAAAGATCGTGAGGATCCTTAAGCGGGTTTTCCCTTGAGAGTCGTAAGGATCTCGCAAGAGAGTTTTTCTTCCTTACAGGTCGTGAGGGCCTGCAAGTGTTGGATGCGGTCACCCTTGTCCGTGTTTTACGGAGTTAGGGGTCTCTCCAGGTATTGTAGTTTAAAGACGTCGCGGTCAAGGTTAAGGACCTCATAGTCCGTGGATTTAAGGACTCCACAGTCCGATGTTAGTTTTAAGACATCACGGTCAAGGTTAAGGACCTCATAGTCCGTGGATTTTAGGGACTCCACAGTCCGCTGTTAGTTTTAAGACATCACGGTCAAGGTTAAGGACCTCATAGTCCGTGGATTTAGGGACTCCACAGTCCGGTGTTTGGTTGCAGGGACCCGTCACATCTTTGAAGACGTTGAGGAATTACAACGCCGGGCATCAAAGGAGTGAAGAGATGTACCCTTAAACCAAGGCAAAATCTGTAGGGAATCGGGGTGGTTGATCGTTAGTTTTAAGACATCACGGTCGAGGTTAAGGACGTCATAGTCCGTGGATTTTAAGGACTCCACAGTCCGGTATTTGCTCTGGATGCTTCACACGGGTTCACTGCCGTGCTTGGCGAGGACCAGGCTCCGCTCTGGACGTTTTTCACGGGGTCAAAGAGTGACATTATCCGCGTTCCACTTAACCAGGAATTTTGCACTAGATGCTTCACACGGGTTCACTGCCGTGCTCGGCGAGGACTAGGCTCCGCTCTGGACGTTTTTCACGGGGTCAAAGAGTGACATTATCCGCGTTCCACGTAACCAGGAATTTTGCACTAGATGCTTCACACGGGTTCACTGCCGTGCTCGGCGAGGACTAGGCTCCGCTCTGGATGCTTCACACGGGTTCACTGCCGTGCTTTGCGAGGACCAGGATCCGCTCTGGACGTTTTCCATGGGGTCAAAGAATAACGTTATCCGCGTTCCACGTAACCAGGAATTTTGCACTAGATGCTTCACACGGGTTCACTGCCGTGCTCGGCGAGGACTAGGCTCCGCTCTGGATGCTTCACACGGGGTCAAAGAGTGACGTTATCCGCGTTCCACGTAACCAGGAATTTTGCACTAGATGCTTCACACGGGTTCAATGCCGTGTTTGGCGAGGACTAGGCTCCGCTCTGGATGCTTCACACGGGTTCACTGCCGTGCTCTGCGAGGACCAGGATCCGCTCTGGACGTTTTCCACAGGGTCAAAGAGTGACGTTATCCGCGTTCCACGTAACCAGGAATTTTGCACTAGATGCTTCACACGGGTTCACTGCCGTGCTCGGCGAGGACTAGGCTCCGCTCTGGATGCTTCACACGGGGTCAAAGAGTGACGTCATCCGCGTTCCACGTAACCAGGAATTTTGCACTAGATACTTCACACGGGTTCACTGCCGCGCTCGGCAAGGACTAGGCTCCGCTCTGGATGCTTCACATGGGTTCACTGCCGTGCTCTGCGAGGACCAGGATCCGCTCTGGACGTTTTCCATGGGGTCAAAGAGTGACGTTATCCGCGTTCCACGTAACCAGGAATTTTGCACTAGATGCTTCACACGGGTTCACTGCCGTGCTCGGCGAGGACTAGGCTCCGCTCTGGATGCTTCACACGGGTTCACTGCCGTGCTCTGCGAGGACCAGGATCCGCTCTGGACGTTTTCCACGGGGTCAAAGAGTGACGTTATCCGCGTTCCACGT
Source organism: Agapanthus africanus (assembly GCA_030015575.1). Lineage (NCBI taxonomy): Eukaryota > Viridiplantae > Streptophyta > Magnoliopsida > Asparagales > Amaryllidaceae > Agapanthus > Agapanthus africanus. The sequence goes on along the minus strand of CM057346.1, from coordinate 574,389,377 downwards.
AACCAGGAATTTTGCACTAGATGCTTCACACGGGTTCACTGCCGTGCTCGGCGAGGACTAGGCTCCGCTCTGGACGTTTTCCACGGGGTCAAAGAGTGACATTATCCGCGTTCCACATGACCAGGAATTTTGCACTAGATGCTTCACACGGGTTCACTGCCGTGCTCGGCGAGGACTAGGCTCCGCTCTGGATGCTTCGCACGGGTTCACTGCCATGCTCTGCGAGGACCAGGATCCGCTCTGGACGTTCTCCACGGGGTCAAAGAGTGACATTATCCGCGTTCCACGTAATCAGGAATTTTGCTGAATATATCCGCATTTCACGGGATGAAGGTTTTACTGTTGGCGATATGTATACCACCGAGCCACGGAACTGGGAGTTGCCGCTGTTCCGCTTAGCTTGAAGTTGTGTCCGTTGTTACGAGACGAGTGTTGGGATGATCTCTAGGTCGCTTGTGGCCCGTCGAGATTTAGCTTCGTTCTTTGGTGAAACCTAGGGGAGGGAGGTACGTTCCCTTTTTGTTTATGCCATTGGATTATATACAGGGTGTGATGGAACATCACCTGTAAGGCATACATTTTATTTTTATTTTATTTCTTTTTCCGCGATGCTCTATCGTTTCAGCTTTTATATCGCGAAGGTCGCGATTGCCCCATCATTTCGGCTATTTTTCGCGGTGCCCAATCATTTCGGCTATTTATTTATTTTCTACTCGCTGCTTTTTATTGCGAGTTGCCCCATCATTTCGGCTATTTTTTATGCCTTCATTCTTACTTGCTGCTTTTTATTGCAAGTTGCCCCATCATTTCGGCTATTTTATAGGCATGTGTGGCTTGCTAGCTTTTTCGCCGCAAGCTCGGATTTTGGACACCGATTTCGGCATCAGCATCGCTGCAACTGGGATGTTGCCAGGGGCGAATCATCATTTGCCATGAAAGAACTTGGGATTTGATACCGGTTTAGGCATCAACATCGCTGCAACTGGAATATTGCCAGGAGCGAATCATCATTTGCCTCTGTCGATGTTGAACAAAGGTGGCTTAGCAAACAGGGTTAAGGTCCTGTCGACTAAGGCTTTTGACTTCATGAGCCGTAAGGGTCTCACAAAGGTATTTCTCCCTACAAGTCGTGAGGATCTTGCAGGTGTATTTTCTCCTTAGGGATCGTGAGGATTCCTAAGTGTATGTTCCTCTGTAAGTCGTAAGGATCCTACAAGAGGGTTTTCTCCTTATGGGTCGAGAGGACCTACAAGGGTTGGACTTTGCTGGGGAAATGTTTATTCGCGCCCGTGGATTGTATACAAGGGTCAGTATTGAGCCTCTTGTAGGGCAATATCGAAGGTTGTGGAGGATTTGCTTAAGAACAGGTTTAGGTTTCTGTAACTTAAGACTTTCAAATCTCATGAGCCGTGAGGGTCCCACAAGAGAATTCTCCTTACGAGTCGTAAGGATCTCGCAAGTGTATTTTCTCCTTAGGAATCGTGAGGATCCCTAAGTGTGTTGCTCCTTTGTGAGTCGTAAGGATCTCACGCCGGTGGTTTCTCCTTACAAGGTCGAGAGGACCCTACAAGTGTCTTTTAACGAGGTTGCACCCTTTCGGGTTTTCACAAACACTCGCCGGTAGTCCTGCTGTTTTTACTCACGGAGCCCTTTCGGGTTTTCATCCGTGCCCATTTTGCTTATGGACATACCGTTTTTTTTTTCACTTTTTTTTTACAAGGTCGCGCCCTTTCGGGTTTTCACGAACACTTGCCGGCAGCCCTGCTGTTTTTACTCACGGAGCCCTTTCGGGTTTTCATCCGTGCCCATTTTGCTTATGGACATACCGTTTTTTTTTATTCTTTTTCATATATATATATATATATTTTTTTTTTCTCTTTCTTTTTTTTTTTTTTTTATCTCGTCAGCCTACGGATGCTGCGGTAGTAGTTTTAGGGACGTTTTGGTCCGTTGTTAATTTAAGGACGTTTCGGTCCGTCGTTAGTTTAAGGACGTTTCGGTCCGTCGATAGTTTAAGGACGTTTCGGTCCGCCGTTAGTTTAAGGACGTTTTGGTCCGCCGTTAGTTTAAGGACGTTTCGGTCCGCCGTTAGTTTAAGGACGTTTCGGTCCGTCGTTATGGGAAGGCCGGCTGCTGCTTGTAAAGTCTGAGCCTAGGAAGATAGTGAGCGGACATAGTCGTCGTCATCTATCATTGACCCAGGTTGCGGCTTATTAAGCGTAGTATTTCTTTAAGAAGCGGCCGTTTATTGGCCTGAAAGGCCTTTCACCGTGCATGTCCATGAGCAGGTAGGCTCCACCCTGGTAGACCTTGTCTATGATGTACGGGCCTTCATAGTTTGGCTCAAATTTTCCTCGCTTGGCACGATTGGGGATCATAGGTCTTTTGACCACTAGTACGAGTTCGCCTTGGTGGAATGTCCTCGGCCTGGTCAATCTTTCGTATGAGCGCGTCATCTTTGCTTTGTAGGCCTCTAGATGTTGTTGCGCTATGAGCCGGGTTTCGTCGAGGGCATCAAGCTCCTCAAGCCGAAGGTGAGCATTTTCTTCGTTCGTCAGCTCGTGGTGGACTGCTACTCGTAGAGAGGGTAACTCTATCTCGAGGGGGAGCACTGCTTCCGTCCCAAATACCAACGCGTACGGCGTTGTGTTTGTGGCCGTCTTGAATGTAGTTCGATAAGCCCAAAGGGCTTCTTGCAGCCTTTCGTGCCAGTCTCTCTTATTCCTGGAAACAGTCTTTTTTATGATCTTCGTCAAGGTCTTATTGAAGGCCTCGGCCAGACCGTTAGCTCGTGGATTGTAAACCGAAGAATATCTCCAGTCTATATTGTGCTGCTGTGCGAAGCGGCTAATCTTATGGCTTCTGTAAGCTGGACCGTTATCGGAGATAATCCACCGTGGGGTTCCAAACCGATAGATGATGTGCGTCTTGAAGAAATGGAGGATATTCTCCGTCTTCACTTCCCTCAGTGGTACTGCTTCTGCCCATTTGGAGAAGTAATCGGTTGTCGCCAGGATAAAACGGTGTCCCCGGGATGATGCTGGCTCAATGGGGCCGACTATTTCAGTCCCCCACATTTCGAATGGCTAGCTAGCTACCGTTGGGTGCAGTGGATTCGGATGTTGGTGGATGAAATCTCCATGAATTTGGCATGAGTGGCATTGCTTCGCATACTCAAGGCAGTCCTGGATCATCGTGGGCCAGTAGTAACCCATCCGTTTAATTTTTAACTTCATCTTTGGGCCTGCTTGGTGAGAACCGCAAAGTCCGTTATGCACTTTCTGAATGACTCTTTCTGCTTCGTCAGGTCCTAAGCATCTCAGCCATAGAGAATCAAACGATCTTTTGTATAGAATATCGTTGACGAGAGTGAAAGATAGAGCTCGTTTCATGAGCTGATGTCTTGAGGACGCTTCTTCGGGCATTCGGTGGGACTTAAAGTAGTTTATGAAGACTTCCCTCCAGTCTTCGGCCTTCTCATGGTCTTTTATTTGTAGGGTCGTCTGCTCAGTCGTTCCCTTTTCTTCGTATGATTCCGGAGATATTTCTGCCGGGGCGAGCACTCGACGGCTTTGTACCACGATTCTGACGTCATCGAGGTTCTCGTCAGCCAGTTCTTTAGCAAGTTTAGCCAACGCGTCTGCTTTGCTGTTTTCCGCGCGCGGTATGTTCTCCAAAGTATAGGAGGGAATTTGGGTCAATAGTTGTTGCACCTTTTCGCCGTACTTCACCAACTCCGGCTTGCACGTTTGGTAGTCACCATTTACTTGACTAACGACCAGCTGAGAATCCCCGTATATAAGGAGGTCTTCGATTCCCATGTCGATGGCGATCTCGAGGCCTGCTATCAGAGCTTCGTATTCAGCTTCATTGTTTGTCCTCGGCTCTGTTAAGGAGAAGGCGAAGCGCATTATCCCTCCTTGTGGAGTTGCAAAGATGAGGCCTATCTCTGATTTAATCACTGGGATACCTTGTTTCTGTTTCTTTATGGAGGACGCTCCATCGAAATAGAGTTCCCATCGGGTGTTTCCGCCGCTAATCGCATCAAATGCATGCTCGTCTGGAAACTCGCAGTTCAGAGGAGAATCAGCAGGTACTGGATGCTCAGCGAGGAAGTCGACAATGGCCTGGCCTTTCACTGCCTTGAGAGGTTGATATGTTATCGAGAACTCCATCAAGAGCAGGGCCCACTTAGCGAGTCGTCCCGTCAATATGGCTTTCGACATCAAGTATTTAAGGGGATCTACTTTTGAAATGAGACGGGCTTCATGTGCCAACGCATAGTGCCTGAGCTTTGTTATCGCGAAGATTAACGCCAAGCAATGTTTTTCAATGGGAGAGTAGTTGCTTTCTGCCCCCAGCAGAACTCGACTTAAGTAGTAGAGTGCTCTCTCTTTCCCCTGATCGTTCTCTTGTGCCCATAATACGCCTAAAGAACCTTCGAGGGCGGTTGTATAAAGAATGAGGGGTTTTCCCTTGACCGGCGCAGCCAACACCGGAGGGTTCTGCAGGTACTGCTTGATCTCGTCTAGTGCACCTTGACATTTATGATCCCAAACGAATGGAGTTCCCTTCTTCATCAGGTGGCTGTAAGGACGGCATTTGCCCGAAAGATTAGCGATAAACCGCCGGATGTATGCGAGCTTCCCTTGGAGAGACCGCAACTGCTTGAGGGTTCTTGGCGGAGGCATTTCCATGATCGCCTTAATCTTTGACGGATCTATTTCGATACCTCGGTGTCGGATGATGAATCCCAGGAATTTACCCGAGGAGACTCCAAACGCGCATTTGAGGGGATTCATCTTCAAATTATATTGCCGAAGGCGTCGAAATACAGTCTCCAGATGCTTTAAATGATCTTCGTATGACATGCTTTTTACTACGAGGTCATCGATATAGCACTCGACGACGTCGTGTATGAGGTCATCAAAGATCTTTGTCATGGCCCTTTGATAGGTAGCGCCAGCGTTCTTTAGACCAAAGGGCATAACCCTGTAGCAAAATATACCCAAAGGGGTGCGGAAAGCGGTGTGCTTCTGGTCTTCGGGATGCATCTTTATCTGATTGTATCCTGACGAACCATCCATAAAGGAGAAAACCTCGTGAGTGGACGTGTTATCTATCATTAGCTCGGTTACCGGCACCGGGAAATCATCCTTGGGACAGGCTTTATTGAGATCCCTGAAATCCACGCATATGCGTACCGTCCCATTCTTCTTCATTACCGGGACGATATTGGCGATCCAGTCGGGATATTGGACTTCTTGGATAAATCCAGAATCGATCAGCTTCTTGACTTCGGCGTTGATGCTCATCTCAAGCTCGAGTCGCATCCTCCTTGGCGCCTGCTTGACTGGCTTGATATCTGGGGATATTGCTAATCTATGCACAGCAATCTCCGGATCTAATCCCGGCATCTCGGAGTAGTTCCACGCGAAGCAGTCTTTATGCCGTAGAAGCACGTTCTTTAACGCATCCACCCTCTCTTCGGATAACAGCTCGCTGACAAATGTCGGTCGCGGGTCGTCTGCCGATCCCAACTCAATCTTCTTGAGGTTATCTGCAGTAGTATGTATACCATCTTCCAGTTCTTTTGGAGCTGGCGGAAATTCTGAGATCACCTCATCATCGCTGTTCTCAAAGCACCGGGGAAGGTCATCTACGTTCTCAGGCTCTTCTCCTAATATCGTAATCGTATAACAAGTGCGAACCCGCTCCCCGGACTGAGGTGGGCCCGGTTATGCTCTTGCGGCCTTGGGCTCATGCTTTTGCGGCGGCGTTACCTTCCAGCCGTCGGATAAAGCGAATCTGCCCCGTCGGTGCTGGTCCTCGACCCAGTTCTTGAAGGTAAAGCAGTCTTCGGTAGGATGTCCTATGGCTTGGTGATAAGAGCAATAACTCAGATGAGAAGCCTTGTTAGCTTGCTCAGGATGTCTAGACTCTGGAAGCGTGATCATTTGGTGTTTTATAGCGAGGTTGAGTAACCTCTCCGTCTTGTCTCGGGGGAAGGAGTACGCTCGACTCATCTTCTTCATGAGGGACAAACCCGAGCCGCTTCTTGATTTATTTCCGTCTCTGCGTCGGGCCTTTCGTACAACAGATTGACGAGGATAAGCGTCTTTGTCTTTTGCAGCACGTTGAGATAGACGTTGCGTCCTGGCCTTCTCGTAGATGGCCATTTCGCGGTCGTGGTCTTCCCGAACTTTCTGACCCACTTTCCTGATAGGCTTGCCCATTCGTTCCTCAAACGACGGACTCGGCATTTTAATCGCGGGGTCTAGTTTTGATGGGGGGTTGGCATCTCCTGACAGGGCGTCCTCCTCTTCATCAAAGGTATATATAGCGTAGCTGCTGTGAGCCCGTTCCCGTTTTCCGGCTCTTGCGTATCCAAGCCCGAGTGTTTCCATCTTCCCATTGGGCAATTTGCGTTGAGTCCCGGGGACATCCCAAATCCTGTTGTAGAACCGAGCCTGCCGAACGGTCTGTTCTAAGGGTACTCCTTGGCGCTTCAATAGCTTCTTTAATCCATTTGTATAATATCTGGGCAGACGGATGGGTTGGAGCCTGTCAAGTGTAGCATCCGCGCCATGCCAGATCTCTTTCTCTATTTTCGACTCTGAGGATCGGTAGAATAGGATCACCTTCTCACCCCTTCGCCTGGGAGGGACGTAAAATGTTCGCAGGTCCTGCACATTATTAGCCTGCAGCGTGTCGAGATCCTTGTAGTGTTCTCGCGGTACCATGGTGATTTGCAAACTATGGTCATTGCCAGGGAGTGTTTGTATTGACAGCCGATTGGAGAACACGGCATTAACTTCATCTTCTGAATCACTTCCGAAGACCAACATGGGGGCGGGCGTCCCCAGGTTGTTGCGTTGAGATGGCCCTGCATAAACTATCTCTTCCTCTTCTTCGGTATCGCTCCCGAAAACAGGGATGGTGGCGGCGGTTTTGTTCTCCGGATTGCGACATCTTTCTGTATCCTCGAAATCTGGCAAAAAGTACTTCGCATCTTCGTATTTGCGGACTTCGTTCACGGAAAATGGGTTTAACTCACCTGTTACGGTATACTCGAAACCATCATTAAAGTACTCCATACACCGATGTTGTGTAGAAGGGATGATGTTGTATTCGTGTAACCAAGGACGACCGAGCAAGGCGTTGTAGCAGGTCTTGGCGTCAATGACATGGAATTTGATGTCTGTGACGAGAAGTCCAAAGCGTAATGTTAGTATCACAGATCCGAGAGTCTGTGACGATTGTGAATCGAAACCGGAGATAGTAATCTTGTCACGAGCGAGGTGTTGCACGCTCATGCAGATTTCCTTCAACACCCGAACATTAAGGAGATTGACGGAGGATCCATTATCCACCAGAATCTTTCCTATCTTGATATCATGGCAGTATCCGGAGACATATAGGGGACGGTTGTGGTCGCACGTCCCGAGAAGGAGGTCTTCATCACCGAAAGTGATGTCGGCTGTATGCACTTCCTCCAGTTCATCCTTCATCTTTTCAGTGGCGAGGAAGGCTTGGAATTGCTCAGGTTCTTGTAACGCCTTAATTAGTGAGTCTCGCGCTTCTTTTGATAATAGGAGGGCATCGAGAATGCTAAGCTGAGAAGGTAGCTTCCTTAGGTGCGCGAGGATGTTATAGTCCACTTTACCCTTCCTAGGAGGGTCTTTGGCAGCCAGCTCTCTCATGACTTGGTCATCTAAAGTGATATCTTCAGTGACCTTTTCCTTTCCCTTATCCTTTCTATTCTCGGGCCCGAGATTCTTTTCTGGGAGTATGCGATTGCGCAGCTGAATGTTCTCGCAGATCTCCGATTCCTCCTCTTTCCCCAACACGGATTCTTTGAAGAGAGGGCCCAGAGCGATTTCTTCATCAGAGCCGCTCCCAAAGGTGAGAACTTGTGACCCCCTGGCGTTTACCATGTAACAGTTGCCAGTAGCTCTGTCGTGCCCATCGATAGTACTTCTTCGCTCCCGACGGCTCTTGCGTTTCATGCGCTTAACATGTTGCCGACGAGCGACATATCCTTGCCACCATATCTTAAAGGCGTCGCATTCCTCTGTGGGATGTGATATTTTCTGGTGATATGCGCAATAGTCAGGGTGCCTCTCCACCCCATCGTGTGTGTTTCCTTCCGAGGGCGGTAGCTTCATCCCCATTGACATGGCTTTGGCAAACCTTTTTCTCGTCTTGAATATCTTCTTATCTACTTCGGATGCCTTTCGCTCTGGTAGTTCAACTCTTCCGTTCAGTCGCCCGCATTTGGCTCCTTCCGATGTGGCCATCTCACGCTCCTGGTCCGCTTTACATTTTAGACGAATCTCGTCTAGAAAAGCGTCGATCATTTCATCTGTTGGCCATGCATGCTCTGGTACAGGCTCTGCCTCCAGCTTCTTAGGGCCAGGAGTTTTCCCGTCATCGGTAAACGAGTGGGAGATTACGTTACAACTCGCCACATATCCTTCGGATTTATCCGACGAGCTCTCTCCATCATCTTCCTCTTGAAAGATGTGGTTGAGGAACTCTTGCAGTGTGACAGGAGTTCGCGCCTTTTGATTGTATTCTTCCAGCGCGTCGATTTGCTTCTACAAGTTCGTGTGCTCGTTTCCAAGCTTCAAGGGCTTCTTGGATTTCTTCTCCTTTTTCTTCGAAGATTTTGACGATTGGGCGTGAGTATTTGGGCTCTTATCGCGAGTCTTTGTAGTTGGGCGGCGCCTTAGCATCCCTTCGATAATTTGAGGTTCGAGAGGGTCCTTCCATTCGATCGCAGGGCACGCATGAAGGTCTCTCAGCATACTTTTGGTTTTAGTTGATAGCACGACCTCCCATGGAGCTTCTTCAATAAAAGAACATGTTGCCCCCGGTGTATCCGCTTTCCTAGGAGCATGCGGCTGTGGTGGGTTCACCTTCCACTTTTCGGACAGTACAAACTTCCCCTGGAGGTACTGGTCTTCAATCCATCCTTTGAAGACGAAGCAATCTTCAATCGGATGGCCTACCGTTTGATGGTAAGGGCAATAGTTAGGGTTATTCACCTCGGTGGGTTGCGGCGGCCGCCTTGGATTTGGCAGGTTTATAAGTCTGTTGCGTATTGCCAGCTCGAATAGCCATTTCGTCTTGTCCCGCGGGAACGAGTAGGGACGCTTCATCTTCTCATTATAATACCGACGCCTTTCCTCCAGTTGATCTGCCGGTTTCGGGGCGTTAGGTTGCTGTTGGGCATTCGCAACAAAGGTTGCCCTTCCTTTACCCTTGTCGTTTCGAGGTTCCGACTTCGGGGGAGGTGGTCTATGACCCATCTGGTCCATCTGAGCCAACTTGTCGATCAAAGCCTGGAATGCGGTTGGCTTAAAGAACATCATAAACTGGGAGATAGTTGCGTGGGGGTCTAGGGTTCCCACGAACATGCCCACTGCGGGTGCTTCCTCAATGCGTTGTTCACATCTCGACCACAAATTCCGCCAGCGTATAGCATACTGGACCCAGGTTTCGCCTGGTTTTACCCTGGCGTTAATCAGTGCAGTTATTGGAGTGTGTTCGCTGGCACTTGCGAATCGCTGAGTGAACAACAACTCCATTTCAGCGAACGTTTTGATAGAATCGTTCGGGAGTTCCGAATACCATTCGAACGCAGTTTCTGATAAGCTGCCCACGAACTGGCAGAGCAACAGTTTATCATCACCGCCGGTGTTACCGCAGAGGGCCCGGAACTGGGCGGCATGTTGATGGGGGTTGCCGGTCCCCTTGTACACGTGGAACTTTGGTATCGTATAGCCTTGCGGGTATTTGATTTGGTCGTACCAGCTCGGATACGGCCGCCCCGTTTTCACGACTTGACCAGCTGCCTCAGTCGCGTGATGAACCCGGATTTGCTGGGCTATGTAGTCAGCCAAGTCAGCCTTAGAGATTGCCTCCTCCTTGGCCGTTGAGAGGGCTGGTGGTGGATTTGATGTTTCTCCTCGGTCGTCTTCAAGAACGATTGGGGGATCCTCGGCGGGTAAATCCTGCTGGATCATCATTCCTATTATATCTTGGAAGAGAAGGCCCATACGTTGTATGTTGGCCGCTTGTTCAGCAGCCTCTTTGTCCTTTTTCTCCAGTGTCCGGCGAAGGAATTCAGCGTCGGTTTCTTCCTCTCGGCGTGCGTCTGAGGACGTTTCTGGGTTTTCTTTTGGCCCGGTAAGCGCGGCCATAGCATTCATCATTTCCTGAAGCTTTTGTTGCTGCTCCTGGGCCTTTGTCACGGACCGGGTTAGCGGTCGGTGGCCCGTAGAAGTGCGGCTTTCCTCCTTTCCAGAGGCCATGTAGACAGTGTGCACCACCATGCCCCCAGACTTAGGGCGTCTTGGGCTCAGTGCTTTTAGTCGTCGTTGCATGCTGGGGGGTCTTCTCTGGCCTCTTCCTTTTATGAGCCAGTTGATCAACAGCCCTTTGGGGTTTAGCCTGGTGACCAGCTTCCGGTTGGATTTTCAGCTTCTTGTGCTGGCGGGAGAAGTTTGGATCGATGATCGAGTCTCGGGCCTGCCGCCAAACTTTATAGATTTTGGAAGATAGCCGTTGAGGAGATCGGGGCTGTTCGGGTTTTATTTCCACAACCTTTTTTATTGGGGGAGGAGACCTCTTCAGCACTGCAGTAGCAGAATTCCTTCGCACCTTATTTAGCATTTCGAAGCTGTTCCCAGTTGGAACAGCAGCATTAACTTCTGCCACCGGGGCCGATGGAGTCAACCCGGAGGGGGAGTTGCCCCCAGCCTTCCTTACTCGGCGCCAATGGCGACGTCGAGCGTGTCGAGCGGACGGCGTAGGGTCAGCGGTAAGAATGGTTTCGTCTTGCCCCCTGTGTAGGTGGGGGATCGCTGTTGGTGTTAGCCTGTCAAAGACCGACGTCCTTTGGGCAGCAGAAGCGGGAGCTGGAGCCGTCAATCTTGTAAAGACCGACCTTTTGGCCGGAGAAGCCGCCTTGACGATTTCGGGGGCAGGAGCGACCACTTTCTTAGAAGCAGCCTTCTCTGAGATTGTAGGTCCCATGGTGAGTTCGCAGGATTTCTGGCCCAATCTAGAGAAGACCGAGGCGTTGACGTTGGGCGACTCGTTGAGAGGAGCCGCGACAGGGGTGAGACGATCAAAGACCGACTTCTTGAGAGCTTCCGTTGTCAGCACTGGAGTGGTGAAGTTTGTCGGCGGGAGCATGGTCCCAAAGAACAATCTTGTGGTGGCGCGAGTGACCTGTTCCACGGGCATTGTGAATAGCGAAGCAGCTTGGGGTCCGTAGGCTATACCTCCTGGCGAGGCAGAGCGTTGGTTGCAATTGCAGTCTGAGCAGTTGGAGAATTTCACGGAAGTAGAAGCCATCGATCCTTTGCTTTCTGCAATAAGCAAGATGCCAATTCTTAGTATCTTGAAGCCCAAGGGCAACCATTAGCGAACCGCGATTGGTTCGCGAGTCACGACACATGAAGTGTGGAGTGGAAAGAGAAAAAGGTCCCACTGGGCGTGCCAGAATCTGTTCCCCTCCGAAAGACGGCGCGACATGACGTCTTGCCTGAGATTCGGGGCAGATGCTAATCGGTGCTATCCGTCCACCTCTCCGAAGATGCCAAGTTGATTTATGGCACCATGTATCGAAGGTTTAGACGGATGCGTCCGATGTAGCAGACTTCGTCAGATTCCCCCTCGTTTGAGGGGTTTTTGATTGCGGGGACGCTCTTCCCTGCAGACGCAAGCCCCTGCAGTTAATTACGCTACCGCATTGCGGTAACAACTTTCTCCTTCTCCAGATGGTCACTTCGTGTCGTGGGTGTTTGTTTTGTATTTTGTTGCCCGTGGATTGTTTACGGAGACTGAGTTATGTCGTCGCCCGTAGGGCGTGGACTAGTCCAAATCCGTATTATCTTAGATTTGGGTTTGGGGGTTTGGTTTGAGGATACGTCAGCCATACTTGAGGCTAAGATCAACTCAAACGTTTGTTAAGGATACGTTAGTCTCACTTTGAGACTAAGATCAACTTAACGGGATCGTTTAGATCCGACAAAGGAGCGTTTGGGCTCTATTGTTCCAGTTTAGGGACATAGTGGTCCATCGTGTGTATAGCCGTCGGGACCCATCACCTCTCTGACGACGTTGAAGGATTACAACGACGGATGTCAGAGGAGTTCAGAGATGTACCCTCGAGCCAGAGTTAATTGGGGGGATTCATAGTCCAGTCTGTTTGAAGGTTTAAGGATACGTTAGCCATCTTTGAAGCTAAGATCAACTTAAACGGGACCGTTTAGATCCGACAAAAGAGCATGCGGGGCTCTATTGTTCTAGTTTAAGGACGTTGCGGTCCATGGGTAGTTTAAGGACGCTGTGGTCCATGGGTAGTTTAAGGACATTGCGGTCCATTGTTAGTTTTAAGACATCTCGGTCAAGGTTAAGGACGTCGTAGTCCATGGGTTTAAGGACCCCACAGTCCATTGTTAGTTTTAAGACATCTCGGTCAAGGTTAAGGACGTCGTAGTCCATGGGTTTAAGGACCCCACAGTCCGGTATGTGCTCTGGATGCTTCACACGGGTTCATTGCCGTGCTCTGCGAGGACCAGGCTCCGCTCTGGATGTTTTCCACGGGGTCAAAGAGTGACATTATCCGCGTTCCACGTAACCAGGAATTTTGCATTAGACGCGGGTTTAAGGACCCCGCAGTCCATATCAATGTGTGGTTGTCGGGACCCGTCACCTCTTTGAAGACATTGAGGGATTACAATGCCAAATATCAAAGGAGTGAAGAGATGTACCCTAGAACCGGAATGGCTTAAATAGTCTTTGACCCAATTTGGGATCAAGACCGATTAATTATGTTATGAGCCCATTGGCCCAGTTAATCACAACTTGAGGACTTATGGCCATCTTGGGCTAAGTCCAATCAGGAGAGGCTTTGCCTCTATCCATTTAGGCCAATTGGGCCAAAGCCCAGTGTTAAACACTACAGAGCAGTCAGTGTTGAACCCTGGAAATGAGGTTGACAAGTTAGTGTTTAACACTAAAAGATAATTGGTGTTAAACACCAGCAACAAGGCTTTTCAAATTAGTGTTAAACACTAAAACAGATCAGTGTTGAACACTGGCAACAGAGCCCAGATTAGTGTTAAACACTAAGGTAGTCAGTGTTGAACACTGCAAATAAAGCTTTTTGATTAGTGTTGAACACTAAGGCCCAACAGTGTTTTAACACTGGGTTCGAGAGTTTCAATTTAGTGTTAAACACTAAGGCAGGAGGGGTCACGTGGCAACACGTGAGAGCGCCCTCCCTTCATTCATTCTGTTGAGATTATCGCGTCTTTCAGAGCGTCACTGTTCCCCTCCGAACGGCGGCCGAGACGCGGGCACGTCTATGCCTGAGGTTCGGGGCAGATGCTAATTGGTGCTATCCGTCCACCTCTCCGAAGATGCCAAGTTGATTTATGGCACCATGTATCGAAGGTTTAAACGGATGCGTCCGATGTAGCAGACTTCGTCGGATTCCCCCTCGCTTGAGGGGTTTTTGATTGTGGGGACGCTCTTCCCTGCAGGCGCAAGCCCCTGCAGTTAATTACGCTACCGCATTGCGGTAACAACTTTCTCCTTCTCCAGCTGGTCACTTCGTGTCGTGGGTGTTTGTTTTGTTTATGGTTGCCCGTGGATTGTATACAGAGACTGATTTATGTCGTCGCCCGTAGGACGTGGATTAGTCCAAATCCGTGTTTTCTTAGATTTGGGTTTGGGGTTTTGGTTTGAGGATACGTTAGCCATATTTGAGGCTAAGATCAACTCAAACGTTTGTTAAGGATACGTTAGTCCAGTTTGAGACTAAGATCAACTTAACGGGATCGTTTAGGTCCGACAAAAGAGCAATTGGCTCTAATGTTCCAGTTTAGGGACCTAGTGGTCCATTAAATGTATGGCCGTCGGGACCCATCACCTCTCTGACGACGTTGAAGGATTACAACGACAGATGTCAGAGGAGTTCAGAGATATACCCTTGAGCCAGAGTTGATTAGGGGGTTTATAGTCCGATTTGGGACTAGAGTCTGTTTGAAAGTTTAAGGATACATTAGCCATTTTTGAGGCTAAGATCAACTTAAACGGTTGTTAAGGATACGTTAGTCCAGTTTGGGACTAAGATCGACTTAACGGGATCGTTTAGATCCGACAAAAGAGCATTTGGGGGCTCTATTGTTCCAGTTTAGGGACATGGTGGTCCATTGCCAGTTTAGGGACATGGTGGTCCAATACCAGTTTAGGGACATAGTGGTCCAATGCCAGTTTAGGGACATGGTGGTCCATTGGTAGTTTAAGGATGCATAAGTCCATGGGTTTAAGGACCCCACAGTCCATATGGGTGTGTTTAAGGACGCATAAGTCCGCGGGTTTAAGGACCCCACAGTCCGTATCTTGGTTTAAGGACGCATAAGTCCATGAGTTTAAGGACCCCACAGTCCGTGTTGATGTGTGGTTGTCGGGACCCGTCACCTCTCTGACGACGTTGAAGGATTACAACGACAAATGTCAGAGGAGTTCAGAGATGTACCCTCGAACCAATGAGTTGGTTGAAAGAGCAGATGCGCTCAGTTCAAGATGATTTGAGGACTTATGGCCAGTTTGGGCTAAGTCCAATTATGTTTGAAACATTGGCCCTCTGTTGGTCCATTGAAGGAGAGGCTTTGCCTCTAGAAACTTAGCCAATTGGGCTAAAGCTAGTGTTAAACACTAGAAACCAACAGTGTTGAACACTGGGAATAAGATAGCAAGTTAGTGTTAAACACTAAAAGATAATCAGTGTTAAACACTGGGAACAGAGTTTTCAAATTAGTGTTAAACACTAAGCAAATCAGTGTTAAACACTGCAGATAGAGTTTTCCAAACTAGTGTTAAACACTAAGAAAATCAGTGTTAAATACTGAGGACAAAGTCTTCAAATTAGTGTTAAACACTAAAGAGAGGGGTCACGTGTGGACACGTGAGAGCGTCCTGATTCCCTTTATTTTATTCTGCAGATCAGTATTTAACTCTTTTAATTCTGGCGGCCATCACGTGTGAGCACGTGATGAAGGCCCCCGCTCTGGTCTGTTAGAATGCTCATTAGGGGTCACGTGGTGACACGTGAGGGCGCCCTAAATGTGGAGCCAGATCTCCTTTTGGTTTATCCTCAAATCTGCGAACAAGTGTTAAATACTTTTATTTTTATTTTGGAGCATCACGTGTTGGGCACGTGATGGGGATCTGTGCGCCAATTGTTAAAGCATTTGCTGAGGGGTCACGTGATAACACGTGAGAGCGCCCAAAGCTTTCATTTCCTTTGCTTTTTCTTTCTGCGTTCTGGGAGTCACGTGGGAGCACGTGGGGTGATGCTTCAAAGTTCTTTGCAGGGGATCTTTTCAAGGGTCACGTGGGGCACGTGACCCTAATTCTTTTCATGAACAGAGATCTTTTAAGAATTGAATTCTTTGTAGGGTTAAACCCTAATTATGATTTTGGAGGAATTAAATTCCTATCATGAAAGAATTAAATTCTTATTTAGGATAAAACCCTGATTTCTTTTCAAAGGAATTAAATTCCCAGATATGTAAAAGAATTAAATTCTTGATTAGGGTTAAACCCTAGTTTTGTTTTTGGAGAATTAAATTCTCAAAACTCAATTCCCTTTCTAAGTTTAGGATCTGCATGGCAGGATCTCAACCCGATGAGAATTAAATTCTCATCCTATGGGGAGATGTGCTCTGTACAGATCTTCAACCAGAAGAAGAACTAAGTTCTTCTTCTTTTTTTTATAAGAGTTAAACTCTTGAATTTTGAGAATTAAATTCTCTTTTTGAAGTTAATCTTTTCCCTTTTCTCACCTAGGGTTTTTCTTTTGCAGAGAATTAAATTCTCTTCTCTCTGTTTCTTCTCTCTCCAAGGTAGATCCCTTCTCTTCTCTTCTTGGCTCCTATTTATAGGAGAAGGAAGAGAATCAATTTGTTTAGCAAATCTCTCATTGAGAGATTTGATTTGTATGTTGAGAGATTTGATTTATATTTATCATTAATCTGGGCCTTTAGATCATTCAGTGAATTTTATTCACCGTGGATTTTAAATCCAAAAGATATTCTATTTGTTATCCTGGTGAGATTTTCAGGGAAATCTTTCCTTGTCCAAGGTTTTTCCATAAATTGGTGATTTTTAATCACCCTTGGATTTTTAATCCAACGGTTCCCCATGACCCTTTTCCATTTGGAAAGATTCAGAAACTTTTAGAATTTAATTCTATTAAATTATAATGCTTTTAAAGCCAGTCACGTGCTGGCACGTGACCTTTGGTCACGTGTGAGCACGTGACCCCCAATTGGGTTCCTTTCTCAGCCGCTTATTTATGTTTCAGTTTTAACCATCACGTGTCAACACGTGACCATTGGTCACGTGTAAGCACGTGATACCTCGTTGAGGTATTTTCTGACTTTTAGAATTAAATTCTATTCATTATTTTAGAGGCTTTAAAAGCCCATCACGTGTCTGCACGTGACCCATGGTCACGTGTGAGCACGTGATGCCCCATTGGGGTCTCTTCTGAGTTTTTATTATATTTTTTAACTCCTCCAGCGGGTTTTTAAAAGCCCATCACGTGTGGACACGTAATTCCTCATAACTTTTGATCCCGGATGAATTACGAGGCCCATAATATATCAAATCGAAGGGTTTTTCGAGCCGCTTTCGATACCATCAGAATTTATCTGTTTCTCATTCGGAGTTTATCAAAAAAACAGCCCGGAAGATACTGGTTCCCATTTTCTTAAGCGTATCGCCGCCATTTGATACCTTGGGCTCTTTCGCGCAGAAATTTTCGGCGGGAACAGTCACGTGCCATCACGTGATGGGCATTCAAATGCCTATGTATTAGAGCTTCTGCCGAGGGTCACGTGGGGTGCTGCCTCAAAGGGGCTTTCTGTAGATCTCTTGGGGGGGGGCACGTGGTGACACGTGACCCTGCCTCTATGTATATTGTTTAGAGGATCTGTTAACCTTTTCTCAGGAATTAAGTTCATCGTAGGGTTAAACCCTGACAGTAATTTCAGAGGAATTAAATTCCTACTTTCTTTTGAAGGTTTATGTTCTGAATAGAGTTGAACTCTGAATTTTCCGTAGGAATTAAATTCCTCATACATGTGAAGAACCAAATAGGGTTAAACCCTAACAAAATCTTTTTAAGGAATTTGAACTTCCATCCTCTGTTAAATTATGATTAAAGGAATTAAATTCCCGCTGTTTCAACAGAACTAGGTTCTTAATTAGGGTTAAACCCTGTCTCTTTTTGTTCTGAAGGAATTAAATTCCCATGATACAGGGTCAAGCCCTAATTTTATTTTAAAGGAATTAAATTCCTATAGTTCTGTGAGAATTAAATTCTCGTGCTTGCATTCCCTCTCTATGTTTTGGACCTGCATGGCAGGATCTCAACCCATTGAGAATTAAATTCTCAACTTCAAGGGGAGATGTGCACTTTGCAGATCCTCTATCAAAGAGAGAAGAAATATGTTCTTCTGTTTTATATATCAGAGTTAAACTCTATTGAGAATTAAATTCTTTTTCTTTCAAGGAGCCTTCCCTTTCTTACCTAGGGTTTTCTTTTGCAGAAGATCAAAGTTCCTCGAAGTATCAAGGCTCTCTCTCCTTTCTTTTCTCTGCGTATCTATATCTCCTTTTTTTTGTCTCTTGGCTCTGTGTCTCTTGGCTCCTATTTATAGGAGAAGCAGCCGAATCAATCAGTTTTTGACGAATCTTCATGAGAGATTTGATTTGCATCCATCATTCGTTTTGGACCTTTGGATTATTAGGTGAATTTTATTCACCATTGGATTTCAAATCCAGGGATTCTCCTTTGTTGTTTCGGTTAGATTTAAAGGGGAAATCTTTCCAAACCCGAGATTTTCCCATAGATAGATGATATTTCATCACCTCTGAATCTTTAATTCGATTGGTTCCAGATAGTCGTTTTCCTTTGGAAAGATTTGAATCTCTTTCAGAATTTAATTCTGTTGACAAAATGGGCTTTGAAAGCCGGTCACGTGTGACCACGTGACCCATGGTCACGTGTGAGCACATGACCCCTTTTGGAATGAGCCTTCTTCTTTCTTTTTGCGCTGTCTTCTGGTTGTCGCTTAACCGTCACGTGCTGCCACGTGACCCCTGGTCACGTGTGAGCACGTGACCCTTGTCTGAACTCTTTTTCCTTGACTTGATCAGGGAACCGATATGCCTTTGAATCCGCTTTAAAATGTCACGTGCCAACACGTGACCCTGGTCACGTAGGGGCACGTGACCCTTTCTTAAGCCCTTTTTCTTTGATGTAATCAGGAAGTTGAACTTGTTTTGCCGGTACTTTTGGGTGTCACGTGTCAACACGTGACTGCTGGTCACGTGTCCCTCTTCTCAAGCTTTTTCCATAAGCTTTCCTGATTTTAAATCAGGAAACACTAAACACCTCCGCTACCGACAAAAGCCGATTCAAGATGAGGAAAAAGTTTGCTAAGGCCATATCAATGGGTATGAAGCTACCATCCTCTAAAAGAAGTGTCACCAATGAAATAGAAATGCACCCGTCCTATTGCTTATATCATCAGAAGGTTTCGCACCCCACCCAAGAGTGCAAAGCTTTCGATAGATGGTGGCAAGGATATGTTGCTCATCGACAACGCTTCAAGCGAGAGAAACGCAAAACTCGGCGGGAGCAAAAAAATACGACCGAAAGGCTTAAAAGGACTGCTGACGATTGTTGCATGGTTAACACCGGTAGAACACAAGTACCCACATTCGGGAGTGATTCTGATGAAGAGCTAGAACTTGCCCCTTTCTTTAAAGAGTCCGCTTCAAGAAAAGAAGAAGAACCGAAGGTTTGCGAAAATATCCGGCTACGTAATCGCACGCTGCCCGAAAAGAACCTCAGACCCTCGAACAAAAAAGATAAAGGGAAAGAAAAGGCCACTGAAGATATCGTCTTAGATGACCAAGTGGTGGAAGAGCTAGCTGCCAAAGACCCACCCAAGAAGAATAAGGTGGATTACAACGTCTTAGCACATCTGAGGAAGCTGCCCTCACAGCTCAGCATTCTTGACGCCCTTTTGCTATCAAAAGAGGCGAGAGATTCGTTGATTAAGGCGCTCCAAGACCCGGAACAATTCCAAGCATGCCTGGCCGAGGAAAAGATGAAGGATGAATTGGAGGAAGTGCACACGGCCGATGTCACTTTTGGCGATGAAGACCTTCTACTTGGGACGTGCGAACACAATCGCCCTCTCTATGTCTCGGGATACTGCCATGATATAAAGATAGGCAAAATCCTGATCGATAACGGGTCGTCTGTTAACCTACTCAACGTGCGAGTGTTAAAGGAAATCTGCATGAGCGTCCAGCACCTTGCTCGGGACAAGATCACCATCTCCGGGTTCGATTCCCAATCGTCAAAGACTCTTGGATCTGTGATATTGACGCTACGCTTCGGGCTACTCATCACGGACATTAAGTTCCACGTCATAGACGCCAAGACATGCTACAACGCTTTGCTCGGCCGACCATGGTTACACGAGTACAACATCATCCCTTCTACACAACATCAGTGTATGAAGTATTTTAAGGATGGTTTTGAGTATACCGTGACGGGAGAACTGAACCCGTTCTCTGTGAATGAGGTCTGCAAATACGAAGACGCCAAATACTTCTTACCGGATTTCGAAGACACGGAGAAGTGTCATAAGCCGGAGAATAAAACTAACGCCACCATCCCTGTCTTCGGCAGTGATACCGAGGAGGAAGAGGAGATGGTTTATTCGGGTCCGCCCCAACACAACAAGCCGGGACCATTAGCTCCTACGTTGATCTTTGGCAGCGACTCGGAAGATGAAGTCCACGCTGTATTCTCTGCTCGACCTTCAATACGAACGTTCGCTGACAAAGAGCAAAGTCTGCAAGTCGCCATGGTGCCGCTTAAACACCATAAAGAACTGGATGCACTTAATATTTACAACGTGGAAGAGCTACAAACATTCTACATCCCTCCCAGGCGAGAAAGCGAGAAAGCAATTCTGTTCTACCGCTCTGAAGAAACCAAGGTGAAAAAATAAATCTGGCATGGCGCGGATCCTACGCTCGACAAGCTTCAGCCTATCCGTCTTCCTAGATATTATACAGAGGGTTTGAAGAAGCTGCTGAAACGCCAGGGGATATCCTTCAAACAGACCGTTAGAAAGGCCAAATTCTATGACAGGGTCTGGAACGTTCCCGGGACTCAACGCAAACTGCCTAACGGGAGAATGGAAACAAAAGGGCTGGGATACATCCGGTCAACGAAACGAGAGTTGCTACCCAGCTGTTACGTCGTCTATGACCTTGATGAAGAAGCGGATGCTCAATGGGAGGACGCTAATCCTAAGCCAGTGAAAATTCCAGATGCAAAGGAGCCCAGTCCGTCGTTCGAGGAACAAATGGACAAACTTATAAAGAAAGCTGGTCAAAAAGTCCGAGATGATCACAACCGCGAGATGACCATCTACGAGAAGGCCAAAACGCAACGCCTCCTTCAACAGGCCGTCAAAGATGAAAGTGCCACCCCTTGCCAACCTGTTATAAAAAAGGCTCGACGCAGAGGCAGAAACAAATCGAAAGGCCAAAAAGACACTCAACAGCAACAAAGCAGGGCTAAGAAGCCACCCAAGCGGGAGTCGAGCGTTATTGATCTGTCCTTCATGAAGAAAATAGGTCGAGCATACTCGTTTCCTCGGGACAAGACGAAGAAGATACTTGAGCTTGCTCTAAAACATCAGATGCTCACACTGCCGGAGTCCGAGCACCCCGAACAAGCAAGCGAAGTCTCTGACCCAAACTATTGCTCTTACCATCGAGTAATAGGGCACCCTCTCGAAGACTGCTTCACCTTCAAGAATTGGGTTGAAGATCAGTATCAGCTCGGCAAATTCGCTCTATCCAACAACTGGAGGGTAGAGCCGCCACAGAAGCACGAACCCAAAGCCACAAGAACAGAACCAACTCCACATTGGGATTGGAAGCGGATTCGCACTTGTCACATGATAACAATATCAAAAGAAGAGCCCGAGAACATGGACAGCCTTCCCTGGTGCTTCGAAAACAACAATGAGAAGATGATCTCAGAATTTCCGCCAGCTCCGAAAGAATTGGAGGATGGAATACATACCACCGCAGATAACCTCAAGAAAATCGAGTTGGGGACAGCTGATGACCCACGGCCGACGTTTGTCAGTGAGCTGCTATCTGAAGAAAGGGTGACTGCTTTAAAGGACGTCCTTGTACAGCACAAAGATTGCTTCGCATGGAACTATTCCGAAATGCCGTGACTAGATCCAGAAAATGCTGTGCATAGGTTGGCAATATCTCCGGACGTCAAACCGGTAAAACAGGCGCCGAGAAGAATGCGACTCAAGCTTGAGATGAGCATCAACGCTGAGGTCAAAATGTTAATCGACTCTGGCTTTATTCAGGAAGTTCAATATCCTGAATGGATCGCTAACATCGTCCCGGTGATGAAGAAAAATGGAACGGTGCGCATATGTGTGGACTTCCGGGATCTCAACAAAGCCTGCCCGAAGGATGATTTCCCGGTGCCAGTCACCGAATTGATGATAGACAATACGTCTACTCATGAGGTTTTCTCCTTCATGGACGGCTCGTCAGGTTATAATCAGATAAAAATGCATCCCGAAGACCAGAAGCACACCGCCTTCAGGACTCCTCTAGGTATATTCTTTTATAAAGTGATGCCCTTCGGTTTAAAGAATGCCAGTGCCACCTATCAGAGGGCCATGACGAAGATCTTCGATGACCTTATACACGAAATCGTTGAATGCTATATCGACGATCTCGTGGTTAAAAGTAAATCATACGAAGAACATCTCGAGCATTTGAAGACCGTATTTCAACGCCTTCGGCAATACAACTTGAAGATGAACCCTCTTGAGTGTGCATTTAGAGTTTCCTCAGGCAAATTCCTGGGATTCATTGTTCGACACCGGGGTATCGAAATAGATCCGTCCAAGATCAAGGCGATCATGGAAATGCCTCCGCCGAGGACTCTTAAACAGTTGCGGTCTCTCCAAGGGAAGCTCGCGTACATACGGCGATTTATAGCCAATCTCTCAGGCAAGTGTCGCCCTTACAGTCACCTGATGAAGAAAGGAACTCCGTTCGTCTGGGATCAAAAGTGCCAAAGCGCACTAGACGAGATCAAACAGTACCTACAAAACCCTCCAGTGTTGGCTGCTCCGGTTAAGGGAAAGCCTCTCATTCTTTATACAGCCGCCCTCGAAGGTTCTTTAGGCGCATTATGGGCACAAGAGAACGATCAAGGGAAAGAAAGAGCACTCTACTACTTAAGTCGAGTTCTACTGGGGGCAGAAAGCAACTACTCCCCCATCGAAAAACACTGCCTGGCGTTGATCTTCGCGATAACAAAGCTCAGGCACTACGCGTTGGCGCATGAGGTCCGTCTCATTTCAAAAGTGGACCCCCTTAAATACTTGATGTCAAAGGCCATATTGACGGGACGACTCGCTAAATGGGCCCTACTCTTGATGGAGTTCTCGATCACGTACCAACCTCTCAAGGCAGTGAAAGGCCAGGCCATCGCCGACTTCCTTGCTGAGCATCCCATACCCGCCGATTCTCCTCTAAACTGCGATCTTCCAGACGAACATGCGTTTGATACGGTCAACGGTGATGGTACTCGATGGGAGCTTTATTTCGATGGCGCATCTTCCATGAAGAAGCGCAAACAAAGCACCCCTATAATTAAAACGGGCGTAGGGCTCATCTTTGTAACTCCACAAGGAGGGATAATGCGCTTTGCTTTCTCCCTAACAGAGCCAAGGACAAACAATGAAGCCGAATACGAAGCTCTGATAGCAGGCCTCGAGATCGCCATTGACATGGGAATTGAAAACCTCCTCATATACGTGGATTCTCAACTGGTCGTTAGTCAAGTAAACGGCGACTACCAAACATGCAAACCAGAACTGGTGAAGTACGGCGAAAAAGTGCAACAATTATTGACTCAAATTCCCTCCTATACTTTGGAAAATATACCGCGCGCGGAAAACAGCAAAGCAGACGCATTGGCCAAACTTGCTAAAGAACTGGCTGACGAGAACCTCGATGACGTTAGAATCGTGGTGCAAAGCCGTCGGGTGCTTGCCCCAGCAGAAATATCTCCGGAATCATCCGAAGAAAAAGGAGCGAGCGAGCAGACGACCCTGCAAGTAAAAGACTGGGAAAATACCGAGGATTGGAGAGAAGTCTTCATAGATTACTTCAAGTCCCGCCGATTGCCTGAAGAAGCCTCCACAAGACATCAGCTCATGAAACGAGCTCTATCTTTCGCCTTCGTCAATGATACTCTATACAAGAGGTCATTTGATTCTCTGTGGCTGAGATGCCTAGGACCTGACGAAGCGAGAAGGGTCGTCCAGGAAGTTCATGACGGACTCTGCGGTTCTCACCAAGCAGGCCCAAAGATGAAGTTGAAGATCAAACACATGGGTTACTACTGGCCCACGATGATTCAGGACTGCCTCGAATATGCGAAGCAATGCCACTCATGCCAAATCCATGGGGACTTCATCCATCGGCATCCAAATCCATTACATCCAACGGTGGCTAGCTGGCCATTCGAAATGTGGGGGAATGATATAGTCGGCCCCATCGAACCAGCATCGTCTAGAGGGCATCGTTTCATCCTAGCGACGACTCACTACTTCTCTAAATGGGCTGAAGCAATACCGCTGAGAGAAGTTAAGACGAAGAATATCCTCCACTTCTTCAAAACGCATGTCATATATCGGTTTGGAACTCCGCGACGGATCATCTCCGATAACGGGCCAGCTTACAGAAGCCACAAAATCAGTTGCTTCGCGCAACAGTACAATATAGATTGGAGATATTCCTCGGTTTATAATCCACGAGCTAACGGTCTAGCTGGGGCCTTCAACAAGACCTTGACGAAGATCATGAAGAAAACATTGTCGCGAAATAAGAAAGACGGGCACGAAAGACTGCAAGAGGGTTTCTGGGCATATCGAACTACGTTTAAAAGGGCCACAAACGCAACACCATATGCGTTAGTATTCGGGACAGAAGCAGTACTCCCCCTCGAGATAGAGTTACCCTCTCTACGAGTGGCAGTCCATTACGAGCTGACGGACGAAGAAAATGCTCACCTTCGGCTTGAGGAGCTTGACGCCCTTGAAGAAACACGGCTCATAGCGCAACAAAATCTGGAGGCCTATAAAGCAAAGATGACGCGCTCATATGAAAGATTGACCCGACCGAGGACATTCCGCCAAGGCGAACTTGTGCTAGTGGTCAAAAGGCATATAATTCCCAATCGCCCCAAGCGAGGAAAATTCGAGCCAAACTATGAAGGCCCGTACATCATAGATAAGGTCTACCAGGGTGGGGCCTATCTACTCATGGACATGCACGGTGAAAGGCCTTTCAGGCCAATAAACGATCGCTTCCTAAAGAAATACTATGCTTGATGAGCCACAGCCTAGGTCAATGATAGATGACAACGACTACGTCCGCTCGCTATCTTCCTAAGCTCAAGCTTTATAAGCAGTAGCCCGTCTCTCAACGACGGACCGAAATGTCCTTAAACTAGTAGCAGACCGAAACGTCTTTAAACTAATACCGCAGCATCCTTAGGCTGACGAGATGAATAAAAAAATATATAAATAAAAAAAAATATAATAAAAAAAAACGGTATGTCCATAAGCAAAATGGGCGCGGATGAAAACCCGAAAGGGCTCCGTGAGTAAAAACAGCAGGACTACCGGCGAGTGTTTGTGAAAACCTGAAAGGGCGCAACCTCGTTAAAGAACACTTACAAGATCCTCTCGACCTTGTAGGGAGAAACCACCCGCGTGAGATCCCTACGACTCACAAGGGAGCAACACACTTAGGGATCCCCACGATTCCTAAGAAAAAAAAAATACACTTACGAGATCCTCACGACTCGTAAGGAGAACTCTCTTATGGGACCCTCACGGCTCATAAGAGTTGAAAGTCTTAAGTTACAGAGACCTAAACCTGTGCTTAAGCAACCCCTACAACTTCCGATATTGCCCTACAAGTGGCTCAATACTGACCCTTGTATACAATCCACGGGCGCGAATAAATATTTCCCTAATCAAGTCTCAACCGAGACTGGGGATATGTTCGCATGATGAACAACCCTTATAAGTCCTCTCGACTTACAAGGAGAAAACCCTCTTGTAAGATACTTACGACTTACAGAGTAACATACACTTAGGAATCCTCACGATTCTTAAGGAGAAAAGACACCTACAAGATCCTCACGACTTGTAGGGAGAAATACCTTTGTGAGACCCTTACGGCT
Organism: Agapanthus africanus; assembly: GCA_030015575.1. Lineage (NCBI taxonomy): Eukaryota > Viridiplantae > Streptophyta > Magnoliopsida > Asparagales > Amaryllidaceae > Agapanthus > Agapanthus africanus. The sequence goes on along the minus strand of CM057346.1, from coordinate 574,363,951 downwards.
CATGAAGTTAAAAGCCTTAGACGACAGGACCTTAACTCTGGTCGCTAAGCCACCTTTGTTCAACATCGACAGAGACAGATGATGATTCGCTCCTGGTAATATCCCAGTTGTAGCGGTGCTGATGCCGAAATCGGTTTACAGCGAAAAACCAGTAGGCCGCACATGCATACAAAATAGCCGAAATGATTGGGCAACTTGCAATAAAAAGCAGCAAGTAAAAAGGTATGCATGCAAAATAGCCGAAATGATTGGGCAACTCGCAATAAAAAGCAGCGAGTAAAGATAAAATAAATAGCCGAAATGATTGGGCACCGCGAAGAATAGCCGAAATGATTGGGCAATCGCGACCTTCGCGATATAAAAGCTGAAATGATAGAGCATCGCGGAAATAAAATAAAAAAATGATGATAAAACTTTGGCCCTACAGTTAAGATCACATCGATCCCTGTATACAATCCAAGGGCGTAAACAAAGAGGGAACTGTACTTTCCTAACAGACTCCGTCAGACAACGAAGCCAAACCTCGATGGTTCATTCCAACCGAAGAAGTCAGTGTCTTCAGCAAAACTCCTCGACTCACGGATACAAACACTCCTTGACGAGAGCCTCCTGATTCGCGTCGACTCGCAGAGCCACCAGTGCCTCCGTGGGAACTCTCGACTCGTTTCAAACCCCAAGCAAACAAATAATCCTTGGCGCTTGGGAAACAAATAATCCCTAGCAAATTCCTTGACTCACGGATACAAACACTCCTTGACGAGAGCCTCCTGATTCGCGTCGACTCGCAGAGCCACCAGTGCCTCCGTGGGAATCCTCGATTCGTTTCAAACCCCAAGGAAATAAATAATCCTTGGAGCTTGGGAAACAAATAATCCCTAGCAAATTCCTCGACTCACGGATACAAACACTCCTTGACGAGAGCCTCCTGATTCGCGTCGACTCGCAGAGCCACCAGTGCCTCCGTGGGAATCCTCGATTCGTTTCAAACCCCAAGGAAACAAATAATCCTTGGCGCTTGGGAAACAAATAATCCCTAGCAAATTCCTCGACTCACGGATACAAACACTCCTTGACGAGAGCCTCCTGATTCGCGTCGACTCGCAGAGCCACCAGTGCCTCCGAGGGAATCCTCGATTCGTTTCAAACCCCAAGGAAACAAATAATCCTTGGCGCTTGGAAAACAAATAATCCCTAGCAAATTCCTCGACTCACGGATACAAACACTCCTTGACGAGAGCCTCCTGATCCGCGTCGACTCGCAGAGCCACCAGTGCTTCCGTGGGAATCCTCGATTCGTTTCAAACCCCAAGGAAACAAATAATCCTTGGCGCTTGGGAAACAAATAATCCCTAGCAAACTCCTCGACTCACGGATACAAACACTCCTTGACGAGAGCCTCCTGATCCGCGTCGACTCGCAGAGCCGCCAGTGCCTCCGTGGGAACTCCCCGACTCGTTTCAAACCCCAAGGAAATAAATAATCCTTGGTGCTTGGGAAACAAATAATCCCTGGCAAACTCCTCGACTCACGAATACAAACACACCTTGACGAGAGCCTCCTGATTCGCGTCGGCTCGCAGGGAAACTGTGTCTCCGCGGGAAATTCCTGATTCGTCTCAACATGCAAATGAAGCCTCAGGCAGCAGGGACTAAAAAACTTGCTTCCTGAACAATGGGACCCTGCAAGTCAATCCAAAATGGTCTCTTGCATACTATTCACGGGTCTCACTCTCCAAAGTCGAATTTCGACGAGGAGGGAAACAACTGCTTGTGGGTCCCCTGGACTCATAAGGGGGAAAAAATTCTCTTATAGGATCCTTACGACTTGTAAGAGAAAATAACACTTAGGAATCCTCACGATTCCTAAGGAGAAAGCCCACCTACGAGATCCTCTCGATCCGTAGGGAGAAGAATCTCTATGAGACCCTCACGGCTCATGGAGTTGAAAAGTCTTAAGCAGCAGATCTGAACCTGCAGCCTAAGCCATCGCTATTTCTTAAGAAAGTCCGGATACTCGTTCTAATCATCCGTCAACTATGATCGCTAAGGTGATATGCTGATAATAAAAGAAAGAAAAGGCGGAGAAAATAACAGAAAGAATATCCGATTTACATTTAATCGAGCATTCGAGACACACTCATTCATGCATGGGCAGAAGACTCAGGACGAGAAATAAGACAAGCTGAAATAAAAAGTTTCCATTCATATTGCCAAAAATTCTCACAATCATAAAAAACAGTGAACGAAAAATATTATTACAATGGAATAACTTCAGACCCAGGGCACGGATTGAGAAAGTCGAAAGTAAGGCCATCCAGAGTCCTTCTGGCCTTTCTGATTATTCTTATGCGCAGCCTTTCGCGCTCCTCTGTGTCAATATCATCGGCAAGCCCTCCCGGCCTCCGATAAGCAGCAACTATCGTCGTCTGCTGGAAGATTTGATGTAGGATGTCAATGAGGATGTCCCACCGTTTCTTCGAGATCAGCCCCGTCAGGTACACTGAATGCACCTTGTCCTCGGCATCATCCAGCGCATTGAGCGGCAGGACCTCGTGAAGACCCGGAAGTGCTCTCCATATTGCTTCCAGCACGACTTTCAAAAGAGCCGAACGACGGGGTAGCAGCCAACCACCGCTTGCGTTCAGACGACCCATAACCTCTGCACATTGAGCGTCTGTAAACTCCTGGTTTTGTTGACGACCCTGTGCGCGGATATCGTCATAAGTGATGAACTCGTGCAAACTGTATAGATGCACCGCCATTATGCCTAGAGGAAATACCACAGGAAGATTAGCGATAGAAGAAAAATGATATACATAGAGGGCTAAATTCCTAGAGAGCAAAGCTCTGTTTAGGGATTAAAACCCATGAACAAAAGCTCAATAAAATCCCAATGGGGATCTCTTTAGATCAAAAGATCTGTAAGAGCAAAGCTCTATTAGTTAATTAAAATATTTAATTTAAGATTAATTTTACCTAAAATTTTCTAACTTGGAAAATGAGAGAAAAGCTCTAAAAGTTCTGGAAACGAGAGCAAAGCTCTGGAGTTCTAAGCAAGAGCAAAGCTCTGGAAATCAAAATCTAGAAAATGGTGAGATTTTTCTAAGGGCCAGAGGTCCTATTTATAAGGCGTTTGCGCCCGTTGAGCTCACCCCTTGATCCAACGATCAGGAGTTTGCCACCGCTGCACTCACGTGTGCGCCACGTGAGTGCAACGGAGGGGGGGCATTTGTTTCGTCCAATCAGAGCAAAGCTCTGTCGAAATTCAAAATTCGAAAATTCTGAAGCAACGCTTCAAGTCTCGGGCGCAACGTGCCACATGTCAGGCGCTGATACGTCAGCGCAGCGCCCAAGAAGGCGCACCCAATCAGAGCAAAGCTCTATTAAAGGAAGCAACGCTCCAGTCGCGCAGGCACTGCGCTGGGCGACACGTGTCAGCGCAGATGCGCCAGCGCAGTTGCGCTGCGCTGTGCGCTGCGCGACACGTGTCAGCGCAGATGCGCCAGCGCAGTTGCGCACGTATCAGTGCAGTTGCGCTGCGCTGTGCGCTGCACGACACGTGTCACGCGCTGGGGCATCTGCGCCAAACAGAATTAAAATTTTAAGAAATCTTTTCTGTTCTTGTTAAAACAAAAAGATTTTCTTCTGCAAAGCAGAAACCCTTGGATCAAAGATCCAACGGTGGGGAAAATTCCCCAAATCACTCAGAGAAAGATCTCTTCAACAAATTTAACTAATTTATAGGCACTATAAAAAGGACCCTAGGCCTCAATTAAAAGGCATCAATATCTTTATAAAAAAAAGGGAGAGAAGAGAACTCTGAGAAACTCCTCAAGAATAAAAAAAAGGTAAAAACCTTTAGAAAAAAGAGAGAAAGTTCTCTTATGAATAGATCATAGATCTAAAAACAAGATCAATGATCTTCAATAAAAATAAAATAAAACAAAAATAGTGCCTTGCACTTTTCATGAACCTTTGGTTCTCTGAGATAAGAAAAACAAAAAAAAAACTTATTTTTCTTTGATCTAAATCAGATCAAGAAATCAAATAGTGCTTTGCACTTCTATTCTTGAATCTAAAAGATTCTTGGTGCTTTGCACTTGCAAACTGCGCTGTTGCGCTCTTGGGAGAGCGCCACGTGTCAGCATCTAAACCACTTGCGCTATGCGCTTTTGAAATAAGAGCTTTGCTATCTGGAGTTGGCGCAACTCACTAGAGCGCGCCACGTGTCAGCAGCGCAACAGCGCAAGCGCACTAGCACAGCGCACTGCACTGTTGCGCTTGCGCTCACCAGAGCACGCCACGTGTCAGCAGCGCAACAGCGCAGCGCATTAGCACAGCGCACTGCACTGTTGCGCTTGCGCTCACCAGAGCATGACACGTGTCTTCACCACAAGCGCTTGCGCTCAGTGAGTGGTGCAAAGCGCCTAACAAATGCAATGTAGGGCCAAGCCCAATTAGAAGACCAAACAGGCCTAATTAAATTGTTGCTCTGCATCATTTATAAATGGGCAAAGCCCAAACAAAAATAATAAAATGCTATGCAGATGCCTTGCAGAGCCCAAAATAAATTGATGCTCTGCATCTTTTATGGGCAGAGTCCAAACAAGAAAATAGAAGTAATGCAATGCATTATTTAATTGTGGGCAAAGCCCTAGCACAGGTCTAATGGACTAAAACTAAATAAAATGTTAAACATTTTCAACTGGACTTAGCCCAATTCTGGCCGTAAGTCCTTAAATTAAATTGAACTGAGCACAAATGCTCTCTCAAATCAATTTATATCCGGTTTGAGGGTACATCTCCGAACTCCTTTGACATCCATCGTTGTAATTCCTCAACGACGTCAAAGAGGTGACGGGTCCCAACTACCACACATCAATATGGACTACGGGGTCCTTAAACTCGTGGACCGAAACGTCCCTAAACTAATGTTGGACCGAAACGTCCCTAAACTAATGGTGGACCACTACGTCCCTAAACTGGAACATGGACCACTACGTCTCTAAACTGGAACAATAGAGCTCCCAAATGCTCTTTTGCCGGATCTAAACGGTCCCGTTTAAGTTGATCTTAGCCCCAAATACGGCTAACGTATCCTTAAATATTTAAATGGACTATAAAACTCCAAATCGACTTTGGTTCAAGGGTACATCTCTGAACTCCTCTGACATCTGCCGTTGTAATTCTTCAACGACGTTAGAGAGGTGACGAGTCCCGATGGCCAGATATTAAATGGGTTATCACGTTAAGTTGATCTTAGTCTCAAACAGGACTATCGTATCCTTAACGAACGTTTAAGTTGATCTTAGCCGCAACGCGACCAATGCATCCTTAAACTAAAAATACCAAACCCAAATCTAAGTAAATACGGATTTGGACTAATCCACGTCCTACGGGCGACGGCATTACTCAGTCTCCGTATACAATCCACGGGCAACCACAAACAAAACAAACACACACAATACGAAGTGAAATTCTGGAGAAGGAGAAAGTTGTTACCGCGATGCGGTAGCGTAATTAACTGCAGGGGCTTGCGTCTGCAGGGAAGAGCGTCCCCACAATCAAAAACCCCTCAAGCGAGGGGGAATCTGACAAAGTCTGCTACATCGGCCGCATCTGTCTAAACCTCCGATACACGGTGCCATAAATCAACTTGGCATCTTCGGAGAGGTGGACGGATAAAACCAAATAGCATCTGCCCCGAATCTCAGCATCAGGCCATCGCGGTCCTGTGCGCCGCCGTTCGGAGGGGAACAGATAATTAAATGCTTGAGGAGTATTTTGAAATTATGCCAAAACTATCTTTACATAAAACCCCTCAGGTTATACTAAATTACAATAAGGACCCTAGTAAACATAGGTTTAAGCGGGACCGGTCTCTCGAGCCTCAGGGAGCCGGAGATATGGGTGTTTGCCTATCTAAGGCAGACAACCTAATAAACGGTGTTATTAATACGTTAATTGTCTTGGAAAAAGACACAAATCCTGCCTACCATGTGCAGTAGTTACCGATAATATCAAAACTTAATTCAGGACTTCAATTTCTTTTCTAATTGTCTGACTCAGACTGAGTCTAAATATAATCAATCTGATTTGAATGTGATTCAAGTATAAAACCATAATTCAATATGAATCCATCTATTCAATCTATTTTGACCGAACCGAACCATGGATATTGTCACGCCCCACTTCCCAGTATAGGGCAGAGGACGCGACGAGGCCGCTACGTATTTACTCAGAAGTAAACAGCTAAGTGTATCTAAGTAATATAAAATAAAATATACATAAGAGACAAAATGTAAATAACAACTTTATTTACATTCTTTTTACAATACATCTGAAATGAAAATACATGGAATGAAAGCAATGCCTAAACAATGGCATAACAAGAATGAAAATGAAATGTAATATACAAGTGAATCTAAAATTTCGAGTCTTCAGTAAACTGATCCAAGTCTTCGCTGCTAGGTTCGATCTCCAGTGAGTCCGAAACACCCGACGACATTCCAAAGAAGAAGAAAGAGAATGTCGTCAGCGAACAAGTCGCTCGGTAAGTCCCGTAGATAGATAAGAATATAATAGACAGAATAGAATAGAGTATAGTTGTTTAATGTTGTTATTTAGTGTTAACGCTGTTGTTTGTAGCTTGGTACAGAAGAGGCCAGTGTATACGAGAGAAGTCTCACTATCCCGGAGACTAAGGTATACAAAGTATAAGGAACCGTTCAGCCACGGTACAACGGCAATGGAGATTCAGGTTAGGTGTCTTATGGTTGCAGTCTCGTGCCACTTCTAACACCTTCCGTACCAATCTACCCCTTATAAACCCCGCATGTCTTGATTGTATTGTATTGTCTTATAAATTGTATAGATGGATGACTTGCCGAAACCATGATATCAGTAATGGAACGGATATAATGGAAGAACATGTAAATGGAATATATCCATGGTTCAGTTCGGTCAATACAGATTGATATAGATTGAATGGATGGATTCATATTGAATCATGTTATATTGTAGTTTATACTTGAATCACATTCAAGTCAGATTGATTAGGTTGAGACTCAGTCTGAGTCAGACACTTTTAAAAGAACTTGAAATCCTGATTGTTTTGGTGTTACCGGTAACTGTTGCACATGGACGGAAGGATTTGTGTCTTTTTCCAAGACGACTACCGTGTTGATAACACAGTTTATTAAGTTGTCTACCTTAAATAGGAAAGCATCCATATCTCCGGCTCCCTGAGACTCAAGAGACTGGTCACGCTTAAACTATGTTTACTAGGGTCCTTACTGTAATTTAGTATAACTTGAGGGGGTTTTATGTAAAAATAGTTTTGGTATAATTTCAAAATACACCTCAAGAATTTAATTATCGTCTTTATGGTTTTCATTGATGTATATTTTATAAATGTAACATTTCTAGTGAATAGAACCTAATTTCATAATATATGGTATTTATTTGTAATATGAATATTGTTTTGAATTATCATGGTAGTTCAATGTAATATTTGAATCCTCTTCTTGAGTTTTGGAAACATGGAATAATATATATATTTAAAATAAGTATTTTGGTAATACTTATATATACATATTTAACGAAAATAAATTTATTGATTTTCTTGAAAAAATCTCATTTTCTAAAGAAAAATGTATAAAAATTCCATCGAGATCGAATGCACCTTGCGGAGGTCTGCATCTCGCTCTACTAAGCCCGAGAATGTGCGATAATCCGCACCATCCCGAACGGGGTCCCCAAAATGGGTTGTAGAGGCGCAATTGCATGGAAATGTTGTAGGGTTGTATAGCACGACAACAAGGTTTAGCAAGGCATCACACATACCAATTTATAAGTTTTTGGGGTGCTATGAAACCCTAACCAAGATCTTAATTAGAGAATTAGGGTAAACTTTGCATGTAAACAACTTTATATCTAATAGAGAGGGATTACAACCTTTGTAGTCCGTTCCTTCGCTTCATAAGTTCCGAGTTGTGGTCCCTTCGCTGCGATCATCAAGCTCCCGGACTCTAGAGAGGCTCTATGAGGTTAATGATGCATCTTACTTGAAGTCTCCGAAATCCAAGACGATCTACCTTGAGGAAACACAAACTCAAGCTAACTCTTCACTAATTATGAATTAGTGAAACTAACACACTAATTTATATGGCTAGTATAGAAGATGATGATGAAGTTGGAATTTTGCTCTCTTTAGTTTTCTTTTTCTCAATTTATTTCATCACTAATGAAAAAGCTAGTAAGCTTTTTGAGGAAGAAGAAGATGAAGTGATGAGAATAATTGTTGTGTGGTTAGAAATGCAATCATGGGTCAAGTATATCATCCTTAACCCATGTAGAGACTTAACCATTAACTATGGTTAAAGCTGAGGTTGATAAATATCTTAAGCTAGACAAAAAGAGTGGACAAAGTCAAACAAGACTACAAGCTTCTACAAGCTTCATCCTTGATCAATATCCACGATATTTGAATTACTTAATGATAAATATAAACCCTAATATTAACCCTAGCATGGTTTAACTCTAATAAACCCTAGTTGCATTTATAACCTAGCATGTTACAATTATACATATCACATATATATAATATAGCAACAAAAGAATACATTTAACATATATCACATATATATCAATGTATCCAAAATGAGAAAAAGAATTACTTAAGTGAGCTTATATTAGTTAATGTAATATAATATATTACATATATAATTATACTTTCATCAAATCAATACTTGATCCGATGACCCGGCTATATCTCATATACCCGGCCGATATCACATATCGTGAGAATAGAATACGGTATCACATATCGTATTTTTCTCGGTCCCGTACATATCGCATATGTGCTCCTACTTCGTTTCGCCTGAGCCAGGAAACCTCTGTGTATGACTCTAAAGACTCGTTAATACGCCGGTAGTAGGTGATGATCATATCAAACATCCACAAGCTGCAAGCGGTCAGCTAAACGTAACAGCCACCCGGGTATTGAGCGAGCAGAAGATCAACAAGCAAGCCTGTACACTCTCCTGTAAATCCAATCAGTAACACTCCCGTACAGTCCGGTCTCTTCGTCTGATATGTCGCATATCCAGTCTAGGGGTAGTAAACGTCCGACCCCAGTAACCGATAAGTCGTGTCGATGTGAAGCTCATAACGGGTCGAGAAACTACTGAAAACACTTACCAGTAGATCTCCATAGCAGCCCTGACCAGGGACTTCCAGTTATCGCCAATCGAACGCAGCGCAACATCAACCCCCAATACCGGGAGAGACGAAACCCCTCCTATCGCTCATTGCCTCCATGTGATTCGGGACCGTACCCAAAAGCCACCGTTTTGCACGTTCTCGTGAACGTGGTAAGGTGGAAATCAAAACACAGTGGGAATCATACAAGACTCTATGACGATCTCGGGTCTACAGACTAACCTGTACTAGTGTCACCAGAGAACTGCCATCTGACGATAGGTATAATACCATCTAGGAGTTCTCGGCGAGTCCGTTCAGTGTACCCAGTCTCCACTGAGCACCCGCATACCATCTTTGATGTCAAACACCAATGGATGTGGGATCATCCATTGCCCATCATATGGGTCAAAATGCGTATACGCTAGTCTACTCTGGAGTATCGATGCCCTGTCTCGATACACCCTCGATTAGGAACAATTATAGAATATACTCGTTGACTACCCTGGCCCCACTAGTAATCTACATCACAGTCCTAGTACTCAAGTACATATCCTAGGGCCTTTATCAACATGTGAGAGCAATACAGTAAACCAATACAAGTCAACATGTTAAGACAAAGAGCAACCAGATAGCATACTATCATATCGAGCAAAAAAGTCCTCTCTATATATATCTAAGCATCCACTATAATATACATCATATGTACAATAATGGCCTCTAGGGCATATACATAACTAACAATCTCCCACTTGCATTAAGGCCAGCTGTTGTAGTATCTCATACCCAACATCCCGAAGAGTCTCTCAAATTGTATCTGGGGTATGGCCTTCGTGAGTGGATCCGCAGTGTTGTCCTTCGTGTCAACTCTCCTGACCTCGATCTCCCGGTAATCAACTATCTCCCGGATCAGGTGATACCGCCTCAGAATATGCTTGGATCTCTTATGGGACCTGGGTTCCTTGGCCAAAACCACAGCTCCATTGTTATCACAATACAAAGGTATTGGATGCTCAATGGACGGAACCACTCCAAGTTCAGTGATGAACTTCTTCATCCAGACAGCTTCTTTGGCAGCGATGTATTCAGCCTCCATCATCGAGTCTGCCATGGTTTCATGTTTGGAACTCTTCCAACACACCGCCCCTCCATTGAGGGTAAAGACAAATCCCGGTCGTATGAAACTGGCATGCATCCTGGCTCCCGGGACTCTTTCATAGAATTCCAATAATTTCTCCCGCTCAGTTCAGGCTCAACTCCTCGCTTTACGTTAGCGCGACTTAGAGTCGTCCTTATCACTTTGGAAGTTTGAATCGGTAAAGGACTCCACCTGGAGTTCTCCGTTACCATACACCAAGAACATCTCTTTAGTCCTTCTCAAGTACTTGAGAATGTTCTTCACAGCTATCCAGTGATTCTCTCCAGGATCTTCTTGATACCTACTCACTACACTTAGTGAGTATGCCACATCGGGTCTGGTACATAGCATTGCATACATGATAGAGCCTACTGCCGAAGCATAGGGTATTTCTTGCATGCGAGCTCTTTCCAAATCAGTCTTGGGAGACATCTCTTTGAAGAGAGTGAGTCCAGAGATCGTGGATAAGTTCCCACGCTTGGATTCTTCCATACTAAACCTCTTTAGTATGGTGTCAATGTATCTGGATTAGGACAATCCCAGTATCCGTTTAGATCTATCTCTATAGATCTTAATCTCCAAAATGCAGGAGGCATCACATAGATCTTTCATTGAGAATCTATGTGATAAGAAGAGCTTGACCGAGTGCGTCATAGGACATCATTTCCTATCAAGAGTAAGTCATCCACGTACAATACGAGGATGACAACCTTACTCCCTGCAACCTCCTTGTAAATACAAGGTTCATCTACGTTTTTGATGAAGTCAAACTCTTTGACTACAACATCAAAACAGATGTTCCAACTCCGCGATGCCTGCTTTAACCCGTAGATGGATTTAAGCAGCTTGCACACTTTCCCGCTGCTCCCACTTTCTACGAAGCCCTCTGGCTGAGTCATGTAAACGCACTCTTCTAAATCACCATTTAGAAAGGTGGTCTTAACATCTATTTGGCAGATTTCGTAGTCATGGTATGGAACAACGGCAAGTAAGATCCGGATGGATTTAAGCATAGCCACTGGAGAAAAGGTTTCGTCATAATCCACACTTGGTCGTTGACGAAAACCCTTTGCAATAGGTCTAGCTTTGAAAGTCTCAACTTTTCCATCTACACCAAGTTTCTTTTTAAAGATCCACTTGCTCCTAATGGGTTTTACCCCTTCAGGAGCAACTTCCAAAGTCTATACTTTGTTGGTGCATATGGATTCCATCTCAGATCGCATTGCATCCAGCCATTTCACAGAGTCACCACTCGTGATGGCCTGCTCGAAGCTAGTTGGGTCATCATCTTCCATGATGCAATCCTTGCTCCCACCATCAATGAGAAAACCGTAGTATCTCTCAGGTGGATGAGGAACCCTACTAGATCGGGGGAGAGGCTGGGGTTCATCGGGAACTACTGAATCCTCTGACCAAATCTTCAGTTGTAGTTTGTGCTGTTGGAACCTCTTCCAGCTCTACCTCATTGCCACTATCTTGTTTCATAAGAAAACTCTTTTCTAAGAAGGTGGCATGTCGAGAAACAAACACTTTTTGTTCCTCGGAGCGGTAGAAGATATACCCTTGCGAATGCTTGGGATATCCAATAAACTTGCACAGAATTGACCTTGCCTCGAGCTTGTCCGGATTTTGTGTTTTCACATATGCCGGACAACCCCATATCTTAACATAATTAAGAGATGGTCTCTTCCCCATCTATATCTCATATGGAGTGGTAGGCACTGATTTGGTAGGAACCATATTCAATATGTGTATGGCTGTCTCAAGCGCATACCCCCAGAAGAAAATAGGCAACTCAGCAGTGCTCATCATAGAGCGCACCATATCTAATACGGTGTGATTACTCCACTCCGATACACCGTTGTTCTGTGGTGTATATGGAGGAGTAAGCTGAGAGAGAATCCCATTCTCTTTTAGATAATCCCGGAACTCATTGCTCAAGTATTCTCCTCCTCGATCAGATCGAAGGATTTTAATACTTTTACCCATTTGGTTCTCTACTTCGTGCTTATATTCTCTGAATTTCTCAAAAGCTTCAGACTTGTGTTTCAACAGGAACACATGTCCGTATCTTGAGAGATCGTCAGTGGATGTAATGAAGTACGAAGAACCATTCCTGGCATATGTAGACATGGGACCGCATACATCACTATGTATCAGTCCCAAGAGTTCCGTAACTCTTTCTCCGTGTCCACTAAACGAAGTTTTGGTCATTTTGCCTTTGAGACATGAAATGCAAGTTTCATAAGATGATAATTCGAACGTATTCAAATATCTATCTTTATGTAACTTAGCTAGTCGTGTCGCATTGATATGACCTAGTCTACAATGCCACAAGAAAGATTCGTTCATTTCTGAACTCTTCCTCTTGTGTGTGTTTTGTACATTAAGAACTGTAGTTTGATTTAGAACGTATATAACATTATTTAACGAGCCTGATCCAATCAACTTTTGATCTAGGAAGATGTTCTGTCACGACCCAAAATAGCACGTGACTGGCACTTGAATCAAATGAAGTCTATAGGACCCCATCTAATTCAAGTAAGCCAAAAGCCCAGAAATCTAAAACCATTTTAAGGAGTAAATAAGGAAAACTAGTTCTTAAGAAGTAAGAAAACATGTTAAAAAAACAAGGTTTTTAAATAAGTAGCCGAATATGCATTTTTAAAATCTTCAATGTCTTTTCTGAAAATTTCGGCAGAGTTTCCTTTATAAATACTGGCCCCGAACGGGGTACAACATGAATAATATATGTACAATGATAAAAGGCATCCCCAAGCGGGAGCTACCTCTTCGTCAATCGACGGTCACAACCACGCAAGCAATATAATATACAAGGCCAAAAGGCGAGGATCAAATCTCAAAGGAAAACTCAAATCAGCTTGAAAACCATAATACTACAACGCGCCACTCTAAGGTCGAAATAATACACAACCGGTTTTCTAAGTCTGAAACAATATACAAGTTTGGTTGATGGAATTTCTAGATACAACTGAATAATACATATACAATGGTGGTTCTGATGCAAAAGAATCCACCTACCAAAGCAAGTCACCCGTAAAAGAAGCAGTGTGCCAGAAAAGCCGCAATGAAACCTGTACGGCAAAACCTGCAAGAAACTGTGGCACAATGGGGGTGAGTTGCCAACTCGTGAATAGAAAACATCACAGAGCAGAAATCGTATGTATGACACAATTCTAGGTCAATACGATCATATATATATATATAAACCTCAAATGAATAAGTCTGAAGTATGATAAGGTGGCAATGTAACATCTATACATGAGCGTAGGACCAAGTGCCCGTGCCTCAGGTAATAACATATCAACAATATGAGGTATGATTAATGTCGACTGTATCATGAAGTCTATAAGTATGTGGATATCATCCAACTATATAATCAATGTCATCATGTATGTGGATCTCGTCCAACTACGTGATCAAAGTCAACAATGTCAACTATATGTATGTGGATATCGTCCACGTGTCACCCAATGACAATAAACATCATGCATATAAATATAATAAAGCAAATGCATGGAAATATGAGGATGTAAATCAACATGTGTCGCTCGCGATATATCAAAATCATGGAACCTGAGTGTCAAGCATCGACACTCGAAAATATCATGAAACCTGTGCCTAGCATCGGCACGTAAATCCTCATATACATAGGACTCCTTCAGTACGGATTGGCCCGTCTCATCTCTCAACTCCGGTCGGTATCCCCCAGATATCCGCCGAGCTCAAAACAATCACCGGTAGGTAGTACTCCCCGTCGGGCTCACCGTCTAACACATACGAGTCTTCTTGCCCCGGGGTACCTCACCGGGTCTACCATGTACCCGCAGACGGTGCCTACCGCTCCTCGAATCGGGTTTCACATGCCACTCTCAGAACCGAGAAAACACATGGTGGATGCACTGAAATATCATATCAAGGGTAACCGGGTTTTTCAAACAATACATACTTTCTTTTAAAATACCTACGGTTCCCAAATCCAGAAATATCATGGAAACAACATTTCTCAATGCGTATAATCAGAAAGCATAATATATGCGACATATAAAAGAAATGTAAGCATATCAGTAAATCATTCAACATGGAATAGTAATATGCACATATTTAGGGAAGACCGCTTCTTTAAAATGAATCAGTTTTAGAAAGTATCTTGCGGTTCCCAGATCTCCAAGTCAAACCAGAATCATCTATGCATGTGCAAATATGTATGTATACAAGTATGAGTGTACAACAGGTAGGTGCACGAGTATGAGTGTACAATATGTAAGTACACGAGTATGAATGTACAATAGGTGTGTGCACAAGTATGAGTGTACAGTATGTAAGTACACGAGTATGAATATACAATAGATGTGTGCACAAGTATGGGTGTACAATATGTAAGTACACGAGTATGCCATGCAAGGGTCATATCCTGAATGCAACAGTACTACAGTGTAGTGGCATGGCAATTATCGATGATGAAGTGTGTGAGCCGGCAAGCAGCTGTACGTGGAGCATATGCATCATCGATAATAATGCTGGTGTCCTAACAGTATGATTTTTATATAACAATAAACATATTTAACATGCAATGTGATGCAAACAGTAAGGATATGCGGCAAATGAATAATAAACACAACAGTGTAGAATCTACATCAATGTAACTATGTCATACAGGTTTGCCATTTAAAATAAGACGAATCGGGGTTTTTAGTAAAATAAGGGCTACAGTGTTTTTAAGAAAAGATGCGTCCTTTGAAAATATCCGTAGAATCCCTTTGCCTTTCTTTAAAATACTCCCGATTCGTTAGTTTTTGAAATAGGTATGACATCGGCCTAGCCTAACATCTACTAGTAAACTACAGCTCTAACTAACAAGTCAGTCAGGAGGGGTATGGAAACCACCTAAATCTTAGTCGATATATATATATATACATAAATAAATATAATAGTCGGTGATCCCACCTCAAAGGTACCGCGTACGATACAATATCATATGACATCCTCGAGTCATGAGTGCTGATCTATAATCAATATGAAGCTCGTACGGTAAATCGTCGTACGGCATCCCAAAAGCTGGGTACGGATCAATATCACATTCCTCTCATCAATTATCAGGTATCCTTATCATCATATCCCATGATCTGGGGTACCGATCTAAGTCTAGTACAAAAGATACCATCTATATAAGAAAAAGTGCGTGTGTGAAACACACGTCAAAAGGCCCGCTAAAAATCTCATGTCGTATCCCAAATACGAATCACATCATATCACCGATATCATTGCACCATGCCCAATCTCATCGACTCATCTCCAAATATCATACACTATCCTCATCATCACGGTATAAGCATAACAGATAAGCAAGTGTGTGTGGGGGGTGTAAACCTATTCTAGGGTTCGCAACTAGGGAAACTATACTAGTTTACTTCTAAACCCTAATCTATCCATAGTGCACCTAATCACATCTAGAATATCCATGACACATATAAGCTATCATATATAAATAGTATATATAGTATACTAGTCATCGAACTGCGGGAGGCTATACGCCATCCACCCTACTTCCCCCGTAGATATAATCTACTCACATGGATCTTGCTTGCCGATGTCGATGTCGCCACCATCTCCTTCATCATCTCGGATCACCGTGGGGGTACCTACATGTCACACGTATCGCATCGCATTAAAACCAAATTAAAACCAAAACAATACGCTTAAAAGCTTATAGGTTAGAACCTATGGGCTACTCTTTCAAAACCACCAAATAACACTTGATATATACGTACAAACGTCAAGCGATCAAATACAATACCAAATATCAAAACTTGAATTCATAAACAACACTAAATACAAGGCAGAAACCAAGAAAACATGTCCCAGATTTTAGTTCAGGTCCAAACTAGGTGCATAAACAATACTGGGATGAAGTATAGGGTGTATATGAGCAATAGAAACAACCTGGACACCCTCACCCACCAAGGGGCCGGCCACTTCCCTATAAAAACCGGCCTCCTCGGTTTTGGGGATGAATTGTTGCCTCGAACTTGCAGGGGGGTCTCCTATAGTCTCAAATTGGTCCCTGGAGTTGTTTTTGTTTTTCTCATAAAAATCCCAGTTCATTCCAGATTTCCCTGCACCCTTAAAGTCGTCACAAACCGACGCGAAAAGTTCTATTTTTTTCTGTATTTTGGGTTTCAGTTGGGTTGGTCTGGGTTTGCTAACAATTCGGATGGGTTTAAGGTCACAAATAAGGCTTATTACACCATCTCTACTCAAATCAAACCCTAATTCCCAACTTGAGTTTTCAAAGCTCACTAAACATGGCCAAAACGACATTAAACTTGCAATGAGGCTTAAACACTCGAAATACTACACTAATTGTGAAAGGGTTTATCTCATTTAGCTCCCACGAATCCTCTACAGCGCCAAAATCAAGTTTTTCTTGGTCCAATGGGTAGCTTGTGAGGTTGTGCACAACTTTTATGAAAAAGGAATGAGGTTTTGGAGAGTTTTTCATGGTGTATTGGGGGGGTTGAAGATGGAGGAGGAAGAGGAAAGGCAGCAGCAGCAGCTGAAAAGAGAGGGAGGGGAATGAGTGTTGGAAATCATGAAGGAATGGCCAAGTCCAAGTCAAGGGTAAACCCTCCCTTTCTCTCTCTCATCCATACCTCATATAATATTCTTCATTTTCTTTTCCTTTTTTATTTCTCTAATCTATTTTCCTTCTCTCCTCAATAGTAAACCCAAAATAAAAGCAATCCAAAAATGTAACAAGTGTAGAAAAAGAGATGGTGCATGTTTTGCACAAAATACGCTTAAAGCGCGATTAGCGATTTTTAATCGCGATTACCACTAAATTAGCATATAATTAATCATAAAAACTTAAAATTTCCATAATTCACATGAAACATCCTCTTTTAGTAATTTCCAAAATTTTCAAAATTTTTCCCAATTTATCGGTATTTAATTATACCGAAATATTAAAATATTCATTAAAATTAATTTGAAATTATAAAAATTCCCAAAACTAATATTTTATTTTTCTGAAATGTTACAATTTTCCCTCCTTAAAGAAATTCGGTCTCCGAATTTAAATTTAAACCCCTCAAATACTAAAACATTTCAGTAAAAAGTCCAAGTCGTCGGGGCTCCGAAATTATCAATACATAAAACGCATCATAGCGTAATACATGCGCATGAGTAATGAGCAGATAACTCAAAATCAAATCTCCGTCAAGCATCCCGCAATCATCGGAGTCATGATAAAGACAAAAAGGTCAAATCCAAAACAAAACAAATATGATATAAATAACAACTATACATGTAGACTGCAAATCTATACATGTAAATATCTAAAAAAAATGCATGCCAAACCTTTTTAAATCGCTGTGCGATGCACATATCACTGCACAGTGGCGGACGTCTACTGTAAGAAAATAACCATATATGTATATATCTTTAGTTTAATATGTACGTTCCGCCGTTTTTGAAAACAATTTAGAAGGGTCTCCTTTGTTTTAACATGTCGTGTCATATCAGACACGTAGGTAAATACTGAGACTATAGCTCCCTTTTTGGAAATCCCTTCGGTAATTATCAATACATGCAAAATATATCCAGGTACTGTCCTCTGACTAGTCCTGCTCAGTACGAAACAAATAACAAATATCATAAAAACGTACTGGTCCATAAGGAATAAATCCCAAAATGTATATAAGAATACCCTGTACGTCTGGTGCGCACGGAAATCAAAATCCATATATGTGCCATACATGTGCACAGAAACATCATCTAGATGCAACGGGTGTGCACGAAACATCTGCCAAGGGCAACGGGCGTGCCTGACAGCAAAATCAGGTGCATCTGACATGCACAAAGAATCCCGATTTAGTGCATCTGGTGTGCACCAAAATTGTATCTCAAAACATGCGCTCATCACGTGCGAAAATCCAAATCAAAACACTAAAAGTGCATGAAAACTGTGCTGAAAGCATAAATCAAATCACCGACCTAAAATAGGCATGAAATCATAATCAATACCTCAAGCGTAATAACTATGCGCAAAATATAAATACCCAGTAGGTGCAACCATGGTGCACGAAAACAAATATCATGAAACCCAGTCATCAAGACTAAATCATGCGAATAGATCGCCCAAAAATACCGAAATCCCAGGTGACGGATACGTGATAATCGAATCACCAAATCACAAATCATAAATATCGCCGTCGATATATCCTCTTTCAAAGTCGAGAAGGTGTCGGTGCATCCAATGCTAGCAAAGCAAGTCACCTACTTGCCTCCTGTTCCTGGTCTGACGCCTGCTGCTTCTAGGTTCTTGTCTCTCACCGTGCCTTGCTAGATATATAGCTCCTCGGCTCAACGGCCTAATATGGAATGACGACGGAAACAGTCCCGCTCGGGCACATCCTCTACAGATCTCTGGCCAACTATCTCGTCGACGATGCCGAACTCTGGCCTGCTGGGTGTGCGCAATATGACCGCTCCTGGGTCCAAGTCTTCTCGTATAGTATTCTGGAAAGGTCCTGCCGAGGTCTTTCTCAAATCTCGCATCTGCCGAATTTCCCGGAAGTTACCACCCTTACTATATCTGTTTCTCATTCCGGAACGGCTGCATACTCATCGCGACTCCTTCTGGAAGATATATCCATATACAACGCCTCTGCATGCGTATCGCATCTCTGATGTCAGCGGGGTGGAACGTCATCTCGTCGAAATCTCGTGCGAACTCTTTACTCCACTCTGTCCTAATGTCGACTGATTCAGACTTGTCTTCTCATGGCTGCATGGATTGCGCTCCAACGGCTATACTCGTATCTAGAGTCTCCCAAGCAATACAACCCATCACATGATATCCGAAAGATGTCTAACCATTCGATCGATTCGTCAAAACCTCATAATCCCCCAAGAGCTCAACATCTTGGGTACGGTTTAATAGTATCGATTACATACCACAGCATCCGTGGACTAGCTGTAGAAGGGCAAACCCAAGCCTCACAAATGGCGCCGTGGAACTGCCGCAAACCCTAAGGTTCAAAGGCTTTCACACGGTCATTATGTCGAGTTAGGGTTTCATTCTTCTAGAGGGTCCATAGAATCGCTTGCACGTCTTTCCGAATACTTTAAACTTGGAATATGGGCTCCTGACATTCGATCGTCTCTATCGACTACCAACGAATCTGCGTGAAGTCGTCTCTAGCTGGAATCAATCTATCTGATGACCCTGCATCGGGGTAAGCGAACGAACCACATGTCCTAGTCATTCACCTTCGGATGACTAGCGACCTTCCATCACATCTCTAAGTATATGCTCATTTTGCAGCAGCTCCAACATCTGGGCGATATCTCGTCATTTGCAGCAACAACTGGCTCATTCGTCTATACGCTGAACAACGCCTCAATCACCATGAATAAGCGATATATCAATGGTCATCATATCCTGGCTGGCCTCTAGCAGTAGCCTGATCCTCTGGTGCCGATCATTACATCCGGGAAATCTCGTAACAGCGATCTGTCAAACGCTCATGGCGTGAAAACACAATAAGACGATGCCTCCATATGCAATCGTTTGTCTCTGGAATCACGCCCTGGTCAGTCCTCGTCCGTGACGAGCTCAAGCTGACGCAACTTTAGTTGTAGCTCTCTTTGCCCGCGTAATCGTGGCAGCAAAATCATAACCAATATCGATGAGGATAGATCATAGGAATGAATATCATACTGTGCAAGGAAATGTACATCCTAAGGCTCCTTAAGCGGAGTGGCGTGTCGTAAGTATGCCGCGGAACATACACACGGTACGTCACTCTACTGAAGTCGCCTACTCCATCAACCAAGGGTCATCCTACGCGACGAAAGTTCGGGTATAATACCCCCTCGACTAAGTCTAAGTTCCGTAAGGTCAAGCCTAAGTCCCGTATATATAAACGCTCTAGGCTCCGCATAGTCAAACTTAGACTTGAACCAAGGTTAACCTAGCGCTCTGATACCAACTTTGTCACGACCCAAAATAGCACGTGACTGGCACTTGAATCATATGAAGTCTATAGGACTCCATCTAATTCAAGTAAGCCAAAAGCCCAGAAATCTAAAACCATTTTAAGGAGTAAATAAGGAAAACTAGTTCTTAAGAAGTAAGAAAACATGTTAAAAAAACAAGGTTTTTAAATAAGTAGCCGAATATGCATTTTTAAAATCCTCAATGTCTTTTCTGAAAATTTCGGCAGAGTTTCCTTTGTAAATACTGACCCCGAACGAGGTACAACATGAATAATATATGTACAATGATAAACGGCATACCCAAGAGGGAGCTAGCTCTTCGTCAATTAACGGTCACAACTATGCAAGCAATATAATATACAACGCCAAAGGGCGATGATCAAATCTCAAAGGAAAACTCAAATCAGCTTGAAAACCATAATACTACAACGCGCGACTCTAAGGTCGAAATAATACACAACTGGTTTTCTAAGTCTGAAACAATATACAAGTTTGGTTGATGGAATTTTTAGATACAACTGAATAATACATATACAATGGTAGTTCTGATGCAATAGAATCCACCTACCAAAGCAAGTCACCCGTAAAGGAAGCAGTGTGCCAGAAAAGCCGCAATGAAACCTGTACGGCAAAACCTGCAAGAAACTGTGGCACAACAGGGGTGAGTTGCCAACTCGTGAATAGAAAACATCACAGAGCAGAAATCGTATGTATGACACAATCCTAGGTCAATACGATCAGATATATATATATATAAACCTCAAATGAATAAGTCTGAAGCATGATAAGGTGGCAATGTGACATCTATACATGAGCGTAGGGCCAAGTGCCCGTGCCTCAGGTAATAACATATCAACAATATGAGGTATGATTAATATCGACTGTATCATGAAGTCTATAAGTATGTGGATATCATCCAACTATGTAATCAATGTCATCATGTATGTGGATCTCGTCCAACTACGTGATCAAAGTCAACAATGTCAACTATATGTATTGTTTACCCCAATCAGAGCAAAGCTCTGTTCAAATTCTGAGGCGGGAGATGAAGCAACGCTTCATCTTCCCCCAATCAGAGCAAAACTTTGCTTTGAAAATTTAAACTTTAATAAATGAAGTGACGCTTCAGATCCTCTGCGCTGCGCGCAACGCGCCACGTGTCAGGCGCAGATGCATCAGCGCAGCGCCCAAGAAGGTGCGCCCAATCAGAGTAAAGCTTTATTAAAGGAAGCAACGCTTCAGTTGCGCAAGCACTGCGCTGCGCGACACATGTCAGCGCAGATGCGCTAGCGCAGTGGCGCTGCGCGACACGTGTCAGCACAGATGCGCTAGCACAGTTGCGCGGCGCTGTGCACGGCACGGCACGTGTCACGCGCTGGGGCATTTGCGCCAAACAGAATTAAGATTTCAAAGAAATCTTTCTGTTCTTGTCAAAACAAGAAGATTTTCTTCTGTAAAACAGAAGCCCTTGGATCAAAGATCCAACGGTGGGGAAAATTCCCCAAATCACTCAGAGAAAGATCTCTTTAACAAATTTAACTAATTTATGGGCACTATAAAAAAGACCTTAGACCTCAATTCAAAAGGATCAACATTTTTTTTGAGAGAAATCAAACAGAGAGAGCTCTGAAGAACTCCTCAAGAACAAAAAAAGGTAAAAAGCCTTTAGAAAAAAGAGAAAATTCTCTTATGAACAGATCATTGATCTAAAAAAAAGATCAATGATCTTTAACAAAAAATAAAAATAAAATAAAAACAGTGCTTTGCACTTCTTTTATGAACCTTTGGTTCTTGAATCTAAAAGATTCTCAAATTTAGAGTGTTTTGCACTTGCAAACTGCGCTGTTGCGCTCTTGGGAGAGCGCCACGTGTCAGCGTCTGAACCATTTGCGCTATGCGCTTTTGAAATAGAACTTTGCTCTCTGAAATTAGCGCAACTCACCAGAGCACGCCACGTGTCAGCAGCGCAAGCGCAGCGCACTAGCGCAGCGCACTGCGCTTGCATGACACGTGTCGTCACCACAAGCGCTTGCGCTCTTTGATTGGCGCAAAGCGCCTGAAATGCAATGCATTATTTTAAAAATGGGCCAAGCCCAAGTCAAAAAGACCAAGCAGGCTTAATTAAGCTGATGCTCTGCATCATTTATAAATGGGCAGAACCCAAACAAAATAATAAAAATGCTATGCATTTTAAAAGGGGCAGAGCCCAAACAAATTAGATGCTTTGCATCATTTATAAATGGGCAGAGCCCAAAACAAATTGATGCTCTGCATCCTTTCTGGGCAGAGCCCAAATAAAATAAAAAAAAGAAATGCAAGCCCAAATGCAAACAAAATGTGGACATTTTAATTGGACTTAGCCCAATTTTGGCCGTAAGTCCTTAAATTAAATTGACTGAGCACGGCTGCTCCCTAAATCAATTTACGACCGGTTCGAGGGTACATCTCCGAACTCCTCTGACACCTCTCGTTGTAATCCTTCAACGACGTCAGAGAGGCGACGGGTCCCCGACGACCACATATGAATATGGACTGCGGGGTCCCTAAACTCGTGGACCGAGACGTCCTTAAACTAATATTGGACCGAGACGTCCTTAAACTAATATTGGACCGACACGTCCTTAAACTAATAATGGACCGAGACGTCCTTAAACTAATATCGGACCGAGACGTCCTTAAACTAATAATCGTCCCTAAATGGGAACGACAGACCGAAACGTCCCTAAACTAATGATGGACCACCACGTCCCTAAACTGGCGATGGACCACCACGTCCCTAAACTGGAACACGGACCACTACGTCCCTAAACTGGAGCAATAGAGCCTCCAAATGCTATTTTGCCGGATCTAAACGGTCCCGTTTAAGTTGATCTTAGCCCCAAACACGGCTAACGTATCCTTAAATATTCAAACAGACTATAAAACTCCAAATCGACTTTGGTTCAAGGGTACATCTCCGAACTCCTCTGACACCTATCGTTGTAATCCTTCAACGACGTCAGAGAGGTGACGGGTCCCGACGGCTATACATTAAATGGATCACCACGTTAAGTTGATCTTAGTCTTAAACAGGACTAACGTATCCTTAACGAACGTTTAAGTTGATCTTAGCCTCAATACGGCTAACGAATCCTTAAACTAAAACACCAAACCCAAATCTAAGTAAATATGGATTTGGACTAATCCACGTCCTACGGGCGACGGCATTACTCAGTCTCCGTATACAATCCACGGGCAACCACAAACAAAACAAACATACACGACACGAAGTGAAATTCTGGAGAAGGAGAAAGTGGCTGCCGCGATGCGGTAGCGTAATTAATTGCAGGGGCTTGCGCCTGCAGGGAAGAGCGTCCCCACAATCAAAAACCCCTCTAGTGAGGGAGAATCTGACGAAGTCTGCTATATCGGCCGCATCCGTCTAAACCTCCGATACACGGTGCCATAAATCAACTTGGCATCTTCGGAGAGGTGGACGGATAAAACCATATAGTATCTGCCCCGAATCTCAGGCAAGACGTCCTCACGTCGTCTCCGCCTCCATTCGGAGGGGAACAGATTCTGGCACGCCCGGTGGGACCTTTTCCTCTTTCCACTCCACACCTCGTGTGTCGTCTTCACGAAGCAATCGCGGTTTGTTAACGGTTGCCTTTGGATTTCAAGTTTACTAAGATTTGGTCTCTCGCTTGGTGCAGAAGAGGAATCAAGTATCGATGGCCTCAACTTGTTCGAAGTGCTCCAACTGCAACTGCAGCTCGCGTCCGGCCTCAACTGGGGGCATAACCTACGGACCCCAAGCGGCCTCTTTGTTCACCATGCCCGTGGAGCAGATTACTCAAGCCACCACGGGGCTGTTTTTCGGAACTATGCTTCCGCCAACAAGCTGTAGCCCCCCCGTGCCCATACAAGAAGCTCCTAAGAGGTCGGTCTTCGATCGACTTTCCGTTATTGCGGCCCCTCTCAACGGGTCGCCCAACACCAGTGCCTCGGTCTTCTCCAGATTGGGCCAAAACTCTCACGGACCCGCGATGAAGCTTGCAGCCCCAGAAAAGGATACTTCAAAAGGAGTAGCCAAAGCTGCTCCAGAAGTCGTCAAGACGGCTTCTCCTGCTAAGAGATCGGTCTTTACAAGATTGACCGTCCCAACTCCCACTCCTACTCTTGCTGCTCAAAAGATATCAGTCTTCGATAGGCTGACACCGGCAACCACCCCACACCTAAACAGGGGGGCAAGAAGAAGCTGTTTCTGTCTCTGAGCCAATACCGACGACTCGTCGCGCCCGACGACGCCACTGGCGCCGGATAAGGAGGGCCGGGGGCAACTCCCCTTCTGGGATGACTCCGCCAACTCCGACGGTAGAAGTTAACGCTGCTGTTCCAACCGAGAACCGCTTTGAGCTGTTGAATAGGGTACGCAGAAACTCGCCAACTGCGGTCCTTAAAAGATCTCATCCACCGGTAGAAACCGCCGTGGAAGCAGAAAAGCTGGAGCAGCCTCTTCAATCGCTGTCCTCCAGGATCTATAAGACATGGCGACAAGTCCGAGAATCTGTCATTGATCCTAACTTCTCCCGCCAACAAAAGAAGTCGAAAGGTCGGTAAGAAGAAAATCCCCCGGTCAAGCAACGAAAGGTGACAACCGCTTGGGTGCCCAAAGCAACGGCCCCTTCAACTTCTACGGCCCATAAGAGAAGGAGGCCAGAGAAAGTCCCTACACCTGCAGTATATACCAAAGGTGGTGAACCCAAACGCCCTAGGTCTGGGGGCATTGTAGTTCATACCATCTGTATGGCGTCTGGTAAAGAGGACAGCCGCATATCAACAGGTCATAGACCGCACACGAGGTCAGTGACCAAGGCTCAGGAGCAGCAGCAGAAGCTCCAAGAGATGATGAACGCTATGGCCGCACTTACAGGACCAAAAGAAACCCCTGAAACGTCCTCGGACGAGCGTCAAGAACAAGAAATTGACGCTGAATTCCTTCGTCGCGTACTGGAGAAGAAGGATAAAGAAGCTGCGGAACAGGCAGCCAACATAAAGAAAATGGCCCTCCTGTTCCAGGATATGGTGGGTATGATGATTCAACAAGATCCACCTGCTGAAGATCCCCCGATCATCCTTGAAGACGATAGGGGAGAAACATTGAATCCTCCTCCAGCCTTGTCAACTGCCAAAGAGGAGGCAATCTCCAAAGCCGATCTGGACGAATACATAGCTCAGCAGATCCGGGTCCATCAAGCGACGGAAGCAGCGGGTCAGGTCGTAAAAACGGGGCGGCCATATCCAAGTTGGTACGACCAAATCAAGTACCCACCCGGTTACACAATTCCTAAGTTCCATGTCTACAAGGGGACTGGCAATCCCCACCAGCATGTTGCCCAGTTCAGGGCACTCTGCGGCAACACCGGCGGTGACGACAAGCTGTTGCTTCGCCAGTTTGTTGGAAGTTTATCAGATACGGCGTTTGAGTGGTACTCTGAGCTCCCGAACGACTCGATCAAGACCTTCGCGAAGATAGAGCTGTTGTTTACTCAACGTTTTACAAGCGCCAGTGAACGTACCCCGATGACGGCACTGATTAACGCCAGGGTAAAGCCAGGCGAGACATGGGTCCAATATGCTATACGGTGGCGTAATTTATGGTCAAAGTGCGAGCAGCGCATTGAAGAAGCTCCCGCGGTGGGTATGTTTGTTGCGCACCCTTGATCCGCAAGCAACCATCTCGCAATTTATGATGTTTTTCAAGCCGACTACCTTCCAGGCCTTGATTGACAAGCTAGCGCAAATGGATCAGATGGGCCATAAACCCCTTCTTCCAAAGTCGGACTCCCGAAATGACAAAGGGAAGGGAAAAGCGATCATTGTCGCTAATGCTCAACAACAACCGAGCGACTCGAAGCCGGTTGTTCGTCAAAATAATACGCGTCCATACGTGGCCCTTGAGGAGAGGCTAGGACGTTCTTACTCCTTTCCCCGAGATAAGACGAGAAGGTTATTCGAGCTGGCATTGCGCAACCGACTCATAAATCTGCCGGATCCAAAACGTCCGTTGCAACCAAGTGATGTCAGCGAGCCCAACTACTGTCCTTATCATCGAGTACTGGGCCATCCGATCGAAGATTGCTACGTTTTCAAAAATTGGCTTGAAAACCAGTACCGACAAGGCAAGTTCGCATTGTCTGACAAATGGAAGGTGAATCCCTCGCAGCCCCACACATCTAAAGGGACGAATACGCCGGAGGCAACATGCTCCGTCGTTGAAGAAGCTCCTTGGGAAGTTGTATTATCAACCAAGACAAAGAAGATGCTAAACGATCTTCAGACATGCCCAGCGATCAAGTGGAAGAACCCGTTGGAACCGCAGATCATTGAAGGGATGTTGAAGCCTCGTCCAACTCAAAAGATTGATGGAGGTGGCCCAAGCATTCATAACCAGCCATCGAAATCTTCAAAGAAGAAGAAAAAGAAGTCAAAGAAGCCCGTGAAGCCTGGCGACAAGCGTACGGACTTGCAAAAACAAATTGACGCGCTGGAAGAATACAACCAGAAGGCACAGACTCCCATTACATTCCAAGAATTCCTCAATCACGTCTTTCAAAAGGAAGATGAGGGAGAAAGTTCATCTGATGATTCTGAGGAATGCGTGGCGAGCTGTCATGTGATTTCCCACTCGTTCATAGACGATGAGGAAACTTCTCGTACTGAAATGCTGGGGGCAGATCCCGAACCAAAAATTCTAGAGCCATCGGATGAAGTAATCGATGCATTCCTCAATGAAGCTCTCTAAAAAAGCAAAGCCGATCGGGAGCGCGAGGAGGTTATATTCGAAAGGGCCAAATGCCAGCGCCTTGACGAAAGAATTAAGATACTCCCGCTGGAGCAAAGTATACCCACTGCGGACAAAAGCAAATTCAAGATGAGGAAAAGGTTTGCTAAGGCCATATCAATGGGCATGAAGCTACCATCCTCCGAAGGAAAAATTACTGGTGAAGCAGAAATGCACCCCTCCTATTGCTTGTATCATCGGAAGATTTCGCACCCCACTGAAGAGTGCAAAGCTTTCGATAAATGGTGGCAAGGATATGTTGCTTACTGGCAGCATTTTAAGCGGGAAAAGCGCAAGACTCGCCGAGAACGGAACGATACGACCGAAAGGCTTAACAGAACCACCGGCAATTGTCGCATGGTCAACACCGGGAGATCACAAGTGCTCACGTTCGGGAGCGATTCTGATGAGGAGCTGGAGCTTGGCCCCCTCTTTAAAGAATCCACTTCGGGAAAAGAAAAAGAGCCGAAGGTCTGCGAAAATATCCGGCTACGTAACCGCACGCTGCCCGAAAAGAATCTCGGACCCTCAAATAAAAAAGATAAGGGAAAAGAGAAGGTCCCTGAAGATATCGTCTTAGATGACCAAGTTGTGGAGGAGCTAACCGCCAAGGACCCTCCGAAAAGAAATAAGGTGGATTACAACGTCTTAGCGCATCTGAGGAAGCTACCCCCACAGCTCAGCATTCTTGACGCCTTTTTGCTATCAAAGGAGGCGAGAGATTCATTAATTAAGGCACTACAGGACCCAGAGCAGTTCCAGGCTTTCCTGGCCGAAGAAAAGATGAAGGATGAACTGGAAGAAGTGCACACGGCCGATGTCACTTTTGGCGATGAAGACCTTCTCCTTAGGACGTGCGAACACAATCGCCCCCTCTATGTCTCAGGATACTGCCATGATATAAAGATAGGCAAAATCTTGATCGATAACGGGTCGTCTGTCAACCTACTCAATGTGCGGGTTTTAAAAGAAATTTTCATGAGCGTTCAACACCTCGCTCGAGACAAGATCACCATCTCCGGGTTCGACTCCCAATCATCAAAGACTCTTAGATCTGTGATACTGACGTTACGCTTCGGACTGCTCGTCACGGACATTAAATTCCACGTCATAGATGCCAAGACATGCTACAACGCTCTGCTCGGCCGACCATGGTTACACGAGTACAACATCATCCCTTCTACACAGCATCAGTGTATGAAATATTTTAGGGATGGTCTCGAGTATACCGTGACGGGAGAATTGAATCCGTTTTCCATGAACGAAGTTCGCAAATATGAAGATGCTAAATACTTCTTGCCGGATTTTGAAGACACGGAAAGGTGTCGCAAGCCGGAGAATAAAACTAACGCTGCCATCCCTGTCTTCGGCAGTGATACCGAGGAGGAAGAGGAGATAGTTTATTCGGGTCCTCCCCAATACACCAAGCCGGGACCATCCGCTCCTTCGTTGATTTTTGGTAGTGATTCGGAGGATGAGGTCCATGCTGTATTCTCTGCTCGACCTTCAATACGGGCTTCCGCTGACGGAGAGCAAAGTCTACAAGTTGCTATGGTACCGCTTAAACACCATAAAGAACTGGATGCACTCGATATTTACAATGTAGAAGAGCTGCAAACGTCCTATATCCCTCCCAGACGAGAAGGCGAGAAGGCAATTCTATTCTACCGCTCTGAAGAAAACAAAGTGGAGAAAGAAATCCGACACGGGGCAGATCCTACGCCGGACAGACTTCAACCCATCCGTCTACCCAGATATTATACAGAAGGCTTGAACAAGCTGTTGAAGCGCCAAGGGATACCCTTCAAACAGACCGTTAGAAAGGCCAAATTCTATCACAGGGTCTGGAATGTTCCTGGGACTCAACGCAAGCTGCCTAATGGGAGGATGGAAACGATCGGGCTCGGATACATTCGCCCCAAGAAACGAGAACTGCTCCGCG
Organism: Agapanthus africanus; assembly: GCA_030015575.1. Taxonomy (NCBI): domain Eukaryota; kingdom Viridiplantae; phylum Streptophyta; class Magnoliopsida; order Asparagales; family Amaryllidaceae; genus Agapanthus; species Agapanthus africanus. The sequence continues at coordinate 574,334,822 of CM057346.1, read as the reverse complement.
ACTGTTACGTCGTGCACGACTTCAATGAAGAAGCAGATGCGCAACGGGAGGACACTAATCCTGAACCAGTAAAAGTTCCTGATGCAAAAGTGCCCGGTCCGTCGTTTGAAGAACAAACGGACAGGCTTATAAGGGAAGCTGGTCAAGAGGTCCGAGATGATCACAATCGCGAAATGGCCATCTACGAAAGAGCCAGAACGCAACGCCTCCTTCAACATGCCATCAAAAATGAAAGTGTCACTCCGTGTCAACCTGTTATGAAGAAGGCTCAACGCAGAAGCAGAAACAAGTCGAAAGGCCAAAAAGGCGCTCAACAGTAACAAAGCGGGGCTAAGAAGCCACGTGAGCGGGAGTCGAGCATTATTGATCTATCCCTCATGAAGAAAATGAGTCGAGCGTATGCATTTCCTCCGGACAAGACGAAGAAGATACTTGAGCTTGCTCTAAAACATCAGATGTTTACACTGCCGGAGTCCAAGCATCCCGAACAAGCAGGCGAAGCCTCTGACCCAAATTATTGCTCTTACCATCGAGTAATAGGGCATCCTCTCGAAGACTGCTTCACCTTCAAGAATTGGGTCGAAGATCAGTATCAGCTTGGCAAGTTTGCTCTGTCTGACAACTGGAGGGTAGCGCGGCCACAGAAGCATGAACCCAAAGCCGCAAGAACAGAACCAACTCCATATTGGGATTGGAAGCGGATCCACACTTGTCGCATGATAACAATAGTAAAAGAAGAGCCTGAGAACATGGACAGCCTTCCCTGGTGCTTCGAAAACAGCAACGATAGGGTGATCTCAGAATTTCCGCCAGCTCCGAAAGAAATGGAAGATGGAATACATACTACCGCGGATAACCTCAAGAAAATCGAGTTGGGGACGCTAAACGACCCGCGACCAACATTTGTCAGCGAGCTGTTATCCGAAGAAAAGGTGGCTGCGTTAAAAGACGTCCTTGTACAGCATAAAGATTGCTTCGCAAGGAACTATTCCGAAATGCCGGGACTAGATCCAGAAGTTGATGTGCACAAATTGGCGATATCCCCAGACGTCAAGCCTGTCAAACAGGCGCCAAGAAGAATGAGGCTCGAGCTTGAGATGAGCATCAACGCCGAGGTCAAGAAGCTAATCGACTCTGGCTTTATCCAGGAAGTTCAATACCCTGAGTGGATCGCCAACATCGTCCCGGTGATGAAGAAAAATAGGACGGTGCGCATATGCGTGGACTTTCGGGATCTCAACAAAGCCTGCCCGAAGGATGATTTCCCGGTGCCAGTCACCGAATTGATGATAGACAATACGTCCACTCATGAGGTTTTCTCCTTCATGGACGGCTCATCAGGGTATAATCAGATAAAGATGCATCCTGAAGACCAGAAGCATACCGCTTTCCGGACCCCTTTGGGAATATTCTGTTATAAAGTGATGCCCTTCGGGTTAAAGAACGCCGGTGCCACTTACCAAAGGGCCATGACGAAGATCTTCGATGACCTTATACATGAAATCATCGAATGCTATATCGACGAGCTCGTGGTTAAGAGCAAATCATACGAGGAACATCTCGAGCATCTAAAGACTGTATTTCAACGCCTTCGACAATACAACTTGAAGATGAACCTTCTCAAGTGTGCATTCGGAGTTTCCTCAGGAAAATTCCTGGGATTCATCGTCCGACACCGGGGTATCGAAATAGATCCATCCAAGATCAAAGCGATCATGGAAATGCCTCCGCCAAGGACTCTCAAACAGTTGCGGTCTCTCCAAGGAAAGCTCGCATATATTCGGCGATTTATAGCCAACCTCTCTGGCAAGTGCCGCCCTTACAGTCATATGATGAAGAAGGGAACTCCATTCGTCTGGGATCAAAAATGCCAGGGCGTGCTGGACGAAATTAAACAGTACTTGCAGAACCCGCCAGTGTTGGCTGCTCCGGTTAAGGGAAAACCTCTCATTCTTTATACAACCGCCCTCGAAGGTTCCTTAGGCACATTATGGGCGCAAGAGAATGTCCAAGGAAAAGAAAGAGCTCTCTATTACTTGAGTCGAGTTCTTCTGGGGGCAGAAAGTAACTACTCTCCCATTGAAAAACACTGCCTGGCGTTGATCTTCGCGATAACAAAGCTCAGGCACTATGCATTGGCGCATGAGGTCCGTCTCATTTCGAAGGTTGACCCTTTTAAATATTTGATGTCGAAGGCTATATTGACAGGTCGACTCGCTAAATGGGCTCTGCTCTTGATGGAGTTCTCGATAACGTATCAACCCCTCAAGGCAGTCAAAGGCCAGGCTATCGCCGACTTCCTTGCTGAGCATCCGATACCCGCCGATTCTCCTTTAAATTGAGATCTTCCAGACGAACATGCGTTTGACGCTATCGATGGGAACGACACCCGATGGGAGCTTTATTTTGACGGAGCATCTTCCATGAAAAAGCGCAAACAAAGTACCCCTATAATCAAATCGGGAGTAGGCCTCATCTTCGTAACTCCACAAGGAGGGATTATGTGCTTCGCCTTCTTCTTAACAGAGCCGAGGACGAATAATGAAGCCGAATACGAAGCTTTGATAGCAGGCCTCGAGATCGCTATCGAGATGGGAATTGAAGACCTCCTTATATATGGAGACTCCCAGCTGGTCATCAGTCAAGTAAATGGCGACTACCAAATGTGCAAACCAGAGTTGGTGAAGTACGGCGAAAAGGTGCAGCAACTGTTGACCCAAATCCCTTCCTACACTTTGGGAAACATACCGCGCGCAGAAAACAGCAAAGCGGACGCATTGGCCAAGCTCGCTAAAGAACTGGCTGATGAGAACCTCGATGACATAAGAATCATGGTACAAAGCCGTCGGGTGCTTGCCCCAGCGGAAATATCTCCGGAATCATCCGAAGAAAAGAGAGCGACTGAGCAAATGGCTCTGCAAATAAAAGACCGGGAAAAGGCTGATGATTGGAGGGAAGTCTTCATAGACTACTTTAAGTCCCACCGAACGCCTGAAGAAGCGTCCACAAGACATCAGCTCATAAAATGAGCTCTGTCTTTCGCCTTCGTCAATGATACTCTATACAAGAGGTTATTTGATTCCCTGTGGTTGAGATGTCTGGGGCCTGACGAAGCGAAAAGAGTCGTCTAGGAAGTTCATGACGGAATCTGCGGTTCTCATCAAGCAGGCCCAAAGATAAAGTTGAAGATCAAACGGATGGGCTACTACTGCCCACGATGATTCAAGACTGCCTTGAGTATGCGAAACAGTGCCACTCATGTCAAATTCATGGGGATTTCATCCATCAACATCCAAATCCACTACACCCGACGGTGGCTAGCTGGTCGTTCGAAATGTGGGGAACTGACATAGTCGGCCCCATCGAACCAGAATCGTCTAAGGGACATCGTTTCATCCTGGCGACGACTCACTACTTCTCCAAATGGGCAGAAGCAGTACCGTTGAGAGAAGTGAAGATGGAAAATATCCTCCATTTCTTCAAGACGCACGTCATATATCGGTTTGGAACGCCGAGACAGATCATCTCCGATAACGGGCCAGCCTACAGAAGCCACAAGATCAGTCGCTTCGCGCAACAACATAATATAGACTGGAGATATTCTTCAGTTTACAATCTGCGAGCTAATGGTCTAGCTGAAGCCTTCAACAAGACCCTGACGAAAATCATGAAAAAGACGGTGTCCCGAAATAAGAGAGACTGGCACGAGAGACTGCAAGAGGCTCTTTGGGCGTATCGAACTACGTTCAAGACGGCCATGAACACAACGCCGTACGCGTTGGTATTCGGTACCGAAGCAGTACTCCCCCTCGAGATAGAGTTACCTTCTCTGCGAGTGGCAGTCCACTACGAGCTGACGGATGAAGAAAACGCTCACCTTCGGCTTGAGGAGCTTGATGCCCTTGAAGAAATACGGCTCATAGCGCAACAAAATTTGGAAGCTTATAAAGCAAAGATGACGCGCTCATATGAAAGATTGACTCGACCGAGGACATTTCGCCAAGGCGAACTCGTGCTGGTGGTCAAAAGGCCTATGATCCCCAATCGCGCCAAGCGGGGAAAATTCGAGCCAAACTATGAAGGCCCGTTCATCATAGATAAGGTCTACCAGGATGGGGCCTATCTACTCATAGATATGCACGGTGAAAGGCCTTTCAGGCCAATAAACGGTCGCTTCCTAAAAAGATACTACGCTTAATGAGTCACTGCCTAGGTCAATGATAGATGACGACGACTATGTCCGCTCGCTATCTTCCTAAGCTCAAGCTTTATAAGCAATAGCCAACCTTCTCCATGACGGACCGAAACGTCCTTAAACAAATAGCGGACCGAAACGTCCTTAAACTACTACCGCAGCATCCTTAGGCTGACGAGATAAAAAATAAAAATAAAAAAAATATTAAAAAAAAAACAAAAACGGTATGCCCATAAGCAAAACGGGCACGGATGAAAACCCGAGAGGGCTACGTGAGTAAAAACAGCAGGGCTACCGGCGAGTGTTCGTGAAAACCCGAAAGGGCGCGACCTCGTAAAAAAAAAAGAGAAAAGAAAATAAAAACAATAAAAAAAAGGTATGTCCATAAGCAAAATGGGTACGGATGAAAACTCGAAAGGGCTCCGTGAGTAAAAACAGCAGGACTACCGGCGAGTGTTTGTGAAAACCCAAAAGGGCGCAACCTCGTTGAAAGACACTTATAAGGTCCTTTCGACCTTGTAGGAGAAACCACCCGCGTGAGATCCTTACGACTCACAAGGGAACAACACACTTAGGGATCCCCACGATTCCTAAGGAGAAAATACACTTGCGAGATCCTCACGACTCGTAAGGAGAACTCTTTTATGGGACCCTCACGGCTCATAAGATTTGAAAGTCTTAAGTTACAGAGACATGAACCTGTTCTTAAGCAACTCCCATAACTCCCGATATTGCCCTACAAGTGGTTCAATACTGACCCTTGTATACAATCCACGGGTGCGAATAAACATTTCCCTAATCAAGTCCCATCCGAGACTGGGGATATGTTCGCATGACCGACAACCCTTATAAGTCCTCTCGACTTACAAGGAGAAAATCCTCCTGTAGGATCCTTACGACTTACAGAGGAACAAACACTTAGGAATCCTCACGATTCCTAAGGAGAAAATACACCTACAAGATCTTCACGACTTGTAGGGAGGAATACCTTTGTGAGACCCTTACGGTTCACGAAGTCAAAAGCCTTAGTCGACAGGACCTTAACCCTGTTCGCTAAGCCACCCTTGTTCGACATCGACAGAGGCAGATGATGATTCGCTCCTGGCAATATCCCAGTTGTAGCGGTGCTGATGCCGAGATCGGTGTCTAATTTCAGGTTTACGGCGAAAAGCCAGTAGGCCGCACATGCATATGAAATAGCCGAAATGATGGGGCAACTTGCAATAAAAAGCAGCAAGTGAAAATGTATGCATGAAAAATAGCCGAAATGATTGGGCAACTCGCAATAAAAAGCAGCGAGTAAAAATAAAAAATAGCCGAAATGATTGGGCAATTCGCAATAAAAAGCAGCGAGTAAAAATAAAAAAAATAGCCGAAATGATTGGGCAACTCGCAATAACAAGCAGCGAGTAAAAATAAAATAAACAGCCGAAATGATTGGGCACCGCGAAAAATAGCCGAAATGATTGGGCAATCGCAACCTTCGCGATATAAAAGCTGAAATGATAGAGTATCGCGGAAATGAAACAAAAAAAAAAAGAAATGATAAAACTTTGGTCCTACAGTTAAGATCGCATCGATCCCTGTATACAATCCAAGGGCGCAAACAAAGAGGGAACCTTACCTTCCCAACAGGCTCCGCCAGAAAACGAAGCCAGATCTCGACGATTCATCTCAACTTCGAGGAAACCAATGTCTTCGGCAAATACCTCAACTCAGGGAAACAAACACTCCTTGACGAGAGCCTCCTGATCCGCGTCGACTCGCAGAGCAACCAGTGCCTCCGTGGGAAATTCTCGACTCGTTTCAAACCCCAAGGAAATAAATAATCCTTGGCGCTAGGGAAACAAATAATCCCTAGCAAACATCTCAACTCACGGATACAAACACTCCTTGACGAGAGCCTCCTGATCCGCGTCGACTCGCAGAGCAACCAGTGCCTCCGTGGGAAATTCTCGACTCGTTTCAAACCTCAAGGAAACAAATAATCCTTGGCGCTAGGGAAACAAATAATCCCTAGCAAACACCTCAACTCACGGATACAAACACTCCTTGACGAGAGCCTCCAGATCCACGTCGACTCGCAGAGCAACCAGTGCCTCCGTGGGAAATTCTCGACTCGTTTCAAACCCCTAGGAAACAATTAATACTTGGCCCTAGGGAAACAAATAATCCCTAGCAAACACCTCAACTCACGGATACAAACACTCCTTGATGAGAGCCTCCTGATCCGCGTCGACTCGCAGAGCAACCAGTGCCTCCGTGGAAAATTCTCAACTCGTTTCAAACCCCAAGGAAACAAATAATCCTTGGCGCTAGGGAAACAAATAATCCCTAGCAAACACCTCAACTCACGGATACAAACACTCCTTGACGAGAGCCTCCTGATCCGCGTCGACTCGCAGAGCAACCAGTGCCTCCGTGGGAAATTCTCGACTCATTTCAAACCCCAAGGAAACAAATAATCCTTAGCGCTAGGGAAACAAATAATCCCTAGCAAACACCTCAACTCACGGATACAAACACTCCTTGACGAGAGCCTCCTGATCCGCGTCGACTCGCAGAGCAACCAGTGTCTCCGTAGGAAATTCTCGACTCGTTTCAAGACCAAGGAAACAAATAATCCTTGGCGTTAGGGAAACAAATAATCCTTAGCAAATTCCTCAACTCAGGGAAACAAACAATCCTTGACGAGAGCCTCCTGATGCGCATCGACTCGCAGAGCAGCCAATGTCTCCGTGGGAAATTCTCGGTTCGTTTCAACACCAAGGAAACAAATAAACCTTGGCGCTAGGGAAACAAATAATCCTTAGCAAATCCTCAACTCAGGGAAACAAACACTCCTTGACGAGAGCCTCCTGATTCGTGTCGGCTCACAAGGAAACCAGCGTCTCCGCGGGAAAACTCCCGATTCGTCTCAACTTACAATATAAAGCCTCAGGCAGCAGGGACTAAAAAACATGCTTCCTGAACCATGGGACCCTGCAAGTCGATCTAAAACGGTCTCTTGCATACTATTCACGGGTCTCACTCTCCAAAGTCGAGTTTCGACAAGGAGGGAAACAACCGCTTACGGGTCCCCTCGACTCGTAAGAGGGAAAAATTCTCTTATAGGATCCTTACGACTTATAAGAGAAAACCACACTTAGGAATCCTTACGATTCCTAAGGAGAAAAACCCACCTACGAGATCCTCTCGATCCGTAGGGAGAAAAATCTCTACGAGACCCTCACGGCTCATAGAGTTGAAAAGTCTTGGGCGGAAGATCTGAACCTGCGGCCTAAGCCTGTAAGTCCACGTTGCCCACCCCGGTGCTTGCGGGGAGGCGGAAAACGGAATAAAAATCAGATTTTTATCGAACTAGGCAACATGGACTAGCTTAAGGAGGATCTTTGCTAAACAAAAACTAACTAAAAGCTAACTAGAATTAGCTACATGGAAGAAAGGTTATACCTTGGGCTTCATGTCCTTCTCTCCTTACTCCTTGGAGTGGAAGAAAGAGATCACCTTGTCGCCTTCTCTAGTCGAAGAAGGATCCACCCGAGAGCCTCAACCTCTGGCTTCAACTTCAAGCTAGAAGTAACTAAGGTGCTAGAAGTGCTAATCCTAGAACCTTAGATGAGAGTAGAGATTACTTTGGAGTGGTTTATCTCAAGCTCAAGTGTTTCTCAACACATGAGAGGGGAGAGCTTGAGAGAGAGGAAGAGGAGGAGAGAGAATCAATATCATAGAATGAGAGAATAATAGAACCATTCTCACATATATGTGTGAATTAAGTAAATTGATAATTAGCAAGATAATTGTCATGGCTTAATCAAGACATGACCATTATCATTTCATATTTAATGCAAATTGCAAGGATCAAAGAACATCTTTTATATGGAATGATGATGGTCAAAGTGTCAACCTAGATCAACAAGTCAAGAATGGTCAAAATGTCAACAACCCTAACCATACACAATTATATATAACTAATATCAATTAATCATAATACACACATAAGCATTAGGGTTAATAAAATGACAATGGTCATTAACCCTAATCAAAGTCCTCTCCCTCTGTCTCAATCAACTGTGCATACGCACCCGTATTCGTGATCCGAGGAACACGAATACAAAGAGATAAAACCAATCCCAAATCATATACTAGGATCTGGCTTAAACCAAAGCCCGCTAGTATAAGCTGTCCGGACAGCAAACGTGCACAAGTGCGCGGATGTGAACGAACCCTGTCGCAAAACCATGCGACCTCCACTCATTTTGTCTAAAGGCGAATAGCTCTCTGTGTGGGACTCTAAAGACTCGACACTACGCTGGCAGTGGGTTTAACCACAGACCGCAAGCGGCACTAGCTGTACGTAACGGTCCCCAGGTAGATGCCGATAAGAAGACTGATGAGGTGACCCCATCTGAACTCCTACTGAGCCTGTATGTGACAGTCTCCGTACAGTCCGGTATGTTCGTCTGATACATCGCATGGCGGGCCTAGGGGGCGGTGAACGTCAGTCCCCTAATAGCGGTACAAGTCGTGTCGGAGTGTAGCCCAGAACACCCTGAGATAACACTGGAAACCTACCAGTATATCTCGCTTGCCCTGGCCAGGGACTACTTGTGTAATGGCTCTCCTGGACACAGCGCGATGTCAACCCCCAATACCGGGAAAGACGAATCCTGTCTAACCGTCACTGCCTCCAAGTGCTTCGGGACTGCACCCAAAAACTACCTGTTTGCACGACTCCTTTGAGCCGTGGTAGGGTAATAATCAAAGTGCAGTGGGAACACACTCGAGGCGAAGTGACAGTGTCAAGTCAGCGGACTAAGCTGTACTCATGTCATCTGGGAACCGATAACTGACGATAGGTATAATACCAACCAACAGTTCCCGACGAGTCCTGTCCAGTGTACTCGTAACCTAACGAGCACCCGCATACTATCTCAAGTACGACGTACTGACGGCTGTGGGACAGACCGTCTCCCACGCTGGGATGAGAAGCGCATACGCTAGTCTACTCCGGAGTATCGATGCCCTGTCTCGATAGTCCAACGACTAGGGACCTGTATAAGGATGTGCTTATGGATTAACCAGCCCCCATGAGTGTGAGCGCCATCACAATGCTGGTAATCAAGCAAAGATCCTAAAGGCTCTACTAATATGTATATAAGCGATATGCTAAAAGAAACACATGTACATATTAAAGCAGAGACAAACCAAGTAGCATACTACCATTTCGAGCAAGATTGTATATACAACTGTGAATATCCCAAGCTTCCATCAAGTAATATACATACTAGTATGATACAGTAATAGCCTCTAGGGCATATACACTGACAATCTCCCACTTGCACTAAGGCCATGTACTGGCGTATCGAAGACCTATCATCTCGATCAGCTGCTCGAACCGAGTCTGGGGTAAGGCCTTCATGAATGGATCTGCAGTGTTATCTTCTGAAGCAACCCTCCGAATCTCGATCTCCTGGCGATCCACGATCTCCCTGATCAGGTGATACCGCCTCAAGATGTGTCTGGATTTCTGATGGGACCTGGGTTCCTTCGCTAAAGCTATAGTCCCGTTGTTGTCGCAATACAGAGGTATTGGGTCAACAATGGACGGAACCACCTAAAGTTCTTTCAAGAACTTCCTCATCAAGACAGCTTCTTTTGCGGCATCAGATGCAGCGATGTATTCCGCTTCCATAGTCGAGTCAGCAACGGTTTCCTGTTTGGAGCTCTTCCAACACACCACCCCTCCATTGAGGGTAAAGACAAAACCCGACATGGACTTGGAATCATCCTTGTCACTCTGGGAGCTGGAGTCAGCAAAGGCCTCAATCTGGAGGTCTTTTCCGCCATACACCAAGAACATCTCCTTAGTCCTTCTCAGGTACTTGAGAATGTTCTTTACTGCTATCTAATGTTTCTCCCCAGGGTTTGACTGATACCTGCTTACCACACTCAGTGCATAAGCCACATCTGGTCTGGTACACAACATCGCATACATTATAGAGCCTACCGCAGATGCATAGGGTATAATAGACATGCGATCCCTCTCCAAATCAGTCTTGGGAGACATCTCTTTGGAGAGGGTGATCCCGTGACAAGCCGGTAGATTACCGCGCTTGGAATCTTCCATACTGAATCTTTTCAGTATGGTGTCGATGTACCTGGACTGTGAGAGTCCTAAAATCCTCTTAGATCTGTCACGGTAGATCCGGATCCCCAGAATGTATGAGGCATCACCCAGGTCTTTCATGGAGAACCTGTGTGACAAGAACCCCTTGACAGATTGTAGCATAGGAATGTCATTTCCTATTAAGAGAATGTCATCCACGTATAAAATGAGGAATACTACAGTTCTCGCTACAAATCTACAATAGATGCATGGTTCATCTGGATTTTTGATAAAGCCAAATTCCTTGACCGTCTCATCAAAACAGATGTTCCAACTCCGCGATACTTGCTTTAGTCCATAAATGGACTTAAGCAACTTGCACGCCTTTCCGCTGCTCCCACTCTGAATGAAACCCTCTGGCTGGTCCATATAGACACACTCCTCTAAATTTCTATTTAGAAAAGCGGTCTTTACGTCCATCTGCCAAATCTCATAATCGTGGAAGGCAGCAATGGCAAGAAGGATCCGAATGGATTTCAGCATAGCTACTGGAGAAAAGGTTTCGTCATAGTCCAAACCAGGTCGCTGACGAAAACCCTTTGCAACCAGTCTAGCTTTATAGGTCTCAACCTGTCCATCTACACCAATCTTCCTTTTGAAGATCCACTTGCATCCTACGGGTTTTACCCCATTTGGAGCAATGTCCAACGTCCATACTTTGTTGGTGTACATGGACTCCATTTCGGTCCGCATTGCATCCAGCCATTTTACCGAGTCGACGCTCTGAATGGCTTGCTGGAAGCTAGTAGGCTCATCAGAATCTATGACGCAATCCTCTCTATCCCCGTCTATGAGAAAACCGTAGTATCTCTCGGGCGGATGAGACTGCCTACTACTCATGCGGAGTGGCGTTGGAATGTCCTGATCTTTCGAACCCTCTGGTTCTACTAAGCTTTCAGTAATAGCTTGTGGTTCTGGAATTTCTTCCAGTTCTATAGCGCTCCCACTGAGAAAACCGTAGTATCTCTCGGGCGGATGAGACTGCCTACTACTCATGCGGAGTGGCGTTGGAATGTCCTGATCTTTCGAACCCTCTGGTTCTACTAAGCTTTCAGTAATAGCTTGTGGTTCTGGAATTTCTTCCAGTTCTATAGCGCTCCCACTTATTTCCTTTTCTAAGAACTGATGTTCCAGAAAATGGGCATTACGAGAAACAAGGACTTTTTGTTCCTCTGCGTAATAGAAAAGATACCCCCTAGAGTTCTTTGGGTATCCTACAAACTTGCACAGTACTGAGCGTGCCTCTAGTTTGTCTGTATGCTGCTTTTTGACATAAGTTGGACATCCCCAAATCTTCAGGTATTGAAGATAGGGTTTCTTCCCACTCCATAACTCATATGGTGTGGTAGGCACAGTCTTAGTGGGAACTCGGTTCAAAAGGTATGCAGCTGATTCTAGCGCATATCCCCAGAATGATCGCGGTAACTCAGCGTTACCCATCATGGACCGTACCATATCCAATAGGGTTCGGTTCCGTCTCTCCGATACACCGTTATGTTGCGGAGTGTATGGAGGAGTAAGCTGAGAGAAAATTCCATTCTCTTTTAAGTAACCCAGAAACTCGGCACTCAAGTATTCACCACCTCGATCAGATCTTAGTGTCTTGATACTTTTGCCTGTTTGTTTTTCTACTTCATTCTTGTATTCCTGGAATTTTTCAAAAGCTTCAGATTTATGCTTCATTAAGAAGACATGTCCGAACCTTGAAAAATCATCCGTAAAAGTAATGAAGTAAGAATAACCGCTTCGTGCATGTATAGACATTGGACCGCACACGTCGCTGTGTACGAGTCCCAAGAGGTCGCTCGCTCTTACTTCGTGTCCAGTGAACGGAGTCTTTGTCATCTTTCCTTTGAGACAGGATTGACAAGTTGCATACGATTGATATTCGAACGGATCCAAATATCCTTCTGTATGTAACTTAGTCAACCTTCTCTCATTGATGTGACCCAGTCTACAATACCATAAGAAAGTTTTATTGATTTCTGGAGACTTTCTTTTGTGTGTATTCTGGACATTGAAAATCTATGGTTGGTTTAATACGTATATACCGTTGTTTAATGTACCTGACCCAATCAGAACTTGATTAAGGTGAATGTTCACTACATTACTTACAAATGCAAATTCATAACCTTCTTTAGATAATAAAGATAAAGAAATGATATTACAGGTTGCATTTGGTACAAAATAACAACTACGCAAAACCAAAAAGTGTCCATCTGACAATCCCAGGTGATAGTCCCCCACGGCCTCAGCATCCATGCTAGCTCCGTTTGCAACTCTGAGGGTCATGTCACTTGCCTTCAAAACTCTACGCTTTCTCAACGCCTGCAAAGAATTACAGATATGAGATCCTGATCCGGTATCCAATACCCAGGATGTAGAGTTTATTGATAGACAGTTTTCAATAATATACACACCTGAAGCTGAAGCCGCAACTCGCTTCAGATCCTGGGTTCTAGCCTTCCAAGCCTTGCAATCCTGTTTCCAGTGACCACTTTTGTGACAGTAGAAGCATTCTTCCTTCCCCACCAGCTTTCCCGCTACCTTTGTTTCCTTTCCATTTCCCTTCGTATCCACTTTACTGACACCGCCCCTTGGTTTGGCGGGGGCTTTCTTCTTCTTTCCCTTGGCTTTCGCCCTGGACCTAGAAGAGGAAGATCTTCCTACAAACAAAGTGGATGTCTCCCTACCTTTCTGTAGGGTGCCCTCAGCACTCCTCAACATGTTCAGAAGTTCGGAAAGTTCAACCTCTTTTCCTTGCATGTTGAAGTTTAGGATAAACTGGGCGTAAGTGGAAGGAAGGGAGTGGAGAATCAAATCAGTATAGAGTTTATTCTCCAACGTGGTCCCAAAGTCCGCGAGCTTTTCTGTGTAGCCAATCATCTTAAGCACGTATTCTGCTACCGATGATCCGACGGCCAACCTTGCCGAAAACAACTTCTTCTACAGTTCGTCTCTGGCGATACGAGACCGCTCTCCATACAGTTCTTTTGTATGAAGAAATATGGACTCTTGGTCCATATTCTCGTGCCTCCTCTGATGTTCGTTGTCCATCGAGGCAAGCACGAGGCATTTGGCCTTCGCGCAATCTATTTCCCAGGTCTTATAGATTTCCCTATCTACGACACTGGTTTTGGGACCTGGGACAGGGGGAGCTTTGGTGGTAAGGAGATACCCCAACTTGTCGTAAGTGATTGCTATCTTGACATTCCTGAGCCAATCTTTGTAGTTTAGCCCTGTCAGTATGTTTTTATCTAGTAATAACTTAAGTCCGGTCATGTTGAATGGTCGCTGCAATTAGGAGAGAGAAAAGAAACATTTTAGCATGATGCTCTTGCAAGTTTAGAGTGGTTTTTAGTTTGTCTAAACAGGATGGCTCCCACTGTCTCTCGAATCCCTTCTCAAACCGTAAAGAAAGAATTAGTCGAGATCAATCTCACCGTACAATACTTGCTTAACTGTTCAGCCAGGCCAGTGTCGGTACTTCGAGGGAGGTTTTCCAACGCTTTCGCGAAGTTCCTTAATTAAGTAACCTCTTTTCCCAGTGGGCGTAGCCCCGCTAACACCTTTCTAGACACCTACTAGGTTTATAGCATTGATCGTTAAGTGAGAGTTTTCCCGAGGAGTAGCATATACTCACAGTAAGATCGGGATCCAAATATCATCGCGTGATAAAATCGAAGGAATCCTACCAGAATCATCACACTCCAAATGGTATGCAGCGCTAGCAAGTTTCAGTACTTATGAAACTCCCGATGTGGATTTTTGCCCCATGCTCTTATGACCTTGGCGTGAGGTCAAAATGTCATAAGTCACATGTCAAGTTCTTCCCATCATTATCCCGGTTAATTTGAACCCACCCGTACCTACCCTTGACGTAGGCCAAAATGGCAGTACGACTGTCTCAAACCAATGCATTCTATCTATGCAACAGATAAATATCCGGCAACTACCAATCACTATGCCTTGGCGTGAGGTCAAAATACATAGCTTGAATACTACCGAATATTTAACTGAAATGATGGAGGGCTACGAATGGTTTTGGCGAAACCGTGAACGTAGTGAACTTGATATAATCGATGGAACGAGATAGCTTTTAAAAGGAGTGGTTCAAGCTCCGCGTTTAAAAGTTTAGTTTTGAAAAGAACTTGGTGGTTTTCAAAATGTTCCAATCGACTTTTACTTGGTTTATTTTCTTGCATTAGTTCTTTTAATGCGTCCCATCATTTAATCCTACCATTGCAGAAAACAACCAAAATATGACGTACGCTTATGCCATTCGCATTCACCACGGGGCCCCGTCATCACCCGTTAGGTTATTTAACTAACGACAGAGCGGGGGCTGGGCTAGCACGGCTGTAAAACATAAGCAACGCCTAAATAGTTATAGTATATAGATATATATCAATGATAGACATTACAGATCACAGATGAATACATTGGATATACTAGGAATCCGTAATCCGTTCGAGCCTGCAACGAAAAGCGGATTACACGGTCGCGGTTTGAATAGCCAATACCCCACCCAAGACCCCTACGGGTGCGGCAAACTACCCGCCAAGTACCCGAAGCGAAGCAACCTCCCTCAACACCGTGAGTAGGCCACTCGGCACTTCGAGATACCCGGTAGTTTGTGCACCCCCTCCATGGGTCTATCCTAGGAGCAAAAACAGTAAAAAGAATTATACAATGATGGCTACAACCCCGACCCGGTTGTGCGGCCATACAAATAATATTACATCAATTTACATGTTACAGGAATTGAAAGAAAAGAAAACTCTCGTCTCACAAAACCTCCCGGCTATTCACCCGCGACAATCCAACGCATTCATATACACATACCATCAACAAACACAGATCACAGATATGTATAACCCCTACTAATCGACGTATAGCGATTAGCAGACGTTCAATACATATAAACATCACAGATATAACCCAATAGTCAAAGTATAGTGAAGTTCGATCAAAAAATACGGATTTATAGGCCCCCAAATACAAATTTCTTTTCTGGAAAATCTGGGCACAAATAAACCATCTTAAAAATCCCAAAACCTTACCAGAAGAATACTGCACCAAACCCGGTTCAGAACGGAGTCAAAACGGCTGCGGTTCCGCGGCAATAGGCATGCTTTTGCCGCGGAACCGCCGCGCTTTGAACTGTTCACTTGACCGTTTTTAGTGTGCTTCTTCACAAAACCCTGAGCCGATTTTTGAAGTATGATTTTTTATTTTTTGAGCAGAAAAAATTTCAACAGAAACTGTAACAACCCCAAAATTTTTATACATTTGTTTTATCTCTCTTCAATAATATACCGTATTTATTTGTACTTGGTATTTTCCTTTTTCTATTAAATTTATTATTATTTTATTTCTCAATCTATTATGTATTTTTTTTCTAGGTACAATTTCTTTTTCTTATATTTAAGTTTTTAACTTCTCATTCTTATTTTTCCTTTCATAAATATTTAACCCAAATCCATTATTCTTATTCTCTACAGCCCATCTAAAAAGCCCATTTTCTTTTTAAGCAACATCATATATTTAATTCTAATTAAATATGTGCATGAACAACCTTATAGCTCATTGGATAAGTCCTTGCATTGTTATTCCATAAGTCACATGTTCAAATCCCCATTCTTGCAATTATTTTTTATCATTTTTTTTATTCTTCTCATAACCTACAAATGAGACCTTTCATTTCCAAAATGAATGGTGACCTTTCATTTCTCTTTTAATTCTTATGTTAAATGCATATATTATTATACATAATTCACCATTACACCATCGTAATTGTCCTCCTCCATCTTTTCCTTCCTCATATTTTTCTATCTCTCATTTCTCCCTCTTCACCTAAAGTCCAAGAAGAAGAACATGAAGAACTCTTCAAGAAGGTCTCGCTAGTAACGCGAGGCTGTCGGCGGATAGACAAGCCCGGTGACAATACCGGCTTGTGTATGTAAGTCCCTTCTCTCCTTCCTTCCCTCCATCTCTTTCTTCTTCTCTTTATATTTCTCTTGTTTTATATTACCATGAAAAACTTCCATTGACATATCATTGTTCCTAAATAATTAATTAAATGGATATATATATAAATAATGAACACACAAACATACACACATATATAGTTTGTATAGTTTGTAAAGTCTTTTTCATTACTCTCAATTCACATGTTAAGATTTCATAGTGACCAATTAGGATTGCATGTTTGTTGTTTTATTTTAAATCACTTTATTTAAAATTTGTATTAAAAAAAATGATGAAGTTACGAATAAATACCATGGTTTTCTCATTTCTCACATATGACATATCAATACCTTTAGTTTTAAAATAATTTTTATAAATTAATTTTTAACTATGAAAATTTCAGGAAATTTACATATGATAGAATATATTATTTTGTACACGCTGTAAAAATTTTAGATCGATCCGCATAACGGTTTAGGAATTAAATCGTATTTATTCACTGATCGTAAAACAGAAAACTGCAGCTATCGGTCAATTTCTAGGATACATAACTTGGTATACCAGTATCCAAATTGAGCAAACTCAGGTGTTTTTGATATCTACATCGAATGATCTAGATTTTCTTAGTTCTATAGTTTTACCGAAAACCTATCTAAGATAAAGAAAACTGCATTACAATATTAAGTGACGGATCTGGACAGAATCTGTTCCGATTCGCACACTGTTTTTAAATTGGACATAACTCGAACACCCGATGTCCGTTTGTGACAAAATTTAGATGTGTAAATGCACCATTGATAGAACTATAATTTTCTGTATATTATATTACTTAGGAATGCATGAAACAACCTGATATAGGCTTTGCAATAGAATATATAGTTGCTGTCCAGAAATCTGAATTTCTGTTTTAAACTCTGATATTAAAATGATCATAACTAGAGCTTCAAAAATCCAAATCTTATGAATCTTGGTGTTTTGGATAAGTACATCGAAATACCTACAATTTTATAATAAGCTTCGTAACCTGAAACCCGATAGAAATTAACTCAAACTGCGTTTTAAAAATATGTGACGGTGCCGAATAGATTCTGATCCGTTTTGCGCGACGATACGAAAACATATATATCTCTCAAACCGGTAGTCGTATTTAGGTGAAACTGGAACTTACGCATGCAAAACATTTAGAGACATATCTCTGTTTATATTCCGCATTCGTTCAACTTGATTAATTAGTCGTACATAATATTTCTTTACAGCATTGTTTATGGTAGTTACTCGAATAATATACTCGACTCATTTCATGTTATTCGAACATGTATACATATTTATCTTGATCATTAAATTATTGTATGTACATAAAGACGATAATTAAATACTTAAGTTGTATTTTGAAAAATATACAATAGTATTTTTACAACAAACCCCCTCAAGTTTTATAAATTACAATAAGACCCTTAACAATTATTGAACTTCAACTCACTTTCTTTTAGTCTGACTCGGGTTAGAGTCTGACTATTTCTGACTTGAAAATGATTCAAGTCAATCTATATTCTTTATATTTCAACTCAAGATGAATACATGAATTCCAGAATCCAGTTAACAATCTACTTGACTGAACCGAACCATGGATATTCCTTTTACATGTTTCCCAGTATTCCATTTACATGACTCTACGGTTATAACCATTTCCTGATATCATGGTTTCGGTCAGTCAGTTAATCAATCTTACAATCAATACAATTTTACAAGATAACAATACAAACAAGACATCGCGGGGTTTAAGGGGTAGATTGGTACGGAAGGTGTTAAAGGTGGCACGAGGTGGTCAGATTAAGACACCTAACATGAATACTGTTGCTGTTGTACCGTGGCATAACGGTTCCTTGTACTCTCCATTTGCCCTGATCTCTAGCATATAGAGATCCCCCTCGTATACACTGGCATCCTTCTGTACCAAGCTACAAACAACGGCGTTAAACAATATTCCATAATATTCAACAACATAATACTTTAGAAAATACTGCTACTCTGCCATTCTCATTCTTCTTTTCTTTGGGACTTACCGAGCGACCTGTTCGCTGACGACATTCTATTTCTTTCTTCTTTGAATGTCGTCAGGTGCGTTGGACCAAGTTGAGACCGAGCCCACAAGTGAAGATTTGGAGCAGTTCCAAGAAGATCCAGAGCTCTAGATAATTGTACTTTGTTCTTTCCAGTATTTCCTTTTATTATTATGCCACTGTTTAGGCATTGCTTTCTTTTTTTCATTCCAGTTGTATTTTCATTTCATGCATTGTATAAAGAATGTTATTAATAAAAGTTGCTGTTATCTCAATCTCATTTGTCTCTTGTGATTATTTTATATTGCTTAGTTACGCTTAGCGTATGTACTTCTGAGTACATACGTAGCGGGCCTCGTCACGACCACTTCGCCGTACATTGGGAAGCGGGGCGTGACAGGTTTTGTTGGTGGCCCATGCAGGTCAGAGCTGTATGAATCCCTATCATGCAGTTCCGGTCTGCGTGAACAACCTAAGCAATATAACACAAGAAACAGCAACTGAAAACATTCTTTACATTACATATTCCTTGAATCCATCTTGAACTCCACCTTCGGTTTCCTTGAACTCCATCTCTCCACTTTTGAATCCTTAATTCTTATTCATCCTTTCTATTTGTATCTTGTAGACTTATTAGCTCAATTGGTTAGAGTATCAATTGACGGAGCTCGAAGAAGATATCATCCTAATCCTGTTTTCTTACTCTATTACACCATCCTTCTTGAGTAATTTCGATGACGAAATTATTTTTAAGGAGGGTAGAATGTAACAACCCCAAAATTTTTATACATTTGTTTTATCTCTCTTCAATAATATACCGTATTTATTTGTACTTGGTATTTTCCTTTTTCTATTAAATTTATTATTATTTTATTTCTCAATCTATTATGTATTTTTTTTCTAGGTACAATTTCTTTTTCTTATATTTAAGTTTTTAACTTCTCATTCTTATTTTTCCTTTCATAAATATTTAACCCAAATCCATTATTCTTATTCTTTACAGCCCATCTAAAAAGCCCATTTTCTTTTTAAGCAACATCATATATTTAATTCTAATTAAATATGTGCATGAACAACCTTATAGCTCATTGGATAAGTCCTTGCATTGTTATTCCATAAGTCACATGTTCAAATCCCCATTCTTGCAATTATTTTTTATCATTTTTTTTATTCTTCTCATAACCTACAAATGAGACCTTTCATTTCCAAAATGAATGGTGACCTTTCATTTCTCTTTTAATTCTTATGTTAAATGCATATATTATTATACATAATTCACCATTACACCATCGTAATTGTCCTCCTCCATCTTTTCCTTCCTCATATTTTTCTATCTCTCATTTCTCCCTCTTCACCTAAAGTCCAAGAAGAAGAACATGAAGAACTCTTCAAGAAGGTCTCGCTAGTAACGCGAGGCTGTCGGCGGATAGACAAGCCCGGTGACAATACCGGCTTGTGTATGTAAGTCCCTTCTCTCCTTCCTTCCCTCCATCTCTTTCTTCTTCTCTTTATATTTCTCTTGTTTTATATTACCATGAAAAACTTCCATTGACATATCATTGTTCCTAAATAATTAATTAAATGGATATATATATAAATAATGAACACACAAACATACACACATATATAGTTTGTATAGTTTGTAAAGTCTTTTTCATTACTCTCAATTCACATGTTAAGATTTCATAGTGACCAATTAGGATTGCATGTTTGTTGTTTTATTTTAAATCACTTTATTTAAAATTTGTATTAAAAAAAATGATGAAGTTACGAATAAATACCATGGTTTTCTCATTTCTCACATATGACATATCAATACCTTTAGTTTTAAAATAATTTTTATAAATTAATTTTTAACTATGAAAATTTCAGGAAATTTACATATGATAGAATATATTATTTTGTACACGCTGTAAAAATTTTAGATCGATCCGCATAACGGTTTAGGAATTAAATCGTATTTATTCACTGATCGTAAAACAGAAAACTGCAGCTATCGGTCAATTTCTAGGATACATAACTTGGTATACCAGTATCCAAATTGAGCAAACTCAGGTGTTTTTGATATCTACATCGAATGATCTAGATTTTCTTAGTTCTATAGTTTTACCGAAAACCTATCTAAGATAAAGAAAACTGCATTACAATATTAAGTGACGGATCTGGACAGAATCTGTTCCGATTCGCACACTGTTTTTAAATTGGACATAACTCGAACACCCGATGTCCGTTTGTGACAAAATTTAGATGTGTAAATGCACCATTGATAGAACTATAATTTTCTGTATATTATATTACTTAGGAATGCATGAAACAACCTGATATAGGCTTTGCAATAGAATATATAGTTGCTGTCCAGAAATCTGAATTTCTGTTTTAAACTCTGATATTAAAATGATCATAACTAGAGCTTCAAAAATCCAAATCTTATGAATCTTGGTGTTTTGGATAAGTACATCGAAATACCTACAATTTTATAATAAGCTTCGTAACCTGAAACCCGATAGAAATTAACTCAAACTGCGTTTTAAAAATATGTGACGGTGCCGAATAGATTCTGATCCGTTTTGCGCGACGATACGAAAACATATATATCTCTCAAACCGGTAGTCGTATTTAGGTGAAACTGGAACTTACGCATGCAAAACATTTAGAGACATATCTCTGTTTATATTCCGCATTCGTTCAACTTGATTAATTAGTCGTACATAATATTTCTTTACAGCATTGTTTATGGTAGTTACTCGAATAATATACTCGACTCATTTCATGTTATTCGAACATGTATACATATTTATCTTGATCATTAAATTATTGTATGTACATAAAGACGATAATTAAATACTTAAGTTGTATTTTGAAAAATATACAATAGTATTTTTACAACAAACCCCCTCAAGTTTTATAAATTACAATAAGACCCTTAACAATTATTGAACTTCAACTCACTTTCTTTTAGTCTGACTCGGGTTAGAGTCTGACTATTTCTGACTTGAAAATGATTCAAGTCAATCTATATTCTTTATATTTCAACTCAAGATGAATACATGAATTCCAGAATCCAGTTAACAATCTACTTGACTGAACCGAACCATGGATATTCCTTTTACATGTTTCCCAGTATTCCATTTACATGACTCTACGGTTATAACCATTTCCTGATATCATGGTTTCGGTCAGTCAGTTAATCAATCTTACAATCAATACAATTTTACAAGATAACAATACAAACAAGACATCGCGGGGTTTAAGGGGTAGATTGGTACGGAAGGTGTTAAAGGTGGCACGAGGTGGTCAGATTAAGACACCTAACATGAATACTGTTGCTGTTGTACCGTGGCATAACGGTTCCTTGTACTCTCCATTTGCCCTGATCTCTAGCATATAGAGATCCCCCTCGTATACACTGGCATCCTTCTGTACCAAGCTACAAACAACGGCGTTAAACAATATTCCATAATATTCAACAACATAATACTTTAGAAAATACTGCTACTCTGCCATTCTCATTCTTCTTTTCTTTGGGACTTACCGAGCGACCTGTTCGCTGACGACATTCTATTTCTTTCTTCTTTGAATGTCGTCAGGTGCGTTGGACCAAGTTGAGACCGAGCCCACAAGTGAAGATTTGGAGCAGTTCCAAGAAGATCCAGAGCTCTAGATAATTGTACTTTGTTCTTTCCAGTATTTCCTTTTATTATTATGCCACTGTTTAGGCATTGCTTTCTTTTTTTCATTCCAGTTGTATTTTCATTTCATGCATTGTATAAAGAATGTTATTAATAAAAGTTGCTGTTATCTCAATCTCATTTGTCTCTTGTGATTATTTTATATTGCTTAGTTACGCTTAGCGTATGTACTTCTGAGTACATACGTAGCGGGCCTCGTCACGACCACTTCGCCGTACATTGGGAAGCGGGGCGTGACAGGTTTTGTTGGTGGCCCATGCAGGTCAGAGCTGTATGAATCCCTATCATGCAGTTCCGGTCTGCGTGAACAACCTAAGCAATATAACACAAGAAACAGCAACTGAAAACATTCTTTACATTACATATTCCTTGAATCCATCTTGAACTCCACCTTCGGTTTCCTTGAACTCCATCTCTCCACTTTTGAATCCTTAATTCTTATTCATCCTTTCTATTTGTATCTTGTAGACTTATTAGCTCAATTGGTTAGAGTATCAATTGACGGAGCTCGAAGAAGATATCATCCTAATCCTGTTTTCTTACTCTATTACACCATCCTTCTTGAGTAATTTCGATGACGAAATTATTTTTAAGGAGGGTAGAATGTAACAACCCCAAAATTTTTATACATTTGTTTTATCTCTCTTCAATAATATACCGTATTTATTTGTACTTGGTATTTTCCTTTTTCTATTAAATTTATTATTATTTTATTTCTCAATCTATTATGTATTTTTTTTCTAGGTACAATTTCTTTTTCTTATATTTAAGTTTTTAACTTCTCATTCTTATTTTTCCTTTCATAAATATTTAACCCAAATCCATTATTCTTATTCTCTACAGCCCATCTAAAAAGCCCATTTTCTTTTTAAGCAACATCATATATTTAATTCTAATTAAATATGTGCATGAACAACCTTATAGCTCATTGGATAAGTCCTTGCATTGTTATTCCATAAGTCACATGTTCAAATCCCCATTCTTGCAATTATTTTTTATCATTTTTTTTATTCTTCTCATAACCTACAAATGAGACCTTTCATTTCCAAAATGAATGGTGACCTTTCATTTCTCTTTTAATTCTTATGTTAAATGCATATATTATTATACATAATTCACCATTACACCATCGTAATTGTCCTCCTCCATCTTTTCCTTCCTCATATTTTTCTATCTCTCATTTCTCCCTCTTCACCTAAAGTCCAAGAAGAAGAACATGAAGAACTCTTCAAGAAGGTCTCGCTAGTAACGCGAGGCTGTCGGCGGATAGACAAGCCCGGTGACAATACCGGCTTGTGTATGTAAGTCCCTTCTCTCCTTCCTTCCCTCCATCTCTTTCTTCTTCTCTTTATATTTCTCTTGTTTTATATTACCATGAAAAACTTCCATTGACATATCATTGTTCCTAAATAATTAATTAAATGGATATATATATAAATAATGAACACACAAACATACACACATATATAGTTTGTATAGTTTGTAAAGTCTTTTTCATTACTCTCAATTCACATGTTAAGATTTCATAGTGACCAATTAGGATTGCATGTTTGTTGTTTTATTTTAAATCACTTTATTTAAAATTTGTATTAAAAAAAATGATGAAGTTACGAATAAATACCATGGTTTTCTCATTTCTCACATATGACATATCAATACCTTTAGTTTTAAAATAATTTTTATAAATTAATTTTTAACTATGAAAATTTCAGGAAATTTACATATGATAGAATATATTATTTTGTACACGCTGTAAAAATTTTAGATCGATCCGCATAACGGTTTAGGAATTAAATCGTATTTATTCACTGATCGTAAAACAGAAAACTGCAGCTATCGGTCAATTTCTAGGATACATAACTTGGTATACCAGTATCCAAATTGAGCAAACTCAGGTGTTTTTGATATCTACATCGAATGATCTAGATTTTCTTAGTTCTATAGTTTTACCGAAAACCTATCTAAGATAAAGAAAACTGCATTACAATATTAAGTGACGGATCTGGACAGAATCTGTTCCGATTCGCACACTGTTTTTAAATTGGACATAACTCGAACACCCGATGTCCGTTTGTGACAAAATTTAGATGTGTAAATGCACCATTGATAGAACTATAATTTTCTGTATATTATATTACTTAGGAATGCATGAAACAACCTGATATAGGCTTTGCAATAGAATATATAGTTGCTGTCCAGAAATCTGAATTTCTGTTTTAAACTCTGATATTAAAATGATCATAACTAGAGCTTCAAAAATCCAAATCTTATGAATCTTGGTGTTTTGGATAAGTACATCGAAATACCTACAATTTTATAATAAGCTTCGTAACCTGAAACCCGATAGAAATTAACTCAAACTGCGTTTTAAAAATATGTGACGGTGCCGAATAGATTCTGATCCGTTTTGCGCGACGATACGAAAACATATATATCTCTCAAACCGGTAGTCGTATTTAGGTGAAACTGGAACTTACGCATGCAAAACATTTAGAGACATATCTCTGTTTATATTCCGCATTCGTTCAACTTGATTAATTAGTCGTACATAATATTTCTTTACAGCATTGTTTATGGTAGTTACTCGAATAATATACTCGACTCATTTCATGTTATTCGAACATGTATACATATTTATCTTGATCATTAAATTATTGTATGTACATAAAGACGATAATTAAATACTTAAGTTGTATTTTGAAAAATATACAATAGTATTTTTACAACAAACCCCCTCAAGTTTTATAAATTACAATAAGACCCTTAACAATTATTGAACTTCAACTCACTTTCTTTTAGTCTGACTCGGGTTAGAGTCTGACTATTTCTGACTTGAAAATGATTCAAGTCAATCTATATTCTTTATATTTCAACTCAAGATGAATACATGAATTCCAGAATCCAGTTAACAATCTACTTGACTGAACCGAACCATGGATATTCCTTTTACATGTTTCCCAGTATTCCATTTACATGACTCTACGGTTATAACCATTTCCTGATATCATGGTTTCGGTCAGTCAGTTAATCAATCTTACAATCAATACAATTTTACAAGATAACAATACAAACAAGACATCGCGGGGTTTAAGGGGTAGATTGGTACGGAAGGTGTTAAAGGTGGCACGAGGTGGTCAGATTAAGACACCTAACATGAATACTGTTGCTGTTGTACCGTGGCATAACGGTTCCTTGTACTCTCCATTTGCCCTGATCTCTAGCATATAGAGATCCCCCTCGTATACACTGGCATCCTTCTGTACCAAGCTACAAACAACGGCGTTAAACAATATTCCATAATATTCAACAACATAATACTTTAGAAAATACTGCTACTCTGCCATTCTCATTCTTCTTTTCTTTGGGACTTACCGAGCGACCTGTTCGCTGACGACATTCTATTTCTTTCTTCTTTGAATGTCGTCAGGTGCGTTGGACCAAGTTGAGACCGAGCCCACAAGTGAAGATTTGGAGCAGTTCCAAGAAGATCCAGAGCTCTAGATAATTGTACTTTGTTCTTTCCAGTATTTCCTTTTATTATTATGCCACTGTTTAGGCATTGCTTTCTTTTTTTCATTCCAGTTGTATTTTCATTTCATGCATTGTATAAAGAATGTTATTAATAAAAGTTGCTGTTATCTCAATCTCATTTGTCTCTTGTGATTATTTTATATTGCTTAGTTACGCTTAGCGTATGTACTTCTGAGTACATACGTAGCGGGCCTCGTCACGACCACTTCGCCGTACATTGGGAAGCGGGGCGTGACAGGTTTTGTTGGTGGCCCATGCAGGTCAGAGCTGTATGAATCCCTATCATGCAGTTCCGGTCTGCGTGAACAACCTAAGCAATATAACACAAGAAACAGCAACTGAAAACATTCTTTACATTACATATTCCTTGAATCCATCTTGAACTCCACCTTCGGTTTCCTTGAACTCCATCTCTCCACTTTTGAATCCTTAATTCTTATTCATCCTTTCTATTTGTATCTTGTAGACTTATTAGCTCAATTGGTTAGAGTATCAATTGACGGAGCTCGAAGAAGATATCATCCTAATCCTGTTTTCTTACTCTATTACACCATCCTTCTTGAGTAATTTCGATGACGAAATTATTTTTAAGGAGGGTAGAATGTAACAACCCCAAAATTTTTATACATTTGTTTTATCTCTCTTCAATAATATACCGTATTTATTTGTACTTGGTATTTTCCTTTTTCTATTAAATTTATTATTATTTTATTTCTCAATCTATTATGTATTTTTTTTCTAGGTACAATTTCTTTTTCTTATATTTAAGTTTTTAACTTCTCATTCTTATTTTTCCTTTCATAAATATTTAACCCAAATCCATTATTCTTATTCTCTACAGCCCATCTAAAAAGCCCATTTTCTTTTTAAGCAACATCATATATTTAATTCTAATTAAATATGTGCATGAACAACCTTATAGCTCATTGGATAAGTCCTTGCATTGTTATTCCATAAGTCACATGTTCAAATCCCCATTCTTGCAATTATTTTTTATCATTTTTTTTATTCTTCTCATAACCTACAAATGAGACCTTTCATTTCCAAAATGAATGGTGACCTTTCATTTCTCTTTTAATTCTTATGTTAAATGCATATATTATTATACATAATTCACCATTACACCATCGTAATTGTCCTCCTCCATCTTTTCCTTCCTCATATTTTTCTATCTCTCATTTCTCCCTCTTCACCTAAAGTCCAAGAAGAAGAACATGAAGAACTCTTCAAGAAGGTCTCGCTAGTAACGCGAGGCTGTCGGCGGATAGACAAGCCCGGTGACAATACCGGCTTGTGTATGTAAGTCCCTTCTCTCCTTCCTTCCCTCCATCTCTTTCTTCTTCTCTTTATATTTCTCTTGTTTTATATTACCATGAAAAACTTCCATTGACATATCATTGTTCCTAAATAATTAATTAAATGGATATATATATAAATAATGAACACACAAACATACACACATATATAGTTTGTATAGTTTGTAAAGTCTTTTTCATTACTCTCAATTCACATGTTAAGATTTCATAGTGACCAATTAGGATTGCATGTTTGTTGTTTTATTTTAAATCACTTTATTTAAAATTTGTATTAAAAAAAATGATGAAGTTACGAATAAATACCATGGTTTTCTCATTTCTCACATATGACATATCAATACCTTTAGTTTTAAAATAATTTTTATAAATTAATTTTTAACTATGAAAATTTCAGGAAATTTACATATGATAGAATATATTATTTTGTACACGCTGTAAAAATTTTAGATCGATCCGCATAACGGTTTAGGAATTAAATCGTATTTATTCACTGATCGTAAAACAGAAAACTGCAGCTATCGGTCAATTTCTAGGATACATAACTTGGTATACCAGTATCCAAATTGAGCAAACTCAGGTGTTTTTGATATCTACATCGAATGATCTAGATTTTCTTAGTTCTATAGTTTTACCGAAAACCTATCTAAGATAAAGAAAACTGCATTACAATATTAAGTGACGGATCTGGACAGAATCTGTTCCGATTCGCACACTGTTTTTAAATTGGACATAACTCGAACACCCGATGTCCGTTTGTGACAAAATTTAGATGTGTAAATGCACCATTGATAGAACTATAATTTTCTGTATATTATATTACTTAGGAATGCATGAAACAACCTGATATAGGCTTTGCAATAGAATATATAGTTGCTGTCCAGAAATCTGAATTTCTGTTTTAAACTCTGATATTAAAATGATCATAACTAGAGCTTCAAAAATCCAAATCTTATGAATCTTGGTGTTTTGGATAAGTACATCGAAATACCTACAATTTTATAATAAGCTTCGTAACCTGAAACCCGATAGAAATTAACTCAAACTGCGTTTTAAAAATATGTGACGGTGCCGAATAGATTCTGATCCGTTTTGCGCGACGATACGAAAACATATATATCTCTCAAACCGGTAGTCGTATTTAGGTGAAACTGGAACTTACGCATGCAAAACATTTAGAGACATATCTCTGTTTATATTCCGCATTCGTTCAACTTGATTAATTAGTCGTACATAATATTTCTTTACAGCATTGTTTATGGTAGTTACTCGAATAATATACTCGACTCATTTCATGTTATTCGAACATGTATACATATTTATCTTGATCATTAAATTATTGTATGTACATAAAGACGATAATTAAATACTTAAGTTGTATTTTGAAAAATATACAATAGTATTTTTACAACAAACCCCCTCAAGTTTTATAAATTACAATAAGACCCTTAACAATTATTGAACTTCAACTCACTTTCTTTTAGTCTGACTCGGGTTAGAGTCTGACTATTTCTGACTTGAAAATGATTCAAGTCAATCTATATTCTTTATATTTCAACTCAAGATGAATACATGAATTCCAGAATCCAGTTAACAATCTACTTGACTGAACCGAACCATGGATATTCCTTTTACATGTTTCCCAGTATTCCATTTACATGACTCTACGGTTATAACCATTTCCTGATATCATGGTTTCGGTCAGTCAGTTAATCAATCTTACAATCAATACAATTTTACAAGATAACAATACAAACAAGACATCGCGGGGTTTAAGGGGTAGATTGGTACGGAAGGTGTTAAAGGTGGCACGAGGTGGTCAGATTAAGACACCTAACATGAATACTGTTGCTGTTGTACCGTGGCATAACGGTTCCTTGTACTCTCCATTTGCCCTGATCTCTAGCATATAGAGATCCCCCTCGTATACACTGGCATCCTTCTGTACCAAGCTACAAACAACGGCGTTAAACAATATTCCATAATATTCAACAACATAATACTTTAGAAAATACTGCTACTCTGCCATTCTCATTCTTCTTTTCTTTGGGACTTACCGAGCGACCTGTTCGCTGACGACATTCTATTTCTTTCTTCTTTGAATGTCGTCAGGTGCGTTGGACCAAGTTGAGACCGAGCCCACAAGTGAAGATTTGGAGCAGTTCCAAGAAGATCCAGAGCTCTAGATAATTGTACTTTGTTCTTTCCAGTATTTCCTTTTATTATTATGCCACTGTTTAGGCATTGCTTTCTTTTTTTCATTCCAGTTGTATTTTCATTTCATGCATTGTATAAAGAATGTTATTAATAAAAGTTGCTGTTATCTCAATCTCATTTGTCTCTTGTGATTATTTTATATTGCTTAGTTACGCTTAGCGTATGTACTTCTGAGTACATACGTAGCGGGCCTCGTCACGACCACTTCGCCGTACATTGGGAAGCGGGGCGTGACAGGTTTTGTTGGTGGCCCATGCAGGTCAGAGCTGTATGAATCCCTATCATGCAGTTCCGGTCTGCGTGAACAACCTAAGCAATATAACACAAGAAACAGCAACTGAAAACATTCTTTACATTACATATTCCTTGAATCCATCTTGAACTCCACCTTCGGTTTCCTTGAACTCCATCTCTCCACTTTTGAATCCTTAATTCTTATTCATCCTTTCTATTTGTATCTTGTAGACTTATTAGCTCAATTGGTTAGAGTATCAATTGACGGAGCTCGAAGAAGATATCATCCTAATCCTGTTTTCTTACTCTATTACACCATCCTTCTTGAGTAATTTCGATGACGAAATTATTTTTAAGGAGGGTAGAATGTAACAACCCCAAAATTTTTATACATTTGTTTTATCTCTCTTCAATAATATACCGTATTTATTTGTACTTGGTATTTTCCTTTTTCTATTAAATTTATTATTATTTTATTTCTCAATCTATTATGTATTTTTTTTCTAGGTACAATTTCTTTTTCTTATATTTAAGTTTTTAACTTCTCATTCTTATTTTTCCTTTCATAAATATTTAACCCAAATCCATTATTCTTATTCTCTACAGCCCATCTAAAAAGCCCATTTTCTTTTTAAGCAACATCATATATTTAATTCTAATTAAATATGTGCATGAACAACCTTATAGCTCATTGGATAAGTCCTTGCATTGTTATTCCATAAGTCACATGTTCAAATCCCCATTCTTGCAATTATTTTTTATCATTTTTTTTATTCTTCTCATAACCTACAAATGAGACCTTTCATTTCCAAAATGAATGGTGACCTTTCATTTCTCTTTTAATTCTTATGTTAAATGCATATATTATTATACATAATTCACCATTACACCATCGTAATTGTCCTCCTCCATCTTTTCCTTCCTCATATTTTTCTATCTCTCATTTCTCCCTCTTCACCTAAAGTCCAAGAAGAAGAACATGAAGAACTCTTCAAGAAGGTCTCGCTAGTAACGCGAGGCTGTCGGCGGATAGACAAGCCCGGTGACAATACCGGCTTGTGTATGTAAGTCCCTTCTCTCCTTCCTTCCCTCCATCTCTTTCTTCTTCTCTTTATATTTCTCTTGTTTTATATTACCATGAAAAACTTCCATTGACATATCATTGTTCCTAAATAATTAATTAAATGGATATATATATAAATAATGAACACACAAACATACACACATATATAGTTTGTATAGTTTGTAAAGTCTTTTTCATTACTCTCAATTCACATGTTAAGATTTCATAGTGACCAATTAGGATTGCATGTTTGTTGTTTTATTTTAAATCACTTTATTTAAAATTTGTATTAAAAAAAATGATGAAGTTACGAATAAATACCATGGTTTTCTCATTTCTCACATATGACATATCAATACCTTTAGTTTTAAAATAATTTTTATAAATTAATTTTTAACTATGAAAATTTCAGGAAATTTACATATGATAGAATATATTATTTTGTACACGCTGTAAAAATTTTAGATCGATCCGCATAACGGTTTAGGAATTAAATCGTATTTATTCACTGATCGTAAAACAGAAAACTGCAGCTATCGGTCAATTTCTAGGATACATAACTTGGTATACCAGTATCCAAATTGAGCAAACTCAGGTGTTTTTGATATCTACATCGAATGATCTAGATTTTCTTAGTTCTATAGTTTTACCGAAAACCTATCTAAGATAAAGAAAACTGCATTACAATATTAAGTGACGGATCTGGACAGAATCTGTTCCGATTCGCACACTGTTTTTAAATTGGACATAACTCGAACACCCGATGTCCGTTTGTGACAAAATTTAGATGTGTAAATGCACCATTGATAGAACTATAATTTTCTGTATATTATATTACTTAGGAATGCATGAAACAACCTGATATAGGCTTTGCAATAGAATATATAGTTGCTGTCCAGAAATCTGAATTTCTGTTTTAAACTCTGATATTAAAATGATCATAACTAGAGCTTCAAAAATCCAAATCTTATGAATCTTGGTGTTTTGGATAAGTACATCGAAATACCTACAATTTTATAATAAGCTTCGTAACCTGAAACCCGATAGAAATTAACTCAAACTGCGTTTTAAAAATATGTGACGGTGCCGAATAGATTCTGATCCGTTTTGCGCGACGATACGAAAACATATATATCTCTCAAACCGGTAGTCGTATTTAGGTGAAACTGGAACTTACGCATGCAAAACATTTAGAGACATATCTCTGTTTATATTCCGCATTCGTTCAACTTGATTAATTAGTCGTACATAATATTTCTTTACAGCATTGTTTATGGTAGTTACTCGAATAATATACTCGACTCATTTCATGTTATTCGAACATGTATACATATTTATCTTGATCATTAAATTATTGTATGTACATAAAGACGATAATTAAATACTTAAGTTGTATTTTGAAAAATATACAATAGTATTTTTACAACAAACCCCCTCAAGTTTTATAAATTACAATAAGACCCTTAACAATTATTGAACTTCAACTCACTTTCTTTTAGTCTGACTCGGGTTAGAGTCTGACTATTTCTGACTTGAAAATGATTCAAGTCAATCTATATTCTTTATATTTCAACTCAAGATGAATACATGAATTCCAGAATCCAGTTAACAATCTACTTGACTGAACCGAACCATGGATATTCCTTTTACATGTTTCCCAGTATTCCATTTACATGACTCTACGGTTATAACCATTTCCTGATATCATGGTTTCGGTCAGTCAGTTAATCAATCTTACAATCAATACAATTTTACAAGATAACAATACAAACAAGACATCGCGGGGTTTAAGGGGTAGATTGGTACGGAAGGTGTTAAAGGTGGCACGAGGTGGTCAGATTAAGACACCTAACATGAATACTGTTGCTGTTGTACCGTGGCATAACGGTTCCTTGTACTCTCCATTTGCCCTGATCTCTAGCATATAGAGATCCCCCTCGTATACACTGGCATCCTTCTGTACCAAGCTACAAACAACGGCGTTAAACAATATTCCATAATATTCAACAACATAATACTTTAGAAAATACTGCTACTCTGCCATTCTCATTCTTCTTTTCTTTGGGACTTACCGAGCGACCTGTTCGCTGACGACATTCTATTTCTTTCTTCTTTGAATGTCGTCAGGTGCGTTGGACCAAGTTGAGACCGAGCCCACAAGTGAAGATTTGGAGCAGTTCCAAGAAGATCCAGAGCTCTAGATAATTGTACTTTGTTCTTTCCAGTATTTCCTTTTATTATTATGCCACTGTTTAGGCATTGCTTTCTTTTTTTCATTCCAGTTGTATTTTCATTTCATGCATTGTATAAAGAATGTTATTAATAAAAGTTGCTGTTATCTCAATCTCATTTGTCTCTTGTGATTATTTTATATTGCTTAGTTACGCTTAGCGTATGTACTTCTGAGTACATACGTAGCGGGCCTCGTCACGACCACTTCGCCGTACATTGGGAAGCGGGGCGTGACAGAAACTTAGGGTTTTGCATTTTTAGTTTTGCGATTTTTTCGATCGAACTTCTATACACTTTACTAACTAGCTAGTTTATGTTTAGTTAGGCTCTGATACCACTGTAAGTCCACGTTGCTCACCCCGGTGCTTGCGGAGAGGCGGAAAATGGAATAAAAATCGGATTTTTATCGAACTAGGCAGCATGGACTAGCTTAAGGAGGATCTTTGCTAAACAAAAACTAACTAAAAGCTAACTAGAATTAGATATATAGAAGAACGGTTATACCTTGGGCTTTATGTCCTTCTCTCCTTGCTCCTTGGAGTGGAAGAAAGAGATCACCTTGTCGCCTTCTCTAGTCGAAGAAGGATCCACCCGAGAGCCTCAACCTTTGGCTTCAACTTCAAACTAGAAGTAACTAAGGTGCTAGAAGTGCTAATCCTAAAACCTTAGATGAGAGTAGAGATTACTTTGGAGTGGTTTATCTCAAGCTCAAGTGTTTCTCAACACATGAGAGGGGAGAGCTTGAGAGAGAGGAAGAGGAGGAGAGAGAATCAATATCATAGAATGAGAGAATAATAGAACCATTCTCACATATATGTGTGAATTAAGTAAACTGATAATTAGCAAGATAATTGTCATGGCTTAATCAAGACATGACCATTATCATTCCATATTTAATGCAAATTGCAAGGATCAAAAAGCATCTTTTATATGGAATGATGATGGTCAAAGTGTCAACCTAGGTCAACAAGTCAAGAATGGTCAAAATGTCAACAACCCTAACCATGCACAATTATATATAACTAATATCAATTAATCATAATACACACATAAGCATTAGAGTTAATAAAATGACAATGGTCATTAACCCTAATCAAAGTCCTCTCCCTCTGTCTCAATCAACTGTGCATACGCACCCGTATTCGTGATCCGAGGAACACGAATACAAAGAGATAAAACCAATCCCAAATCATATACTAGGATCTGGCTTAAACCAAAGCCCGCTAGTATAAGCTGTCCGGACAGCAAACGTGCACAAGTGCGCGGATGTGAACGAACCCTGTCGCAAAACCATGCGACCTCTACTCATTTTGCCTAAAGGAGAATAGCTCTCTGTGTGGGACTCTAAAGACTCGACACTACGCTGGCAGTGGGTTTAACCACAGACCGCAAGCGGCACTAGCTGTACGTAACGGTCCCCAGGTAGATGCCGATAAGAAGACTGACGAGGTGACCCCATCTGAACTCCTACTGAGCCTGTATGTGACAGTCTCCGTACAGTCCGGTCTGTTCGTCTGATACATCGCATGGCGGGCCTAGGGGGCGGTGAACGTCAGTCCCCTAATAGCGGTACAAGTCGTGTCGGAGTGTAGCCCAGAACACCCTGAGATAACACTGGAAACCTACCAGTATATCTCGCTTGCCCTGGCCAGGGACTACTTGTGTAATGGCTCTCCTGGACACAGCGCGATGTCAACCCCCAATATCGGGAGAGACGAATCCTGTCTAACCGTCACTGCTTCCAAGTGCTTCGGGACTGCACCCAAAAACTACATGTTTGCACGACTCCTTTGAGCCGCGGTAGGGTAGTAATCAAAGTGCAGTGGGAACACACTCGAGGCGAAGTAACAGTGTCAAGTCAACGGACTAAGCTGTACTCATGTCACCTGGGAACTGATAACTGACGATAGGTATATTACCAACCAACAGTTCCCGACGAGTCATGTCCAGTGTACTCGTAACCTAACGAGCACCCGCATACTATCTCAAGTACGACGTATTGACGGCTGTGGGACAGACCGTCTCCCACGCTGGGATGAGAAGCGCATACGCTAGTCTACTCCGGAGTATCGATGACCTGTCTCGATAGTCCAACGACTAGGGACCTGTATAAGGATGTGCTTATGGATTACCCAGCCCCCACGAGTGTGAGCGCCATCACAACGCTGGTAATCAAGCAAAGATCTTAAGGGCTCTACTAATATGTATATAAGCGATATGCTAAAAGAGACATATGCACATATTAAAGCAGAGACAAACCAAGTAGCATACTACTATTTCGATCAAGATTGTATATACAACTGTGAATACCCCAAGTTTCCATCAAGTAATATACATACTAGTATGATACAGTAATGGCCTCTAGGGCATATACACTAACAAAGCCATCGCTATCTCGCGAAGAAATCAAGGTGCTTGCTCTATTATCTGCTAATTGTGACAACATGCTGATAATAAGAGAAAGAAGAAAGCGACAGAAAGAGCATCCGATTTACATTTGATCAGGCGTTCGAGACACACTCATTCATGCATAAGCAAAAGATTCAGAACGAAAAATAGAGACAAGCTGAGATAAAAAAATTTCCATTAATATTGCCAAAAGTTCTTACAATCATAAAAGCAATAAACGAAAAATATTATTACAATGGAATACCTCAGATCTAGGGCACGGATTGAGGAATTCAAAAGTAAGTCCATCTAGAGTTCTTCTGGCCTTTCTGATTATTCTTGTGCGCAACCTCTCGCGCTCCTGTGTGTCAAGATCCTTGGTAAGTCCTCCCAGCCTTCGATAAGCAGCGACTATCGTCGTCTGCTGGAAAATTTGATGTAGGATGTCGATGAGGCTGTCCCGCCGTTTCTTCGAGATCAGCCCTGTCAGGTACACTGAATGCACCTTGTCTTCGGTATCATCCAGCGCATCGAGCGGTAGGGCCTCGTGAAACCCCGGAAGTGCTCTCCATATTGCTCCCAACACGACCTTCAAGAGAGCTGAACGACGAGGAAGCAGCCAACCACCGCTTGCGTTGAGGCGACCCATGACCTCCGCACACTGGGCGTCCGTAAACTCCTGGTTTTGATGACGGCCCTGTGCGCGGATATCGTCGTAGGTGATGAACTCGTGCAAACTGTATAGACGCGCCGCCATTATGCCTGGAGGAAATACCACAGGAAAATTAGCGATAAAAAGAAAAATAATATACACAGAGAGTTAAACTCCCCGAGAGCAGTGCTCTGCAAACAGGACTGATTACCAGAATCCTAATAGGGGGAATTTAAATAAATCCCCCGAGAACTCTAAGATTGTTACTATTAAAAGATGATATAATCCGTTAAATACAAAACCCCATTTTTAATTCTCATTATCCATATTCGAACTCTTAGGAGTTCATTTTTTTTTAGATTAAAGAGATCTATGTTTTGCCAAAGACGCAAGATTCTGTTCATGAGTTAAGAAACCCTGAAGCAGATTCCTGAGAGCAAGGCTCTATTTGGTGAAACCCTAAAAGGATTTTCTTTAGATCAAAGATTTATGAGAGCAAAGCTCTATTAATTAAAATTGATTTAATTTAAGATTAATTCTTACTTAAATAGTTTCTCTTAAAGAAAATCTAATTCTGAGAGTTCTTGAAGGCAAGAGCAAAGCACTGAAGTTTCTGAAAATGAGAATTTTAAAGATGATAATCATCTATGCAGGACCAAAGGTCCTATTTATAGGCATCAAGTGCCCTTTAAACTTCCAAAGTTGCCACAACGGTTGGAATTCCGCCACCGTTGCGCTCACGTTTGGGGCCACGTAAGCGCGACGGTGGGGGGGTATTTGTTTACCCCAATCATAGCAAAACTCTGTTCAAATTCCGAGGCGGGAGATGAAGCAACGCTTCATTTTCCCCCAATCAGAGCAAAACTTTGCTTTGAAAATTTAAACTTTAATAAATGAAGCGACGCTTCAGATCCTCTGCGCTGCGCGTAACGCGCCACGTGTCAGGCGCAGATGTATCAGCGCATCGCCCAAGAAGGTGCCCCCAATCAGAGCAAAGCTCTATTAAAGGAAGCAACGCTTCAGTTGCGCAAGCACTGCGCTGTGCGACACGTGTCAGCGCAGATGCGCTAGCACAGATGCGCTAGCGCAGTTGCGCTGCGCTTTGCGCTGCGCGACACGTGTCAGCGCAGATGCGCTAGCGCAGTTGCGCTGCGCTGTGCGTTGCGCGACACGTGTCACGCGCTGGGGCATTTGTGCCAAACAGAATTAAGGTTTCAAAGAAATCTTTCCGTTCTTGTCAAAACAAGAAGATTTTCTTCTGTAAAACAGAAGCCCTTGGATCAAAGATCCAACGGTGGGGAAAATTCCCCAAATCACTCAGAGAAAGATCTCTTTAACAAATTTAACTAATTTATGGACACTATAAAAAGGACCCTAAACCTCAATTCAAAAGGATCAACATTTTTTTGAGAGAAATCAAACAGAGAGAGCTCTGAAGAACTCCTCAAGAACAAAAAAGGTAAAAAGCCTTTAGAAAAAAGAGAAAATTCTCTTATGAACAGATCATTGATCTAAAAACAAGATCAATGATCTTTAACAAAAAAGAAAAATAAAATAAAAACAGTGCTTTGCACTTCTTTTATGAATCTTTGGTTCTTGAATCTAAAAGATTCTCAAATTTAGAGTGTTTTGCACTTGCAAACTGCGCTGTTGCGCTCTTGGGAGAGCGCCACGTGTCAGCGTCTGAACCATTTGCGCTATATGTTTTTGAAATAGAGCTTTACTCTCTGAAATTGGTGCAACTCACCAGAGCACGCCACGTGTCAGCAGCGCAAGCGCAGCGCACTGCGCTTGCATGACACGTGTCGTCACCACAAGCGCTTGCGCTCTTTGATTGGCGCAAAGCGCCTGAAATGCAATGCATTATTTAAAAAATGGGCCAAGCCCAAGTCAAAAAGACCAAGCAGGCCTAATTAAGCTGATGCTCTGCATCATTTATAAATGGGCAGAGCCCAAACAAAATAATAAAAATGCTATGCATTTTAAAATGGGCAGAGCCCAAACAAAGTAGATGCTTTGCATCATTTATAAATGGGCAGAGCCCAAAACAAATTGATGCTCTGCATCCTTTCTAGGCAGAGCCCAAATAAAATAAAAAAAAGAAATGCAAGTCCAAATGCAAATAAAATGTGGACATTTTTAATTGGACTTAGCCCAATTTTGGCCATAAGTCCTTAAATTAAATTGACTGAGCACGGCTGCTCCCTAAATCAATTTACGACCGGTTCGAGGGTACATCTCCGAACTCCTCTGACACCTCTCGTTGTAATCCTTCAACGACGTCAGAGAGGCGACGGGTCCCGACGACCACATATGAATATGGACTGCGGGGTCCCTAAACTCGTGGACCGAGACGTCCTTAAACTAATATCGGACCGAGACGTCTTTAAACTAATAGTGGACCGAGACGTCCTTAAACTAATATCGGACCGAGATGTCCTTAAACTAATATCGGACCGAGACATCCTTAAACTAATAATCGTCCCTAAATAGGAACGACGGACCGAAACGTCCCTAAACTAATGATGGACCACCACGTCCCTAAACTGGTGATGGACCACCACGTCCCTAAACTGGAACACGGACCACTACGTCCCTAAACTGGAACAATAGAGCCTCCAAATGCTCTTTTGCCGGATCTAAACGGTCCCGTTTAAGTTGATCTTAGCCCCAAACACGGCTAACGTATCCTTAAACATTCAAACAGACTATAAAACTCCAAATCGACTTTGGTTCAAGGGTACATCTCCGAACTCCTCTGACACCTATCGTTGTAATCCTTCAACGACGTCAGAAAGGTGACGGGTCCCGATGGCCATACATTAAATGGATCACCACGTTAAGTTGATCTTAGTCTTAAACAGCACTAACGTATCCTTAACGAACGTTTAAGTTGATCTTAGCCTCAATACGGCTAACGAATCCTTAAACTAAAATACCAAACCCAAATCTAAGTAAATACGGATTTGGACTAATCCACGTCCTACGGGCGACGGCATTACTCAGTCTCCGTATACAATTCACGGGCAACCACAAACAAAACAAACATACAGGACACGAAGTGAAATTCTGGAGAAGGAGAAAGTGGCTGCCATGATGCGGTAGCGTAATTAACTGCAGGGGCTTGCGCCTGCAGGGAAGAGCGTCCCCACAATCAAAAACCCCTCTAGCGAGGGGGAATCTGACGAAATCTGCTACATCGGCCGCATCCGTCTAAACCTCCGATACACGGTGCCATAAATCAACTTGGCATCTTCGGAGAGGTGGATGGATAAAACCATATAGCATCTGCCCCGAATCTCAGGCAAGACGTCCTCACGTCGTCTCCACCGCCATTCGGAGGGGAACATGTAGGTGGATATCGTCCACGTGTCACCCAATGACGATAAACATCATGCATGTAAATATAATAAAGCATATGCATGGAAATATGAGGATATAAATCAACATGTGTCGCTCGCGACATATCAAAATCATGGAACCTGAGTGTCAAGCATCGACACTCGAAAACATCATGAAACCTGTGCCTAGCATCGGCACGTAAATCCTCATATACATAGGACTCCTTCAGTATGGATCGGCCCGTCTCATCTCTCAACTCTGGTCGGTATCCCCCAGATATCCGCCGAGCTCAAAACAATCACCGGTAGGTAGTACTCCCCTATCGGGCTCACCGTCT
Organism: Agapanthus africanus; assembly: GCA_030015575.1. Taxonomy (NCBI): domain Eukaryota; kingdom Viridiplantae; phylum Streptophyta; class Magnoliopsida; order Asparagales; family Amaryllidaceae; genus Agapanthus; species Agapanthus africanus. Next base: position 574,295,430 of record CM057346.1, on the reverse strand, counting down.
AACATATACGAGTCTTCTTGCCCCGGGATACCTTACCGGGTCCACCATATACCCGCAGACGGTGCCTACCGCTCCTCGAATCGGGTTTCACATGCCACTCTCAGAACCGATAAAACACATGGTGGACACACTGAAATATCATATCAAGGGTAACCGGGTTTTTCAAACAATACATACTTTCTTTTAAAATACCCACGGTTCCCAAATCCAGAAATATCATGGAAACAACATTTCTCAATGCGTATAATCAGAAAGCTTGATATGTGCGACATATAAAAGAAATGTAAGCATATCAGTAAATCATTCAACATGGAATAGTAATATGCACATATTTAGGGAAGACCGCTTCTTTAAAATGAATCAGTTTTAGAAAGTATCTTGCGGTTCCCAGATCTCCAAGTCAAACCAGAATCATCTATGTATGTGCAAATATGTATGTGTACAAGTATGAGTGTACAACAGGTAGGTGCACGAGTATGAGTGTACAATATGTATGTACACGAGTATGAATGTACAATAGGTGTGTGCACAAGTATGAGTGTACAGTATGTAAGTACACGAGTATGAATATACAATAGATGTGTGTACAAGTATGGGTGTACAATATGTAAGTACACAAGTATGCCATGCAAGGGTCATATCCTGAATGCAACAGTACTACAGTGTAGTGGCATGGCAATTATCGATGATGAAGTGTGTGAGCCGGCAAGCAGCTGTACGTGGAGCATATGCATCATCGATAATGGTGCTGGTGTCCTAACAGTATGATTTTTATATAACAATAAACATATTTAACATGCAATGCGATGCAAACAGTAAGGATATGCGGCAAATGAATAATAAACACAACAGTGTAGAATCTACATCAATGTAACTATGTCATACAGTTTTGCCATTTGAAATAAGACGAATCGGGGTTTTTAGTAAAATAAGGGCTACGGTGTTTTTAAGAAAAGATACGTCCTTTGAAAATATCCGTAGAATCCCTTTGCCTTTCTTTAAAATACTCCCGATTCGTTAGTTTTTTAAACATGTATGACATCGGCCTAGCCTAACATCTACTAGCAAAACTACAGCTCTAACTAACAAGTCAGTTAGGAGGGGTATGGAAACCACCTAAATCTGAGTCGATACACACACACACATACACACACACATAAATATAATAGTCGGTGATCCCGCCTCAAAGGTACTGCGTACGATACAATATCATATGACACCCTCGAGTCATGAGTGCGGATCTATCATCAATATGAAGCTCGTACGGTAAATCGTCGTACGGCATCCCAAAAGCTGGGTACGGGTCAATATCACATTCCTCTCATCAATTATCAGGTATCCTTATCATCATATCCCATGATCTGGGGTACTGATCTAAGTCTAGTACAAAATGATACCATCTATATAAGAATAAGTGCGTGTGTGAAACACACGTTAAAAGGCCCGCTAAAAATCTCATGTCGTATCCCAAATACGAATCACATCATATCACCGATATCATGGCACCATACCCAATCTCATCGACTCATCTCCAAATATCATACACTATCCTCATCATCATGGTATAAGTATAACAGATAAGCAAGTGTGTGTGTGTGTGGGTGTAAACCTATTCTAGGGTTCGCAACTAGGGAAACTATACCAGTTTACTTTTAAACCCTAATCTATTCATAGTACACTTAATCACATCTAGAATATCCATGACACATATAAGCTATCATATATAAATAGTATATATAGTATACTAGTTATCGAACTGCGGGGGTGCTATACGCCATCCACCCGACTTCCCTCATAGATATAATCTACTCACATGGATCTTGCTTGCTGATGTCGATGTCGCCACCATCTCCTTCATCGTCTCGGATCACCGTGGGGGTACCTTCATGTCACACGTATCGTATCGCATTAAAACCAAATCGATACGCTTAAAAGCTTATAGGTTAGAACCTATGGGCTACTCTTTCAAAACCAACAAATAACACTTGATATAGACGTAAAAACGTCAAGCGATCAAATACAATACCAAATATCAAAACTTGAATTCATAAACAACACTAAATACAAGGCAGAAACCAAGAAAACATGCCTCGGATTTTAGTTCAGGTCCAAACTAGGTGCACAAACAATACTAGGATGAAGTATAGGGTGTATATGAGCTATAGAAACAACCTGGACACCCTCACCGACCTAGGGGCCAGCCACTTCCCTATAAAAACCGGCCTCCTCAGTTTTGGGGATGAATTGGGGCCTCAAACTTGCAGGGGGGTATCCTATGGTCTCAAATTGGTCCCTGGAGTTGTTTGTTTTTCTCGTAAAAATCCCAGTTCATTCCAGATTTCCCTGCACCCTCAAAGTCGTCACAAACCGACGCGAAAAGTTCTGTTTTTTCTGTATTTTGGGTTTCAGTTGGGTTGGTCTGGGTTTGCTAACAATTGGGAGGGGTTTAAGGTCACTAATAAGGCTTATTACATCATCTCTACTCAAATCAAACCCTAATTCTCAACTTGAGTTTTCAAAGCTCACTAAACATGGCCAAAACGACATTAAACTTGCAATGAGGCTTAAACACTCGAAATACTAACTAATTGTGAAAGGGTTTACCTCATTTAGCTCCCACGAATCCTCTACAGCGCCAAAATCAAGTTTTTCTTGGTCCAATGGGTAGCTTGTGAGGTTGTGCACAACTTTTATGAAAATGGAATGAGGTTTTGGAGAGTTTTTCATGGTGTATTGGGGGGGTTGAAGATGGAGGAGGAAGAGGAAAGGCAGCAGCAGCAGCTGAAAAGAGAGGGAGGGGAATGAGTGTTGGAAATCATGAAGGAATGGCCAAGTCCAAGTCAAGGGTAAACCCTCCCTTTCTCTCTCTCACCCATACCTCATATAATATTCTTCCTTTTCTTTTTCTTTTTTATTTCTCTAATCCATTTTCCTTCTCTCCTCAATAGTAAACCCAAAATAAAAGCCATGCAAAAATGTAACAAGTGTAGAAAAAGAGATGGTGCATGTTTTGCACAAAATACGCTTAAAGCACGATTAGCGATTTTTAATCGCGATTACCACTAGATTAGCATATAATTAATCATAAAAACTTAAAATTTGCATAATTCACATGAAACACCCTCTTTTAGTAATTTCCAATTTTTTCAAAATTTTTCCCAATTTATCGGTTTTTAATTACACCGAAATATTAAAATATTCATTAAAATTAATTTTAAATTATAAAAATTCCCAAAAATAATATTTTATTTTTCTGAAATGTTACAATCTTCCCTCGTTAAAGAAATTTGGTCCCCGAATTTAAATTTAAACCGCTCAAATACTAAAACATTTCAGTAAAAAGTCCAAGTCGTCGGGGCTCCAAAATCATCAATACATAAAACGCATCATAGCGTAATGCATGCGCATGAGTAATGAGCGGATAACTCAAAATCAAATCTCCGTCAAGCATCCCGCAATCATCGGAGTCATGGTAAAGACACAAAGGTCAAATCCAAAACAAAACCAATATGATATAAATCAGAACTATACATGTAGATCTCAAATCTATACATGTAAATATCTAAAAGAAATGCATGCCAAACCTTTTTAAATCGCTGTACGATACACATAACACTGCACAGTGGCGGACGTCTACTCTAAGAAAATAACCATATATGTATATATCTTTAGTTTAATATGTACGTTCCGCCGTTCTTGAAAACAATTTAGAAGGGTCTCATTTGTTTTAACATGTCGTGTCATGTCAGACACGTAGGTAAATACTGAGACTATAGCTCCCTTTTTGGAAATCTCTTCGGTAATTATCAATGCATGCAAAATATATCCAGGTACTGTCCTGTGACTAGTCCTGCTCAGTACGAAACAAATAACAAATATCATAAAAACGTACTAGTCCATAAAGAATAAATCGCAAAATGTATATAAGAATACCCTGTGCGTCTGGTGCGCACGGAAATCAAAATCCATATATGTGCCATACATGTGCACAGAAACATCATCTAGATGCAACGGGTGTGCACGAAACATCTGCCAAGGGCAACGGGCGTGCCTGACAGCAAAATCAGGTGCATCTGACATGCACAAGGAATCCCGATTTAGTGCATCTGGTGTGCACCAAAATCGTATCTCAAAACATGCGCTCATCACGCGCGAAAATCCAAATCAAAACACTAAAAGTGCATGAAAACTATGCTGGAACCATAAATCAAATCACCGGCCTAAAATAGGCATGAAATCACAATCAATACCTCAAGCGTAATAACTATGCGCAAAATATAAATACCCAGTAGGTGCAACCATGGTGCACGAAAACAAATATCATGAAACTCAGTCATCAAGACTAAATCATGCGAATAGATCGCCCAAAAATACCGAAATCCCAGGTGACGGATAAGTGATAATCGAATCACCAAATCACAAATCATAAATACCGCCGTCGATATATCCTCCTTCAAAGTCGAGAAAGTGTCGGTGCATCCAATGCTAGCAGAGCAAGTTACCTACTTGCCTCCTGTTCCTGGTCTGACGCCTGCTGCTTCTAGGTTCTTGTCTCTCACCGTGCCTTGGTAGATATATAGCTCCTCGGCTCAACGGCCTTATATGGAATGACGATGGTCTATGGCCAACTATCTCGTCGACGATGCCGAACTCTGGCCTGCTGGGTGTGCGCAATATGACCGCTCCTGGGTCCAAGTCTTCTCATATAGTATTCCGAAAAGGTCTTGCCGAGGTCTTTCTCAAATCTCGCTTCTGCCGAATTGTCCGGAAGTTACCACCCTTACTATATCTTTTTCTCGTTCCGGAACGGCTGCATACTCATCGCGACTCCTTCTGGAAGATATATCCATATACAACGCCTCTGCATGCGTATCGCATCTCTGATGTCAGCAGGGTGGAACGCCATCTCGTCGAAATTTTGTGCGAACTCTTTACTCCACTCTGTCCCAATGTCGACTGATTCGGACTCGTCTTCTCGTGGCTGCATGGACTGCGCTCCAACGGCAATACTCGTATCTGGAGTCTCCCGAGCAAGGCATCCCATCACATGATATCCGAAAGATATCTAACCATTCGATCGATTCGTCAAAACCTCATGATCCCCCAAGAGCTCAACATCTTGGGTACAGTTTAATAGTATCGATTACATACCACAGCATCAGAGGACCAGCTGTAGAAGGGCAAACCCAAGCCTCACTAATGGCGCCGTGGAACTGCCGCAAACCCTAAGGTTCAAAGGCTTTCATACGGTCATTATGTCGAGTTAGGGTTTCATTCTTCTAGAGGGTCCATAGAATCGCTTGCACGTCTTTCCGAATACTTTAAACTTGGAATATGGGCTCCTGACATTCGATCGTCTCTATCGACCACCAACGAATCTGCGTGAAGTCGTCTCTAGCTGGAATCAATCTATCTGATGACCTCGCATCGGGGTAAGCGAACGAACCACATGTCTTAGTCATTCACCCTCGGGTGACTAGCGACCTTCCATCACATCTCTAAGTATATGCTCATTCTGCAGCAGCTCCAACATCTGGGCGATATCTCGTCATTTGCAGCAACAACTGGCTCATTCGTATGTACGCTGAACAGCGCCTCAATCATCATGAATAAGCGATATATCAATGGTCATCATATCCTGGCTGGCCTCTAGCAGTAGCCTGATCCTCTGGTGCCGATTAGCACATCCGGGAAATCTCGTAACAGCGATCTGTCAAACGCTCATGGCGTGAAAACACAATAAGACGACGCCTCCATATGCAATCGTATGTCTCTGGAATCACGCCCTGGTCAGTCCTCGTCCGTGACGAGCTCAAGCTGACGCAACTCTAGCCGTAGCTCTCTCTGCCCGCGTAATCGTGGCAGCAAAATCATAACCAATATCGATGAGGATAGATCATAGGAATGAATATCATACTGTGCAAGGAAATGTACATCCTAAGGCTCCTTAAGCGGAGTGGCGTGTTGTAAGTATGCCGCGGAACATACACACGGTACGTCACTCTACTGAAGTCGCCTACTCCATCAACCAAGGGTCATCCTACACGACGAAAGTTCGGGTATAATACCCCCTCGACTAAGTCTAAGTTCCGTAAGGTCAAGCCTAAGTCCCGTATATATAAACGCTCTAGGCTCTGCATAGTCAAACTTAGACTTGAACCAAGGTTAACCTAGCGCTCTGATACCAACTTTGTCACGACCAAAATAGTACGTGACTGGCACTTGAATCATATGAAGTCTATAGGACCCCATCTAATTCAAGTAAGCCAAAAGCCCAGAAATCTAAAACCATTTTAAGGAGTAAATAAGGAAAACTAGTTCTTAAGAAGTAAGAAAACATGTCAAAAAAACAAGGTTTTTAAATAAGTAGCCGAATATGCATTTTTAAAATCCTCAATGTCTTTTCTAAAAATTTCGGCAGAGTTTCCTTTGTAAATACTAGCCCCGAACGGGGTACAACATGAATAATATATGTACAATGATAAAAGACATCCCCAAGCGGGAGCTAGCTCTTCGTCAATCGACGGTCACAACCATGCAAGCAATATAATATACAACGCCAAAGGGCGAGGATCAAATCTCAAAGGAAAACTCAAATCAGCTTGAAAACCATAATACTACAACGCGCCACTCTAAGGTCGAAATAATACACAACCGGTTTTCTAAGTCTGAAACAATATACAAGTTTGGTTGATGGAATTTCTAGATACAACTGAATAATACATATACAATGGTGGTTCTGATGCAATAGAATCCACCTACCAAAGCAAGTCACCCGTAAAGGAAGCAGTGTGCCAGAAAAGCCGCAATGAAACCTGTACGGCAAAACCTACAAGAAACTGTTGCACAACGGGGGTGAGTTGGCAACTCGTGAATAGAAAACATCACAGAGCAGAAATCATATGTATGACACAATCCTATGTCAATACGATCAGATATATATATATATATATAAACCTCAAATGAATAAGTCTGAAGCATGATAAGGTGGCAATGTAACATCTATACATGAGTGTAGAGCCAAGTGCCCGTGCCTCAGGTAATAACATATCAACAATATGAGATATGATTAATGTCGACTGTAACAACTCCATTTTTAATGTACAAAGAATTGATTTAAATTCAATGTATACTTGAAGTATTTATTGCGACTGATATCTCTTTAAGTATTTATTTCACTCCATAATTACATGAAGGAGCTTGTAGCTGATTGGTAATACCTTGCACTGCTGAACCAAGCCACCGGAGTTCAAATCCCATGCCCCACATTATTTTTGTATTTATTTTATTTTAATTTCTTTTGGAAGTCAACAGTAAAAAGGCCATAACTCCCAAAATATGTACTGGACAACAAAAAGTAAATATACCACATTGTACCCCCGAAAAATCCCCGGCCATTGGACCCTTGACTCGTCCAGACTCGGCGCCGCCGGCCAGCGACTCGGCCGACTCGGTCCGGCGCCGCCAGCCGGCGACTCGGCCGACTCGGTCCGGCGCCGCCGGCCGGACTTGGCCGGACGGCCGAGTCACCAACAGAGAAAGGTTGGGTCTTGACCTGGTCCACCCTCCTGCATACTCTAAATGCTTGGATCGGTTATCATTTGGCCAATAAATCCCTTTTAATCCTAGATTTAATGAGTTTTAATGAATTTTTATATATTTTTTATATTTTTTTTAATTAAAACCCTAACCCTAGCCTAACTCTATATAAACCCCCATACCCTCTACCCTCTCATCCTATATTCCTAAGTCCACTCTCTAAAAATTTCAAGAGAACTCGGTACGTTAGAAAACGAGCGAAAGGCGATGCGCTGCGGAAATCGACGGCGAATTCCCGCGATCGTACTAGAACTCTTCACGACGTTTCGACGCACCGACAAACCCACTACCTTCCTAGCACTCTCTAGCTTGTCCAAACCCGTAAGTCCCTCTTTTCTACCTTTCTATTCTTTCATAAAATACGACTTTTTAAAACCCGACGGAAATCGGAACAAACCGATTTCCGATTCGGTTTTTCTATCAAAACTCACTTGTCACTAATTCCATAATGCTTAAACATATTCATGTTGACTACTAATCACTTAAAAATCAATTTGGATAAAGTTTCTCACATGAAATGATAACTTTTGCAAATACCGTATTTTCGCACTTAAATACCACCATGTTTAGTTTATCTCATTTAACCCTTTAACATTGCTATACCTTAAAATAGATCATGAGGTAATGACCTACCTCCACACACACGCAAATACAACCCTAATTGATATCATCAAAATTTAGAATACGATAATACAAGACTTTACATTAAAATACCATTTTCTTTATAAACCTTTTCTGAAAGTTCTAAGTTGTATACAATTTTAAAACAAAATCTTTTAATAGGAAAATACGATATGTCATGGACATCGATCGTTTATCTAAACCTGACTTTGTGGTGTCTAGGCTAGGCAAGTGAGCTTAGGTAACTTTAAAAGGCCCGTCTCACGATTCGTGAGCGGATCCCTCCTTCCTCACTTGTACTTACCTGGCCACAATTGGCGGTGAAGAGGCAATTTGAGGCTTCTAATGACGTGTCGTTTAGACCATTTAGAAATAGGCTAGTTGGCTTAGGAAACCCTAGAATCTAAAATACGGAAATTTACACCCTTTTACAAATAAATACCTTATTTTATAAAACTGTTTTCTAAATAATTAGTATTTATTAAATCTTTGCAAAGCGCCACTACAACCCACCTTTGGGGAACTCGTTAGGGATAGTACGGTTTATCGTGCACCCTCGGGCTTAGTAGTGCGAGATTCAGACCTCCGCGAGGAGCATTCGGTCTCGAAAAGTTTAAAATACGACATTTAAGAAAAATGAGATTTTGGAAATTAAAATATTTATTGAAAATTATTCTTGTATAAACATATGTATATTTATCATTTAAACACCTATTTTATTATAAGATAAAGTTTCCACCTTTTCCTAAAAAATTACAAGATTAAAAGTTATATTAAAATACCATGAATTTCAATATTACAAATTAATATCTTTATTTATGTAATTAGGATATTTTCATTAGAAATAAGAGAAAATAAAATCACACGCATTATAACCATAAAGATGAATAATAAATACTTAAGGTGTATCTTGAAAACTATACAAAAGTACTTTTTACATAAAACCCCCTCAAGTTTTATAATTTACAATAAGAACCCTAACAATTATAGAACTTCAAATTACATTTCTTTTAGTCTGACTCGGGTTTGAGTCCGATTATTTCTGACTTGAATATGATTCAAGTCAATCTATATTCTTTAATATTCCAACTCAATATGAACACATGAACCCCAGAATCCAGTTAATAATCTATACAACTTGACTGAATCAAACCATGGATATACATCCATTATTCCGTTATTCCATTTACCTGATTATGCAGTTACAACATGTTTACTGATATCATGGTTTTGGTCGGTCATCCAACTTACACAATACAATACAGCAATACTATCAAAACACTACGGGGTTTAAGGGGTAGATTGGTACGGAAGGTGTTAAAGATGGCACGAGATGGTCAGATTAAGACACCTAACCATATTCCGTTGTTGTTGTACCGTGGCTTAACAGTTCCTTGTACATTCCGTTTGCCCTGGTCTCTAGCATATAGAGACCCCTCTCGTATACACTGGTATCCTTCTGTACCAAGCTACAAACAACAGCGTTAACACAATATTCTACAATATTTTACAATCTCTTTACAAAGTACCTCTTATTCTGTCTTTTCTAATTCTTCATTATCTTTGGGACTTACCGAGCGACCTGTTCGCTGACGACATTCTATTTCTTTCTTCTTTGAATGTCGTCAGGTGCTTTGGACTCAGCAGAGATCGAGCCCACCGGTGAAGACTTGGAGCAGTTTCACGAAGACCCCGAGCTCTAGACATTGTACCTTGTTCTATTCAGTATTTTCATTTCCTGTTATGCCATTGTTTAGGCATCACTTTCATTTCAGTTGTATTTACTTTTCATGCATTGTACAAAAGAATGTTATTAATAAAGTTGCTGTTATTTCCATATCTCTTGTCTCTTGTGATTTACTTTATATTGCTTAGATACGCTTAGCGTATGTACTTCTAAGTATATACGTAGCGGACCTCGTCGCGTCCTCTTCGCCGTACACTGGGAAGCGGGGCGTGACAGGTTTTGTTGGTGGCCCATGCAGGTCTGAGCTGTATGAATCCCTATCATGCAGTTCTGGTCTGCATGAACAACCTAAGCAATATAACATAAGAACCAGCAACTAAAACATTCTTTACAATTCATGTTTCTTGAATCTTACAAATTTCTATTCCTTGAATCTTAACATTTCATGTATTTGAATCTGTCCTAACCCAAATTTTTCTTCAAGGTTATGGATTCCCCGAGCAACACCAGCACCAATGTCAACAACACACCTCCAACACTACTTCTCGTACCAGCTGTTCCTGCACCAACCACCGAGCAAACAGTGCTACTGGAAGCGATCCGCAGCCTTCTCGAAGGACAACAACAACTTCTGAACCGACCTGAGACCGACGCACCGGGAGTAAAGCAATTCAGGGCTTTACATCCCAAACAGTTCTTTGGAAAAGGAAGCCCTCTTGAAGCTGAAGAATAGGCACAAAGCATCGAAGACGATCTGGCAGCAGCTCAAGTGCCAGACATCGCTTGGGTCCGTGTAGCAAAACTACAGCTCACGGATAATGCTCGCAACTGGTGGAAGGCGGAAGAAAGCCGTCTGGTACAGCCGATTGAATAGAAGACTTTTCGCGAGAAGTTCGACGCGAAATACTTCCCTGTGACTGCCAGGTTTGCAATGGAGCAGCAGTTCATTCATCTACAACAGGGTTCAATGTGGGACAAATTAGTAGATGAATACGACGCTGAATTCACCATGTTAAGCCGGTAAGATATGTCACAATAGTTCAATTTTTTTATAAAAAAAATCATATACTACACAGCTAACACAATCTTTTAACAGATTCGCGGCACACTTGATACCGACGGACGAGATCAGAGCCCGTCGCTTTCAACAAGGACTGGACACGGAGATTCAGGCTGCTCTAGCCACGGAAAAAATTTTGACTCATGAGGATGCTCTAGAAGCTGCCCGCAGCTATGAGGCAGTGATAAAAGCAAGGGGCAGACCTCAGTCTGCAGGAGTCAAGTGCACTGCCAACCAGATGGCAGGTGGAGCCTCGTCCAGGCCACCTTTCGTGCCAAGGCGACCCGGAGTACCAACCCATCGTCCTAGCCCAGCCTTTTGCACCTACTGCAAGAGAACTGGACATATGATGAAGGACTGCCGTCGAGCCAACTGCCTTTGCTTAGTCTGCGGCTCAGCTACTCACGATATTGGGTCTTGTCCCCAAAGACAGAACCCAGTTGCTGCACCCAGGCCAGTAATTACTTATCCGCAGCGACCAGCTCTTCAGGCACCTGCTCCCAGACCTTCCTACACCACCCAGAGGACCACAAGCCGCACCACCTCCTCGTTAGTTCCATCAAGCTCAAAGGAACGTTCCGAGGAATGCTCCTCAGGCCAGGAGGAATGTACCAAGGCGCCAGGCTTTCACGATGTCCGTGGAAGAAGCTGAGGCCACTGGCCAAGTCATCACTGGTAAACTTTTCTTTTCAAACTTTGCTTTTCTATCCTGCTACTTAGTTACATATTTTCTATACCTAAAACAAATCCCACATACCTTAGGTACAATCTTAGTATCCTCAATCCCTGCACTTGCACTGTTTGATACTGGAGCATCACACTGCTTTATGTCGCAACGGTTTGTCCGAACCCATGCGATTCCAGTCTCACCGCTTGTATCCAGCTGGAATGTCAGTTCAGGAAATGGCGTTCTAAAGGCAACTATGGGATACAGCTTGTGTCCAGTCGTCGTCTGCAGTCGAGAGTTTTATGCTGACTTCAAAGTACTGGACAAACCAAACTTCGATGTGGTTCTAGGAATGGATTGGCTTAGAACTTTTTATGCTACCATAGACTGTCGTCAAAGGAGGGTAGTATTTGAGATCCCAGACCATCCGGTCTTCTATTTCAAAAGCGGAGACCGTACACTGGAGCCAAGTACCTACAAAGCGAAGCCAAGAGAAGCAGTAGTTGCAGCAGCTCAAGCAGAGGAAGAATCAAGACCAGATGTGGTTCGAGAGTTCGACGATGTATTTCCTGACGATATATCAGGTTTGCCTCCCGATCGAGCTCTTGAATTCAGTATTGATTTAGTACCAGGAGCACAACCGGTGATCAAAGCACCCTATCATTTAAGTCCGAAAGGTTTGAAGGAAGTCCGAGCACAGTTAGACGAATTACTGGTGAAAGGATGGATTCGTCCCAGCACTTCAAGTTGGGGATCACCTGTATTACTTGTGAAGAAGAAGGAAGGTTCATACAGAATGTGCAGCGATTACAGAGCCTTGAACGAAGTCACTATAAAGAACAAGTATCCACTCTCGCGCATCGATGATTTATTCGATCAGCTAAGTGGATCTTGTGTTTTCTCTAAATTAGATCTTCGTTCAGGTTATCATCAAGTGAAGGTCAAGGAAGCTGATATTCACAAAACAGCTTTCAGAACTCGCTATGGACATTACGAATTTCTGGTGATGCCATTTGGAGTGACCAACGCACCCGCAATATTCATGAACCTTATGAATCAAGTTTTCCGGGAGTACTTAAACAGGTTTGTTGTCATCTTCATCGACGACATCCTGGTGTATTCTAAGAGTCGGAAAGAGCATGCAGAACACCTACGAATTGTCCTAGAAACTCTTCGACAACATCAGCTTTATGCCAAGTACAGCAAGTGCGAGTTTTGGCTAAATCAAGTTAGTTTTCTTGGACATATCGTATCAGGAGAAGGAATCACTGTAGATCCAGCGAAGGTTTCGGCAGTTAGCGAATGGCCTACACCAAAGTCAGTGAAAGATATTCGAAGTTTCTTGGGTTTAGCTGGATATTACAGAAGGTTTATTGAAGGCTTTTCGAAGATAGCAACGCCCCTGACCAAGCTCACACGTAAAGATGAAGAATTTGTGTGGTCAGAAGCATGCGAACAAGCTTCGTAGAACTCAAGTCAAGGTTGACATCAGCACCTATTCTCGTCATACCGGATCAATCTGGAGGATTCTAAGTGCATTGCGATGCATCTGGTAAATGATTAGGATGTGTTCTATATCAGCACGGTAAGGTTGTGGGTTATGCTTCAAGACAGCTGAAGATCCATGAGCGCAATTATCCGACGCATGATCTAGAGTTGGCAGCCGTCATCTTTGCTCTCAAGATTTGGCGCCATTATCTACTTGGTGAACGAGTGAACATCTATACAGATCATAAGAGCCTGAAGTACGTGTTTACTCAGAAGGAGTTGAATATGCGGCAGAGAAGATGGTTACAACTCATGGCGGACTTTGACATCAACTTGCAATATCACCCAGGAAAGATGAATGTAGTACCTGATGCTCTTAGTCGCCAACCATTAGCAATGAATCTCACCGCTCAGTGGAAGCTTCAACAAGACTTGCATCAGATGGAGATTGAAGTAGTCATGCCAGGTAATACTTCAAGTTTGATGAATTTACAAGTTCAATCAACCATAGTCAATCAGATCAAAGCAGCTTAAGCCAGCGATGCTAAGTTGCAAAAGATCAGAGAACAAGTGGAGAATGGACTCAGAACAAACTTCATCAACCATGAAGACGGATCTTTGAGATACGGCAGCAGATTGTGTGTACCAAAAGGTCCTGTTCGGGAAGAGTTAATGAAAGAAGCTCACAGCTCTCCTTCCTCAGTACACCCTGGAGGTACCAAAACGTACAAAGATCTACGTCAGAATTATTGGAGGCATGGAATGAAGCGTGAAGTAGCCAGAAGCGTCGCAAAATGCTTGGTGTGTCAGCAAGTAAAGGCTGAACATCACAGGACTGCTGGATTACTTCAACCGTTACCAATCCCAGAATGGAAGTGGCAACACATCACGATGGACTTTGTGACTGCTCTTCGTCGCAGCACAAAGGGTAACGATGCCACATGGGTCATTGTTGATCGACTCACAAAGTCGGCTCACTTCATCCCATTTCGAGTTGGCCAATCTACCGAGACACTAGCGAAGAAGTACATGAAGGTAATAATCTAATTTAGATTTAAAACTCTTCATAATGTACTATCTCTGATACCTATGAACTCATACAGGAAATTGTGAGACTCCATGGAGTACCGGCCTGCATTGTCTCCGATCGTGACACCAGGTTCCGATCGCAATTTTGGCGGAGTCTGCAAGCAAGCTTGGGAACAAGTCTGAACTTCAGCATGGCTTATCATCCACAAACAGATGGTCAGTCGGCACGAACTATTCAGATCTTGGAGGATATGCTCAGAGCATGTATGCTAGACTTCAAAGGATCGTGGGAAGATCACCTACATCTTGTGGAGTTTTCGTACAACAACAGCTACCAAGCAAGCATAGGAATGGCACCTTTTGCAGCATTGTATGGAAGGAAGTGTCATTCGCCATTAAGTTGGGACGATATCGGAGATAGGGAACTTCTTGGACTAGAGATGATAGTAGCGACTGTTGATGTGATCCATACTATCAGGGAAAGGATGCGCATAGCCCAAGATCGACAGAAGCACTGGGCTGATGTAAAGAGACGACACTTAGAGTTCCAGCCAGGAGATCACGTATTCCTGAAGATATCTCCGAACCGCGGAGTGATCCGATTTGGAAGACGGGGTAAGTTGAGTCCGAGATACATTGGACCGTTCGACATATTCGAACGAGTCGGTGAAGTGGCATACCGTTTAGCGCTTCCACCTTCATTGGAAGGAGTGCATAATATGTTCCACATATCCCAACTCAGAAAATATGTGAGTGACCCCAGCCATGTTCTCGATCATTCCGAGCTCACTATACAGCCCGACTTGTCTTGTGAGCAACAGCCCGTGGAGATCCTGGACAGGAAAGTGAAGACACTTCGGAACAAGGAGGTTAACTTGGTTCGAGTGATGTGGAGGAAAGACACTCCAGGAGAGTCCACTTGGGAATGGGAGGATGAAATGCGTACTAGATATCCACACCTCTTTGTAAACTAGTCCTCAAATAAAAGTTGTAAATTTCGAGGACGAAATTTTTGTAAGGAGGGTAGACTGTAACAACTCCATTTTTAATGTACGAAGAATTGATTTAAATTCAATGTATACTTGGAGTATTTATTGGGACTGATATCTCTTTAAGTATTTATTTAACTCCATAATTACATGAAGGAGCTTGTAGCTCATTGCTAATACCTTGCACTGCTGAACCAAGCCACCGGAGTTCAAATCCCATGCCCCACATTATTTTTGTATTTATTTTATTTTAATTTCTTTTGGAAGTCAACAGTAAAAAGGCCATAACTCCCAAAATATGTACTGGACAACAAAAAGTAAATATACCACATTATACCCCCGAAAAATCCCCGGCCATTGGACCCTTGACTCGGCCCGACCCGGCCGACTCGGTCCGGCGCCGACGGCCGAGTCACCAACAGAGAAAAGTTGGGTCTTGACCTGGTCCACCCTCCTGCATACTCCAAATGCTTGGATCGGTTATCATTTGCCAATAAATCCCTTTTAATCCTAGATTTAATGAGTTTTAATGAATTTTTATATATTTTTTATATATTTTTAATTAAAACCCTAACCCTAGCCTAACTCTATATAAACCCCCATACCCTCTACCCTCTCATCCTATATTCCTAAGTCCACTCTCTAAAAATTTCAAGAGAACTCGGTACGTTAGAAAACGAGCGAAAGGCGAAGCGCTGCGGAAATCGACGGCGAATTCCGGCGATCGTACTAGAACTCTTCACGACGTTTCGACGCACCGACAAACCCACTACCTTCCTAGCACTCTCTAGCTTGTCCAAACCCGTAAGTCCCTCTTTTCTACCTTTCTATTCTTTCATAAAATACGACTTTTTAAAACCCGACGGAAATCGGAACAAACCGATTTCCGATTTGGTTTTTCTATCAAAACTCACTTGTCACCAATTCCATAATACTTAAACATATTCATGCTGACTACTAATCACTTAAAAATCAATTTGGATAAAGTTTCTCAAATGAAATGATAACTTTTGCAAATACCGTATTTTCGCACTTAAATACCACCATATTTAGTTTATCTCATTTAACCCTTTAACATTGCTATATCTTAATATAGATCACGAGGTAATGACCTACCTCCACACACACGCAAATACAACCCTAATTGATATCATCAAAATTTAGAATACGATAATAAAAGACTTTACATTAAAATACCATTTTCTTTATAAACCTTTTCTGAAAGTTCTAAGTTGTATACAATTTTAAAACAAAATCTTTTAATAGAAAAATACGATATGTCATGGATATCGATCGTTTATCTAAACCTGACTTTGTGGTGTCTAGGCCAGGCAAGTGAGCTTAGGTGACTTTAAAAGGCCCGTCTCACGATTCGTGAGCGGATCCCTCCTTCCTCACTTGTACTTACCTGGCCATAATTGGCGGTGAAGAGGCGATTTGAGGCTTCTAATGACGTGTCGTTTAGACCATTTAGAAATAGGCTAGTTGGCTTAGAAAACCCTAGAATCTAAAATACGGAAATTTACACCCTTTTACAAATAAATACCTTATTTTATAAAACCGTTTTCTAAATGATTAATATTTATTAAATCTTTGCAAAGCGCCACTACAACCCACCTTTGGGGAACTCGTTAGGGATAGTACGGTTTATCGTGCACCCTCGGTCTTAGTATTGTGAGATTCAGACCTCCGCGAGGAGCATTCGGTCTCGAAAAGTTTAAAATACGACATTTAAGAAAAATGAGATTTTGGAAATTAAAATATTTATTGAAAATTATTCTTGTATAAACATATGTATATTCATCATTTAAATACCTATTTTATTATAAGATAAAGTTTCCACCTTTTCCTAAAAAATTACAAGATTAAAAGTTACATTAAAATACCATGAATTTCAATATTACAAATTAATATCTTTATTTATGTAATTAGGATATTTTCACTAGAAATAAGAGAAAATAAAATCACACTCATTATAACTATAAAGACGAATAATAAATACTTGAGGTGTATCTTGAAAACTATACAAAAGTACTTTTTATATAAAACCCCCTCAAGTTTTATAATTTACAATAAGGACCCTAACAATTATAGAACTTCAAATTACATTTCTTTTAGTCTGACTCGGGTTTGAGTCCGATTATTTCTGACTTGAATATGATTCAAGTCAATCTATATTCTTTAATATTCCAACTCAATATAAACACTTGAACCCCAGAATCCAGTTAATAATCTATACAACTTGACTGAATCAAACCATGGATATACATCCATTATTCCGTTATTCCATTTACCTGATTATGCGGTTACAATATGTTTACTGATATCATGGTTTTGGTCGGTCATCCAACTTACACAATACAATACAGCAATACTATCAAAACACTACGGGGTTTAAGGGGTAGATTGGTACGGAAGGTGTTAAAGGTGGCACGAGATGGTCAGATTAAGACACTTAACCATATTCCGTTGCTGTTGTACCATGGCTTAACGGTTCCTTGTACATTCCGTTTGCCCTGGTCTCTAGCATATAGAGACCCCTCTCGTATACACTGGTATCCTTCTGTACCAAGCTACAAACAACAGCGTTAACACAATATTCTATAATATTTTACAATCTCTTTACAAAGTACCTCTTATTCTGTCTTTTCTAGTTCTTCATTATCTTTGGGACTTACCGAGCGACCTGTTCGCTGACGACATTCTATTTCTTTCTTCTTTGAATGTCGTCAGGTGCTTTGGACTCAGCCGAGATCGAGCCCACCGGTGAAGACTTGGAGCAGTTTCACGAAGACCCCGAGCTCTAGACATTGTACCTTGTTCTATTCAGTATTTTCATTTCCTGTTATGCCATTGTTTAGGCATCGCTTTCATTTCAGTTGTATTTACTTTTCATGCATTGTACAAAAGAATATTATTAATAAAGTTGCTGTTATTTCCATATCTCTTGTCTCTTGTGATTTACTTTATATTGCTTAGATACGCTTAGCGTATGTACTTCTAAGTATATACGTAGCGGACCTCGTCGCGTCCTCTTCGCCCTACACTGGGAAGCGGGGCGTGACATCGACCGTATCATGAAGCCTATAAGTATGTGGATATCATCCAACTATGTAATCAATGTCATCATGTATGTGGATCTCGTCCAACTACGTGATCAAAGTCATCAATGTCAACTATATGTATGTGGATATCGTCCACTTGTCACCCAATGACAATAAATATCATGCATGTAAATATAATAAAGCATATGCATGGAAATATGAGGATGTAAATCAACATGTGTCGCTTGCGACATATCAAAATCATGGAACCTGAGTGTCAAGCATCGACACTCGAAAAGATCATGAAACCTGTGCCTAGCATCGGCACGTAAATTCTCATATACATAAGGCTCATTCAGTATGGATCGGCCCGTCTCATCTCTCAACTCCGGTCGGTATCCCCCAGATATCCGCCGAGCTCAAAACAATCACCGGTAGGTAGTACTCCCCTGTCGGGCTCACCGTCTAACATATACGAGTCTTCTTGCCCCGGGGTACCTTACCGGGTCCACCATGTACCCGCAGACGGTGCCTACCGCTCCTCGAATCGGGTTTCACATGCCACTCTCAGAACCGAGAAAACACATGGTGGACCCACTGAAATATCATATCAAGGGTAACCGGGTTTTTCAAACAATACATACTTTCTTTTAAAATACCCACGGTTCCCAAATCCAGAAATATCATGGAAACAACATTTCTCAATGCGTATAATCAGAAAGCATGATGTATGCGACATATAAAAGAAATGTAAGCATATCAGTAAATCATTCAACATGGAATAGTAATATGCACATATTTAGGGAAGACCGCTTCTTTAAAATGAATCAGTTTTAGAAAGTATCTTGCGGTTCCCAGATCTCCAAGTCAAACCAGAATCATCTATGTATGTGCAAATATGTATGTGTACAAGTATGAGTGTACAACAGGTAGGTGCACGAGTATGAGTGTACAATATGTAAGTACACGAGTATGAATGTACAATAGGTGTGTGCACAAGTATGAGTGTACAGTTTGTAAGTACACGAGTATGAATATACAATAGATGTGTGCACAAGTATGGGTGTACAATATGTAAGTACACGAGTATGCCATGCAAGGGTCATATCCTGAATGCAACAGTACTACAGTGTAGTGGCATGACAATTATCGATGATGAAGTGTGTGAGCCGGCAAGCAGCTGTACGTGGAGCATATGCATCATCGATAATGGTGCTGGTGTCCTAACAGTATGATTTTTATATAACAATAAACATATTTAACATGCAATGCGATGCAAACAGTAAGGATATGCGGCAAATGAATAATAAACACAACAGTATAGAATCTACATCAATGTAACTATGTCATACAGTTTTGCCATTTGAAATAAGACAAATCGGGTTTTTTTTAGTAAAATAAGGGCTACAGTGTTTTTAAGAAAAGATGCGTCCTTTGAAAATATCCGTAGAATCCCTTTGCCTTTCTTTAAAATACTCCCGATTCGTTAGTTTTTTAAATAGGTATGACATCGGCCTAGCCTAACATCTACTAGCAAAACTACAGCTCTAACTAACAAGTCAGTCAGGAGGGGTATGGAAACCACCTAAATCTTAGTCGATATATATATATATATATACATAAATAAATATAATAGTCGGTGATCCCGCCTCAAAGGTACCGCGTACGATACAATATCATATGACATCCTCGAGTCATGAGTGCGGATCTATCATCAATATGAAGCTCGTACGGTAAATCATCGTACGGCATCCTAAAAGCTGGGTACGGGTCAATATCACATTCCTCTCATCAATTATCAGGTATCCTTATCATCATATCCCATGATCTGGGGTACCGATCTAAGTCTAGTACAAAACGATACCATCTATATAAGAATAAGTGTGTGTGTGAAACACACGTCAAAAGTCTCGCTAAAAATCTCATGTCGTATCCCAAATACGAATCACATCATATCACCGATATCATTTCACCATGCCCAATCTCATCGACTCATCTCCAAATATCATACACTATCCTCATCATCACGGTATAAGTATAACAGATAAGCAAGTGTGTGTGGGGGGGTGTAAACCTATTCTAGGGTTCGCAACTAGGGAAACTATACTAGTTTACTTCAAAACCCTAATCTATCCATAGTGCACCTAATCACATCTAGAATATCCATGACACATATAAGCTATCATATATAAATAGTATATATAGCATACTAGTCATTGAACTGCGGGGGTGCTATACGTCATCCACCCGACTTCCCCCGTAGATATAATCTACTCACATGGATCTTGCTTGCCGATGTCGATTTCGCCACCATCTCCTTCATCGTCTCGGATCACCGTGGGGGTACCTACATGTCACACATATCGCATCGCATTAAAACCAAATCGAAAACCAAAACGATACGCTTAAAAGCTTATAGGGTTCAACCTATGGGCTACTCTTTCAAAACCACCAAATAACACTTGATATAGACGTAAAAACGTCAAGCGATCAAATACAATACCAAATATCAAAACTTGAATTCATAAACAACACTAAATACAAGGCAGAAACCAAGAAAACATGCCCCGGATTTTAGTTCAGGTCCAAACTAGGTGCACAAACAATATTGGGATGAAGTATAGGGTGTATATGAGCTATAGAAACAACCTGGACACCCTCACCCACCAAGGGGCCGGCCACTTCCCTATAAAAACCGGCCTCCTCGGTTTTGGGGATGAATTGGGGCCTCGAACTTGCAGTGGGGTCTCCTATGGTCTCAAATTGGTCCCTGGAGTTGTTTGTTTTTCTCGTAAAAATCCCAGTTCATTCCAGATTTCCCTGCACCCTCAAAGTTGTCACAAACCGACGCGAAAAGTTCTGTTTTTTTCTGTATTTTGGGTTTCAGTTGGGTTGGTCTGGGTTTGCTAACAATTGGGAGGGGTTTAAGGTCACTAATAAGGCTTATTACACCATCTCTACTCAAATCAAACCCTAATTCCCAACTTGAGTTTTCAAAGCTCACTAAACATGGCCAAAACGACATTAAACTTGCAATGAGGCTTAAACACTCGAAATACTACACTAATTGTGAAAGGGTTTACCTCATTTAGCTCCCACGAATTCTCTACAGCGCCAAAATCAAGTTTTTCTTGGTCCAATGGGTAGCTTGTGAGGTTGTGCACAACTTTTGTGAAAAGGGAATGAGGTTTTGGAGAGTTTTTCATGGTGTATTGGGGGGCGGGGGGTTGAAGATGGAGGAGGAGGAGGAAAGGCAGCAGCAGCAGCTGAAAAGAGAGGGAGGGGAATGAGTGTTAGAAATCATGAAGGAATGGCCAAGTCCAAGTCAAGGGTAAACCCTCCCTTTCTCTCTCTCACCCATACCTCATATAATATTCTTCCTTTTCTTTTTCTTTTTTATTTCTCTAATCCATTTTCCTTTTCTCCTCAATAGTAAACCCAAAATAAAAGCCATGCAAAAATGTAACAAGTGTAGAAAAAGAGATGGTGCATGTTTTGCACAAAATACGCTTAAAGCGCGATTAGCGATTTTTAATCGCGATTACCACTAAATTAGCATATAATTAATCATAAAAACTTAAAATTTGCATAATTCACATGAAACAACCTCTTTTAGTAAAATCCAAAATTTTCCCCAATTTATCGGTATTTAATTATACCGAAATATTAAAATATTCATTAAAATTAATTTTAAATTATAAAAATTCCCAAAAATAATATTTTATTTTTCTGAAATGTTACATGTTCATAACATTATCCTCTACTACAAAATTATATCCTTCTTTACTTAATAAAGAAACTGATATAAGATTGTATATTAGAGTCGGAATGTAATAGCATTCGTTCAGAATCAATGTATTACCTTTTGGTAATACAAGATGATATTCGCTAACTGCTTTGGCTGCAACATCTGCACCATTCCCTACTCTTACGGAATGATCACCCCTTCCCAGTTCTCTACCTTTTCTTAGCCCATGCAACATATTGCATATGTGGGATCCCGATCTGATATCTAATACCCAGGACGTAGAGTGAACTGAGAAACAGTTCTCGATAACTAACACACCTGAAGAAAATGCATCAATACGCTTTTTTTTCATTTGGGCGGCGTGAGAATCTGGATATGTTCATATTCGCTGCTCAGTCTTATAACGTTTATAAGAAAGAACGGGACCAACGTTCCCCTGCTAAGTATAACAAGCGGGTTCAGTCAATACATCCATATTTTTATCTTGATTAAGGCCTGACATGGTCGCTACCTGGAGAGAGAGAGAGAGAAGAAAATACTTTATCATGCGCTCTTGCAAGATTAGATTGGTTATTATCTTATCTAATCAGGATGGCTCCCACTGTTTTCATCAAATCTTCCTTCAAACTCTAAAAGGTAAGACTAGCCGGAATTAATTACACCTTACAAGTTCTCCAATCTTTAGGCCAGGCCAATGTTGGTACTTTGAGGGAGGTTCCCCGTGCTTTCACACGGACCTAATTAAAATAAACCTCGTTTTCCCAGAGGCATAACCCCGTAAACACCTTTCTAGACACCTACTTGATTGGCTAATTGTCATGTGTAAAACTCTCCCAGGAGTAACTCTTACTCACAGTGGGTATCAGGATCCAACTATCTCATATAAGGTATGCAATCTCATTGCAAATTTCAACATTTGAAATTCCCCATAATATCTTTTACCCCTAACGTGCTATGACCTTGACGAAAGCCAAACAACCCATAGTCCGCTAGTCAAGTTCAACCCGTGAATTTTCTGATTGAATTAAACCCACCCGCACGACCCTTGACGAAAGCTAAACAACGCCGTACGAATACCCTAATCCAATCGCATATCATGCTACAGATAAGTACTAATCAGCTACCGTACACTACGCCTTGACGAATGCCAAACTACCGTAGCACGAATACTTAATAATACTTATCTGAAATGACGGAGGGCTACGCAGGTTTTTCTGAAAAACCTTTTGCGTAATAAACTTGATATCGTTGTAGAAACTAGTGATTTTGAAAAGGAACGTTTTTTAGGCTTTTGCTAGTTTCGCTAAAGAGGTCACTCCCGGTGAAGGGATCTCGGCTCTTTCCTTATCGAATAAGGTACATGATATTTCACAAAATACCGCTATGCAAAGCAAGAACTATAGAAGCAATCAAAAACAAAACCGAGTGAGTTGTAGCATCTGCTAGTTTCGCTAAAGAGGTCACTCCCGGTGAAGGGATCTCGGCTCTTTCCTTATCGAATAAGGTGCTGGATATTCTACAAGGAATACCGCTATGCAAAGCACAAACTAGAGCTAACCTTTTTGAAAATTGATTCTACAATATCTTTTAGGTTTCTTTTCTTTCATTAATCTTATTAATGAATCCCATCATTTATGCTTCCTAAGTATCACAGAAGAAACAAAAATACAACGTACGCTTATGCCATCCGCATTCGCCATATTGTTCCGTTATGCACCGTTAGCTTACTTAACTAACGGCATACCAGGACGGGACTAGCACAGGTGAAAAACATAAGAAACGTCTACTATATATCTCATATATAATATTTATCCATTCGTCTCAGAATCCACAGTGATCACATCACAGAATATCAGCAGCAGAAGATAACATATGAAATATTGGATATACTAGGAGGTCCGTATTTTATTTTAAGCTTGTATAAAACACAGATTCCACGGTCGCGATGAATAGCCAAACCCACATCTCTAGACCCCTACGAGAGCGGCAAGCAACCCTGCCAATTCTAGGGTTAGGAGACCCGGACTCGACTCCTCGAGTTGGTCTCCCAATGTACTCTAGAACCCGGTTGTTTGTGCTCTCCTCGTTGGGTCTATCCTAATGCGGAAAAGTAAATAATATACAATGGTGACATCATCATCAACCCGGAAGAGTCCCAATAAAAGAATATTATATACAATGAATTTTACATGAATGAAAATAAAAAACGCCCATCTCAAATAAAACCCCCGGTTATTCAAAACACGACGATCCAATATAACATATTACAGCAACACATAACATCACATGTCATCAACGTAAGTAAATATGCGTATCCCAATTGTCGTTGACATATAGCACCGAAACAGGAGATACACTACATATTACACTTACGGTCGCAGAAAAGAAAATGTAAAACTATAACATTTGGAATTCATAATCACCTTAGACATCATAAACCCGAAATATCACATATTACAGATTTCATGACTAACCATATGAATTCCACATATTGTATCACATTACAGAAAGCTAGACGACGTTTAATAATTCGATCGAATCAACGAATTCCCAAAATACTCAGAGAGAGCTCAACACTTGAGCACAGTTAAAGTTAACCAGAGACATACCACAGGACCTACGAACCTACAGCTGAAGGGCTCGACCGAAGCCTCTCAAGTGGCGCCGCGAATCCGCCGCTGTAACAACCTAGTTCACTTATGCCAATTCCAGTTCCCGTATTTATTTATCTGTGGTATTTTATTGATTTATCGTGCTTGGGTGCGAATGGTATTTTATCTGGCATTGCATCTTTTATCATGTAACATTTTAAGTCATGTAAAATAATTTAAAATTGCATTTCATAGCCTGCATTATACTGCTAACCCCGTGGTAGCATCCGCGCATCTTATTCTCGTCCCGTTTAGCAAAACGGACGTGTTTGGATGGCTACGCGCACGTACGTGCATCCGTTCTTGGGGGTATGCATTTTCATTAACTGAGCATTCTTTTTAAAATTTGGAAGTCGTATATATTTTTCGTATTTTAAATCTGAATTTTTAGACCCGACCCGGGCGCGTTTTGGAATATTTTTGTATCCCGCCAAAATTCAAATTAGTAATTATATTATCTTTAAATTAATACGACAGTTTAACTAAAATTTTTATCTCAACTCTTTTAACAAACTAAAATACTTTTTAAAATTATAATCCCTCCTTTCCTATTCACCGGGCCCCACTCAAATCTCTCTCTCTTTCCTTTCCTCTTCCTTTCTCTCCCTCCCATATAAAACCAAATTTATCTCTCCTCACTATTCACACACACTCTCCCTCACCTCTCGATCTTCTTTCTCTCTCCTCTCTCTCTCTCAGAATCTCACCCTCTCTCCTCTCGCTAATTTCTCTCTCTCTTCCTATTATATATTTATCTTTCTTCTTCCTCCCTCTTTTCTTTTCTAAAACCCACGGAACCCAAACCCTACCGCCGCTGCCTCCCCCTCGCTCACCCGACGCCTCCTCTCTTCACTCGACTCCATCGCCTCTCCGTCACCTTCTTCTTGCTCGTCGCCGCCTCCTCATCTCGCAACAACCCAAACCCTAAACCATCACCACCGCAGCCTTCTCAATCCCCGACTCCACCGCCGGTTCCTCCAAACCCAATAAGACCCGAGCCACTTCGAACCCAACACCTATCCCGGCCGCTCCTTCGACTCCTCCTTCAACCGGCGACCATCACCCCATCACAAACTCTGCACCTCGCCGAGACCTCACCAGCATCGGCACCTTAAACCACAGGACCCTCGGCTTCAACCCACAACTGAGATCTTCCCTTCAACCCCAGACCAAGCAACTCAACATCTCCTTCTTTAGCCCATCACCAAACTCATCCTCACAACCCTGCCATTGTCGCCGTTTCTCTCCAGCCGAGTCTTGCTCCCACGCCTCCATCAATCAAGAACCCTAGAACCGATGACTCTACAGCCGAGCCATCACATCAAGCACAGCCATCGCCTCCAGTCCACCTTCTTCTTCCTAACTCCGGCCACTCTATTCGATAGCGCTCACTGTCGCCTTCAAAATCTGCAGCAATCTTTATCGGCTACATCTCTTCCTCGACCTGAGCCTGGAACCCCTCGTAGCAGCAACATCACAGCCCCATAGTCGCGACAGCACCTTGAGCAAACTTGGAAACTCTAAACGAGCTTTAAAGTTTTTGTCTTGCCTTGTTCGGCGTCTCCATGTTTTGTCTTCATTCCGTGATTGATCCATTGAGTTCGCCGGAAGCCGGTCGTGACATCGACGATCCCGACGAGCCAGCGAACGTGCCTTGCTCGTGTGATCACCTTTGTGCGTTGTTTGGATCCGTTCCGTGTATCATGCGCGCAGCGCGACTTTTCGCCGCCGTGAGACGTTCCGTACACACCCGTTTCCCGATCCGTCGAGGCAAGTAAAACTTGCTACATGCTATTTAAATTATTACATACTTATTTAAATACATATTAAACCTGTTGTTTAAATCTAGTGCCCTATATTTCATTTTAACATTACGATGTTCCGTTTATATCATTTTAGTTCTAGATCATGAAAATAAATTTGTTACAATAGTAGATTACATTACAATACATCCATACCAATATTTAAATCACACATTGCTTGAATGTATATCCCATATTACCATTTGATAGTTTTATAATGTTTCGTATACCTATTTGCACCCATCTCTTTTAGAATATAGATATTTGCATTCATAGACCATATTAACACACAACAATGTGATATTAATATTCCATATTTGATAAAGTGTATTTTAATTAGTATTGGAACTATAATTTTAACCCTAATCGATAACTGCGCATCCATGTGTTTGAATTTATACCTATTTGCATACCGCAGTACACTATTCCATTTTATTGTTCCGTTAGTACCCCATACTTGTTTTGTATACCCATGTGATTAGTCGAAAATATTGCATATTTGAGCCGGCAATTTCCTCATCATTTGCATTCATGTAGAAGTGTTCGGTATCCGTATTTCACATATTAGCAAATCTATCACAGATTATCAGATTACATGTATTAGACCTTAAAACCGGCATTTCTAGAGAAATTGACTGCATTGCATGGCATCGCAATATTTCTATATGTCGCAACCCGTGTTTCGAAGTCTGTGCAGGAAAAGGAGAAGCTCGCTCAAATTTACACCGCTCAAAAGATACGCCAACTCACTAACTTCAAATCTGGTATCAATCAAAAGGAGCAATCGCAAATCAATATATCAGAAGAAGCCCTAAAATACAGTACAAAGCATTACCAGAAGAATCAAGGCCCAAGCCTCCAACATGGCCGCGGAACCGCGGCCAGAGCCTGCTTGTGCCGCGGTTCCGCGGCCTTCCTGCCACGTCAGCACTTGATCTTTGTACCATAATGCTTCTCTCAGGGCCCACTGCTCAGAAATGTATCTCAGTTTCCAGAAGACTCCAGGGGTTTCTGCCAGATCAGCAAACAAGGGTTTCCAAGCCTAATTAAACCTAGCTTAAACCCTAAGCTAGCTCCTAACAAACTATCTTCTAGAAGACTCAACAAACTTTTGGAGGGAACTAGCATTTCAAACCTAAACCTAGGGTTTGGGAAGTCTATAAATAGAAGCCTAAACCTAGGGTAAAGAGGATCCCCAATCTAGTATCAAACTAGAGCCATTCTATCTCTTATCTCATCTTCTTCTTCCACAAATCTAGTGAGAGGATTTGTGTGAAACCCTAACCCTAAATTCCAATCAAAAAGCCAAGATCCCGAGTACCCATCAAGCAAGAAGCCTTGCAACCTTTTATGAGCCGAGCCGATCTTCAACGGAGCAAGTGGTCAAAGCCGATCCGCGACTCACGGAGCCGAGCGACGCCAATTCAACAACTTAGATTCTTCCTCTTGTAGTTCTTGAGCGATTGTAATCAAAGTGTTGATATAAATAAAAGGTGATATTCTTTTATCTTGTTTTCTTTAAATTCTTGCATCATGAATCAATCTAAAATTCTAGTTATAATTCTTGTTGTGATGTTTGAGTAATACTCCGCTCGTCGAGGAGTCGAGACGATCAATAGAATGATGTTGTAATATATCTGAAAACGATTCTTGATTCCTACGAGTTTTGTAAACCCTAGCAAGTTCAAGAATCGACGACCCATTTTGTTGCGATGCTTTCTTGATTGATATCGCTCGAAACTGGGAAGTTACGATCGTTTCTTGAAAATTGCTAGAGGCTAGAGTGTGAATGATATCGACGAAAGAACAAGGGTTAAAAGATGAAACCCTAGTTTCATCAAGAAAGCCCTAACTCTCGTCGATCATCATCGATCTAGTATCAATCCTTCGAAGGACAAGAACACGTTATCTTTAGATTACATCACGTCTATCGATCCTATCGATTCCTACGAGCCTCATTTAGATTCTTGACATTTTGGTTGGAAATATTATCGAAACCCAATTCTTGACTGTTTATCAGTTTCTTGATTCTTGATTAAACATCGTGACACCTGAATCATTTGATAAATTCTTGAATCATGTTTTCGTTTATCTTAGCTTAACTTTTCAATTCAAGCATATCATAACACAAACGAATCGTGCAATCCCTGTGGACGATCCGCACTCATTCATGAACTACAATTGACACCGTAGTTTGATTGCGGTCAAATAATTTTTGGTTGTGATTCTATACATTCTAATTACCGACACAAAGAAACTCATTCGCTTTGTTCGAATTACACAAACAAGAATTTCTTAAAAATCAAAATGGTGCCGTTGCCGGGGATCGCGCGCTAATTCATTTCATATTATAGTTTGAATTAAAAGAATTATTCCATTGTTGTTTTTGAGATCAAAATTCGTGCAAACCCTAAACGATTTGCTGTTGTTCATTGCAAGGAAATCTGGAGCTGTTTGGAAATTGAAGAAATTTTTTGGAAAATACCAAAGAGCTGAGGGAGTCTACAGAGACTCTCTGAAGAAATTTAGTGCAGTGTTCTCTTCAAACGACCGCGTTTCCGCGGTGGGAGTGCCCAAGTGCGGCGGTTCCGCGGCTGGGTAGGGGCTTCTCTCTGCCAAATTGCTTCAGGTAACTTCTTACTCTCTCCTCTCTCCTCTTTTAGCTCCAACTAACACTTTGCTGCAGGATTCTTTGCAAATAATCGCAGCGCCGCAAAAGCAAAATTAAATTTATGCGTGATTTTGATTTCTTGATTGTTTGCATTCTAATACGGAATTTAAGGGGCACGGCCAAATCCAAATTAGGTGGGGATTTCATTACCCTTCCTAGGCCCCGAAAATCGCAAAACTTGCATCCGCATTACCCTCATTAACTAAAAGAAATCTAGAGAAGACTCTAAGGACTGTCGCGCTCAATTAGGACAAGAGAAGGCCGTGGGTAATTCATTGCTTATCCGCGTTTTCTTGTGGTGCCTAAGGCGAGTGTGTCTAAGGCTAGTGGTTTTTAATTAGGCCTACTACTTACGTAGTGGAATACCTTCCCACTTACCTGGCACTTATCCGGCCACAGGGGGACAAAGAGGTAGTGGAGGATTCTATCCTGCGACTTGTCTTTTGGCAGTTAGGAGCGGTCTAGAGCCGGACCTAGGTGACCACTAGATTCTAGGGTTTGTGTGCTGCATTTGTTTTGTCGCATCATTTTTTCAAAAATCCGTCCCTTTTTCAAAAGCAAACACCGCATTCATTACCCCTAATTATAAGTCAACGCTGCCACTTGTACTAACCCATTTTAGTGCAAGATAGGCTGGACACGGGATTCTAGTGCTCGTTTAGTCCGCGTACCCTTTATCGACTCCGAAGTCGATATTTCTCCATTTACCTTTTCTTTACCCACTACCACACCCACACCGATGGATCCGAATCCATCAAACTTCTTTAACCCTAATCTGCCGCCGTCCGTTGGTGCACAGAATCCACCCCGCATCTCTCTCCAGGAGAGGTGCTACCCTATTCGAGGTCCTCTTTCGACCTGCTTATCCACACCACCAGCCAATGGGGATAACTTTGAGATTAAGCCCCAGTATATCAATCTTTTACCCAAATTCCACGGACTCGAGACTGAGGACGCTTACGTTTTCATTACCAAATTTGAAAACGTATGCGCAATGATGGGTACGTCACAACTTTCAGTGGATGCGATGCGTCTACGACTTCTTCCATTTACTTTGTACGATATAGCCGAGAAGTGGCTATATAACACTACCGCACACTCTATTACGAATTGGGAAGAATTCGTCGCTGCATTCCTTAAGAAATTTTACCCAATCCAAAAGACAGCTCGAATCCGTAGCGAACTGAATCAATTTTCCCAGTTCCCTGCTGAACCATTTTCAAAATGCTTTGAACGTTTCAAGGATCTATTGGTTCAGTGTCCTCATCACGGCATCCCGAGATGGGAATTATGCCGAATCATTTATGAGGGCATTAACCCAAGCACTAAACAGAGCCTTGAAAATATGTGTCAAGGTACTTTTATGACCAAAGATGATGGGGAAGCTTGGAAGTACTTAGAAGAGTTCGCTGAAAAATCACTACAGTGGGAGAGTGGAACCCAACCATTGAATAGGGGTGGCGTACACCAAATAGATGTGTCCATAGGTGTTCGAGCTGAAATGGCAGCAATGCAAAAGAAGCTCGACGCTATGGAACACAAATTTGCAGCAGCCTCCCTAAACCCAGTGTCACTCCCCAAAACTGTTTGTGGGTGCTGTTCTGATCCGTCTCATTTAACGGAAGAATGTCCATTAAAATCTGCGTTTCAAGGTCACGAGCATTCTAATGCCGCATTTCAAAGACCTCGAAACGATCCATATTCTTCCACGTACAATCAGGGTTGGAGGAATCACCCGAATTTTGCTTGGAACCAAAACCAATCTCAAAACACGGTTCCAAACACGAATCAATTTCAAAGGGTTCTTCCTCCACCACAACAGCAACCCCTTCAACTCACTCAGCACCCCTATCAGTCACAAAATTTCCAAAACCAGGGCAACACTCCTACACAGTCTAATCCTATGCAGTCCTGTTCTGACGAGTTCTCTCAATTCACTCAAACCATGAAATCACTTTTGTCAAATTTCATAGAGGTTTTGGCTGAGGTTAGATCTTCCGTTGGTGAGATAAAGAAAAACTCAGCGTCCCAAGCCGAGAGTATCAGAACGATGGAAGCTGAAATCGCACGACTTAAAGCCGAAATGAGTGCGAGAGAAAAAGGGAAACTTCCCTCTCAACCCCTACAGAATCCTGGGCATTACAATGTAAATGCCGTCACAACGTTGAGATCGGGAAGAGTGCTGAACAATCATGTCGGGGAAGGTATTGATGATACTGAAAATCATATCAACACCCCGGCTGAGACCTTTCCACACACACACACTTCTCCTTCTGATCCTTCTTCTTCTACCACACCACTTTCTCGCGAGCCTATTCTCCATTTCCCACTAGGCTCGACACCTTCTCCCAACCCTTATAGTTCTCCACAGACGGTCCCCACACCTCTTTTGGGACCACGTCTACCCCCTCTTCCTTCTCCTGTGATGGACCCTGCGCTTATTGCGAAAGCTCCTTACCCGAACCGGTTAAGGGCAAATAGAACGAGTCCTCATATGGAGAAAATAATGGAAATGTTCAAACAGGTTAACATCAATATCCCTCTCCTAGATGCGATTCAGCAAGTCCCCGCTTATGCGAAAATTCTTAAGGACTTGTGCACTAGGAAGAGGAAGACTCAAGTGCCGAAGAAGGTCTTCATGTCTAATAATATCAGCACTGCTTTTATACCCCAGCTTCCAAAGAAAAGAAAGGACCCAGGTTGTCCTACAATATCGATTTCGATTGGGGGTAAAAACATAAATCGTGCTCTTTTAGACCTTGGCGCAAGTGTTAACCTGCTCCCTTATTCTGTCTATGAGCAATTAGGGATTGGAGAGCTGAAACCTGCTCATTGCACTCTCCAGATGGCAGACCGATCTATCACCAAACCAAGGGGTGAATTAGAGGATGTACTAATAAAGGTCGGGGAATATGTTTTCCCTGTAGACTTCATTGTGCTCGACACACATCCTGTAGCAAACCCCCGGGGCCAAATTCCGGTGATTCTAGGTCGTCCTTTCCTTGCCACTTCCAACGCTGTTATAAACTGTAGAAACGGTTCAATGAACTTATCATTTGGAAATATGACCATTGAACTAAATATCTACAAAGTTGGAAGTCAGCCATCAGAACCCTCTGCTCATATTTTAGATGTGTGCTCTGTCCATGAGATCGCTCCCGATAGTTGTGGAGCTGAGGATCTGTGCTTTACTGATCTCGATGACATTACCACATCTCTGTTTGATTTCACACATGATCTTAGTGAGGACACTTTCTCTACATTTGAGTCCCGCACTTCTGACTTTTCTCCACCCGAGTCTGTATCTTTCACAGGTTCTGAGCTTCTTTGTAAATCCAAAAATCATTCAATGATCCCTCCTTCTATCATTTCTCCGCCTGAGTTAGATCTCAAAATTTTACCTTCTCACCTGAAATATGCATATCTAGGTGAGAATGAGTCTTTACCAGTTATCATATCCGCTTCTCTTGCATCAGAGCAAGAGAATGCCCTTTTATCGGTATTGAGATCTAACAAAGAGGCGTTTGGTTGGAGTATGGCGGACATCAAAGGGATTAGTCCCTTGATAGTTGAACATCATATACATGTGATGGATGATGCCAGACCGACCCGAGAACCACAGAGACGGTTGAATCCCGTCATGAAGGAAGCGGTCATGAAAGAGATCGTCAAATGCTTAGATAATGGTATTATATACCCCATCTCCGATAGCCAGTGGGTGAGTCCTATACATGTCGTTTCTAAGAAATCCGGCATCACAGTTATAACCAATGAGGCAAATGAGTTGATTCAGACACGCGCCCAAACTGGGTGGCGTGTATGTATTGATTATAGAAAACTCAATGCTGCCACGAGGAAAGACCACTTTCCTCTACCATTCATTGATTAGATGCTGGAACGCTTAGCAGGACGAGAATATTATTGTTTTATGGACGGATACTCAGGCTACAATCAGGTCCCCATCGCCAAAAAGGATCAAGATAAAACCACTTTTACTTGTCCTTTTGGTACCTTTGCTTACAGTCGCATGCCCTTTGGGTTATGCAATGCTCCCGTTACCTTTCAGCGGTGTATGATGGGGATATTCTCTGATATGGTAGAGAATTTTCTGGAGATCTTTATGGATGACTTCTCGATTTTGGGAGACTCTTTTTCTGATTGCCTTGCGAATCTTGACGCTGTTCTTACTCGTTGCAAAGAGAAGAACTTGACTTTGAACTGGGAAAAATGCCATTTTATGGTCCAAGAAGGAATAGTACTTGGACATGTCATTTCACAGAAAGGCATTGATTTTGACAGAGCTAAAATAGATGTCATTCAAAACCTCCCTCATCCCAAAAGCGTCAAAGATATTCGATCTTTCCTTGGCCATGCGGGCTTTTATAGGAGATTCATTAAGGACTTTAGCAAAATTGCTAGACCTTTAACTCTTCTCCTGGCCAAGGATACGACCTTCCATTTTGACTCGGACTGCGAGACAGCTTTCGATTCACTTAAGCACTCACTCACTTCAGCCCCCGTTTTATCATCACCAAATTGGGACTACCCCTTTGAGCTGATGTGTGACGCATCTGATTTTGCAGTAGGTGCAGTCTTAGGACAGCCCATCGAAAAGATGCCACACGTGATTTACTATGCAAGTAAGACCCTGAATGATGCGCAAATCAATTATACAACCACAGAAAAAGAACTCTTAGCGGTTGTATTTGCATTAGAAAAATTCAGGCCTTACTTAATTGGCTCACCTATAGTTGTGTATACTGACCATTCCGCTTTAAAACATCTTCTGGCGAAGAAAGATGCAAAAGGTCGACTAATACGTTAGATCCTACTGTTACAAGAATTTGATCTTGTTATCAAAGATAAGAAAGGATGTGAAAACGTAGTAGCTGACCATCTTTCACGCATCATTTCTTCCCCTGTGACCCTGCCGATCAATGATTCATTCCCTGATGAACAACTCTTGAGCATATCTGCTGAACCATGGTTCAGGGATATTGTGAACTATCATGCCACGGGACTAATACCGAGCGATTGGTCAAAACAGGACAAATATCGTTTTCTTTCCCAAGTAAAACACTTTTACTGGGACGAGCCCTATTTGTTTAAATATTGTCCTGATCAGATCATTCGCCGGTGTGTCCCGAATGAAGAGTTCAAGAGTGTTCTTTCATTTTGTCATGATCAGGCCTGTGGGGGTCACTTTGGTCTTAGAAAGACAGCGGAAAAGGTTTTGCAATGTGGATTTTATTGGCCAACCTTATTCAAGGACCCATTTGAGTATTGCAAAACCTGTACACAATGTCAGTATACGGGTAGAATATCCCAGAGGAATGAAATGCCTCAGCAACCCATCTTGGTTGTTGAAATATTCGATGTTTGGAGCATTGATTTTATGGGTCCTTTTCCCAACTCCTTTGGGAATTTGTACATATTGCTGGCGGTTGATTATGTCTCCAAGTGGGTAGAAGCCATTCCATGTCGCACTAATGACAAGAAAGTTGTCATTAAGTTCTTGAAAGAGAATATCTTCTCGCGATTTGGACACCCACGCGCTATTATTAGCGATAATGGGACACATTTCTGCAACAGGTCTTTTGAGACTCTGATGCGAAAATACTCAATCAACCACCGACTTTCTACACCCTATCATCCCCAAACAAGCGGGCAGGCTGAAATCTCAAACAGACAAATCAAACTTATCCTGGAGAAGACTGTTGCTAAAAATAGAAAAGACCGGTCGACCAAATTGACGGATGCTCTTTGGGCATTTAGGACTGCATATAAGACCGACCTAGGAATGTCTCCATATAGGATAGTGTTTGGAAAAGCATGTCATTTACCCGTCGAGATAGAACATAAAGCATTGTGGGCTATAAAGGAAATAAATTTTGATCTGAACCTTGCTTGCAACTTTCGGAAGCTGCAACTTAATGAGCTAAGCGAACTCCGCGATGAAGCTTATGATAACGCTGTAATCACAAAGAATAGGACTAAGGTTTTTCACGATAAAAACATTTTGAGGAAAACATTTTCACCTGGTCAACAAGTCCTTCTTTATGATTCACGATTACACCTTCACGCGGGTAAGCTCCGATCTCGATGGAAGGGACCTTTTGTTGTGCGGTCTGTATACCCGTACGGGGCAGTAGAAGTAGAAAATGTAAAAAACGGCACCTTTTTCAAAGTGAATGGACATAGACTAAAGCCGTATTTTTCCACTGACCCCACGGAGGAGCTCTTGTTCTTACAAGAGCCAGTTTATTTGGATTAAAATTCCTCCGTCTCACCTTCATGTCCAGTATATCATTGCATCATTTTTTGAATGAAGGTGAGTGAAAAGAGTAAGTTTGGGGGAAGTTCTTCACTTATATATTTTGCCCCCACTAATAATTCCCTCCAGGCTTACAGTTTTGTAGGTATAGCATTTGGCAACAGTGAGGACACTGTTGAAAACAAGTTTGGGGGAGGTTTGTGCTTATTTTTGCATCATTTGCATATCATCTGCATAAGCACAAAACATTTCTTTAAAAATCTATAAAAATTGAAAAATTTTCAAAACCCATAAAAATTTAAAAAAAATTTCAAGTATAAAAATAATTTTAATATTTACACTTTTTTGTATATAAATAAGATAATGAAAGTTTAGATAGTGAAAAGTTACATCCATGAGATTAGAAAAATTTAAGAAAACTAAGAAAATTAGAAGTTTTCTTATACGAACTAGTAATAAGTAGTTATGAGCCGTTGTCCCAAGGGTTAGTAAGATGAAGGACGTCACTAATCTGAGGATAAAAATAAGTCTGAAAAATAGTTTCTATTCTGGAAGCCAAACATTTTGAACGTTGCTACCCTGCTATTCGCACTTACACACGTCTTGAAGCCTGGGATAGTAGAAGATACCTTGAAATGCTCTTGTCTTAAAGCCAATGTATGAAGGAAATAAAAAGAAAAGTGAATAAAATATATAAAGTGGTGAGAAAAATGGACACTGGTTTTGTTATCACCAAGGGCAATAAAAATGTATAGCAAGGGTGTTTCTTCACCTAGTGCCCTAAGGCCAACTGGTCTGGGAGTCACTGATATGCCTGAGGTGGTGCAAGACGAGGAAAATACACCAAATAAGCAAGCACATGAGTAATCGGTCGGTTAGTACCTCAAGAAGTATTAATGGTCGCATGAAAGTGTGTGAGCAATCTCATCTAAATATTCATTAATTAAAAAGTACTGAGGCTGATGGGCAAGAGTATGATAGCTTGAATTGAATTCTCCGGGTGTAGGGATGTCTTTACACACACGCAGGGTGATATGATCGATGTTTGGAATACAGATAGGAATGAAAAATAAGACGATGTTTTATTGAGGGAGGACGTGATTTCTAACATTTTTCATGACCATTAAGATAGGGCTCATGACAACCGAAAAGCTAGCTTAGTTGGAAACCCTAATTTTCAAGGCTTTTCTTTTACAATTCTTTTCTTTAAATGTAATATTCATGATCTTCCTTTTATTATTGGATTTTGTGGGTGCAATCCGCTGAAAACCCTCAGGAGACAACACTCCTCCTACTAGGGACACCTAGAGGTTTAAAGGCTTGTTGCACGTGCTCAGTGCAATCGTGTTGCCTACGAAAGTGTGCTAGTTAGTTTTTCTCTTTCTTTATTTTCTCCTTCTCTTTTTAATAAAACATTCGCTCGAGACGATCGAAATTAAGTTTGGGGGAATTTGATTAGTCGAAAATATTGCATATTTGAGCCGGCAATTTCCTCATCATTTGCATTCATGTAGAAGTGTTCGGTATCCGTATTTCACATATTAGCAAATCTATCACAGATTATCAGATTACATGTATTAGACCTTAAAACCGGCATTTCTAGGGAAATTGACTGCATTGCATGGCATCGCAATATTTCTATATGTCGCAACCCGTGTTTCGAAGTCTGTGCAGGAAAAGGAGAAGCTCGCTCAAATTTACACCGCTCAAAAGATACGCCAACTCACTAACTTCAAATCTGGTATTAATCAAAAGGAGCAATCGCAAATCAATATATCAGAAGAAGCCCTAAAATACAGTACAAAGCATTACCAGAAGAATCAAGGCCCAAGCCTCCAACATGGCCGCGGAACCGTGGCCAGAGCCTGCTTGTGCCGCGGTTCCGCGGCCTTCCTGCCACGTCAGCACTTGATCTTTGTACCATAATGCTTCTCTCAGGGCCCACTGCTCAGAAATGTATCTCAGTTTCCAGAAGACTCCAGGGGTTTCTGCCAGATCAGCAAACAAGGGTTTCCAAGCCTAATTAAACCTAGCTTAAACCCTAAGCTAGCTCCTAACAAACTATCTTCTAGAAGACTCAACAAACTTTTGGAGGGAACTACCATTTCAAACCTAAACCTAGGGTTTGGGAAGTCTATAAATAGAAGCCTAAACCTAGGGTAAAGAGGATCCCCAATCTAGTATCAAACTAGAGCCATTCTATCTCTTATCTCATCTTCTTCTTCCACAAATCTAGTGAGAGGATTTGTGTGAAACCCTAACCCTAAATTCCAATCAAAAAGCCAAGATCCCGAGTACCCATCAAGCAAGAAGCCTTGCAACCTTTTATGAGCCGAGCCGATCTTCAACGGAGCAAGTGGTCAAAGCCGATCCGCGACTCACGGAGCCGAGCGACGCCAATTCAACAACTTAGATTCTTCCTCTTGTAGTTCTTGAGCGATTGTAATCAAAGTGTTGATATAAATAAAAGGTGATATTCTTTTATCTTGTTTTCTTTAAATTCTTGCATCATGAATCAATCTAAAATTCTAGTTATAATTCTTGTTGTGATGTTTGAGTAATACTCCGCTCGTCGAGGAGTCGAGACGATCAATAGAATGATGTTGTAATATATCTGAAAACGATTCTTGATTCCTACGAGTTTTGTAAACCCTAGCAAGTTCAAGAATCGACGACCCATTTTGTTGCGATGCTTTCTTGATTGATATCGCTCGAAACTGGGAAGTTACGATCGTTTCTTGAAAATTGCTAGAGGCTAGAGTGTGAATGATATCGACGAAAGAACAAGGGTTAAAAGATGAAACCCTGGTTTCATCAAGAAAGCCCTAACTCTCGTCGATCATCATCGATCTAGTATCAATCCTTCGAAGGACAAGAACACGTTATCTTTAGATTACATCACGTCTATCGATCCTATCGATTCCTACGAGCCTCATTTAGATTCTTGACATTTTGGTTGGAAATATTATCGAAACCCAATTCTTGACTGTTTATCAGTTTCTTGATTCTTGATTAAACATCGTGACACCTGAATCATTTGATAAATTCTTGAATCATGTTTTCGTTTATCTTAGCTTAACTTTTCAATTCAAGCATATCATAACACAAACGAATCGTGCAATCCCTGTGGACGATCCGCACTCATTCATGAACTACAATTGACACCGTAGTTTGATTGCGGTCAAATAATTTTTGGTTATGATTCTATACATTCTAATTACCGACACAAAGAAACTCATTCGCTTTGTTCGAATTACACAAACAAGAATTTCTTAAAAATCACCATGCTTAGTATAGTGTGATTTTGAGCACCCACGTGATATTTGTGCACCCCTGACATGACTTGATATACTATTACTGGATACTACTTGATACCGTGCACTTCTTGACATGATTGGATTTATATACACTACCTGACTCGACCTGATGTATCATAGCTTGACCTGTTACCTGATTTTGTTACTAATGCCAACAATATTGACCTGTTGTCTCTACTGACATTTCCTGTTGTCTATTCCGACAAACCTGTACCTGCTTGATCCCGTGTTGGCATTAGCTCCAGATTTATCAATACCTGACTTGAACACATAACCTGGGGGTATGGGGAAATCAATGATGAACCTGACTTGTAACTTGACAGTTCGATACCTTTACTGATCAGTCTTATGGGCTAGGCCAGCCCCGGGGTGATGCTGCTGACATCATTCATCGTTACATACTACCTTTTACTGCCTAGCAGCACGTCTCGGATTCAGCCCGAGAATCTTCACCGTAGTCCCGGGCACGCACGGGATACTATTGAGTTACATCGATGATGCATCAAATTGAT
This sequence comes from Agapanthus africanus, assembly GCA_030015575.1. NCBI lineage: Eukaryota > Viridiplantae > Streptophyta > Magnoliopsida > Asparagales > Amaryllidaceae > Agapanthus > Agapanthus africanus. The sequence continues at coordinate 574,256,271 of CM057346.1, read as the reverse complement.
TTCAAAGACTTGAGAGTAGTTAACCCAGTAGACCAGTTTAGATTACTCACTGCATATCACCTGTGCCTTACCCTTCACTGTCCTTGTTTATGTTACTGCTATACCTTTATTACCGTTCATACTCGTGCCTGCATGTCTTGTTACCCCCTGATTATATTATTATTGATGTTATGACGCACTGACGTCTGGGTTTTGCATGGCCCAGATCCTCTACCTTTGTCGCAGGCTGATCAGGAGTACTGCCGCTGTTAGACCGAGAAGTGAGGATCCTGTTGATATCCAGTTTTACTTTCCAGGTGTTTTATTTATTGGATCTTTTGCTTCCGCATATTATATTATTTTTTGACTCATTTATTCTGGCTCATGGACATGTACTAGATAGTTTAGTTTACTTTCCTGTTCTTGATATCTCTACAGCCGTAATGTGACAGTGGAGGGATTTTTCCTATCCACGGGTAGCATGGTTGGCTCTGTCACGTGCCTATCTTAGCGCACTCTGGGAAGCGGGGCATGACAGGGTTTGTTTGGTATCAGAGCCATAGGATATAGGTTAATCGGGTTTGATTCTTTTTGTAGTTGGGTATTGGACCCAATACACGAATCAGAATACCCGTAATTAGGAGCATGTCCTGCCGCATTGATATCATGATTCTTGAATCATATCTTTATCTTTATCCTTTTCCTTGACGAAATGCAAACCACTTTGTATCTCGGCTTGGAACCTTTGGTTCTCTATTGTTTCTCTCTGTTCCTTTGATTCTGATACTAGGATTTGGGCGACTTGAATAGAGTTATGTGATTGTAACTATGAACTGCAGCATGATTACAATGCGGTACTCTATTTAAGTAACTTGTAGTCCTGGTCTTGTTTCATTTCCTTGTTTCATGGTCGTTCTATTACCTTGGTTCTCTCCGTTTCATTGCTTATCAGTTTATGTTTTGCAGATTTCTTGGAGATTGATACAGGCAGCTATGAAGTTGTCTTGGAAATTGATGGTCTCACTTTCCACGCTCATATTGATTGTAGGGAAAGGAAAGTGATTTTCCAGATTCCCGGACATCCGGAGTTTGTTTTGCTGGAGTTAGCAGTTCTGTCGGGCTAGTCGAGTTTAGGGCTAGGCCGACAAGCAATGTTCTTTCGTCAATGGAAGTTGATAGGGAGGAAGCGCCAGCTGTTGTTCAAGATTTCATGGACGTGTTCGAAGACATCTTGGGTTTACCGCCAAAACGAAATGGGGAGTTCGCGATTGATCTTGTTCCTGGTGCAGCGCCAGTCTCAAAGGCGTACTATCTAATGGCGCCAGTGGAATTGGAAGAAGTCAAGAAGCAGGTTGCTGAATTACTTGAGAAGGGTTGGATTCGCAGCAACAATTCACCTTGGAGAGTTCCAGTTCTTCTAGTAAAGAAGAAAGATGGCACAATGAGGATGTGCATCGATTATCGAGAATTAAACCGGGTGACTATTAAGAACAAGTACCCGATCCCTCACATTGGTGAATTATTCGAGCAGCTTAGGGCGCGAGGGTATTCTCGAAGCTAGATTTGCGATCCGGATATCATCAGGTCGGAGTTAAATCAGAAGATATTTGCAAGACTGCGTTCCGAACTCGGTATGGACATTACGAGTATTTAGTGATGCCCTTCGTAGTAACGGATGCACCGACAATATTTATGGACTTGATGAACCGAATCTTTTCACCATTCTTGGACCAGTTTATAGTGGTGTTCATTGATGATATTCTGGTCTACTCGAAGAGTATTGAAGAGCATACAAAACACTTGAAGATCGCACTGCAGACGTTGAGACAAGAAAAATTGTATGCAAAGATGAGCAAGTGCGAGTTTTGGCTTGAAGAAGTGAAGTTTTTGGGGCATGTCGTAGCTGGAGATGGAATCGCCGTTTATCCAGGGAAGATTGCAGCAGTTCAAGATTGACCAATTCCGAAGAACGTTGTAGAGATCAGAAGTTTTCTTGGACTTGCAGGATACTACAGAAGGTTCATGGAGAATTCTGCTCGTTTGGCTGAGTCTTTGACCAAGCTTACGCGCAAGGAAGTACCATTTGTGTGGACGAATAAGTGTGCGTCAGCTTTTGAGGCGTTGAAGCAGAGATTGATAACCGCACCTGTTTTAACCGTACCAGACAGTTCCGAAGGATTGGTGATTCACATCAACGCATCTGGGAAAGGATTGGGATGTGTTTTGATGCAGCATGGGAAGGTTGTAGCTTACGCGTCGAGACAGTTGAAGACCCATGAGAAGAATTACCCAACTCATGACTTGGAGCTAGCAGCTATGATCCTCGCTTTGAAGATTTGGAAACACTATTTATTGGGCGAAAGGGTCGAAGTATTCACTTATCATAAAAGCCTAAAGTATGTGTTCACGCAGAAAGAGCTTAATATGAGGCAGCGTAGATGGTTGGAGCTGATGGCTGACTACGATCTTGATCTTAAGTACCATCCGGGGAAAGTTAATGTTGTGCCGGATGCGCTTAGTCGGTTGCCAGCAATTCAGATGTTGACTGCACAGAACGAGCTTATGGAAGACTTTCAGAGATTCGAGTTGGAGATCGTGCTACCGCATTCTTCAGGACAGTTGATGCAACTGCAAGTACAGTCGTCATTAATCGAGAGTATTAAAGCAGCGCAGTCGAAGGACCCAACATTGCAAAGGTTTCGAGAACAGGTTGAAGCTGGACTTCGAACGGACTTGTTAATTCATGAAGATGGTCCGTTGCGATATGGTAGCCGTTTGTGTGTGCCAAAAGGAGATATTCGCGAAGAAGTTATGAAGGAGGCACACAGTTCCGCGTATTCCGTACATCTAGGAGGCATGAAGATGTACCGTGATCTACGACAGCATTTCTGGTGGGAAGGCATAAAAAGGGAGATTGCTCGCTTTGTAGCAAAGTGCTTGGTGTGTCGGCAAGTTAAGGCCGAACATCAAAGGGTTGCTGGTTTATTGCAACCACTTCCGATTCCTCAATGGAAGTGGGAACGTATAACCATGGATTTCGTGACGGCTTTACCGCGGAAGTCCAAAGGGCAACAATGCAGTTTGGGTGATTATTGATCGATTGACCAAGGCAACTCATTTCATCCCATTTCGAGTTGGTCAATCAACGGAAGCTTTGGCATATCGGTACATGCAGGAGATTATAAGATTGCATGGCGTACCGGTGAGCATCGTGTCCGACCGTGACACTCATTTCTTATCACACTTCTGGAGAAGCTTACAAGAAAGTTTGGGGACTCGATTAAATTTAGCACCGCTTATCATCCTCAGATAGATGGCCAGTCGGAGAGAATGATCCAAACTCTTGAAGACATGCTGAGAGCTTGCATGTTCGATTTCAAAGGTTCATGGGAGGATCATCTACACTTGGTAGAGTTTTCTTACAATAACAGTTTCCAGGCGACTATTCAGATAGCTCCATTCGAAACTTTATATGGTCGCAAGTGTCGTTCACCTGTTTGTTGGGACAATATTGGAGAATGAAGATTGTTGGGACCGGATTTAATCGTGCAAACAGTTAAGAAGGTTAACACTATCCGGAATCATATGAAAGCAGCACAAGACCGACAAAAGAGTTGGGAAGATAAATCGAGAAGGCCTCTAGAGTTCGCCGTTGGTGATTTGGTATTCTTCAAGATATTACCGACTAGAGGGGTGATTCGTTTCGGAAGTCGAGGAAAGCTTAGTCCTCGATTCGTTGGACCTTTTGAGATTCTGGAGCATGTTGGAGAAGTAGCATATCGATTGGCGTTTCCGCAATCTTTGGCGAATGTTCATGACGTGTTTCACGTATCTCCACTCCGTAAGTATGTTCGAGATGTAAAACACGTGCTGGATCATTCAGAGCTTACTGTACGTGAAGATTTGACTTTTGAGGAGCGACCGATGTCGATTGTGGATCGAAAAGAAAATGTCCTTAAGAACAAGGTTATCCCTCTTGTGCTTGTTTCTTGGGGAAACCGCTCACATGGAGAATCAACTCGGGAACGAGAAGATGAAATCCGGCAGAAGTTTCCACATCTTTTCTTGTAGTTTGTTGATTGTTTATCCTTTCTTGTTCTTGGAATTTCGAGGACGAAATTCTTTTTGTTGTTGGGTATAATGTAACAATCTAGTTCACTTATGCCAATTCCAGTTCCCGTATTTATTTATCTGTGGTATTTTATTGATTTATCGTGTTTGGGTGCGAATGGTATTTTATCTGGTATTGCATCTTTTATCATGTAACATTTTAAGTCATGTAAAATAATTTAAAATTGTATTTCATAGCCTGCATGATACCCCTAATCCCGTGGTAGCATCCGCACATCTTGTTCTCATCCCGTTTAGTGAAACGGACGTGTTTGGATTGCTACGCGCACTTACGTGCATCCGTTCTTGGTGGTATGCATTTTCATTAACTGAGCATTCTTTTTAAATTTTGGAAGTCGCATATATTTTTCGTATTTTAAATCTGAATTTTTAGACCCGACCCGGGCGCGTTTTGGAATATTTTTGTATCCCGCCAAAATTCAAATTTTATTAATTATATTATCTTTAAATTAATACGAAAGTTTAACTAAATATTTTATCTCAACTCTTTTAACAAACTAAAATATTTTTTAAAATTATAATCCCTCCTTTCCTATTCACCGGGCCCCACTCAAATCTCTCTCTTTCCTTTCCTCTTCCTTTCTCTCTCTCCCATATAAAACCAAATTTATCTTTCCTTACTATTCACACACACACTCTCTCTCACCTCTCGATCTTCTTTCTCTCTCCTCTCTCTCTCTCCTCTCGCTAATTTCTCTCTCTTCCAATTATATATTTATCTTTCTTCTTCCTCTCTCTTTTCTTTTCTAAAACCCACGGAACCCAAACCCTACCGCCGCTGCCTCCCCCTCGCTCACTCGACGCCTCCTCTCTTCACTCGACTCCATCGCCTCTCCGTCACCTTCTTCTTGCTCGTCGCCGCCTCCTCATCTCGTAACAACCCAAACCCTAAACCATCACCACCGCAGCCTTCTCAATCCCCGACTCCACCACCGGTTCCTCCAAACCCAACAAGACCCGAGCCACTTCGACCAACACCTATCCCGGCCGCTCCTTCGACTCCTCCTTCAACCGGCGACCATCACCCATCTCAAACTCTGCACCTCGCCGAGACCTCACCAGCATCGGCACCTTAAACCACAGGACCCTCGGCTTCAACCCACAACTGAGATCTTCCCTTCAACCCCACACCAAACAACTCAACATCTCCTTCTTCAGCCCATCACCAAACTCATCCTCACAACCCTGCCATTGTCGCCGTTTCTCTCCAGCCGAGTCTTTCTCCCATGCCTCCATCAATCAAGAACCCTAGCACCGATGACTCTACAGCCGAGCCATCACATCAAGCACAGCCGTCGCCTCCAGTCCACCTTCTTCTTCCTAACTCCGGCCACCCTATTCGATAGCGCTCACTGTCGCCTTCAAAATCTGCAGCAATCTTTATCGGCTATATCTCTTCCTCGACCTGAGCCTGGAACCCCTCGTAGCAGCAACATCGCAGCCCCATAGTCGCAACAGCACCTTGAGCAAACTTGGAAACTCTAAACGAGCTTTAAAGTTTCTGTCTTGCCTTGTTCGGCGTCTCCATGTTTTATCTTCATTCCGTGATTGATCCATTGAGTTCGCCGGAAGTCGGTCGTGACGTCGACGATCCCGACGAGCCAGCGAACGTGCCTTGCTCATGTGATCACCTTTGTGCGTTGTTTGGATCCGTTCCGTGTACCGTGCGCGCAGCGCGACTTTTCGCCGCTATGAGACATTCCGTACACACCCGTTTCCCGATCCGTCGAGGCAAGTAAAACTTGCTACATGCTATTTAAATTATTACATACTTATTTAAATACATATTAAACCTGTTGTTTAAATCTAGTGCCCTATATTTCATTTTAACATTACGATGTTCCGTTTATATCATTTTAGTTCTAGATCATGAAAATAATTTTGTTACAATAGTAGATTACATTACAATACATCCATACCAATATTTAAATCACACATTGCTTGAATGTATATCCCATATTACCATTTGATAGTTTTATAATGTTTCGTATACCTATTTGCACCCATCTCTTTTAGAATATAGATATTTGCATTCATAGACCATATTAATACACAACAATGTGATATTAATATTCCTTATTTGATAAAGTGTATTTTAATTAGTATTGGAACTATAATTTTAACCCTAATCGATAACTGTGCATCCATGTGTTTGAATTTATACCTATTTGCATACCGCAGTACACTATTCCATTTTATTGTTCCATTAGTACCCCATACTTGTTTTGTATACCCATGCTTAGTATAGTGTGATTTTGAGCACCCACGTGACATTTGTGCACCCCCTGACATGACTTGATATACTATTACTGTATACTACTTGATACCGTGCACTTTTTGACATGATTGGATTTATATACACTACCTGACTCGACCTGATGTACCATAACTTGACCTGTTACCTGATTTTGTTACTAATGCCAATAATCTTGACCTGTTGTCCCTACTGACATTTCCTGTTGTCTATTCCGACAAACCTGTACCTGCTTGATCCCGTGTTGGCATTAGCTCCAGATTTATCAACACCTGACTTGAACACATAACCTGGGGGTATGGGGAAATCAATGATGAAACCTGACTTGTAACTCGACAGTTCGATACCTTTACTGATCAGTCTTACGGGCTAAGCCAGCCCTGGGGTGATGCTGCTGACATCACTCATCATTACATACTACCTTTTATTGCCTAGCGGCACGTCTCGGATTCAGCCCGAGAATCTTCACCGTGGTCCCGGGCACGCACGGGATACTATTGAGTTATATCGATGATTCATCAAATTGATTTAAAGACTTGAGAGTAGTTAACCCAGTAGACCAGTTTAGATTACTCACTGCACATCACCTGTGCCTTACCCTTCACTGTCCTTGTTTATGTTACTGCTATACCTTTATTACCGTTCATACTCGTGCCTGCATGTCTTGTTACCCCCTGATTATATTATTGTTGATATTATGACGCATTGACGTCTGGGTTTTGCATGGCCCAGATCCTCTACCTTTGTCGTAGGCTGATCAGGAGTACTGCCGCTGTTAGACCCAGCAGTGAGGATCCTGTTGGTATCCAGTTTTTCTTTTCAGGTGTTTTATTTATTGGATCTTTTGCTTCCGCATATTATATTATTTCTTGACTCATTTATTCTGGCTCATGGACATGTACTAGATAGTTTAGTTTACTTTTATGTTCTTGATATCTCTACAGCCGTAATGTGACTGTGGAGGGATTTTTCCTATCCACAGGTAGCATGGTTGGCTCTGTCACGTGCCTATCTTAGCGCACTCTGGGAAGCGGGGCGTGACAGCTGCCAAAACCAAGTTTTGGCCGTGGATCTGCGGTCACTTTGACGAGTTAGGGTTTCGTTCTTCAGGTATGTCCATAGAATTCCCTGCATGATTTTCTGAGTATTTTTATCATGGAAAAATCCAACTTTTTGAAAAATTTCCAGAGAGGGGGTCAAATCGGGTTTTCGGGGTTTCGATCGGACTTTAAACTTTGTCTAGACAACACCTAATGCTCTAGCTTGGCTCTGATACCACTGTAGGGTTGTATAGCACGACAACAAGGTTTAGCAAGGCATCACACATGCCAATTTATAAGTTTTTGGGGTGCTATGAAACCCTAATCAAGATCTTAACTAGAGAATTAGGGTAAACTTTGCATATAAACAACTTTATATCTAAGAGAGAGGGATTACAATTTTTGTAGTCCGTTCCTTCGCTTCATAAGCTCCGAGTTGTGGTCCCTTCGCTGCGATCATCAAGCTCCCGGACTCTAGAGAGGCTCCATGAGGTGAATGATGCATCTTACTTGAAGTTTTCGAAATCCAAGACGATCTACCTTGAGAAAACACAAACTCAAGCTAACTCTTCACTAATTATGAATTAGTGAAGCTAACACACTAATCTATATGGCTAGTATAGAAGAGGATGATGAAGTAGGAATTTTGCTCTCTTTAGTTTTCTTTTTGTCAATTTATTTCATCACTAATGAAAAAGCTAGCAAGCTTTTTGAGGAAGAAGAAGATGAAGTGATGAGAATATTGTTGTGTGGTTAGAAATGCAACCATGGGTCAAGTATATCATCCTTAACCCATATAGAGACTTAACCATTAGCTATGGTTAAAGGTGAGGTTGATAAATATCTTAAGCTAGACAAAAAGAGTGGACAAAGTCAAAGATGACTACAAGCTTCTACAAGCTTCATCCTTGATCAATATCCACAATATTTGAATTATTTATTGATAAATATAAACCCTAATATTAACCCTAGCATGGTTTAACTCTAATAAACTCTAGTTGCATTTATAACCTAGCATGTTACAATTATACATATCACATATATATAATATAGTTAAAAAAGAATACATTTAACAAATATCACATATATATCAATGTATCCAAAATGAGAAAAAGAATTACTTAAGTGAGCTTATATTAGTTAATGTAATATAATATATCACATATATAATTATACATTAAATCATCGAATCAATACTTGATCTGATAATCCCAACTTAATGGCGATCGACACTTTCTTCTATAAAGAGCCGCAAAAGGTGTCATTCTGATGCTTGCTTAGTAGCTGTTGTTGTATGAAAACTCCACAAGATGTAGGTGATCTTCCCACGATCCTCCGAAGTCTAGCATACATGCTCTGAGCATATCTTCCAAGATCTGAATAGTTCGCTCAAACTGACCATCTGTTTGTGGATGATAAGCTGTGCTGAAGTTCAGACTTGTTCCCAAGCTCGCTTGCAGACTTTGCCAAAACTGCGATCGAAATCTAGTGTCACGATCGGAGACAATACAAACCGGTACTCCATGAAGTCTCACAATCTCCTGTATGAGTTCATGGGTATCAGAGATAGTACATATTTGAAGATTTAAAAATCTTACTTAGATTCTTACCTCCATGTACTTCTTTGCTAATGTCCCGGTTGATTGGCCAACTCGAAATGGGATGAAGTGAGCCGACTTCGTGAGTCGATCCACAATAACCCATACCGCATCGTTACCCTGTGTGCTGCGAGGAAGAGCAGTCACAAAATCTATCGTGATGTGTTGCCACTTCCATTCTGGGACAGGTAACGGTTGAAGTAATCCAGCAGTCCTGTGATGTTCAGCTTTTACTTGCTGACACACCAAGTATTTAGCGATGCTTCTGGCTACTTCACGCTTCATTCCATGCCACCAGTAATTTTGACGTGGATCCTTGTATATCTTTGTACCTTCAGGGTGTATTGAGTAGGGAGAGCTGTGAGCTTCTTTCATTAACTTGTCCCGCACAGAACCTTTTGGTACACACAATCTGCTGCCGTACCTCAAAGATCCGTCTTCATGGATGATGAAGTCTGTTCCGAGTCCATTCTCTACTTGTCCTCTGATCTTTTACAACGTAGCGTCACTTGCTTGAGCTGCTTTAATCTGATTAACAATGGTAGATTGAACTTGTAAGTTCATCAAACTTGAAGCGTTACTTGGCATGATCACTTCAATCTCCATCTGATGCAAGTCTTGTTGAAGCTTCCGCTGAGGGGTGAGATTCATTGTTAATGGTTGGCGACTAAGGGCATCAGGCACCACATTCACTTTTCCTGGATGATATTGCAGGTTGATGTCGAAGTCCTCCATGAGTTCTAACCATCGTCTCTGCCCCCATATTAAGCTCCTTCTGAGTAAACACATATTTCAGGCTCTTATGATCTGTGTATATGTTCACTCATTCACCAAGAAGATAATGGCGCCAAATCTTAAGAACAAAGATTACGGCCGCCAAATCTAAATCATGCGTCGGATAATTGCGCTCATGAATCTTCAGTCGTCTTGAAGCATAAGCCATAACTTTACCGTGCTGATGTAGAACACATCCTAATCCTTTACCGGATCCATCGCAATGTACTTCGAAACCTCCAGATTGGTCCGGTATAACGAGAATAGGCGCTAATGTCAATCTTGACTTGAGTTCTACGAAAGCTTGTTCGCATGCTTCTGACCACACGAATTCTTCATCTTTACGTGTGAGCTTGGTCAGGGGTGTTGCTATCTTCGAAAATCCTTCAATGAACCTTCGGTAATATCTAGCTAGGCCCAAGAAACTTCGAATGTCCTTCACTGACTTTGGTGTCGGACATTCGCTTAATGCGGAAACTTTCGCTGAATCCATAGAGATTCTTTCACCCGATACAATATGTCGGAGAAAACCAACTTGATTTAGCCAAAATTCGCATTTGCTATACTTGGCATAGAGTTGATGCTGTCGTAGGGTTTCCAGGACAATTCTCAAGTGTTCGGCGTGTTCCTTCCGACTCTTAGAATACACCAGGATGTCGTCGATGAAGATGACAACAAACCTGTCTAGGTACTCTCGGAAAACTTGATTCATTAGGTTCATGAATATTGCTGGTACGTTGGTCACTCCAAATGTCATCACAAGAAATTCGTAATGACCATAGCGAGTTCTGACTGCCGTTTTATGGATATCTCCCTGACCTTCACCTGATGATAACCCGACCGAAGATCTAACTTGGAGAAAACACAAAATCCACTTAGCTGGTTGAATAAATCGTCGATGCGCAGGAGTGGATACTTGTTCTTTATTGTTACTTCGTTCAAGGCTCTATAATCAATGCACATTCTGTATGAACCTTCCTTCTTCTTCACAAGTAGAACTGGAGATCCCCAACCTGAAGTGCTAGGACGAATCCATCCTTTCGCCAATAATTCATCCAACTGAGTTCAGACCTCCTTCAAACCTTTCGGACTTAATCGATACGGTGCTTTGATCACCGGTTGTGCTCCTGGTACTAAATCAATGCTGAATTCAAGAGCTCGATCGGGAGGCAAACCTGATATATCGTTAGGAAACACATCGTCGAACTCTCGAACTACTTCTGGGTTTGATCCTTCCTCCACTTGAATTGCCGCAATCACTGCCTTCTTTGGTTTCGCCTTGTAAGTGCTTGGATCCAAGGTACGGTCTCCACTTTTGAAATAGAAGACCAGATGTTCTGGAATCTCGAATACTACCCTCCTTTGACGACAGTCGATGGTAGCATAGAATGTCCCGAGCCAATCTATACCCAAGACGACATCGAAGTTTGGTATGTCCAGTACCTTGATGTCGGCATAGAATTCTCTACTGCAGACGCCCACTGGACAATGCTGTATCCCATTGTTGCCTTTAGAACTCCGTTTCCTGAACTGACATTCCAGCTGGATACAAGCGGTGTGACTGGTATCGCATGAGTTCGGACGAACCGTTATGACATAAAGCAATGAGATGCTCCAGTATCAAAGAGTGCGAGTGCAGGGAGTGAGGCTACTAAGATTGTACCTATGTTATGTGGGATATGTTTTAGGTATAAGGGAAAAGATATATAGGTATGTCTATGAACTGAAAGAGGATTTGAAAGGGAAGTGTTGCCAGTAATGACTTGGCTGGTGGCTTCAGCTTCTTCCACAGTTATCGTGAAAGCCTGTCGCCTCAGCACATTCCTCCTTGCTGGAGGAGTATTCCTATGTCCGTTCCTTGGTCCTTGAGGTGGGTTCCTTTGAGTTTGATGGAACTAACGAGGAGGAGATGCAGTCGGTCCTCGAGGAGGCGGAGCAGGTAGTGCAAGTCTCGGAGCAGGTGTCTAGATGGCTGGGCGCTGCGGGTATGTGATTACTGGCTTGGGTGCAGCATTTGGGTTTTTTCTACGAGGATAAGACCCAATACGTGAGTAGCTGAGCCGCAGACTAAGCAAAGGCGATTTGCGCGCCGACAGTCTTTCATCAGATGTCCATCTCTCCTGCAGTATGTGCAAAATGCTGGGCTGGGCCGGTTGTTTGGTACTTACGGTCTCCTTGGCACAAAAAGTAGCCTTGAAGAGGCTCCTCCTGCCATCTGGTTGGCAGGGCGCTTTATCCCGGCAGACTGAGGTCTGCCCCTCATCTTTACCACTGCCTCATATCGGCGGGCGGCCTTCAGAGCCGATTCGTGAGTTGGGAAATCTCCTATGGCTAATGCAGCCTGGATCTCCGGATCTAACCCTCGTTGAAATCATCGGGCTCTGATCTCATCCGTCGGTATCAGGTGTGCCACAAATCTGTTAAGGCATTGTGTTAGCAGTGTAGTATGTGATATTTTGAAATCGAAATATTAAGACGTATCTTACCGACTGAGCATGGTAAACTCAGCATCATACTCATCTACCGATTTGGTCCACATTGAACCCTATTGTAAGTGGATGAACTGTTGTTCCATATCGAATCTGGCAGTCTCGGGGAAGTACTTTGCGTCGAACATATCGCGGAAAGTCCTCCATTCGATCGGTTGGGTGAGACGGCTTTCTTTCGCCTTCCGCCAAACCCGTGCATTATCAGTGAGCTGCAACTTTGCAACTCGAATCCAAGCGATCTCTGGCACTTGTGCTGCTGCCAGGTCATCTTCAATACTTTGAGCCCATTCCTCAGCTTCTAGAGGGCTCTTTTTTCCTACGACTGCTTGGGGTGCAAGGCCTTGAATTGTTTCACCCAAGGTGCTTCTGCCTCGGAACGGTTCATCAATATAGCAGTCTGCTGCTGCTGTCCTTCCAGGAGGCTGCGGATCGCCTCAAGCAACACTGTCTGCTCATTGATCGGAGCAGCTACGATATGTGTAATCGGTAGGGGAGGTGGAGTGTTGTTGAAGTTAGTGCTGGTGTTATTTGGGGAATCCATAACCTTGAAAGAAAAATTTGGGTTAGGACAGATTCAAAATATATGAAATTGGAAGATTTAATGAATATGAATTGTAAAGAATATTTTGAGTTGCTGTTTCTTGTGTTATATTGCTTAGGTTGTCCATGCAGAACTGACCTGCAAGGGCCACCAACAAAACCTGTCATGCCCCGCTTCCCAGTATACGGGCAGAGGACGCGACGAGGCCGTTACGTATTTACTCAGAAGTAAACACGCTAAGCGTATCTAAGCAATATAAAATAAAATGTACATAAGAGACAAAATGTAAATAACAACAACTTTATTTATTAAACATTCTTTTTACAATACAACTGAAATGAAAATACATGGAATGAAAGCAATGCCTAAACAATGGCATAACAGGAATGAAAATGAAATATAATGTACAAGTGAATCTAAAACTCCGGGTTTTCAGTAAACTGATCAAGTCTTCGCTGCTAGGTTCGATCTCCAGTGAGTCCGAAACACCTGACGATATTCCAAAGAAGAAGAAAAAGAATGTCGTCAGCAAACAAGTTGCTCGGTAAGTCCCGTAGATAGATAAGAATAGAATAGACAGAATAGAGTATAGTTGTTTAATGTTGTTATTTAGTGTTAACGTTGTTGTTTATAGCTTGGTACAGAAGAGGCCAGTGTATACGAGAGGAGTCTCACTATCCCGGAGACTAAGGTATACGGAGTATAAGGAACCGTTCAGCCACGGTATAACGACAATGGAGATTCAGGTTAGGTGTCTTATGATTGCAGTCTCGTGCCACTTCTAACACCTTCGATACCAATCTACCCCTTATAAACCCCGCATGTCTTGATTGTATTGATTGTATTGTAATGTTTTATAAATTGTATAGATGGATGACTTACCGAAACTATGATATCAGTAATGGAATGGATATAATGGAAGAACATGTAAATGGAATATATCCATGGTTCGGTTCGGTCAATACAGATTGATATAGCTTGAATAAATGGATTCATATTGAATCATGTTGTATTGTAGTTTGTACTAGAATCACATTCAAGTCAGATTGATTAGGTCGAGACTCAGTCCGAGTCAGACACTTTTAAAAGAACTTGAAATCCTGATTGTTTTGGTGTTATCGGTAATTGCTGCACATGGACGGCAGGATTTGTGTCTTTTTCCAAGATAATTACCGTGTTGATAACACCGTTTGTTAAGTTGTCTATCTTAAATAGGCAAGTACCCATATCTTCGGCTCCCTGAGACTCAAGAGACTGGTCCCGCTTAAACCTATGTTTACTAGGGTCCTTACTGTAATTTAGTATAGCTTGAGGGGTTTTATGTAAAAATAGTTTTGGTATAATTTCAAAATACACCTCAAGAATTTAATTATCGTCTTTAGGGTTTTTATTGATGTATATTTTATAAATGTGACATTTCTAGTGAATAGAACCTAATTTCATAATATATGGTATTTATTTGTAATATGAATATTGTTTTGAATTATCATGGTAGTTTCATGTAATATTTGAATCCTTTTCTTGAGTTTTGGAAACATGGAATAATACATATATTTAAAATAAGTATTTTATAATATTTATATATACATATTTAACGAAAATAAATTTATTTATTTTCTTGTAAAAATCTCATTTTCTAAAGAAAAATGTATAAAAATTCTATCAAGATCGAATGCTCCTTGCGGAGGTCTGCATATCGCTCTACTAAGCCCGAGAATGTGCGATAATCCGCACCACCCCGAACGGGGTCCCCAAAAAGGGTTGTAGAGGCGCAATTGCATGGAAATGTTTTAATACATCTTTTAAAGAAAACGGTTTTATAAGTTAAAGGGATTTATTTGCAAAGTCGTATTTCCCGTATTCTATTGTCCCAAAATCCATCATGCTATGATAGATATGTGTGTTTTGATGAGGTAGGTCATTAGCTCGTGAACTACTTAAAGGTATAACAAGGAATTATGATGGTTTATATCGAAACTAAACTATATGGTATTTTTTTGAAAAAGTATGATAAAAGTTACAAAAATGATTATTTTGATGTGAAAGTTGTTTTGTTGAGTTTGTTAATGTTTAATAATCAACATATGGGAATATGGTTTATCTTATTAAAGAAAAGTGTAGTTTTTAAAGAAAACCGAATCGGAAGTCAGATTAACTCCGCTTCTGTCGGGTTTTAGAAATGGAACTTTTAAAGATGAAGATGAGAGGGGAAGATGGGATTTACTGGCTTATAAGGTATAGGGGAGAAAGAGGAAGAGTGGGGAAGCGCCGGTGCGTAGTTTCGTCACCGGAAACTCCTTGGGTCATCGCCGGAACTTCGTCGGAGCTTCGCCCTTCGTTAACTCCACTTGCACATTATGCGAACTTGGAAATTTCTTGAGAGTTTTGGTAGGGAATTGTGAGTGAGGAGGGGTGATATGAGGGATGATATTTATAGGAAAAGCTAGGGTTTAGTGTAGTGAATGGGTGTATTGAAATTTGTAATAAAATAGGATTAAATGTGAATTTTATTGCTCTCTGGAATAATTCAGAGTAAACAAGCAGTGTAGGGTTAGTGGGGTAGGCCAAACATTGCAGTGGTGAGAGAATGGGGGCAATACAGACGGATTGGACCGACGGCGCCGGGGGTTTTGGGGTGAGTCGCCGGGTAATTCCCGATGGATGGGGCTGGGGTTTGGGCCACGTGTCTAGGTTGCTTCGATTTCCCTCGAGTTTATGTTTATTTTCTTTGTGACTTTTGGTTTTATGTGTTGTGCACGTGTAGACTCTTGGGCTTCGAAAAAAATTAAAAGAAATCAAAATAAAAACATAATGTGGCTGATGGGATTTGAACTCAAGTGCTTTGGTTCAGCAGTGCAAGGCTTACCGGTCAGCTACAAGCTCTTTCTTGCAGTTCTAAATCAAAACAATTACTTATAGCTTTCACATGAATTGTAAATACCCCAATTGTACATTAACTTTAAATGAAATTTATGTACACTGAAATTGGAGTTGTTACAGATATACTCCATGAAAGGTTACGCTAGTGCCCCGGCCAACTTCCGTGACCAAATGCGGAACAAAAATTTTCTACGAATTGAAACTTGGCATTAGAATAACATTTAACCCAGATTTTATCATAAACCTAAATAGCAAAACTAAAGTAGTGCTATCTACTATGATGAAGAAATTTCACCAAGCGACCCAAGTCCTTCGGTCTTATTTCCTCGTCATGTGTTCCTAGTGGCCACCTTGAACATGCTTGATCTCCATTTCCGGCTCCGTCGGTCCTCCGGGATCGAGCTTGTTCTCCGGCCCTCCTTTGTCGTAGATGATCCATCCGAGGGTTATGATCCATGGCTTTAGATTCTCCCAATATGTCAAGTGGAGCAACTAGAGAACTTGAGTTGCTAAACCAAGTAGTCTAGGATGTAGTATGATGATCTAAGTGTTTGCTATCTCTTTCTAACCTCTTCACTTGTTTCTCAACTCATGAGAATGGTAGTGAAGAGAAAGAAGATGACACTGGAGGAAACTCAAGAGGAGGGAGGAGAGTGAAGCAAAATGGGAGCTCAAGAAAATAATGAAGCATCCAAGTGAGAGAAAATCAACACCAAGGTTTTGTGTATGAATTCTTCCAATAAACAATTAACAACCATACTTCAATAGTAACTCCAAATGAATTAAAAATTCATTTGTTAAATATTGAAGCATGGTTATTGCCATTCCTCCCATACCTCACACTTTACACCTCATTTTCCATTTATCAAATAAAAGGAAAAAGCATAATGAGGTGACCACCTTCTAGAAGGTAATCTGTAATAAATACGGATTACAGTCTGCTGTATATACATACCTGCATTCGGATAAAAACTGAATGTCCAAAGAGATAGAATAACACGAAGAACGTAATATTAGAATATACATATCGAAATACATATATGTAAACTATTAAATCAATACCTGATTTAATAATCCAGCTCATACCCGAGCCGGCTAGTATTACCAACTGTCCGATCGAAAGTCCGAGTACTAAGTACATCAATCGATCGAGACCCTGCACGTATCCAATACGGCTACTACATCATTTCTCCTGGACCAGGAAAACCCTCTGTGTGAGACTCTAAAGACTCGACAGTACGCCGGCAGTGAGTTACTGGATAAATCCATAACCACAAGCACGTCAGCGGCACTAGCTGTACGTAACGGCTACCCGGGTACCTGTCGAAAATGAAGGCCAACGAGCAAACTCATCCGGATCCCTACTGAGCCTATCTGTGACAATTTCTGTACAGTCCGGTCTCTTCGTCTGATGGTATCGCATACCGGATCTAGGGGGTGGTAAATGTCAGACCTTAGTAACCCGATAAGTCGTGTTGATGCGGCTCGGGACCAATCTGGGAAACTACTGATCAGTCTATCAGTAAATCCCAACTGCCTTGGCCAAGGTCTTATGGTCCTGACCAATCAAACACAGTGCGCTATCGACTCCTAAAACCGGGAGAGACGAATCCCCGACAATCGCTCACTGCCTCCATGTGGCTTGGGACTGTACCTAACCAAAACCTGTTTGCACGACTCAGCAGAGCCGTGGTAGGGCAGTGATCAAAGCACAGTGGGAACTCACACAAGACAAATGACGATCTTAGGTATAAGGACTAACCTGTACTCATGTCACCTGAGAACTTTCACCTGACGATAGGTATAGTACCATCTGGAAGTTCTCGGCGAGTCCGTCCGGTGTACTCACCCCCAGTGAGCACCTGTATATGATCTTAGGTCTAAAGACCAATGGTTGCGGGACCAAACCATCGCCCCTCTTCGGGGTCTAGAAACGTATACACTAGTCTACTCTGGAGTCTCGATACTCCCACGACTAGGGACCATTTAAGGATGTGCGTACTGACTACCCAGCTCCCACAAATATGATCGCCATCACAACGCAGGTAGTCTAGCATTGTTCCTACGGGCTTTATCAACATGTATAAAAGATATGTAATAGCAAGTAAAACATACACATGTTAAGATAAAGTCAAGCCAAATAACATACTATTATATCGAGCAAGACTGTCCAGTACATATATATGTCCAAGCATCCATATGTATACATATACAATAATGGCCTCTAGGGCATACATATCCAACAATCTCCCACTTGCACTAAGGCCATATATTGGCGTACCGAGTATCCAACGTCTGCTCTAGGGCCAGCTGTTGGCATATTGCATACCCAACATCTCAAAAAGTTTCTCGAACTGTGCTTGAGGAAGGGCCTTGTGAATGGATCCGCAGTGTTGTCTTTTGTGTCCATTCTCCGGACCTCGATCTCCTGGCGATCTACGATCTCCCTGATCAGGTGATACCGCCTTAAGATGTGCCTAGATTTTTTATGGGACCGTGGTTCCTTTCATAAAGCTATAGCCCCATTGTTATCGCAATACAAAGGTATTGGGTCAACAATGGACAGAACGACCTGAAGTTCATTAATGAACTTCTTCATCCATACTGCCTCTTTTGCGGTATCGCTTGCAGCAATGTATTCAGCCTCCATCGTCGAGTCTGCAACGATATCCTGTTTGGAGCTCTTCCAACACACCGCCCCTCCGTTGAGGGTAAATACAAAACCCGAGATAGACTTGATGTCATCCTTATCACTCTGGAAGCTTGAATCGGTAAAGGACTCGACCTTTAAGTCTCTATTACCGTAAACTAAGAACATCTCCTTTGTCCTTCTCAGGTATTTGAGAATGTTCTTTACTGCTGTCTAGTGGTCCTCACCTGGGTTCGATTGATACCGGCTTACCACGCTTAGCGCATAAGCTACATCTGGCCTTGTACATAGAATCACATACATTATAGATCCTACCGCCGAAGCGTAGGGTATAGTGCTCATGCGAACCCTCTCCTCGTCAGTCTTGGGAGACATCTCCTTAGAGAGGGTGATTCCGTACAATGCGGGTATGTTACCGCGCTTGGAATCTTCCATACTAAATCTCTTTAGTACGGTCTCTATGTACCTGGACTGTGAAAGTCCCAGTAATCTCTTGGATCTATCTCTGTAAATCTTAATCCCCAGAATGTACGAGGCATCACCCAGGTCCTTCATGGAGAACCTTTGTGGTAAGAATAGCTTGACCAATTGTAGCATAGGAATGTCATTTCCTATCAAAAGAATGTCGTCCATGTACAAGACTTGGAACACGACAGTTCGTCCTACAATCTTCTTATAAATACAAGGCTCATTCTCGTTCTTGATGAAGTCAAATTCCTTGACTGTTTCATCAAAACAGATGTTTCAGCTCCTCGATGCCTGCTTTAATCCATAAATGGATTTAAGAAACTTGCACACCTTCCCGCTGCTCCCACTGTCTACGAAACCTTCCGGCTAATCCATATAAACACACTCTTCTAAACTTCCATTCAGAAAAGCCGTTTTTACGTCCATCTGCCAGATCTCATAGTCATGGAAGGCAGCAATGGCAAGTAGGATCAGAATGGATTTGAGCATAGCCACCGGAGAAAAGACTTCGTCATAGTCCACACCTGGTCTTTGACGAAAACCTTTTGCTACGAGTCTAGCCTTATAGGTTTCCACCTGCCCATCTACACCAAATTTCATTTTATAGATCCATTTGCATCCAACGGGTTTTCCCCAGGTGAAGCAATATCCAAGGTCCACACTTTATTGGTGTATATGGACTCCATTTCAGATCGCATAGTATCCAGCCACTTATCAGAGTCCCTACTGATAATGGCCTGCCTGAAACTAGTGGGATTATCTTCTTCCAAGGTGCAATCCTCTCGATCCCCGTCTATGAGAAAACCGTAGTATCTCTCAGGCGGATGAGAAATCCTACCAGATCTGCGGAGAGGCCGAGGTTCGTCAGGGATATTGAATTATCTGGTTCTACCAAACCTTCAGTTACAATTTGTCCTTCTGGAATTTCTTCCAGTTCTACCGTGCTCTCACAAATTTCTTTTGCAAGAAATTCCTTCTCTACGAAGACGGCGTGGCGAGCAACAAACACCTTTTGTTCCTCGGTGTGGTAGAACTCATATCCTTGCGAATGCTTAGGATATCCTACAAACTTACAAAGAACTGATCGTGCCTCAAGCTTATCCGGATTTTGTTTTTTAACATAAGTCGAACATCCCATATCTTAATAAAATTAAGGTATGGTCTTTTCCCTTCCCATGTTTCATATGAGGAGGTAGGTACGGATTTGGTCGGAACTGAATTCAATAGATACGCCGCTGTCAAAAGCGCATGTCCCCAAAATGAAAGAGGTAACTCGACGTTACTCATCATGGAGCGAACCATGTCCGATAGGGTACGGTTCCTCCGCTCCGATACACTGTTGTGTTGTGGTGTATATGGAGAAGTAAGCCGAGAGAGAATTCCATTCTCTTTTATGTAATCTAGAAATTCCGTGCTTAAGCATTCCCCTCCTCTGTCAGATCGGAGGATCTCGATACTTTTGCCAGTCTGGTTCTCTACTTCGTTTCTGAATTCTTTGAATTTCTCAAAAGCTTTAAATTTGTGTTTCATAAGATACACATATCCGAACCTAGAGAGATCGTCAGTGAATGTGATGAAGTATGAGAACCCACCCCGTGCATGCATAGACATTGGACCACATACATCACTGTGTATGAGTCCCAAGAGCTCTCCTGCTCTTTCTCCGTGTCCGGTGAACGGAGACTTGGTCATCTTTCTTTTGAGATAGGACTGACAAGTTTCATAAGATGAAAACTCGAACGTGTTCAAATATCCATCTTTATGTAACTTACTCGGTCTTTTCTTTCCGATATGACCAAGTCTACAATGCCATAAGTAGGATTCGTTCATTTCTGAACTTTTCCTCTTGCGTGTGTTTTGTATACTGAGAACTGTGTTTTGATTAAGAACATAGATACCATTACACAGTGTTCCTTCTGCAACTAATACCTGATTAAGGTAAATGTTCATGATATTTCTATCAAGAACAAACTTATATCCATCTTTATCAAGTAAAGAAACTGATATAATATTGCAAACCATAGAAGGCACATAGTAGCAATTGTTCAAAATCATAGTATTGCCATCTGGAAATGCTAGGTGATATTCACCGACGGCGGAAGCATCAACCTGTGCTCCGTTCTCTACTTTGAGGAACATATCACCGGGTCCAACTATCCTACTTTTTCTCAGTCCCCGTAATAAATTACAGATATGAGATCCCGATCCGGTATCGAGTATCCAGGAGGTAAGACTGACCGAAAAATAGTTCTCAATAACAAGAATACCTGAAGAAGAGACAATAGTATATTTCTTCTTCGATGGGGTCACCAAGGAGTTCCAACAATCCTCCTTCCCTTTCTCATACTCATGACTGTTGTCATAAGTTAGAGCCAAACCGACGTTACCCAGCCCCGAATAAGAATTCGGATCGGTCAAGTACATTTTATTATCTTGATTAGGGCATGAAATGGTTGCTACTTGGAGAGAGAGGGAAAGAAACACTCAGCGTGCGCTATTCCAAGATTTAGATTGGTTATTAATTTATCTAACTAGGATGGCTCCCACTGTTTCCTCGAATTCTTCTTCAAACCTTAAAAGAAGAATTAGTTGGGATTCACAATACTTGCTTAACCTTTCGGCCAGGCTACTATTGGTACTTCGAGGGAGGTTTTCCAATGCTTTCGCGAAGTTCCTTAATTACATAACCTCTTTTCCCAGGAGGCGTAGCCCCGCTAACACCGTTCTAGACACCTACTTGGTTTATAGCATTGATTGTTAAGTGAGAAAAATCTCCCAAGAGTAATCCTACCCATCAGTGGGATCGGGATCCAACTATCATTGTGTGATGCACTAGATGAAATCCACTCTATTCAGCACACTCCAGAAGGTATGCTAAATCTGCAAGTTTCCTGTATGTTTGAAACTCCCGATGTGGTTTTTGCCCCAGGCGTCTTATGATCTTGCCAGATGCCAACAAGTCATAAAGCGCAAGTCAAGTTCTACCCGTCATTGTCCAGATTAATTTAGACCCACCCATACTCGCCCTTGACGGATGCCAACAAGGCTGTATGACTATCCTAAACTAATGCATCTCAATGCTACAAATAAGTATTATTCAGCTACCGTACACTATGCCTTGACGGATACCAACAAACACAGCACGAATACTAAATACTACTTATCTGAAATTACGGAGGGCTACGGCTGGGATTTTGGCGAAAAACCCGTTAACGTAATGAACTTGATATCGTTGGAGGAACCTGAGCAGTTTTGAAAAAGGAGTGGTTTAAGCTCCGCCTTTTGAAAATTTCTGGTTTTGAAGAAAAACCGAGTAATCTACAGTATAGACTTTTGCTCAAGAGGTCACTCCCCACGAAGGGATCTCGGCTCTTGCCTCCTGGAATGAGGTGCTGGATATTCATGATCGAATACCACTATGCAAAGCGAAAGAATATAGCTATAGTTTTTCGAAATTTGTTCCAAGTTTTTCGAAATTTGTTCCAACAACATCTTTTAGGTTTTCTTATCTTGCATTAATCAAAATTAATGCGGTCCCATCAGTTAATCCTATCACACCACAGAAAGAACGAAAATACAATGTACGTATGTGCCATCCGCATTCGCCACGGGGCTCCGTCATCACCCGTTAAGTTACTTAACTAACGACAGAGTGGGGGCTGGACTAGCACGGGTGCAAAACATATAAAAACATCTACTAGTATATATATAAGTATATATAACATTCGTCCCAGACATGATAATAAGCAACATCACAGAATCTCAGCCAACAATACAGAATGGTGGATAATCTTGGAGCCCCGGATTTCATTTGAGCCGCAAATAAAACCCGACGTTCCCGGTCGTGTGGATAGCCTGTGCAATGAAAACCTGGATCCCTACGAGCGCGGAAAGTTACCCGCCAATCCCAGAAGTGAGGCATCCCCCTTCAACAAAGAGAATGGGCCACCCAGCACTTCACGGAATCCGGTAACTTGGACGCCCCTCCGTGGGTCAAACTATACCCCCTACGAGTGCGGCGAATAGCCCACCAATTCTAGAATGAAGCCCCTCCATCCTAACGCCATGAGATGCGGGCTCATTGCTTTCTAGAACCCGGCTATTCGTGCACTCCACCACGGGGTAATCCTAGTACAGAAAAAGAAAATAATATGTACAAATGGTGACATCGACCCCAACCCGGTCGTCTCCCAAAATAATATACAACTCGGCAAAGACGGCATTCCACATGTCGGACGCTCGCCCCGTAATATCAAATGTACAAATGAATATAAATTGTATCACTAACAATGCACCACATGCTATCCACTACGACTATCCAACCACAATCACAGCACAAACACAAAACATCAATGCGAATGTCACGTTCGCAAACCGTCTAAAAGAACATATAGCAGATAGACGTGTTTACCGATCAAATGACATTCACGGTCGCAGATAAAAGTGAATGTACTATAAACTATTAAACAGTGTCAAATATAATGACTTCGAAACACTCCAAATTACCCC
Organism: Agapanthus africanus; assembly: GCA_030015575.1. Classification (NCBI taxonomy): domain Eukaryota; kingdom Viridiplantae; phylum Streptophyta; class Magnoliopsida; order Asparagales; family Amaryllidaceae; genus Agapanthus; species Agapanthus africanus. Next base: position 574,232,958 of record CM057346.1, on the reverse strand, counting down.
GTACTGAAAAACAACTGAAACTCAAAACTGGGCAAAAACAAGCAACACCGGAAACCCAAACTACAAGAGACAAGAACACAGACCAAAATACGATGCAATCCTCCATGAAAAAACCGAGCAGGCCGGTTTTTGAGGGGTTGTGTCCGGCCAAGTTGTGGTGGAATTGACTCGTTTTTGTTCAGTGTTCATCTCACAGTGTAAATAGCATTCTGTACTTGTTTTAAAAAATTTTGAAGCCTTTAAAAAATCAACAGAAACTGCAGTTTGGGTTTTGATGTTACGGAGTTGTTTTGGTTTCGTTGTTTTAACATTGTTTAAACTTGCAAGTGTAGGGTTTATGGGATGGCTCTGATACCATGAAAGGTTACGCTAGTGCCTCGGCCAACTTCCGTGACCAAATGCGGAACAAAAATTTTCTACGAATTGAAACTTGGCACTAGAATAACATTTAACCCGGATCTTACCATAAACCTAACTAGCAAAACTAAAGTAGTGCTATCTACTATGATGAAGAAATCTCACCAAGAGACCCAAGTCCTTCGGTCTTCTTTCCTTGCCATGTGCTCCTAGTGGCCACCTTGAACATGGTTGATCTCCATTTCCGGCTCCATCGGTCCTCCGGGATCGAGCTTGTTCTCCGGCCTTCCTTTGTCGTAGATGATCCACCCGAGGGTTATGATCCATGGTTTTAGCTCCTCCCAATATGTCAAGTGGAGCAACTAGAGAACTTGGGTTGCTAAACCAAGTAGTCTAGGATGTAGTGTGATGATCTAAGTGTTTGCTATCTCTTTCTAACGTATTCACTTGTTTCTCAACGCATGAGAATGGTAGTGAAGAGGAAGAAGATGAAGGTGGAGGAAACTCAAGATGAGGGAGGAGAGTGAAGCAAAATGGGAGCTCAAGAAAATAATGAAGCATCCAAGTGAGAGAAAATCAACACCAAGGTTTTGTGTATGAATTCTTTCAATAAACAATTAATAACCATACTTCAATAGTAACTCCAAATGAATTAAAAATTCATTTGTTAACTATTGAAGCATGGTTATTGCCATTCCTCCCATATCTCACACTTTACACCTCATTTTCCATTTATCAAATAAAAGGAAAAAGGATAATGAGGTGGCTACCTTCTAGAATGTAATCTGTAATAAATACGGATTACAGTTTGCTGTATATACATACCTGCATTCGGATAAAAACCCGAATGTCCATAGAGATTGAATAACACGAAGAACGTAATACTAGAATATACATATCGAAATACATATATGTAAACTATTAAATCAATACCTGATTTAATAATCCGGCTCATACCCGAGCCGACTAGTATTACGAACTGTCTGATCGAAAGTCCGAGTACTAAGTACATCAATCGATCGAGACCCTGCACGTATCCAATATGGCTACCACATCATTTCGCCTGGACCAGGGAAACCTTCTGTATGGGACTTTAAAGACTCGACAGTACGCCGGCAGTGAGTTACTGGATAAATCCATAACCACAAGCGCGTCAGCGGCACTAGCTGTACGTAACGGCTACCCGGGTACCTGTCGAAAATGAAGGCCGATGAGCAAACTCATCCGGATCCCTACTGAGCCTATCTGTGACAATCTCCGTACAGTCCGGTCTCTTTGTCTGATGGTATCGCATACCGGGTCTAGGGGGTTGTAAACGTCAGACCCTGCTAACTCGATAAGTCGTGCTGATGCAGCTCAGGACCAATCTGGGAAACTACTGATCAGCCTATCAGTAAATCCCAACCGCCTTAGCCAAGGTTTTATGGTCCTGACCAATCAAATACATAGCGATATCGACTCCTAATACCGGGAGAGACGAATCCCCGACAATCGCTCACTGCCTCCATGTGGCTCGGGACTGTACCCAACCAAAACCTGTTTGCATGACTCAACAGAGCCATGGTAGGGTAGGGATCAAAGCACAGTGGGAACTCACACGAGACAAATGATGATCTCAGGTCTAAGGACTAACCTGTACTCATGTCACTTGAGAACTTTCACCTGACGATGGGTATAGTACCATCTGGAAGTTCTCGGCGAGTCCGTCCGGTGTACTCATCCCTGGTGAGCACCTGTATATGATCTTAAGTCTAAAGACCAATGGTTGTGGGACTAAACCAACGCCCCATGTCGGGGTCTAGAAACGTATACACTAGTCTACTCTGGAATATCGATGTCCAGTCTCGATACTCCCACGACTAGGGATCATATAAGGATGTGTGTACCGACTACCCAGCTCCCACAAGTATGATCGCCATCACAACGCAGATAGTCTAACATTGATCCTACGGGCTTTATCAACATGTATAAAAGATATGTAATAACAAGTAAAACATACACATGTTAAGATAAAGTCAAACCAAATAGCATACTATCATATCGAGCAATACTGTCATGTACATATATATGTCCAAGCATCCATATGTATACATATACAATAATGGCCTTTAGGGCATACATATCCAACACTCCATTTACACGTTCATCCATTATATCCGTTCTATTACTGATATTATGGTTTCGGCAAATCATCCTTCTATACAATTATAATACAAGACAATACAATACAACCAATACAATCAAGATATCGCGGGGTTTATAAGGGGTAGATTGGTACGGAAGGTGTTAAAAGTGGCACGAGATTGTAACCATAATACATATAATCTGAATCTCCATTGCCGTCGTACCGTAGCTGAACGGTTCCTTGTACTCCGTATACCTTAGTCTCCGGGATAGTGGGACTCCTCCCGTATACACTGGCACTTTCTGTACCAAACTACAAACAACAGCGTTAACAATATAATACAACTTTAAAAGTTACATTCTCCTTCTGTCTATTCTTACTTTTGGGACTTACCGAGCGATTGTTCGCTGATGACATTCCTTTTCTTCTTCTTTAGAATGTTGTCAGGTGGACCGGACTTTCTGGAGACAGAGCCCACCAGCGAGGACTTGGATCGGCTAGACTTTGACCTGGATCTCTAGTTTACTTATACATTTCATTTTCATTTCTGTTATACCATCGTTTAGGCATTGATTTCAGTACATGTATTTTCGTTTCAGTTGTATTGTAAAAGGAATGTTAATAAATAAAGTTGTTGTTCATTTACATCTTGTCTCTTGTGTACATTTTATTTTATATTGCTTAGATACGCTTAGCGTGTTTACTTCTGAGTAAATACGCCGCGTGACCCATCGCGTTCTCTGCCCGTACACTGGGAAGCGGGGCATGACAGGTTTTGTTGGTGGCCTATGCAGGTCAGCTCTGTGTGGACATACAGGTCAGCTCTGTATGGACATGCAGGTCAGCTCTGCGTGAACAACCTAAGCAATATAACACAAGAACCATCAATTAAAAACATTCTTTACAATCTATATTCCTTGAATCTTCCAATTTCATATGTTTTGAATCTGGCCTAACCCAAATTTTTCTTTCAAGGTTATGGATTCCCCAAACAACACCAGCACCAACTTCAACAACACTCTACCACCCCTACCAATTGCACCGGCCATAGCTGCTCCGATCAATGCAGACGGTACTGCTTGAGGCAATTCGTAGCCTCCTGGAGGGACAGCAGCAGCAGACCGCTATCTTAATGAACCGTCTCGAGACAGAAGTACCTGGGGTGAAGCAATTAAGGGCCTTGCACCCTAAGCAGTTCTCAGGAAAAGAGATCCCCTAAGAAGCTGAGGAATAGGCTCAGAGTATTGAAGATGACCTGGCAGCAGCACAAGTGCCAGAGGTCGCTTGGGTTCGAGTTGCAAAGCTGCAGCTCACTGATAATGCACGGGTCTGGTGGAAGGCGGAAGAAAGCCGTCTCACCCAGCCGATCGAATGGAGGACTTTCCGCGATATGTTCGACGCAAAGTACTTCCCCTAGACTGCCAGATTCGACATGGAACAGCAGTTCATCAACCTACAACAGGGTTCAATGTGGACCATATCAGTGGATGAGTACGATACTGAGTTTACCATGCTCAGTCGATTCGCGGTACACCTAATACCGACGGATGAGATCAGAGCCCGACGATTCCAACAAGGGTTAGATCCGGAGATCCAGGCTGCATTAGCCACAAGAGATTTCCCGACTCATGAATTGGCTCTGAAAGCGGCCCGTCGATATGAGGCGGTGGTAAAGATGAGGGGCATACCTCAGTCTGCCGGGATGAAGCGCCCTGCCAACCAGATGCCAGGATGAGTCTCTTCAAGGCCACCTTTTGTGCCAAGAAGACCGGGAGTACCAAACAACCAGCCTAGCCCAGCCTTTTGCACCTATTGTAGGAGGGATGGACATCTGATGAAGGATTGCCGGCGAGCATATCACCTTTTCTTAGTCTGCGGCTCAGCTACTTATAACATTGGGTCTTGTCCTCGTAGACACAACCCATATGCTGCATCCATACCAGCAATCATATACCCATAGCGCCCAGCCATCCAGGCACCTGCTCCGAGACTTGCACTACCTGCTCTACCTCCTCGTGGACCGACTGCACCTCCTCCTCGTCAGTTCCATCAAGCTCAAATGACCAAGGCACGGACAGAGAAATGCTCTTCCAGCAAGGAGGAATGTGCCGAGGCAACATGCTTTCACAATGACTGTGGAAGAAGCTGAAGCCACCGGCCAAGTCATCAGTGGTAACACCTCCCTTTCAAATTCTTTTTCAGTTCATAGACATACCTATATATCTTTTCCTTATAACTAAAACATATCCCACATATAACTTAGGTACAATCTTAGTAGCCTCACTTTCGGCACTCGCACTATTCGATACTGGAGCATCTTATTGCTTTATGTCGCAACGGTTCATCCGAACTCATGCGATTCCAGTCACACCGCTTGTATCCAGCTGGAATGTTAGTTCACGGAACGGCGTTCTAAAGGCAACAATGGGATACAGCCTGTGTCCAGTGGTCGTCTGCAGCAGAGAATTCTATGCTGACTTCAAGGTGCTGGACATACCGAACTTCGATGTGGTTCTAGGTATGGATTTGCTTGGAACATTCTATGCTACCATTGACTATCGTCAAAGGAGGGTAGTATTTGAGATTCTAGACCATCCGATCTTTTATTTCAAAAGTGGAGACCGTACCCTGGAGCCAAGTACTTACAAGGCGAAACCAAAGAAGGCAGTGATTGCGGCAATTCAAGCGAGGGAAGTATCGAAGCTAGAAGTAGTTCAAGAGTTCAAGGATGTGTTTCCTGACGATATATCAAGTTTGCCTCCCAATCGAGCTCTTGAATTCAGCATTGATTTAATACCAGGAGCACAACCGGTAATCACAGCACCGTATCGACTAAGACCGAATGGTTTAAAGGAGGTCCGAACTCAGTTGGACGAATTATTGGCGAAAGGATGGATTCGTCCCAGCACTTCAAGTTGGGGATCTCCAGTTCTACTCGTGAAAAGAAGGAAGGTTCATACAGAATGTGCATCGATTATAGAGCTTTGAACGAAGTAACGATAAAGAATAAGTATCCACTCACGTGCATCAACGACCTGTTTGATCAGCTAAGTGGATCTTGTGTTTTCTCTAAGTTAGATCTACGTTCGGGTTATCATCAGGTGAAGGTCAAGGAATCTGATATCCATAAAACGGCATTCAGAACTCGCTATGGTCATTACGAATTTATTGTGATGTCATTTGGAGTGACCAATGCACCAGCAATATTCTTGAACCTAATGAATCAAGATTTCCGAGAGTACTTAGACAGATTTGTTGTCGTCTTCATCGACGACGTTCTGATGTATTCTAAGAATCGGAAACAAAATGCCGAGCACCTACGAATTGTCCTGGAAACTCTACGACATCATCAATTATATGCCAAGTATAGCAAATGCGAGTTTTAGCTAGATCAAGTTGGTTTCCTCGGACACATTGTATCGGGCGAAGGAATCTCTATAGATCCAGCGAAAGTTTCAGCAGTAAGCGAATGGCCGACACCGAAGTCAGTGAAGAACATTTGAAGTTTCTTGGGTCTAGTAGTATATTACAGAAGATTCATTGAAGGATTTTCAAATATAGCAACACCCCTGACCAAGCTCGCACGTAAAGATGAAGAATTCGTGTGGTCAGAAGCATGCGAACAAGCTTTCGTATAACTCAAGTCAAGATTGATATCAGCGCTTATTCCCGTTATACTGGACCAATCTGAAGGTTTCGAAGTGCATTGCGATGCATCCGGTAAGGAATTAGGATGTGTTCTGCATCAGCACACTAAGATTGTGGCTTATGCTTTAAGACGGCTGAAAATTCATGAGCGCAATTACCCGACGCATGATTTGGAGTTGGCGGCCGTAATCTTTGCTCTTAAGATTTGGCGCCATTATCTTCTTGGTGAACGAGTGAACATATACACAGATCACAAGAGCCTAAAATATGGGTTTACTCAGAAAGAGTTGAATATGCGGTAGAGAAGATGTTTAGAACTCATGGTGGACTTCGACATCAACCTGCAATATTACCCAGGGAAGGTGAATGTGGTACCTGATGTCCTTAGTCACCAACTATTAGTAATGAATCTCACCGCTCAGTGGAAGCTTCAACAAGACTTACATCAAGTGGAGATTTAAGTGGTCATGCCAGGCAACGCTTCAAGTTTGATGATCTTACAAGTTCAATCTACCATTGTCAATCAGATCAAAGCAGTTCAAGCAAGTAATGCTAAGTTGCAAAAGATCAGAGAACGAGTGGAAAGTGGACTTCGAACAGACTTCATCATCCATGAAGACGAATCTTTGAGATACGACAGCAGATTGTGTGTACCTAAAGGTCCTGTGCGAGAAGAGTTAATGAAAGAAGCTCACAGCTTTCCCTACTCAGTACATCCTGGAGGTACAAAGATGTACAAGGATCTGCGTCAAAATTACTGGTGGCATGGAATGAAGTGTGAAGTAGCCAGAAGCGTCGCTAAATGCTTGGTGTGTCAGCAAGTAAAGGCTGAACATCACAGGACAACTGGATTATTTCAACCGTTACCTATCCCAGAATGGAAGTGGCAACACATCACGATGGATTTTGTGACTGCACTTCCTCGCAGCACAAAGGGTAACAATGCGGTATGGGTTATTGTGGATCGACTCACAAAGTCGACCCACTTCATCCCATTTCGAGTTGGCCAATCTAACGAGACATTAGCAAAGAAGTACATGGAGGTAAGAATCTAAGTAAGATTTTAAACTCTTCAAATATGTTCATTATATCGGGATTCGTTGTAATTGGTGATATTTGAGGAAATCGCCTGGGTTGTTTGCCGGACAACAAATATTTGGTTTTGAATATCCGTTGTTATGCACAAATTTCAAATTGATATATCTGTACGTTTATTTTTATAAAGTGAGATATAACTTTTTAAAATTATGTCTATGACATTTACCTATATCAGTGGATGGTTAGGTAAGGAGCATTAAACAGCAGTGTAATTCTTCTTAACCATAAATACAGTTTTCGACCTACGACACACGGGGAATGAGTTATTAGACTCAGGGGACTTATACAGAGTATTGTATGTTGTCCAGTGTCCATGAGGACAGAGGGGTTGGTACTCGTACTATATTCTGTTTACTTGTGACTTCTCTAATTCTTAGACATGTGTTTCGTAGAAATGCAAGGTCTAAGTTTTGAGAAGTTATAGGTATAAGAATAAAGTAGAGAACCTGCAAGTCCACGGTAGCGTCCCAGCCGTCTAACAGACGCCAAATGCGGAACAAAAACTTTTACAACTGGCGCTATCGCGTACTATAACCCAGATCTGCCATTAAAGCTAAACTAACAAACTACAAAGTGGGTTGGAATGTTATACCGAACGATCCGAGTCCTTCGGTCTTCAACCATCATCCCACACTTTGTTGCGGCTGCTCCGATCTTCTGAATCTCCAGTCTTCTCGTCCAGGTGACACCACGTCGACGGATCTTTAAACGGGCTCCCGCCTCAGAACCGAGGCAACTCGATCATCAAGTTTGCTAAAAGAGATGACCAAGATTGATGTAGAGAATGAGTAGAACATTTTGTCTCGTTACGTCCAAAGCCATGGACGAACGGTTAATGAAGTTGCCTTTTGGATCGGGTGAAATGAGAAATGAGGCTATCTAATTTCCATGAACCAAAACCATATACTTTTTTCCAAATCAACAACCATCATCTTTCACAAGAATGGGCCGGCCACTTAAGGAGGTGGGGGGTGAGTGTAGGAGGGGGGAGATGACCATAATATTTAATGATATGAATGAGTCATAACAACACCTTGCACAAACATTTAATGAACTAATGAATCACTTAACCTTGTCATCAAAAACATTAAATGAACATTTAAAGCACAAATGAGTCACAAGCCACCTCATCATCATAGTCACCATCTAGATGCTTCTAGAACCTTCCACACTCATCAAAAAAAGATAAATCCGTTTTTAACCGAATGTTAAAGACGGGTGATAGAAAACTGGAAACTGGAAACAGGAAACTTCCAAAAGCGATCCTGAAACGAATTTCAGGATAACCCCGTAACAGTATAAACATACCCACATTTGTATTACGACCGAATACAAATGCAACTGAGACAAAGATATTATATCTACACAGTATAATACTGGGATCCGGCTTAAACCAAAGCCTACCAGTATTATCTGCCCGAAAAATGACACGTGCGAAAACGCACGTGCATTTTCCGAACCCTGCCATAAAACCATACGGCCTCTATAACGTTTCGTCCGAACTTGGAAAAGTGTCTGTGGGGGACTCTAATGACTCATCAACACACTGGCACTGGATATAACCACTAGCACGTCAGAGGTACAAGCTGTACGTAACGGTTGCCTATGTATTGATTGGAAGGGAAGCTGACGAGCGAACTCATCCATAAACCCTACTGAGCTTGACAGTGACAATATCCGTACAGTCCGGTCCGTTCGTCTAAAGAGTATCGCATATCGAGTCTAGGGGGGTGGATAAAGTCAGACCCCTAATAACGCGATAAATCGTGTCGGCATGAAGCCCATCACCATCTGAGAAACTACTGATCCAAATCAGTAATTCTCCACTACCTCGGCCGAGGATTTCTAGTGATGGCCACCCGTGCACTGTGCGACATCAACCCCCAAACCGGGAGAGACAAATCCCCGACGATCCGCTCACTGCCTCCATGTGGCTCGGGACTATACCCAAAAAATACCTGTTTGCACGTCTTCTTTGAGCGTGGTAGGGTAGAAATCAAAGCACAGTGGGAACTCACACAAGACAAATGACGATCTCATGTCGACAAACTAACCTGTACACATGTCACCAGGGAACTGCTATCTAACGATATGTATAATACCAACTAGCATGTTCCCGGCGAGTCCTGTCCGGTGTACTCATAACCCAATGAGCACATGTATACATCTTAGGTGAACCAACTGACACCAATGGCTTGTAAGACCGTCCATTGCCCCTCGTCGGGGTTTCGACTGTTCTACTCTGGAGTATCGATGCCCTGTCTTGAAAACTCCCACGACTAGGGACACTTTAAGGATGTACTTATAGACCCCAGCTCCCACGTATATGATCGCCATTATACTGCTGGTAGTCAAGCAAGAATCCTATGGGCTTTATCAACATGCAATAGAGAACTAAAGCATGTAAACGATGATAAAGACAAACCAGATAGCATACTATCATCTCGAGCAAGACTTTCATATCGGTATAGGTCCTCCCTCAATCATTGCAATCACGTACCTGCGATCCAATAATTGACTTTGAGGGCACTATATCCAACAATCTCCTACTTGCACTTAAGGCTATTATTGCGATATCGCATACTCATAGCTTCAGTGAGTGGATCCGCCCTGATGTTTCTTTCTATGTCTCTCTTAATCTCAAGTTCGCGGAGAAAGCCATCTCCCGAATCGAGTAATACCTGTCTTAGAATATGTCTGGATATCTGATGGGACCTAGTTCATAAATGAACTCTAAATCCAAACTTCTTAGACTGTAGTGATCACTGAACCTAATCAGTATCTAGCACCATGCCTTCCACAGTATCCTCTTGGACCACATGTCCATAATACTGTCCCTCGTCAGAAGGAAAACTATAACTCTGACAATCACTCTATCATCCAGGTCACCTTGGAAGCCTGGAATGATAACCGTCTTCCGAAGGAGGCAGCCATTATCAAATCCATAGAACATCCATTCATATTCTAAAACTGCTTCCTAATGTTTCTCCAGGATTGGATTAATATAAACTTATCGCATCTAGTGCAAAAACAACATCTGGTGTGGTACTTGACATCTCATGATTAACTCAATTGCCTAAGCAAGTGATCTGCCAATCATGCACATCCCTCTCTCCTTTAGTCTCTAAGACACCTTTAGAGATGGTGACTCCATCACCTGCAGGTACACCACCATGCCAGGAGTCAACTATTCTAAAATACTATTAGAATACTGTCAAAGTACCCACATTGGGAAACTACCCAAATCTAGATCTAAAACCATAGATCTAGTAAGCAGAATGTCAGATATTATATCCATATCCTTTGTGGAGAAACAACTGTGTGACTACCACAGTACAACCGATCGTAGTATAGCAATTTTACTTCCTACTCTGTGTATGTCACCAAATATCAGGACATTACACCCTACTACCTTCTCACCAGATCCATCCCCTATTCTGATGAAGTCAAACCCATGACTGTCACATTAAAAATAGATGATCTTATCTCCGCTATATCTGCTCAAGCCTATAAATAGACATAAGCAACTTGTCCACTATGCTTCCGCTGCTCCCACTGACCACAACAACCCTCTGGCAGAATAATATATATGTACACTTCTAAAGCTAGTTTAGAACGACGCTATACTTATCCTCTTGCCGAGTCTCATAGTCTGGAATAACAGTAGTGTCAAGTCTGGGTAAATAAGAACCTCCTTGTCACCGTCCTTGAGGCTGCCGGAGTACCTCTCGGGTGTCTGAGGTTACCCACCATATCTGCGGAGTGGCTATTGGAATGTCAAACCTGATTGAATATATAGGTTCTATTAAATTTTCCGTAATCGTTTGCGGCTCTGGAATCACTTCCAGTTCTACCATACTCCCACGACTGTTTTCTGAAAAAGTCCATTTTAATAAAACTGTGGCGAGTCAAAAACAATATCACTATTGATCTTCCAGATGGTAGAAATATCAACCCTCGTCAAAGCCAGGGTCAACCCACAAACTGCCATTACAGAAACGTGCCTTGAGTTATCCAGTGTCTGGTTTTAAGCATAAGCCGGACAACTCCCCGTATCTTAACATCGTTAAGATATGAACCATTCTATATACTATATAGAAATAGAGGCACAAATTTAACTGGAACCAGATTCAAACCATGCAACTGTCTCCAGTGCATATCAACTTAATGAAGAGAGGCTAATCAGTATTACTCAACTTAGGAATCCATCCAATTATGAGTAACCTGAAAGAGAAATAAGTTTCTCAAAACCATTACTTTCATCTGAATACCAATCACAAGAATCTACATCTTCGATCTCTTTGAAGAATCCCGATACTTGCGATACCTGGTTCTCTACTTTATTCTTATACCCACAACTTCTCAAAACTTAGACATTGTATTTCTACGAAACACTTGTCTAAAAACTAGAGAAGTTACAAGTAAACAGAACAGAGTACGAGGACCTACCCCTTTGTCCTGACGGACACTGGACAACATGCAATACTCTGTATAAGTCCGCTGAGTTTGAATAACTCAAAACCTGTACATCGTAGGTTGAAAACTGTACTTATGATTAAGAACTACTCCGCTGTTCAATGCTCCTTACCCAATCGCCAACTGATATGGGTAAATGTCATCGACATAATATCAAAAAGTTATATCTTACTTTATAAAAATAAACGTACAGATATATCATTTGAAATTGGTGCACAACAACGGATACTCAAAACCAAATACATGCCTGCCGGCAATAACCCAGGCGACTTCCTCAAATATCACCAATTACAACGAATTCCGATATAATGAGGATGATCACCTAATTCCCAATAACTTCCTCCTACTCATCATCTGTAAAACCATACAGATGTGAGAATCTTACCTGGTAAATACATACCCTGGAGTAAGTATCTAATCGGGAAAACAGTTTTTTTTAACAATGCACTGAAACATGAAAATGTTTCGTAGGGGTATCCTGGTATTCCTAGTAATGCCTCTTCCATAATCCAATTCATGACTATAACCGTATATTTTATTGCCATCTCTCCAAATCCCTTTATTTGTCTTTAGTCGTTACCTTCTGTACACCATCGTTAGGCTAAATGGTTTTCTTCCTTCCATACCATTCGGCACCAGCCTATGGTTTGGAAGAAGACTATCTAGTAAGCATAATAGGTGTACCCTCCTAAATCAAGGAGTACTCGTAACCTGAGAGAAGGTGATGATAAAAGACAACTGAATAATACCTTATTCTATTTCTCCCGAACTGGGGAAAAAAACAAAGATGAAAATAGGAGTGGCGATGAAGTACGCGGTTTGGTCGTAAATGATAGAAGCCGCAATTTACTTTGCTCTCTTTCTAATCCCTTTATTTTGTCTTTAGTTATTTCCTTCTGTACACCCTACTTAGGCTAATTGGTTTTCTTCATTCCCTACCTTTCGGCACCAGCCTATGGTTTGGAATAAGACTATCCAATAAGCGTAATAGGTGTACTCTCCTAAACTAAGGAGCCCTCGCAACCTGAGAGAAGGTGATAATAAAAGACAACTGAATAAACCAATTCTATTTCTCCTGAACCTGGATCCATCCTCGAAGAAGTCCCTTCGAGTTCGTATATAACCATACGATAGATCTATCCAATGGAAGTGGATGTCCGTAGTAATACGGGGTGTTCTGAGAAATACAAAGGGTAAAAGAAGGAGCGGTAATGACTTATGCAATTTTAGACAATCCAAAAGCCAGTATTTTAAGAAGGTTCGGTCAACTTGGTCACTGAGTCATAGTCTAGGGTCGGTCAAAGGTCGCTGCCCAAGAGAGAGAGAGAAAAGAAACACTCTGCGTGCACTCTACCCTAGATCAGAATGGTTATCACTTTATCTAATCAGTAAACCTCCCACTGTAATCTCAAATTCTCCTCCAAACCTGAAAGAAGAATTAGTCGGGATCACCCGAAGAGTAAACTAACTCATCAGTGGGAATCGGGATCCAACTCTCATCGCATGATAACTCGATGGAAGCCACTCAAGTTATCACACTCCAGAAGGTATGCGCATGCCTGGCAAGTTTCCTGTATGTTTGAAACTGCCAATATTTATTTTTGCCCCATGCTCTTATGACCTTGACTAAGGGCCAAAAATCTCATAAGTCACATGTCAAGTTCTATCCATCATTATCCAGGTCAATTTGAACCCACCCGTACATACCCTTGACTTTGGCCAAAATGGCAGAACGACTATCCCAAACCAACTCATCTATCTATGCAACAAATGAATACCCCAGCAGCTACCAATCACTATGTTTTGACTAAGGGCCAAATATACATAGCTTGAATACTACTGACCATCCATAAGAAATGACGGAGGGCTACGGCTGGTTTTTGGCGAAAAACCTTAAACGTAATGAACTTGATATCGCTGAAGGAACCTGATAGCTTTTTATAAAAATATAGTGGCGAAAACCTTTGCTAAAGAGGTCACTCCCGGTGAAGGGATCTCGGCTCTTTCCTCGTGGAATGAGGTGCAGGATATTCTAACTGAATACCGTGATACAAAGCAACTTGTAATCGACTATAGTAAAGTTATTACCCAGACGTAAACTTCTGCCCAAGGGGTCACTCCCGGTGAAGGGATCTCGGTCCTTGCCTCGTCGAATGAGGTGCAGGATATTCCAACTGAATACCTCTATGCAAAACAAAAGGAAACATCTTTGTAATAACACCTTTTAAAATTTGTTCCAACAACATCAAATATAGGTTTGTTTTATTCTTGCATTGATAAGAATCAATGCAATCCCATCAATCAATCACACCAGAAAAGAACGAAAAATAAAATGTACGTATATGCCATCCGCATTCGCCACAGGGTCCCGTCATCACCCGTTAGGTTACTTAACTAACGACAGAGCGGGGGCTGGACTAGCGCGGGTGTAAAACATATACAACATCTAATAGTATATATACCAATATACAATAATCGCTCCAGGCGTGATAATATGCAACATTACAGAAAAGTAATAAGCATCACAGAACAATACAGATAATCTGGGATCCCCGGGTTTCACAGAGCCACTACTGAAACCCGATGTTCCCCTGGTCGTGTGGATAGCCTGTGCAATGAAACCTAGACCCCTACGGGTGCGGCAAGTTACCCGCCAAAACCTGAAGCGAGGCAGCCCCCTACAGCAAAATGAATGGACCACCCGGCACTTCACGTAATCCGGTAACTTGAGCACCCCTCCTTGGGTCAACCTGTACCCCCTACGAGTGCGGCGAATAGTCTGCCAATTCTAGAGTGAGGCCCCTCTGCCTCTCAAAGCCATGAGATACGGACCCGTTGCCTTCCAGAACCCGGCTATCCGTGCACTCCTTCGCGGGATAAACCTAGTACAGAAATAAAAATATGTACAACGGGTACATCGACCTCAGCCCGGTCGTGCCCCAAAAGAATATTATACAAACAGGCAGTGACGGCGGTCCACATGTTGGACGCTCGCCCCGCAATATCAAATGTACAAATAAATCCAAACTGCACTACTATTGCACACTGCTATCCACTATGACATATCCGCAACATCACAGCACAACACAGAATATCAACGCGAATATCACGTTCGCAAATCCGTCTAAAAGGACTATAGCAATTAGACGCAATTTACCGCTCAAATTACATCCCCGGTCGGAGATATAATGTAAATACTGCATACTAACAAGTTTAAAATTTCGATCGACAAAAGTTCCCGAAGTGGGCCCCACGTACATCTGTTGTACAGTAACAAAATCTGGGCCCATAAGAAATATACCAAAACCCACAATTTCCTAAGACAAACTCACTGGAAAAAACCGGATCACTGTTCCCACATAACGGCCGCGGTTCCGCTGTCAAACCCTAGATTTGACCACGGATCCGTGGCGTTACTGTAAGATCACGTGCTCAAATTTTTCCAGAATGCTTGAAAAACCCTGCACAATTTTCTGTGATATGTAAAATTATTTTTAAACCAGATTTAAAATCAACAGAAACATTGAACAGAGAAATTGTAGTTTTTGAAATTCGGTCCGATCGATATTTTAAACGCGTTAGCACAAGTTAGTAAAGCTTAATGGTGAGGCTCTGATACCACAGTAAGTCCACGGTACCGCCCCGGCCGTCTAACAGACGCCAAATGCGGAACAAAAACTTTTACAACTGGCGCTATCGCGTACTATAACCCGGATCTGCCATTAAAACTAAACTAACAAACTGCAAAGTGGGTTGGAATGTTATACCGAACGATCCGAGTCCTTTGGTCTTCAACCATCATCCCACGCTTTGTTGCGGCTGCCCCGATCTCCTGAATCTCCAGTCTTCTCGTCCAGGTGGTACCACGTCGACGGATCTTTAAACGGGCTCCTGCCTCTGAACTGAGGCAACTCGATCATCAAGTTTGCTAAAAGAGATGACCAAGATTGATATAGAGAATGAGTAGAACACTTTGTCTCGTTACGTCCAAAGCCATGGACGAACGGTTAATGAAGTTGCCTTTTGGATCGGGTGAAATGAGAAATGAGGCTATCTAATTTTCATGAACCAAAACCATATACTTTTTTCCAAATCAACAACCATCATCTTTCACAAGAATGGGCCGGCCACTTAAGGAGGTGGGGGGGTGAGTGTAGGAGGGAGGAGGTGACCATAACATTTAATGATATGAATGAGTCATAACAACACCTTGCACAAACATTTAATGAACTAATGAATCACCTAACCTTGTCATCAAAAACATTAAATGAACATTTAAAGCACAAATGAGTCACAAGCCACCTCATCATCCTAGTCACCATCTAGATACTTCTAGAACCTTCCACACTCATCAAGAAAAGATAAATCCGTCTTTAACCGAATGTTAAAAACGGGTGATAGAAAACTGGAAACTGGAAACTTCCAAAAGCGATCCTGAAACAAATTTCAGGATAACTCCGTAACAGTATAAACATACCCGCATTTGTATTACGACCGAATACAAATGCAACTGAGACAAAAATATTATATCTACACAGTATAATACTGGGATCCGGCTTAAACCAAAGCCTACCAGTATTATCTGCCCGAAAAATGACACGTGCGAAAACGCACATGCATTTTCTGAACCTTGCCATAAAACCATACGGCCTCTACAACGTTTCGCCCGAACTTGGGAAAGTGTCTGTGGGGGACTCTAATGACTCATCAACACACTGGCACTGGATATAACCACTAGCACGTCAGAGGTACAAGCTGTATGTAACGGTTGCCTATGTATTGATTGGAAGGGAAGCTGACGAGCGAACTCATCCATAAACCCTATTGAGTCTGACAGTGACAATATCCGTACAGTCCGGTTAGTTCGTCTAAAGAGTATCGTATATCGAGTCTAGGGGGTGGATAAAGTCAGACCCCTAATAACGCGATAAATCGTGTCGGCATGAAGCCCATCACCATCTGAGAAACTACTGATCCAAATCAGTAATTCTCCACTATCTCGGCCGAGGATTTCTAATGATGGCCACCCGTGTACTGTGCGACATCAACCCCCAATACCGGGAGAGACGAATCCCCGACGATCCGCTCACTGCCTCCATGTGGCTCGGGACTGTACCCAAAAAATACCTGTTTGCACGTCTCCTTTGAGCGTGGTAGGGTAGAAATCAAAGCACAGTGGGAACTCACACGAGACAAATGACGATCTCAGGTCGACAAACTAACCTGTACACATGTCACCAGGGAACTGCTATCTGACGATATGTATAATACCAACTAGCATGTTCCCGGGGAGTCCTGTCCGGTGTACTCATAACCCAATGAGCACCTGTATACATCTTAGGTGAACCAACTGACACCAATGGCTTGTGAGACCGGCCATTGCCCCTCGTCGGGGTCTCGACTGTATACACTAGTCTACTCTGGAGTATCGATGCCCTGTCTCGAAAACTCCCACGACTAGGGACACTTTAAGGATGTGCTTATAGACCCCAGCTCCCACGTATATGATCGCCATTATACTACTGGTAGTCAAGCAAGAATCCTATAGGCTTTATCAACATGCAATAGAGAACTAAAGCATGTAAACGATGATAAAGACAAACCAGATAGTATACTATCATCTCGAGCAAGACTTTCATATCGGTATAGGTCCTCCCTCAATTATTGCAATCACGTACCTGCGATCCAATAATTGATTTTGAGGGCACTATATCCAACAGAACCAAGTGTTGCAAGTATCAGGATTCTTTAAGGTGATCGAAGATGTAGATACATGTGTATGGTATTCAGTTGATAGTAATGATTAAGAGAACTTACTTCTCTTTCACGTTACTCATAATTGGAAGCACTCCTAAGTTGAGTAATGTTGATCGGCCTCTTTCCATTTAGTTGACATGCACTGGAGACAGCTGCATGATTTGAATCTGGTTCCAATTAAATTAGTGCCTCTGTTTCTATATTGGATATAGAATAGTTCATATCTTAACAATGTTAAGGTACGGGGATTTGTCCGGCTTATGCTTAAAACCAGACTCTGGATAACTCAAGGCACGTTCTGTAATAGCCGTTTGTGGGTTGACCCGGGCTATGACGAGGGTTGACTTTCTACCATCTGGAAGATCAATAGTGATATTGTTTTTGACTCACCACAATTTTAGTAAAATGGATTTTTTCAGAAAACAGTAGTGGGAGTATGGCAGAACTGGAAGTGATTCCAGAACCACAAACGATTACTGAAAATTTGATAAGAACCTAAAGATTCAATCTGATTTGACATTCCATTGTCCACTCCGCAGATATGATGGGTAACCTCGGGCACCCGAGAGGTACTCCGGTAGCCTCAAGGACGGTGACAGGGAGGTTCTTGTTTACCCAGACTTGCCATTGCTCTTGTTCCAGACTGTGAGACCCGGCATGAGGATGAGTATAGCGTCGTTCTGAACTGGCTTTAGAAGTGCACATGTATATTATTCTGCCAGAGGGTTGTCGTAGTCAGTGAGAGCAACGGAAGCATAGTGAACATGTAGCTTATGTCTATTTATGGACTAAAGCAGATATAGAGGAGATAGATCATCTATTTCTGATGTGACAGTCATAGGCTTTGACTTCATCAGAATAGGGGATGGATCTATTAAGAAGGTAGTAGGGTGTGATGTCCTGGTATTTGGATGACATACACAGAGTAGGAAGTGAAATTCCTATATTACGATCGGTTATACTTTGGTTGTCACACAGTGGTTTCTCCACAGAGGACAAGGATATTATATCAGACATTCTGGTTACTAGATCTATGGTTTTAGATCTAGATTTAGGAAGTTTCCCAATCTGGGTACTTAGACAGCATTCTAAAGGTATTTTAGAATGGACGACTCCTGGCACGGTTGTCACGCCCCGCTTCCCAGAGTACGCCAAGATAGGCACATGACTTAGCCAACCATGCTACCTGTGGATAGGAAATATCCTTCCACAGTCACATTACGGCTGTAGAGGTATCAAGAACAATAATAAACTATCTAACATATATCCATAAGCTAGAATAAAACGAGTCAAGAATAAAATAATGCGGAAGCAAAAGATCCAATACAAGAATAAACTGGAATGTGCGTCCCATAATGCGGGCTCACATCAGAAATGAAAATACCGAAAGTAAAATGAACTAACTACTAGCAAGTCCTCACTGCTCAGTCTGCTAACTGAAATACTCCTGCTCGGACTGCAGCAAAGGTAAGTAATCTAGGCCATGCAAAACCCAGACGTCAGTGCGTCATAATATCAAGCAATAATATAAACATGGGTAGCAAGACATGCAGGTGTGAGTATGAGCAAGAATATAACAAGAATATAAACAGTGAGTATGTCAGTATAAGTGACGTGCAGTGATATCTAAACTGTGCTACGGGGTTATCTATTCTAAAGTCTTCGAAACCAAGTAATGTAATCCTCATCGTAACCCATCGGTGATTATTTCGTAACGCTAGGAAAAACGGCAAACAATAGGTATTCCGTAACGCCCGGAAAAACGACAAACAATAGGATGACCCTTTGAGTTACGTTCGGTTACATTCCTGATTTCCCCATACCCCAAGTTAATATGTCAAGTCAGTTATTAATAAATCTGAGGTTAATGCCAACACAAGATCAAGCAGGCACAGGTTTGTCTGGCAGACAACAAGAAATGTCCGTAGGGACAACATGTCAAGGTTGTTGGCATTAGTAACATGATCAGGTAACAGGTAAAGCCATGGTACCTCAGGTCAAGTCAGGTAATATATAGGTATCATGTCATGTCAAGAAGTGCACGGTATCACGTCGTGTCAAGTAGTAGGTGTGTCAAGTCATGTCAGGGGTGCACAACATGTCACGTAGGTGCTCATAATCAAACTAAATTAAGCATGTGTATACAAAACAAGTATGGAGTATTAATGGAACAATAAAATGGAACATTGTAACGTGGTATGCAAATAGGTACAGATTAAAACATATGGATGCACGGTTATCGATTTGAGTTAGGGTTATGGTTCCAACACTAATTAAATACACTTTATCAAGCATGGAAAGTTAAAATCTCATTAATATGTATTAAATGATTTAGGGATGCAATTGAACAGATATTAGGCTAGATGTATGCAAACGGGTGTCCAATAGGGTATAAACTATAAAAATGGTACTATGAGCTGTGCAAATAATTATTATGTGATTTAATTATGGACGTGGGTACCACGTATGGTAAACTAAAATGCAACATGGTATGTTTCAAGTTCTGAATCTAAAATGATATAAATGGACATCGAAGTGTTAAAATGGAACATATGGCCCTAGATTTAATTTACAGGTTTAACATGCAATTAAATACGTATAAAATAATATAAGTAGCATGTAGCAAGTTTTACTTGCCTCGACGGATCAAGAAACGGGTATACGGAACGTCACACGTCGGCGGGAAAAATCGCGACGCGCGCACGGTACACGGAACGGATCCAAACAACGCACAAGGGGATCACACGGGTCAGATATGCTTGCTGGGTCGTCGGGATCGTCGATGGCACGGCCGGATTCTGATGAACTAAAAGAACAGTGAACATTCATAAAGAAAGAAATGTATGGAAGAAAGGAAAAGAGAGGAATGGAAGGAGGAAGAAGAAGATTGAGAAGAGGAGGATTACTGTAGTCGGCGAAGAGGGTCGTGAGGGGGTCGACGGAGCTCCGGCGAACAAACTGCAGAGGACAGCAGCCAATAAAATAAACAGAAGAAAGAAAATAAAAGAAAGGAAGAAGAAAGGAAGGAAGAAGGAGGAAGTGGGTGCTCAGCTCACCGTTGCGTCGATCTGGGACGATGGACGACGACGAGATCACTCCGGTGATCGTCGCGGTGAAGCGGTGTGTAGGGCTCGGCTGTGCTCTCGGGTGTGCTCGGTGCGCGTGCAGGGGCTCGGGGAAGGAGAGTGGAGACGGAGGTGATGATGGTGAGGAGGCGACGAGGTCGGGGAGGCGTCGTCGGGCTGTGGGCGACGGCGAGAAGGAGGTGGCTAGGGTTTTAGGTTATGGGTTCATTTTTAAAAAAAGAAAGGAGGAAGAAAGAATATATACAGAGAGGGAGAGAGAGAAAGAATTAGCGAGAGGAGAGAGAGAGAGATTCTGAGAGAGGGGGAGAGAGAGAGTCGCGAGATGAGAGAGGGAGGGAGAGAGATAGAGAGATGAGAGAGATCGAGAGGAGAGAGAGAGGGGAGGAGAGATAAATTCGTCGTGTGGTGGAAGAGAGAGAGAGAGACAGCAGCGAAGGGGAGAGAGATAGAGAGAGAGGTGTGGGGCCCGGCGCAAAGAAAAGGGGAAAAATGATTGGCTCGTGGGGAAAGGGAGAGAGAAAAAGAGAGAGAGCTGAGGAAAAATTAAAGAAAAGATTTTAAAGATTGAAAAAGATTTAAACTGTTTTTGGAAATCTCTGAGCGGTTAAAAATATGTTAGAATAAAATTTTAAAATTAAATAATTGAATTTTAGCGGGAAATAAAATGTTTCAAAATACGCCCGGGTCGGGTCCAAAAATTTAGATTTAAAATACGAAAATTATATGCAACTTCCAAATTTTAAAATGAATGTTTAGTTAACAAAAATGCATACCCCCAAGAACGGACGCACGTACGTGCGCGAAGCTATCCAAACACGTCCGTTTCACTGAACGGGACGAGAACACGATGCGCGGACGCTACCACGAGGTTAGGGGTATCATGCAGGCTATGAAATGCAATTTTGATGTATTTTATGTGATCTAAAATGTTGCATGTAAAATACGCGATGCTATATGAAATGTTAATATGTAGTATCCACTAGATGCACATGTCTATGTAACAAGCCAGGGTAATTTATAAACATGAATCAACGGGTTCAAGCAAGCGGGTCAAATGCAATGTAAAATGTAAACTACCATTCGCCCCAAAAATGTTACAGCAATAAAATACCACAGATATATATAAATACGGGAATTGGAATTAGTATAAATGAACTCGGTTATTACATTATACCCAACTACAAAAGAATTTCGTCCTCGAAATTCCAAGAACAAGAAAGGATAAACAACCAACAAACTACAAGAATACATGTGGAAACTTCTGCCAGATTTCATCTTCTCGTTACCAAGTTGATTCTCCATGTGAGCGATTACCCCAAGAAACAAGTATAAGAGGAATAACTTTGTTCTTAAGAACATTTTCTCTTCGATCCACAATCGACATCGGTCGCTCCTCAAAAGTCAAATCTTCTCGGACAGTCAGCTCCGAATGATCCAGCACGTGTATTTCATCTCGAACATATTTACGGAGTTGGGATACATGAAATACGTCATGAACATTCGCCAAGGATTGCGGTAACGCCAAACGATACGCCACTTCTCCAACACGCTCCAAAATCTCAAAAGGTCCAACGAATCGAGTACTAAGCTTTCCTCGACTTCCGAAACGAATCACCCCTCTAGTCGGTGATATCTTCAAGAATACCAAATCACCCACGGCGAACTCTAGAGGTCTTCTCGACGTATCTGCCCAACTCTTCTGTCGGTCTTGTGCTGCTTCATATGATTCCGGATAGTATTAACCTTATCAACTGTCTGCACGACCAAATCTGGTCCCAACAATCTTCGTTCACCAACATCGTCCCAACAAACAGGTGAACGACACTTGCGACCATATAAAGCTTCGAAGGGAGCCATCTGAATAGTCGCCTGGAAACTGTTATTGTAAGAAAACTCTACCAAATGTAGATGATCCTCCCATGAGCCCTTGAAGTCTAACATGCAAGCTCTCAACATGTCTTCAAGAGTTTGGATCGTTCTCTCCAACTGGCCATCTGTCTGAGGATGATAAGCTGTGCTAAACTTCAATCGAGTCCTCAAACTTTCCTGTAAGCGCCTCCAAAAGTATGATGAGAAACAAGTGTCACGGTCGGACACGATACTCATCGGTACTCTATGCAATCTTACAATCTCCTACATGTACCGTTCTGCCAAGGTTTCTGTTGATTGACCAACTCGAAAATGGATGAAATGAGCTGCCTTGGTCAATCGATCAACAATCACCCAAACTGCATTGTTGCCCTTTGGACTCCGCGGTAAAGCCATCACGAAATCCATGGTTATATGTTCCCACTTCCACTGAGGGATCGGAAGTGGTTGCAACAAACCGGCAACTCTTTGATGTTCAGCCTTGACTTACTGACACACCAAGCACTTTGCCACAAAGCGGGCAATCTCCCGTTTCATGCCTTCCCACCAGAAATGCTGTCGTATATCTCGGTACATCTTCGTGCCTCCTGGATGTACGGAATATGCTGAACTGTGCGCCTCCTTCATAAGCTCTTCGCGATTATCTCCCTTTGGCAGACACAAACGGCTACCATAACGCAACGATACATCTTCATGGATCAGTAAGTCTGTTTGAAGTCCAGCTTCAACCTGTTCTCGAAACTTTTGCAATTTAGGATCCTGCAATTGCGCTGCTTTAATATTATCGATCAACGACGACTGTACTTGCAGCTGCATCAACTGTCCCGAAGAATGCGGTAGCACAATCTCCAAATCAAATCTTCGAAAGTCTTAAATGAGTTCCTTCTGTGCGGTCAACATCTGAATTGCTGGCAACCGACTAAGCGCATCCGGCACGACATTAACTTTCCCCGGATGGTACTTAAGATCAAGATCGTAATCAGCCATCAGCTCTAACCATCTACGCTGTCGCATATTAAGCTCTTTCTGCGTGAACACATACTTCAAGATTTTATGATCAGTGAAAACCTCGACCCTTTCGCCCAATAGGTAGTGTCTCCAAATCTTCAAAGCGAAGATCACAGCTGCGAGCTCCAAGTCATGAGTTGGGTAATTCTTCTCATGGGTCTTCAACTGTCTCGATGCGTACGCTATAACCTTCCCATGTTGCATCAAAACACATCCCAATCCTTTCCCAGATTCGTTGCTGTGAATCACCAATCCTCCGGAATTGTCTGGTACGGTCAGAATAGGAGCGGTTATCAACCTCTGTTTCAACGCCTCAAAAACTGACGCACACTTATCTGGCCACACAAATGGTACTTCTTTGCGCGTAAGCTTGGTCAAAGGCTCCGCCAGACGAGCAAAGTTCTCCACGAACCTCCTGTAATACCCGGCAAGTCCAAGAAAGCTTCTGATCTCTGCAACGTTCTTCGGAATCGGCCAATCTCGAACTGCTGCAATCTTTTCGGGATCAACTCCGATTCCATCTCCAGACACGACATGCCCTAAAAACTTCACTTCTTCCAGCCAAAACTCGCACTTACTCATCTTTGCATACAATTTTTCTTGCCTCAACGTCTGCAGTGCGATCTTTAAGTGTTCAGCATGCTCTTCAATACTCTTGGAGTAGACCAAAATATCATCAATAAACACCACTATAAACTGGTCCAAGAATGGTGAAAAGATTCGGTTCATCAAGTCCATAAATATCGCCGGTGCATTCGTTACTCCGAAGGGCATCACTAAATACTCGTAATGTCCATACCGAGTCTGGAACGCCGTCTTGCAAATATCTTCTGTCTTAACTCGGACCTGATGATATCCGGATCGCAAATCCAGCTTCGAGAATACCCTCGCGCCACTGAGCTGCTCAAATAATTCGCCAATGCGAGGGATCGGGTACTTGTTCTTAATAGTCACCCAGTTTAATTCTCGATAATCGATGCACATCCTTCTTGTGCCATCTTTCTTCTTGACTAGAAGAACTGGAGCTCCCCAGGGCAAGTTACTGCTGTGAATCCAACCCTTCTCAAGTAATTCAGTAACCTGCTTCTTGACTTCTTCCAACTCCACTGGTGCCATCGGATAGTACGCTTTAGATACTGGCGCTGCACCAGGAACAAGATCAATCGCGAACTCCACGTCTCGCTTCGGCGGTAAACCTGATATGTCTTCGAACACGTCCAAGAAATCTCGAACAACAGCTGGCTCTTCATCTTTAGCAACTTCCATCAACGAAAGAACATTAGTTGTCGGCCTAGCCCTAAACTCGACTGGCCCGACAGAACTGCTTCCTCCAGTAAAGATAAACTCTGGATGTATGGAAATCTGGAAAATTACTTTCTTTGCCCTACAATCAATGTGAGCATGGAAAGTGCCGAGAAAATCCATTCCCAAGACGACTTCATAGCTGCCTGTATCAATCACCAAGAAATCTGCAAAAAGCTCCCGTCCGCAAACAACAACTGCACAATCCTTACATTCTCTACTAGATATGATCTTCCCATTCCCAGTGTGTATCTCCTAGAAACTAGACAGGGCTATGCAAGTAATCGAGCGTGTAGCAATAAACTTGGACGACATAAAACAATGGGATGCACCAGAATCGAATAACGCTAATGCGGGAAAACCATGAACAAGTAGAATACCTGAAACAACTTCTCTTGAAGCCTTAGCTTCCTCAGGCATCAGGGTAAAAGCTCGAGCTTGATTAGGTCCCTGAGTTATCAGCTTCTGCTCCCGAAACTGTCTCTGCGGTGGCTTCTGAGTATCTTCCTTCAACCGTAGCTTCGACGGACAAGTATCAATGGTGTGATCAGCTGATCCGCAAATAAGACAAAGTCCAAGCCTCTTACGACAATCTTTTCGATAATGCCCCGGTCGTTGGCAGTAATCGCACAACACCCTTCCTTTTTGCTCGGGCAAAACTGGCTTCTTCATTAGTATTACGCCACACCGGTTCACTGGAATACCTCTGCGTCCATGTGCTCGGTTCGGTGCAAATGCCGACTTTCGTACTGTAACTGCTGGCTGCTGTGTACTCCCAGTCTTCATAGATAGGCTCTGCTGTTCTCGGGCCGCTGTAAGTACCTGTGAGAAAGTGGTCAAACCCAGGGAGACAATCTGCATCTGGATGTCCACATCCAAACTGCGCATGAACCTCCTTGCCCTATCAGCATCGTTGGCAACCAAAGGTCCAGCGAATCTACTGAGCCGCGTCCATTCAGCCGCATGTACTTCTACAGGTGTGTCGTTCTGCTTCAAACTGATGAACTTTTCTTCCATTTCCTCCCGTGCAGTCCGTAGAAAGAACTTCTCCAAGAAACTCTTTGAAAAATCCGCCCAACTGGTCGGCTTGGGCAAGCGGGTCTCTTCCACAAGCCACCATTCACGGGCGTAGTCCACCAACTGGATGCGTACCACATCCACTCTCTTAACTTCTGGGATCTGTGCCGCAACGAGTAAATTCTCCGTATCAACCAGCCACTGCTCCGCTGGCAACGGCTCCTCCAAGCCAGTAAAAACAGACGGACCCAGTCTCCTGAAATCCGCCACGGTACCCACACATTCAACTGGTCTGGCCACAACATTGTTTACGGACTGCTGAACGGTTCGCAAACCTTCCTGTAAAGCTTCAGCTTGTTGCTGGTTCAGCTCGGTCTGTCGCTTTTGGTTCTCCAACATCCCACGTATTACTCCAAGCATAGCGGCTTCGTCAACATGCCTTTGGTACGTTTTTAGACTCTTGTCTGCCATGTTCCTGAAATCAAAGCACCCAAAGGATTAGCATGATAACAGATTCAAAATATAGATCAAGGATATGAATCAAGGCTAGAACTCCAAGTTATTTAAATAGAGTACCGCATTGTAACCATACCGCGGTATCATAGCTACAATCACATAACTCCACCCAAGTCGCCTAAGTTCTAGAGATAACCAAAAGGAAACCAGGTTTCGAGTCGATATGCAAAGGAGGTTTGCATATCGTAAAATAGAATCAGGAGGAGGTTAAGATTCAAAAATGGTAAGACGGTAAGGTAGCAGGACATGTTTCCTAATCACGAGTATTCTGATTCGTGTATTGGGTCCAATACCCAACTACAAAATAATCAAACCCGATTAACCTATAATCTATGCTCTGATACCAAAAGAACCATGTCACGCCTCGCTGCCCAGAGTACGCCAAGATAGGCACGTGACATAGCCAACCATGCTACCTGTGGATAGGAAATATCCTTCCACAGTCACATTACGGCTGTAGAGGTATCAAGAATAATAATAAACTATCTAACACATGTCCATAAGCCAGAATAAAACGAGTCAAGAATAAAATAATACGGAAGCAAAAGATCCAATACAAGAATAAACTGGAATGTACGTCCCATAATGCGGGCTCACATCAGAAATGAAAATACCGAAAGTAAAATGAACTAACTACTAGCAAGTCCTCACTGCTTAGCCTGCTGACCGAAATACTCCTGCTCGAACTGCAGCAAAGGTAAGGAATCTGGGCCATGCAAAACCCAGACGTCAGTGCGTCATAACATCAAGCAATAATATAAACAGGGGTAGCAAGACATGCAGGTGTGAGTATGAGCAAGAATATAAACAGTGAGTATGTCAGTATAAGTGACGTGCAGTGATATCTAAACTGTGCTACGGGGTTATCTATTCTAAAGTCTTCGAAACCAAGTAATGTAATCCTCATCGTAACCCATCGGTGATTATTCCGTAACGCCCGGAAAAACGGCAAACAATAGGTATTCCGTAACGCCCGGAAAAACGGCAAACAATAGGTATTCCGTAACGCCCGGAAAAATGGCAAACAATAGGATGGCCCTTTAAGTTACGTTCGGTTACATTCCTGATTTCCCCATACCCCAAGTTAATATGTCAAGTCAGTTATTAATAAATCTGAGGTTAATGCCAACACAGGATCAAGCAGGTACAAGTTTGTCTGGCAGACAACAGGAAATGTCCGTAGGGACAACATGTTAAGGTTGTTGGCATTAGTAACATGATCAGGTAACAGGTAAAGCCATGGTACCTCAGATCAAGTCAGGTAATATATAGGTATCATGTCATGTCAAGAAGTGCAGGGTATCACGTCGTGTCAAGTAGTAGGTGTGTCAAGTCATGTCAGAGGTGCACAACATGTCACGTGGGTGCTGATAATCAAACTAAATTAAGCATGTGTATACAAAACAAGTATGGAGCACTAATGGAACAATAAAATGGAATATTGTAATGTGGTATGCAAATAGGTACAGATTAAAATATATGGATGCACGGTTATCGATTTGAGTTAGGGTTATGGTTCCAACACTAATTAAATACACTTTATCAAGTATGGAAAGTTAAAATCTCATTAATATGTATTAAATGATCTAGGGATGCAATTGAACAGCTATTAGGCTAGATGTATGCAAACGGGTGTCCAATAGGGTATAAACTATAAAAAGGGTACTATGGGCTGTGCAAATAATTATTATGTGATTTAATTATGGACGTGGGTACCACGTATGGTAAACTAAAATGCAACATGGTATGTTTCAAGTTCTGAATCTAAAATGATATAAATGGACATCGAAGTGTTAAAATGGAACATATGGCCCTAGATTTAATTTACAGGTTTAACATGCAATTAAATACGTATAAAATAATATAAGTAGCATGTAGCGAGTTTTACTTGCCTCGACGGATCAAGAAACGGGTATACGGAACGTCACACGTCGGCGGGAAAAATCGCAACGCGCGCACGGTACACGGAACGGATCCAAACAACGCACAAGGGGATCACACGGGTCAGATATGCTTGCTGGGTCGTCGGGATCGTCGATGGCACGGCCGGATTCCGACGAACTAAAAGAACAGTGAACATTCATAAAGAAAGAAAGGTATGGAAGAAAGGAAAAGAGAGGAATGGAAGGAGGAAGAAGAAGATTGAGAAGAGGAGACTTATTGTGGTCGGCGAAGAGGGTCGTGAGAGGGTCGACGGCGTCGACGGAGCTCCGACGAACAAACTGCAGAGGACAGCGGCCAATAAAATAAACAGAAGAAAGAAAATAAAAGAAAGGATGAAGAAAGGAAAGAAGAAGGAGGAAGGGGGTGCTCAGCTCACCGTTGCGTCGATCTGGGACGATGGACGACGACGAGATCACTCCGGTGATCGTCGCAGTGAAGCGGTGTGCAAGGCTCGGCTGTGCTCTCGGGTGTGCTCGGTGCGCGTGCAGGGGCTCGGGGAAGGAGAGTGGAGACGGGGGTGATGACGGTGAGGAGGCGACAAGTTCGGGGAGGCGTCGTCGGGCTGTGGGCGACGGCGAGAAGGAGGCGGCTAGGGTTTTAGGTTATAGGTTCGTTTTTAAAAAAAGAAAGGAGGAAGAAAGAATATATACAGAGAGGGAGAGAGAGAAAGAATTAGCGAGAGGAGAGAGAGAGAGATTCTAAGAGAGGGAGAGAGAGAGAGTCGCGAGATGAGAGAGTGGGAGAGAGATAGAGAGAAGAGAGAGATCGAGAGGAGAGAGAGGGGGGAGGAGAGATAAATTCGTCGCGTGGTGGAAGAGAGAGAGAGAGAGACAACAGCGAAGGGGAGAGAGATAGAGAGAGGTGTGGGGCACGGCGCAAAGAAAAAGGGAAAAATGATTGGCTCGTGGGGAAAGGGGGAGAGAAAGAGAGAGAGAGCTGAGGAAAAATTAAAGAAAAGATTTTAAATATTGAAAAAGATTTAAACTGTTTTTGGAAATCTCTGAGCGGTTAAAAATATGTTAGAATAAAATTTTAAAATTAAATAATTGAATTTTAGCGGGAAATAAAATGTTTCAAAATGCGTCCGGGTCGGGTCCAAAAATTTAGATTTAAAATACGAAAATTATATGCAACTTCCAAATTTTAAAATGAGTGTTTAGTTAACAAAAATGCATACCCCCAAGAACGGACGCACGTACGTGCGCGAAGCTATCCAAACACATCCGTTTCACTGAACGGGACGAGAACACAATGCGCGGACGCTACCACGGGGTTAGGGATATCATGCAGGTTATGAAATGCAATTTTAATGTATTTTACGTGATCTAAAATATTACATGTAAAATACGCGATGCTATGTGAAAT
The DNA here is from genome assembly GCA_030015575.1 of Agapanthus africanus. Classification (NCBI taxonomy): domain Eukaryota; kingdom Viridiplantae; phylum Streptophyta; class Magnoliopsida; order Asparagales; family Amaryllidaceae; genus Agapanthus; species Agapanthus africanus. Next base: position 574,203,390 of record CM057346.1, on the reverse strand, counting down.
GTTAATATGTAGTATCCACTAGATGCACGTGTCTATGTAACAAGCCAGGGTAATTTATAAACATGAATCAACAGGTTCAAGCAAGCGGGTCAAATGCAATGTAAAATGTAAACTACCATTCGCCCCAAATATGTTAGACCAATAAAATACCACAGATATATATAAATACGGGAATTGGAATTGGTATAAATGAACTCGGTTGTTACAACGGTAGTGTACCTGCAAGTAATGGAGTCACCCTCTCTAAAGGTGCCTTACAGACTAAAGGGGAGAGGGATATGCCTGATTGACAGATCACTTGCTTAGGCAATTGAGTCAATCATAAGATGTCAAGTACCACATCGGACGTTGTTTTTGCACTAGATGCAATAGATTGATATTAATCCTATCCTGGAGAAACGTTCGGAAGCAGTTTTAGAACATAAGTGGATGTTCTTGGGATATGATAACGACAGCCTCTTTCGGGAGACGGTTATCATTCCAGGCTTCCAAGGAGACCTGGATGACAGAGTGACTATCAGAGTTATAGTTTTCCCTCTGACGAGGGGCAGTATTTTGGACAGGTGGTCCAAGCGGATACTGAGGGAGGCATGGTGCAGGATACTGATTAAGTTCAGTTGACGATACAGTCTAAGAAGTTTGGATTTGGAGTTCACTTATGAACTAGGTCCCATCAGATATCCAGACATATTCTAAGACAGGTATTGCTCATTTCGGGAGATGACTTTCTCCGCGAACTTGAGATAAAGAGAGACATAGAAAGAAACATTAGGGCGGATCCACTCACTGAGGCTATTCCTCGAACGCAATAGTTTCGCAAACGGGCTTTGTGAGACTGATTAGTAGAGGAGTTGGGTGTTCGGTATCACACGGGTTGTGAGTATGCGACATCGCAATAATTAGCCTTGAGTGCAAGTGGGAGATTGTTGGATATAGTGCCCTCAGAGTCAATTATTGGATCACACGCACGTGATTGCAGTGATTGAGGGAAGACCTATACCGGTAGGACAGTCTTACTCAAGATGACAGTATGCTATCTGGTTTATCTTTATCATTGTGTACAGCTTTAGGTGACCTTACAGATCACTATTACACATTGATAGAGCCCTTAGGATTCTTTCTTGACTACCAGCAGTATGATGGCGATCATATACGTGGGAGCTGGGGTCTATAAGCACATCCTTAAAAGGTCCCTAGTCGTGGGAGTTTCAAGACTGGGCATCGATACTCCATCAGTAGACTAGTGTATGCAGTTGAGACCCCGACGAGGGGCGGTGGCCGGTCTCACAAGCCATTGGTGTCAGTTGGTTTACCTAAGATGTATATAGGTGCTCATTGGATTATGAGTACACCGGACAGGACTAACCGGGAACATGCTAGTTGGTATTATACCTGACGTCAGATAGCAGTTCCCTGGTGACATGTGTACAGGTTAGTTCATCGACCTGAGATCGTCATTTATCTCGTGTGAGTTCCCACTGTGCTTTGATTACTACCCTACCACGGCTCAAAGGAGTCGTGCAAACAGGTTTTAGTTGGGTACAGTCCCGAGCCACATGGAGGCAGTGAGCGGATCGGCAGGGGTTTCGTCTCTCCCGGTATTGGGGGTGAGATCGCGCTGTGTCTAGGAGAGCCATTACACGAAGTCCTTGGCCAAGGCAAGAGATTTACTGGTAAGTATTCCAGTAGTATCTCAGGGTGTTCTGGGCTACACTCCGACACGACTTGTACCGCTTTTGGGGTCTGACTTTTACCAACCCTCTAGGCCCGACATGTGATGCTTATAGACGAACGGACTGGATTGTACGGATATTGTCACTGACAGGCTCAGTAGGGTGTCAGGATGAGTTCGCTCATCGACCTCCCTTTTGGTCAATACCTGGTAGCCCGTTACGTACGGCTAGTAGATCTGACGTGCTAGTGGTTAAATCCACAGCCAATATATTGACGAGTCTTTAGAGTCCCCCACAGACTGTTTCTCAAGTTTCGGGCGAAACGTTGTAGAGGCCGTATGATATATGGCAGGGTTCGATCATATACGTGCAGTAGTGCATGGATCATGATCGGACGGATCATACTAGTGGGCTTTGGTTTAAGCCGGATCCTAGTATTAGATTTGTTGGATTACTTTAGTCTCATCGCATTTGCATTCAGTCGGAATGCGGATGCAGGTATGTATATAAAGGTGAGGGGTATCCTTGTGATCCGTCACGAGTTTACTTTAGATGTTGCCGTATCTTTTTTTTGTTGTAAACATTTGGATTAATGTTTACAAATGGAAATTGTGAGCTAAAAATCATCATTTTGTGCATTTAATGTGATATAGACTTCATTAGTGACTCATGGTCTCTTTTCTTGTGCTAATGTCACATTATTTGATTGATTTTGTGTTGATATGATGAGAAGAGAGAGAGAGGGCAGCCAAGAGGGAGTTTGGTCTTGTATTTTTTACTTCTCACTCTCTCATTTCATCATAAGAAACACATAAGAAAAAAGGGCTCTTCTTCTTCTTCTTGCTCTAGCTCACAACCTCCATTAAAGGCATCATCTTCAACCTCCATCCATACACTCTCATGTGATGAGAATCAATGGATGCAAGAGACAAAGTGATCACACACATTCTCTACTTCACCTTGGACACGTCGGCTAGCGAACTTCGTGCCCGAGTTGCTTCGGATGAAGCGGGAGCCCGTAAAAGGACTCGATGATGTGGTGCCCTTTCCGACGAGGAGATCGAGATCGGAGATGCCGCGAGGAGCTTGGGATGGTGGCCAAAGACCGAAGCACACGGATCGATCGGTATAGCCTTTCCAACCCTTCTCTTGTTTGCTAGTTGTAGGTTAATGGTTTGATCCGGGATTAAAGTCTGCGATAGCGCCGGTTTCAAGTTTTGAAAAAGTTTTCGTTTCCGCATTTTGGCCTCGGACAGACGGCCGGGACGCTACCGTAGACTTACACTTGGTGCTAGCGCCAGTCTATGAGCGCAAAGCGCCGGTTTATGAGCGCAAAAAACTATTTATTAAAGGGCGCACACATGAGGAGCACTTGGTGCGCTTGGCGCTGTGCGCCAGTCCAAGAGTGCAGAAGCGTTTCTGATCAGTTTTATGATCTGATAAATAAATTCTCGTTTATAAGAGACTTTATCTCAAGCTTCCAAGAACAAAGTTCTTATTTTATAGGAGATGTTTCAATCTTTTTTTTTTTGGGTGAAAGGCTTTGCCTTTATGGATCTGTGATCCTAAGAGAATTGAATTATTCCCTCCTTTTTATAATGAGATGTTCATGATCTCTTTTTGTAAAAAGACCTTAGTCTTATAGATCTATGATCTGTGAGAAGAATTATGTTTTTCTTCTTTAATGAGATTTTTCTTATCTCTGTTTTTTTTACCTTGAAGAAAAGTTCTTCTTCTACCAAGAGCTTGCTCTTCTTTCTGAGATTTCTCAAAATTTATAGGGGGGTTCCTCTATATGAGACTTGAAGTCTTGGGGCCTTTATATAGGGCAAGCTGTCAGTTAAGGAGATCTGTTCACCAATTGATTTGGGGATTTCCCCATTGTTGGATTTTTTTCCAAGGGCTTCTGATTTACAGAAAGCAATCTTCTTGTTTTTAACAAGATCTGGAAATCTTTCCCCACTCAGAATTTATTTTGTAATTTTGGTGATTTTTAATCACCATTGGATCATTGATCCAACGGTGCTCTGATTTACAGAGCACAATCTTTTTGTTTGGAAAGATTTTGAGGAATCTTTTCTTAACAGAATTTCATTATGGTCAATTGATGATTTATCATCTTTATTGGATTTTTGATCTGACGATGGGGAACATTTAGTTTCAGCGCTAGCGCACTCGTGCTTTGCACGTGAGCGCTGCTTCAGAGCGCTGGCGCTCTTTGCGCCGGCGCTCTTTGCGCTAGCGCACTCGTGCTTTACACATGTGCGCTGCTTCAGAGCGCTGGCGCTCTTATGAAGCGCTGCTCATTTCAAATTTTTAAAACTTGAACAGAGCTTTGCTCTGATTGAGGGAAACAGTGATGGAAAACACCTTACAGATTCTGTAGGTAGGGGCAATATTTGGTGTCGTCGGTCATATTCGCTTCTTGAGGTCTTTTTGATCCTGGTAATTGTAGACCGTTTCAGAAGGGACAAAGTCCGTAGAAACGGGGCTATCCAATTGTTGAGATTTCCGACGAGGAGACTGATAGATTGGTCCTGCTCTATCGGCGCTTCGCATTTGACGGAGAGATTACGCTAGCGGGTTATAAAATCCGTGCTGCTTTCGTTGTTCTTTGGCTTAGTCCTTATGAGGTCAGCAATGGTGATCTTATCGTTGACACTCATGAACCTTTGTCGCAGAGATTACATTTGGACGAAAGTAGTAACATAGCTATCTGGTATGCTCGCGTACCAATCGAATGCGACATCGGTTAAGCTATTAACGAATTGGCGGAGGAGAAGCGCATCATTGCCCCCAGTATTCCGGCATGAGGCTTTAAAGTGGGTGATGTGCTGATTCGAATTTCCCGTCCCATCGAATCTTCCGAACTTGGGGATGACATAGCCACCAGGAAACTCTACCAGATCATACCGAGCAGGATATAGTCTCCCACTACTGCTGATATCTTTTTGCGCTTCGGCTTAGGCTACCAATGTTTTGACTTTGTTGGCGACCAACTCCATGATTTGATATTGAGTTAGCGGGTTGCTATCATCGGCAGTCAAGACATTTCCCAAGATAAAATGCAGCAGACTTTCATGCGGCTCGCCCACCTTTGGATTTGAGGGAATAAGCGTCGGCTGCCTCGGGACACTGTTTCCCGGTTCATGAACGGAGCCCTGCGCTTGATTAGGTGGCTGAGAGGCAACTTGGGCCGTGAGCTATAAGACGACGTTTGTCAAGTCGTCAATCTTCGAGTAGAGCTTGGCCATCTCCCTGTCTTTGTTTCTGAGCTGCTTTTGAAGCTCTTGAAGCGGCTCTTACTCTGCGGTCCTGGGGTGGAAAGTCGGCTCTTCCTCGCTGTTCGAGCTTGACTCCACATGGACTGAGAGGTATTTCTACCTATCGGCCTCATCGATAGGGTTTTCATCATCCAGTGGAGGCGGCTGATCTTGGGAAGCGGCAACCACATTCAAGCCAGATTGGGTTTTGGGATGTGATGGCCCCATCCTTGCTTTTGCTGCGAAGGTTGTCGCTGGGGCGCATGCCCGCCATATAGACCGTGTGGATAACATATCCGGCTGTCTTTTCATTATTGGTAGTTGATTTCGTGGACCGCTGTAGGGGCCCTTCTATTTCGGTAACGGGCAATCGATTGAAGACGGCTGGCCTGACCGGATTCTTGAGTGGTGCTGGCGCTTCTTTTCTGGGTTTGCCCGCTGTTTTCGCACGGCGCAGAGCGCCTGATAGACTCTTGAAGAGACGGTGTCATGCTTTCTCTATTGGGGCAGGGACACGTCTCTTTGTATCATTGTTCGGACTGATATCTTCTTGATTTTGGCGATCATGGCGTTTTTTTGAACCCACTTCAGGGGTTCATAGGAGTTGTTGACTTTTACGGCCGCCTCAGTCGTCATCGCGGGGTAACCCTGATCTTGGAACCTCACAAGATTCCACCTGGCCGGAGTCCTAGCCCTTTTGTTGGCTCGATACCTGAGCCTTTTCTGCCTTAACTTTTCTGATTTGAGCACTTGGCAGGCTTCGGCTCTTCGGTGAGTCGCCGTAGACCGAGCGATGGAGAGCTCTGGAGATACACCTGATTGTGCAATTGTCAGAGGCGTCGCCTGTGCTTGTCCGCGATGTTCGATGATGCCCTTTGTTCCGGTAGTCTTGCCCCCGGCTAGAGCACCAGAGAGTCATTCGGACACCATTTTACGTTTGGGTTGTGGTGTCTTGGATATCACAACGTTCGGCCTCTTGCCCCTTGAGACCAATTTGGCCACCTGGTTTGCCGTGACCTCCGCGAGATGATCGCTTCCGACAGGGTAGATGATAATGAAACCAAATTGATAGGGTGGCTCTTCCTATTTCCGGCTGAGACTTGCAGGGAGAACCACGTGGGCATTGATCTTGACCACGTACCGGATCAGAGTCGCGTCAGAAACGAAGCTCGTCTTGGGAGACATGATTGCTGAGTTCGATATTGTGACCGAAAACTTGTTAACCTGTACACAAAAAATGACTTCAGTATAGGTAATCGGTATATATGTTGATTGAGTTCGCATGAACAATTAATCCGAAATATGGGAGGAGAGAAAAAGTCTCACCGGGCGTGCCAGAATCTGTAGGGTGTTTTTGGTCACCCCATTGAGATGGGAATACGCGTCGCTTGTCAGGCGTACTGCAAATTCCCCCTGTCTAGGATAGGCGGGGGTTTATTGATTGTGGGGATTCGAATCTCCGGCAGTCGCGGACTAAGCTGTCGTTAATTACCACTCGCCTTTGGAGCGAGAGAACCTCCGATTGACGGGTCAAACTGGTCATGCGAACTCAATGTGCAGTGTGCGTATGTGTGTCTTGAGGGGTTTTGGATATATTGGAGGCCTCGCAAAGTTTACGGGGGTCCATGGGAAAAGAGGGGTGAATAGCGTCCAAAGGACGCATGGGCGCCATCGCCTCACGTGCTTGGCATGCGGGCGCTGGGTGCTGGGCGCTAGCACGCGTCCAGCACATGGGCGCCGGCGTCCACAGAAAGTAGGAGTTAAATTCTTAAAGATGATTTTTTATTTATGGAGTTAAACTCCAACAGATCTTAAATGAAGTTAAACTCCTAGAAATCTTTGGAGATGATCGAAGGGGGCCCCCTTCTTCTTCCCTTTAGTCTTGGATCTTCTTTTGTGCCTCGGATCCTCCGGGAATGGGATTTTTGGAGATGGGTCTCCTTCTTCTTCCTCTCTATTGGCTGGATCTTGAGATAAAAAAGGGGTGAGATTTAAAAATCTTCCCTTTTGGGGATTTGATGGCAGATCCGAGCTCCCCTTCAAGGGTTTTATGGTTAAAAACTATTTATTTTTGGAAAAGAAAGAATTAAACTCTTGATTTAATTCAAAAAAAGATAAGAAGGTTTAAAACCTTGAAGAAGGCGAGAGAGGCACAGAAACCCTAATTTTTTTAGGGGGAATGAATTATGTTTTTTCATTTCATCATCATGTTGCCTTTTACAGGCTTACAAATTTACACATAGCCCCTTGGGCTTTACAAAATGGCATTTTGTCCATCTCATGCATCATGTGCTCATTTCTTTTGCACATGAGCCATGGGCTTTACAAAAATTTGGTTTTATGCCCATTTTTCTTACATTCATTCATAAAAATTATATCAAAATTATTTATTACATAATTTTCATTTTGGCATGGGAGATGCTGGCTGCGGAGCTTGACTTGGGCATGGGCCTACTTAACCTGGGCTTGGGCTCGTTTACTTGGGCTTGACTTTGACTTTGACTTTGACTTGGTCAACCGGGGTGTAATTTTTTACCCCAACAAAGGGTATAACTCAAACTAGAAATCTCTCGACGGAACTGTAATTTCATCCAAACCTGGCTCTGATACCAACAAAACCATGTTAGGCTCCGCTTCCCAAAATACGGAATATAAGTGGTAATTAGGCCAGCCATGCTCCTACGGTCAGGGAATAATCCCGCCGTAGTCACACTTCGGCTTCTAGTATTACATGGTAGTCAGTAAACAATATTAGGGTAAAGAAAATCATAATTCACAACTTTATTACATCACAATAAAAGAGTTCGAGATACATTTATTTTGAATAAGGAAATAACTAACCAATGGAATACAATGTGCTTATAGCAAAAAGGGCAGCGCTGGTGTTGCGGTCTAGACCTCCGTGATCTCGAATGACAGATCCTGCTCCTTGACTGGGTCCACCTCGTCCTCTGAGCATGCACACTCAGGTCGTCAGGGCGACACATATAGCAATAGATATATGATGCGCATACAATATGATTGAACATGAAAGGTACGACAGAATACAGAAACATGAGAATAATGAATATCATTTGAATATGCATAGCGCGATATATGTATCATGTTAGTAAACCAGGCAATGTGTATATCACTACTTATCAGTCACTAAGTCAATGAAATCAATTGGTGGAAAAGATACCCGTGTTTAACAAGGATCTCCTGCATGCCCGAGACTACGGTCCACTGTTGCCCGGGACATAATCCTGCAGCCGTGCTGCTAGGCCCACGACCTAATGTGTGTGTGTGTGTGTGTGTGTGTGTGTGTATCACTAATATCGAATGATCATTCTCTAAATCACTGTACCTCGCTAAATACAAGTTCAATTCCACCTTTATTTCCCAATTCCCCAGGTTATAGTAGGTATTTAGGTATTAGATAGGTTGTGAACAAATACGTATCGCTATCACTATCAATATCACTTTCAATCGCCGGTTCACTACCGTACTTGCCACAACCCAATCACTAACACTTATATATCGATAATGCAAAACAGTCGCTAAGTCCCGATGTAAACGATCACTATGCATTAGGTATAAAGCAAACACAAAATAAGGTAGAAAATGCACTGAACAGATAGTCACTAAGTTATGACAGCCAACGCCATATGACTTGCAAAATTCACCATAAATCACACGTATAGAAAGGATCAAAACAAAAAAGGCGTACAAAGTATACTTGATTATATACGCAGTAAAATTAGCATCATGTCAATAGGAATTCAGGTTAGGGATTTATCATCATTTTAAATTAGTGATCGATTGCTGGAATTCCAGTTTCAGAACTGGAAGTCTAACTTCGCACATGGTTTACTAGGGATAGTGTTTAGATTAAGGTGTTGCCCCAGTTAAATAAAACCTGGTGCTATCTATTAGGTTTCCAACGCATCAAACGGATTAACAATATCCTTTCCGTACTAAAAGTTATGTCCTATTTAGTGTGAAGGTATAAGAAATGTCGCCGCAGAAATTGCAGAACACGTCGACATTCTAAAATACAAACAAAATATCAAACAACTGTGAAACTGAACAAGACAAGATCCATATGTTATCTAACTAAATTATCTATGTGACTATATGTTGCTCCGTTCATTTTCAATTTTACGTAGGTATGTACAGGTGCTTAAATTCAGGTATCCTCGTGGAATGCTGCTCCGGACTGCAGTCCAGAGCCGCATTCCCAGTCAATTCTCATTACAGTGGTCTATCAGCATTGAAGGGTAAACTTTATCTAGTTCTAATTTATCGAGTCGGCTTTGATACGAGCCATAGAACATTAGATTCTAATCTGTATTGAATTTAATAACTATTTTTCGACGTGACATGTGCGGTGCATTCCAGATTTAGGGGCGACTTTACTTGATTATAAACATGATATTTTGCATCCAAATTTCTACACGATATTCATAAACAGTAAAGGGACCTAATTATCGCAAGTTCCTCCATAATAAGACATGTTTTGATTTATAGTTTTGTATCGAGCACTCCGCACATCATTTCGTAACTATAGTGGATTTGGTTTATCGCACGTATGAACAGGATTTGATCCCGGCGAACTCTATATATCTATTACGGGATATTAAACTCATTAATGTTCGGTTGTCGTGTAATGCACAAATGCGCTTCGCAATATTTATCAGACTCCAAAATATATAATTAAGTGTTGATTGTTATCAATGGTAGTGTGTATGTGTGTGTATAGCATGTAAAGCAAGTGTTTAACTTGCCTGGCGAAGACAGCAACGACGACAGCGAATGGCACGAGCACGGAACGCACGTGCAGCGGCGACAACAACAACAAGGCAGCAGCACCAGCACGACATCGAGCAGCGGCACGATCACGGGCCAACAACGAGATGATGGCGATGGTGGCTGGCCTCGGAGCTTAGGCAGTGGCCCAGCGATAGCTCGGGGAGACTTGGGGCGTGGCTCGAGCTGGAGGAGGAGATGGGGCGGTGGTAATGTCGGTGGTGGTTGACGACGTGATCGGTCAGGTGATCGGGGTCGAGGTTTAAGGAGACGTGGAATCTGGGACCGAAGGGTGCTCTTGAGGATTTCAAAAGGGATGAAGGTGTCACCGACGATGGGTCTCGGTGGTTGATGGCTGTGGTGTGGTAGGGGAGTCGAGGGTGAAAGTGGGTGCAGTGGGTAGCTGGGATCGTCGTAGTTGATGGGGACAGCGGGCTCGAGTGGTGGCTGCTAATGGTGAGAGGATGCGGTGTTTCGTTGGAGGTTATGGGTTGAGAGGGGGAGGAAATAAGGAGACGGAGGTTGCCGGTGAGGATGTAGTGGGCGGGGCTCGGTTTTGTGGAGGGAGAACAAGAGAGAAAGAAGGCGATTAAGAGAGATGGAGAGAGCGTTGGAGAGATAGTGAGAGATAGCGGTTGAGGGTTTAGAGAAGTTAGGCGAAGGGATCTCGGGGATCTCGGGGATCGTTGGCGAGTGGATAGGATCATCGTGGCCGTTGGAGAAGCGGGCCTCGTGGAGACGTCGGTGCGGGGGAGAGAGGAAAGGAGAGGAGATGGATAAGGAGGGGATTTGGTGGAGGGGATCGCGGGGAGTTGGAGAGCAGAGACGGCGTCGACGGGAGGCTGGGTCGTGGGCGAGCGCATGAAGAGGGGGAAGCCGTTGGAAAAAAGTGGGAGAAGAAAGGAGAAGGAGAAGAAGGCTGAGGTAGCGGGTCGGGTTGCGTAGGTGCTGGGTCAGGTCGGGTTTGGGTAGGTTTAGGGTTTTGTTTTAGGAAATTTAAATAATAATTAAAATAATTAAAATATATATAAAAAGTGCAAAAATATTAGGAAAAATTCTGGAAAAATATACGGAAAATATATACATGAAATTGGGGATTTACACGAACGATAGACTTTTTTCAACATTAAAGAACATCGTTCCAATAACATTTATAAACAAAATTTGCAAAAATTAGAGACATAATAAAGTAACAAGAGGATGAAGAAAATCAAAACGTCAGCAAAAACAACCAAAAACAACATCATTATTGCAATATTCTTTTTCAGCAAACTTTATAAGATATACAGCTTTACAACTTTCCTCTCCAATGTAAGAGATGGCTGGTTCGAATCATGAACGTGCCGCAGATAAAAAAGAACTTTGTAAGAAGTATGTGTGTGTGGCGGGGTTCTGATACCATTTCATCTATCGATCCTTGTTTTCGTGTCCAAGCAAGCTTTTCAAGTGATGAACACTGTCCACGGATTTTTTTTTTGTGGCATCCTGTTTATAATTTCTTATGTTTCTACTTAATCACATCATTGATATTACACACCTCAAAACCGGCCCGAATTATTAACCGGGCTTCACAAGTCGAGCCTGGATTCTTAATAGATCGGGTTAAGGTTTAGTTGAATTTGACCCGTTTAGATTTACGCTGCCCATTTCTTCTCCTTTCTCGGCCTCTCCGCTTAAAACCCTAGCTCTCTCTTTGCTTGGCAATTTATCTCCGCGCCTCAAAATCAAGTAAGTTTCAGTTTTTTTCTTAAAAATTTTAGAATCCGCGTCTCATTTGCTTTATATTGAATTGCTTAAATTTCATTTTGCTCTAAAATTATGTTTTTTCAATCATCAGCGGATTATTAAGCATGTGGACTAGGGTTTTTGTTTTCGATGATCTGAAAAGAGCTCTTTTTGATCGGATTCATTGACGTTGATATGTAAAAATCGGTTTTTGGCATCATTGATTCAGAATTGCATTGATTTCATGTCGCCCTTATGTTCTGAATGAACTTTACCGAGAGGAATCGAATTATAGAGCATGTAGTTTGAATTAGGATTTCAAGCTTCGAGTTTTAGGCATGCATCGCAATTTAGGCACCTTTTTTATTTGTGGGTTTCTGATCAATACATAAAAAAGTTCTTGTTTGTGTGTGTTCATCAAATTCAAGAGTCGATGAGAAACCTAGAAAATGACATGGTATCATTATTACACAATTAGTTATAGGCATGATCGTTGTTATGCATTTAACTATTTTATACAAAATCAGGGAGCACTTGATATTATTGGTGATATGAAATTGTTGGCTTCTTTGTTTCTATCTAGGTTGGACAAAAAGTTAAAAGATGATTGCTGCTTTATGTTGGGTCCCCAAAGGGGCAGCAAAGATCGTGCCGGAGGAGGCCACTGAGCCAATTTCTAATGAGAACATGGAAGAAAGAAAGTAAGAGTTGGTTAAGTTTTTTTTTCGATACCAATAGGATATAATGTTACTATTTACTTGAACTTGAATTTTAGCGAAGGGAGCGAGGAAGAAAACGATGACGAGGAAATGGATGTTGATGATTCAGAAGAAGTTGATGAAGTGGCCCATGCATTATCTGCTGTAAAGGCCCTTGGAAAAGGAAACAAGAGTTCTACCGACCTCAATGACATTGCAAGCCGTCTTAATGAGCTAATGAGCGGTTATGACAATGAGGACGATGGTATTTTCAACTTGCCCATTTGGCGTTTTATATAGCTTTGATGTATTTCTCCACTATTTCAATTTAAGAGGGAAGAGGGTCTCAAATTGATTTAATTCTCAGCATGTCTCTTGGCAAGAAATATCCTCACAATTTTAATAAATTTAGCATCTAAAATTTCATTTGTACCTATTCAAATCTTCTCAAATCTTCAAAAGCTTCTACAAATCTTAAAAAATATTACTATTGTTGTTTAAATTTCTACTATTTTAACTATAGATCTTTAAAATCCACATATATTTTCCATGATTGTATCATGTGCATTAATGTGTCTTTATATGCTTTATGTAATATTTCAGTCCCTGACTGCATTGGTGCTGGAGTTGGCAACCTTTACTATGAGAGCAATGACAAGGACCCTTACTTGCAAGACAATGATGTGAGTAATTAATCCATCATCTTTGCAATTCTAACATCCTATGTGACTTTTTTGGGGCATTAATGCATCCTTGTGGGTGTTCTGGAAGCAGGATGAGGAGGAAGAAGAAATTGATGACCTGATTATTAAACCAACAGATGCAGTTGTAGTCTGTGCGTGTACTGACGAGGAGGATGAGTACAGTTATCTCCAGGTATGTAACCGTTTCTTTATGCATAAAAAAAACCTTTGTAGCCTTCTATGAGCATATGATATGAATTATTCGTATTTCTGTAAGGATAGGTTTCGGTTTACGAGGAAACGGATGATGGGGATCCGAACATGTTTGCTCATCAGGAGAAAATTTTGTCTGCTTTTCCACTTTGCACAGCTTGGCTTGATTTTAAACCTGACAGTGGTGATAAAGGTAATTACAATTTCACCAACCATCTGTATACCTCTCTCCAACACATGCAAGCATAGACATAAACACACCAAGGAAAAACATAATAAATAAACTCCATGTCTCAGTGTAATTTCCAGTACTTTTATCTATCTACTTTATGTGTGTGCATTCGTGCTTCCATGATACTTTTGGTTCTAGAGGAATCGTAATGATGGTGCAGACACTTTCTGTCAATATTTGATAGCAAGGCATTCTTGCTGTAGTTGATATTTCCTATATATCTCTAGCCAACATTCAATTTTAGGAGATGTCCATTTCAATTTTCCAATTCTCTCATGTTCCATGTTTATTTATTCTTCTTGACCTTGGCAGGGAACTTCATAGCTGTTGGCACAATGGAACCTGCTATTGAAATTTGGGACCTTGACATGGTATGCATTTATGAATTAGAGGCTTGTAGGACTTAGGAGATGCTGTGAGTCACACTATTTCTTTTCTATCAACAGATCAAAGAGGAGAATCCATCAATGACATTAGGCGGAAGGTCAGAGGTAGTCACTTTACTTAGATATGAAATCAATTGATTACTCACAATTATATGACTGCTACTCTGCTACATAATTATATTGCATAATCCTAAATCTGCTCTTGAAAAGCGTATAAAGACCTAAGGACCAGCGCTCTATCTGCAATCTTTCACTCACACTCCTGTACCTTTTCATCAATTTCATATTTTAGGATGTATTCTAATTAATGAATTAATGACTTACCCGGACCCAAAATAAAATAAAATAAAATGCTGGAATCTCTAAATGTGCTATGCTTCTCTCATTTTTTGCTTTGGGGGCTTTAACTTAGGCTTCAAAACTTATCAAGAGCAGGAAACACTTGAAGCTTAAAACAATCCTTACTTCCCTCATTTTCCTTTTAAATTTTTGAATCTAAGTTATAGTCCAGTTTTGGTAATGTGCCTACAGAAATCAGGGAAGTACAAATCAGGCAGTCACAAGGGATCTGTGCTTGGCCTTGCGTGGAATAAGGAGTTCAGGTAAGCATTACCTGATAAACTTATCCCTTTCAGGTAAACTTCATCATCCTACAAACTGAAATCTACTTATCTTGAACTTCAGGAATGTCCTCGCTAGTGCTAGTGCTGACAAATCTGTCAAGGTTTGGGATATGGAAAAAAGAAAGTCTGTTGCCACAGCCAAGCATCATACAGACAAGGTAACTGTCTTGACCGTTAGTCTGAAGATATTTGTATATATGTAGTAGCTATGTGCCACACCAATACACCATGCACGTGGAGAATTGAAAGTTAGATTGATAGGTATTAATTTCAAGTTCTTTGTTAATATATAATGACATACTATTGTATCTTGAATGATGCTATAAACTTGTAAAGAAACGCAATGTTGGCATATAATTTGCTGATATCATAGTGCTTATCCTAATGACGGAAATTTAATTATATATTTATATGACGAAGAAGCATATAAAAAAAATAGCAGGTCAAGAGGTTATAAAATCTTTAAAGAGTCAGGGTTCAACTGGAGAATTGAAAGTTAGATTGATATTTGTATATATATAGTAGCTATGTGCCACACCATGCACGTGGAGAATTGAAAGTTAGATTGATAGGTATTAATTTCAAGTTCTTTTTTAATATATAATGACATACTATTGTATCTTGAATGATGCTATAAACCTGTAAAGAAATGCAATGTTGGCATATAATTTGCTGATATCATAGTGCTTATCCTAATAACGGAAATTTAATTATATATTTATATGACGAAGAAGCATATAAAAAAAATAGCAGGTCAAGAGGTTATAAAATCTTTAAAGAGTCAGGGCTGAACTGTGCAAAACCAGCCGGTCCAGGCGCTCGATCACTAGGCATTTCTCTTATCACCCAAAGATTTCATCTTATAGTGAATGCTTTGGTCAAAAGAAGATTATTCTCAGCAGAGACAAGGCTTTTGGATCATAGACAAGTCCCAATCTTCATTCAAGACATCTACCATTTTGATTGAAAAAAATCCATTAACTTGCCGGCTATAGCATATTATCGAGGACCCATCTTCTCTCTCCAAGCTTCTAATGATCTTAAAATTAGTTACTAAATCAAAATAGTATTTCAAGAAAGAATAAAATCATGAAATCTACATATTCATGCACATGAAGACTGTCCGTTGTTGGTTAGAGCATAGAGCTGCATGACTTGCATAGTTGCATCGAACTTCTGCTGTGCCGAGCAGATGGATGTACTGGTTTGTAAACCTTTTGAGACTTTGATTCTTTATGTTCATATATTTTGTACTTTGTTTTCCTTACGCGGTTGTATCATGTAGATGTTTTCCCTCGTCCTGTTGCACTCTACTCACGCTTCTATTTTACAAAGTAAACAAAGGGGAAAAATGTTTAATTTCCTTTGACACGCCTTAGATTGACAAAGTAGGATTAGGGTTTATTCAACACATCACTAAAATGTTAACCAAAGAGGGGGAGGATTTAGGGACACCTCATGCAACTTTTTTGATGATGCGAGTTTTGATTGATGCTGCAATAGTAGTCATGCAACCCTATATATTTTTTGATATAAATATGTTATGATTGTGAACGAACTTGACTAAGGTATCTTATGTAGTATTTGTGTTTTCTTTAAGTTCTCTCAATGATTTTTCGTGGTTACTCTTTTTATATATTCTTTAACGACTATTAACTAATTTAATGAATATTAGCAACCAGATTTGTTCCACAACTGTTAAATATACCCATGCTAAATGAGCTTCCAACATAAATCCTCTCTGATATACCTTTTACATCCATTTCAGGTTCAAGCCGTTGCATGGAATCGACATTCCCCAGAATTACTTCTTAGTGGATCCTTTGATCGATCGATTGTGATGGTAAGGATTTTCTTCAGCAAGACAGTGATCAGTAACAAAACTATGATGTATGTGATCTGTAAATGATATCATGGACTAAGTACTTGTTATTTATATTTCCATGCAGGTGGATTGCAGAAACATTGAAAATCCCAGTAATACGTGGTCTGTAAGTGCTGATGTTGAGAGCTTGGCATGGGATCCACACAATGAGCACTCTTTCGTGGTAATTTTTGAGCGGATAGTACTTTGGCTCTTTATTAACCCTTTGCGATTGGAATGTTCTCCCAGCATGGGGGTTATGAGATGTTACCACACCCATTTTAAAAAAAATTGAACAGTTAGTGTTGCCTTGCCTTCAATAGGACATAAAATCCAAGATGATTCAATGTTTTAAAAACGGTAGAAAAAAGCAGAGTGGCCAGAATGCCTGGCCGCTTGGCCGTGTAGAAATCAGTAAGCCATATCTTGATTTAATTTTGTTATTTCTTGTAAGTTGTTTGTTAAACATTAGTTGGCTCTAATGGGTTTTTTTGAGCCCTTCGAAATTAAAATCGTTACCCTTCGAAGTTAGAATCGAACAATCAAAGCCAAAGCTGCTCAAAGCCGAAGCTCAAAACCCTTAGGCTTTGAAATCAAATCAAAACTAAAGACCCTAGATGCTCTATCTCTTGCTTCAAAGCTGAAATTGAATTTCCTCCAAGCTTGAGGTCGAAATCTCAATGTCAAAAACCCTAGCAGCTCAAAGTCGAAGTCTCGAAACCTCTATATTGAAGGCGAAACATTGAACTCGAAGTTGAAGCCGCCAGGTTGAACTCCCCAAATCTGGAGATCAAAGCCTTGACCACAGAGAAAATGAAAACAACATGAAAAGAATTGAGAGTTTGGGTTAATTTAGATGTGATTATTGCACCAACACATATTCACACATTGTGAAGGTTTAAACATCAATAAAAACAGCATGATAATTAAAAACCAAAACCACGTCCATTAACCTTTAAATGCACTCCAATCAATAAGAAATAGAACATGGTTATGCGATTGATGGGGTGAGTATCACCTTGCTTAAGCGGTAAAAGCGGAGCAGCGCAGAGCGCTTTGCCGCTTAAGCGGCCACTTTTTAAAACACGAATGATTCCATCATTATTACTTTCAGTTCCCTCATCTAAATGTAGCCATGTTAAACTCATTAAAGCGATGAATGTTTGAAACCAGCAGACCTGCAGAAGACCAGTGATATTGGACGGTTAATTTCAGTCCCGTCATTAATGAGATGAACGCCCTAAACCAGCAGACCTGCAGAAGTCCAGAGTTGGAAAATTTTAGGCGGTTTTTTTCATTGCTAACCTGAGAAGCCCTGCTATGAGTTTTTTGATTGTACCAAGCTATCATAAGAGCGTGGCTGATATTAGGTCATGAGGGAACGAAATTAGGGTATATTGCATTTAAATACCTCAAAGTTCACTTAACCTTGCACTTTTTTTGGGACAAAACCTAACCTTTCACTTTAATACCTTATTGTTTATTTCGCTGCAGTTAAATACCCCAAAGTTTCTATTGACGACAATTTGATACCTTCTGTTAACTTCTTATTAAAATGGTTAAAATACCTTAACCATCTGTATCCTAGTTGCCTGCTGCATTATCCCCTAGTTCTATTTTCTCTTATATTTCATTATCTCTCATCATAAATTGATAATATTCATCCCCATCTTTCAAATTATAGTATTTTGAAGTGTTCTTTGGAACTTGTGACAAAAGATCTGGTTGGTTTCAATAAGATGTGGACATTTCAAATTACAAGTAAAGTTCAAAACCCTGGAAGGCAATTTTGTCCTCCAATTACTTTGTTTATTTATAAGGCATATGCAATAACAGCTTCCTCTTTTCAATCAGTGGCCATGCAAAGTTACTATTGGCCATGGCTTGTAATTTTAGAAGGGGTGGTGGTTTAAAAACGCCGGCAGCCATATCAAACAAATAAATGAGCAAATAGACAGAAACGAGATCTCCTATTATCATAGGATATAAATAAAACATTTATCATTCAGTTATAACTCAAGATTTGGTTCATAGATTTAGTCCATCTCAAAAAATTGATGGATTTGATACAATTTGGCATGTTTACGAATGAGCAGGCGTTTCATGGATAATGGCAAAGAAGAAGATACGAGATTAATTTGACCTTCATTTCTATTCAAGGGTATAATTGTCCAAAAATGGACCATATGTTTTTCATGGGAACCTTATTGGTACATTCTGATGAAAGTTCACCAAAATGCAACAAATCGTTAACGGTGAAACTTTGAGGTATTCAAGCATATCAAATAAACAGTAGGGCATAAAAATGCAAATCTGGGTAAACTTTGAGGTACTTGAATGTAATTTATCCAAGAAATTAATATCTAATTACCGTAAGGGTTCATTTGGGTGCTCATGAAATAACAAGATATTAAAATGGTTCTTTGAGGAACATAATGATTTTATTTGTTGTAATTGACAGTTGGCAATTGCAACTGCATTGCTAATTACAATTTTCATATTAAAAATTGAAAATCACTCACGAGACAAGTCACCAGTATCTTTAAAGGAGATTGCATGACATAATGTTTGATTCGTGGAGTTATCATCTGACTCAATTAAAGTTTCCCTAAAATTTATTTGGAACCGAACATAATGATTTAAGTTTGCAATTATCCATGTTCTACATGATATGCGGGCATTGACAATTCCTCTTATTGTTTCCTTTCCGTGTACCACTCAAAAGTTTAATATGTTAAATGTGTTTCAGGTCAGTCTTGATAACGGGACAGTTCAAGGTTTTGATGTCAGGACAACTTCATCTAACTCGAGTTCTGGTTCAAAGCCAACTTTTACTTTACACGCGCATGATGCAGCTGTTACCTCTGTCTCTTACAATGCATCTGCACCTAATGTATGTTTCTAGTCTTCCCACCTTGTTCTTATCTATGAGGCAAAGCAAAGGAATTAGTTTCGTTCACTGCAAAGTTGAGCTTATGTTGCGTTGTTTTGTGCAGCTTCTTGCCACGGGATCAGTTGATAAAATGGTAAAGGATCTCCTTATATTTTCAAACGACTTAAATTACATTAAACTAGTTTTAACATCTTTGTTTTTTCACTAAATTACTCTAAAGTTTTTATTATTGTATAGACCCCCTAGACCTTGGTTTTACAAAATTGTTTTACTAAAATGCCCTTACATGCAGCAACAATGAGTACTTTAGTGTCATTTAGCCTTTTCAAATGCATGGAGCTAGTTATGTGATCCGGCGGCTGACAGTGTTTTCTTGCATACTTTACAGGTTAAACTTTGGGATTTATCGAACAACCAACCATCATGTGTTGCATCTAGCAATACCAAATCGGTGAGTCTAAAAATTTTGATTTGTTCATCAAGGAGAACATGCTTAGGAGTCGAGGATAGAGGAAGTGAACTTGTGCTCTTGCGGCTTTAAGGCTAATCCATGCATGCACATGATGCTCATGACGATTTTTCATTTACTTACACGACTGCCATTATGTGTTTTGTGGTTACTTATGCTATCGTAAGATTTAATATTATATTTTAAACAAACTCATGTGTTGTGAAATACGAAATGTTTAGTAATTGAGGTCCTCATCGGTGGGCCTTTCAGATTGTAATGAACATAACGAATTGGTTCCAACATAATCTATATTACAAGAGGATTAAAAAGGTTGTCAGGAAACATTCTCCTCGTTTTCTTTTCCTGTAAGCTTCTTAGAAGCAAAATATATAAACGCATTCTGTTACATTCCTGAACTTCCAAATTACTCCTCAATTAGTCAACACCTAATTTTCTCATTTAGCTGCAAATGCCGTCTCTCTCTGATCATTTCTGAAATCCAGCATTTTTCCATCCTGTTCTAAACTATTTCAGTCACATAAAACTTTAGAATTTGCATGTTCCTAACTAAAGCTGTGCATGAGCCCATAGACACAGACATAGCAAGAACTTAACCGCTTATTATTAGGAAACAGTAAACATGTAAATAAACTTGTGAGGCAACCCTCTCCAATCTATAGGTAGTTTCCTTGACACTCCAACTATGAAGCATGGACATGGGCACATGACACAGTATATTTGTAAACAGGAGGACTTGGAGACACGGATATATTATTTATCTATATGTTTAATTATATATATTAAACAAAATATAATAAAGTACAAGAAAATGATGTACCGGTATAACTTTGAAAGCAAACAAAATATTAAATCTTTTAATTGGAGCCGGGTTTCATAGACCCGACTTCGTCATTTGCACCAATTTGAATGTTTACTTCTTCCGGTGGTAATCCGTCATGAAAAGGATTTGAAATATTTAATGTTCTTGTATTCTTAAATGTATAGATGTTTCCAAACCATATATTCCACATTTTTATTTCTCAACCTCCTTTACTACATAGAAGTGTCAGGCACGTCTAATATGAGCGGACACAGTGCAAGTGTGTCGAACACGTTAGTCGGACACTTGCCTCCTAATCAGACTTCGACGAATCCACTTCTTTCGTCGGGATAGGATCTGAAAAGAGAAGGAAGGCTGGAATGCCAACAGGCGTCTGTCTATTCTCTAATTCACCCAACCCGATAGTATCCATTTTGGGAACGTCTAGTGCCAAAGTCACTGAATGGGTAAGTCGCCAATCCCAAAAACGGACTATGTAATGTACTTTATCCGCTGGGTTACGGGTATTGGTGGGTATTTTACTAGAAGTTTCTACCAATCTACCCACCTTAAGGTAGTTTACTTGAGCAAGAAAACAGATGTGCTACCGCATAACGGCTTTCGCGCTAGCGCTCGAGTGTCCAAGTGCCCGACGCATGTCAGGCACGGACACATTGAGCAAATAGAAGTGTCCATGCTTCTTAGCACTTCAATTTTCATGAATTCATTTGAAAATTATATTAGTCCATTTCAAATCTAAGTTATATGCTTTGATTTGTACTTCACTAAACCCTAGTGTATGGTTAATGTTTTATTTGTTTTGTTGTCTGTCTTAAGTCAGGATAAAGGAGGTGATTTGCATTAGGCGCCGACACTCGGCTAGTAAAACATAGTAGGATCTTCTATAAAATTGGTTTCTGAACAAATTTCGGTAAAAAGGTTCTTATTCTCATTTTTTGCCAATTGCTAAATATTCTACGGATTAGATGTTGATTGGAAGTATAGAATGGATTAATTGATCTATTAACTAATGATCTGTTAAGTTTTGTGCTAAGAGAAGTGATTAATTTCAGCTTTTATAAAATTTACATATATACTATGTAGCAAGTGAGAGCTGATAATTACAATGTTATTCCATATAGTACTAAAAACTTGGCAATATGATCATCAACCACCAAGTATACTTATGAATACTCAAGCGATATGTGAGCCATGAATGTACTATAGTAATTTATTAGGGTGGTCAAAATTGCATTTACTATTAAGAAAAAGTCGAGTTACACTATATATTACAGGGACATATATCGTTGGGTTATTGACCATTTGTTTTCTCGTTTACAACTTATAGAAGTAAAATTCCTCGTATTACAGCTGACATTTTGTGTAATCAAACTTTTATCAGGGACGTGTGTATTCGATATCCTTTTCTGAGGATAGCCCTTTCCTTCTGGCAATTGGAGGGAAAAAGGGTGGGCTAAAGGTGAGCATATAATTCCCTCGCGATTTTTGTCTACTTTGAAGTATTCTCATTCATTCCATCTTTGGCTACATTGTATGAAACTTTTCTTACTTTCGCTAGTGGCTCATGATACCACTCTCTTTTCAATAGTTACATTCTATCCTAATTTTAATTGCTGTTAGCCTCTATCGGTATTGAATATGCGGGATTGTTTTGCGTGTAAAAAAAAGGGGAAAATAATGCTGTTAAAGTCGGAGGCACAGTGTAGTTTTTTTCTTCTGTTGTTTAAAGATGATGGTTTCAACCTCTATGGGCGAATGCGAGGGAGGTTTCTGCAATCTAGCATTCCATTTTAAATGAGCCGATCTTCTAATTTTTTTTGGCAGGTATGGGACATATTAACAGAGCCTGCGATCGCTCGTAGTTTTGGCAAGTATAACAATCAAACAAGAGCAGATCCAATGCAAACACAAAATGGAGCCGAGACCAAGAAATCCTGAGATCGAAGCATATTATTATAGTTTTGTATTTTATTGTTCAATTTTGAGACTGGTTGCCTGGCTAATTGGGCCTTCTAAATGTTCCTTTCGTGTGTTCCTGGGGAGAATCAGGAGCGGGCAAGGGTGGTTATCCGCTTGTTATTTATCAACTCTTTTTAGGCGAGTGTTAGTGCTACCATATATATAAAGCGAGTTCTTTTTTGAATTAGGGTGTTTTTGATTTAAAATTATTAAAATGGGGGGGGGGTGTGGGTTTTGAATTTAAATTGTAAAAATAGGGTGGTTTGTGGGGAGTCTTCCAGTTTAGAGGGCGGGTTTCTAGAACCTGCCCTCTATACTTTATAGGAGAGCCATATTTCTATGGAGGGCGGGTTTTAGGAACCCGCCCTCTTCTATATAAAGGAGAGGGAGTGTTATGGGAATCCGTCCCATATAATTTAAAAAAAATAAAATAAATAACAGAAAAATGGAAAAAAATCGAATAAAAGAATAAAATTGTATAATATGAATCTGGTGTATACTCTAATAACAAAATGAATCAGTCAAATTTACAATACAAAAAAATCCTATCTTTTTGTAAAATGTAAATTCTATTCCGACGGTTGAATTTATAATATCAAAATGAAGCAAGGATTCATTTTGATATTATAAATTTGACCGGAGATGGAATTTACATTTTACAAACAGATAGGATTTTTTTGTATTGTAAACTTGACGGATTTATTTTGTACACCACAGTCATATAAAACAATTTTATAATTTTTTCGAATCATTCTTTATTTAATTTTTTCGAATTTTATGAATTTTGCTTTAAATATAACAATTTTATTTAATTTTTTTTAAAAAAAATATGGCGGGTTCTGGGAACCCGCCCTCCATATAAAAATGGAGAGGGCGGGTTCCTCCTATAAAAATATAGGGGGCGGATTCTAGGAACCCGTCCTCTATACTGGGGAGGGGTTGGGGGTCCAGAAAACCGTCCTACTCTGATAATTTTAAAATAAAATACCTTAATTTAATAATTTTAAATCAAAACCATCATATTTTAAAAAAAAAGCCTATAAAGCGCTGTTAGCATGAGCAGTTTGAAAAGCAGGAAAAGATTGTTCCTTGTGGTTGTTTATACTCACGTGTTGCAGGTTCAATAGGTACAAATGCTTAAGCAATATCCTTATGCTCATTAAATTATATTATCTTATATCTTGTCGCTCATGAAATAGCTAAATAAACTAGATTACATTGCTGGCACATATGCCTAGTGAAAATATTTTGCTCGAGCATAGCGTGCTTAAATTTCATGTAATCTGAACTAGATGACATGAAAAATGTTTTTACAAATAAAACACCATATATATATGCAAAGAATCAAACTTAGATACTAGGAACTCTACACTGACACAAAAGTTCCACATTCACAAGCCTACAAGTCTACAACTAGCACAATCGTTCCACTAAAACCAAAAAAGGTACCTCTTTAATTTCTTCAATTAGCATGAGCCTTTTCCAAATGAATGGTTGGGTTGGTGACATGCTTTCATCACTCCCTCTTTTGCTCAAACAATTTGCTTTGCCTCTTTGAGCATCTTTTCTAACATGAATCAAGCTAGCTCCAACAATGGAAGAAGATGACAAGTGATGCCATCACATTACCACTCTTTCAATAAGGTGGGAATATTATAGATTCACTATCACCACCTAATTTCAACACAAATTTCTATAGACCTTCTTTCCCCCCCTCAATTTATCATTTTGACAACCTAAAAATAGATAATGTAGTTTGAGACAAGTCTTTTATTAAGGAAATACATAAATAAAATGCTGATTTTGGGAGGTTTATTTTTAAGCTATCGGCTGTATCACTTGACGATTAAAGAATTGCTTTATATAGCAAATCCATTTTGATGGATGGAAAGAACATGATGATGTTTACGTACGAAAGAAAAATAAACAGGTAAATAAAATTAAGTTATTTATAAGAATATTCCATAACTTGTACATACCGAATACAACGTAGTCTATTTGCATATTTATTTTTATTTGTTATGTTTTTTATATCGCTAGCAAATGCTCTATCAACACTTCTCTTATATCTATACTGATATATGCACCGTGTATATGCCAATAAAAAATGTCCTAAGGATAAATATGCATAATGCCTAATCACAGAGGAGAAGCAAAATTGTAAATCCAATGGTTAAGAGAAGACTAGCTTTAATTTGGAGAGGACATCTCACCAATAATCTACATCAAAATGCTTGATTTTGAGGAATAAAATGTATGCTTGACTTGATCTAATGATCTTTATCATGCATCTACCAATGAACTTGTACTTTTGTTGATATTAAAGCTTCTATAATCTCCACTTTTCCTTCTATTGAATTCGTTAAAAATGATTTAAGACATTTAATTTAGTGCACTCAAAGCATGTGAGATGATTTATATAATTAAGCAAAAAAGCCTTTGACTCCCTTATATTTTGAGTCTTTTTATCTTAATAAACAGAGGAAGTGCATCAATCATGGGATTGACTTAGAAATATAGACCTTCATCAATCTTGAACTCTTTTTATAATGAGTTTATTAATTGAAATGAAGTACAAGATGCTTGAAGACTTCAAGAAATCAACATATATTTTCAAAATTCATTAATATAAAACATTGCTGCTTAGTTTTTAAAAAATATTATCGATGCCCTTATATATTTTTAACATGTAGGAAAGATCTCCAATGAAATTAATATTGAGCCAATGCGGGGGGGGGGGGGAGGGGCGGACCTGCAGTGGCATCTCATGTTGGCCATTGTGGCCCGCTGACTGAGAAATATAGGCCATTGTGACCTCTTCTAGTTGGAATAGCATTACCATGGGAATTATAGATTAAGAGCCCGTTATAAATTAATTATAAATTAAATGGATTTTTTCAACATAAACATAAATGTTAGGTTTATTTTAGTGATTAGCTAGGTCTGTGGTGAGCTGGTTAATTTAATGATCTGGCAAAAAAGGGGCAATTCCTTTAAAAAAAAAAAAAAAAAAAAAAAAAAAAACTAACCAAAATTGGCACAAGCTTCCGACCAATAACAAAGACCGGAAAGAAAAAGTAGAAGAAAAAAGGCAGAAAAGAAAAGAAAGATTATAATATCATCTTCCAAAATCAAGAAAAATGTAGTAAAATAGGGCTTGTAGTAAATGCATTTTTCTAAAGAAGAAAGTAACCTTATAATTTTTGAAAGGAGAAAACTCTTAGTTTGTTCATTCATTTCCAAATACTAATAGAAGGATGTTAATATAGAATTTTAACATTCATATCATTACCTTCATCCCCACCCCCACACTAAAAAAAATTACACCCAAACAAAAATGGAAAAGGAAAAGATCACGAAAAAGAAAAAAAGAAAGTAATGTGGCCAGCTAAAACTCCAGAAGCAAAGCAGACATCAGCAACAATGATACAACCAATCATTAACACAAAATAAAATAGGTTAATCACCAAAATTTCAATATTTTCAAATTTCACCCCCAAAATCTAATATTTCCTGATTTCACCACCAAAATTGTTAAGTTGACCAAATTTCATCCCCTAAATCTAGTATTTCCAAATTTCACCCTCAAAACTATTAAGTTGTCCAAATTTCACCTCCAAAATCTATTATTTCTAAATTTCACCTTCAGAACTATTAAGTTTGTCTAAATTTCACCTCCAAAACTATTAAGCTGTCCAAATTTCACCCCAAATGGTTATCTTTTTCTTTCTTATGTTAAATAGAGACTAGGGTTTTAGATTTCTCACAATTTCAAAATTAGGAATTCTCTTGAGAGCAAAATTTAGGACATTTCGCTTTCATCCAATATTTATCATTTTAATAGATAAAATCAAGCTCCTTTGTGGGTTTGCCATAACAATTACAACAACTTGAAGCAACAATATGAGTTAGAGTTACACCTATGCAGGTGGTGGTTTAATTTAAGTACTTTGCGGTTAGAGTATTATATGCTGAGTTCATTGGTTTTGGAGAAACTTGACAGCAAAATGGAGAAAATTAAGAAACTTTTTGCAAAAATAAAGTTTTAATTATTGATAACTTAATGGATCTGGAGGTGGAATTTGGATAATTTAATGGTTTTCAGGATGAAGTTTGGAAATTTAGGTGGAATTTGGAAATTCTAGATTTTGGGGGTGAAATTTGGATAACTCAATAGTTTTGGGGTGAAATTTGAAAATACTAGACTTTTGGGTGGTGAAATTTGAAAATATTGAAAATTTGGGGATGAGATATAAAAAAACCCAATAAAATAAGAAATCAAGCAGACTTTGCTCTCCATAACTCTACTGTTGAATCCAAACTACCTGACTAAGAAAAGGATCCTGTCACGCCCCGCTATCCAAGATACGTAAAGTACGACACGTGACAGAGCCAACCATGCTACCTGTGGTTAGGAATCATCTCTCTATAGTTACATTACGACTGTTTATTGAATATCAAGAACAGAAAAGAATACAATCTAGCTAGTACATGTCCATTTGCCACAGTAAATAAAATCAAGAAAATGCATAGAGCGGAAACGAATCAAGATCCAATAAACAATATCTAAATCATGTCCCAATATGAGCTCACATCAAAAGAAATAAAACTGCGGAAATAAACATTTCTAATAATACACGTTTAACTTCTCATCGTTCGGCTTGGTTGCTAAAATACTCTCGATCTGCCTGCAATAAAGGTAAAGGAACTGGGTTATATAAAACCCAGACGACAATGCGTCAAAATATCAAAATAACAGTAATAATCAGAATATAATGATATGAGTAAACATGAATATAATTAAATAACACAGATATGAAACAGTGAGGTGCATGTATGTATGGGTGTGTGATGTGTATCCTAAATCTATAATTCTAGATTATCTATTCTAAAAGCCTTTGAAATCAAATAATGTAATTCTCGTCGTAACCAACAGTATATATCCCGTTCAATCTTTACGGGACCACGGTAACAGTATTTATTCCGTAACGCCCGGAAACACGACAAACAAGCATTTATTCCGTAATGTCCGGAAAAACTGCAAACAAGTATTTATTCCGTGACGCTCGGAAAAACGGCAAACAATGATGATTTATTCCGTAACGTCCGGAATCACGGCAAAAAATAATAATATTCTCTTGAGTTACATTTCAGTTACATTCTTGATTTCCCCTTTCCCCCCAGATTTGTGTTCAAGTCAAGCATTACCGATATAAATCTAATGCTAACAAAAGATCAAGCAGGTACAGTTCTCGTCTATGCAGACGACAAGTTATGTTTGTCAGGACAACACGTCAGGATTGTTGATATTAGCAACTACATCCAAGTAACGAGTTTGGTAGTGTGTCGTAAACGTATCATGTAATGCATATTAACCAAATAGATACCCAATGAGAAACTGTAATCAATATCGGAACACGGTAAACACAACTGATGCCAGGATGCATATGTATCTATTTGTAATAACCATTATACGTCCATTACCATGTATGATGCAACCTAGATAATATGTTGTACCGATGTAGTAGTATAACGATATCATGATATTTCGGTATGCAACTAGATAAACGATTATCAATATGGATACGAACGGATACCGTAAAATTGTAAATCGGTAATATTTGCTAAATAATAAAACACATGCATTATTCTTATTCATATAGATATTGATATAATAACATAGCATGTTGTAAGTTAAAACCTGCTTGATCGGATCTCACGTCGAAATACATATGCTACGTCCGACGTCGGAATAACGTTGTGATGCAAACTTATGTGTGTAGGACTGAACCTAGCCGATCAGTGACGTGACGTGGTGACTAGGCTGGACGACGACAGTGGCTGGGTCATTTGGATCATCGGCGACGCGTACAACTCCGGCAATCCAATCGGAGAATCAAGAAACGATCGAGAAAAGAACACGAAGAAAGAGAAGAAGACTGTGTAGCTGTTGTTGGGTTCTGGGGTGGCGAGGACAGGGGTGGGATGACGGCGACGATGGGCTGCCGTCGGCGGCGAGATGGCAGTGGGTTTCTTGGGTTGGTGATTAGGGTCGGGAGTCATGGAGTTGGTGACGGCGGTAGTCTGGGTGACGAGATAGGAGAGGGAGGTGAGGATGTGAAGATGGGGGTGATGGTAGGCGGCAACGGCGAGGTCTCCGGCGAGGGGTGAGGTTTTTGGGGTCGGGGGTT
The DNA here is from genome assembly GCA_030015575.1 of Agapanthus africanus. NCBI lineage: Eukaryota > Viridiplantae > Streptophyta > Magnoliopsida > Asparagales > Amaryllidaceae > Agapanthus > Agapanthus africanus. The sequence goes on along the minus strand of CM057346.1, from coordinate 574,174,907 downwards.
TGTTGCAGGGGTCGTCGGGTGTAACACCCCAATTCATTTATACCAGTTCTGTTTTGGATATTTCTTTATCTATGGCTATTCTTGATTTATTGCTGTTTAGGGTGTGAATAGTGTAATTGGTGTCTGTATTTGCATCCGATCCGACCAGCTTGCTGGAAACCCGTCCTGATTCCTATTTATGATTTATCCCGGCTAACTATGAGGATCCGTGCACTTTCATGTTGTATAACTGCATTATATCTGGCTTCTGCATTTTTCAATATAACATATAAATTCAAATAAAATATTTTAAAAATATCTAGCATGGTCTGCATCATACCCCTAACCTTGTTGTAGCATCCGTATATCGTGTTCTCGTCTCGTTCAGTGAAACAGACTCTTTTGGATAGCTACGTGCACACTATGTGCATCCGTTCTTGGGAGCATGCATTTTCGTTACCCGGATATCATATTTTGGTTTTAGTTGACACGTATATTAACCGTATTTTCAAACCATAGTTTTAGACCCAATACGGACGTATTTTGGAATAATTTTTGTACTGGCCAAAAACTCAAATTTATATAATATTTTAATATTTCTTATAATCATATTCTAATCCTAACTCTCACCTCCTCTTCTCTCTTCTCTATGCAGATTATATATTCTAAGTAAAGAAATATTTTCTTTAATATTAAAATCCTATTCAAATCCTAATCTAATGTGATTCTCACACACTCCCTCTCTCTTCTATCATTACTATTAATTCTTTATATTTCTTTTCATTATACCCATACCTTCTCACGTCCTTCTCTCTCTCCTTCGCTCTGCTCACTTCCCCATGTTTTCTTCTTCTTTATTTCGTTCCTGCCTTCGCCCACGAGAAAACCCTAACCTCGCTCACGCCCGTGCCCCTCGTTCGCCTCTCGCCACCGCCGACTCCTTCGACCCCTCGTCGTCACCATCCCCTTTTCCTCTCTTCCTCCGCCTCCTCACATCACCACAACCGCCACCGCCATCACCCGACGCTCGCGCCCACGACCCATCACCTTCAAGAAACCCCACGTCACCGCACTCCCCTCGTTCACCCTCATCACCGTCGACCTCGTCGACTTCACATCCACCTCCTCTTCTCCTTCCCTTCTTCCCCGACCCCTGTGACCTAACCCCGATGAGAACCCACGTCCCCATCGCGACCGCCACAACCCATCAACCCCGAACCCGACCTCGCCGCCGACCATGTCGTCGGCATCGTCACCACTTCCTCTTTCACCTCACCTCCTCTTTCATCTCCAACGAAACCCACGACCACTGCAACCATCACCGCACGACCCAACATCATAACCCTGCACCTCGCCGGAGCTCGCCTCGTCGTCGACCACCTCCATATCCTCGCGGCCATCCTTATCGACACCTTCTTCCTCTCCTTCCTCTCCTCCTCCGCCTGCACAACCCATCTTCCCCGTCCCCGGCCACACAGAACCCACGCCTGCAACCCTCTGCCCTCGTCGTGTCGCCATTTCCGGCACCCTCACCGGCGACCAGCCTCGTTGGCATCCCCTTGCCACCTCCTCTCTACTCCCCTGCACCCCGAGCTTTCCCTGCATACCCCCGACAACCAAGCCCGACGCAACCCCTGCACCTCACCGCAGCCACACCCATTTCCGGCACCCCCTCATCGCCTGAGACCTCGCTGTCACCCGTGCCTCATCGTCTCTGACACCAAACCCCAGTTCCTTTTCTTTCTTCTCCTCCTCCTCTTCTTATTCTTCTTATTCTTCTATTTTTCTTCTTTCTTGGTTTCTGTTTTCTGGCCACTGCCGGAGCCGTGTCGTCGCCGACGATCCGGGCGACCCAGTGGACATCCCCAGCCAGCGTGGTCATATTCTTGCTTTGCTTGGTTCAGTTCTGTATGCGCGTGTGTGCATTACGACGTTTACCCGACGCCGGACGCAGCGTACGCACCCCGTCGTGAGATCCGTTTAGGCAAGTTTATCTTGCTACATGCTATACTACTGTATTTTACATTCATGCGAATAATAATACTATATATTGTTTAGTTATGCATCCCATGTTACAGTTTTACTGTTTTACGATACCCGTATCATTTATTATATTTAGTTGCATGCCGGAACCTGATTGCTTCATGTTACTGCTAGATTCATTTACCACACCTGCTAGTATGCATTATACGACTCATGGACTCATTATATATTATCGCTGATTTCCATTCGTGCATCCGTACTTTTACCGTTACATTTTACTGTTGGGCATCCATTTGATACACTGTGCACCACCTGACATGACCTGATACAACACTGCTTGACTTGATACCTGATCCTGTTACTAATGCCGACAACCCTGACTTGTTGTCCCGATGGACGTTACTGTTGTCTGTATAAACAAAACCTGTACCTGCTTGATCCTGTGTTGGCATTAGATATCGATTGGCAATACTTGACTTGAACACATAATCTTGGGGGTAAGGGGAAAACAAGAATGTAACCGAACGTAACTCAAAGGGCTATTATATTGTCTGCCGTTTTTCCGGGCGTTACGGAATATATTGTTTGCCGTTTTTCCGGGCGTTACGGAATAATCCTGTTACCGTGGTCCCATGGGGAATGAACGGGGCATAGACCGATGGGTTACGATGAGAATTACATTAATTGATTTTGAAGACTTTAGAATAGATAACCCAGTACTATAGTTTAGATTACTCACCGCACTTCACCTGCACATATACACTTCCCTGTTGCATATCCATGTTTTCTGGTTATATTCATGTTATTGTTTAAATTCATGCCTGCATATCTCGTGTATCCTATTCATTTATTATTGTTGATATTATGACGCACTGACGTCCGGGATTTGCATGGCCCAGATCATCTGTCTTCTTCGCAGGCTGATCAGGAGTATTTTCGCCGTCAGACCGAGCAGTGAGGATCGTGTTAGTATTTAGTTTAGTTAGTTTCCTTTCCGCAGTTTTATTCCCTGATGTGAGCCCGTATTTGGGACGTCTTTCCAGATGTTATTGTTGATTGGATTTATTGCTTCCGCATTTATATTTCTTGACTCGTTTATTCTGGCAGATGGACATGTATTAGATAGTTTTATATATTTTTCCTGTTCTTGATATCTTATATACAGTTGTAATGTGACTGTGGAGGGATGTTTCCTAACCACAGGTAGCATGGTTGGCTCTGTCACGTGCCGATCTTAGCGCACTCTGGGAAGCGGGGCGTGACATCGGGGAGCAGGGATGTTCGGGATGGAGAGGAGGAGAGGAGGTGGAGGTGGTGACGGTGACGAGGGTGATGAGGACGAGCTCCAGGTGAGGTCGGCGGCGATGACGAGAGGGAGCGGTGACGGTGAGGGGCTAGGGTTTGGGTTTCCTCAGTGATCTCGCGGGCGAAATAAAGAAAGAAAGGAAGAGAGAGGAGATAGACGAGGGTATATATAATAATTAGGTTTTATATAATTATATATAGAGAGGTAGAGAGAGAGAATAGAGAGAGAGAGAAGATGAGGGGAGAGAGATAAAATAATTAGTTTATATTATATATATAATATATGTATATTACGGTTGGTTTAGAAAATATTTTAATATATATGTTTTGGGTTTATATAGCTAATTTCAAATTTCTTCAAAAAATACCCGAATTTCTTCTAAAAATCTAGTTTCTAAATATGGAGAATATACGTAAAAGTTAAAACCATAATACGATATCCGGTCAATCAAAATGCATACCCCCAAGTACGGATCTACGTAAATACACGTAGCGATCCAAACGAGTCTGTTTTTGCAATCATGACATGAACATGCTACATGGGTGTAAGCATATGATATGGGGTACGATAACATATCATGCTAGATATCAAAATATATTATTTGGTTTTTATTTGTATTACTAAAAGATATACAGATACAAAATATATCATATATGTGTATAGAATCTAGATATGCATGGATTCTCTGTACTAGCAAATATATAACGTAATCTTGCATCATAATGGGTTTCAAACATGCGGGTCAGGACAGATACTAATCGCAGTTACCAAATGCACTATCTGCACCGAAAAACAAAAATAATCAGAAATCTGTCGCAAGATTTGAAATACCCCAAAATAAATATATATAATAGTGCTGGGGCATTATATTATACCCAATTACAAAAAAATTTCTGTCACGCCCCGCTTCCTGATGTACGGGGAGGAGATGCGGCGAGACCCGCCACGCATTTACTCAGAAGTAAATACGCTAAGCGTAACTAAGCAATATAAAGTAAAGTACACAAGAGACATGAATGTAAATGAACAACAATTTTATTTATTAAAAATTCTTTTACAGGTACTAATGAAATGTAAATACATGAATAGTAAGCGATGCCTAAACAATGTCATAACTGAAATAGAAATAAATATGTACAAGTGTCTAAAACTCCGGGTCAAAAGCAAACTGCTCCAAATTCTCAGTACTAGGCTTGGTCTCTAATACGTCCGAATCACCTGACAACATTCCAAAGAAAGTAGAAAAGAATGTCGTCAGCGAACAATCGCTCGGTAAGTCTCAAGGATGAGTAGAGATAGAATAGACAAAAGAGAATAAGACTAGTAATGTTTTATTATAATTTTAACGCAGTTGTTTGTAGCTTGGTACAGAATATGCCAGTGTATACGAGAGGGGTCCTACTATTCTGGAGAATAAGGTATACGGAGCACAAGGAACCGTTCAGCCACGGTACAACGGCAATGGATATTCAGGTTAGGTGTATTAAGGTTACAGTCTCGTGCCACTTCTAACACATTCCGTACCAGTCTACCCCTTATAAACCCCGCGATATCTTTTGTATTGATTGTATTGTTTTATTATATAGATGGATGACTTGCCGAAACCGTGATGGATATAAATGGAGAGTCATGTAGACGGGGTCTATCCATGGTTCGGTTCAGTCAATATAAATTGATATAGATTGAGTAGACGGATTCATGGATTCATGTTGTATTATAGTTTATACTTGAATCATATTCAAGTCAGATTGATTAGATTGAGACTCAGTCTGAGTCAGACACTTTGAAAAGAACTTGAAATTCTGAATTAGTTTTGATGTTATCAGTAACTGCTGCACATGGACGGCAGGATTTGTGTCTTTTTTCAAGACAATTACCGTGTTGATAATACCGTTTGTTAGATTGTCTACCTTAGATAGGCAAGTATCTACATTCTCCGGCTTCTTGAGGCTCAAGTGAATTGGTCCCGCTTAAACCTATATTTACTAGGGTCCTTATTGTAATTTAGTATAACTTGAGGGGGTTTTATATAAAAATAGTTTTGATATGTTTTCAAAATACATCTCAAGTATTTAATTATCGTCTTTAGGGTTTTCATAGATGTATATTTTATAAAAGTGAAATTTCTAGTGAGTAGAACCTAGTTTTCATGGTATATGGTATTTTATTGAATATTGGAATTGTCTTGTATTTGGATGGTATTTTCATGTAATGGTAATTCATTTGATTTAGAAAACTTAGAATATTTATATAATATAATTAAAATAGATATTTTGATAATATATATATATATATTTAATAAAAATAAATTTTATTTATTTTTGTAGAAATCTCATTTTTTAAAGAAAAATGCATTAAATTCCATTTAGATCGAATGCTCCTTTCGGAGGTCTGTATCTCGCTCTACTAGGCCTGAGGATGTGCGATAATCCACACCATCCTGAACGGGGTCCCCAAAAGTGGGTTGTAGAGGCGTAATTGTAAGGAATTGATTAATACACTTTTTAAAGAAATGGTTTTGCAAGTTGATGGTATTTATTTGCAATGTCGTATTATCCCATAACTAATGTCCCAAACTTTCATCGTGCTATGTCAAGGGTGTGTGTTGTGATGAGGTAGGTCATTACCTCGTGAGTTGTCTAAAAGTAATACAAGTATTATGTTGATTTATGTCGCAAGTAAAGTATGTGGTATTTTACCGTAAAAATACGATAAAAATTGCATAAATGATTCTTTTGAGATGAAACTTGTTTTAATGTGTTTGTTAATATTTTTTAAACATTATATGAGAGTATGGTATTTTCTTGTTTAAGAAAAATAGAATTTTAAAAGAAAAACCGAATCAGGAGTCGGATTAACTCCGCTTCCGTCGGGTTTTAGAAATGAATTTTTTTAAAAATAGAATAAGAGAGGGGGAGAGGGGACTTACTGGCTAGAGAACAAGCGAAGATAGATGGGAAGCTAAGGAAGGTGTCGGGGCATCGTTTCGTCGCCGGAATCTCCTCGGAACTTCACCCTTTAATAACTCCACTTGCACACTATAAGGACTTGAGAATTTTTGAGAGTTTTGGTAAGGAATTTCTGAGTGAGAATGGGTGAAAGGGAGTGTGGAATTTATAGGGGAAATTAGGGTTTATAGGGTTTGTTTACCGCCGAAAATGGGGACGAACCGCGTAGGTCGTCTTGCCTGAATTTGGGGGCAGATACTATTTGGATTTATCCGTCCACTTCTCCGAAGATGCCAAATTGATTTATGGCACCGTATATCAGAGGTTTAGATGGATGCGGCCATTGTAGCGGACTTTATTAGATTCCCCCACATTTGCGAGGGGTTTTTTGATTGTGGGGACGCTCTTCCCTGCAGGCGCAAGCCCTTGCAGTTAATTACGTTACCGCATCGCGATAACCATTTTCTCCTGCTCCAGAAGTTCACTTCGTGTCGTGTGTGTTTGTTTTATTTTTGGTTACCCATGGATTGTATACGGAGACTAATTTATGTTGTGGATTAGTTCAAATCCGTATTTCTTAGAATTATGGTTTTGGTTGATTTAAGGATCATTGATCTGTTTTGAGATCAAGATCGACTTAAATATATACAAGCAGTTGAGGGCTCGGTTGGTTTTTTGTTAAGGATACGTTAGTCCAATTTGAGACTAAGATCTACTTGACAGGGTGTTAGGATTATTTTTTTTCCAGATTCAACAAGAGAGCATTTGGGCTATGTTGTTTTAGTTTACGGACGTTTCGGTCCGTTATCGCCATTTTGGGAGGCGAAGTTGTAGTTTGAGAACATTTCGGTCTGTAGATAGTTTGAGGACATCCCGGTCTGTAGATAGTTTAAGAACATCTCGGTCTGTAGATCACCATTTTGGAGGTGTGGTTTTAGTTTAAGGACGTTACGGTCCATTGTAGTTTAAGGACGTTTCGGTCCGTTGTTAGTTTAGGGACATCACGATCCATAGATCATCCTGCGCGCACGTGTATTTGTTACTTGTCGAGATGAGCAACGATGATATGGGATACATCCGGCTTGGGATGTGGTTTGATTTGGAATGTGCATGTCGATTTGGGAAGTGCACCAAAAAAGTAGTTGGTTGTCGGGACTCGCCACCTCTCTGAAGACGTTGAAGAATTACAACGATATATATCAGAGGTGTAGAGAGATGTACTCTTGAACCAATTTCCCTTTTCGAGGGAAAATGAAGTTGGTGGTCAACCCTGAAATCATTAGTCATACTTCGAGACTAAGATTTCCTCGGGGGAATGTGGATGGATATCGTCTTGGATATCATCGGTTGAGGGGTCATCAATCATGTTTGAGACCAAGATTAGTTTGGGAAAACATGGGCACAGAGGCTCGGTTGATTTGGAGATCAAAAATGTTTTGACCTCAGGAAAACTTAGCAAATTTGAGGCTAGAGTCCGAGTCTTCATAATGCTAAGCATTGGTGTATGTTCAGCACTCACGTCTTCCCACGTGAGGCTCTGAATCAGTTTTAAACACTGCACTTTGGAAACATTCACGTGTGGGCATGTGAGGCGCCCCAAAGTGGGATTTTTCTCTGGGTTCTATTCTCCCTCTCTCTTTATATAGAAGTGCTAAACACTGCACTTTGGAAGCGCTAACGTGTGGGCATGTGAGGCGCCCCAAAGTGGGATTTGTTCTCTGGGTTCTAATCTCCCCTTTTCTTTATATAGAAGTGTTAAACACTGCATTTTGGAAGCGCTCATGTGTGGGCACGTGAGGCGCCCCAAAGTGGGATTTGTTCTCTGGGTTCTAATGTCCCCTCTCTTTTTTAAATAGAAGTGTTAAACACTTGACTCCTGTGGTGCTCACGTGCGAGCACGTGAGGCGGTTTGTGTCTTTCCCCTTTTATTCATTAGAGATGCTCACGTGGAGCACGTGAGATCTTATTGTAGTGTTAAAAGCGAATCACCAATCTTTCCTTCTGAGTGTTTTGATCTCATGCTAGGATCTTAGAGGATCTCATGCCTCTTCTTTTTGTAAGAATTAAATTCTTATTGTAGGGTTAAACCTTGATTTTCAGAGGAATTAAATTCCCATATATCTCTGTAGGAATTAAATTTTTTGAACTCAGTTCTTTCCCCTAGGTTTTGAATCTACATGATAGAATCTTCTCGATGAGAATTAAATTCTCAACTTATGGGGAGATCTGCTTCTACAGATCTCAACCAGAGAAAGAACTAAGTTCTTATACGAAGGGTTAAACCCTTGGAAAGGTCAAGGAAAGATAGAACAATCTCTGTGTATTTCTATTTTTTTTTACCTAGAATGTTATGATGAAGTAAGTCTTTTCCGAGACTTAAATTCTCTTCTTCCTCTTTTTTTTCCTCTATGTCTCTGTATGTTTTTTTCCTCCTCTCCTTACTCCTATTTATATGAGAAGAAAAAGAATCAATTTGTTAAGAAAATCCCTCATTGAGAGATCATAATTGATATCACAATCAATCCAATTGTTATGGTGAATTTTATTCACCGTTGGATTTTTAATCCAAAGGCTCTCTGTTTAATAGAGAAGATTTCTTATTTGTTTTTTTTAACCAGATTAGGAAATATTTTCCTAAGAAAGGATTTTATTCTATCAAACGATCACCGTTGGATCTTTGATCCAAAGGTCCTTCGTTTAACAAAGAAGATCTTTCTAGTTTAAGAAAGATCAGGGAAATATTTCCCACATATATAGAATTTAATTCTATCAGATAGTTTAGAAAGATTTAAGGAAATGTCTTCCAAATAGGGTTTTGATCCTTTTATTTAGAATTTAATTCTGTCATTTTGGAAGGTGTTTAGGAACACTCACGTGTAGCACGTGACCCCAACGGAATTAATCTTGTTCGCTTATATGCAACAGCATAAGAGAGTATCACGTGTTATCACGTCCTGCTATCTGTTTGAATGTAGCGCCCATATGCTTTGCATATAGGCGCTCACGTGCTTACACGTGAGGCTCAATCTTAGCCTATCAATTGCTTAAACGCAGCGCCTATAAGCTTTGCATATAGGTGTTGGGGTCAAAATTTACACCCCGGTTGACCAAGTCAAAATCAAAGTCAACCCCAAGGCACGTGGACCCATGCCCGAGTCAAGCCCGAACATGAAGCAGCCGACCTCCCCCATGCCAAAATAAAATTTTTGTAATAAATAATTTTGGTTTATTTTTTTTATGAATAAATGTAAGAAAAATGGGCATAAAGCCAAATTTTTGTAAACTCATGTGCAAAAGAAATGAGTACATGTGGTATAAGATGGGCAAAATGTCATTTTGTAAAGCCCAGGGGGCTATATGTAAAGTGTGTAGCCTATAAAGGCAAAGATGATGAAAATATCTCAACAACTTTTTCTCTCTCTCAAAGATTAGGGTTCTTTGCCTCCTTCTCCTTCCTTAAGGTTCTAAACCTTCTTCCCAATTTTTGAATTAAATCAAGAGTTTCACTCTTCCTTTCTAAAATATAAACAGTTTTTTCACCATCAAACCCTTGAAGGGGAACTCAGATCTTCCATCAGATCTCAAAAAGGGGGAGATTTTTAAATCTCACCCCCTTTTCTCTAAGATCCGGCAAACAGAAGAGGAGGAAGAAGGAGATCCATCTCCAAAAATCCCATCTTGGGGAGATTCAAGGCTTGGAAGAAGATCCAGGGCTAAAGGGGAGAAGAAAGGGGTCTCCTTTGATCATTCCCAAAAATTTCTAGGAGTTTAACTCCATTCAAGATCTGTTGGAGCTTTACTCCATAAATCAAACCCTTTTATTTAGGAGGAGTTCAACTCCATTCTACATCTGTCGGAGTTTAACTCCATAAATAAAAAACCATCTTTCGGAGTTTAACTCCTGTTTTCGGGGCTAAAAGCCCCCTTCTTTCTGCCGGCGCTTACGCGCCGGGCGCGTGAGACGCCCAGCGTCCAAGTGCCCACGTGCCAGGCGCGTGAGACGCCCAGCGCCCAGTCCCCTAGCGTCTTTAAGACTCTCCTCACCCTACTTTTTCCCCATGCACTCCACACTAAATATACCTTCCCCTCTAGAAAAAATTTATAACGGGACGCCGTCCCGCACCCCGCAAGGGGGCTGCTAGCCCTCTTCACCCGCATCTTGCTATCTGGGTAGCGGCCCCCCCGTAAAACTCTACGGGGCCCTCGATATATCTAAAACCCCTTCAAAACACAACACCGCACATTGAGTTCGCATGACCTGTTTGACACGTCATTCGGAGGTTTTCTCGCTCCAAAGGCGAGGGGTAATTAACGGCAGCTTAGACCGCGGCTGCCGGAAATTCGGATCCCCACAATCAATAAACCCCAGCCTACTCTAGGCATGGGGAATCTGTAATGCGCTTGACAAGCGATGCGTATTCTCATCTCAATGGGGTGACGAAAAATACCCTATAGATTATGGCACGCCCAGTGGGACCTTTCTTTCCTCCCATATCTCGGGTCAAGCGTTCATGCGAACTCATTTAACATATATACCGACGTTTGTACTGAAGTAATGTTCCTTTTATGCGGCAATCAACTTTCAACGACGATGTCTCCCAAGATGAATTTAGCTGCCGACGTGACCCCAATCTCGTACGTGGTCAAGATAAATGCTCGTGTGGTTCTCCCTGTCAGTCTCAACCGGCAATGGGAGGAGCCACCTCGTCAATTTGGTTTCGTTGTTATCTACCCTGCTGGAAGCGCTCATCTGGCGGAGGTCCTGACAAACTAAGCGGCTAAACCGACCTCAAGGGGCAGGAGGCCGAACGTCGTGGTCGCCAGAGCATCCCACCCCAAATGCAAATCTGTATTTGAACGGCTCTCCACTGTTCCATCTTGGGGAAAGGCCGTCAACACCAATGGAGCCACAAAGCAGCTCCAGCAAGCTCATATGGTGTCTTTGACAATCGCGCGAGCAGGCATCTTCTCTGGGCTCTCTGTCAATCGGTCTACGGCGACTTCCCAAAGAGCCGAAGTCTGCCAAGTGCTTAAAACAGAAAAGTTAAGGCAGAAGCGGCTCAGGTATCGAGCCAACAAAAGGGCCAGGACTTCGGCCAAGTGGAATCTTATGAGGTTCCAAGAGCAGGGTCATCCCGCGATGACGGCTGAGTCGGCCGTAAAAGTCAGCAATTCCTTCGAACCTCTGAAGTGGGTTCAGAAAAATGTCATGACTGCCAGAATCAAGAAGACATCGGTCCGAACAATGCTACAAAGGGACGTGTCCCAGCCCCAATAGAGAAAGCATGACACTGTCTCTACAAGATTCTATCAGGTGTTCTGTGCCGCGCGAAAGCAGCGAGGCAGATCAAGAAAAGAGGCGCCAGCACCACTCATGAATCCGGTCAGATCAGCCATCTTCAATCGATTTTCCACTATCAAAACAGAAGGGCCAAGACAGTGGTCCACAAAGTCAGCTACCAATAATGAAATGATGGCCGGATATGTTGTCCACACAGTCTATATGGCAGACACGCGCCCCGGCGACAACCTTCGCAGCAAAAGCAAGGAAGGGGCCACCACATCCCAAGCCCAATCTGGCTTGAATGTGGTTGCCGCTTCCCAAGAACAGCCGCCTCTGCCGGATGATGAAAACCCTCTCGATGAGGATGATAGGCAGAAAGACCCCTCAGCCCATGTAGAGTCAAGTTCGGACAGCGAGGAAGAGCCGACATTCCGCCCCAAGACCGCACAGCAAGATCTGCTTCAAGAGCTTTAAAAATAGCTCAGGAGAAAAGATAAAGAAATGGCCAAGCTTTACTAAAAAATCGACGACCTGACGAATATTGTGATGCAGCTCACGGCTCAAATTGCTCGAGCACCTTCCAATCAGGCACATGTCTCTACTCATGGGCCGGGTGATGACAACCCGAAGCAACCGATGCATGTCCCATTGGGTCCAAGATTGGGTGAGCCACACGAAAGCCGGTCACATTCCGCTTCTGGGGACGCCTTGGCCCCAGATAGTGCTATCCCGCTAACACAGGATCAGATAATGGATTTGGTCACTAGCAAGGTTAGAACATTGGTTGCCGAAGCCAAATCTCAGAAAGAAATTAGCAGTAGTGGGCGGCCATATCCCGCACAGTACGATCTGATCGAGTTCCCCAATGGTTACGTCATTCCTAAATTCGAAAGATCTGACGGGACGGGAAATGCAAATCAGCACGTCACCCACTTTAAAACATCGTGCGGAAATACAGGGGATAATGATGCACTCCTTTTTCGTCAGTTTGTCAACAGCCTGACTGGTGTCGCTTTCGACTGGTACGCGAGTATACCAGACGGGTCCGTCATTACCTTTGCTCAAATGGAGTCTCTGTTTCGGCAAAGGCTCATAAGTGTCAGCGATAAAATCTCCATTGCTGACCTTGTGAGGACCAAGCCGGGGAAGAATGAAAGAAACACCGACTTTATCGCCCGATGGCGTAATCTCACGGTCAAGTGCGAACCGCCGCTGGAGTAGGACCGGTCCGTCAGCCTTCTCATTGGGAACCTCGGCAACTGGATGGTCCCATTCTTGTGTACAGCAGGCCTCAAGACGTTTCAGGAGCTAACCAAGAAATTCCAAATGCTGGAACGCTCTAAGTAAGAGAATACCCCGGACTCTCAGAGAGACAAGACTTGGAAAAGCAAGCGGGATGATAACCGTAGAAGCGGGAATTCTAGCAGTACCAATATCTTCAATGCGTCCAACAATGAAGACAAGCGAAAAGCAGGCGATTCCAAAACCAACCGGTCTCGAAAGCCATTGCTGAGAGGAGAAGGGCCTTCCCTAAAGGAGAAAAAGAACAAGGTTTACTCTTTCAGAAGGGACAAGGTCCGCAAGATATTTAAAGATGCCTTGAACAATGGTCTACAATTGCCGGAGTCGAAAAGACCTCAAGAAGCAAAAATGACCGACAATCCCCTGTATTGCCCGTACCACCGAGTAGTAAGACATGCGATCGAAGATTGCTATATCTTCAAAGACTGGGTCGAGAAGCAGTACAAGGCTGGAGAGATCGAGCTGTCCAAGAGTATGTTGGTGAACAATCAAGTTGCAACAACCAACTTTATACAGACAGAAGCTGAAGCCTTCTAGGAGCAGACAGCTGAACCCGCTGCCCTGAGAAATGAAACTAACTCACCGCAGCCTCCGTGGAGTACGCACATATATAATAAGACGAAGAATATGCTAAAGTTACTTCGGAAAGAACCCAGAACAGAATGGGAAGGGTAGAAGAAGCCCACCATTCCAGTTGCCAAGTCGGCTCAATCTGGCTCAAAATCCAAAAAGCTCAAGAAGAAGAAAAGTGTAGCTCAACGTGAAAAAGAGTCGGCAGAGAGATCGACCATTCAAAAATATTCTATTCCCACGAAGACTATGAACAAAAGGAAAGAACTCTGATTCAATTGAAGGAGTTCTTCCCTGTAGAAACAGCTGAGATTCTGGAGGAGCTAGAAGAAAACTCCAATGAAGAGATCCTTATAGTAACCTGCTACGCCATCCATCTTGGCAGCAACTCTGAAGAGGAGCTCTGTTTTCCTGAATAGGACGAGGAGCTCGCCACAAAAGCTAACCAAATCCAGCTTAGAAGCGGCAGTGCTCTACCGCCAAATTAGGGCAACGCCCCAAAAGGGAAGGAAAAACAAGTCACTAATGAAGAAGATGACAAAGAACTTGCTCATGAAGATTGGAGTCCTTCCCCAGTGGACTATAATGTCTTGGCTCATCTCCAGAAGATTCCGTCTCTCTTAAGCATCTATGATGCTCTGGTCCTGTCCAAGGATCTCAGAGATATTCTCATTCATACTCTATGAAACCCCAAGCAGTACCAGGCTCGCTTTGCGGAAATTAATATGAATGAAGCCTAGTACACCCCGCATACCGCCGCGGTCATGTTTAAGGACGAAGACCTGCTACTGGGAATAGCTGAGCATAACCGGCCGCTTTACGTGACAGGGTACAGCGACGGAGATCGGATTAATCGCATATTGATTGATCGAGATCCTAAGTGAAAATCATAAACTTGCGGACTCTGAAGAGTTTGTCAATGGACATCCGACACCTGTCAAGGGAAAGGATTGTCATTCAAGACTTCAATCAAAACCGCTAGCAAGTTCTGGGGTCTATAGCTCTGCCAATCAAATTTGGGGATGTGCAAACCGAAACTAAGATATACGTGATTGACACTGACACATCTTATAAAATTCTCTTGGGACGGCCGTGGCTCCACGATTATGACATCATTTCATCAACTCTCCATCAAGGCATGAAGTATACTGAAAATGGCGAAGAAAGACGTATTAATGGAGACATTGTCACGCCCTGCTTCCCAAAATACGGAATACGAGGGGTTGACAAGGCCAGCCATGCTCCTACGGTCGAGGAAACATCCCGCCGTAGTCACACTTCGGCTTCTAGCATTACATGGTAATCAATAATCAATGCACAGGTAATGATAAATGCAGTCACTACTCTATTAAAAGGATGGAAGATATACCATAGAGGGATCAAGAGAAAGATAGCGCTGGCGTCGCTGATCTAGATGTCCGCAATATCCTCGAGGTACGTCAGGTCCTGATCCAAGCTAAGTCCACTTCTCACTCTGAGCATGCATACTCAGGTCGTCAGAGCGATACAATAGCAATATATATAAATACAAATGTAAACACGCACAATAATGATGAATATGAAACAGTAAGCATGGAGTGATGCCATGAGCATGAAGTAACCGGTACAGGTAAACAGTAAGGCAGGTATATCGAATCAGTAATCAATGCATGTCCATGTCACTAAACCTATCAGTCTCTAAGTCTCACTGTCCAGGTCGCTAAACCTATCGTCAGTTCAAGTGTGAGGGTCAACCATGCAGGAGTATCCCCAACCCAAGGGTAGGGCCCTAGGGGCAAGGGAATACGGGCCCGAATCACACACGATAATAATCAGTAACACCATCCATACAACTCCCAAAATCATGGTATATGCCGGAAATGGGACTCCCGAGATTCCGTTGAACTCACACTCAAACTACCCCACACCCACGGTCTGCATCAAATACCGACCATAAACCTAAATACTAGTCGGTCCATGACACGTTTATGCGAGAACCGGAGACAGGATCTCCATCAAGCATGTCTCGACTGGTACCCAAGATAAATGGACAGTGTTTGACACCTTACCTATGACACTAATATAAGTGCTCCATAACCGTCCCATTTCAGTTATAGTTACACTTATATATGTCCCATAGACGTCGACAATGCAATAAATTAACTGGGTCTGCTGATTGTGTACAAGTACGTGTCACTTTCACTACTCAATCACGCTTTAACACTAACGAACTTGCCACAATCTAATCACTAATATTTATCACTGGGTAATGTATCACAATCACTAGGTTATCAATGTATGTGACCACTATTCAATGAGGGTATACTGCTACATGATATGATGAGAATGCAATTATTCATGATACAATAAAATATAGCAGCCAGTGTCGTACAGCTTGAAAAATTTACTATAAATCATATGTGCAGGATTAAGCAAAACAATATATAAATGGTAAGCAGTATGTTTAATTATCTGTCCATCAAAATTAGTTTCGCATCAATCGGGTTTCAGATTCGCTAGTTATGGCCATTTCATTTTAAGTGTTCACTGTTGGAAATCCAATTTCTGAACTGAAAGTCCGTTTCGTAACACGTTTTACTCCCAGTTGGGAGCATAATTAGGCGATACTAAAGTTGGATAATATTTAGATTTAGCAGTTAAGTTTCCAACGTATCAGACGGATCGATAATATCCACTGCGTGCTGGGAGATATGTTCAGTTTAATATCAATGTATACAAACTGTCACTGCAGAAAACTGCAGGATATGTCAACGATCTAAAATACTTTTAAAATAGGAAAAATTAATTAAATTAAATGAAAATAACACCATTGGTTAGATAACTTGATTATCTACACTATGATATAGGACTCCTCATTTTTCTCAGATTTTTACAGGGACGTATATACATCTAAAATCAGGTGTCGTCGGAAAATACTGCTCTGGACTGCAGTCCAGTGTCGTATTCCCCCCCTCAGTTTTGATCATCATAACAAAAAAATATTCAGTAAATATTATCATAGGTTTATAGATTATCCAGTCTGCTTCGTAATGAGCCCAAGCATGTCACGATACGAGTTATATCTAATTTACTATTAATTTTACAACATGATATGCTCGGCGATTTCCAGATTTAACGTCGCCTTTTAGGGCAACATTTCATAGGTATAACCTAGCTATTTTAACTCAAATCCCTATATGACATTCATTATCAGTAAAGGGATTTATTGGTCACAAATTATGCCATTTTAAATAGGGTTTTCGTTTAGGGTTTCGTGTCGAACGCCTAGGTTATTTATCTAGGTAACAATTGAAATGCCTATTTTAATCACTGATTAAACAAGATTAAAACCCTATAAATTTTATACAACATTGCTACGGGATATTAGACATGAATTTGGGTTCGGTTCAAATATGATACGTTATATATTAAAGTTCGTCAATAAAATTTCGACGTTGATATATAATTATGGTTATACATAATTAACATGATAAGCAAGTTCCAAAACTTGCCTGGCGACGGCGCGACGACGACGACACGGTAGAGGTGGCAACGACACGAGCACCAGCACGGGCAACGACAACGGCAACGACACAGGCACCAGCACGGCAGCAGCAAGGCGACAAGCTCGGTTGGCTCGGCTAGAGGCAGTGGGTGCAGGGGCTCTGTCTCTGGCGAAGTCAACTGAGGTAGACGGCTGGGGTGCTCGTCGCGGTAAGGTCGGCAAGGCACGGAGGAGACAGGGGTTGGAGCTCAGGTGAGGTGCAGGGACGAGGGAGTTGGGTTCGGGTGTTGTAGCTGCTCGGCTTGGAGGAGGGCAGAGGAGAAGGATGATGGTGGCGACGACGGCGAGCACGAGGCAAGATGGGGTAGTGTGGAAGTGAAGGATAATGCCGACGATGGATTTTCCGTCAAGGCAATGGGGGTCACGGGTTGTGCAGGGTTGCCAGGGAACGGTCTTCGTCGGGGTTGCAGCGAAGGAGGAGAGGAGGAGAAGAAGATAGAGGTGGCGGTGATAGGGTGCAGGCTACGACGATGACAGGGACCGAGGCGACGACGAGGGCTCTTTGGGTTGTTGGGTTCTCGTCTGGTGCTCGGGAGAAGGAGGGTGGTGTCGTCGTGGACGAGGGCGAGGAGGAGAGGAGATGGGGATGCGAGGGCGTGAGGAAGACGTCGGCGGTGGATTTACTGTGGGGTGCTTGGGTTTTGGAGAAGAAGAGAGGAGAGATGAGGAGAAGGGGCGTAGAGAGTGATGAAGAGAGGGAGTGAAGAGAGAGGGAGGGAGGCGAGGCAGTGGGGGTCACATGGAGTCGAGAGCGAAGTCGCGGGGAGGAGCGGGTCGTGGAGAGCAATTGCGAGAAGGGGGCGTTGGTGAGAGAGGGGAGGGTCATGGTTGAGTGGGTCATGGGGCTCGTTGAGGCGAAGACGAGGGGTGAGGAGGCGGGAAAAGAGGCGAAAAGAAAGGGAAGGAGAAGAAGAAGAGGGGGATGCGTTCGGGTCGGGTTAGGCAGGGAATGGGTAGTGGGCTGGGCTTGGGCTTGGGCTAAGTAAAATTTTAGAAAATAATAAAAGGTTAGGGTTTGATAGTTAGGGTTTTAAGATTTAGGTTAGGAAATTAAAATTTGAAATTAAACTTAGGAAATTTAGGAAAAATAATAATTGTAAAAGTTTGAAATAGAAATTTTGGGAAAGGTATTTATTTAAAATACGGAAGATATTTATAATGGAACTGGGTATTACATCATACGCCACTTATATAAAATTTCGTCCTCGAAATTTAAAGTAAACAATGGGCTATAAAACACTATGCGAAAAGCCACAAAATCAAATACTACTATATAGCAATTTATACAAAAGCAACTAGATGAAAATCAAGATATATATATATATATATATATATATATATATATATATATATATATATATATATAAGAATTTGCGTAGCTAAAAGAGTAGTCATAAGTAAGCACAAGGCATAACTGTTCGTAGTAACAAACAATATATACATTTAAAATAAAAGATATAATAACATTGATAAACAATAGTGAAAGATTTGCCGATAATCAAAAAATATTTTAGTAAAAATACTGATTAGGCAATTTAAAATAACTTGAGAAAACCCATATGGTGAAATAAGAGAAAATAAAACAAAATAGTATGTGCGATATATTTTTTGCGCTATTGAAAACGTGAAGAATAGTAAAGCATTTAAAATAAGTAAAATGGAAGTAGTTAATAACGCGATTTTTTTTGATAACTACAAGATAAAGGAAACTAAATTTCGAATAGCAAATGTCAATGAATATAATCATAGTAATAAGAAATAGCACTAATAATATATAAAGGGCTAGTCAGGATATAGATCACAGTGGAGTATGGCCCATTCAAAAGAAGTCGGAATGTGGTACTTTGATTAGAATGTTGAAGAGACCGAGTTTAGGTTACTACAAGGTGCAAGGATGAAGAATAATGAATCTCAGGTGGGAAAGAAATTATTAGGGAGGGGAAACCAGTCAATGCATCATGCGAATCAATACTCAAAGATTTGCGCACTCAGAAACTTTATTATTATTTATTTTTCCAGAATTTTTTTTAAACAAGGCATACTCGAAAGATAAAAGTGGCCCTAAGCTATACATAAATTTATTTGGCCAGAAGAAACAAAGATAAGTCGCGTCAATCATGATTATGGAAGTTCAACAGGTTACGGTAAGCTCGCGCGCTAAGACAGGGGCGTCCATTTCTATAGCGCCTCGCAGGGATTGCCACTGGAGGTTCTTCTGCCTCGAATTTCTCCTCACTCGAGGTTTCATCCTCCGACACTTCCTCGACTGGGGCCTCATTTTTGGGTTCTTCCCCCACGGGGTTTTCTTCTCCTGGCCCTTCTTCTTCGGCTGGAGCTTCTTCATTGGGGTTTTCTTCCACGTGATTCACCTCTTCTGGATCTTCTTCCACTGGATTCTCTTCTACTGGGTTTTCTTCCACTGGGTCCTCCTCAGGATCTTCCTCTTTTGGGTTCTCTTCTACTGGGTCCTCCTCAGGATCTTCCTCTTCTGGGTTTTCTTCTACTGGGTCCTCCTCAGGATCTTCCTCCATCGGGTCCTCTTCGGGGTCTTCTTCTTCCTCGTCGGAGTCACTGATCATGTCGACTTTTGGGGCTGCGACTGCGACTCCCTCGTCCTCGGAATCGCTGTTGCCGAAAATAACCTGTGGGCCGTCGACCTCGTCATCTGAACTCACCAGCATGCAGTCCAAGGAAACACAGAACCGAGTGTCCTCATCGAGAGGCGGCGCTGCTCCACGATTGGCCATGGCCTGAAAGAAGAGAGTCATGATCAGATAGTGGAACACACAAAGAAAATAACCAAAGATGTGGAGCATATGGAAAATATACGACAGGTAAGGACTGAAAAATCAAAATTTGAATAATGATGCAGTAAGCAGTATAAGGAAATGAGTGGCAAGGGAACGATACATAGATCACAACTCATATTTTTTTTCATTTAACCAAGAGGTTCAAAAAAATTACAAGGTTCGGACGAAAAGAAACAAATACTAAATAAAATAACAGGGTTTTTATTGAAAGCAAGAAGGGCGATAATTCTGCGTTGATATCTAGACCGATGTGTTCTCGTCAAGCGAGTTGAATCCTGCGCTGGGTCCGTACTATCCTCGAAACTCAAACTATGAAACAACCAAGTTACTTAGCAGGAGTGGAGAGTGTGGATGAATCTCCTCCTTGTAGCTCTTTCCTTCGAGGGAAACCATTGATAAGATGCTCGTTGGATCCACAAATCAGGCACTGCCCTTTAGCCTTGCGACAGTCTCTCTGGAGGTGTCCTGGTCTCTTGCAATAACCACAACGTTGGGTTCTCCGCTGCTTCTGTTGCCGAGGAACAAGGGAGCGCTTCATCCGCACGCCGCCTATTCGTCTATCAGGGATTTCCTTACGATTTGGGGCTCCCGCTGGTGCCTGAGCCATTTGCCTTCTTAGTCCTTCAGCTATGAGATCGTTTGTTCGCTCCTGTGCTTCCATTAATCCTTGCCGTACACCCAAAATCTCGACGGTCTGACTCTGGGGAGTAGAGTTGGAAGAAGAGTCGTTGGAAGCCATGGTTCTGAAACAACAAATTTTAGGACGACATAAGTTACAAGATATAAGAATCAGAATAAGATGTAAAATGGACAACGAAACAAGAATATATGATGAGGCGAAACTCAAACGAGTGGAAATCAATGTAGAACTCCAAGTCACTCAAGCAGAGTGCTGCCTTGTAACTATGCCACAGTTCATAATTACAACCACATAACTTTACCAAGTCACCCAAAAAACTCTACCTGATGGAGTCAAAAATGTAGCTTGACAAACTGAAGGGATCCTAGTCAAGGATAACAAGTTTATAATCTAGACCGTATGGGTGACTTAAATTGTCAAGCGCTAGTCGGAAACTGTAATCTCAATCTAAACCTGGCGCTCTGATACCAACAAAACTATGTCACGTCCCGCTTTCCAAAATACGGAATACGAGAGGTTGATAAGGCCAGCCATGCTCCTACAGTCGAGGAAACATCCTGCCGTAGTCACACTTCGGCTTCTAGCATTACGTGGTAATCAGTAATCAATGTACAGGTAATGAGAAATGCAGTCACTACTCTATCAAAAGGATGGAAGATATACCAGATAGGGATCAAGAGAAAGATAGCGCTGGTGTCACTGATCTAGATGTCCGCAATATCCTCGAGGTACGTCAGGTCCTGATCCAAGCTAAGTCCACTTCTCACTCTGAGCATGCATACTCAGGTCGTCAGAGTGACACAATAGCAATATATATAAATACAAATGTAAACACACACAATAATGATGAATATGAAACAGTAAGCATGGAGTGATGCCATGAGCATGAAGTAACCGGTACAGGTAAACAGTAAGGTAGGTATATCGAATTAGTAATCAATGCATGTCCATGTCACTAAACCTATCAGTCTCTAAGTCTCACTGTCCAGGTCGCTAAACCTATCGTCAGTCCAAGTGTGAGGATCAACCACGCAGGAGTATCCCCAACCCAAGGGTAGGGCCCCACGGGCAAGGGAACACGGGCCCGAATCACGCATGATAATAATCAGTAACACCATCCATACAACTCCCTAAATCACGGTATATGCCGGCAATGGGACTCCCGAGATTCCGTTGAACTCACACTCAAACTAGCCCACACCCACGGTCTGCATCAAATACCGACCATAAACCTAAATACTAGTCGGTCCATGACAAGTCTACGTGAGAACTGGAGACAGGATCTCCATCAAGCATGTCTCGACTGCTACCCAAGATAAATGGACAGTGTTTGACGCCTTACCTATGACACTAATATAAGTGCTCCATAACCGTCTCATTTCAGTTATAGTTACACTTATATATGTCATATAGACATCGACAATGCAATAAATTAACTGGGTCCGCCGATTGTGTACAAGTACGTGTCACTTTCATTACTAAATCACACTTTAACACTAACGTACTTGCCATAATCTAATCACTAATATTTATCACTAGGTAATATATCACAATCACTGGGTTATCAATGTATATGACCACTATTCAATGAGGGTATACTGCTACATGATATGATGAGAATGCAATTATTCATGATACAATAAAATATAGCAGCCAGTGTCGTACAACTTTAAAAATTTACTATAAATCATATGTGCAGGATTAATCAAAACAATATAAAAGGGGTAAGTAGTATGTTTAATTATATGTCCATCAAAATTAGTTTCGCGTCAATCGGGTTTCAAGTTCGCTAGCCATGGCCATTTCATTTTAAGTGTTCACTGCTGGAAATCCAATTTCTGAACTTGAAGTCCGTTTCGTAACACGTTTTACTCCCAGTTGAGAGCATAATTAGGTGATGCTACAGTTGGATAATATTTAGGTTTAACAGTTATGTTTCCAACGTATCAGACAGATCGATAATTTCCATTGCGTGCTGGGAGATATGTTCAGTTTAATATCAATGTGTACAAACTGTCACTGCAGAAAACTGCAGGATATGTCAACGATCTAAAACACTTTTAAAATAGGAAAATTTAATTAAATTAAATGAAACTAACACCATTACTTAGATAACTTGATTATCTACGCTATGTATAGGACTCCTCATTTTTCTCAGATTTTTACAGGGACGTATATACATCGAAAATCGGGTGTCGTCGGAAAATACTGCTCTGGACTGCAGTCCAGTGTCGTATTCCCCCCCTCAGTTTTGAGCATCATAACAAAATAATATTCAGTAAAAGATTAACATAGGTTTATAGATTATCCAGTCTGCTTCGTAACGAGCTCAAGCATGTCACGATACGAGTTATATCTAATTTACTATTAATTTTACAACGTGATATGCACGGCGATTTCCAGATTTAACGTCGCCTTTTAGGGCAACATTTCATAGGTATAACCTAGCTATTTTAACTCAAATCCCTACACGACATTCATTATCAGTAAAAGGATTTATTGGTCACAAATTATGCCATTTTAAATAGGGTTTTCGTTTAGGGTTTCGTGTCGAACGCCTAGGTTATTTATCTAGGTAACAATCGGAATGCCTATTTTAATCACTGATTAAACAAGATTAAAATCCTATAAATTTTATACAACATTGCTACGGGATATTAGACATGAATTTGGGTTCGGTTCAAATATGATACGTTATATATTAAAGTTCGTCAATAAAATTTCGACGTTGATATATAATTATGGTTATACATAAATATCATGATAAGCAAGTTCCAAAACTTGCCTGGCGACGGCGCAACGACGGCGACACGGTAGAGGTGGTAATGACACGAGCACCAACATGGGCAATGACAACGGCAGCGACACAGGCACTAGCACGGCAGCAGCAAGGCGGCAAGCTCAGTTGGCTCGGCTAGAGGCAGTGGGTGCAGGGGCTTGTTCCCCGCCGAAAGACGCGGACAAAGACGCGGCGGACGTCTCGCCTGAATTTCGGGGCAGATGCTAATTGGTGATATCCGTCCACCTCTTCGAAGATGCCAAGTTGATTTATGGCACCATGTATCGAAGGTTTAAACGGATGCGGCCGATGTAGCAGATTTCGTCAGATTTCCCTTTGTTTGAGGGGTTTTTGATTGTGGGGACGCTCTTCCCTGCAGGTGCAACCCCCTGCAGTTAATTACGCTACCGCATCGCGGTAACAACTTTCTCCTTCTCCAGATGGTCACTTCGTGTCGTGTGTGTTTGTTTTGTTTGTGGTTGCCCGTGGATTGTATACGGAGACTAATTTATGTTGTCTCCCGTAGGGCGTGGATTAGTCCAAATCCGTATCTTCTTAGATTTGTGTTTTGGTTTGGGTTTAAGAATACGTTAGTCTCATTTAAGACTAAGATCAACTTAAATGTTTGTTAAGGATACTTTAGTCTAATTTTAGACTAAGATCAACTTAACAGGATCATTTAGATCCAACAAAAGAGCATTTGAACTCTATTGTTTAGTTTAGGGACATTGCGGTCGATTACCGGTTTAAGGACATGGTGCTCCAAGGTTAAGGACATCATAGTCCATGGGCTTAAGGACCCCACAGTCCGAGGTTAAGGACATCATAGTTCATGGGCTTAAGGACCCCATAGTCTAGGTTAAGGACATCGTAGTCCATGGGCTTAAGGACCCCACAGTCCAGTTTAAGGACGTCATAGTCTATAAAATTTAAGGACATCGTAGTCCATGAGTTTAAGGACCCCATAGTCCAGGTTAAGGACATCGTAGTGCATGGGCTTAAGGATCTCACAGTCCAGGTTAAGGACATCGTAGTCCATAAAGTTTAAGGACATCGTAGTCCATGAGTTTAAGGACCCCACAGTCCGTGAAATGTGTAGCTGTCGGGACCCGTCATCTCTCTGATGACGTTGAAGGATTACAACGACAGATATCAGAGAAGTAAAGAGATGTACCCTTGAACCGGTGTGAGTTGGTTGAAAGATCTGTAGTCCAGTTTGGGATTGAGATCTGTTAAATATTCGTTAGCAGATGGGTTCAGTTCAATATAAGTCGAGGACTTATGGCCAATATTGGCCTAAGTCCAATAAGATTAAAATATTTAACATTTTATTGTTCAAATTTAACATTTTATTGTTCTGGGCTGTTGAGCCTTTATTTGGACTTGGCCCTTTTAATAATGCTGAGCATTAGATCCTGACATTTTTTTTGTCTTGTATTGAATGCATAGCATTCATCAGAATAATGCGTGTTCTGACAGCGCTCCACGTGGCGCGCCAGGTGCTTTGCGCTAATTAAAGAGCGCATTGCCCTTCTACCAAGTAGCGCACATGAAAAGGACACGTGTCGCGCTTGGCGCTAAGCGCCAGATGATGGGCGCATTACGCTTTCAATTTATAAGCGCGTTGCGCTTTCAATTTATGAGTGCGTTGCGCTAGTTTAGTGGCGCACGAGTGAGTGACACGTGGCGCGCTTGGCGCTGAGCGCCAGCCCATGAGCGTAGTGCGCTATTTTAGAAGCGCAATGCGCAAGTTGCATACGTTGTTGACACGTGGCACGTTTTGGCGCTAAGCGCCGGTCCAAGGAGCGCAGAAGCGCAGTTCAAGAGTGCAGGGCACTTTTCAATAGCGCAAAGCGCATTTGATCAAATTTATGTTCTGTGAACAGATTTATGTTCTTTTTAAAGAGGGCTTTGCCTCAAGATTCAAGAACAACAGTTTTTATTTTTGAAAGGGCTTTGCCTTTGTAGATCAATGATCTGTGAATGAAGTAAATACTTCTTTTGTTTTTATGATGAGATCTTTTGATCTCTTGTTATAAAAGACCTTGGTCTTTTGTAGATCTATGATCTTTTAAGAAGATAATTCTTCTGTTTTAATGAGATGATTTCATCTTTTTATTCAAGAATCATTCTTTTTACCTTGAAGAAATGATCTTCTTTCAAGAGCTTGCTCTCTTTCTTTTGAGTCTTCTCAAAATTTGTAGGGGGGTTTCTCTCTCTCAGACTTGAAGTCTTGGAGCCTTTATATAGGACAAGTTGATTTGTTAAATCGGTTAAAGAGATCTTTCTCTGATTGATTTGGGGATGTTTCCCTACCGTTAGATCTTTGATCCTAGGACTTCTGTTTTATAGAAGACAATCTTCTTGTTTTTAACAAGATTGGAAAAATCTTTCCATAAGAGAATTTTAATTCTGATTAATTAATGATTTATCATTATTAGATCTTTTGATCTAACGGTGGGGAATTTTTAATTCCAGCGCTGACGCACCCGTGCTTTGCACGTGGTGCACTGCTCAGAGCGCTAGCGCATTTTGCGCTAGCGCATTTTGTGCTAGCGCATCTACGTTTGATACGTGGCGCGCAGCGCAGCTTGCGCTAGCGCACCTGTCTTTGACACGTGGCGCGCAATGCGCCTAGCGCTAGCGCACTCATGGTGCACTGCCTAGGGTGCAGCGCACCTGGCGCTAGCGCATCCATGTTTGACATGTGGCGCGCAGCGCGCCTAGCGCTGAATGTGAAGTGTTGCTTCAATTTTTGAATTTTTAATTTTTAAAACAGAGCTTTGCTCTGATTGGCGGTGCACTGCTTACGGCACAGCGCACCTGGCACTAGCACATCCGTGTTTGACACGTGGCGCGCAGCGCGCCTAGCGCTGAATCTGAAGCGTTGCTTCAATTTTTAAATTTTGAATTTTAAAACAGAGTTTTGCTCTGATTGGGGGAAACAAATGCCCCCCACCGTTGCGCTCACGTGGCGCACACGTGAGTGCAGCGGTGGCAGCATCTGAGCCCTTGGATCAACTCAGAAGTTGAAAAGGCGGTTCAATACTTATAAATAGGACCTTTGGTCCCTTAGATGATTTTCATTTTTTTTCTTGAGCATTTTTATTCAGAGCATTGCTCTTCAGAACTTTTCAAGAGTCGGAACTCTATCAAAACTTAGGTAAAGTTTAATTTTTTTTAATGAATTAGGGTTATACCCATTAACAGAGCCTTGCTCTTCATAGATATTTGATCTAAAGAAAACCCATTTAGGGTTTCATTAGCAGAGCTTTGCTCTCATGAACCCATAGATTTAAAGAGATCTTTTCTTGGGGTTTCTTAGCCCATGAATCAGAGCTCTGCTCTTTTGATAACATGTAGATTTCTTAATGTTTGATGAAGAACTCTTAAGAGTTTGTTCATGGATCTTGAAGATCCTAAAAATTTTTAATTCATAAAAATTAATTTTAATTAATTCTTGATGGATTTTTCCATCATCATTACAGAGCCAGGCTCTTAAGGAATCTTATTCCTTTATGATTAGAGTTTGACAAGTGTCACTCTGTCATAGAGCTTTGCTCTCAAAGGGAGATTTTCTTCTTTTCCCGAGAGATCTCTCATTTAATGAGAATTTTCCTGAGGATTTCCTTATTTAATTAACAGTTTCATCCAATGATGAGGCTGCTTTATTAATTGATGCATTGTCATCTAGATTTTGTGGGTCCCTCTTTGGTCCCCTTTCTACTGCATTGCAGTGTGGTACAAATTTTAAAGTACCGAATGTTAGAATTTAAAATTAAATTATAGCACTGACAGTTGACTTTTGTCCCTTTTTTGCAGGCGACATATCTTTCGATGCTTCGTTCCCGTTCGTTTGTTCAGAGGGAGGATTTCCTGGAGCACCTGTAGACCGGGAAGTCCTAGCTTTGATCAAAGATCATGACCCGGAACATAAGAAACTTCACCCCTGGGAGACATGGTATAATCAGATTATTAAGGGTCGACAAAGCTTTTCGTGCGCGGTACCCTCGGAGCCCATCATGGCGATCCATTACGCCAACCCGCCCCAGGTGAACTATGCCGTGGAGATGGTTAATTGGACTTCAGAAGGTTTTCTTCAGCCCGCTATAGCTTCGATACCCGTTCAGCCTTCCATGGCTTTAGATACCTTGGGACAACGTATTTGTCAAGGCGAGGCGCGACCGTGGGGACAACCATATATGATTGGTCTGATCCCTCGTCATCCGACTGGTTATCTGCAGTAGGCTCGCTACATTCTGTCAGCGAAGAAGTCGCAATTGTTGAGGCTTGGATTGTATCCCGCCATTTACGCTTCTCTCTTCCAATATCCTACATTTCCGGCCTGGTGGGTTAAGGCCTTTTTGGAGCAGTGGAATATTCCTACCCACACCTTCTTTTCGCTGGACCGAGAAGTATCAATCTCTTTAGAGGAATTTGCAGAAGTTTCTGGCTTACCGGTTATAGGGGAGCATTATGAGGAACTGCTTCCTACGGATGAATACGTTTTTGGTGCCAAGCCAGTGATGACAGGCCTTACCCCGGTGAATGCCGTTCAACACCAATTTCCTAGTTTGATCAAAGTGTTGAATATCTACGAGGGCCTTTTCCTCGAATCTGGGAGCCGCGAGGTTAGTTTCGAGGATTTCATCGCTAGCTTTCTTCACCCAAAAGTTGTCTCGAAGGAGGCTGTTGAATTTGCCACGCTTGACGACCCTTTTGGCTTAGGTTTAAACAACCTGCCAACGACGGAGGTAGATCAGAAGAGTTTCTTCCTTCCCAACACTCCAGTTGTTTCTTTTGCGGAGATCGCAGTCCCTGGGATTGATGATGAAACATTCTTCTTGGGATTTCTTGGGCTATGGTTAAGCTGGTTCGCGCTCCCTATGCACCTTCGTTGTATGAGGCTGTCTGTCTTTTATCCGGCTCACCAAATGATTATTGGGGTGAAAGTGGCTGTTGGGGGTCGCCGGTTTAGCCCATTTGTATTACAGCCTTAGTCAAGCGGCAGATACTACTGAACTCGGAGTGCAGCATGCAAACTTCTCGATGCATTACTTCATGTCATGACTCGAGTTACATGGACTTGGCGTTTTTGGTATTCATAAAAGGCTTTCATTTTATGACAGGTACAGCTTCCCCCGGATTATGCGATTAGTCGGCGCATCTATTGTAAATCCGTCACCGCGGGATGCTAGAGGTTTGCTCCTTCGTCCCCGCACGGTTGGAGACGACATGACCTTGACCGACAAGGTTTTAACCATCGTGTAACACCCGAGCCCAATAATACTATTTCTGGTACTAGTTGAATGTTAGATATTGCTCCTTTCAATTATCTTGTTTGTTTGGTGCTTTTTGCTAAATTTTAACCGGCTACGTCATTTTTGCATATAACAAATTTTAACACCTAAAATGAAATTAAAAATATCCATGTTGGCCTACTCGTCGCCACAAGTCGCGTGGTAGCGTCCGCACATCGAGATTTCATCCCGTTCGGTGAAACGGGCAGGTTTGGACGACTACGCGCGCGTGCAAGTGTCCGACTTGGGGGCATGCATTTTAATCACAAAACATCTCTTTTTAAAATTTGGAACCTTCTTAAAATCCTATAATTTGAATTTGAAACATTTGGGCGCAACCCGGGCGCGATTTGGAAATGTTTCATTTTAGCGCCGAAATGCCCATTTAATTAAATATATTTAAAAATATAAAAATATACTCAGTTACTAAATTTAACGAGGAAATCCTTTTTAAATCTTTAAAATTTTTCCTTTTACAATTCCCGTACCCATCCCAGCCAATCATGAGCGCCTATAACCCTCGTGGGCCCCATCACCTATCTCTCTCTCTCTCTCCGTCTCTCTCTATCTCTCTCTAATCTTCCTCTCTCTCTCTCTCTCCTAAAATCTCTCTCTCCCTCTCTCCTATAACTCTCTCTCTCTATTTTATTTTTTACGCAACTGTTCCTCGTCTTCACGAGAACCCCATCGACGAAGCCAAACCCTTCTCGTCGCCGTCGCCGCCGAAGTCCCCGCGCCGACAACACCACCACCACCGTCTTCCTCGCATCCTCGGCCTCGACAGCACCACTTTCTCCTCTCCTCCCTCCTTCAGCGCCTGCAACCCAACCCCGTAGCCGCACACGCCGTCGCTGCTCGCCGTCCCCGCCGCCTCCTATCGCCGACGACGCCAGAGCCTTCCTCCCTTCACCCTCGTCCCGACCTCCTCATCTTCCTCCTCCTTCCCTCGCCGGCGTTGCAACTGCAACAGAGCCCAACCCTAACACCAACCCTAGTCACCGGGAAACTCGCCGTCGACCCTCGCCGTCGTTGCCAGAGCCACCGCCGACCACCTCCTTCTCCCCCTGAACACCAGATCGGGCCAGCACCCCCTCTACTCACCGCACCATCTCTTTCCAGCGAACCCAGCAACTTTCAGCCTTCGCTGCCGCCGTCGCTGCCTCGCCGGCGCCCCATCGCCGTCGAACCCGTCGTGGTTGCCCCCTGGTTTTTCCCTGTAAGCATCTCTTTACCTTTCCATTCGTGTTAACCCCCTCGCTGGTCTTTAGTGTCCGTGTGTCGTATTTTGCTAATTAGTCGCCGTTTGACATTTCGCCGGATTCCGGCCGTGCCGATGACTGGACCCGACTCTCCAGCGAAGTATTCTGGTCCGTGTGGTCCCACCGTTCGCTGTTTGGACTCGATCCGTGGCCCGTGCATCCGTCGCGTGTTTTCCGCCGACGTTGCGTTCGTGTTTTCCGGTTTGCGAAACCGTCGAGGCAAGTATTACTTGCTACATGCTATGTTATACTAATTAAGTGTGCTTAACTCATAAAACTTGCAATATTAACTAAATATAATTACTTTTCTCATTTGGACGAAATATGATATATATCCTGATATTGTAACCTAAACCGTATTTGCCACTGTAACCCTAATAACGAAACTACCAGTTAATCATTTTGCTATTTAAAGGACGATAATTGTACACATATAGCTTCATTACTTTCTGTTATTGATATTGCACTACCTTGTGATTATTGCACCCCAAGAGTGCTTGAACCTGTTAATAAGATAATACAACTGCACCATATTAATGCACCATTGTGATTAAATGAACTGTTATTGTTATTTACTTTATTTCCTGCTGTTGTTCCTTATTCGCTTCTATACCTGTTATGAGCATATCTTCGATTGCATTACATATTGACCTGACCTTGATACACATGACATATTTATACATACCGATGCACCGGACATGGTACCCTTTACTACAGACTCAACCTGTTGTACCATGACCTGACTTGTTACCTGATCTCATGCCTAATGCCAACAGACCTGACTTGGGGTCCTCATGGACCATTCCTGTTGTCTATCCAGACAAACCTGCTTTTACCTGATCCTGTGTTGGCATTAGTTCTTGATTACTGAATACCTGACCTGACATACATAACTTGGGGGTATGGGGAAATCAAAGGTAAAACCGACTTGTAACTCAACAGTTCATTAGCTGTTCTGATCAGTCTTACGGGCTTGGCCAGCCCCGGAGTGATGATGCTGACATCACTCGCCCATCCTGCTACTTGTTACTGCCTAGCGGCACGTCTCGGATTCAGCCCCGAGAATCTTGACCATGGTCCCGGGCACGCACGGGATACTATTGAGTTACATCGACGAGTCATCAATTGATTTCAAAGACTTTAGAATAGAAAACCTGATAGAACAGTTTAGTTACCCACTGCACATTACCATGCACTGTTGTTTCATATTATTGCTTTATTCATGTTTATCCCTGCATTGCTTATTACCATGTTCATATTATATTATTGGTTGACATGACGCGCTGACGTCTGGGTTTTGCATGGCCCAGATTCTTTACCACTGTCGCCGACCGAGCAGGAGTACTTCAGCCAGCAGGCTGATTTGTGAGTTCTGTAGTGGTTAGTTCATTTATTGCATTTTATTTCCAGGTGCGATCCCGCATTATGGGACGTACCTTTCTATTATTGTATTGGATCATTTGCTTCCGCACTTAGTTATTTTGACTCTTGTTATTCTGGATTTGGACATGTGTTAGATAGTTTATTTATCTTGTTCTTGATATCTCTACAGCCGTAATGTGACTGTGGATGGATACTTCCTACCCACAGGTAGCATGGTTGGCTATGTCACGTGCCCAATCTTGCGTACTCTGGGAAGCGGGGCGTGACACATCGGAAAAGAGTCTGCCACAACGGTGCGGCCATTGCGGGACACTTTTAAAGATGGAGCCTCAGTTTTGACAGCCCGGGAGATCCTCCATTTATATTCTATCAGACCGGTCTTCCTAGTGTTTAGGCAAAATGATGCGGCGCTTTTCATGAGATACAATCCGCATCGTTTTGCCCAATAATTGAGATATAATCAAAGAGTTCCGCTGGAGGCTTTCTTGCTAGAACCCACTGCCACTGAAGAGGGGATGCGAAACGCGCTACATCATTTCATGCGCTTGAACACGGGGTCCAATTTCTTTATCAGTGAACCGAGCTGTGTCCCGAAGGTCCTTAATGTGTACACGGCGTGGTACCAGCATTTGATGAGCGCCGTCATTAAGGAAGAGAGGCGGCTGCTGCTCGATTGCAAAAGTGTACCTCCTGCCGGCGATCGCAACGTCCCTTTGAAGCGACGGACCACTATCCTCCCTCCGCTAAAAGAGGTCACTGCAGTTGAGCCTCCATGTGTGCTAAGCCCTACGCGCGGGTTGCCCCCTTTCAGCGCGTCTGAAAAAGAAGTAGCTGCCGCGTCCCCAGAGTCAGACGTCGGAAAAGAAATTGGGACTCGTCGTCCCAAGGTGCCTGCTAAACGTAAACTCGTGCTTGGGACGACCGGAGCTCGCTCGCAGAAGAGGAAGAAGAAGTCGGTCCTCTCTCTAGGCGCTGTACTCGGGCCGGAGCCTCATGCTCCTTATAACGAGGGCCTGAGCGAATATGGGACCAACGAAGGTCTCTTTATAGCGCCGGAAGATACTGATCTCGAGGCCGCTATTGCAGCTTCTGTGCGATCCACGAGCCACAAAGCGGAAATGGCCACCCTCGTGCAATCAAGTAAACATCAGTCGCACCTTATTATTGCATTATATCTTTATCTTTATTATCATGTCTTGATTGACATTTTTCCTTCTGTAACAGGCTTTACCACTGAAGAGGCTCTGGCGGCTTCCCTTAGGACCTTTGAGGAGGAGGCGAGGAATCACGCTTTGTTGGGCATCGGTATGTCTCGGCTCATTGCATCTTCATTTTCCTTTCTTATAGAAAATCTAACCTCTTCTTTATCTTATCGCAGGGACCACAATGCCAATCCCGCAAGGCGATGCAGAGATTCTTCCCGGGCCAGCCACCGAAGTCCCGGCCTCTTCGGCACTGCCGAAAGAGGCCTTACTCAAACGACCGATGACGGAAGCTATAATGGCTCCAGAGGTAACCCTTGGCGTGGATGACGACGTCTATTGATGAAGGCATCCAGAAGATCCACTTTGACGGCCCGAGCGGAAAGGAAGCGCTGAATGCGCGTGGCAAGGGAGCGTAGTGCTGCCTTGGCCATGGTTGCGGGTTCGAACACCGCTACCCCTGCCCCTACTTCTTCAGAGGAATCCCCAGCTGCCTTGTCCACTGCCTATAGACGGGAAGCATGTGCGGCTCGGGAAGCGGTCGGAAGACCAACTCAAGGTAATGTGACATGGGGTTCCGTTGTCAAAGTTTTAAATATCAATTCTCATATATCTTACCTTGCAGGGCCAATTCTTACCGAAGAAGTAGCGGCGACCGCTGAGCTTGGGGTATCGGTAGAGGAGCTAGTCATGATTGCCGAACCCGAGGCGGTGGTAGGCGAGATGGCTGCGATCGCTGAGCTCGAGGTAGCGGCGGGTGAGACAGTCATGATCGCCGAGCCTGAGATGGCGGTAGGTTAGATGATCACCATTGCCGAGCCCGAGGTGGCGATGGGTGAGATGGCTATAGCCGCCGAGCCTGAGGTGACGATGGGTGAGACGGGTACAACCACCGAGCCTGATGTAGTCACTCTTTTGCAAGAGTCGGGCACTGCCCCGATCGTCGCTTTTTCCGCCTGCAGCTTTTTGCCATCTCCTAACGTCGCAAGCGTTACGACGACTCTCGTAGAGTCAGGGGATGAGGCGACGGGAGGTGAGACCATCCCGAAGGAAGAGGATGAAGTAGTTGCTGTATCAAGTGACGCCCTCATCGCGGTTCTGACTGGCGACTCATCAGGTAGATTTTGGGCCATTGCTTTTCTTTTTTATTCTGCAATCCTTTTCAATCTTTCCTGACAGTATTTATCTCGTTTCTAATGCAGGCGTGGCGAGCGCTGAGGTTGCGCTACCCGAGGCAACGCCATTAGCTACTGTTTTGACGGTGACCCCTTCTCTACCTTCTCTCGCACCGTCTCAGATGTTGGAAGGTACAGATTTGTGACCCATCAGTCTTACTTCTAGGCTGTATAATTTTTGTACTGACATTGCATTACTGCGTCCTTGCAGGAGTCCTTTTTGACCACCTGTATCAGGTGCTGCACCCACACTTCTCCTTCCTGTCAGAGATTAGTCCGCCTGCTGGTGTCGGCGAGTATCTTTTTCAAACGATATCCTTTCTTTAACGGGCAGTCACATTATTGCTAATCCCTCTCTGTATTGCTTGTAGCCTTACAAATCGAAGGCGGGGACGAGGCTATCGTTGCGCCACCATGTAAGTCCACGTTGCTCACCCCGGTTCCTATGGGTAGGCGGAAACGGCGAAAAACAATGATTTTGGCGCAAGGCAACATGGACTAAAATTCGGGATCTTTGCTAAACTAGAAACTAGTAAACACTTAGAGGTTTTAACTACTATGCTTATAGAAAGTATACCTCACGGAACCGGTCCTTCGGGTCTTCATTCCGCTGTCCCGCTCGTCCATCCAAGCTCCAAGCGTCGATCCGGACCTTGGGCACCTCCGCGGCCTTCTTGAGTCGAAGACGATCCACCCGAGAGATGTACACCGAGCTCCACCTTAAGTCGAGGCAACCAGGGCAAAGTGATTGCTAGTCAAGAAGCCCTAGAATGTATAGAGGAGATGTATGGATGCATTTGTCTTTGTGGGATCTTTTTCTCTCAACACATGAGATCAAAAGATAAGATCAAGAGGAGGAAGAAGAAGGAGAAAGCTTAGCAACCATGGAGCTTTTCTTTTCTTCTCATTTCAAGAGAGAGAATGAGAAGAGAATAATGAAAAGGATTCAGCCAAATGAAATGAACTATGGTTGCAATAATACACAAAAATCATCATTACTAATCCTATCATGAAAGAGTTGATGGCACATTGAATTGACCATTATCATAACTCAAGAATTAAAAAAGAAAATAAAAGAAGAGTGTAGATCCCTCTTGAAGATCAATGGTCAACACGGTCAATGGGTCAACAAAGTCAAGAGAGGTCTAAGTAGTCAAATGATCAATGCAATTAGCCATCACTAATCTATCACTAAAAGGATTAGTAAACAATGTCTCCGGCTCATAACGGTTTTGACCAAACGAATTGTCAAAACCCTAATGAGTGTGCCACATTACGGTTTTGGCCGAACCAACTGCCAAAACCCTAATGGGGCACCTCCTCCTTCATCGCTCCTCAAAACTGTGCATACACACCCGCATCCGCATTCCGTAGAATGCGAATGCACAGAAGACAAATCAAATCCATCTGTGCAATACTAGGATCTGGCTTAAACCAAAGCCCACTAGTATTGCCTGCTCGAACAGCATACGCACACAAGTGCACGTAAGTGATCGTAGCCTTGCCGTAAAACCATACGGCCTCTACACGTTTCGCTCAATGCAGGGAAACTCTCTGTGTGGGACTCTAAAGACTCGACACTAGGCTGGCAGTGGGTTTAACCACAGACCGCAAGCGGCACTAGCTGTACGTAACGGTCCCCAGGTAGATGTCGATAAGAAGGCCGATGAGGTAAACCCATCCGAACTCCTACTGAGCCTGTATGTGACAATCTCCGTACAGTCCGGTCTGTTCGTCTGATACATCGCATGGCGGGCCTAGGGGGCGGTGAACGTCAGTCCCCTAATAGCGGTACAAGTCGTGTCGGAGTGTAGCCCAGAACACCTTAAGATAACACTAGAAACCTACCAGTATATCTCGCTTGCCCTAGCCAGGGACTACTTGTGTAATGGCTCTCCTAGACACAGCGCGATGTCAACCCCCAATACCGGGAGAGACGAATCCTGTCTAACCGTCACTGCCTCCAAGTGCTTCGGGACTGCACCCAACTACTACCTGTTTGCACGACTCCTTTGAGCCGTAGTAGGGTAGTAATCTAAGTACAGTGGGAACACACTCGAGACGAAGTGACAGTATCAAGTCGACGGACTAAGCTATACTCATGTCACCTGGGAACTGATAACTGACGATAGGTATAATACCAACCAACAGTTCCCGACGAGTCCTGTCCAGTGTACTCGTAACCTAACGAGCACCCGCATACTATCTCAAGTACGACGTACTGACGGCTGTGGGACAGACCGTCTCCCCCGCTGGGATGAGAAGCGCATACGCTAGTCTACTCTGGAGTATCGATGCCCTGTCTCGATAGTCCTACGACTAGGGACCTGTATAAGGATGTGCTTATGGATTACCCAGCTCCCACGAGTGTGAGCGCCATCACAACGCTGGTAATCAAGCAAAGATCCTAAGGGCTCTACTAATATGTATATAAGCGATATGCTAAAAGAAACACATGCACATATTGAAGTAGAGATAAACCAAGTAGCATACTACCTGTCACGTCCCAAAAGTACGGAACATGACCGGCACTTAAACTACGACGTCTCGAGGCGTACGTAATCTAAGTAAACCGAAAACCCAAAAATCCAAACCAAGAAAAATAGTAGAGTGAAGGAAAACCAATTTAAATAAGTAGTTTAAATAGCATAAGCCGAATTATGCGGGTTTCTAAAAACATCAAAAATTTCCTGAAAATTTCGGCAGAGTCTCCTTTGTAAATACTGGCCCCCAAACGGGATACAACATGAATAGTATACGAAATCAATAAAAAGGCATCCCTAAGCGGGAGCTAGCTCTTCGTCAATCGACGGTCACAACCACACAAGCAATATAATATACAACGCCAACGGCGAGGATCAAAATTCAAAAGGAAACTCAAAACCATAAGAAAACCACAGAAATGCAACGCGCGACTCTAAGGTCGAAGGAATAATATCACTGGTCTCTATCTCAAAATAATTACATGTTTGGTTGATGGAACTTCTAGATACAAAAGAGTAATAATATACAAGTTATATAATGGGGGGTACGATACAAGTAACTCACCTACTAGAAAATCACCCGAAGGAAACTATGCCCGCAAGCCGTAATGAAACCTATACGGCAAACCTGCAAGAAACTGGGGCACAACGGGGGTGAGTTGCCAACTCGTGAATAGAAAAACATCTACGCACAGAAATCGCATAAATAACGTAACCTAGGTCAGTGATCATAATATATCCTCGATTATATATATAACATGCAACCTATAACAAGGCTAGGGTAAATATCTAACCCGAGTGTAATCTCATGTGCCCGTGTCAGTGCCTCAGGTAGCAATATATCATATGAATGAGGTATGAATGCATGAAAACAGAATACATGTAAATGAAGAACTGTTTTCATAGTTTAGTGAGATTTCCTTTGTATTTTTAAAATGAGGTATCATAATGAAATCAGCATAAAACAGTGCCTAGCATCGGCACAAAACGTAATCCCAATATCTCGATATCTCTGTATCACAGTCTCTGTACCTCAATATCTCGAAATCTCAATGTCTCAATCACAATATCTAGGGCGCCATCAGTCCAGACCGGCCCCTACCATCCATCTCAAGACCACGACGGTATCCTCCGGATATCCGACGCGTCGGGTAAAATCACCGGTAGGTAGTGCTCCCCTGCCAGGCTCACATCGTCATCATCACGCGTTTCTTGCCCCGGGGTACCTTACCGGGTCCACCATGTACCCGAAACGGTTCATCCGTCTCCTCGAATCGGGTCTCGAAATCCATCAGCAAACTCATGGTGGACGACTCATACATCATGGGAAAAACCGCACTTTTTTATTTAAAAAGAGATAAATCAGTTTATATAAGTTTTGCGGTTTTCCCCCCAAATCCAGAAAATTTCATGGAAATCCGAATCCAAATCAGCAATAGCATGTAAAACCATGAATATAGGCATAACAATGAATAACAGTATGCATGAAGTGACAAGTAATAACTACAATGTTAAGCTGGCATATAAGGCAGGTACACTAATATCATGTCAAATTACTAACTAACAAGCTAAGTCAAGCAATAATATTTTCTAAGGTGTACGTGACATGGCAATTACCGATGAAGATGTGTGTGAGCCGGCAAGTAAGTGTACGTGGTACATACGCATCATCGGTAATGGTGCTGGTGTCCTAACAATATGATGTCAACATTGCAATAAGAAATTATAACATAAGTATGCGATGCGAAGCGAACCACAATAATAAGCGGGAGCCGAATACTAGACGCAACTGTAACTAACCTGCATTAATCTAATATAAGTCCTACAAATGGTGCTTTTTGAAATAACACGAATCATGGGGTTTTGAAAATAGGGGCTACGGTGTTTTTATGAAAAGATACGTCTTTTGAAATATCCGTAGGATCTCTTGGGCTGTCTTTTAAAATACCCACGATTCGTTAGTTTTTGAAATAGGTAAGAATCGAATCTAATCTAACAACTAAATAAGCTAAAGGGCTAAGCTAACAAGCTGGACTACAGATAAGGAAACCGCCTAACATCTGAGTCGATCCATATACATACCTCTATATATATTAGTCGGTGATCCCGCCTCAATAATATCATATTCGATACCATATCTAAAATCAGACATCCCAAGTCAAGAGTGCGGATCAATCATCAATATATAGCTCGTACGTAAATCCGTCGTACGACATCCCCAAATCTGGGTACGGGTCAATATCATACTCAACACAGTGTTCATCTGGTATCCTCTTTATCAAGATCATCATCTAGGGTACTGACCTACGTCTAGTACACTACTAAAATCACTATTCACATGGCATCGTCATCCAAAGATCCTCTATAACATCAGGACGTATCTCAAGTACGAATCCTGCCATACCACCGATCTCACGGCCTCAACTCAAATCTCATCTCAATCCCAAGTACTATCCTCATCATCCATGCATGTGTATTTGAATGTATATATGCATAGTCCCATACCCATGCGTATATACATATATACACATCCCCATCTACGCACAAGAAAGTAATGTATGCAAGTCTGTGTGTGCGTATGTGGGTATAACAACTACTCTAGGGTTTCGCAACTAACCCAAAGCTAATCCATGAACACATAATCATATCATGAATAAACATTCCCGTATCATAAAACACCTATATAAACATATATATATATATATATATATATATATATATATATATATATATATATATATATATATATATATATGAACTATACTACGGACTGCGGGGGTGCTATACGCCATCCACCCGTAGATATAAATCTACTCACCTGATCTTCGCTCACCGGTGCCGACGTCGCCACGCGCTTGCTTGTCGTCTCGAAGTCCATATGGGGTACCTACATATCATAACGCACCGTATCGCATTAAAATCCGACTCATGACCAAAACGACTCACGAATCCCACATAGGTCAAAACTTATGGTTGCTTTCACAAATCAACTTAAAAACCCTCGACGTCGGCATACAAACGCCAAACTATCGAGAAAAACCCAAACACACTCATTTGTACAATCACAAGCACTAATTATAATATGAAATAGGTTGCAATTCACAAAAACCTCAAACTCACTTTAAAAGCTATTTTTCCGAAAATCTAGCAAGCAAAATTTACCCGTTTTTGTACAAAACATGATGTTTTAACAAAACTAATGGCCATAAGGCTCACTAACCATCTTAATTAAGTCATACCAATGTTAATTAGATTTTAAACTTAATTCTTAATATCAATCTCAAAAATCTAGTTTGCAACATAACCAATTTTAATAATTTCATAGAAAAAATGCACAAACTACAATCTAGCTTAGATTTGCATGATCTATAACATTAAACTACACTTTAAAATGTTAATGAAGTCATGAAAAACATATTTAGATTTTTAATCTAACAATTGCAATTAAATTCCAAAACCTAGTTTGCAAATTAGTGTAATTACCACAATTTCAACCTAACAATTTGCAAACGAGCAATTAGCTTAGGTTTTTCATTTCACAATATGATGAATTACACTATGCATCCATAAACACACAACAAAAAAAACCCTAACTATAAATTAATCATTCTCTTGAAACTCAAATCTTTCAATAAAACAATAATTAACACTTAATTAAATTTGCTTTAAGCAATAACTAACAATTTCATTATAGGGTTAAGATTTATACCTCCTAGAATCTTGAGATTTAGCATGAATCTTAGCCTCCCAAATCATCATCTTGCTCCTTGATTCATGCTAGCTTGGGAAAAAAGAAAAATGGGTAGAGATTAGATTATGGATTAGTGATGTTTTGTGTGGATTTTTGTAGCAATTTGTGGATTTTTTTGAAGAGGAAAAGAGATGGAGAAAATTTGGGGCTGAAATGGGAGGGCTCGGCCAGCACATGATGGGGAAAGAGGAGAGAGAGGAAATTGTGTAGAAGTATGTACAAAAGGTCTCAAGTCAACACCCACTTTCAATTCTTTATTCTTCTCATTTTACATTTTAATTTTAAAAGAAGTGAAAAGTGAATGTGATTGGAGAGAGAGAGGGGGGAGGGCTGCTGAGCATGGGCTCGGCCCATGATGAAGGAGTGAAGGAATTTGTGTGAGTGAGGTTTGCAACAAACTAACATGCAACCATACTCCATTTCTATTTAATTCATTTTCACAAAAAAGCCTTTTTTCTTCAATAATTTCTAAACCGTTTTGGCAAACGATTTCGTTTCAAAAACCACATGATAAAATTTTATTTAATGTTTTATGACGCACAAAATTTGTTTCAACTCATTCCAATTTGTAATTTTCCCTAATTAAATGTATTAGTGACGGCTTAAAATAATAATAAAATAATTTTTTTTCAGAAAATTTGAAATTTCACCAGTGGCTCAATAAACACCAAATACTAGCAATTACATAGCTAGAATATATATATTTAATTTTTATAATAAGATATTTATATTTTGACTTTTTACAGAAAACCCCCTTATTTTACCGATTTTTCGAAATTTCACCGAAACGATTTTCAAAACGTTACAATTTTCCCCCTTAAAGAAATTTGGTCCCCGAATTTAAATTCAAACTCCCCCCAAATACAAAAACATCTAAGCAAAACCATTAAGTCGTCGGGGCTCCGAAATCATAAGTACATAAAACGCATCATAGCGCAATACATGCGCATGAGTAATGAGCAGATAACTCAAAATCAAAACTCCGTCAAGCATCCCGCAATCATCGGAGTCACGGTAAAGACACAAATGTCAAATCCAATACAAAACCAATATGATATAACTCGAAACTATACATGTAAATATCAAATCTATATATGTAAATATCTAAAGGAAATGAATGCCAAATATATTCAGGTACTGTCCTCTGACTAGTCCTGCCCGGTACGAAAACACATAGCAAATATCATAAAAACATACTACTCTATAGGAAAAATCAATCCCAAATACGCGTATGAATACTACGTGCGTCTGGTGCGCACGGAAATCAAAATTCATATATGTGCCATACAAGTGCACAGAAACAAGATCTAAGTGCATTGGGTGTGCACAAAGCATCTGTCGTAGGCAACATGTGTGCCTGACAGCAAAATCAGGTGCATCTGACATGCACGAAAAATCTCGATTTAGTGCATCTGGTGTGCACCAAAATCACACTTCAAAACATGCGCCCAATATGCGCGAAAATCCAAATCAGGTGCATCCATCGTGCACGAAATCATGAAATCCAATATCAAGTGCCGAACATGCGCAAAATCAAATCTGGTGCACAAGGTGCACAAAACAAATATCGAACATCACCATCGAAATCAAAGTCCAGGGCATCTAAATGCACAACATACGTAACACTGCACTGCAAGCATATATGAACTATACCGCGTGCAAAAACCAAATCGTGTGCGTATATACGCACAAAACCAACTCAAATGTCTAAAACCGTAAAATCACAAACATGTGAAACCAAAGCACGAAAACGATATCAAGTGCAACACTGTGCAAAGATCGTAAATCCTCAATCATCAAAATCAAATTATGCGAATAAATCACCCAAAACATCGAAATCAATAATGGCGGAATAGTACCGCTCAAGCGCATCTTCTAAGAATCTCGGGCCAACTGTCGCGGTCACTAGTGGGACGTCTCGTCGATGATCATGAACTCTGGCCTGCTGGTGTGCGTAACAATGACCACTCCTGGGTTAAGGTCTTCACTGGGAATTACTAATCTCTCGGTCCATCGGTTCATCGGCCTTGTCAGGTGTGCTAACGGGGATGATCCCGTTCTGGCATGTCTCTTGTCATCTTCCGGTCAATCATCGCGACCACTCGTAAGACAGCATATCACTGGCGTCGGCCTCTGGCTCTCTGAATGTACGTGACACATCTGATCCTGGGTGCAAGTATCATTGCAGCAGTGTCCTGGAAGGAATCCTGCTCACGGTCTCTTCCATGTCTTGTCTCTGCCAACTGTCCGGAAGTCATCGTCCTTTCCTATATCTGCATCTTGCTCCGGAACGGCTGCATACCAATCGCGACTCCTTCTGGAAGGTATATCCAGTACTTTGCCTCGGCATGCGTATCGCATCTCTGATGTCGGCGGAGTGGAACGTCGTCTTATCCAGATCTTGTACGGACCTCTTTACTCCACTTTCTCTAATGTCGACCGCTTCGGACTCGTCTCATCGTGGCTACATGGACTGAGCTCCAACGGCTATCCTCGTATCGGGAGTCTCCCAAGAAATGCATCTCACCACCTAGCATCCGAATTAAGTCGAGCCATCCGATCGAGTCGTCAAAACCTCATAATCCCCCAAGAGCTCAACCTCTTGGGCACAGTTTAATAGTATCGAGTACATACCACAGCATCGGTGGTCCAGCCGTAGAAGGGCAAACCCAAGCCTTACGAATGGCGCCGTAGAACTGCCGCAAACCCGAAGGTTCAAAGGCTTTCACATGGTCATTAAGTCGAGTTAGGGTTTCATTCTTCTAGAGGGACCATAGAATTGCCTGCATGTCTTTCCGACTACTTTAAATTTGGAATAATAGGTTTCTGACATTCGATCGTCTCTGTCGACTCCCAACGTCTCCGCGTGAAGTCGTCTCTAGCTGGAATCAATCTATCTGATGACCTCGCATCGGGGTAGGCGAACGATCCACATGTCCTAGTCATTCATCCTCGATGACTAGCGACCTTCTATCATCTCTTAGTTCAACTCGTTCTGCACTAATTCCAGCATCTGGGGCAATATCTCGTCGTACGCAGCAATAACTGGCTCGTTCGTCTGCACGCTGAACAGTGCCTCGATCATCATAAATAAGCAACACACCAACAGTTATCAAAATTTGGCTGGCCTCTATCATTGGCTCAATCCTTTAGTGTCGATTAGCACATCCGAGTAACCTTATAAAGGCGATCCGCCAAACGCTCGTGGCACGGAACCACAGTAAAAAGACACATCTCTGCAATCGTATGTTGCCGGAATTTCGCCCTGGTCAGTCCTCGTTCGTGACGAGCTCGTGCTGACCGCAACTCTAGCGGTAGCTCTCCCTGCCCGTAATCGTGGCAGCAAAACCATAACTGGTACCGATGAGGCTAGATCGGAATGAATATAATACTGAGTAAAGAAATGTACATCCTAAGGCTTCTTAAGTGGAGTAGCGTATCGTAAATATGCCGCGGAACATACCCACGGTACGTCACTCTACTTTAGTCACCTATTCCATCAACCAAGGGTCATCCTACGCTCCGAAGGTAAAACCTAACGCTTTGATACCAATTTTGTCACGTCCCGAAAGTACGGAACATGACCGGCACTTAAACTACGACGTCTTGAGGCGTACGTAATCTAAGTAAACCGAAAACCCAGAAATCCAAACCAAGAAAAATAGTAGAGTGAAGGAAAACCAATTTAAATAAGTAGTTTAAATAGCATAAGCCGAATTATGCGGGTTTCTAAAAACATCAAAAATTTCCTGAAAATTTCGGCAGAGTCTCCTTTGTAAATGCTGGCCCCCAAACGGGATACAACATGAATAGTATACGAAATCAATAAAAAGGTATCCCCAAACGGGAGCTAGCTCTTCGTCAATCGACGGTCACAACCACACAAGCAATATAATATACAACGCCAACGGCGAGGATCAAAATTCAAAAGGAAACTCAAAACCATAAGAAAACCACAGAAATGCAACACGCGACTCTAAGGTCGAAGGAATAACATCACTGGTCTCTATCTCAAAATAATTACATGTTTGGTTGATGGAATTTCTAGATACAACAGAGTAATAATATACAAGTTATATAATGGGGGGTACGATACAAGTAACCCACCTACTAGCAAATCACCCGAAGGAAACTATGCCCGCAAGCCGTAATGAGACCTATACGGCAAACCTGAAAGAAACTGGGGCACAACGGGGGTGAGTTGCCAACTCGTGAATAGAAAAACATCTACGCACAGAAATCGCATAAATAACGCAACCTAGGTCAGTGATCATAATATATCCTCGATTATATATATAACATGCAACCTATAACAAGGCTAGGGTAAATATCTAACCCGAGTGTAATCTCATGTGCCCGTGTCAGTGCCTCAGGTAGCAATATATCATATGAATGAGGTATGAATGCATGAAAACAGAATACATGTAAATGAAGAACTGTTTTCATAGTTTAGTGAGATTTCCTTTGTATTTTTAAAATGAGGTATCATAATGAAATCAGCATAAAACAGTGCCTAGCATCGGCACAAAACGTAATCCCAATATCTCGATATCTCTG
Source organism: Agapanthus africanus (assembly GCA_030015575.1). Classification (NCBI taxonomy): domain Eukaryota; kingdom Viridiplantae; phylum Streptophyta; class Magnoliopsida; order Asparagales; family Amaryllidaceae; genus Agapanthus; species Agapanthus africanus. The sequence continues at coordinate 574,130,652 of CM057346.1, read as the reverse complement.
TATCACAGTCTCTGTACCTCAATATCTCGAAATCTCAATGTCTCAATCACAATATCTAGGGCGCCGTCAGTCCAGACCGGCCCCTACCATCCATCTCAAGACCACGACGGTATCCTCCGGATATCCGACGCGTCGGGTAAAATCACCGGTAGGTAGTGCTCCCCTGCCAGGCTCACATCGTCATCATCACGCGCTTCTTGCCCCGGGGTACCTTACCGGGTCCACCATGTACCCGAAACGGTTCATCCGTCTTCTCGAATCGGGTCTCGAAATCCATCAGCAAACTCATGGTGGACGACTCATACATCATGGGAAAAACCGCACTTTTTTATTTAAAAAGAGATAAATCAGTTTATATAAGTTTTGCGGTTTTCCCCCCAAATCCAGAAAATTTCATGGAAATCCGAATCCAAATCAGCAATAGCATGTAAAACCATGAATATAGGCATAACAATGAATAACAGTATGCATGAAGTGACAAGTAATAACTATAATGTTAAGCTGGCATATAAGGCAGGTACACTAATATCATGTCAAATTACTAACTAACAAGCTAAGTCAAGCAATAATATTTTCTAAGGTGTACGTGACATGGCAATTACCGATAAAGATGTGTGTGAGCCGGCAAGTAAGTGTACGTGGTACATACGCATCATCGGTAATGGTGCTGGTGTCCTAACAATATGATGTCAACATTGCAATAAGAAATTATAACATAAGTATGCGATGCGAAGCGAACCACAATAATAAGCGGGAGCCGAATACTAGACGCAACTGTAACTAACCTGCATTAATCTAATATAAGTCCTACAAATGATGCCTTTTGAAATAACACGAATCATGGGGTTTTGAAAATAGGGGCTACGGTATTTTTATGAAAAGATACGTCCTTTGAAATATCCGTAGGATCTCTTGGGCTGTCTTTTAAAATACCCACGATTCGTTAGTTTTTGAAATAGGTAAGAATCGAATCTAAGCTAACAACTAAACTAAACTAAAGGGCTAAGCTAACAAGCTGGACTACAGGTAAGGAAACCGCCTAACATCTGAGTCGATCCATATACATACCTCTATATATATTAGTCGGTGATCCCGCCTCAATAATATCATATCCGATACCATATCTAAAATCAGACATCCCAAGTCAAGAGTGCGGATCAATCATCAATATATAGCTCGTACGTAAATCCGTCGTACGATATCCCCAAATCTGGGTACGGGTCAATATCATACTCAACACAGTGTTCATCTGGTATCCTCTTTATCAAGATCATCATCTAGGGTACTGATTTACGTCTAGTACACTACTAAAATCACTATTCACATGGCATCGTCATCCAAAGATCCGCTATAACATCAGGACGTATCTCAAGTACGAATCCTGCCATACCACCGATCTCACGGCCTCAACTCAAATCTCATCTCAATCCCAAGTACTATCCTCATCATCCATGCATGTGTATTTGAATGTATATATGCATAGTCCCATACCCATGCGTATATACATATATACACATCCCCATCTATGCACAAGAAAGTAATGTATGAAAGTCTGTGTGTGCGTATGTGGGTATAACAACTACTCTAGGGTTTCGCAACTAACCCAAAGCTAATCCATGAACACATAATCATATCATGAATAAACATTCCCGTATCATAAAACACCTATATAAACATATATATATATATATATATATATATATATGAACTATACTACGGACTGCGGGGGTGCTATACGCCATCCACCCGTAGATATAAATCTACTTACCTGATCTTCGCTCACCGATGCCGACGTCGCCACGCGCTTGCTTGTCATCTCGAAGTCCACATGGGGTACCTACATATCATAACGCACCGTATCGCATTAAAATCCGACTCATGACCAAAACGACTCACGAATCCCACATAGGTCAAAACTTATGGTTGCTTTCACAAATCAACTTAAAAACTCTCGACGTCGGCGTACAAACGCCAAACCATCGAGAAAAACCCAAACACACTCATTTGTACAATTACAAGCACTAATTATAATATGAAATAGGTTGCAATTCACAAAAACCTCAAACTCACTTTAAAAGCTATTTTTCCGAAAATCTAGCAAGCAAAATTTACCCGTTTTTGTACAAAACATGATGTTTTAACAAAACTAATGGCCATAAGGCTCACTAACCATCTTAATTAAGTCATATCAATGTTAATTAGATTTTAAACTTAATTCTTAATATCAATCTCAAAAATCTAGTTTGCAACATAACCAATTTTAATAATTTCATAGAAAAAATGCACAAACTACAATCTAGCTTAGATTTGCATGATCTATAACATTAAACTACACTTTAAAATGTTAATGAAGTCATGAAAAACATATTTAGATTTTTAATCTAACAATTGCAATTAAATTCCAAAACCTAGTTTGCAAATTAGTGTAATTACCACAATTTCAACATAACAATTTGCAAACTAGCAATTAGCTTTGGTTTTTCATTTCACAATATGTTGAATTACACTATGCATCCATAAACACACAACAAAAAAAACCCTAATTATAAATTAATCATTCTCTTGAAACTCAAATCTTTCAATAAAACAATAATTAACACTTAATTAAATTTGCTTTAAGCAATAACTAACAATTTCATTATAGGGTTAAGATTTATACCTCTTAGAATCTTGAGATTTAGCATGAATCTTAGCCTCCCAAATCATCATCTTGCTCCTTGATTCATGCTAGCTTGGGAAAAAAGAAAAATGGGTAGAGATTAGATTATGGATTAGTGATGTTTTGTGTGGATTTTTGTAGCAATTTGTGGATTTTTTTGAAGAGGAAAAGAGATGGAGAAAATTTGGGGCTGAAATGGGAGGGCTCGGCCAGCACATGATGGGGAAAGAGGAGAGAGAGGAAATTGTGTAGAAGTATGTACAAAAGGTCTCAAGTCAACATCCACTTTCAATTCTTTATTCTTCTCATTTTACATTTTAATTTTAAAAGAAGTGAAAAGTGAATGTGATTGGAGAGAGAGAGGGGGGAGGGCTGCTGAGCATGGGCTCGGCCCATGATGAAGGAGTGAAGGAATTTGTGTGAGTGAGGTTTGCAACAAACTAACATGCAACCATACTCCATTTCTATTTAATTCATTTTCACAAAAAAGCCTTTTTTCTTCAATAATTTCTAAACCGTTTTGGCAAACGATTTCGTTTCAAAAACCACATGATAAAATTTTATTTAATGTTTTATGATGCACAAAATTTGTTTCAACTCATTCCAATTTGTAATTTTCCCTAATTAAATGTATTAGTGACGGCTTAAAATAATAATAAAATAATTTTTTTTTCAGAAAATTTGAAATTTCACCAGTGGCTCAATAAACACCAAATACTAGCAATTACATAGCTAGAATATGTATATTTAATTTTTATAATAAGATATTTGTATTTTGACTTTTTACAGAAACGCTCTTATTTTACCGATTTTTCGAAATTTTACCGAAACGATTTTCAAAACGTTACACTACCATTTTGAGCAAGATTGTCTATACAACTGTGAATATCCCAAGCTTCCATCAAGTAATATACAAGCTAGTATGATACAGTAATGGCCTCTAGGGCATATACACTAACACACCAGTACTCCTTGCTCTGCCCCCTGTTGCAACCGGTATAGTAGACTCTATTTTTCGTGTATTTTCTTTATTTCCTGAGCTGACATCTGACTATGATTTATTTTTCAGCAATCACATCGACTCCAGCCCCGTTCGCTCACATTATGATGCCGGCACGGCCCTTTTCCAGACGTCCATCCTCGAAAGGCGCCGCGAATAGTCTGCGCATGCTGAGCGACTATATTGAGGAGCTCGACGTGGAGACTCCCACATCTGCTGCGGATTTTTCCGCGGAGGTTAACCTTATGCTGGCAACGCTCGTGAACTTTCATGGTGAGGGCGTCGTTGAATCTTGGGTTAATCGCTGCAGGGAAATTGAGGCTTGCCTGCATGAGCTTGAGCTTAGGCGTCCTGCTCCTGAGATTCTGGCTGTGAGCACTCAACAGGTTGCGTGGATCGAGCAGAGTACTTCTTACTTCTGCCATCTTGAACAAGAAGTGGCTAAAGCGGAAGGAATGTAAAGAAACTTCAAGCGAATCTGCTCGACTGCATGCTCAGGTTGATGCGAATGCTGCCCAGTTGAAAGTTATCTTCGAAGGCCTTCTGCGATGCATTTCTGATGGGTTAACACTGAGGCAGAAGCTCGACGTCGTCGAGCGGGATGCAAAAAATCGTGAAGTAGCTCAGCGGGCCGTCGAGGAACAACTTTCGTCTTACTGTCAGCAGCGAGCCCAGGTCGAAGCAGAGTTGGCCGCGACAGCTGATCAAGAAGAGGGGTTGAGGGAAGTACGCGAGCGGCTAATCGAATTATTGAAATCGCTTCCCTCTCAATAATTTTTTTTGTACCATTTGTAATTTTGAATAAAATGTATTCATTCTTTTATTCTTTCATATGATGTATTTTGTACCCAATTGAATTCATGAATAAAAGATACATTTTTTTTGCAATGTCTTGTGTCATCTCTCTACTTTCTTCTTTTTTTGTTATCAGCATGTCATCTTAGCAAGCATAGCCGGCAGATGATAGAGTGAGCATCTTGTCTTGGCTTCTTTAAGGGATAGTGATGGCTTAGGAGGCAGGTTCAGATCTGCTACCTAAGACTTTTCAACTTCATGAGCCGTGAGGGTCCCATGAAGACTTTTCTCCCTACGAGCCGTGAGGATCTCGTAGGTGTCTTTTCTCCTTAGGAGTCGTGAGGATTCCTAAGTGTGTTTTCCCTTGAGAGTCGTAAGGATCTCACAAGAGAATTTTCCCTCCTACAAGTCGAGAGGACTCGTAAGCGGTTGTTTCCCTCCTTGTCGAGATTCGACTTTGAAGAGTGTTGCCCGTGAATAGTATGCCAGAGTCCATTTTGGACCGACTTGCAGGGCCCCAGTGCTTAGGAAACCGGTTCTTATCCCCATTTCCGAAGGCTTTTCCCTACGAGTCGAGACAAATCGAGAAGTTCTCGCAAAGACACTAATTTCCTTACGAGTCGAGATGGATCGAGCAGTTCTCGCAAGAATATCCTAACGTCACAGTTAACCTCTGCTCTTTACGACAGAGGTCCGTTAGGGTCTGTGGTACTAGGGTTTTTTCCGTCGTACCGTCGCGTTGGCTGATGTATTCCTCGATAGGCAATCTTGCTGTTCGAGTAGCCTTGCGAATGTCGTGTCTCTGATCCCTTCGGGGGCTGGACAAGACGTCTTCAAGCAATCCTCCTCGGCAGTTTGACCGTCGGAAGAGTAAGCGTTAGGAATTTTGCCATGCCGCTTTTTACTTGAGGTTAGGCTCATTTTGGAGAACCCCGATGAGTCATAACCACTCCGCGCTGGGGTGGGATGATCTCCGATAGTCTTTCAGGTTTTATATAAGTTGCCGTCAAGACCCTGAAACTAGAAATTTGGTCTTCGCTTCGTTTGCTGGCATTGCGTCTGCTGTATCGAGACGAATGCAGCGGTTGTCTCTAGGTTGCTGGTGAACCGTCGAGGTTTGGAACTAGGTGTTTTGCCGTGGCTCTGTTGTTTGATTATCGCGTCTGAATCCTGCTGGAGAAAGAACGCTGTGGTGATATCTCGTTTGCTATGTCGAGACGAACGTCGAGGTGGTGACCACTCCGCACTGGCGTGGGATGATCTCCGATAGTCTTTCAGGTTTTATATGAGTTGCCGTCAAGACCCTGAAGCTAGGAATTTGTCCTTCGCTTCGTTTGCTGGCATTGCGTCTGCTGTATCGAGACGAATGCCGCGGTTGTCTCTAGGTTGCTGGTAAACCGTCAAGGTTTGGAACTAGGTATTTTGCTGTGGCTCCGTTGTTTGATTGTCGCGTCTAAACCCTGCTGGAGGAAGAACACTGTGGTGACATCTCGTTTGCTATGTCGAGACGAACGTTGAGGTGGTGACCATTCCGCGCTGGCATGGGATGATCTTCGATAGTCTTTCAGGTTTTATATGAGTTGCCTCAAGACCCTGAAGCTAGGAATTTGGCCTTCGCTTCGTTTGCTTTGGCGTGTCCGAATCCTGTTGGAGGAAGGACGCTGTAGTGACATATCGTCTGCTGTATCGAGGCGAACGTCGAGGTGGTGACCACTCTGCGCTGGTGTGGGATGATCTCCGGTAGTCTTTCAGGTTTTATATGAGTTGCCGTCAAGACACTGAAGCTAGGAATGTCGCCTTTGCTTCATTTGCTGTCATTGCGTCTGCTGTATCGAGACGAATGTTATGGTGGTGATCACCCCTCGCTGGTGTGGGATGATCTCCGGTAGTCTTTCGGGTTTTATATGAGTTGCCGTCAAGACCCCGAAGCTAGGAATTTGGCCTTCGCTTAGTTTGTTTTAACGTGTCCGGATCCTGTTGGAGGAAGAACGCTGTGGTAACATCTCGTCTGCTGTATCGAGACGAATGCTGAGGTGGAGCCGGGATTTTGTCGTCACTCCGCTTTGTTTCGACCATTGGGTCTTTTGTTGATATCACATTTGCATCCTACTGGAGTAAGGAGAAATGCCGTTGTTGATCTCTAAGTTGTCGATATTGACGTCGAGACCCTGAAGCTAGGGATCTTCCTTCGCTTCGTTTGTTGATATTGTGTTTGCAATATTGCGAAGAATGTCGAGATTGTCTCTAGGTTGTTTATGAACCATCGAGATTTGGCTTCGCTTCGACGAAGCCTGGAGAAGGAAGGTGTGATTTCTTCTTCGTTTACGCCCCTGGATTGTATACAGGGATTGATGTAATATCACCTGTAGGGCATAAGTTTCACTCTTTCAGAATTTTTTTATTTCTTTCCGCGATTCTCTATCATTTCAGCTTTTATATCGCGAAAGTCGCGATTGCCCAATCATTTCGGCTATTTTTTGCGGTGCCCAATCATTTTGGCTATTTTGTTTTATTATTTTTTTACTCGCTGCTTTTTATTGCGTATTGCCCAACCATTTCGGCTATTTTATATGCATACATTTTTTTTACTTGCTGATTTTTTATGCAAGTTGCCCCATCATTTCGGCTATTTCATATGCATTTATGGCTCGCTGGCTTTTCGCTGCGAATTTATGATTTGATACCGATTCAGGCATCAGCATCGCTACAACTGGGATATTGCCAGGAGAGAATCATCATTTGCCTTTGTGGATGTCGAACAAAGGCGGCTTAGTAAACAGGGTTAGGATCCTGTTGACTAAGACTTTTGACTTCATGAGCCGTAAGGGTCTCATGAAGGTATTTCTCCCTACGAGTCGTGAGGATCTCGTAAGTGGGTTTTCTTCTTAAGAATCGTGAGGAGTCTTAAGTGTATGGTCTCTTACAAGTCGTAAGGATCTTACAAGAGTGTTTTCTCCTTATAAGTCGAGAGGACTTACAAGGGTTGTTCACCATGTAGACATATCCCTAGTCACGGATAGGACTTTGTTAGGGAAATGTTTATTCGCGCCCGTAGATTGTATACAAGGGTCAGCATTGAGCCGCTTGTAGGGCAAAATTAGAGATTGTGATGGCTTAAGAACATGTTCAGATCCCTGTAACTTAAGGCTTTTGAGCCCTATGAGCCGTGAGGGTCTCAAAAGGGAATTCTCCTTACGAGTCGTGAGGATCTCGTAAGTGTAAGTTCTCCTTAGGAATCGTGAGGATTCCTAAGTGTGTTGCTCCCTTGTGAGTCGTAAGGATCTCACGCGGGTGGTTTCTCCTTACAGGGTCGAGAGGACCTTGCAAGTGTCTTTTAACGAGATTGCGCCCTTTCGGGTTTTCATAAAACTCGCCTGTAGTCCTGCTGTTTTTACTCACGGAGCCCTTTCGGGTTTTCATCCGTGCCCATTTCGCTTATGGACATACCCCTTTTTTTCTTTTTTCTTTCTCTCTCTTTTTTAAACACCGCGTCAGCCTGAGGACGGCGCGGGTTGGTAGTAGTTTAACGACGTTTCGATCATGAGTCAACGTACGATTGCGCAGCTAGATTTTGCCGCAAATCTTCGCATGTTTTGTGCCGGAGGTGGATTCTTTTAAGAGAGGGCTGAGGGCGATTTCTTCGTCAGAGTCGCTTCCAAAGGTGATAACTTACGATCCCTTGGTGTCGGCTATGTGACAGTTGCCAGCAGCTCTTTCGTGCTCATCTGTCATGCTTTTCTGTTCCCGACGAGCCTTGCGCTTCACTCGTTGAACGTGTCGTCGATGGGCAACATATCCCTGCCACCAGTTTTTAAAGGCTATGCACTCCTCGGTAGGGTGTGCAATCCTCTGATGGTATAGGCAGAAGTTAGGATGTATGTCCGCTTCATCAAGACGTATATTGCCAGGGGAATTTTCTTTGAGAAAGGGCAACTTCATTCCTATTGCCAGGGCCCTAGCGAATCGTTTCTTTACTTTAAGCTTGCTTTTGCTGGCGATATGGATGCTTTGCTCCAGTTGGGGTGTCTCGATCTTTTCCTCCAGTCGTCGGCGTTTGGCCTTTTCGAATATAGCCATTTCACGCTCTTGATTGGCTTTACTTTTCTGACGGGCTTCGTTCAATAGCAAGTCGATCATCTCGTCAGATGCTTCCAAGGGTTTCGGCTTCGATCCTGCCCCTAGCTCTTTTGTGCTGTCTTCTATTGCCGAGTGCGTTTCTTCATTAGTTAATGCCGAATGAGAGATCATGTGGCAACTTGCCATATAGTCCTCGGATTCTTTTGACGAGTCATCCTTGTCGTTATTGTCGTCATCTCCGTTCTCAAGGATATTGTTGAGAAATTCTTGGAGTGTAACCGGGGTCCGCGCCTTCTGGTTGTATTCTTCCAGAGCATCAATCTGTTTTTGCAGGTCTGTGCGTTTGTTATCAAGCTTCACGGGCTTTTGGGTCTTCTTCTTCTTCTTCTTCGAAGACTTTGATGGTTGGGTGTGAGCGCTTTGACTATCACCACAAATTTTTGCAGTTGGGCGCGGTTTTAACATCCCTTCGATGATCTCGGGCTCGAATGGATTTTTCCATTTGATTGCCGGGCACGTTTGGAAATCCTTCAGCATTCTTTTCGTCTTGGCTGAAAGGGCGACCTCCCATGGAGCTTCTTCTACGAAAGAGCATGATGCCCCCGGCACATTCACTTTTTTAGGGGCGTGAGGTTGTGGCGGGTTCACCTTCCAGTTTTCGGATAATGCGAACTTGCCTTGTTAGTATTGGTCTTCAATCCAGCCTTTGAAGACGAAGCAATCTTCGATTGGATGGCTTACTGCTTGGTGGTAAGGGCAGTAATTAGGATTGTTGACATCGTGTGGCTGCAACGGACGTTTTGGATCTGGCAGATTGATGAGTCTGTTGCGCACTGCTAGCTCGAACAGTCTCCTTGTTTTATCCTGGAAAATGAGTAAGGACGTCCCAGTCTTTCCTCGAGGGATGGGCGTGGACGCATATTGTTTTGGCGAGCAAACGGTTTTAAGTTGCTCGGCTGTTGTTGAGTATTGGCGATGAAAGTCGCTTTTCCTTTCCCCTTTTCATTCCGAGGATCTGTCTTTGAAAGAGATGGTCTATGGCCCATCTGGTCCATTTGGGCCACTTGTCAATCAAGGCTTGGAACGTGGTCGGCTTGAAAAACATCATGAATTGGGAGATAGTCGACTGAGGGTCAAGGGTCCACATGAACATGCCCACGGCTGGAGCTTCTTCGATGAGCTGTTCGCATTTCGACCATAGGTTCCGCCACCGGATTGCATATTGCACCACGTCTCTCCCGGCTTTATTCTGGCATTGATCAAAACCATTGTTGGGGTGCGTTCACTAGCACTTGCGAACCGCTGAGTGAATAGAAACTCCATTTCTGTAAACGTTTTGACGGAGTCATCGGGAAGCTCCGAGTACCATTCAAAAGCTGTGTCTGCTAAACTACCGACGAACTGGCGAAGTAGAAGTTTATCATCACCTCCAGTATTGCCGCAAAGAGCCCTGAACTGAGCGACATGTTGATGGGGATTGCCTGTCCCCTTGTACACATGGAATTTGGGGATCGTATATCCCGGTGGGTAACTTATTTGGTCATACCAGTCCGGATATGGTTGCCCAGTTTTAACAACTTGGCCGGCCGTTTCGTTCGCTCGGTGAGCTCGTATTTGCTGAGCAATGTAATCATCCAGCGTGGCTTTTGAGATGGTTTCCTTCTTGGCCGCTGACAGAGCCGGCAGAGGATTTGACGCTTCTCCTTTATCATCTTCAATAATGATCGGAAGGTCTTCAGCTGGAGGTTCTGGCTGTAACATCATCCCGACCATGTCTTAGAAGAGAAGAGCCATTCGTTTTATGTTGGCAGTTTGTTCTGCTGCTTCTTTGTCCTTCTTTTCGAGGACTCTGCGGAGGAAGTCAGCATCAGTTTCTTGTTCATGACGCTGCTCTGATGACGCCTCAGGGCTTTCTTTTGGCCCGGTGAGTGCAGCCATTTGCGTTAGCATTTCCTGAAGCTTCTGTTGCTACTCCTGAGCCTTTGTCACGGATCGGGTGAGCGGTCGGTGACCCGTAGAAGTGCGGCTTTTCTCTTTTCCGGAAGCCATATAAACAGTATACACCATTATGCCCCCAGACTTGGGGCGTTTGGGCTCAGCGTCTTTATGGTCTGCCATAGTCACAGGGGCTTTCTCCGGCCTCCTTATATTTTGAGCAGTTGACGTTGAGAGAGCCGTTGCAGTAGGCACCCAGACGGATGACATTTTCTGTGGTACCTCAAGATGGCTCTTTTCTTGCTGAGCTTTGAGCTTTTTGGGTCGGCGAGAGTAATCTTGATCAATTACTGAGTCTTGAAGCTGTTGCCAGACCTTGTAAATTTTGGAGGACAACCGTTGAGGGGACTGCTCCGGCTTCGTTTCTGTAACATTCCCCATAGGTGGAGGAGATCTTTTCAGTACGGCGGTGGGTGAATTCCTGCGCACCCTATTAAGCAGCTCGAAGCTGTTTCCAGTTGGAGTAGCAGTATTGACTTCCACCGTTGGAGCTGGTGGAGTAAACCATACGGAGAGCTTCCCCCAGCCTTCCGTACTCGGCGCCAGTGACGACGGCGAGCATGTCGCGCAAATAGTGTTGGTTCGGCTATGGGGATGGCTTTGTCATGCCTCCTGTTTTGAGGAGAGGCTATTATTGGTGCTAGCCGGTCGAAGACTGAGGTCCGTTGAGAGGGGATAATCAGTCTTGCGAAGGCCGACTTTCGAACAGGGGAAGCGGCCTTCGTGACTTCACATGGAATCGGAGCTGAAACGGACAGTCTTGTGAAGACCGACCCTTTAGCACGGGAAGCCACCTTGACGACTTTAGGAGCAGGAATGGCTATCCGCTTCGGGATGGCCGCTTCAGGTATCGTGGGCTTCTTCATGGGCCCGCTTGAGCTTTGGCCCGGTTTGCTGAAAACTGAGGTATTGGACTTGGGCAATCCGTTGAGAGAGGCCGCGGTAGTTGTAAGCCGATCAAAGATTGACTTATTTGGAGCTTCTTGTGACGACATTGGGGCATTGAAGCTCATCGGTGGGAGCATACTCCCGAAGAATAGCCCAGTGGTAGCCTGAGTCACCTGTTCCACCGGCATAGCGAAGATGGAGGCCGCTTGGGGCCCGTAAGTCACTCCTCCGGACTGGATGGAGCGAGAGTTGCAGCTGTAGTTAGTGCAGGTTGAAGCCATTGATCTTCTGTTTTCTGCTCAGAGCAAGACACCAAATCTTAGTACCTCGAACCCAAAGGCAACCATATCAAACCGCGATTCGTTCGTGAACACGACACACGAAGTGTGGAGTGGAAAGAGGAAAAGGTCCCACCGGGCGTGCCAAAATCTGTTCCCCGCCGAAAGATGCGGATGAAGACGCGGCGAACGTCTTGCCTGAATTTCGGGGCAGATGCCAATTGGTGCTATCCGTCCACCTCTCCGAAGATGCCAAGTTGATTTATAGCACTGTGTATCGAAGGTTTAAACGGATGAGGCCGATGTAGCAGACTTCGTCAGATTCCCCCTCGTTTGAGGTGTTTTTGATTGTGGGGACGCTCTTCCCTGCAGGCGCAAGCCCTTGCAGTTAATTACGCTACCGCGTCGCGGTAACAACTTTCTCCTTCTCCAGATGGTCACTTCGTGTCGTGGGTGTTTGTTTTGTTTTTGGTTGTCCGTGGATTGTGTAACAACTCCATTTTTAATGTACAAAGAATTGATTTAAATTCAATGTATAATAGGAGTATTTATTATTGCTGATATCTCTTTAAGTATTTATTTCACTCCATAATTACAAGAAGGAGCTTGTAGCTCATTGGTAATACCTTACACTGCTAAACCAAGCCACCAAAGTTCGAATCCCCTGCCCCACGTTATTTTTAATATTATTTTGTTTTGATTTTTTAGAATACCAACCGTTACCCGTGCGTAACTCACAAAACTTGAACTGAACATAAAAAGTTAGATGCACCAAAAATCCCCCCAGGAAAAACCCCACCCATCGACACCCCGACTCGGCCGACTCGGGCCGGCGGACCGGCCGACTCGGGCCGGCGGATCGGCCGGACTTGGCCGGACGGCCGAGTCGTCAACGGTGAAAACGTGCATCTTGACTTGGTCTTCTCACCTGCACACACTAAATTCCTTGACCGGTTACAGAAAGCCCAATAAATCTCTTTTACTCCAAAGTTTAATGATTTTTTAATGATTTTTATATTTTTTTTAATTAAAACCCTAACCCTAGCCTAACCCTATATATACCCTCATACCCTCTACCCTCTCATCCTAAATTCCTAAGTCCACTCTCTCAAAATTCCAAGAGAACTTTGGTACGTTGGAAAACGAGCGAAAGGCGAAGCGCTGACGAAATCGACGGCGAAATTCCGGTGATCGTGCTAGCAGCTCTCAATGACGATTCGACGCACCGGCAAACCCTCTACCTCCCTCTTACCCTTTAGCGTTGTCCAAACCCGTAAGTCCCTCTTTTCTACCTTTCTTTTCTTTCATAAAAATATGACTTTACAAACCCGACGGAAATCGGAACAAACCGATTTCCGATTCGGTTTTCTATCAAATCTCATTTATCACCAATTCTATAATGCTTAAACATCTCTATGTTGACTATTAATCACTTAACAACTAATTTGAATAAGTTTTCTCACATGAAATGATAACGTTTCCGTTTATCGTATTTCTTTCACTTAAATACCACAATAGTTAGTTCTCACATTTAACCTCTTAACATTGCCATACCTTAAAGTAGATCACGAGGTAATGACCTATCTCCACACACACGTAAATACAACCCTAAATGATATCATCAAAACTTAGAATACGATAATACAATATTTTACATTTAAATACTCTTTTCTTATAAAACCTTTTCTAAAAGTTTTAGGTTTGATACACTTTCAAAACAAATATCTTTTAATAGGAAAATACGATATGTCGTGGACATCGATCATTTATCTAAACCTGACTTTGTGGTGTCTAGGCTAGGCAAGTGAGAAAAGGTAACTTTAAAAGGCCCGCCTCACTATTCGTGAGCGGATCCCTCCTTTTCTCATTTGTACTTACCTGGCCACAATTGGCGGTGAAGAGGCAATTTGAGGCTTCTAATGACTTGTCGTTTAGACCATTTAGAAATAGCCTAGTTGAAATATAAAACCCTAGAATCTAAAATACGGAAAATCGACTTTTGCAAATAAATACCTTTTACTTTATAAAACCGTTTTCTAAATGATAGTATTTATAAAATCTTTGCAAAGCGCCACTACAACCTACATTTGGGGAACCCGTTAGGGATTGTACGGTTTATCATGCAAACTCGGCTTAGTAGTGCGAGATTCAGACCTCCGCAAGGAGCATTCGGTCTCGAAAGGTTTAAAATACGATATCTTGAGAAAATGATATTTTTAGAATATAAAATATTTATTGAAATTATTTTTGTATAAATATATGGATATTATCATTAAAAGACCTATTTTGTTATAATATAAATATCCCACTTTTTTCTAAAAATCACAAGACTAGATTTTACATTAAAATACCATGAATTTCAAATAAATCAATATTACAGATAAATACCTTTATTTATGTAATTAGGATATTTTCACTAGAAATACCACAAAATAAAATTACACACATTATAACTATAAAGACGAATAATAAATACTTGGGGTGTATCTTGAAAACTATACAAAAGTATTTTTACATAAAACCCCCTCAAGTTTTATAAATTACAATAAGGACCCTTACAATTATAGAACTTCGATTTACATTTCTTCTGTCTGACTCGGGTTTGAGTCTGATCATAATCCGACTTGAATATGATTCAAGTACTATATAAATCTATAATATTCCAACTCAATATGAACACATGAATCCCAGAATCCAGTTATCAATCTATATAACTTGACTGAATCAAACCATGGATATACATCTATTATTCCGTTATTCCATTTACCTGATTATGCAGTTACACTCTGTTTACTGATATCATGGTTTTGGTCAGTCATCTAACTTATACAATACAATACAACAATACAATCAAAACACTACGGGGTTTAAGGAGTAGATTGGTGCGGAAGGTGTTAGAAGTGGCACGAGACGGTAAGATTAAGACACCTAATCTATATTCCGTTGCTGTTGTACCGTGGCTTAACGGTTCCTTGTACATTCCGTTTGCCCTGGTCTCTAGCATACTGAGACCCCTCTCGTATACACTGGCATCCTTCCGTACCAAGCTACAAACAACAGCGTAAACAAAATATTCTATAACATTATACTTTAGAAGATACCTCTTATTCTGTCTTTTCTTATTCTCCCTTATCTTTGGGACTTACCGAGCGACCTGTTCGCTAACGACATTCTATTTCTTTCTTCTTTGAATGTCGTCAGGTGTTTTGGACCCAGCAGAGATCGAGCCCACCGGTGAAGACTTGGATCAGTTCCACGAAGACCCCGAGCTTTAGACATTGTACCTTGTTCTACTCAGTAGTATTTTCATTTTCTGTTATGCCATTGTTTAGGCATCGCTTTTCATTCCAGTTGTATTTACTTTTCATGCATTGTACAAAAGAATGTTATTAATAAAGTTGCTGTTATTTCTATATCTCTTGTCTCTTGTAATTTACTTTTATATTGCTTAGATACGCTTAGCTTATGTACTTCTAAGTATATACATAGCGGACCTCGTCGCGTCCCCTTCGCCGTACACCGGGAAGCGGGGCGTTACAGATTGTATACGGAGACTAATTTATGTTGTCGCCCTAGGGCGTGGATTAGTCCAAATCCGTATTTTCTTAGATTTGGGTTTTGGTTTGGGTTTAAGGATACGTTAGTGTCATTTGAGACTAAGATCAACTTAAACGTTTGTTAATGATACATTAGTCTAATTTTTGACTAAGATCAACTTAACAAGATCATTTAGATCCAATAAAAGAGCATTTGAACTCTATTGTTTAGTTTAGGGACATTGCGGTTGATTACCAGTTTAAGGACATGGTGGTCCAAGGTTAAAGACATCATAGTCCGTGAGTTTAACGACCTCATAGTCAAGGTTAAGGACATCGTAGTCCATGGGCTTATGGACCCCACAGTCTAGGTTAAGGACATCGTAGTCCATGGGCTTA
Source organism: Agapanthus africanus (assembly GCA_030015575.1). Lineage (NCBI taxonomy): Eukaryota > Viridiplantae > Streptophyta > Magnoliopsida > Asparagales > Amaryllidaceae > Agapanthus > Agapanthus africanus. The sequence goes on along the minus strand of CM057346.1, from coordinate 574,115,025 downwards.
AGGACCCCACAGTCCAGATTAAGGACATCGTAGTCCATGAGTTTAAAGACCCAACAGTCCAGGTTAAGGACATCGTAGTCCATGAGTTTAAGGATCCCACAGTCCAGGTTGTGTGTGGTTGTCGGGACCCGTCACCTCTCTGAAGACGTTGAAGGATTACAACGACAAATATCAGAGGAGTAAAGATATGTACCCTTGAACCGGTATGAGTTGGTTGAAAGATCTGTAGTCCAATTTAGAACTAAGATCTGTTAAATATTTATGAGCAGACGAGCTCAATTAAATATAAGTTGAGGACTTATAGCCAATATTGGGCTAAGTCCAATAAATATTTAAACATTTTTATTCTGGCTATTGAGCCTTTATTTGGGCTTGGCCCTTTTAATAATGCTGAGCATTGGATCCTGACATTTTTTTGTCTTGTATTGAATACATAGCATTCATCAAAACAATATGTGTTCTGACAGCGCGCAACGTGGCGCGCCAGGCGCTTTGCGCCAATTAAAGAGCGCATTGCATTTCTGCCAAGTAGCGCACACGAAAAGGACACGTGTCGCGCTTGGCGCTAAACGCCAGATGATGGGCGCATTACGCCAGTTTATGAGCGCATTGCGCTTTGAATTTATAAGCGCGTTGCGCTAGTTTAGTGGCACACAAGTGAGTGCCACGTGGCGCGCTTGGTGCTGAGTGCCGGCCCATGAGCGCTGTGCGCTGTTTCAGAAGCGCAAAGCGCAAGTTGTATACGTGGTTGACGTGTGGTACGTTTTGGCGCTGCACGCCAGTCCAAGGAGCGCAGAAGCGCAGTTCAAGAGTGCAAGGAACTTTCAATAGCGCAAAGCGCATTTGATCAAATTTATGATCTGTGAACAAATTTATGTTCTTTTTAAAGGGGGCTTTGCCTCAAGATTCAAGAACAACAGTTCTTATTTTTGAAAGGGCTTTGCCTTTGCAGATCAATGATCTGTGAATGAAGTAAATACTTCTATGATGAGATCTTTTGATCTCTTTTTATAAAAGACCTTGGTCTTTTGTAGATTTATGATCTTTTAAGAAGATAATTCTTCTATTTTAATGAGATAATTTCATCTCTTTGTTCAAGAATCATTCTTTTTACCTTGAAGAAATGATCTTCTTTCAAGAGCTTGCTCTCTTTCTTTTGAGTCTTCTCAAAGTTTGTAGGGGGGTTTCTCTCTCTCAGACTTGAAGTCTTGGGGCCTTTATATAGGGCAAGTTGATTTGTTAAATCAGTTAAAGAGATCTTTCTCTGATTGATTTGGGGACGCTTCCCCACCATTGGATCTTTGATCCAAGGGCTTCTGTTTTACAGAAGGCAATCTTCTTTTTTTAACAAGATTGGAAAAATCTTTCCATAACAGAATTTTAATTCTGATTAATTAATGATTTATCATTATTAGATCTTTTGATCTAACGGTGGAGAATTTTTAATTCCAGCGCTGGCGCACCCGTGCTTTGCATGTGGTGTACTGCACAGAGCGCAGTGCACTTTGCGCTAGCGCACCTACGTTTGACACGTGGCGCGCAGCGCAGCCTGCGCTAGCGCACCCGTGTTTGACACGTGGCGCACAGCGCGTCTAGCGCTAGCGCACTCATGGTGCACTGCCTAGGGCGCAGAGCACCTAGCGCTAGCGCATCCGTGTTTGACACTTGGCGCGCAGCGCGCCTAGCGCTGAATTTGAAGCGTTGCTTCAATTTTTGAATTTTGAATTTTCAAAACAGAGCTTTGCTCTGATTGGGGGTACGCTGCCTAGGGCGCAGCGCACCTGGCGCTAGCACATCCGTGTTTGACACATGGCGCGCAGCGCGCCTAGCGCTGAATCTGAAGCGTTGCTTCAATTTTTGAATTTTGAATTTTTAAAACAGAGCTTTGCTCTGATTGGGGGTGCGCTGCCTAGGGCGCAGCGCACCTGGCACTAGCGCATCCGTGTTTGACACGTGGCGCACAGCGCGCCTAGCGCTGAATCTGAAGCGTTGCTTCAATTTTTAAATTTTAAATTTTAAAACAGAGGTTTGCTCTGATTGGGGGAAACAAGGCTCTGTCTCTGGCGAAGTCAACTGAGGTAGGCGGCGTTCTCCGCCGAAAGCCAGGAAGACTGACGTCTTGCCTGAATTTGGGGCAGATGCTATTTGGTTTTATCCGTCCACCTCTCCGAAGATGCCAAGTTGATTTATGGCACCGTGTATCGAAGGTTTAGACGGATGCGGCTGATGTAACAGATTTCGTCAGATTCCCCCTCGTTTGAAGGGTTTTTGATTGTGGAAACGCTCTTCCCTGCAGGCGCAAGCCCTTGCAGTTAATTACACTACCGAATCGCGGTAGCCACTTTCTCCTTCTCCAGATGGTCATTTCGTGTTGTGTGTGTTTGTTTTATTTTTGGTTGCCCGTGGATTGTATACAGATACTAATTTATGTTGTCGCCCGTAGGGCGTGGATTAGTCCAAATCCGTATTTTCTTAGATTTGGGTTTTGGTTTGGGTTTAAGGATCGTTAATCTCATTTGAGACTAAGATCAACTTAAACGTTTTTAAGGATACGTTAGTCTAATTTTAGACTAAGATCAACTTAACCATTTGTTAAGAATATGTTAGTCTAATTTTAGACTAAGATCAACTTAACAGGATCATTTAGATCCAACAAAAGAGCATTTGGGCTTTATTATTTTAGTTTAGAGACTTTGCGGTCCAGTTTAAAGACGTCATAGTTTGTAAAGTTTAAGGACATCATAGTCCATGACTTTATGGACCCCACAGTCCGTAAAGTTTAAGGACATCATAGTCCATGAGTTTAAGGACCCCACGGTCCGTGGAATGTCTGGTTGTCGGGACCCGTCACCTCTCTGAAGACGTTGAAGGATTACAACGACAAATATCAGAGTAGTGAAGAGATGTACCTTGAACCAATATTGGTTGGGGGATCTGTAGTCCAATTTGGGACTAAGATCAAAGATTTATGAGCATATGGGCTCAGTTAATCTGAAGTAGGGTTCTGTGGACACTTTAGGCTCGGCCCATTTAGTTAAAATGTTAAACTTTTAACAATGTTGAGCATTGGTTTGGGCTTTGACGATCTTTTTTTGTCTTTTATTGAGTGCTGAGCACTTATCACAGCTCTGGGGCTTTATTATTTAAAGAGCGATTTATGTTCTCTCAGCGCACACGTGAGGAGCACGTGGCGCGCTTGGCGCTGTGCGCCAGACAATGAGCACAGAGCGCTTCTTGTGAAATAGCGCACACGTGAGTAGCATGTGGCGCGCTTGGCGCTGTGCGCCAGATAATGAGCGCAGAGGCGCTTCTGTTAAGGTAGCGCACACGTATGGAGTACGTGGCGTGCTTGGTGCTGTGCGCCAGACTTTGGAGCGCTGGGGCGCTTCTGTTAAGTAGCGCACACGTGAGGAGCACGTGGCGCGTTTAGCGCTGTGCGCCAGACTTTGGAGCGCTGGGGTGCTTCTGTTAAGTAGCACATACGTGAGGAGCACGTGGCGCGCTTGGCACTGTGCACCAGACTTTGGAGCGCTGGGGCGCTTCTGTTAAGTAGCGCACACATGAGGAGCACGTGGCGCGCTTGGTGCTGTGCACCAGACTTGAGCGCTGAGGGCTTCTGTAAATTTGGAGCGCTAAGGCTCTGCAGCGTTGTGCGCTAGATTTGGAGTGCTGAGGCGCTAGATTTGGAGCGCTGTGCGCTAGATTTGGAGCGCTGAGGCTCTTCTTTTATTGAACTTTGATTAGTTCTGCGCTCTGAGAATTAAATTTTCTCTTATAAGAGACTTTGTCTCATAGATCTAAGAACAAAATTCTTATTTATAGGAGATGTTTCAATCTCTTATGTTTTGGTGAAAGGCTTTACCTTTATGGATCTGTGATCCTAAGAGAATTGAATTATTCTTCCCCCTTTGTGAAAGACAATTTGTCTTAAAGATCTATGATCTAGTATAAGAACTAAGTTCTTTTCTGATGAGATGTTTTTTCATCTCTCTGTTTTCACCTTGAAGAAAAGTTCTTTTTCACAGAGCTTGATCTTCTCTCTGAAATTTCTCAAAGTTTGTGTGTGTGTGTGGGGGGGGGGGGTTCCCTCTATATGAGACTTGAAGTCTTGGGGCCTTTATATAGGGCAGGCTGATTTGTTGAATCAGCTGAAGAGATCTTTTCTCTAATTGATTTGGGGGTTTCCCCACCGTTGGATCTTTGATCCTATGGCTTCTGTTTTACAGAAGGCAATCTTCTTGTTTTTAACAAGATTGGGAAATCTCTTCCCACACAGAATTTGTTCTGTACTTTGGTGATTTTTTATCACCATTGGATCATTGATCCAGCAGTGTTCTGATTTTCAGAGCACAATCTTTCCTGTTTGGAAAGATTCTGAGGAATGTTTCCTTAACAGAATTTTATTCTGGTCAATTGATGATTTTTAATCATGTTCGTTGGATCTTTGATCTAAGGTCCGAGAACATTTTGTTATGAATTTTGATGATTTATCATCTTCGTTGGATTTTTGATCCAACAGTGGAGAACATTTAGTTCTGGCGCTTGGCGCTTGGCGCTCTCGTGCTTTGCACGTGAGCGCTGCTTTAGAGTGTTTGACTCTTTAGCGCTGGCGCTCAGTGCTCTCATGCTTTGCACGTGAGGCGCTGCCTCAGAGTCTTTGACTAATGGTGCTGGCGCTCAGCGCTCTCGTGCTTTGCACGTGAGGCGTTGCCTTAGAGTCTTTGACTCATGGTGCTGGCGCTCAACGCTCTCGTGCTTTGCAAGTGAGACGCTGCCTCAGAGTCTTTGACTCTTTAGCACTGGCACTCAGCGCTCTCGTGCTTTGCACGTGAGGCGCTGCCTCATTACTGAAGGTGTCTTTTCACCTTCCTTCTCCGCTTTTCCTGTGTCAAGTTTATCTTTCCCAGAGCTTGAAAATAGTTCCATCATGCACAACATTTTCTGTGCCTAGACTTAAATGTCTCCCTTCATAATCTGAAGCAATGCTTCTTTTCTCTCTCATTTTCAAAGAATCATTTTAACAGAGAAGTGCCATGACTTATAATCGCATACATGCTCGCCGTCAGCCATGGGAGGTGCCCATTGAGGAAATTGTTCCTCGTTTTGCTGCGCGCTTGGTGAACCCTACTCTTACAGATGACCAATGCGACACGGTGCTGCACGAGCTCTTGACTCGTATAGGATCTCTTCTCCCCATCGGCTCCATTTGGCTCCAGATGGTTTTCTTGTCTGTGATCAATGATATTCTCTCTCCTCCGGCGGAGATGGCTCCGGCAATGCTCGATACCGCGGAAGACAAGATCGAGTGCTTCCACGAGGCACTTTTGATCACCACAGCACTGAGGGGTCGCTCTGTCCGGCTGCTAAGACAGATACGGGCTCAGCGGGTCGTCATGTCTGCCTTTGCTGATGGGTGCGGTGCTGACCGATGGGTAGCTACTCTTCGTGAAGATCGCCGCTTTGTCATGGTGGAGAAGGCAGAGAGGGAGTTAGATAATTTTATCCATAGTTTTGTGAATCCCTGTACTTTTGATTCCATGTTTGGTGATCTATTTCCTGTAGAATAAAATGTTCAATTAAATGCTTTGTTTTTGTCGTTGAACACCTGTTATTCCTCTGATGTGTGCATGTGCGTATATGAATGAGCCTGGTTTCACACATATCTGTAAATGAAACTTAAGTCGGCATAAACAGGAACTAATAGCTCTTGGCCGAAGATTTTGGCGGGAATAGGCGGCTAGGGTGCTCGTCGCGGTAAGGTCGGCAAGGCACGGAGCTCAAGTGAGGTGCAGGGACGAGGGAGTTGGGTTCGGGTGTTGTAGTTGCTCGGCTTGGAGGAGGGCAGAGGAGAAAGGTGATGGTGGCGACGACGGCGACCGCGAGGCGAGATGGGGCAGTGAGCGTGAGGCGAGATGGGCTTAGGTGGGGTGCAGGCTACGGCGACGACAGGGACCGAGGTGACCACGATGGCTCTTTGGGTTGTTGGGTTCTCGTCTGGTGCTCGGGAGAAGGTGGGTGGTGTCGTCGTAAACGAGGGCGACGAGGAGAGGAGATGAGGATGCGAGGGCGTGAGGGAGATGTCGGCAGTGGGTTTACAGTCGGGTGCTTGGGTTTTGGAGAAGAAGAGAGGAGAGAGGAGGAGAAGGGGCGTAGAGAGTGATGAAGAGAGGGAGTGAAGAGGGAGGGAGGCGAGGCAGTGGGGGTCACGTGGAGTCGAGAACGAAGTCGCGGGGAGGAGCGGGTCGTGGAGAGCAGTTGCGAGAAGGGGGGAGGGCGTTGGCGAAAGAGGGGAGGGTCGTGGTTGAGCGGGTCATAGGGGTTCGTTGAGGCAAAGACGAAGGGTGAGGAGGCGGGAAAAGAGGCGGGAAGAAAGGGAAGGAGAAGAAGAAGAGGGGGATGCGTTCGGGTCGGGTCTGGCAGGGAATGGGTAATGGGCTAGGCTTGGGCTGGGGTTAAGTAAAATTTTAGAAAATAATAATAGGTTAGGGTTTGATAGTTAGGGTTTTACGATTTAGGTTAGGAAATTAAAATTTGAAATTAAACTTAGGAAATTTAGGAAAAATAATAATTGTAAAAGTTTGAAATAGAAATTTTGGGAAAAGTATTTATTTAAAATACGGAATATATTTATAATGGAACTGGGTATTACAGACATCCAGCCGTTCGGTGTGCATGAAGTCCGATATGAAAAGTCTCGGTACTTTGTGAACCTCGAAAGTGCTGAGCCACAGCTGACCAAAAACAGAACGTCCCCGAAACTCAAAAGCAAGTCTGAGCCGGCTGTCACTTTCAAAAGAAAAAATACCCAAGTGCGTCCGCATTTCGGCAGTGACACTGATGAGTCCGACGTTGGAAGTCCGTCTGTCCATAAAAACCGCCCTCATTTTGTTAGCGATACGGACGAGTCTGATATCGAAGGTCCATCCGACAGCAAAATTCGCCCTCGTTTAGGCAGCGACACTGAAGAGTCGAAGGAGGAGAACCTTCCTTGCAACAACTATACAGATTGGGCCCCCACGCAACAAGCAAAGCTACGAGAGTCCTTCGAAGTTGCAGAAGGGTCCCTAGCCGTCACAAGGGTGCCGGAGCAGATGTGCAAAGAGCTCGATGCATTGTCGGTCTTCACCGTGGACCAGCTGAAAAATTTCTACGATCCTGGAAGGAAAAGTGGACAGAAGGGCATCATGTTTTATGGGTCAAATCCTGTTGTGCACCCGGACGACTTGTCTGTCGCGTGCCTTCCCTATGAGAGAGGCATAAGAGCTGTTCTCAATCCCAGATACTATGAGCCCGAGATGTGAGAATATTTCAAAAGGTGCGAATGCTGGTTATATCAAACGGAGTCCGAAGCAAAGTTTTATGAAGGGCTATGGCATCCGCCTCAGGTCCGAGCACTCATCGGTGGACGAATTCAAGATAGATAGGGCATAGGTTTCATCCAGCCTGATTCCAAGGCATGCTACATGATCCATGTTGGTGAAGTTAGTGAAAGGTCAAATGACGACGACGAGATAGCCGAGCCAGAAGAAGCTCCTCAAGAGCTCGAAGATGGCGGACAAGTAACCTTCGATGAGCTAACCGAGATCGATTTAGGAACGCCTGATAATCCAAGGCCGACTTACATCGGCTCACTCTTGTTAGAGAAAATGAAAGAGCAGATAATTGCCCTGCTGCATGAGTTCGCCGGCTACTTTACATGGACGTACAAGGAAATGCCTGGCCTCTCCCCTGAAGTGGCCGTGCATAAGCCGACTATATCTCCTGATGCCAAGCCTGTCAAACAAGCTCCTCAAAGAATGAGCAGGGAGCTGGAAGAAAAGGTCATCGAGAAAACTAAAAAACTTATCGATGCTGGCTTCATCAGGGAAGAGAAATACGCAGACTGGATCGCATGCATTATCCCAGTAAAGAAGAAAAATAGGCAGATCCAGGTTTGTGTCGATTTCAGGGACCTTAACAAGGCATGCCCTAAAGATGATTTCCCGCTTCCAGTCATAGAAATGATGGTCGATGACACCTCAAATTACGAGCTGTTCACCTTCATGGACGGTTCGTCTGGGTACAATCAGATAAAAATGTCGTCTGAGGATGAGAGACATACATCATTTCGAACCCCGATCGGCATATACTGTTACAAAGTGATGCCGTTCGGACTGAAGAACGCAGGTGCTACATATCAAAGGGCAATGACCAATATCTTTGATGACCTAATCCTAAAGTCGTCGAATGTTGTGTTGATGATCTGGTCGTCAAGACTAAAGCCAAGGCCGATCACATCCAAGATCTTAGGACCATTCTCACTAGACTGAGAGAATACGATCTGAAGATGAATCCTCTGAATTGCGCATTTGGCGTGTCATCGGGAAAATTCCTGGGCTTTATAGTCCGATATCGAGGGATCGAAGTTGACCCATCCAAGATAAAGTCCATCACGGAGATGCCCGCTCCGAAGAATCTGACGCAGCTAAGATCTTTTCAAGGCAAGCTTGCTTATCTATGAAGGTTTATCTCAAATTTATCGGGGAGATGTAGGCCATTCTTAAAGCTCATGAAGAAAGGAGCTCCTTTTGTCTGGGATGCCGAATGTCAAGAAGCGTTCGAAAGCATCAAACGGTACCTGTTGCATCCTCCAGTGCTTGCTGCTCCTATTTCAAATAAACCGTTGATTCTCTATACTGCCGTGCTAGATGAGTCACTCGGTGCGCTCCTTGCCCAGAACAATAAGGTGGGAAAAGAAAATCCCCTCTACTACCTTAGTCGAACTTTAGTCGGGGCGGAACACAACTATTCCCCGATCAAAACGCAATGCCTGGCTCTGATGTTCACAGTGAAGAAGCTGAGGCACCATCTGCTCGCTCATCGGGTTATGCTGATCTCTAAGGTCGACCCGCTCAAACACTTAATGACCAAAGCAAGCCTAACCGGTAGAATGGCAAGATGGGCTGTCATGCTACTTGAGTTTGACATGGTTTATACTCCTCAGAAAGCAGTAAAAGGGAAAGCTCTTGCAGACTTCCTCACTACTTATCCCGTAACAGAAGGGTCACTGCTCAATTGCGAGTTACCCAATGAACAAGTGATACACCTCAAGGAAGATGAGCCATGTTTGGAGCTTTACTTCGATGGAGCGTCATCAATGAGGAGCTCCGGCAAATCAAGCATCCTGCAGATAAAAGCAGAGATAGGATTGGTGTTCATCACTCCATCGATGGGAACCCTACGACGTTCTTTTGCTCTCACCGAGCTTCGCACAAACAACGAGGCTGAGTACGAAGCTCTGATAGCTGGTCTGGAGCTCGCCATAGAAATGGAAATCCTTCGGCTACGGGTTTACGGTAACTCCTAACTTGTCGTCAACCAAGTAAGCAGCGACTAGAAGATGAGTCGCTCCTGGCATTGCTTCAGTGTTAGCGGTGCTGATGCCGACCCAAAAACTAAATCCCAAGTCCTCCTGGGGCAAATGATGAGTTGCTCTTGGTATTATTCCAGTGCAGTAATACTGATGCCGACCCAAAAACCAAATCACAAGTCCTCCTGGGGAAAATGATGAGTTGCTCCTGGTATTATTCTAGTGCAGCAATGCTGATGCCGACCCAAAAACCAAATCCCAAGTCCTCCCGGGGTAAATGATGAGTTACTCCTTGTTAGTTATATGTATGCCCTAGAGGCCATTACTGTACATACGATGTATATTGTAGTGGATGCTTGGATATATATAGGGAGGACTTTCTTGCTCGACATGATAGTATGCTATCTGGTTGCTCTTTATCTTAACATGTACTCTGATTGTCTCTATGTTACATGTTGATAAAGCCCTTAGGATATGTACTCGACTACTGGGACTATGATGAGATCATACTAGTAGGGCCACGGTAGTCGATGAGTACATCCTATAACTGTTCCTAGTCGAGGGTGTATCGAGACGGGGCATCGATACACCAGAGTAGACTAGCGTATACGCATCTTGACCCATATGATGGGCGATGGATGATCCCATATCCATCGGTGTTTGACATCAAGGATGGTGTACGGGTGCTCAGTGGAGACTGGGTACACTGGACGGACTCGCCGAGAACTCCCGGATGGTATTATACCTCACGTCAGATGGCAGTTCTCTGGTAACACTGGTACAGAGTAGTCTGTAGACTCGAGATCGTCATAGAGTCTTGTGTGATTCCCACTGTGCTTTGATTTCCATCATACCACGTCCAAGTGGGCGTGCAAAAAGATGGCTTTTGGGTACAGTCCCAAATCACATGGAGGCAACAGAAGAGATGACTGAAGCTACCATCCTTGCTGTGGAGCTTCCGGTGATGGCCAGCGTCTCTTCCACTGGCCTCAGTAAGCTACCTCATCGGCCATAGATCCAATGGATATCCCCAGCGACGTACCGGAGAATGTAGAGGAGATTACTGAGGCCGTCATTCCTGCCTTAGAGCCTTCAGCGGATGCTTTTGTCCATCTATTGGAGACTACCGTGCCGGCTATAGATTTTCCAAACGTCTCCAGTGATGCATCTGAGGGTGTGGAGGAGACCGCTGAGGCTGCCATCCCTCCAGCTCAAGGCGGGCGAAGTATTGAAGGTAATCTCATATACATGTATATTTTTTTAATGACCCTTCTATCATCTGACCCTTTTCTTTCCTTCAGAATTGCGGGAATTGGCGGCTTCCATCGTGGACCTTTCTCCGAGAAAAACCTTCCAACGCTTGCTTGACATGGCTGCCCCACAAGCAATACACCCACAAAGCATAGTTCTTTCCTCAGGACATGGTCGGTATACTTTGCCCTTCTGGTTTTATATTTTCATAATGATGCTGATATGCCCTTCATTTTAAATCATATTTCTGGAGGCTGATGACGAAGTCGAGATTCTTGATGGACGTGGGGATCTTTTAAACCCGCCTTGCATGACTATGGGTAAGTGACGTTTTATACTTGGCATCATTTTGTTTACTCTATGTTTAGAAACACAACTGACCGCACTTAAATCTTTACAGCTTTGCCGGTCCTGACCCTATTAGAGTCTCGGATCCCTCCACCAGGCCCTTATGCCCGACGTGCGTAAGAAAGGATGGCGAAACGGAGCATTTATTCCTTGGCGGCACTCATCGAAGATCTTCGCGCTGGTACTTCTGTTGCGGCCGAAGAATTTGCTGCCGAGGCCAACGCTTCATTATCTTTTCTGGCTACTTATCATGGTGAGGCATTAGTGCATATTTGGGTCGAGTACTGTCGCAAAGTGGAGGCCTGCTTGCATGGGATTGAATGCATACGCCTTCCTTCTGACATCTTAACTGTAAAAATGAGCCTCTGAGGATGGATCGAACGGTGTGCTGCTAATCTCCAGTCATGCGAGAAGAGGCTCAATCGGAAGTTTTCAGAGAGGGAGTTGGCTTCAAACGCGTTGGGGGAACTTCAGGCTCAGCTTACTGCCAAGACTACCTGTGCTTACGAAAATTGGCGGGTGCTTCAAGAAGCTATTACAGAGGTGGTGGCTCTTGACAAAGCCGTTATTTTTATCCGCGAGATGGTTGAAGCCCATAAGGTTGCCGAGAAGGAGCTTGAGAGTCAGTTTTCTTCATACCAGACTCATCAGACCCAGGCAGAGACTCGTTTCACAGCACTGGTGGAGCTTGAAGCCGAAGTCCAGCGGAAGAACGGCGAACTGGCTGGCCTATTGAACCGTCCGCCGACTTGAAACATTTTTTCGCTGTATATTATCTTCTTTTTGCATAAGATTATCTTGTATTCATTTTGATTCATGAATAACATGTATTCATTTTGATTCCGGAATAAAATGTATCTTGTATTCACTTTACATTCATGAATAAAATGTTAGTTATATGTATGCCCTAGAGGCCATTACTGTACATATGATGTATATTGTAATGGATGCTTGGACATATATAGGGAGGACTTTCTTGCTCGACATGATAGTATGCTATCTGGTTGTACTTTATCTTAACATGTACTCTGATTGTCTCTATGTTACATGTTGATAAAGCCCTTAGGATATGTACTCGACTACTGGGACTATGATGAGATCATACTAGTGGGACCACGGTAGTCGACGAGTACATCCTATAACTGTTCCTAGTCGAGGGTGTATCGAGACGGGGCATCGATACACCAGAGTAGACTAGCGTATACGCATCTTGACCCATATGATGGGCGATGGATGATCCCATATCCATTGGTGTTTGACATCAAGGATGGTATACGGGTGCTCAGTAGAGACTGGATACACGACGAACTCGCCGAGAACTCCTAGATGGTATTATACACCACGTCAGATGGCAGTTCTCTGGTGACATTGGTACAGAGTAGTCTGCTGACCCGAGATCGTCATAGAGTTTTGTGTGATTCCCACTGTGCTTTGATTTCCACCATACCACGTCCAAGAGGGCGTGCAAAAAGGTGGCTTTTAGGTACAGTCCCGAATCACATGGAAACAATGAGCGATAGGAGGGGATTCATCTCTCTCGGTATAGGGAGTTGATGTTGCGCTGTGTTCGATTGGCTATAACTGGAAATCCCTGACCAGGGTTGCTGAGATTTACTGGTAAGTGTTATCAGTAGTTTCACGAACTGTTATAGACCTTATATCAACACGACTTATCAAGCTACTGGGGTCTGACGTTTACCACCCCTAGGCGAGATATGCGACATATCAGACGGAGAGACCGGACTGTAAGGGAGTGTTACTGATTGGATTCGCAGGAGAATGTACAGGCTTGCTTGTTCATCTTCTGATCGCTCAATATCTGGGTGGCTGTTACGTTTAGCTGACCGCTTGCAGCTTGTGGGTGTTTGATATGATCATCGCCTACTGCCGGTGTATTGACGATTCTTTAGAGTCCTACACAGAGGTTTCTTGACTCGGGCAAAACGGAGTAGGAGCACATATATGATATATGTGGGACCAAGAACAATACGTGTATATGATAACGTACTAGATTCTCGCGATATGAGATATTGGCCGGGTATATGTGATATAGCCGGGTCATCGGATCAAGTGTTGATTCGATGAACTGATACAGATTATATTAGTCGGTTATTTATGAAATAGCCGGATTATCGGATCAAGTGTTGATTCGATAATTTAATGTATAATTATATATTTGATATATTAAATTACATTAACTAATATAAGCTCACTAAAAGATTCTTTTTCTCATTCGGGTAATACATTGATATATATGCGATATATGTTAATTGTATTATTTTATTTTGCTACAATAAATATTGTATATGTGATATATAATATTGTAACAAGTTATAATTACTAATGCAACATGATTAGTGGAGATTAAATGAGGTTAGGGTTTGATTTGGGTTAAACTTTTCTAGAAGCTTCTAGAAGCTTTTATTTTGTTTCTTGCAAAGATATTTTGTTTAGATATTTGCAAGATATTTCCTAACCCAACCCACACCCTTTAACCCTACTTAACTCTCTACTTTGGTTAACTCTCTTCATCTTTGACCATGGTTGCATTTGTAATCATACACACTTTCATTATTCATCACAAAAGGATTACTATTCTTCTTCTTCTTTCTTGAGCTTTGAAAAAGCTTTCTAGGTTTTCATTTTGTGATGAATTAGAGTGAGAATTTGATAATAAATGAGAGCTAAAATCCTACTTCATCATCATAATCTATCCTAGCCATTTAGATTAGAGTGTTCACTTCATTTAGTAAGTGAGAGCTTGTGTTAAAGAAACTTCAAGGTAGATCATCTTAGTTATCGAAGATCGGAAGCAAGCTTGCATCTTTCTCTTCGTGGAGCCTCTCTTGAGTCCGGGAACATGATGATCGCAGCGAAGGGACCTCAACACGGAACTTTAGAAGTGAAGGACCGGACTACAAAGGTTGTAACCCCAAACTCTTAGTGTTAAAGTGTTTAACATGCTTTGTTTCGCCTAATCTCTAGTTTAAATATCTTGGTTAGGTTTGTTCGGCACGTCTAAATTTTAAATCGGGCATGGTTGATGCCTTATAGACCCTTGTGAGAGTGCCTAGTAACTCTGCAGTGGTATCAGAGCCAAGTTAGAGGTTTAGGCGAAGTCTAGACGAAGTTTTAAGTCCGATCGAACTCCGAATACCCGTAAAACCCTAGTTTCTGGAAATTTTTCAAAACGTTAATATTTTTAATATTAAAAATACTCAAAAAAATCAGCAGGGAATTTTATGGGGAACTGTGAAAAACGACCCCCTAAATCAATTAATGCGCCGTGGAACCGCGGCCAAACTAGGGTATTGGCGGTGGTTCCGCGGCAATTACTGTAGATTGAGGGATAGTTTTTGTACAGTTACAACCGTAGGTACTTCCTGATTCTTCTGGGAATTTTTAATTATACTCAAGTGTTGAGTTTTCTGGGTTGTATTGGGGACTCGTTGATTCGATCGGATAATTTAACTTCATTTAAGTTTTTCCGGATAATTTTAGAACATGTTAAAAAGTTCGAACGGATATCAATAACTCACTTTTTCCCCTGTCGGAAAATTTTCAAAAGTTGGATTTTTTCTCGAGTTTGAAACTTCCGGAAAATCATGCAAGTAACGCGGTGGACCCTCTAGAAGAACACAAACCTTAACTCGATTATGTGACCGTCTGAACCTCCTCTGAACCTTAGGGTTTGGGGCAGTACGGCGTTGCCACATGTGAGGCGTTTTGTGACCCTTCTACGGCTGGACCATTGGTACTGTGGCATGTGATGGATATTTTTTGAACTCCGCTCAAGTGTTGAGCTATTTGGGAAATCTTGGGTGTTTGTTTATTCGATCGGAAAGTTTAACACTGTCTATTTATCTGGAATGTGATACAATATTTGGAATCCACAAGTTGTTATGAGATAACTAATTTGAATGTTATAAATCTAGCAGTTTAGTCTCATTTGATCGGTTGCCACGGGATTTTGATGTGATCAAAAGTCCGTCGCAATCACGTAGCGTACGCGGATACTCGCCGGGTAAACTTAATAGATAGCCACGCCCCATAGCCCCGACCAAGTGACTGTAGGAGAACCCCGTCGCCAAAAGCATCCGTTCGGGTGCTCGCGGCAGCGGTGTTCCGTCTTAGTGCACTTCGTCGACGGCATCCGGGGGTGCGGCCGTCTACTAAACTTTGCGACGAGCATTCGATCAGGATGTCGGGAATCTTGTTGAATTGCCCGACTAGATATTGAAAAATGTTTTCTATATTGAGACTAAAATGCGGGGTTTATAATTGTTAGGCATGCGATGTCTAAGGAATTCATTTGGTTAGGCATGCGATGTCTAAGGAGGTTGCAGATTCCAACTGTTGTAGTTTTACACTTTCTTTTCTGTGACCGTAAGCGTAGTATGTGTAGTATCGCCGGCTTCGTTGCTATACATCAACGACAATCGGGATACGCATGCTTGCTTACGTTGATGATATGAGATATTATGTGTTGCTGTGATATGTTATATTGGATCGCCGTGTTCTGAATAGCCGGGGGTTTTATGTGAGATGAGAGTTTTTCTTTTTCATTCATGTAAAATTCATTTGTATGTAATATTCTTTTATTGGGGCACTTCCGGGCTGAGGATGATGTCACCATTGTATATTATTTACTTTTCCGCATTAGGATAGACCCAAGGTGGGGAGCACAAGTAACCGGGTTGTAGGGTCCAGTGGGAGACCATCTCGAGGAGTCGAGACCGGGTCTCCTAACCCTAGAATTGGAAGTGTTGCTTGCCGCTCTCGTAGGGGTCTAGGGATGTGGGTTTGGCTATTCATCGCGACCGTGGAATCCGTGTTTTATACAGGCTCGTATTAAAACACGGACGTCCTAGTATATCCAATATTTCATATATGTTCTTCTGCTGCAATGTTCTGTGATGAGATCATATTACTGCCTGAGACAAATGTTTATATTATATATATGAGATATATGCTATATTACAGATTTCGTTTCAAAAGTGATGCTTGTGAAGCACAATAAAATGGGACTTCATTAATGAGATTAATGAAACTAAAAGAAACCTAAAGATGTTGTAGAAACTTGTCTCAAAAACTGGTAGCTCTAGTTCTTACTTTGCATAGCGGTGTTCCTTGTAGAACATCCAGCACCTTATTCGATAAGAAAAGAGCCGAGATCCCTTCACCGGGAGTGACCTCTTTAGCGAAACTAGCAGATGCTACAAACTCGGTTTGTCTTTTGATTGCTTCTATAGTTTTTGCTTTGCATAGTGGTATTTATGAAATATCCTGCACCTTATTCGATAAGGAAAGAGCCGACGATCCTTTCACCGGGAGTGACCTCTTTAGCGAAACTAGAAAAGCCTCAAAAACACTCCATTTAAAATCACTTGATTCTACAACGATATAAAGTTCATTACGCAAAGGATTTTCTTAAAAACCTGTCATAGCCCTCCGTCATTTCAGAAAAGTAGTTTTTAGTATTCGTGCTGCGTTTGTTGACTTAGTCAAGGCATAGTGTGCGGTAGCTGATTAGTGCTTATCTGCAAAGCATATGATGCGATTGGATTAGGGTAGTCGTGCGGCCTTGTTGACTCAGTCAAGGGTCGTGCGGGTGGGTTTAATTCAATCGGGAAATGACGGGTTGAACTTTACTTGCGGTCTATGGTTTGTTGACTTAGTCAAGATCATAGATCGTTTGGGGTAAAATATTATTGGGAATTTCAAGTGTTGAAATTTGTAATGAGATTTCATACCTTCTATGAGATAGTTGGATCCCGATACCCACTGCGAGTAAGTGTTACTCCTGGGAGAGTTTTATACATTACAATTAGCCGATCAAGCAGGTGTCTAGAAAGGTGTTAACGGGGTTACGCCCCTGGAAAAACGAGGTTTATTTTAATTAGGTCCGTGCCAAAGCACGGGGAACCTCCCTCAAAGTACCGGCACTGGCCTGGCTGAAAGATTGGCGAACTTGTAGAGTCTAATTAATCTCGACTAGTCTTTCCTTTTAGGGTTTGAAGGAAGATTTGACCAAAACAGTGGGAGACATCCTGATTAGATAAATTGATAACCAATCTAATCTTGTAAAAGCGCACGCTGAGTGTTTTCTTCTCTTTCTCTCCTGGTTGCGACTATATCACGCCTTAATCAAGATAATAATACGAATGTATTGACCGAACCCGCTTGTTATACTGCGCTAGGAAACGTTGGTCCCGCTCCAACTTATAATTGTTATAAGACAGAGCAGGAAATAGGGGATTACCAGAATTCCCGTGCCGCCCAAACGAAGAAAGTGCATGCTGATGCATCATCTTCGGATGTGTTCATTACACAGAACTGTTTCTCAATATCCTTTATGTCCTGGATATTTGATACCGGATCAGGATCCCACATATGTAATTTGTTACATGGGCTACAGATAGGTAGAGAACTGAGAACGGGTGATAAATTTCATGAGATAGAAACGGTGCAAGTGTTGCAGCCAAGTCTGTTGGTAGTTATCACCCTGTATTAACAGAATACATTGATTCTGAACGAATGTTATTAGATACCGAACCTGATGTACAACATCATATCAGTCTCTTTATTAGTAAAGAAGGATATAATTTTGTATTGTTGAATAATGTTTTGAACATTTCCTATATCAAGAGTTGATCAGTTCAGGAACGTTATCTAAAAGCATTGACGTTCTAAATCAGACTACAGTTCTTAGTATACAGAACACACACAAGAGGAAGAGTTCAGAAATGAACGTATCTTTCTTAAGGTATTATAGACTAGGTTATATCAAAGTGACCCGACTAGCTGAAATTACATTTAGATGCATATTTAAATTAGTTTGAATTTACATCTTGTGAAACTTGCCGGTCATGTCACAAAGATAAGATGACCACAGGTCTGTTTATTGGAAACAGAGAAAGAGTTAGTGAACTCTTGGGATTAATACATGATAATGTATGTAAGGTCCCCTGTCTACATATACCAAGACCAGTTCTTTATACCTCATTATATTCACTGATGGTCTCTCAAGATTCACACATGTGTTCCTGATGAAATACAAGTCTGAAACTTTTGAGAAATTCAATGAATATAAGTTAGAAGTAGAGAACCAAAATCCGGGTATAAGTATTATGTCCTTTGATGAGATCAAGGAGGAGGATACTTGAGCACGGGATTCCTGGAATATTCTAAAGGAGAATGAGATTCTCTCTCAGCATTACTCCTCCGTATACACCACAGCACGTAGGTATATCGGGACGGAGCAATCACACCCTATTTGATATGGTGTGCTCTATGATGAGTACTACTGAGTTGCCTATTTTCTTTTGGGAGTTATGCACTTGAGAAGCTGCATACCTATTGAATAGGGTTCTAATCAAATCAATTGCCTACCACTTCATATGTGATATGGAATAGGAAGAACCCATATCTTAAGTATGTTAAGATTTGGGGTTGTCCGGCCTATGTCTAAAAGCAAAATCCGGACAAGCTCGAGGCAAAGTCAGTTCTGTAGAAGTTTGTTAGATATCCCAAGCATTCGCAAGGAAATATCTTCTACCTAACAATGTTTTGTTTCTCAACATGCCACCTTTGTAAAAGGGAATTTCTTATGAAGAAATTATTGGTCATGAGGTAGAACTGAAAAGAGTTCCAGCTATACAAACTGCAGCTGATGATTTAGTAGAACCGAAGGATTCAATAGTTTCCAACGAAGCTCAGCCTCTCCGCCGATCTAGTAGGGTTCCTCACCCACCTGAGAGATACTTCGGTTTTCTCTATGACAGTGGGAGCGAGGATTGCATCATGAGATGATGACCCAATCAGTTTCGAGCAGGCCATCAAGAGTGGGACTCTGTAAGAATGGCTGGATGCTTAGCGATATGAGATGGAATCCTTATACACCAACAAAGTATGGACTTTGGTTGCTTTATCTGAAGGGTTAAATCCCCATCAGGAGCAAGTATATCTTGAGAAGATTACTAGGTGTACATGGAAAAGTTGAGACTTTCAAAGCTATGCTTAAAGTCCATCCAGATCCTACTTGCCACGGCTACATACCATGACTACGACATCTGGCGGTTGGGTGTCATGACTGCTTTTCTAAATGTTGTTTTGGAAGAGAGCGTCTATAAGTACACAGCCAGAGGGCTTCGTAGACAGTGGGAGCAGCAGAAACGTGTGCAAGATGTTTTATGTGATAAAGCAGGTATCGCGGAGTTGGAACGTCTGTTTTGATGTAGTAGTCAAAGAGTTTGACTTCATCAAAATGGTAGATGAACCTTGTATATACAAAAAGGTAGTAGGGAGTATGGTGGTGATCATCGTAGAGTACGTGGATGATATACTCTTGATAGGGAAGGAGTTTCCTATGCTACGCTCGGTCAATCTCCGCTTATCACAAAGATTCTCTATAGGATCAAGGTGATACCTCATAAATCCTAGGTTTTATATCTATGAGATAGATCTAAATGGATGTTAGGATTCTTACTAGTTGTAGTGAGATGGTATCAATCGATCCGGGGGAGAATCACTGGAAAAGGTTCCAGGGTGATAAGGACGACTGAATGTCAGTCGCAGGCATTGTCTTTACCCTCAGTGGAGGGACGGTATGTTGGAAGAGTTCCATGCTAGATACCGTGACTTGCTATACGATTAAAGGCAAGATAAATCGTTACCAAGGATGCTACAAAAGAGGCAGTCTGGATATAGATAATAGTTCATAAGATGAACTCAGTTCCTGCCATTGTATGACAATGGAGTTGTGGCTTTAGCCAAGGAACCTCCGTCCCATCAGAAATCCAGATATAATTCTTAAGCAGTATCACCTGATCATGGAGATGGTTGATCTCCAGGGAGATCGAGGTTAGGAGAGTAGACACAGAGGACAACAACGCGGATCCACTCACAAAGACCTTTTTTTCCCAGCAGAAACTATTATGAGATGGTTGAGTATGAGATACTTCAACTGTAAGGTTTGTGTAGCACCCTATGAAGAGTTTTGAAGCATCACATGTCTCAAAGTATGTATTTTTATGGTGCTAAACGAACATGCAAAGGAATCGATCCTAGAAAATTAGGGTTTCGAAACTTTAAGCTAATAAAAATTAGGGTTTGAAGGCTACAACCTTTGTAGCTCCCCTTTTGCTTGACTCCTTAGTCTCTAGGGTGTTGGAAGAAGGTCCACTTGTAGTCCTCTTTCGTCCACGACGATCCACCCGAAGTTTCCCGTCCAAGCTTGCAACTTTGGAAAAGCAAAGAGAACACTCTAATCAAGTTGGCTAGACTTGAGTAGAATGATGTTGTGGCTAAGGATCTCACTTCAAAAACCTTTCTTTATTTGTGTTTAACTCACTAAAAAAAACTAGAGAGGAAAAAGATGAAGGAGGATGAAGATGGTGGCTATTTTTAACAAGAGGTAAAAAGATAACCCTTAAGTGAAAAGAAATGAAATATAACCTTTTATATTTTATTCCTTCTCACTTTCAACCATGATTAAATGATGGATAGTTAATTTAACTTGGGTTTTAAATGATAAAGAGAAGGATAACCCTAGGTTAGTGGTAGTTGAGGATGGTTAGGTCAAAGGAAGAATGTAGAAGCTAGAATGATTATCCTTTCCTTTTCATTTTCTTTTAAATCCAAAATCAAATAATAATCCATAATTTAATCCATGGTGTGAGTCTTATATTGCCACCATTTCCATATGCTAACAACCATGATGGATGGGTGTATGTATGTATACATGTATGCACATCCACATGTGCATGAAACTAGAATGAAAGAAAGAAACACATGCATGCATGCATACATCCATCAAACCCTAGAAAGATTTCAAGTGAGAAAACTAATGGTTAGATGATAAATCAACACTTAATTTATCAATCCGGTCATATCTCATACAACCCCACCAAAAGCAGGCCACCCGATCAATGTTCGGTATCAAATACGCACGTTTTAATCGGGTGCATGCGCATATCGCATACGCGCACCACAACGTTTCGCCTGGACTGGGTAACTCCTTTGTGGGACTCTAAGACTCGTCAATACGCCGGCAGAGGGTGATGATCATATCAGGTACCCCCAAACCGCAAGCGGTCAGCTAAACGTAACGGCCACCCGGGTATTGAGCGATCAGAAGAAAACAAGCGAACCTGCTACAACTCCCGTCGAGCCATCCGGCAACACTACCGTACAGTCCGGTCTCTTCGTCAGATATACTGCATATCGAGCCTAGGGATGGTCACGTCGATCCTAATAACTCAATAAGTCGTGCCGGTAAATGGTCTATAACAGATTGAGAAACTACCGATAATACTTATCAGCAAATCTCAGCAGCCCTGGCCAGGGACTTACTGATATAACCAGTCGGGCACAGCACAGCATCAACCCCCAATACCGGGAGAGACGAAACCCCTCCTATCGCTCATTGCCTTCGTGTGTCTCGGGACTGTACCCAACGGTCACCTGTTTGCACGACTCAGTAGAGCCGTGGTAGGGTGGCAATCAAAGTACAGTGGGAGAGCACACAAGGCTCCATGACGATCTCGGGTCTACAGACTAACCTGTACCAGTGTTACCTGAGAACTGCTATCCAACGATAGATATAATTCCATATAGGAGTTCTCGGCGAGTCCGTCCAGTGTACCCAGTCACCACTGAGCACCCGTATATGATCTTGATGTCAAACACCAATGGATATGGGATCATCCATCGCCCATCACATGGGTCTAGTATCATATACGCTAGTCTACTCTGGTATATCAATGCCCCGTCTCGATATACCTACGACTAGGGACTTTCCAGGATATGCTTATAGACTACAGATGTCCCACTAGTATGATCTCCATCATAATCAGAGCAGTCAAGCCAATATCCTCAGGGCTTTATCAGCATGTATGAATGAATAAAAGCATGATCAAATCAACATGTCAGATAAAGAAGAACCAGATAGCATACTATCATGTCGAGCAAGAATGCATACTGAATATATATATACATGTATAGATACATCCACTATCATATAATGGCCTCTAGGGCATACATATATCCAACAATCTCCCACTTGCACTAAGGCCAGTTATTGGCGTATCTCATACCCAACATCTCAAAAAGTCGCTCATGCTGCGGCTGAGGGAGGGCCTTGGTGAATGGATCCGCGGCGTTGTTCTTTGTGTCTACTCTCTTAATCTCGATCTCGCGGCGATCTACAATCTCCCGGATCAAATGAAAGCGCCTCAGGATGTGTCTGGACCGCTGATGGGATCTGGGCTCCTTGGCTAACGCCATCGCCCCATTATTGTCACAATACAAAGGTATTGGATCAATAATGGTTGGAACTACTCCTAGCTCCGAGACGAACTTCTTTATCCAGACGGCTTCCTTGGCGGCATCATTTGCAGCAATGTACTCAGCTTCCATCGTAGAGTCTGCAACGGTATCCTGTTTGGAACTCTTCCAACTTACCGTCCCTCCATTGAGGGTAAATACAAACCCTGAGATAGATTTGCTGTCATCCTTATCGCTCTGGAAGCTCGAATCGGTAAAGGCCTCCATTTGGAGATCTGTATTACCATACACCAAGAACAATTCTTTAGTCCTTCGCAAGTACTTAAGAATGTTCTTCACAGCTGTCCAGTGGTTCTCCCCTGGGTTGGATTGATACCTGCTTACAACACTAAGTGCATAAACTACATCTGGGCGTGTACATAACATCGCATACATTATAGATCCTACTGCCGAAGCATAAGGTATAATGCTCATGCGAGCTCTCTCTTCATCAGTCTTTGGACAAGAATCCTTGGAGAGAGTGACTCCATGGCAAGCGGATAAGGCACCCCGCTTGGAGTCTTCCATACTAAACCTTTTTAGGATGGTGTTGATGTACCTGGTTTGGGACAATCCCAATAACTTTTTGGATCTATCCCTATAGATCCTTATGCCCAGGATGTATGTGGCATCACCCAGGTCCTTCATGGAGAACCTCAGTGATAAGAATGATTTGACCGACTGTAGCATAGGAATATCATTTCCTATCAGAAGAATGTCATCCACGTACAATACGAGGAATGTGACAGCTCTTCCTACAGCCTTCTTATAAACACAAGGTTCATCTGGATTTTTGATGAAATCAAACTCTTTGATGACATCATCGAAGCAGATGTTCCAATTCCGTGATGCCTGCTTTAACCCATATATGGATTTAAGCAATTTACATGCTTTCCCGCTGCTCCCACTGTCAATGAAGCCCTCTGGCTGATCCATATAAACGCATTCTTCTAAATTTCCATTTAGAAACGCGGTTTTAACGTCCATCTGCCAGATTTCATAGTCGTGGTGAGCAGCAATAGCAAGTAGGATCTGAATGGATTTAAGCATGGCTATGGGCGAAAAAGTTTCATCATAGTCCAAACCTGGTCTTTGACGAAAACCTTTCGCCACAAGTCTTGCCTTATAGGTCTCTACCTGCCCATCCACACCAATCTTTCTTTTAAAGATCCATTTGCACCCTACAGGTTTTACCCCAGGGGGTACAACGTCCAAAGTCCATACTTTGTTGGTGTACATAGACTCCATTTCGGATCTCATGGCATCCAGCCACTTCACAGAGTCACCACTCGTGATAGCTTGCTGAAAACTGGTAGGATCATCATCATCCATGATGCAATCTTCTCCGTCACCATCAACAAGGAAACCGTAGTACCTCTCCGGTGGGCGAGAAGTCCTACCAGACCTACGGAGTGGCCGAGGTTCTTCAGTTTCTGTTGCAACAGCCGGTTCAACCAAATCGTCATTTGTAGTTTGTGTCTCCAAAACCTCTTCTAGATCTACTACCTTGCCATCATCTTTATCTGTGAAAAACTCTTTTTCCAAGAATGTGGCATACTGAGAAACAAACACTTTTTGTTCCTCTTTGTGGTAGAACAGATATCCATAAGAATTCTTTGGATATCCCACAAAGTTACACATGACTGACCGTGTCTCGAGTTTGTCCGGATTCTGCTTTTTAACATAGGCCGGGCAACCCCAAATCTTAATTCTCTTAAGAGATGGTCTCTTCCCATTCCATATCTCATATGGCGTGGTAGACACGGCTTTGGTTGGAACCCTGTTTAGCAGAAACGCTGCAGTCTCCAATGCATGCCCCCAAAACGAGACTGGTAACTCAGCGTCACTCATCATGGACCGGACCATATCCAATAGGGTCATATTCCGACGTTCTGACACACCGTTGTGCTGTGGTGTGTAAGGAGGAGTGAGCCGAGAGAGAATCCCATTCTCTTTTAGGAAGTTTGCAAATTCTGTACTGAGATACTCACCACCTCGATCTGATCGAAGCATCTTAATACTCAAGCCGGTTTGTTTTTCTACTTCTTGTTTATATTCAATGAATTTCTCGAAAGCGTCGGACTTGTGCTTTAATAAAAATACATGACCGAATCTTGAGAAGTCGTCAGTGAATGTAATGAAGTATGAAAAATCGCCTCTAGCCTGTGTAGACATTGGCCCATATACATCACTATGTATGAGGCCAAGGAGCTGAGTAGCTCTTTCTCCGTGTCCGGAAAACGGAGTATTGGTCATTTTACCCTTGATACAAGACTGGCAAGTTGCATAAGATTTATATTCAAAAGAGTTTAAATATCCATCTTTGTGTAACTTGTTTAGTCTTGTTTCGTTAATATGACCAAGTCTACAATGCCAAAGAAAAGCTTCATTTAATTCTGAAAGTTTTCTTTTATTAGTGTGTTGTATACTGAAAACTGTGTGTTGATTTAGGACATATATTCCGTTATTAAGCGTACCATACCCAACCAACATTTGATTTAGGTGAATGTTCATAACATTGTTCTGCAACACAAAATTATATCCTTCATTGTCCAACAAAGAAACGGATATTATATTACATAGCATACTTGGTACAAAATAACATGGATTCAAAATCAAAATACATCCAGATGGCAACCCCAAGTGATACTCTCCCACTGCGACTGTATGTACATTGGAACCATTTCCAACGCGGAGAGTATGGTCACCTGTCTTCAAAACCTTGCTATTTCTCAGCCCCTGCATAGAATTGCAAATGTGAGAACCTGAACCGGTATCCAATACCCAGGAAGCAGAGTTTATAGAAAAACAGTTTTCAGTCACAAACACACCTGAAGCAGAAGCATCACCATGCTTCTTCTTGAGACTTAAGTACTCCGTGCAATTGCGCTTCCAGTGTCCTGTCTTGTGGCAATGGAAACATTCGTCCTTCCCTGAGTCTCCAGCCTTGGACTTTCCCTTTCTCTTCACCTTTTTAACTCCCCCCTTAGGATTAGTGGGTTTCTTCTTTTTCTTTCCCTTGGCCTTGGCTTTCGGGCGAGAAGAGGAAGACTGTCCAATAGTCATAACGGGAGTTTTTGCTAACTTCATAGTGCTCTCTGCACTCCTTAACATATTAAGGAGTTCAGGGAGGTCCTTCTCCATGCCATGCATGTTGAAGTTCACTATGAACTGAGCAAAGGTGGAGGGGAGGGACTGCAGAATAATATCTATATATTGTTCATTGTCCATCGTCCATCCAAGGTCCTCAAGCTCTTCTATAAGAGCTATCATCTTCAGAACATGGTCTCCTACTGGTGTGCCAGGGGCCATTCGCATCTGAAACAATTTCTTTGATGCTTCGTATCGTAATACGCGGGATTGCTCCCCATACAACTCCTTTGTATGGAGCAATATACCGTGAATGTCCATGTCCTCGTGCTGCTTTTGATGTGTGTTATCCATCGATGCAAGCGCGAGGCATGTGGCCGTGGCACAGTCAGCGTCCATGTCTTGCGGACTTCAATGTCCGCAACTGAGGATTTTGGACCAGGGACGGGCGGGGCTGAAGCCGTGAGGACATATGATACTTTATCATAAGTCAAGGCGATTTTCAGATTCCTCAGCCAGTCTTTATAGTTGGTCCCATTCAGTTTGTTTTTATCTAGTAGAAGCTTAAGTCCAGTCATTGGTATCTGCCATTAAGAGAGAGAAAAGAATACACTCAGCGAAAGCTCTTGCATAGATTAGATTGGTTTATTATCTTGTCTAATCGATGTTTCCCACTGATTTTTATCAAGTTTTTCTTTCAAACCTTAAAAAGAAAAACTAGCCAGGATTAATTACAGTCTACAACTTCGCTAACCGTTCAGCCAGGCCAGCGTCGGTACTTTGAGGGAGGTTCCCCGTGCTTTCGCACGGACCTAATTAGAGTAAACCTTGTTTTCCCAGAGGCGGAGCCCCGTTAACACCTTTCTAGACACCTAATGAGTTAGCTAATTGTAAACTGTAAAACTCTCCTAGGAGCAACTATTGCACACAGTGGGATCGGGATCCAATCATCACATGGAAGGTATGCAATCTTATTGCAAATTTCAACACTTGAAGTTCCCGATGTAATTTTTACCCCTAGTACTTATGATCTTAACTATGGTCAACAAATCATAAGTACCAGTCAAGTTCTACCCGTCATTTCTTGATCAATTAGACCCACCCATATGACCCTTAACTATGGTCAACAAAGTCGCATGAATGTCCTAATTAATCTGCATCATATGCAGTGTAGGAAGACATCACTTAGTTACCGTACACTACGCCTTAACTAAAGTCAACAAACGTAGCACGAATACTAAGTACTCTACTTCCTAAAATGACGGAGGGTTGCGAATGATTTTTAAGAAAATCTTTAACGCTTTGAACTTGATATCGTTGTAGAATCAAACAGTTTTCAAAAGGAGTGGCTTAAGCTCCGCAGTTTTGAAATGTAGCTTTTTCATAAATAGCCGAGTAGTTTTCAAATCCGATTCTACAACATCTTTTTAGGTTTATTTTCTTTACATTAATTATATTAATGTAATCCCATCATTTAAGTCCTTAAGCCAGTCACAGAAAAGAAACGAAAATAACACGTACGCTTATGCCATCCGCATTCGCCGCAATGTTCCGTTATGCACCGTTAGGTTACTTAACTAACGGCATACCGGGACGGGACTAGCGCGGGTGTAAAACATAAGCAACGTCTACTATATATCATATATATAATATGTCATTCGTCTTAGATATCACAGAACACAGGCAGCAGAAACATACATATAACGTGGGATATCTTAGGACGTCCGTATTTAGTATTTAGCCAGAATAGAAAATACGGATTCCACAGTCGCGATGAATAGCCAAGCCCACACCCTGGACCCCTACGAGAGCAGCAAGTGACCCTACCAATCCTGGAGTTTAGGAGACCCGGTCTCGACTCCTCGAGATGGCCTCCCACTGAACCCCAGAACCCGGTCACCTGTGCTCCCCTCCTTGGGTCCATCCTAATGCGGAAAAGTAAATAATATACAACACTGGCGACACAACCTCAACCCGGAAGTGCCCCAAATAAAAGAATATTACATTACATTTGAATTTACATGAATGAAAATATAAAACTCTCATCTCACAAAAACCCCCCGGCTATTCGATCGCGACAATCCTGCACATCATATCTCAGCAACACATAATATCTCATATCATCAACGCAAGTAAGTATGCATACCCCAATTGTCGTTGATGTATAGCAACGAAACCGGCGATATCGTACATACTACACTTACGGTCATAGAAAAGAAAGTGTAAAACTGCAATATCTGGAATCCACATTCTCTTTAGACATCTCAAATGCAAAATATCACATATTCCATATTTCATGTCTAGTGATATGAATTCCACACATTGCATCACATTCCGGATAAACAGACAATATCGAAGTTTTCGAACGAACGATCAAATACCCAGGATTCACTAAAGCCCAACACTTGAGCAGAGTTCAAACACCTGGAGTGTGACACAGTAGTAGCGGTCCAGCCGTAGCAGGGTCAAGCCAACGCCTCACATGTGGCACGCTGTACTGCCCTAAACCCTAAGGTTCAAAGGGCAGTTCAAGACGGTCACATAATCGAGTTAAGGTTTGTTGTCTTCTAGAGGGACCACCACAAAAAGACTTGCACGTATCTCCAAAGTATTTAAACCCCGTGAATAATGAGCAAATGATACTCGTTCAAACACTTTAATACTTTCTAATTTACCCGGAAAAGTAACGAAATGAAAATACCGATCGAATCTATGTGTCCAAAACCATCTCCAGAAGATACAGAACTATATTCAGATTAAACATACCTAAAACAGTATACTAGCAGACCTAGGAATTATGGTGCAAATTTCATAGCATGACGTCACTGTATGGCCGCGGATCCGCGGCCTAAGCAAGGAATTGCCGCGGTTCCGCGGCCATATGAACAGTACACTTCATCGTGTTTCACCATTATTCTTAGTTTTCCCTGCTGTATTTTTTAAGTATTTTTAATTCTGAAAAATGTCAGGTTTTAAAAAATGTCCAGAGAGGGTCCAAAAAATCGTATTTTTTTTGTCCGATCGGGATTTTTACTCCGTAAAAGCGTCGCCTAATGTTCTAGGTCGGCTCTGATACCAATGTAAGGTTTGTGTAGCACCCTATGAAGAGTTTTGAAGCATCACATGTCTCAAAGTATGTATTTTTATGGTGCTAAACGAACATGCAAAGGAATCGATCCTAGAAAATTAGGGTTTCGAAACTTTAAGCTAATAAAAATTAGGGTTTGAAGGCTACAACCTTTATAGCTCCCCTTTTGCTTGACTCCTTAGTCTCTAGGGTGTTGGAAGAAGGTCCACTTGTAGTCTTCTTTCGTCCACGACGATCCACCCGAAGTTTCCCGTCCAAGCTTGCAACTTTGGAAAAGCAAAGAGAACACTCTAATCAAGTTGGCTAGACTTGAGTAGAATGATGTTGTGGCTAAGGATCTCACTTCAAAAACCTTTCTTTATTTGTGTTTAACTCACTAAAAAAAACTAGAGAGGAAAAAGATGAAGGAGGATGAAGATGGTGGCTATTTTTAACAAGAGGTAAAAAGATAACCCTTAAGTGAAAAGAAATGAAATATAACCTTTTATATTTTATTCCTTCTCACTTTCAACCATGATTAAATGATGGATAGTTAATTTAACTTGGGTTTTAAATGATAAAGAGAAGGATAACCCTAGGTTAGTGGTAGTTGAGCATGGTTAGGTCAAAGGAAGAATGTAGAAGCTAGAATGATTATCCTTTCCTTTTCATTTTCTTTTAAATCCAAAATCAAATAATAATCCATAATTTAATCCATGGTGTGAGTCTTATATTGCCACCATTTCCATATGCTAACAACCATGATGGATGGGTGTATGTATGTATACATGTATGCACATCCACATGTGCATGAAACTAGAATGAAAGAAAGAAACACATGCATGCATGCATACATCCATCAAACCCTAGAAAGGTTTCAAGTGAGAAAACTAATGGTTAGATGATAAATCAACACTTAATTTATCAATCCGGTCATATCTCATACGACCCCACCAAAAGCAGGCCACCCGATCAATGTTCGGTATCAAATACGCACGTTTTAATCGGGTGCATGCGCATATCGCATACGCGCACCACAACGTTTCGCCTGGACTGGGTAACTCCTTTGTGGGACTCTAAGACTCGTCAATACGCCGGCAGAGGGTGATGATCATATCAGGTACCCCCAAACCGCAAGCGGTCGGCTAAACGTAACGGCCACCCGGGTATTGAGCGATCAGAAGAAAACAAGCGAACCTGCTACAACTCCCGTCGAGCCATCTGACAACACTACCGTACAGTCCGGTCTCTTCGTCAGATATGCTGCATATCGAGCTTAGGAATGGTCACGTCGACCCTAATAACTCAATAAGTCGTGTCGGTAAATGGTCTATAACAGATCGAGAAACTACCGATAACACTTATCAGCAAATCTCAGCAGCCCTGGCCAGGGACTTACTGATATAACCAGTCGGGCACAGCACAGCATCAACCCCCAATACTGGGAGAGACGAAACCCCTCCTATCGCTCATTGCCTTCGTGTGTCTCGGGACTGTACCCAACGGTCACCTGTTTGCAGGACTCAGTAGAGCCGTGGTAGGGTGGCAATCAAAGTACAGTGGGAGAGCACACAAGACTCCATGACGATCTCGGGTCTACAGACTAACCTGTACCAGTGTTACCTGAGAACTGCTATCCAACGATAGATATAATTCCATATAGGAGTTCTCGGCGAGTTCGTCCAGTGTACCCAGTCACCACTGAGCACCCGTATATGATCTTGATGTCAAACACCAATAGATATGGGATCATCCATCGCCCATCACATGGGTCTAGTATCATATACGCTAGTCTACTCTGGTATATCAATGCCCCGTCTCGATATACCTACGACTAGGGACTTTCCAGGATATGCTTATAGACTACAGATGTCCCACCAGTATGATCTCCATCATAATCAGAGCAGTCAAGCCAATATCCTCAGGGCTTTATCAGCATGTATGAATGAATAAAAGCATGATCAAATCAACATGTCAGATAAAGAAGAACCAGATAGCATACTATCATGTCGAGCAAGAATGCATACTGAATATATATATACATGTATAGATACATCCACTATCATATAATGGCCTCTAGGGCATACATATATCCAACATCAACAACAGCTAATTGTTGGGTATGCGATACCACAACAGATGGCACTAGTGCAAGTGGGAGATTATTAGTTATATGTATGCCCTAGAAGCCATTACTGTACATATGATGTATATTGTAATGGATGCTTAGACATATATAGGGAGGACATTCTTGCTCGACATGATAGTATGCTATCTGGTTGTACTTTATCTTAACATGTACTCTGATTGTCTCTATGTTACATGTTGATAAAGCCCTTAGGATATGTACTCGACTACTAGGACTATGATGAGATCATACTAGTGGGGCCACGGTAGTCGACGAGTACATCCTATAACTGTTCCTAGTCGAGAGTGTATCGAGACAGGGCATCGATATACCAGAGTAGACTAGCGTATACGCATCTTGACCCATATGATGGGCGATGGATGATCTCATATCCATCGGTGTTTGACATCAAGGATGGTATAAGGGTGCTCAGTGGAGACTGGGTACACTGGACGGACTCGCCGAGAACTCCCTGATGGTATTATACACCACGTCAGATGGCAGTTCTCTGGTGACACTGGTACAGAGTAGTCTGTTGACCCGAGATCGTCATAGAGTCTTGTGTGATTCCAACTGTGCTTTGATTTCCACCATACCACGTCCAGGAGGGCGTGCAAAAAGGTGGCTTTTGGGTACAGTCCCGAATCACATGGAGACAATGAGCGATAGGAGGGGATTCGTCTCTCCCGGTATAGGGAGTTGATGTTGCCTGTGTTCGATTGGCTATAACTGGAAATCCCTGACCAGGGTTGCTGAGATTTACTGGTAAGTGTTATCAGTAGTTTCTCAAACTGTTATAGACCTTATATCAACATGACTTATCAAGCTACTGGGGTCTGACGTTTACCACCCCTAGGCGAGATATGCGACATATCAGACGGAGAGACCGGACTGTAAGGGAGTGTTACTGATTGGATTCGCAGGAGAATGTACAGGCTTGCTTGTTGATCTTTTGATCGCTCAATACCTAGGTGGCTGTTACGTTTAGCTGACCGCTTGCAGCTTGTGGGTGTTTGATATGATCATCGCCTACTGCCGGCGTATTGACGATTCTTCAGAGTCCTACACAGAGGTTTCTTGACTCGGGCAAAACGGAGTAGGAGCACATATATGATATGTGCGGGACCGAGAACAATACGTGTATATGATAACGTACTAGATTCTCGCGATATGAGATATCGGCCGGGTATATGTGATATAGCCGGGTCATCGGATCAAGTGTTGATTCGATGAACTGATACAGATTATATTAGTCGGTTATTTGTGAAATAGCCGGATTATCGGATCAAGTGTTGATTCGATAATTTAATGTATAATTATATATTTGATATATTAAATTACATTAACTAATATAAGCTCACTAAAAGATTCTTTTTCTCATTCGGGTAATACATTGATATATATGCGATATATGTTAATTGTATTATTTTATTTTGCTACAATAAATATTGTATATGTGATATATAATATTGTAACAAGTTATAATTACTAATGCAACATGATTAGTGGAGATTAACCAAGCTTAGGGTTTGATTTGGGTTAAACTTTTCTAGAAGCTTCTAGAAGCTTTTATTTTGTTTCTTGCAAAGATATTTTGTTTAGATATTTGCAAGATATTTCCTAACCCAACCCACACCCTTTAACCCTACTTAACTCTCTACTTTGGTTAACTCTCTTCATCTTTGACCATGGTTGCATTTGTAATCATACACACTTTCATTATTCATCACAAAAGAATTACTTTTCTTCTTCTTCTTTCTTGAGCTTTGAAAAGGCTTTCTAGGTTTTCATTTTGTGATGAATTAGAGTGAGAATTGGATAATAAATGAGAGCTAAAATCCTACTTCATCATCATAATCTATCCTAGCCATTTAGATTAGGGTGTTCACTTCATTTAGTGAGTGAGAGCTTGTGTTAAAGAAACTTCAAGGTAGATCATCTTAGTTATCGAAGATCGGAAGCAAGCTTGCATCTTTCTCTTCGTGGAGCCTCTCTTGAGTCCGGGAACATGATGATCACAGCGAAGGAACCTCAACACGGAACTTTAGAAGTGAAGGACCGGACTACAAAGGTTGTAATCCCAAACTCTTAGTGTTAAAGTGTTTAACATGCTTTGTTTCGCCTAATTTCTAGTTTAAAGATCTTGGTTAGGTTTGTTCGGCACGTCTAAATTTTAAATCGGGCATGGTTGATGCCTTATAGACCCTTGTGAGAGTGCCTAGTAACTCTGAAGTGGTATCAGAGCCAAGTAAGAGATTTAGGCGAAGTCTAGACGAAGTTTTAAGTCCGATCGAACTCCGAATACCCGTAAAACCCTAGTTTCTGGAAATTTTTCAAAACGTTAACATTTTTCATATTAAAAATACTCAAAAAAATCAGCAGGGAATTTTATGGGGAACTGTGAAAAACGACCCCCTAAATCAATTAATGCACCGTGGAACCGCGGCCAAACTAGGGTATTGGCGGTGGTTCCACGGCAATTACTGTAGATTGAGGGATAGTTTTTGTACAGTTACAACCGTAGGTACTTTCTGATTCTTCTGGGAATTTTTAATTATACTCAAGTGTTGAGTTTTCTGGGTTGTATTGGGGACTCGTTGATTCGATCGGATAATTTAACTTCGTTTAAGTTTTTCCGGATAATTTTAGAACCTGTTAAAAAGTTCGAACGGATATCAATAACTCACTTTTTCCCCTGTCGGAAAATTTTCAAAAGTTGGATTTTTTCTCGAGTTTGAAACTTCCGGAAAATCATGCAAGTAACGCGGTGGACCCTCTAGAAGAACACAAACCTTAACTCGATTATGTGACCGTCTGAACCTCCTCTGAACCTTAGGGTTTGGGGCAGTACGGCGTTGCCACATGTGAGGCGTTGGCTTGACCCTTCTACGGCTGGACCATTGGTACTGTGGCATGTGATGGATATTTTTTGAACTCCGCTCAAGTGTTGAGCTATTTGGGAAATCTTGGGTGTTTGTTTATTCGATCGGAAAGTTTAACACTGTCTATTTATCTGGAATGTGATACAATATTTGGAATCCACAATTTGTTATGAGATAACTAATTTGAATGTTATAAATCTAGCAGTTTAGTCTCATTTGATCGGTTGCCACGGGATTTTGATGTGATCAAAAGTCTGTCGCAATCACGTAGCGTACGCGGATACTCGCCGGGTAAACTTAATAGATAGCCACGCCCCATAGCCCCGACCAAGTGACTGTAGGAGAACCCCGTCGCCAAAAGCATCCTTTCGGGTGCTCGCGGCAGCGGTGTTCCGTCTTAGTGCACTTCGTCGACGGCATCCGGGGGTGCGGCCGTCTACTAAACTTTGTGACGAGCATTCGATCAGGATGTCGGGAATCTTGTTGAATTGCCCGACTAGATATTGAAAAATGTTTTCTATAGTGAGACTAAAATGCGGGGTTTATAATTGTTAGGCATGCGATGTCTAAGGAATTCATTTGGTTAGGCATGCGATGTCTAAGGAGGTTGCGGATTCCAACTGTTGTAGTTTTACACTTTCTTTTCTGTGACTGTAAGCGTAGTATGTGGAGTATCGCCGGCTTCGTTGCTATACATCAACGACAATCGGGATACGCATGCTTGCTTACGTTGATGATATGAGATATTATGTGTTGCTGTGATATGTTATATTGGATCGCCGTGTTCTGAATAGCCGGGGGTTTTATGTGAGATGAGAGTTTTTCTTTTTCATTCATGTAAAATTCATTTGTATGTAATATTCTTTTATTGGGGCACTTCCGGGCTGAGGATGATGTCACCATTGTATATTATTTACTTTTCCGCATTAGGATAGACCCAAGGTGAGGAGCACAAGTAACCGGGTTCTAGGGTCCAGTGGGAGACCATCTCGAGGAGTCGAGACCGGGTCTCCTAACCCTAGAATTGGCAGTGTTGCTTGCCGCTCTCGTAGGGGTCTAGGGATGTGGGTTTGGCTATTCATCGCGACCGTGGAATCCGTGTTTTATACAGGCTCGTATTAAAATACGGACGTCCTAATATATCCAATATTTCATATATGTTCTTCTGCTGCAATGTTCTGTGATGAGATCATATTACTGCCTGAGACAAATGTTTATATTATATATATGAGATATATGCTATATTGCAGATTTCGTTTCAAAAGTGATGCTTGTGAAGCACAATAAAATGGGACTTCATTAATGAGATTAATGAAACTAAAAGAAACCTAAAGATGTTGTAGAAACTTGTCTCAAAAACTGGTAGCTCTAGTTCTTGCTTTGCATAGCGGTGTTCCTTGTAGAACATCCAGCACCTTATTCGTTAAGGAAAGAGCCGAGATCCCTTCACCGGGAGTGATCTCTTTAACGAAACTAGCAGATGCTACAAACTCGGTTTGTCTTTTGATTGCTTCTATAGTTTTTGCTTTGCATAGTGGTATTTATGAAATATCCTGCACCTTATTCGATAAGGAAAGAGCCGACGATCCTTTCACCGGGAGTGACCTCTTTAGCGAAACTAGAAAAGCCTCAAAAACACTCCATTTAAAATCACTCGATTCTACAACGATATAAAGTTCATTACGCAAAGGGTTTTCTTAAAAACCTGTCGTAGCCCTCCGTCATTTCAGATAAGTAGTTTTTAGTATTCGTGCTGCGTTTGTTGACTTAGTCAAGGCGTAATGTGCGGTAGCTGATTAGTGCTTATCTGCAAAGCATATGATGTGATTGGATTAGGGTAGTCGTGCGGCCTTGTTGACTCAGTCAAGGGTCGTGCGAGTGTGTTTAATTCAATCGGGAAATGACGGGTTGAACTTTACTTGCGGTCTATGGTTTGTTGACTTAGTCAAGATCATAGATCGTTTGGGGTAAAATATTATTGGGAATTTCAAGTGTTGAAATTTGCAATGAGATTGCATACTTTCTATGAGATAGTTGGATCCCGATACCCACTGCGAGTAAGAGTTACTCCTGGGAGAGTTTTATACATTACAATTAGCCGATCAAGTAGGTGTCTAGAAAGGTGTTAACGGGGTTACGCCCCTGGAAAAACGAGGTTTATTTTAATTAGGTCCGTGCCAAAGCACGGGGAACCTCCCTCAAAGTACCGGCACTGGCCTGGCTGAAAGATTGGCGAACTTGTAGAGTGTAATTAATCCCGGCTAGTCTTTCCTTTTAGGGTTTGAAGGAGGATTTGACCAAAACAGTGGGAGACATCCTGATTAGATAAATTGATAACCAATCTAATCTTGTAAAAACGCACGCTGAGTGTTTTCTTCTCTCTCACTCCTGGTTGCGACTATATCACGCCTTAATCAAGATAATAATACGAATGTATTGACCGAACCCGCTTGTTATACTGTGCTAGGGAACGTTGGTCCCGCTCCAACTTATAATTGTTATAAGACAGAGCAGGAAATAGGGGATTACCAGAATTCCCGTGCTGCCCAAACGAAGAAAGTGCATGCTGATGCATCATCTTCGGGTGTGTTCATTACACAGAACTGTTTCTCAATATCCTTTACGTCCTGGATATTTAATACCGGATCAGGATCCCACATATGTAATTTGTTACATGGGCTACAGATAGGTAGAGAACTGAGAACGGGTGATAAATTTCATGAGATAGAAACGGTGCAAGTGTTGCAGCCAAGTCTGTTGGTAGTTATCACCCTTTGTTAACAGAATATATTGATTCTGAACGAATGTTATTAGATACCGAACCTGATGTACAACATCATATCAGTCTCTTTATTAGTAAAGAAGGATATAATTTTGTATTGTTGGATAATGTTTTGAACATTTCCTATATCAAGAGTTGATCGGTTCAGGCACGTTATCTAAAAGCATTGACGTTCTAAATCAGACTACAGTTCTTAGTATACAGAACACACACAAGAGGAAGAGTTCAGAAATGAACGTATCCTTCTTGAGGTATTGTAGACTAGGTCATATCAAAATGACCCGACTAGCTGAAATTACATTTAGATGCATATTTAAATTAGTTTGAATTTACATCTTGTGAAACTTGCCGGTCATGTCACAAAGATAAGATGACCACAGGTCTGTTTATTGGAAACAGAGAAAGAGTTAGTGAACTCTTGGGATTGATACATGATGATGTATGTAAGGTCCCCTGTCTACATATGCCAAGACCGGTTCTTTATACCTCATTATATTAACTGATGGTCTCTCAAGATTCACAAATGTGTTCCTGATGAAATACAAGTCTGAAACTTTTGAGAAATTCAATGAATATAAGTTAGAAGTAGAGAACCAAAAACCGGGTATAAGTATTATGTCCTTTGATGAGATCAATGAGGAGGATGCTTGAGCACGGGATTCCTGAAATATTCTAAAGGAGAATGAGATTCTCTCTCAGCATTACTCCTCCGTATACACCACAGCACGTAGGTATATCGTGGCGGAGCAATCACACCCTATTTGATATGGTGTGCTCTATGATGAGTACTACTGAGTTGCCTATTTTCTTTTGGGAGTTATGCACTTAAGAAGCTGCATACCTATTGAATAGGGTTCTAATCAAATCAGTTGCCTACCACTTCATATGTGATATGGAATAGGAAGAACCCATATCTTAAGTATGTTAAGATTTGGGGTTGTCCGGCCTATGTCTAAAAGCAAAATCCGGACAAGCTCGAGGCAAAGTCAGTTCTGTTGAAGTTTGTTGGATATCCCTAGCATTCACAAGGAAATATCTTCTACCTAACAATGTTTTGTTTCTCAACATGCCACCTTTGTGAAAGGGAATTTCTTATGAAGAAATTATTGGTCATGAGGTAGAACTGGAAAGAGTTTCAGCTATACAAACTGCAGCTAACGATTTGGTAAAACCAAAGAATTCAATAGTTTCCAACGAAGCTCAGCCTCTCCGCCGATCTAGTAGGGTTCCTCACCCACCTGAGAGATACTTCGGTTTTCTCTATGACAGTGGGAGCGAGGATTGCATCATGAGATGATGACCCAATCAGTTTCGAGCAGGCCATCAGGAGTGGGACTCTGTAAGAATGGCTGGATTCTTAGCGATCTGAGATGGAATCCTTATACACCAACAAAGTATGGACTTTGGTTGCTTTATCTGAAGGGTTAAATCCCCATCAGGAGCAAGTATATCTTGAGAAGATTACTTGGTGTACATGGAAAAGTTGAGACTTTCAAAGCTATGCTTAAAGTCCATCCAGATCCTACTTGCCACGGATACATACCATGACTACGATATCTGGCGGTTGGGTGTCATGACTGCTTTTCTAAATGTTGTTTTGGAAGAGAGCGTCTATAAGTACACAGCCAGAGGGCTTCGTAGACAGTGGGAGCAGCGAAAACGTGTGCAAGATATTTTATGTGATAAAGCAGGTATCGCGGAGTTGGAACGTCTGTTTTGATGTGGTAGTCAAAGAGTTTGACTTCATCAAAATGGTAGATGAACCTTATATATACAAAAAGGTAGTAGAGAGTATGGTGGTGATCATCGTAGAGTACATGGATGACATACTCTTGATAGGGAAGGAGTTTCCTATGCTACGCTCGGTCAATCTCCGCTTATCACAAAGATTCTCTATAGGATCAAGGTGATACCTCCTAAATCCTAGGTTTTATATCTATGAGATAAATCTAAATGGATGTTAGGATTCTCACTAGTTGTAGTGAGATGGTATCAATCGATCCGGGGAGAATCACTGGAAAAGGTTCCAGGGTGATAAGGACGACTGAATGTCAGTCGCAGGCATTGTCTTTACCCTCAGTGGAGGGACGGTATGTTGGAAGAGTTCCATGCTAGATACCGTGACTTGCTAGATGATTAAAGGCAAGATAAATCGTTACCAAGGATGCTACAAAAGAGGCAGTCTGGATATAGATAATAGTTCATAAGATGAACTCAGTTCCTGCCATTGTGTAACAATGGAGTTGTGGCTTTAGCCAAGGAACCCCCGTCCCATCAGAAATCCAGATATAATTCTTAAGCAGTATCACCTGATCATGGAGATGGTTGATCTCCAGGGAGATCGAGGTTAGGAGAGTAGACACAGAGGACAACAGCGCGGATCCACTCACAAAGGCCTTTTTCCCAGCAGAAACTGTTATGAGATGGTTGAGTATGAGATACTTCAACAACAGCTAATTGTTGGGTATGCGATACCACAACAGATGGCCCTAGTGCATGTGGGAGATTATTAGTTATATGTATGCCCTAGAAACCATTACTGTATGTATGATGTATATTGTAATGGATGCTTGGACATATATAGGGAGGACTTTCTTGCTCGACATGATAGTATGCTATCTGGTTGTACTTTATCTTAACATGTACTCTGATTGTCTCTATGTTACATGTTGATAAAGCCCTTAGGATATGTACTCGACTACTGGGACTATGATGAGATCATACTAGTGGGGCCACGGTAGTCGACGAGTACATCCTATAACTGTTCCTAGTCGAGAGTGTATCGAGACAGGGCATCGATACACCAGAGTAGACTAGCGTATACGCATCTTGACCCATATGATGGGCGATGGATGATCCCATATCCATCGGTGTTTGACATCAAGGATGGTATACGGGTGCTTAGTGGAGACTGGGTACACTGGACGGACTCGCCGAGAACTCCCAAATGGTATTATACACCACGTCAGATGGCAGTTCTCTGGTGACACTGGTACAGAGTAGTCTGTTGACCCGAGATCGTCATAGAGTCTTGTGTGATTCCCACTGTGCTTTGATTTCCACCATACGACGTCCAAGAGGGCGTGCAAAAAGGTGGCTTTTGGGTACAGTCCCGAATCACATGAAGACAATGAGCGATAGGAGGGGATTCGTCTCTCCCGGTATAGGGAGTTGATGTTGCGCTGTGTTCGATTGGCTATAACTGGAAATCCCTGACCAGGATTGCTTAGATTTACTGGTAAATGTTATCAGTAGTTTCTCAAACTGTTATAGACCTTATATCAACATGACTTATCAAGCTACTGGGGTCTGACGTTTACCACCCCTAGGCGAGATATGCGACATATCAGACGGAGAGACCGGACTGTACGGGAGTGTTACTGATTGGATTCGCAGGAGAATGTACAGGCTTGCTTGTTGATCTTCTGATCGCTCAATACCTATGTGGCTGTTACGTTTAGCTGACCGCTTGCAGCTTGTGGGTGTTTGATATGATCATCGCCTACTGCCGGCGTATTGACGATTCTTTAGAGTCCTACACAGAGGTTTCTTGACTCGGGCAAAACGGAGTAGGAGCATATATATGATATGTGTGGGACCGAGAACAATACGTGTATATGATAACGTACTAGATTCTCGCGATATGAGATATCGGCCGGGTATATGTGATATAGCCGGGTCATCGGATCAAGTGTTGATTCGATGAACTGATACAGATTATATTAGTCGGTTATTTGTGAAATAGCCGGATTATCGGATCAAGTGTTGATTCGATAATTTAATGTATAATTATATATTTGATGTATTAAATTACATTAACTAATATAAACTCACTAAAAGATTCTTTTTCTCATTCGGGTAATACATTGATATATATGCGATATATGTTAATTGTATTATTTTATTTTGTTACAATAAATATTGTATATGTGATATATAATATTGTAATAAGTTATAATTACTAATGCAACATGATTAGTGGAGGTTAAAGAAGCTTGGGGTTTGATTTGGATTAAACTTTTCTAGAAGCTTTTATTTTGTTTCTTGCAAAGATATTTTGTTTAGATATTTGCAAGATATTTCCTAACCCAACCCACACCCTTTAACCCTAGTTAACTCTCTACTTTGGTTAACTCTCTTCATCTTTGACCATGGTTGCATTTGTAATCATACACACTTTCATTATTCATCACAAAAGGATTACTATTCTTCTTCTTCTTCCTTGAGCTTTGAAAAAGCTTTCTAGGTTTTCATTTTGTGATGAATTAGAATGAGAATTTGATAATAAATGAGAGCTAAAATCCTACTTCATCATCCTAATCTATCCTAGCCATTTAGATTAGGGTGTTCACTTCATTTAGTGAGTGAGAGCTTGTGTTAAAGAAACTTCAATGTAGATCATCTTAGTTATCGAAAATCGGAAGCAAGCTTGCATCTTTCTCTTCGTGGAGCCTCTCTAGAGTCCGGAAATATGATGATCGCAGCGAAGGGACCTCAACACGGAACTTTAGAAGTGAAGGACCGGACTACAAAGGTTGTAATCCCAAACTCTTAGTGTTAAAGTGTTTAACATGCTTTGTTTCGCCTAATCTCTAGTTTAAAGATCTTGGTTAGGGTTGTTCGGCACGTCTAAATTTTAAATCGGGTATGGTTGATGCCTTATAGACCCTTGTGAGAGTGCCTAGTAACCCTGCATAAAATACATATTTTATTTCATACTGGCATTTCTCTTTTCTTCGATGTCTTGATTTTGGCGTGAAGTAGTTTATATACTCATTTCGGAGTTTGTAGTTTATTCACTCATCCCGGAGTCTCTAGTTTATGAACTCATTTTGGTGCTTGTTTAGTTTACCTCCCTTAGGCTTGTAGGCAAACCTATCCTAACGTTACAGTTAACCCCTGCACTTTACGACAAAGGTCCGTTTGGGTCTGTGGTACTAGAATTTTTTTTCCGTCATACCGTCGCGTTGGCTGATGCATTCCCCGATATGCAGACTTTACACTGCTGTTCGGATAGCCCCGCGACTGTCGTGTCTCTGATCCCTTCGGGGCTAGACAAGACGTCTTCAAGTAACCTCCTTAGGTCATATTACCGTCGAGAGAACCAGCGGTAGGAATTTTGCCGTACCACTTTTTACTTGAGGTTAGGCTCAGTTTGGGAGCCCCGATGAGCCATAACCACTCCATGCTGGTGTAGGATGATCTACGATGGTCTTTCAGGTTTTATTTGAGTTACCGTCAAGACCCTGAAGCTAGGATTTTGGCCTTCGCTTCCTTTATCGACACTGCGTCTGCTGTAATGAGGCGAATGTCGAGGTGATCTCTAGGTTGTTTATGAACTGTCAAGACTTGGAACTAGGGACTTTGCCATGACTCTGCTTTGTTGATGTCACGTCTGCATCCTGCTGGAGTGAGAAGAAACACCGTTATTGACACTGCGTCTGCTGTAAGGAGACGAGTGTCGAGGTGGCCTCTAGCTTGTCTGTGAACCGTCGAGACTTGAAACTAGGGACTTTTCCATGGCTCCGCTTTGTTTTGACCCTGGGGTCATTGTTGACCTCGCATCTGCATCCTGTTGGAGTGAGAAAAAATGCCGTTGTTGATACTATGTCTGCTGTAACGAGACGAATGTCGAGATGGTCTCTAGGTTGTTTGTGAACCGTCGAGATTTGGAACTAGGGACTTTGCCATGGCTCCATTTTGTTGACGTCGCGTCTGCATCCTGCTGGGGTGAGAAGAAACGCCGTTGTTGACATTGTATCTGCTGTAACGAGACGAGTGTCGAGGTGGTCTCTAGGTTGTCTATGAACCGTCAAGACTTCGCTCTCCCTTTTGACGGAGCCTGGTGGGAAAATATGGTTCCCTTTTCGTTTATACCCATGGATTATTTACAGGGATTGATGTGGACTCACCTGTAGGGCAAACGTTTTATTCATTTTTTTAATTTCCGCGATACTCTATCATTTCAGCTTTTTATATCGCGAAAGTCGCGATTGCCCAATCATTTCGGCTTTTTATCGCGGTGCCTAATCATTTCG
The DNA here is from genome assembly GCA_030015575.1 of Agapanthus africanus. NCBI lineage: Eukaryota > Viridiplantae > Streptophyta > Magnoliopsida > Asparagales > Amaryllidaceae > Agapanthus > Agapanthus africanus. Next base: position 574,072,765 of record CM057346.1, on the reverse strand, counting down.
GCTATTTTTTTTACTCGCTGCTTTTTATTGCGAGTTGTCCAAACATTTTGACTGTTTTTATATGCATATATTTTGCTCGCTGATTTTTATTGCGAGTTGCCTCATCATTTCGGCTGTTTCATATGCATTTATTTTTGCTCGCTGATTTTTATTGCGAGTTGCCTCATCATTTCGGCTATTTCATATGCGTTTATTTTTGCTCGCTGATTTTTGTTGCGAGTATGGAACTTCGGATCTGATACCAATCTTGGCATCAACACCACTGTGACTGGAATATTACCAGGAGCGAATCATCATTTGCTGTGACAGGACTTGGAATTTGATACTGATTTAGGCATCAGCATCGCTACCACTGGGATGTTGCCAGGAGCGAATCATCATCTGCCTTTACTGATTTGAACAAAGGTAGCTTAGCAAACATGGTTAGGATCTTACCGACTAAGGCTTTTTGACTTTATGAGCCGTAAGGGTCTCATAAAGGTATTTCTCCCTACGAGTCGTGAGGATCTCGTAGGTGTATATTCTCCTTAGAAGTTGTGAGGACTTCTAAGTGGTGTTTTCTCTTATAAGTCGTAAGGATCTCATAAGAGTATTTTCTCCTTATAAGTCGGGAGGACTTACAACCGTCGTTCACCATATGAGGACATTCATCGTGATTGGTGGAACTTGGTGGGGGAAACGTTTATTCGACCCCGTGGATTGTATACAAGGGCCAATATTAGACCGCTTGTAAGGAAGTTTGGGGAATACGACGGCTTAAGAACATGTTTGTATCCCTGTGACTTAAGGTTTTGAATCCTATGAGCCATGAGGGTCTCACAGGGGGAGTTCTCCTTACGAGTCGAGAGGATCTCGTAAGTGAAAATTTCATGAGATTGCGCCATTTCGGGTTTTCACAAGCTCACCGGTAGCCCTGCTATTTTTACTCATGGCGCCCTTTCGGGTTTTCATCCGTGCCCATTTCGCTTGTGGACGTACCATTTTTTTTACAGCGAGATTGCGCCCTTTCAGGTTTTCACATGCTCGCCGGTAGCCCTGCTGTTTTTACTTACGGCGCCCTTTCGGGTTTTCATCTGTGCCCATTTCGTTTGTGGACGTACCGTTTTTATTTATTTTTTTAATTTTTAACTTGGGTTGCAGTCTTTGCCGTTGGAACTTTGATTGCAATACAGATCCCAAGAGAAGATATCGCCGTATTTGGAGCGATGTGCCATGTTTGAGGCGGAGTAATAGTTTAGGGACATTTCGGTCCATTGCTCACTATCTTTGGGGTGAAGCTTTAGTTTAAGGACATTACGGTCCGTTGTAGCCATACTTGAGGCGAAGTTTTTCCGAATACTACTTAGAGTTTTGACTCAGGAAGATAGCGAGCGGACACGAGCGTCGTCATCTATCATTGACCTAAGTCATGACTCGTCAAGCGTGGTATTTCTTAAGGAATCGTCCATTTATTGGTCGGAAAGGTCTTTCGCCATGCATATCCATGAGCAATTAGGCCTCACCTTGGCAGACCTTGTCTATGATGTACGAGCCTTCATAGTTTGGCTCGAATATCCCCCGTTTTTCACGATTGGGGATCACAGGTCTTATGACGACTAGCACGAGTTCGCCTTAGCGGAATGTTCTTGGTCTGGTTAGTCTTTCATATGAGAGCGTCATCCTTACTTTGTAAGCTTCCAGGTTTTGCTGTGCCATGAGACGAGTTTCATCGAGGGCATCGAGCTCCTCAAGCCGAAGATGGGAATTTTCTTCATCCGTCAGCTCATATCGAACCGCCACTCGTAGAGAAGGTAGCTCTATCTCTAAGGGAAGTACCGCTTCCGTGCCAAATACCAACGCAAATGGCGTTGTATTCGTGGCCGTTTTGAACGTGGTTCGATACGCCCAGAGAGCTTCATGCAGTCTCTCGTGCCAATCCTTTTTATTTCTGGCCACCGTTTTCTTTATGATCTTTGTCAAGGTCTTGTTGAAAACCTCAGCCAGACCGTTAGCTCGGGGATTATGGACTGAAGAGTATCTCCAGTTTATATTATACTGCTGTGCGAAGCGGCTGATCTTATGGCTTCTGTAGGCCGACCCATTATCCGAGATGATCCGTCGCGGAGTGCCGAACCGGTAGATGACATGTGTCCTGAAAAAATGGATGATGTTCTTCGTCTTCACTCCTTTAGCGGTATTGCCTCTGCCTACTTAGAGAAGTAATCAGTTGTTGCTAGTATAAACCGATGTCCTTTGGATGATGCTAGTTTGATGGGCCCAATTATATCGGTTCCCCACATTTCGAACGGCCAACTAGCCAACATTGGGTGTAGCAGATTTGGATGCTGGTGGATGAAGTCCCCGTGAATTTGGCACGAGTAACACTACTTCACATATTTGAGGCAGTCCTGAATCATCTTGGGCCAGTAGTAACACATTCTCTTGATCTTCAGATTCATCTTTGGCCCGGCTTGATGAGAATCGCAGAGTCCGTCATGGGTCTCTTGGACGGCTCTCCTGGCTTCTTCTGGTCCCAGGCACCTTAGCCACAAACTGTCGAACGATCTCTTATAAAGAGTATCATTGACGAAGGCAAAAGACAGAGCTCGTTTCATGAGCTGATGTCTTGAAGATGCGTTTTCGGGCGTTCGATGGAATTTGTAGTAATGTATGAAGACTTCTCTCCAATCCTTCGCCTTTTCTACATCCTCTAATTGGAAGGCTGCTTGTTCGGTCGCTTCCTTTCTTTCAGATGACTCTGGAGATATTTCTGCTGGCGCGAGAATCCGGCGGCTTTGCACAACGATCCTTACGCCATCGAGGTTTTCGTCAGCCAGTTCTTTAGCAAGCTTGGCTAACGCATCCGCCTTACTTTTTTCCGCCCGCGGTATGCTTTCCAGGATGTAGCAGAGAATTTGAGTCAGTAGTTGCTGCACTCTTTCGCCATATTTTACCAATTCCGGTTTACACGTCTGATAGTCGCCATTTACTTGGCTAACGACTAGCTGGGAGTCTCCATATATGAGGAAGTTTTCGATTCCCATGTCGACAGCGATCTCCAGACCCACTATTAAAGCTTCATACTCAGTCTCATTGTTTATCCTCGGCTCTGTTATGGAAAGGGCAAAACGCATTATCCATCCTTGCAGAGTCACGAAGATAAGGCCCACCCCAGTTTTAATTATGGGGGTGCTTTGCTTTCGCTTCTTCAAGGAAGATACTCCTCGAAGTATAGTTCCTATTAGACATTATTTCCTTCCTCCCCTCCTTCGATTGTATCGAACACGTGTTCATCTGGCAATTCGCAGTTTAAGGGAGAATCGGCTGGTATTGGATGCTCAGCGAGAAAGTCAGCGATGACCTAGCCTTTCACTGTCTTGAGGGGTCGATACGTTATTGAGAACTCCATCAAGATGAGGGCCTATTTGGCCAGCCTTCCTATTAGTATGGTTCTTGACATCAAATATTTGAGAGGATCCACTTTTTGTAACGTTTTGAAAATCGTTTCGGTGAAATTTCAAAAAAATCGGTAAAATAAGGGGGTTTTCTGTAAAAAGTCAAAATACAAATATCTTATTATAAAAATTAAATATACATATTCTAGATATGTAATTGCTATTATTTGGTATTTATTGAGCCGCTGGTGAAATTTCAAATTTTCTGAAAAGAAAAATATTATTTTATTATTATTTAAGCCGTCACTAATACATTTAATTAAGGAAAATTTCAAATTGGAATGGGTTGATACAAATTTTGTGCGTCATGACACACTAAAACAAAATGTAACATGTGGCTTTAAAATGAATTGGACTTGTCACGTGGGTTCTTGAAATTTAGGAATGAGTTATATGAAAATTTATTTAAATTAATAAAAAGACTTAATGAATATGGAAATTTGAGAAGTTCCTACACAAACCCACACACCCACACCTCACCCTCTCTTTCCCTCCCCTTGTGGCCGAGCCTCCCCCTTGGCAGCCCAAAAAAAAATGTTCACCCATTTCACTCCTAAGGTCAAGAGAAGAAAAGAAAATAAAAAAAGAAAATTAAGAAAACATTAAGTAAAGAAGTATGGGTACTTGGGTATTGGAGTTGACTAACTTTTCCTCACTCATTTTTCCCCCATTCTCTTCCTCCTTGGCTGAAACTGTAGCAGCCCCCTCCCCCAAAATCCACTCAATTTTTGCATCAAAAAGTCCACAAAATGCTTCAAAATCAACACAAATTCAAAGCAAAATTCAAATCCAACTCCTACCCATTATTTCTTTGCCTTAGCTAACATGAATCTTGGAGCAAGAGTGCAATTTAAAGGCCAAGATTTTCATGTTGGATCTCTTGAACCTTGAGGTATAATCTAAATCCTATAGTTAATTGTTGTATTAATACTTTGAATCAAGACATAATTAGTTCGTAATATTAGTTTGATTGCAAGTTTAAGATTTCAAGAGGGTGTTTTGGGATTCAAGTGAGTGTTGTATCACTTGATTTTGGTTGTAATGGGTAGTTTACCATATTAAGTTTTGGAAAATGTAAGCTAGTGGTTAGTTTACTAATTGTTGCTTCAAAAATTTGTCCAATTTCATAAATTTTGCTAACTAGGTTTTAATGAAATACACATATAATTGAGATTAAAATCTAATTAAGTTTTTCATGGCATTATTAACATTATAAATTATGGTTTAATATTTTAGTATGTGCAAAACCAAGCTTAATGGTAAAATTGTGAATTTTTACTTTAAAAAGAGTTAAAATCGATATTTTTGCAAACTAGGAATTTGGAATTTATACAAATTGATGAGTTTAATTTATGAAAGTGATTGTATGACCTAATTATGTTATTTAATGAGCATTTTGGCCATTTGAATCGTTAAAATTTGTAGATTGGTTAAAACATCAAGTTTTGAACCGAAATAGGAATTTGCGATAATTAGGTTTTTGGAAAATAAAACGATTGGTTTAATTTTATGGATTTGATGGATTAATCCCTATTTCTTATACAGTTAGTGAGTGTTGCAACCATGATTGGTACGTTTGGGTTTTTCTCGATGATTTGGCGTTTGTACGCCGACGTCGAGGGTTTTTGGGTTGATTTGTGAAAGCAACCATAGATTTTGACCTATGTGGGATTCGTGTGTCGTTTTGGTCATGAGTCGGATTTTAATACGATACGGTGCGTTATGATATGTAGGTACCCCATGTGGACTTCGAGACGACAAGCAAGCGCGTGGCGATGTCGGCACCGGCGAACGAGGACCAGGTGAGTAGATTTATATCTACGGGGAGAAGTCGGGTGGATGGCGTATAGCACCCCCGCAGTCCGTGGTGGTGTATACGGATGCGTATACACACCAACACTTATTATATGTTATTTAGGATTAATAACGATGCTTAGGATGGATATTGGTGTGTTGGACTATTTTTAGTGTTGCGAACCCTAGGGTAGTGTTGCACACACATACACACATACATACTTGCATACATTCCTATTGATATGTGCTCATGGGATTCTTTATAGTTATGTGTTCATATGGGTATGGGACTATGTGTTCACATACGGATTGAGGATGATACTTGAGATTGAGCTGAGTCGATGAGATTTAATTTGAGGCCGTGAGATCGGTGATATAGCGGGGTTCGTATCTTAGATACGACATGACGTTGTAGCGGGTCCTTGACGTAGTGTTTCATACACGTCCATGCATACGTAGGCAGTATCAGTATGGTACTAGACGTAGATCAGTACCCCGATCATGATATTTGATAAAGAGGATACCAGGTGAATAGTATGATGAATGTGATATTGACCCGTACCCAGATTGGGATGCCGTACGACGGATTTACGTACGAGCTATATTGATGATTGATCCGCACTCTTGATTTGGGATGCCTGATTATAGATATGGTATCGGATATGATATTATTGAGGCGGGATCACCGACTATACATATACAGGTATGTATATGTATCGACTCAGATGATAGGCGGTTTTCTTACCTGTAGTTCAGCTTGTTAGTTCAGCCGTATAGTTTAGTGTAGTTGTTAGATTAGATTAGACTTCTTACCTATTTCAAAAACTAACGAATCGTGGGCATTTTTAAAGACAGCTCAAGGGAATCTACGGATATTTCAAAAACGACGTATCTTTTCATAAAAACACCGTAGCCCCTATTTTCAAAACCCCAGGATTCATGTTATTTCAAAAGGCACCATTTGTAGGACTTATATTAGGTTATTGCAGATTAGTTATCGTTGTGTCTAGTATTCAGCTCCCGCACATTATTGTTGTTCGCTCTGCCTCGCATATTTATTTTGCTGCATATTCCATTATTGATATCATGTTGTTAGGACACCAGCACCATTACCGATGATGCGTATGTACCACGTACACCTACTTGCCGGCTCACACACATCTTCATCGGTAATTGCCATGTCACGTACACTTTAGAGAGTATAATTGCTTGACTTAGACTGTTAGCTAGTAGTGTGGACATGATATTAGTGTACTTCCCTTATATGTCATATTAGACATTGTAGTATTACCTACCACTTCATGCATACTGTTATTCAGTTGTTCATGCCTAGTTCATTATCATTGACATATGCACTTGTGATGATTTCTTGAGATTTATGATATTTCTGGATTTCGGGGAAAGCCGCAAAATTTACAACTTATGATCTTTTAAAATATAAAATGTTGCGGTTTTCTAGTGATGTAAAGTGTCGTCCACCATGAGTTTGCTGTGGTTTTGGAGATCCGTGTCGAGGAGTGGAGGAACCGTCACGGGTACATGGTGGGCCCGGTATGGTACCCCGGGGCAAGAGGAATGTGGTGTTGACGTTGAGCCTGGCTGGGGAGCACTACCTACCGGTGATATTACCCGACGCGTCGGATATCCGGAGGATACCGTCGTGGTCTTGAGATTGATGGTAGGGGCCGGTCTGGACTGACGGCGCCCTAGATATTGAGATTGAGACATTGATATTTCGAGACAGTGAGATTTATGTTTTGTGTCGATGCTAGACACTGTTGATACTGATTTCATTTATGATACCTCAGTTTAAAAATACGAAGGAAATCTCACTAATTTATGAAAACAGTTTCTTCATTTACATGTATTCTGTTTCATGCATGCATATCTCATTCATATGATATATTGCTACCTGAGGCACTGACACGGGCACATGAATTTATACTCGGGTTAGATATTACCCTAGTCATTGTTATAGGCTTCCTGTTATACTTATATTTGAGGATATATTATGATCATTGACCTAGGTTGCGTTATTTATGCGATTTCTGTGCGTAGATGTTTTTCTATTCACGAGTTGGCAACTCACCCTGTTGTGCCCCAGTTTCTTGCAGGTTTGCCGTACAGGTTTCATTACGGCGTTGCGGGCTCAATTTCATTCGGGTGACTTGCTAGAAGGTGGGTTTTTCTTGTATCGTACCCATCATTCTACCTTGTATAATATTATTCAGTTGTATCTAGTAAATTCCATCAACCAAACATGTTTTTATTGAGATAGAGACCAGTGTTGTTTATTCTTTCGACCTTAGAGTCGCTCGTTATATTTCTGGTGGTTTTGAGTTCCTTTTGAGTTTTGATCCTCGCCGTTGGCGTTGTATATTATATTGCTTGTGTGGTTGTGACCGTCGATTGACGAAGAGCTAGCTCCCGCTTGGGGATGCCTTTTTTCTTGATTTCGTATACTATTCATGTTGTATCCCGTTTGGGGGCCAGTATTTACAAGGGAGACTCTGCCGAAATTTTCAGTAAATTTTTGATGTTTTAAAAAACCGCATAATTCGGCTTATGCTATTGAAACTACTTGCTTTAAGTTGGTTTTTCCTGCTCTCTACTACTCTTCTTGGTTTGGATTTCTGGGTTTTCGGCTTTCTTAGATTACGAACGCCTCGAGACGTTTCGTAGTTTAAGTGCCGGTCATGTTCCGTACTTTCGGGTCGTGACAAAGTTGGTATCAGAGCGTTAGGTTTTACCTTCGGAGCGTAGGATGACCCTTGGTTGATGGAATAGGTGACTAAAGTAGAGTGACGTACCGTTGGTATGTTCCGCGGCATATTTACGACACGCCACTCCACTTAAGAAGCCTTAGGATGTACATTTCCTTGTTCAGTATTATATTCATTCCGATCTAGCCTCATCGGTACCAGTTTGGTTTTGCTGCTACGGTTACAAGCAGGGAGAGCTACGGCTAGAGTTGCGGTCAGCACAAGCTCGTCACGAACGAGGACTGACCAGGGCATGATTCCGGCGACACCAGATTATAGAGAGGTGTCTTTTGACCGTGTTTCCGCGCCACGAGCGTTTGGCGGATCGCCTTTATGAGGTTACTCGGATGTGCTGATCGACATTAGAGGATTGAGCTAATGATAGAGGCCAGCCAGATCTTGATGACCGTTGGTGTGTTGCTTATTCATGATGATGGAGGCACTGTTCGGCGTGCAGACGAGCGAGCCAGTTATTGCTGCGAACGACGAGGTATTGCCCCAGATGCTGGAGTTAGTGCAGAACGAGTTGTACTAAGAGATGACAGAAGGTCGCTAGTCATCGTGGATGAATGAATAGGACATGTGGATCGTTCTCCTAACCCGATGCGAGGTCATCAGATAGATGGATTCCAGCTAGAGACGACTTCACGTGGAGACGTTGGGAGTCGACAGAGACGATCGAATGTCAGAAACCTATTATTCCAAGTTTAGAGTAGTCGGAAAGACATGCAGGCAATTCTATGGTCCCTCTAGAAGAATGAAACCCTAACTCGACTTAATGACCGTGTGAAAGCCTTTGAACCTTCGGGTTTGCGGCAGTTCTACAGCGCCATTAGTGAGGTTTGGGTTTGCCCTTCTACGGCTGGACCACCGATGCTGTGGTATGTACTCGATACTATTAAACTGTGCCCAAGAGGTTGAGCTCTTGGGGGATTGTGAGGTTTTGACGACTCGATCGGATGGCTCGACTTAATTCGGATGCTAGGTGGTGAGATGCATTCTTGGGAGACTCCAGATACGAGGATAGCCGTTGGAACTCAGTCCATCCAGCCGCGACGAGACGAGTCCAAAGCAGACGACATTAGAGAAAAGTGGAATAAGAGGTTCGCACCAGATCTAGAGGAGATGACGTTCCACTCCGCCGACATCAGAGAGGCGATGCGCATGCCGAGGCATGGTACTTGGACTTACCTTCCAGAAGGAGTCGCGATGAGTATGCAGTCGTTCCAGAGCAAGATGCAGATATAGGAAAGGACAATGACTTCCGGACAGTTGGCAGAGACGAGACATGGAAGAGACCGTGAGCAGGATTCCTTCCAGGACACTGCTGCAATGATACTTGCACCCAGGATCAGATGTGTCACGTACGTTCAGAGAGCCAGAGGCCGACGCCAGTGATATGCTGTCTTACGAGTGATCGCGATGATTGACCAAGAGATGACCAGAGGAGTGCCAGAACGGAATCGTCCCCGTTAGCACACCTGACAGGGCCGATGAGCCGATGGACCGAAGGATTGGTAATTCACAGTGAAGACCTTGACCCAGGAGTGGTCATGGTTACGCACGCCAGCAGGACAGAGTTCATGATCATCGACGAGACGTCCCACTAGTGACCGCGACAGTTGCCGAGATTCTTAGAGGATGCGCTTGAGCAGTACTATTCCGCCATTATTGATTCCGATGTTTGGGTGATTTATTCGTATGATTTGATTTTGATGATTGAGGATTTACAATCTTTGCACAGTGTTGCACTTGATATCGTTTTCGTTCTTTAGTTTCACATGTTTGTGATTTTACGGTTTTAAACAGTGAGTTGGTTTTGTGCGTATGCATGCACACGATTTCGTTCCTGCACTCGGTATAGTTTATATATGCTTGCAGTGCAGTGATACGCCTTTTGTGCACTTAGATGCACTGGACTTCGATTTTGATTGAGATACTCGATATTTGTTTTGTGCACCTTGTGCACCTGATTGATTTTGCGCACGTTCGGCGCTTGATATTGGATTTCATGATTTCGTGCACGATGGATGCACCTGATTTAGATTTTCGCGCATGTTGAGCGCATGTCTTGAGATGCGATTTTGGTGCACACCAGATGCACTAAATCGAGATTTTTCGTGCATGTCAGATGCACCTGATTTTGCTGTCAGGCACACATGTTGCCTACGACAGATGTTTCGTGCATGTCAGATGCACCTGATTTTCCGTCCCTAAGTCAATTTTTCTTAAATTGTCCGCCATGGTGTGTATCCTATCTTCCAACTCTTTTGGCACCGGTGGAAATTCTGAGATCATATCGTCCTCATTCTCATTTGCGAAACACTGGGAGAGGTCGTCCATATTCTCGTACTCCCCCTCTTTTGAGAATTTTATTACGTGGCAAGTACGAGTTCGTTTCCAAGCTCGATGTTGATTTGGACTTACCCTCGCAATATAGGTTGCTTTTGGTTCATGCTTTCGTGGTGGGGTTACCCTTCAACTGTCGGTTAGAGCAAACCTGCCTTGTTGGTACTGGTCTTCGACCCAGTCTATAAAGGTGAAGCAGTCTTCAAGAGGATGTCCTGTTGCTCGATGGTAGGAGCAATAATCCGGGTGATGGATCTCATTTACTTGTTCAGGGTACCGAGGCTCCGGGAGAATCATCATTTGATGCTTCATGACAAGGTTAAATATTTTCCTCGTCTTGTCTTAAGGGAAAGAGTATTCTCGACCCATCTTCTTCATAAAAGACGGATTCCAGCTGACTTTTTCTCGATCGCGTGGCTTCTTGGATCCGTTTCGCTGTTTTTGAACGTCATTCCCGTTCTTCACCTTATTGTTGCCTCTGCGTCGGGCTTTTTCCTTCCCACGAGAGCGCACAGCGGACTGAGGGTGAAAGGCATCGTAGTCTTCTCTTTCCGTAGACTGCTGAGTGAGACGCTGCGTCCTGGCTTTCTCGTAAATGGTCATTTCGCGGCTGTGGTCATCTCGAACCTTTTGAACCGCTTCCCTTATTAGCTTTTCAATCTGTTCTACGAATGACGGGCTTTGCATTCTTACGGTAGGCTCTCGCTCTGGTTTAATATCAGCGCTATCTGGAAAAGCATTTCCCTTTTTATTGGAGTTATTTATGACATGACAGCCATGGAGTCGCTCCCGTTTCTTGGACTGAACGTATCGAAGTCCAGTTGTCTCCATCCTCCCGTTGGGCATCTTTCGTTGAGTCCCGGGAACGTCCCAAATCTTGTTGTAGAACTGGGCTTGTCGAGCGGTTTGTTTGAAGGGTATGCCTTGGCATTTTAATAGCCTGTTCAATCCCTCTGCGTAATATATGGGAATACGGATTGGTTGAACCCTGTCAAGCGCAAGTTCGGCACCATGCCAGATTTCTTTCTCCACTTTGGTCTCCGTATATCGATAGAAGAGGATCGCCTTTTCACCTCTTCGTCTAGGTGGGACGTAGAAAGTCTGCAGCTCTTGTATGCTGTATATATCAAGCGCGTCGAGTTCTTTGTAATGCCGCGGCGGAACCATAGTGATCTGCAAACTTTAGTCAGCTCCAGTAATAGTTTGTACTGACGGGCGAGTGGAAAATACGGCGTTGACCTCGTCCTCATATTCACTGCCAAAGACCAAAACATGATTAAATGATCCGGGCATGTTGTACTGGGGTTGCCCCGAGTAGACTATTTCCTCATCTTTCTCGGTGTCACTCCCAAAGACCAGGATGGTAGCGACGGCTTTTTGTTTATTTTCCGGCTTATGATATCTTTCCGTGTCTTCGAAGTCTGGTAGGAAGTACTTTGCATCATTATATTTTCGGATTTCATTCACGGAGAATGGATTTAGCTCCCCCGTGATGGTGTACTCAAGGCCATCTTTGAAATACTTCATACACTGGTGTTGTGTAGAAGGGATGACGTTGTACTCGTGTAACCAAGGCCGGCTGATCAGGACGTTGCAGCAAGTCTTGGCGTCAATGACATGAAATTTGATGTCGGTAACCAGCATCCCAATCACGGACCCAAGCGTCCGTGATGACTGTGAGTCGAACTCGGAGATGGTAATTTTGTCCCAAGCCAGGTGCTGAACGTTCATGCAAATCTCCTTTAGTACCTTCATGTGGAGAAGGTTGACGAAGGACCCGTTGTCGACTAGAATCTTCCCTATCTTAATATCGTGGTAGTACCCGGTGACATATAAAGGACGGTTGTGCTTGCACGTTTCGAGGAGGAGATCTTCATCGCCGAATGTAATGTCAGCTGTATGAACCTCTGCCAGCACGTCCTTCATCTTTTTCTCTGCAAGGGAAGTTTGGAACTGATCGGGCTCTTGTAATACCCTGATAAGAGAATCTCTTGCTTCTTTAGACAGGAGGAGAGCGTCCAGTATGCTCAGTTATGAAGGTATCTTCCACAGATGTGCCAGGACATTGTAATCCACCTTGTTTTTCTTAGGCAGATCCTTGGCTACGAGCTCTTTGATGACTCTATCATCGAGGGCAATTTCCTCAGGGACTTTTTCCTTCCCCTTGTCTCTTTTGTTCGAACCTTTGTTTGTAGGCCCGAGATTCTTTTCAGGCAACGTACGGTTACGCAGCTGAATGTTCTCGCAGTTATTCTCCTCTTCTTCTTTTCCAGAGGTGGATTCTTTGAAGAGAGGGCCGGGGGTTATTTCTTCATCAGAATCACTGCTGAATGTAAGAACTTGAGATTTTCCTTTTGTCGAACTGGTATCAACCATATGACAGTTGCCAGCCGTTCCTCCACACTCATCTGTCGCGCTTTTTTGTTGTCGACGAGCTTTGCGCTTTATTCGCTTGAAGTGTTGTCGGTGAGCAACGTATCCTTGCCACAACTTTTGCACTCTTCGGTACGGTGTGTGACCCACCAATGGTATAAACAGTAGTTTGGATGTATATCCGTTTTATCAAGGCATATGATCCCAGGAGCGTTTTCCCCGAGAGGGGGCAGCTTCATTCCCATTGACAGGGCTTTGGCGAACCACTTCTCTACTTTGATCCTGCTCTTGTTTGCAGCAGGTGTGCTTTGGCTTGGTTGGAGTGCTTTGTGACTCTTCCTCGCTGCGCCTTCTTCATCCTGACGCCGATGCTTGGCCTTTTCGTACATGGTCGTTTCACATTCTCGGTCAGCTCTGCTCTTTTGGAAAGCTTCGTTTAGCAGCCTATCAATTGGGTCTTTTGGTGGCTCCGGGGATTTTGGAACTGATCCTTCCCTCCATTCCTCAGCATCACTTTCCGATGCCGAGTGAGTTTCTTCGCCATTTAACGAAGAATGAGAAACTATGTGGTAACTTGCTATATAATCTTCGGTTTCTCCCGACGAGCCATTTCTCTCATCGTTACTATCTCCGTTCTCAAGTATATAGTTGAGAAACTCTTCGAGGGTGACTGGTGTCCGCGTCTTCTGATTGTACTCCTCCAGCGTGTCGATGTACTTTTGCAGGTCCGTGGGCTTGTCGTCAGGCTGCACGGGCTTCTTGGTCTTCTTCTTTCCCTTCTAAGACTTTGAAGACTTGACCTGGGTGTTTTGCCCGTCGTTAGCAGTTTTCGGTGTGGAACGCGGTCTAAGCATCCCTTCAACAATCTCGGGCTCCAGCGGGCCTTTCCATCTGATTGCCGGACATGGTTGAAAATCCTTCATCATTCTTTTGGTTTTAGCTGAAAGGACGACTTCCCACGGAGCTTCTTCCACAAATGAGCTTGATGCCTCCCGCGTATCTACCTTTTTAGGACGTGCTTCTGTGGCGGGTTCACCATCTAGTTCTCGGACAGCGTGAATTTCCCTTGGCGGTACTGGTCCTCGACCCAATTCTTGAAGATGTAGCAATCCTCACTGGGGTGGCTCACCATTTGGTGATAGGAGTAGTAGTTGGGATTGTTGACGTCACCGGGCTGCGGTGGACGTTTTGGGTCCGGCAGAGTGATGAGTTTGTTGCGTACTGCTAGTTCGAACAATCTTCTCGTTTTATCACGGGGGAACGAGTAAGCACGTCCTAGCTTCTCTTCGAAGGATTGGCGCGGGCGAGCGTTGCTTTGGCGAGCAACCGGTTTCTGGTCGCTCGGCTGTTGTTGAGTGTTGGCAACAAAGGCCGCTTTCTTTTTGCCCTTTACATTCCGAGGGTCTGTTTTTGAAGAGGACGGCCCATGGCCCATCCGGTCCATTTGCACCAGCTTGTCGATTAAAGCCTGGAAGGTGGTCGGCTTGAATAACATCATAAACTGGGATACATTGTAAGCCCGCGGGGGCGCCCCGGCCGTCGATCCGACGCCGGAAACGCGGAAAACAAAAATTTGCGGACTTTGCAAAACGGCACCGCCGCGGACTTTTCACCCGGATCGGGCCATTAACCTAGCTAGCTAGCAAAAAGAAAAGAGTAGAGATGCCATACCAAACGATCCGTGTCCTTCGGTCTTCGTCTCCGCTCCGATCTCCTGCGGAATCTCCGTCACTTCCTCGCTCGTCGGAAAGGGGCACCACGTAGCCGGAATCTTTTACGGGCTCCCGCCTCTTGACCGAGGCAACTCGGGCGCGAAGTTGGCTAGCCGACGCGTCCAAGACTTGCTATAGAATAGTGTAGAATGCTATGTCTCCTTGGGGTTTCATGAAGTTGCCATGGATGGATGAAAAAGAATGAACTTTTAACCCTTTTTGTGATGTGAGGAATTTCTAGCATGAATCAATGAGATGAAAACATTTCCTCATCTAAAATGAAACCCTCATTCTCCCTCTCTCTCTAGTGGCCGGCCCCTCACAAAAAAATTAAGATTGGAGAGAGAAAAATAGAATAGCATAACAATATGTGTAGATAAGATCAATTTATCTCACATCCAAATCCAATCAAAAACAAATCAACCCCTTTTCTCATTAATGCATAAGAAGAGAAAGAAAAGGAATCTCATGATGATGGTCAAATCATAATCCACACTCATGCAAAGAAACCCCTCACAAAAATGTTAATTGCAAACTTGCAATTAACACCCTCCAACGAAAAGTCCGACCGGGAAGGAAAAAGAGAAAACCGGCCGGAACGGAATGCAAACTGGCAACTTCATAAAACCGATCCCGTAATAAATTACAGGAAAACCCTGCTACTGCAAATACATGCCCGCATTTGTATTCCCACTGAACACAAATGCAAAAAGACAAAACTACACTATCAAATACTAGAATCCGGCTTAAGCCAAAGCCGGCTAGTAAAAACTGTCCGATAGCGATCCGTGCAATACCGCACGTATCCGATCGAACCCTGCCATATCTCCATACGGCCTCTACAGCGTTTCGCCCGAAACTTGAGTAACTGTCTGTGTGGTGGACTCTAAAGACTCGTCAATACTGTGGCTGTGGATTTAACCACTAGCACGTCAGAGGTATAAGCCAATACGTGACGGGCCACCAGGTATTGACCAAAAGGGACGTCGATGAGTGAACTCATCCTGACACCCTACTGAGCCTGTCAGTGACAATATCCGTACAGTCCGGTCCGTTCGTCTATGAGCATCGCATGGCGGGCCTAGGGGTTTGGTAAAAGTCAGACCCCCAAAAGCGGTACAAGTCGTGTCGGAGTGTAGCCCAGAACACCCTGAGATACTACTGGAATACCTACCAGCAAATCTCCTGCCTTGGCCAAGGACTTTTCATGTTCTGGCTCTCCTAGACACAGCACGACCTCACCCCCAATACCGGGAGAGACGAACCCCTGCAGATCCGCTCACTGCCTCCATGTGGCTCGGGACTGTACCCAACTAAAACCTGTTTGCACGACTCCTTTGAGCCGTGGTAGGGTAGTAATCAAAGTACAGTGGGAACTCACACGAGACAAATGACGATCCCAGGTCGATGAACTAACCTGTACACATGTCACCTGGGAACTGCTATCTGACGTCTGGTATATCCCAACTAGCAGGTTCCCGGCGAGTCCTGTCCGGTGTACTCATAACCCAATGAGCACCTGTATACATCTTAGGTGAACCAACTGACACCAGTGGCTTGTGAGACCGGCCACCGCCCCTCGTCGGGGTCTCGACTGTATACACTAGTCTACTCCGGAGTATCGATGCCCTGTCTCGAAACTCCCACGACTAGGGACCTTTTAAGGATGTGCTTGTAGACCCCAGCTCCCACTTATATGATCGCCCTCATACTGCTGGAAGTCAAGCAAGAATCCTAGGGGCTTTATCAACGTGTAATAGCGACTCGTAAGGTCACCTAAAGCAGTACACGATGATAAAGATAAACCAGATAGCATACTATCATCTCGAGTAAGACTGTCCTACCGGGATAGGTCCTCCCCTCAATCATTGCAATCACGTGCCTGTGACCCAATAATTGACTCTGAGGGCACTATCTCCAACAATCTCCCACTTGCACTCAAGGCTAATTATTGCGATGTCGCATACTCACAGCCCGTGTGATACCGAACACCCAACTCCTCTAATAGTCAGTCTCACAAAGCTCGTTTGCGAAACTATTGCGTTCGAGGAATAGCCTCAGTGAGTGGATCCGCCTTGATGTTTCTTTCTATGTCTCTCTAAATCTCAAGTTCGCGGAGAAAGCCATCTCCCGAAATGAGCAATACCTGTCCTAGAATGTCTGGATGTCTGATGGGACCTAGCTCATAAATGAACTCCAAATCCAAACTTCTTAGACTGTATCGTCAACTGAACTTAATCAGTATCCTGCGCCATGCCTTCCCTCAGTATCCACTTGGATCATCTGTCCAAAATACTGCCCCTCGTCAGAGGGAAAACTATAACTCTGACAGCCACTCTGCCATCCATGTCACCTTGGAAGCCTGGAATGATAACTGTCTACCGAAGAAGACTGCCGTTATCATATCCCTAGAACATCCACTTATGTTCTAAAACTGCTTCCGACTGTTTCTCCAGGATTGGATTAATATCAACTTATTGCACCTACTGCAAGAACAACATCTGGTGTGGTACTTGACATCTCATGATTGACTCAGTTGCCTAAGCAAGTGATCTGCCAATCATGCACATTCCTCTCCCCTTTAGTCTGTAAGACACCTTTAGAGAGGGTGACTCCATTACCTGCAGGTACACTACCGTGCCAGGAGTCGTCCATTCTAAATACTCATAGAATGCTGTCATAGTACCCAGATTGGGAAACCACCCAAATCTAGATCTAAAACTATAGATCCAGTAACCAGAATGTCTGATATAATATCCAAGTCCTATGTGGAGAAACTACTGTGTGACGACCAAAGTATAACCGATCGTAGTATAGGAATATCACTTCCTACTCTGTGTATGTCATCAAATACCAGGACATCACACCCTACTACCTTTTTAACAGATCCATCCCTTATTCTGATGAAGTCAAACCTCTGACTGTCACATCAGAAATAGATGATCTATCTCCGCAATATCTGCTATAGTCTATAAATAGACATAAGCCTGATGTCCACCAATGCTTCCGCTGCTCCCACTGACTACGACAACCCTCTGGCAGAGTCATATAGACGTGCACTTCTAAAGCCAGTTTAGAACGACGCTATACTCATCCTCCCGCCGGGTCTCGCAGCCTGGAACAACAGCAATGGCAAGTCTGGGTAAACAAGAACCTCCCTGCCACCGTCCTTGAGCATACCGAAGTACCTCTCGGGTGCCTGAGGTTACCCACCTTATCTGCGGAGTGGCCAATGGAATGTCAAACCAGATTGAATCTTTAGGTTCTCATCAAACCTTCAGTAATCGTTTGTGGTTCTGGAATCACTTCCAGTTCTACCATACTCCCACTACTGTTTTCTGAAAAAATCCATTTTTGATAAAACTGTGGCGAGTCAAGAACAATATCACTATTGATCTTCCAGATGGTAGAAAATCAACCCTCGTCATAGCCCGGGTCAACCCACAAACAGCCACTACTGAAACGTGCCTTGAGTTGTCCAGAGTCTGGTTTTAAGCATAAGCCAGACAACTCCCCGTATCTTAACCATGTCAAGATATGAACTGTTCTATATCCAAGAAACAGAGGCACTGATTTAATTGAACCAGATTCAAATCATGCAGCTGTCTCCAGTGCATGTCAAGTAAATGGAAGGAGGCTGATCAGCGTTACTCAACTTAGGAACACTTCCAATTATGAGTAACCTGAAAGAGAAGTTAGTTCTCTTAACCATTACTATCAACTGAATACCATTCACAAGTATCTACATCTTCGATCACCTTGAAGAATCTCGATACTTGCGATACCTGGTTCTCTACTGTATTCTTATACCTATAACTCCTCTAAACTTAGACCCTGTGTTTCTACGAAACACATGTCTAAGAACTAGAGAAGTTAAAAGTAAACAGAATATAGTACGAGGACCAACCCCTCTGTCCTAATGGACACTGGACAATATACAATACTCTGTATAAGTCCCCTGAGTCCGGTGACTCATTCACTGTGTGTCGTAGGTTGAAAACTGTACTTTTGGTTAAGAAGAATTACACCGCTGTTCAATGCTCCTTACCTAACCATCCACTGGTATAGGTAAATGTCATAGACATAATTTCAAAAAGATATGTCTCACTCTATAAAAATAGACATACAGATATATCAATTTGAAATTGGTGCACAGCAACGGATATTCAAAACCAAATATTTGCCGACCGGCAAACAACCCAGGTGACTTCCTCAAATATCATCGATTACAATGAATCCCGATATAATGAGGATGGTCACCTAATTCCCAATAACTTACTCCCACTCATCGTCTGTAAAACCATACAGATGTGAGAATCCAACCTGGTAAATACATACCCTGGAGTAAGCGTCTAATCGGGAAATCAGTTTTCTTTTAACAGTACACAGTGGAACTGAAACATTGAGATGTTTCGATGGGGTATCCTGGTATTCCTAGTAATGCCTCTTCCATTATCCAGATTCACAACTATAACTGTATAATTCTTTGCCACCTCTCCAAATCCCTTTACATGTCTTTAGTCATTACCTTCTGTACACCCCTTCAGGCCAAATGGTTTTCTTCCTTCCCTACCGTTCGGCACCAGCCTATGGTTTGGAAGAAGACTATCCAATAAGCATAATGGGTGTACTGTCCTAGTCCTAGGAGCACTCGCAATGCGAGAGAAGGTGAGGATAAAAGACAACCGAATGTGCTTAATTCATAGGTGATTTAGGATTGACAAAGAAGTACATGGTTTGGTCGTGAATAGCAGTCGCAATTTACTTTGCCCTCTTACTAATCCCTTGCTTTGTCTGAACTTAATACCTTCTGTACACCGTTTAGGCTAATTGGCTTTCTTCATTCCCTACCGGTCGGCACCAGCCTAAGGTTTGGAAGAAGACTATCCAATTTGCATAATAGGTGTACTACTCCTAAACCAAGGAGTACTCGCAACCTGAGAGAAGGTGAAAAGAAAAGACAACTGAATGTACTTTATTCCTTTTTCTCCAGAACCAGAAACCATCCTCGAAGTCCTTCGAGTTCGTATATAACCATACGATGGTTTTGTCCAATGGAAGTGGACGTTCGTAGTAATACGGGGTGTCCCGGAGAAAAGGGTAAAAGTAGGAGTGGCAATGAGGTTCGCAACTCTGACAATCCAAAAACCAGTGTTAAGGAGGTTCGGTCAACTTGGTCACTGAGTCATAGTCTAGGGTCGGGTCAATGGTCGCTGCCAGAGAGAGAGAGAAAAGAAACACTCAGCGTGCACTCTAACCTAGATCAGAATGGTTACCAATTTATCTAATCTGGAAACCTCCCACTGTAACGTCAAATTCTTCCCCAAACCTGAAAGAAGAATTAGCCGGGATAACCCGAGGAGTAAACCAACTCATCAGTGGGAATCGGGATCCAACTCTCATCGCATGATAACGTGACGGAATCCGCTCACGTTATCACACTCCAGAAGGTATGCGCATATCTGGCAAGTTTCAGTACTTTTGAAACTCCCGATGTGGATTTTTACCCCATGCTCTTATGACCTTGACTTTGGCCAACATATCATAAGTCACATGTCAAGTTCTACCCGTCATTTTCCTGGTTAATTTGAACCCACCCGTACATACCCTTGACTTTGGCCAAAATGGTAGTACGACTGTCCCAAACCAACGCATCTATCTATGCTGTATATGAATACCCAACAGCTACCAAACACTGTGCCTTGACTTTGGCCAACATA
Organism: Agapanthus africanus; assembly: GCA_030015575.1. Classification (NCBI taxonomy): domain Eukaryota; kingdom Viridiplantae; phylum Streptophyta; class Magnoliopsida; order Asparagales; family Amaryllidaceae; genus Agapanthus; species Agapanthus africanus. The sequence goes on along the minus strand of CM057346.1, from coordinate 574,052,621 downwards.
CACAGCTTGAATACTATTGACCATCCATATGAAACGACGGAGGGCTACGAATGGTTTCTGGCGAAAACCTTTAACGTAATGAACTTGATATTGTTGAAGGAATTGATAGCTTTATAAAAATATAGTGACGACAACCTTTGCTAAAGAGGTCACTCCCGGTGAAGGGATCTCGGCTCTTTCCCCGTAGAATGAGGTGCAGGATATTCCAACTGAATACCACGATGCAAAGCAAAAGTAAACGGCTATAGTGAAGTTACTGCCCTGACGCAAACTTTTGTCCAAGGGGTCACTCCCGGTGAAGGGATCTCGGCCCTTGCCTCGTCGACTGAGGAGCAGGATATTCCAACTGAATACCACGATGCAAAACAAAAGAGAACGTCCTTGCAATAACAGCTTTTTGAAAAAGTGTTCCAACAACATCAGATTAGGTTTGTTTATCTTGCATTGATCCGAATCAATGCAGTCCCATCAATTGATCACACCACAAAGAACGAAAATATACTGATGTACGTATATGCCATCCGCATTCGCCACTGGGTCCCGTCATCACCCGTTAGGTTAGCTAACTAACGACAGAGCGGGGACTGGACTAGCGCGGATGAAAAACATATACAACATCTATAAATATATATATAATATATAATTTTCGCTCATGGCGTGATAAAATACAACACAGAAAAGTATAGCAACACAGATCAATACAGATATCTGGGATCCCCGGGTTTCACAGAGCCGCTACTGAAACCCGACGTTCCCCTGGTCGTGTGGATAGCCTGTGCAGTGAAAATCCTAGACCCCTACGGGCGCGGCAAGTCACCCGTCAAAACCTGAAGCGAGGCAGCCCCCTTCAGCTACGTGAATGGACCACCCAGCACTTCACGGAATCCGGTAACTTGGGCACCCCTCCTGGGTCAACCCTATACCCCCTACGAGTGCGGCGAATAGCCCGTCAATCCTAGAGTGAAGCCCCCTCCGTCTCAATGCTATGAGATGCGGGCTTGTTGCCCTCCAGAATCCGGCTATCCGTGCACCCCTCCGCGGGGTAATCCTAGTACAGAAAGTAAAATATACATACAACGGGTACATCGACCGCAACCAGGTCGTGCCCCAAAATAATAATACAAACTGGCAGTGACGGCAGTCCACATGTCGGACGCTCGCCCCGCAATATCAAATGTACATAATACAACAGAACTGTACTACCACTGCAACCAGGCTATCCCCCACGACCGATCCGCAACAACACAGTACAATCACAGAACATCAACGTGAAAGTCACGTTCGCAAATCCGTCTAACCGGGCTATAGCAGTTAGACGGGATTTACCGATCAAATGACATTCACGGTCGCAGATATAATGTAAAAACTGTGAACTAGCATATTTAAAATATCCGATCGAACAAATTTATCAAAGTGGGCCCCAAATACTACTGTAGCACTTACAGAAAAACTGGGCCCAAAGAAAATATCCCAAAAGCCCTATTTCCAACTCACAAGCTTACTGGGAAAATATGGTGCCACAATTCCCCTTTTCCGCCGCGCTTCCGCGGTCGAAGTAAGGAATGAGTGGATCGTATTTTCCCAGAATTCTTATAATTGGTTGTACATGTCTCTGCAATCACCAGAAAAATTTTAGGAGCTCAAAAAATTTTAACAGAGAACACATGTGCACAAAATACGGTTTTTGGGGATTTTGTTCGATCGAGTTCTAAACGCGCTAGAGCAAGCTAGGGTAGGTTAACGGCGTGGCTCTGATACCATTGTAAGCCCGCGGGGGCGCCCCGGCCGTCGATCCGACGCCGGAAACGCGGAAAACAAAAATTTGCGGACTTTGCAAAACGGCACCGCCGCGGACTTTTCACCCGGATCGGGCCATTAACCTAGCTAGCTAGCAAAAAGAAAAGAGTAGAGATGCCATACCAAACGATCCGTGTCCTTCGGTCTTCGTCTCCGCTCCGATCTCCTGCGGAATCTCCGTCACTTCCTCGCTCGTCGGAAAGGGGCACCACGTAGCCGGAATCTTTTACGGGCTCCCGCCTCTTGACCGAGGCAACTCGGGCGCGAAGTTGGCTAGCCGACGCGTCCAAGACTTGCTATAGAATAGTGTAGAATGCTATGTCTCCTTGGGGTTTCATGAAGTTGCCATGGATGGATGAAAAAGAATGAACTTTTAACCCTTTTTGTGATGTGAGGAATTTCTAGCATGAATCAATGAGATGAAAACATTTCCTCATCTAAAATGAAACCCTCATTCTCCCTCTCTCTCTAGTGGCCGGCCCCTCACAAAAAAATTAAGATTGGAGAGAGAAAAATAGAATAGCATAACAATATGTGTAGATAAGATCAATTTATCTCACATCCAAATCCAATCAAAAACAAATCAACCCCTTTTCTCATTAATGCATAAGAAGAGAAAGAAAAGGAATCTCATGATGATGGTCAAATCATAATCCACACTCATGCAAAGAAACCCCTCACAAAAATGTTAATTGCAAACTTGCAATTAACACCCTCCAACGAAAAGTCCGACCGGGAAGGAAAAAGAGAAAACCGGCCGGAACGGAATGCAAACTGGCAACTTCATAAAACCGATCCCGTAATAAATTACAGGAAAACCCTGCTACTGCAAATACATGCCCGCATTTGTATTCCCACTGAACACAAATGCAAAAAGACAAAACTACACTATCAAATACTAGAATCCGGCTTAAGCCAAAGCCGGCTAGTAAAAACTGTCCGATAGCGATCCGTGCAATACCGCACGTATCCGATCGAACCCTGCCATATCTCCATACGGCCTCTACAGCGTTTCGCCCGAAACTTGAGTAACTGTCTGTGTGGTGGACTCTAAAGACTCGTCAATACTGTGGCTGTGGATTTAACCACTAGCACGTCAGAGGTATAAGCCAATACGTGACGGGCCACCAGGTATTGACCAAAAGGGACGTCGATGAGCGAACTCATCCTGACACCCTACTGAGCCTGTCAGTGACAATATCCGTACAGTCCGGTCCGTTCGTCTATGAGCATCGCATGGCGGGCCTAGGGGTTTGGTAAAAGTCAGACCCCCAAAAGCGGTACAAGTCGTGTCGGAGTGTAGCCCAGAACACCCTGAGATACTACTGGAATACCTACCAGCAAATCTCCTGCCTTGGCCAAGGACTTTTCATGTTCTGGCTCTCCTAGACACAGCACGACCTCACCCCCAATACCGGGAGAGACGAACCCCTGCAGATCCGCTCACTGCCTCCATGTGGCTCGGGACTGTACCCAACTAAAACCTGTTTGCACGACTCCTTTGAGCCGTGGTAGGGTAGTAATCAAAGTACAGTGGGAACTCACACGAGACAAATGACGATCCCAGGTCGATGAACTAACCTGTACACATGTCACCTGGGAACTGCTATCTGACGTCTGGTATATCCCAACTAGCAGGTTCCCGGCGAGTCCTGTCCGGTGTACTCATAACCCAATGAGCACCTGTATACATCTTAGGTGAACCAACTGACACCAGTGGCTTGTGAGACCGGCCACCGCCCCTCGTCGGGGTCTCGACTGTATACACTAGTCTACTCCGGAGTATCGATGCCCTGTCTCGAAACTCCCACGACTAGGGACCTTTTAAGGATGTGCTTGTAGACCCCAGCTCCCACTTATATGATCGCCCTCATACTGCTGGAAGTCAAGCAAGAATCCTAGGGGCTTTATCAACGTGTAATAGCGACTCGTAAGGTCACCTAAAGCAGTACACGATGATAAAGATAAACCAGATAGCATACTATCATCTCGAGTAAGACTGTCCTACCGGGATAGGTCCTCCCCTCAATCATTGCAATCACGTGCCTGTGACCCAATAATTGACTCTGAGGGCACTATCTCCAACAATAGTCACCTGCGAATCGAGAGTCCCTACGAACATGCCCACGGCCGGAGCTTCTTCGATGCGTTATTCACATTTCGACCATAGGTTCCACCATCGAATTGCGTATTGAACCCAGGTCTCTCCTGGCTTCACCCTGGCATTGATTAATGCCGTGATCAGGGTGCGCTCGCTCGCGCTGGCGAACCGCTGTGTGAATAGCAGCTCCATTTCTGTGAACGTTTTGACGTAGTCATTTGGGAGCTCCGAGTACCATTCAAACGCCGTCTCCGACAAGCTGCCAACAAATTGGTGAAGCAGCAATTTGTCGTCGCCTCTAGTATTGCCACACAAAGCTCTGAACTGAGCGACGTGCTGATTCGGGTTGCCTGTCCTCTTATACACGTGGAACTTGGGGATCGTATATCCTGGAGGGTACTTGATTTGATCGTACCAGCCTGGGTAAGGTCGCCCAGTCTTGACGACTTGGCCAGCCATTTCGTTGGCTTGATGAGCTCGTATTTGCTGAGTTATATAGTCATCGAGGGCAGCCTTGGAGACCGTTTCCTCCATGTAATCCCCAGTTCTTTTGTACACCAATATCCGTACTTATATAAAGTGTTGCTTACAAAATTTGTTTATTTATATTTATAATTATTTTATTTATTTTAAAACCCTAACCATATTTTTATTCCCTTTTATATTTTCTCCATTTCCCAGCCCAGCCCACCATTCCTTCCCCACACTCCTTTTAATTCTTTTTCCCCAGCCCAAGCCCAGGCCCCTCCTTAAAACCCCAAACCCATTTCTTTTCTCCCCCGAGCCTGGCCCAACTCCCCCACACCCGACCCACTTTTCCCCCTTCTTCCTCCCTCGTATCCCCTTTTCCGCTCTTTTCCCGCCTCTCTCCCTTCGCAACGGCCACTTCCCCACGACCCGACCCCATTCACCCGCTCCCCCCACGACCTCGTCCTTGTCCTAACTCCCTCGCGTCGAGCTCCCCCTCTTCGCCCAACAAACCCCCACGACTCGCTCCTTCCTCGCCAACAACCCCACACCAACAAACCCCCTGATCTCATCGCCCGCGCCCTCCCTCTCTCTGCACTCCCTCTCTTCATCACTCTCGTCCACTCTCTCTCTCTCTCGTCGACCTCACCCTTATCCACGCCCCCTCGCAATCGCCACTTTGCACCACCGGATCCTCCATCGTCTGCCACTTCCTCTCCTCGGGAACCCATCGCCGGGAGCATCTTCTACCTTCTTGAACCCATCTCCACAACCACCACCATCATCATCCCCACTCACCCCTTCTCCTGCACACCCGAGCCCCAATCGCCCCTTCGGTGGCGACCCCTCACCGTCGCCCTAGTACCATCGAGCCTCAACCCCTGACCACCTCAACACCCGAGCACCTTTGCCTGCACATCGCCGTCACCAGGCCACCACCTTCGCCGAGCAACTGCCTCGACGCCTGTTGCTCCACTCATCGAGCCCTACTGCACACCTACATCATCGGCCGACCCCTGAGACAACTCCGACGAGCTCCATCTCTTCGCTACTCCATCGTTCTCCTCTGCCACCTACACCCACAATTCCCGCTGCCAACACCATCATCTCCACTGCACAGACGAGCCAAGCTTCAAGCCAAACCGAGCCCAGCATTTTATCGAGCAGTCGAGCTCGTCACTATTGTCGCGGCTGCCTGTGTTGTTGTTGCCTGTGTCGTCATTGCAGTCACCGTCATCTCGCCAACCTCAGCCACCCCGGTTGCCTCGCCATCGAGAGCCGACACCAACGACCACCACCACCCTCGCCGTCAAGACCCAGCAACCAAGCCGCCGCTGCCGAAGAGCTCGAGCTCGAGCCAAGTCGGGTTGCCGTGCCGTGCGCGAGTCGCGATCGCGCCATTGCCGCTGCCGTACCATCGTTGATACGTCATCAGGCAAGTTTAATACTTCATGTTAATTATACCTATTCAATTCGATTGCACTTCAATAGCATATATACATTTCGATTGCGAATCAAGTAACACAAGTGTTCGATGCAAAACACAAACTGAAAACCCCCTTTAGATTGACGGAAACTAATCACGACTGATGGCCCGAGTGATAGCGAATGTTGTGTTATGATTTGGCTTGAAAATATGGTTTTTAACAATGTGATATGTCCTTCCCTTTTTGACCCGTTAAAACTGAACTTTTCCTGTACCTGAACCTTGTAAAATCACAATTAATCGACTACAAAACAGAATGTTGCATTCGAGGGCTCATATCGAAGGCGACTCGACTTCCTAGAACATCATAAGAGTTTTAATCTATTTCTATGCTAAAAAGGTGACGGAAAATGGTTCGGAGTACGGCTCTGGACTGTAGTCCAGAGCAGCTCGGGCTGTCGATTCTCGTTTGTAATACTTGCACTCTACTGTATGAAAATGTTATGACGCAGAACCCTATACCATAGCGAAGATAAATCTGTTAGCTAACCATTGAGAGTGATTTCATTCGTTTTCACTGTCGTTTACTATTTAAATTATATTTCAAATCAACAGAACATATAGCTGTCCCAAACAGGGACAGAACGTATACCCCTTTATTGTACAATGCATAACTTCTAGTACGCCATGGATATTACTGATCCGCCAATTGAGTTGGAAACCTAACTGATAAACCTAGATTTTGTTCAGATGTAGCGTCACCTAATTACGATCCCAACTGGAATTAAAATGTGTTACGAAACGGACTTCCTGTTCAGAAATTGGATTTCCATTGAATGGCCAACCAAGGCTTAGGTGAACCCGTCGATCAGGCCATTCACTGTATTGCAGAGAATGCTCTTACTATTCTAAAGAGGCGAGGTGAACAACTTGAACTCATTAATCCGTTCCGCTCGACCTTCGCTACACTGGTTGAACTCCGAGATTTCACTCTTTACCCAATGAATACTTAAAATGAAATGACCATAACTAGCAAACCTGAAACCCGATTGACGCGAAACCAATTTTGATGAACGGATAATTAAACATACTGCTTACCCTTTTTCATCGTTCTGCTCAATTCTGCATGTATGAATTATAGTAAATTATGCAAGTGGTAGGACACTGACTGATGATATTCTATTCTTATCGTAATTATTGTATTCTCATCATATCATATAGATGTCATTGCATGGGTAACCTAATGATCGTGTACATTACCCAGTGTTAGATATTAGTGTTTTGATTGTGGCAAGTACGTTAGTGTTAAAGCGTGAATGAATAAGCGAAGTGACACGTACTTGTACACAATCAGCAGACCCTATTGATTTATTGCATTGTCGACGTCTATGGGACATATATAACTGTAACTATAACTGGAATGGGACGGTTATGGAGCACTTATATTAGTGTCATAGGTAAGGCACCAAATATTGTCCATTTATCTTGGGTATCAGTCGAGACATGCTTGATGGAGATCCTGTCTCCAGTTCTCGCATAGACTTGTCATGGACCGATTAGTATTTGAGTTTATGGTTGGTATTTGATGTAGACCACGGGGTGTGGGGTAGTTTGAGAGTGAGTTCAACGAAATCTCGGGAGTCCCATTGCCGGCATATAGAGCGATTCTGGGAGTCATATGGGTGATATTACTGATTATTAGCGAGCGTTTCGGGCCCGTGTTCCCTTGCCCCTGGGGCCTACCCTTGGGTGGGGGATACTCCTGCGTAGTTGACTCTCACACTTGGACTGACGATAGGTTTAGAGACATGGACAGTGAGACTTAGAGACTGATAGGTTTAGCGACATGCATTGATTACTGACTCGATACACCTGCCTTACCGTTTACCTGTACTGGCTCCTTCATGTTCATATCATTACTTTATGCGTGTTGGTTCATATTTATCATTATTACACATGTTATATATGTATTTCTATTTATTGCTATTGTGTCGCTCTGACGACCTGAGTATGCATGCTCAGAGTAAGGAGTGGATTTAGCTTGGATTCGGACCTGGCGTACCTCGAAGATATTGTGGACATCTAGATCAGCGACTCGGCACTATCCTTCATTGATCTCCATCTGGTCAGTTTTTGTATTTGTTTTAATTTAGTGACTGCATTTCTCATTACCTGTGCATTGATTACTGATTACCACGTAAAGCTAGAAGCCGAAGTGTGACTACAGTAGGATGTTTCCTTGACCGTAGGAGCATGGCTGGACTTGTCAACCCCTCGTATTCTGTATGTTGGGAAGCGAGGCGTGACACTGGCTATCGATAAAACCGGAAGAGGGTTTGATGTTTCCTCACTGTCGTCCTCGATAATTATTAGCGGATCTTCAGCTGGAGGTTCGGGCTGGATCATCATTCCCACCATGTCTTGAAACAGGAGCGCCATCTGTTTTATATTAGCCACTTGTTTCGCGGCCTCCTTATCTTTTCTCTCCAGCACCCTTCATAAGAACTGTCACGCCCCGCTTCCCAGAGTACGCTAAGGTAGGCACGTGACATAGCCAACCATGCTACCTATGGATAAGAATTATCCTTCCACAGTCACATTACGGCTGTAGAGATATCAAGAACAATAATAAACTATCTAACACATATCCATAAGCCAAAATAAAATGAGTCAAGAATAAAATAATGCGAAAGCAAAAGATCCAATACAAGAATAAATGGAATGTATGTCCCATAATGCGGGCTCACATCAGGAATGGAAATACTGGAAATAAAGAACTAACTACTAACGAGTCCTCACTGCTCAGCCTGCTGACTGAAGTACTCCTGCTCGGACTGCAGCAAAGGTACGGAATCTGGGCCATGCAAAACCCAGACGTCAGCGCGTCATAACATCAAGCAATAATATATAAACAGGGTAGCAAGACATGCAAGTATAAACATAAATGGTAAAGCAGGTGTAACAGCAATATAAATCAGGGCAGTGAAAGGTAGTGTGCAGTGAGTAATCTAAACTGGTCTATTGAGTTAACTACTCTCAAGTCTTTGAAATCAATTTGATGAATCATCGATGTAACTCAATAGTATCCCGTGCGTGCCCGGGATCACGGTCTATGACTCTCGGGCTGAACCCGAGACGTGCCGCAAGCCAGTAAAGGGTGGTAGGTAATGACGAGTGATGTCCATAGCATCACTCCGGGGCTAGCCTAGCCCGTAAGACTAATCAGAACAGGTATAGAACTGTCGAGTTACAAGTCAGGTTTCATCATTGATTTCCCCATACCCCCAAGTCATATGTATTCAAGTCAGGTATTAAGTAATCTAGAGCTAATGCCAACACAGGATCAGGCAGGTACAGGTTTGTCTGGATAGACAACAGGAACTGTCCGTAAGGACAACAGGTCAGGTTTGTTAGCATTAGACACGAGATCAAGTAACAGGTAACGCCATGGTGCATCAGGTCAAGTCAGGTAGTATATAGCTATCATGTCATGTCGAGAGGTGCACGGTACCATGTTGGCATTACTGGGTTGTAGAGGGGTGAGCTAGCGGCGGCAGCGAGACCAACGGCGCTGAGGGGCGCCGGTGAAGGGGTTTTGAAGAGCTAGGGTTTGGTTAGGGTTTGGGCTCGGTTTTGAAGTTTGTTGGGGTCTTAGGTGCAGGGGGAGAGCGGAGGAGAGGGAAGAGATGGCACGGGCGATGAGGGGTTATGGGTAGAAGGAGGCGAGCTCAGGGTTTTAAAACAGAAGAAGAGGGAGATAGAAAGAAGGGAGGTGACGAGAGCAGAAGGCAGTGACCCGACTCGAGAAGAGAACAGTAATCGCGAGAAGAGAGAGAGAGGTGCGAGAGGAGAGAGAAAGGGGAGAGAGAGAGCTCGTGGGGAAGAGAGAGAAGGAGAAAGGGAAAGAGACTGAGAGGGAGCTCGTGGGGCCCAGCAAATAAGGGAGGAGAATTTTGATTGGCTGAGGGAAAAATAAAAGAGAGAGAGAAGAGAGATAGAAGAGAGAGGGACGGCTCGGTGGTGGGGCCCAGCACAAAAGATAAGCTGGGATTAGTTGGCAAAGTCCTCAAAAAGATTTTTTAATAGCTTAAAATATTTCAGTTAGTTGTAAAAGAAATTTTAGACTGTTAAAGAAATCTTAAACGAATTAAAGAATTTAAAATAATTAAAATTTGGCGGGATACAAAATAATTCAGAAATGCGCCCGGATCGGGTCCAAAATTTTGAATTTAAAATGCGAAAATTATTTGTAAGTTTCAAAATTTAAAATGAAAGATTATGTAACAGAAATGCATACCCCTAAGAACGGACGCACGTACGTGCGCGTAGCCATCCAAACACGTCCGTTTCCCTGAACGGGACGAGAACACGATGCAAGGACGCTACCACAGGGTTAGGGGTATCATGCAGGCCATGTCATGTATTTTGAATCATTTTACGTGACTTAAATTGTTATATGCAAAAATATGTGATGCTAGGGTATTCTATAACTATGAAACAACAAGCTCAAGTAAGCGAGTCGAACGTAAATTAAACTACCATTCGCATCCACACAGTAAATGAAATAAACACCACAAACAACACATACGGCAACAGAAATTGGTATAACTGAACTCGGTTGTTACATTATACCCAACTACAAAAAGAATTTCGTCCTCGAAATTCCAAGAACACAAAAGGATAAACGACCAACAAACTACAAGAAAAGATGGGGAAACTTCCGCCGAATTTCATCTTCTCGTTCCCAAGTTGACTCTCCATGTGAGCGATTACCCCAAGAAAAAAGTACAAGAGGGATAAGCTTGTTCTTAAGAACCTTTTCCCTTCGATCCACAATCGCAATCGGTCGCTCCTCAAAAGTCAAGTCTTCTCGTACAGTCAGCTCCGAATGATCCAACACATGCGTTTCATCTCGAATATACTTACGGAGTTGAGATACGTGAAACACATCATGAACATTCGCCAAGGATTGCGGCAACGCCAATCGATACGCTACCTCACCAATCGATACGCCAAGAACCATGTCACGCCCCGCTTCCCAGAGTATGCTAAGGTAGGCACGTGACATATCCAACCATGCTACCTGTGGATAGGAATTATCCTTCCACAGTCACATTACGGCTGTGAAGATATCAAGAACAATAATAAACTATCTAACACATGTCCATAAGCCAAAAAAAATGAGTCAAGAATAAAATAATGCAGAAGCAAAAGATCCAATACAAGAATAACTGGAATGTATGTCCCATAATGCGGGCTCACATCAAAAATGAAAATACTGGAAATAAAGAACTAACTACTAACGAGTCCTCACTGCTCAGCCTGCTGACTGAAGTACTCCTGCTCGGACTGCAGCTAAGGTACGAAATCTGGGCCATGCAAAACCCAGACGTCGGTGCGTCATAACATCAAGCAATAATATATAAACAGGGTAGCAAGACATGCAAGTATAAACATAAATGGTAAAGCAGGTGTAACAGCAATATAAATCAGGGCAGTGAAAGGTAGTGTGCAGTGAGTAATCTAAACTGGTCTATTGGGTTAACTACTCTCAAGTCTTTGAAATCAATTTGATGAATCATCAATGTAACTCAATAGTATCATGTGCATGCCCAGGATCACGGTCTATGACTCTCGGGCTGAACCCGAGACGTGCCGCAAGGCAGTAAAGGGTGGTAGGTAATGACGAGTGATGTCCGTAGCATCACTCCGGGGCTGGCCTAGCTCGTAAAACTGATCAGAACAGGTATAGAACTGTCGAGTTACAACTCAGGTTTCATCATTGATTTCCCTATACCCCCAAGTCATATGTATTCAAGTCAGGTATTAAGTAATCTAGAGCTAATGCCAACACAGGATCAGGCAGGTACAGGTTTGTCTGGATAGACAACAGGAACTGTCCGTAAGGACAACAGGTCAGGTTTGTTGGCATCAGACATGAGATCAAGTAACAGGTAACGCCATGGTACATCAGGTCAAGTCAGGTAGTATATAGCTGTCATGTCATGTCGAGAGGTGCACGGTACCATGTCGTGTCAAGTAGGAAGTGTAACAAGTCGTGTCAGGATGTACAAGATGTCATGTAGGTGCTCATAATCAAACTAACATAAGCATGGGTATATATAAACAAGCATGGGTACTAATGAAAACAAATAAAAATGAAACATGGTGATGATATATGCAAGGGTACAGATTAAAGCATGGGGATGCACAGTTATAGATTAGAGTTAGGGTTGTGGTACCAACATTAAGTAAAATACACTTAACCCAGTATGGAATTGTTAAATCTCTTTATTATGGGTTAAATGATCTAGGGATGTAATGATATATAAAATATGTTCAATGGATGCAACCGGGTATTCGGGGGTAGAAACTATTTAAAAGTGCTATGGGTTATGCAGATAATTATTAAGTAGTTTAAACACGGATGTAGGTACACGATATTGTACTCTAACATGCAACAAGTTATAATTCAAGATCCGAATCTAACATGATATATGGAACATCGAAACGGAAAATGGAACATGTGACGCTATATGTAATCTACAGTTTTACCATGCAGTTTAATAGGTATAAATAATATTATAGATAGCATGTAGCAAGTTTCACTTGCCTCGACGGATCGCGATACGGTGTACGGAACGTCACATGTCGGCGAGAAAAGTCGCGACGCGCGCACGGTAGACGGAATGAGTCCAAACAACGCACGATGAGATCACACAGGTCAGATATCCTCGCTGGGACGTCGGGATCGTCGCCGGCACGGTCGGATTCCGGCAACCAAGAATCAACAGTGAATACTTTTAGAAGAAAAGAAAAACAGAAAAGAAAGAAAGAGAAGAAGGAAAGAGAAAGAAGAGGGATGAGAATAGGATTGCTTACTGGGTTGTAGAGGGGTGAGCTAGCGGCGGCGGCGAGACCAATGGAGATGAGGGGCGCTGGTGAAGGGGTTTTGAAGAGCTAGGGTTTAGTTAGGGTTTGGGCTCGGTTTTGAAGTTTGTTGGGGTTTTAGGTGCAGGGGGGAGCAGAGGAGAGGGAAGAGATGGCGCGGGCGATGGGAGATGGTCGGCGACATGAGCAGGTGGTGGTGGTGGAGAAGGGTTCTCGGTTTTTCTTGGGTGCAATGGGTTTGCTCGAGGGAGAAAGAAAAAGAAGGAGATGATGAATATGAGGGTGACGAGGAGATGAGAAGAGTGTCGACGAGGGTTGAGGAGCGGAGGAAAATAGTGTTAGGGTTGATGGAGGCGATGAGGGGTTATGGGTTGAAGGAGGCGAGCTCGGGGTTTTAAAACAGAAGAAGAGGGAGATAGAAAGAAGGGAGGTGATGAGAGCAGAAGGCGGTGACCCGACTCGAGAAGAGCACAGTAATCGCGAGAAGAGAGAGAGAGAGGCGCGAGAGGAGAGAGAAAGGGGAGAGAGAGAGAGCTCATGAGGAAGAGAGAGAAGGAGAAAGGGAAAGAGACTGAGAGGGAGCTCGTGGGGCCCAGCAAATAAGGGAGGAGGATTTTGATTGGCTGAGCGAAAAATAAAAGAGAGATAGAAGAGAGAGGGACGGCTCGGTAGTGGGGCCCAGCACAAAAGATAAGCTGGGATTGGTTGGCAAAACCCTCAAAAAGATTTTTTAATAGCTTAAAATATTTCAGTTAGTTGTATAAGAAATTTTAGACTGTTAAAGAAATCTTAAACGAATTAAAGAATTTAAAATAATTAAAATTTGGCGGGATACAAAATAATTCATAAATGCGCCCGGGTCGGGTCCAAAATTTTGGATTTGAAATGCAAAAATTATTTGTGAGTTCCAAAATTTAAAATGAAAGATTATGTAACAGAAATGCATACCCCCAAGAACGGACGCACGTACGTGCGCGTAGCCATCCAAACACGTCCGTTTCATTGAACGGGACGAGAACACGATGCAAGGACGCTACCACAGGATTAGGGGTATCATGCAGGCCATGTCATGTATTTTAAATCATTTTATGTGACTTAAATTGTTATATGCAAAAATACGTGATGCTAGGGTATTCTATAACTATGAAACAACAAGCTCAAGCAAGCGGATCGAACGTAAAGAAAACTACCATTCGCATCCACACAGTAAATGAAATAAACACCACAAACAACACATACGACAACATAAATTGGTATAACTAAACTCGGTTGTTACAAGAACTCTGTATCGTTCTCCTGCTCTTGGCGCTATTCAGACGCTGCTTTCGGGCTTTCTTTCTGCCCGGTGAGTGCTGCCATTTTCGTCAACATCTCCTGGAGCTTTTGTTGCTGCTCCTGAGCTTTCATTAACGACCGAGTTTGCGGCCGATGACTCGCGGAAGCACGGCTCTCCACTTTTTCGGAAGCCATGTAAACTGTGTGCCCGATCATGCCCCCAGACTTGGGGCGTTTGGATCCATCACCTTTGGGATTTTCCGCCGGTGGTGGTAGATTCTCTAGCCTTCTCTTTTTGTGAGAAGTCAAAGTCAAAGGAGCCATTGTAACAGGCGCCTTCGTAGAAGATGTCCCTCGCTGCATGGTGGAGAGATGGTCCTCCTCTTGCCGAGTCTTCGTTTTCTTCAATCGGCGAGAGTAGTCCTTGTCGATCACAGAGTCTTGGACTTTGTGCCCGACCCTGTGGATTCGGAAGGACAGCCGCTGAGGGGGCTGCTCCGGCTTTGCCCGCATCACATTTTCAGCAGGAAGTGGAGATTTCTTCAACACCACGATTGGGGAGTTTCGCCGCTCCCTGCTAAGCGGTTCAAAGTTGTTCCCAGTTGGAACAGCAATGTCAACTTCCACTATTGGAGCTGGTGGAGTAAGTCCAGAGAAGGAGTTTCCCACAGCTTTCCTCACTTGGCGCCAGTGGCGACGTCGAGCATGCCTTACAGACGAGATTGCCTCAGTTGTGCGAGTGGCTTCGTCATGCCCCCTACTTTGGTTAGGGGCTGCTGCTGGTGTTAGCCTGTCGAAGACCGACGTCCGTTGAGAGGGGACAACCAACCTTTCAAAGGCCGACTTTCTGGTAGGGGAAGCATTTTTTATGACTTCACCCGTAGCAGGAGTTGGAACGGTCAATCTTGCGAAGACCGATCCTTTAGTAGAAGAGACCCCTTCGACGATTTCACCTGCCGGAGCTGGAATGGCTATCCATTTCAGAATAACCTCTTCAGGTATTACGAGCCTCTTCACGGGCCTATTTGAGCTTTGGCTCGGCCTTTCAAAGACAGAGGTGGTAGATTTGGACGACCCGTTAAGAGGGGCCGTGGTAGTTGCAAGTCAATCGAAGACCGACTTCTTCGGAGCTTCCTGTGATGGCACTGGGGCGCTGAAGCTTGCTGGCGGGAGCATGGTCCTAAAGAACAATCTAGTGGTGGCCCGAGTCACATGTTCCACTGGCATTGAAAAGTCGCAGGCCGCATTTGGCCCGTATGTCACTCCTCCAGCGGGGACGGAGCGGGGGTTATTGTTGCAGGTACACTTGGAAGCCATTGATCTTCTTTTCTCTGCAAAGGATCAAGACACCAAATCTTAGTACCTTGAATCCAAGGGAAACCATAGCAAACCGCGATTTTGTTCACGAACACAACACACGAAGTGTGGAGTGGAAAGAGAAAGAGGTCCCACCGGCGTGTTAGAATCTGTTTACCGCCGAAAATGGGGATGAACCGCGTTGGTCGTCTTGCTTGAATTTAGGGGCAGATACTATTTGGATTTATCCGTCCACCTCTCCAAAGATGCCGAATTGATTTATGGCACTGTATATTCGGAGGTTTGGACGGATGCGGCCGCTGTAGTGGACTTCATCAGATTCCCCCTCGTTTGCGAGGGGTTTTTTGATTGCGGGAACGCTCTTCGCTACAGACACAAGCCCATGCAGTTAATTACGTTACCGCATCGCGATAACCACTTTCTTCTGCTCCAGAAGTTCAATTCGTGTCGTGTGTGTTTGTTTTATTTTTGGTTGCCCGTGGATTGTATACGGAGACTAATTTATGTTGTCACCCGTAGGGCGTGGATTAGTTCAAATCCGTATTTCTTAGATTTGGGGTTTCGGTTGATTTAAGGATCATTGATCTGTTTTGAGATCAAGATTGACTTAAATGTATACGAGCGGTCGGGGGCTCGGTTAGTTTTTTGTTAAGGATACGTTAGTCCAATTTGAGACTATGATCTACTTAACAGGGTATTAAGATCATTTTTTTGTTTCAGATCCAACAAGAGAGCATTTGGACTCTGTTGTTTTAGTTTATGGACGTTTCGGTCCGTTATCGCCATTTTGGAGGCGAAGTAGTAGTTTGAGGACATTTCGGTCTGTAGATAGTTTGAGGACATCTCGGTCTGTAGATCACCATTTTGGAAGTGAGGTTTTAGTTTAAGGACGTTACGGTCCGTTGTAGTTTAAGAACGTTTCGGTCCGTTGTTAGTTTAGGGACATCTCGGTCCATAGATCATCCTGCGCGCACGTGTATTTGTTACGTGTCGGGATGAGCAACGATGATATGGGATACATCCGGCTTGGGATGTGGTTTGATTTGGAATGTGCATGTCCATTTGGGAAGTGCACCAAAAAAGCAGTTGGTTGTCGAAACTCGCCACCTCTCGTAAGACGCTGAAGAATTACAACGACATATATCAGAGGTGTAGAGAGATGTACCCTTGAACCAATTTCCCTTTTCGAGGGAAAATGAAGTTGGTGTCCAACCCTGAAATCATTAGTCGTACTTTGAGACTAAGATTTCCTTAGAGGAATGTGGACGGATATCGTCTTGGATATCATCGGTTGAGGGGTCATCAATCATGTTTGAGACCGAGATTAGTTTGGGAAAATATGAGCACAGAGGCTCAGTTGATTTGGAGGTCAAAAGGGTTTTGACCTCTGGAAAACTTAGCCCATTTGAGGCTAGAGTCTGAGACTTCATAATGCTAAGCATTGGTGTATGTTCAGCACTCACGTGTTCCCACGTGAGGCTCTGAATCAGTGTTAAACACTGCACTTTAGAAGAGCTCACGTGTGAGCACGTGAGGCGCCCCAAAGTGGGATTTGTTCTCTGGGTTTTATTCTCCCTCTCTCTTTATATAGAAGTGTTAAACACTGCACTTTGGAAGCGCTCACGTGTGAGCACGTGAGGGACCCTAAAGTGGGATTTGTTCTCTGGGTTCTAATCGCCCCTTCTCTTTATATTGAAGTGTTAAACACTGCACATTGGAAGCACTCACGTGTGGGCACGTGAGGCGCCCAAAGTGGGATTTGTTCTCTGGGTTCTAATCTCCCCCCTTTTTTAAATAGAAGTGTTAAACACTTGACTCCTGTAGTGCTCATGTGCGAGTGCGTGAGGCGGTTTGTGTCTTTCCCTTTTTATTCATTACAGACGCTCATGTGGAGCACGTGAGATCTTATTGTAGTGTTACAAACGAATCGCCAATCTTTCCTTCTGAGTGTTTTGATCTCATGCTAGGATTTTAGAGGATCTCATGCCTCTTGTTTTTGTAAGAATTAAATTCTTATTGTAGTGTTAAACCTTGATTTTCAGAGGAATTAAATTCCCATATATCTCTGTAGGAATTAAATTCTTTGAACTCGGTTCTTTCCCCTAGGTTTTGAATCTGCATGACAGAATCTCCCCGATGAGAATTAAATTCTCAACTTATGGGGAGATCTGATTCTACAGATCTCAACCAGAGGAAGAACTAAGTTCTTATGCGAAGGGTTAAACTCTTAGAAAAGTCAATAAAAGATAGAACAATCTCTGTGTATTTCTCTTTTTTTTACCTAGAATGTTATGATGAAGCAAGTCTTTTCCGAGACTTAAATTATCTTCTTCCTCTTTTTTTTCCTCTGTGTCTCTGTATGATTTTTTCCTCCTCTCCTTACTCATATTTATATGAGAAAAAAAAGAATCAATTTGTTAAGAAAATCCATCATTGAGAGATCATGATTGATTTCATAATCAATCCAATTGTTCTGGTGAATTTTATTCACTGTTGGATTTTTAATCCAAAGGCTCTCCGTTTAACATAGAAGATTTCTTATTTGTTTTTTAACCAGATTAGTAAATATTTTCCTAAGATAGAATTTTATTCTATCAGATGATCAACGTTGGATCTTTGATCCAAAGGTTTTTCATTTAACAAAGAAGATCTTTCTAGTTTAAGGAAGATCAGGAAAATATTTCCCACATATATAGAATTTAATTCTATCAGATAGCTTAGAAAGATTTAGGAAATATCTTCCAAATAGGATTTTGATCCTTTTATTTAGAATTTAATTCTATCAGCTTGGAAGGTGTTTAGGAACATTCAAGTGTAGCACGTGACCCCAACGGAACTAATCTTATTCGCTTATATGCAAAAGCATAAGAGGGTATCACGTGTTAACACATGAGACCCTTACGGCTCATGAAGTCAAAAGCCTTAGTCGACAGGATCCTAACCCTGTTTGCTAAGCCACCTTTGTTCGAATCGACAAAGGCAAATGATGATTCACTCCTGGCAACAATCCTAGTGGTAGCGATGTTGATGCCTAGATTGGTATCAAATTCCAAATCTTTTCATGGCAAATGATGATTCGCTCCTGGCCATATTCCAGTCGCAGCGATGCTAATGCTAAGATTGGTATCAGATCTCAAGTTCCATACTCGCAGCAAAAATCAGCGAGCCAAAAATGCATATGAATAGCCGAAATGATAGGGCAACTCGCAACAAAAATCAGCAAGTAAAATATATGCATATAAAAATAGCTGAAATGATTGGGCAACTGGCAATAAAAAAGCAGCGAGTAAAATGAAAAAACAACCGAAATGATTGGGCACCGTGAAAAATAGCCGAAATGATTGGGCAATCACGACTTTCGTGATATAAAAGCTGAAATGATAGAGCATCGCGGAAAGAAAAACAAAAAAATGAAAATTTTGCCCTGCAGGTGAGTCCACATCAACCCCTGTATATAATCCATGGGCACAAGCGAAAAAGGAACCACCTTTTCCTATCAAGCTCTATCAGAAGGAGAGCCAGGTCTCGACGGTAGCATTTACAGCCTAGAGATCCACAACGGTATTTCTTCTCACTCCAACAGGATGCAAACGCAACGTCAACAAAATGGAGCCACGACAAAGTCCCCTAGCTCCCAATCTCGACGGTTCACGGACAACCTAGGGACTACCTCGGAGCCATAGCATAGTCCCTAGTTCCAAGTCTCGACGGCAACATCTATAGCCTAGAGACCAACAACAGCGTTCTTCCTCCCTCCAGCAAGATGCAGACACAACGTCAACAAAATGGAGCCATGAAAAAGTCCCCTAGTTCTAAATCTCGACGGTTCACGGACAACCTAGAGACTACCTCGGAGCCATGGCAGAGTCCCTAGTTTCAAGTCTCGACGGCAACATCTACAGCCTAGAGATCAACAACAACGTTCTTCCTCCCTCTAGCAGGATGCAGACGCGACATCAACAAATGGAGCCATGGCAAAGTCCCCTAGTTCCAAATCTCGACGGTTCACAGACAACCCAGAAACAACCTCGACATTCATCGCAATATTGTAGACACAATGTCAACAAACGAAGCCAAGGAAAATCCCTCGCTTCAGGGTCTTAACGGCAACTCAAATGAGACCTGAAAGACTATCGGAGATCACCCCACACCAGCGTAGAGTGGTCGTGACTCATCGGGGCTCCCCAAACTGAGCCTAAGCTCAAGTAAAAAGCGGCATAGAATATCCCTGACGCTTGCTCTTCTGACGATAATATCACCTGGAAGATTACTTGAATACGTCTTGTCCAGTCCCCGAAGGGATCAGAGACATGACAGTCGTGGGGCTACTCGAACAGCAAGATTGCATATCGGGGAATACATCGGCCAACACGGCGGTACGACAGGTAAAAAACCCTAGTACCACAGACCCTAACAGACTTCTATTAGCAGGAGTTAACTGTGACGTTGGGACATCCTTGCGAGAACTTCTCGATTCGTCTCGACTCGTGGGGAAAACAATGTTCCTGCGAGGACTTCTCGACTCGTAGGGAAAAAGCCTTAGGCAACGGGAATAAGGACCTGTTTCCTAAGCACTGGAGCCCTGCAAGTAAGTCCAAGATAGACTATTGTGTACTATCCACGGGCCACACTCTCCGAAGCCGAATATCGAAAAGGAGGGAAAAAACCACTTATGAGTCCTCTCGACTTGTTAGGGGGAAAATTCTCTTGTGAGATCCTTACGACTCTCAAGAGGGAATGCACTTAGGAGTCCTCACGACTACTAAGGAAAAAATACACCTACGGGATCTTCTCGACTCGTAGGGAGAAATAAGCTTCTTGAGACCCTTACGGCTCATGAAGACAAAAAAAGTCTTAGGCTACAAGGACCCTAAACTTGTCTCCTAAGCCCTCAATTCCATGGCCATGCATAACTCTGCACTACTTCACCCACGTACATACTTACGTGGGCAAAGTAGTGGGGGGAATTTGTTCCCGCCAAAATCTTCGGCCAAGAGCTATTTGTTCCTGTTTACACCGGTTTAAGTTTTGTTTACAAATATGTGTGAAATCGGGCTCATTCATATACATACATACACGCATCATAGGAAGAACATGTGTTAGAAAGGGAGCACTTGGTGGTCAACGACAAAAAAAAAGTATTTAATTGAACATTTTATTCTATAGGAAATAGATTACCATACATAGGATCGAAAGTACAGGGATTCACAAAACTATCGATAAAATTCTCTAACTACCTCTTTGCCTTCTCCACCATGGCAAAGCGGCGATCTTCACGAAGAGTCGCTCCTCATCGGTCAGCACTGTGCCCATCAGCGAAGGTAGACATAATGGACCGCTGAGCTCGTATCTGGCTTAGCAGCTGAACAGAGCGATCCCTCAGAGCTGTGGTAATCAAAAGTGCCTCATGAAAGCACTCAATCTTGTCCTTCGCTGCGTCGAGTATCATCGAAGTCATCTCCACTGGATGAGGGGGAATATCATCGAGCACGGACAAGAAGACCATCCAGAGCCAAATGGAGCCGATGGGGAGAGGAGATCCTCTACGAGTCAAGAGCTCGTGCAACACCGTATTGCATTGGTCATCCGTAAGAGCAGGGTTCACCAAGCAGGCAGCAAAACGAGGAACAATTTCCTCAATAGGCACCTCCCATGGCTGCCGACGAGCATATAGACGATTACAAGCCATAGCTCTTATCTGTTAAAATAATTCTCTGAAAGTGAAAGAGAAGAGAAGTATTGCTTCAGATTATGAAGGGAGACATTTAAGTCTAGACATAGAAAATGTTGTGCGTGATGGAACTATTTTCAAGTATTGGAAAAGAAAAGTTTGACTCGGGAAAAGCAAAGAAAGAAGGTGAAAATACACCTTCAGTAAAGAGGCAGCGCCTCACGTGCCTTGCACGAGGTCACCAGCGCCAAGAATTAAAAACTCTGAGGCAGCGCCTCACGTGCCTTGCACGAGCCAGAACTAAAAGTTCTCTGCCATTGGATCAAAGATCCAACGGAGATGATAAATTATCAAAATACAGAATTAAATTCTGTCGAGGAAATATTCCTCGAATCTTTCTAAACGAGAAAGATTATTCTCTGTAAAACAGAGTACCGTTGGATTAAAAATCCAATGGTAATTAAAAATCACCAAGCTACAGAATAAGCTCTGTATGGGAAAATATTTCCGCAAACTTGTTAAAAACAAGAAAAATATCTTCTGTAAAACAGAAATCCTTGGATCAAGGATCCAACGGTGGAAAAAATCCCCAAATCAATTAAGGATCTCTCAATGAGAGATTTCTTTAACTAAATCAACAAACTTGCCTCCACTATATAAAGGCCCCAAGACTTCAAGTCTTGCACAGCGGAACCCCCCCATAAACTTCAAGTTCAAAAAGAAAAGCAAGCAAAAATGAAAGCTTTAAGAGAAAAGAAAGAAGAAGAACTTTCTTCAAGGTAAATAAAAGTAATAGAGATCAGAGTATCTCATCTGCATATCTAAGGGTTTAACCCTCATAAAAGAACATAGTTCTTTCTCTAGATCTGAGATCCATGAGACAAGTCTCCAACAAATGAGAATTTAATTCTCATGGGGATGAATTTGTTCTTGGGGATCGAAGATCCAGAAAAGAACAGAGAATTGAACTCTTCAGAACATAATACACGAAGAAAAATTAGCGCCAAGCGCCTCACGTGCCCCTCACGTGGGCGCTGCTCAATAAAGAGTGCTTAGCACTCAGTGGTTGGCGCTCAGCACCAAGCGCCTCACGTGTCCCTCACGTGGGCGCCGATTAATAAAGAGTGCTTAGCAATCAGTGGTTGACGCTCGGCGTCAAGCGCCCCACGTGCCCCTCATGTGGGCGCTATTCAGCATAAAGTGCTCTGCACTCATAAACCAGTGTCCAACGCCTGGCACCTAGCACCAAGCGCCTCACGTGCTCCACACATGGGCGCCATAAAGAGTGTTTAACACTCCATAAAAAACAAAAAAAGGGAAAAGCAAGATAAAGTGTGGGCGTCAGAACCCATATGGATGCTCAACATCGTTGGCAGAGAAAGGGGACCAAGCCCAAGTAAGTGTTTAACACTTTATTCAAAAATGAAATGACTGGGATGAGCCTAAGTTTGGCCAAACTCCTAATCAACCGAGCACATGGGCTCTTTATTTTCCAGAGTGGTCCTAGTCCCAAACAAGACTACCGAGCTTCTGACGAATATTCATTGGTTCCAGGGTACATCTCCCCACACCTCTGATATATGTCGTTGTAATTCTTCAACGTCTTCAGAAAGGTGGCGGGTCCCGACAACCGACAACTCCTTGGACTGCAACGTCCTTAAACTAGCTATGGACCGCAACGTTCTTAAACTAAGACAACAGAGCCCAAATGCTCTTTTGTTGGGTCTGAATGATCCCAAAAATCCTGTTGAGTAGATCTTAGCCTAAAATTAGACTAACGTATCCTCAACAAACTGTTAGTGTGATATGCCCTAGAAGCCATTATTGTATAGTACTAGTTTGTACATTACATTTTGGAAACTTGGGATATATACACACACAGATTTATAACAGTCTTGCTTGATATGGTAGTATGCTACTTGGTTTGTATCTATCTTAATATGTGTATATGTTTATTTTGACGTATCGCTAATACATATTGATAAAGCCCTTAGGATCTTTTCTTGACTACCAGCGTTGTGATGGCAGTCACACTTGTGGGGGTTGGGTAGTCTACAAGCACATCCTTATGCAGGTCCCCTGTCGTAGGATTATCGAGACAGGGCATCGATACTCCAGAGTAGACTAGTGTATACGCTTCTCATCCCAGCTGGGAAGATGGTCTGTCCCATAGCCATCGGTACGTCGCACAGGAGATAGTATACAGGTGCTCATTAGGTTATGAGTACCCTGGACAGGACTCGTCGGGAACTGTTGGTTGGTACTATACCTATCGTCAGTTAACAGTTTCCAAGTGACATGAGTACAGCTTAGTCCGTTGACTTGACACTGTCACTTCGCCTCGAGTGTGTTCCTACTTGTTCCCCTCCGAAAGACGGCGCGACAGACGTCTTGCCTGAAATTCGGGGCAGATGCTAATTAGTGCTATCCGTCCACCTCTCCGAAGATGTCAAGTTGATTTATGGCACCATGTATCGAAGGTTTGAACGGATGCGTCCGATGTAGCAGACTTCGTCAGATTCCCCCTCGCTTGAGGGGTTTTTGATTGTTGGGACGCTCTTCCCTGCAGGCCAAGCCCCTGCAGTTAATTACGCTACCGCATTGCGGTAACAACTTTCTCCTTCTCTATATGATCACTTCGTGTCGTGTGTGTTTGTTTTGTGTTTGGTTGCCCATGGATTGTATACGGAGACTGAGTTATGTCGTCGCCCATAGGACGTGGACTAGTCCAAATCCGTATCTTTCTTAGATTTGGGTTTTGGGGTTGTGTTTAAGGATACGTTAGCCTCATTTGAGACTAAGATCGACTTAAACGTTTGTTAAGGATACGTTAGTCTAGCTTTTAGACTAAAATCAACTTAACAGGATCGTTTAGATCCAACAAGAGAGCAATTAAGAGGGAGAGCCATGTTGTTTAGTTTAGTGATATTTCGGTCGATAGCTAGTTTAAGAACATTGTTAGTTTTAAGACATTGCGGTTAAGTTAAGGATATCATAGTCCATGGGTTTAAGGACTCCATAGTCCGGCGTTAGTTTTAAGACATCACGGTCAAGGTTAAGGACCTCATAGTCCATTGTTAGTTTTAAGACATTCTGGTCAAGGTTAAGGACATCATAGTCCGAAGATTTAAGGACTCCACAGTCCGGTGTTAGTTTTAAGACATTACGGTCAAGGTTAAGGACCTCATAGTCCACGAGTTTAAGGACCCCACAGTCCGTGAAATGTATGTGGTTATCGAGACCCGTCACCTCTTTGAAGACGTTGAGGAATTACAACAACAAGTATCAAAGGAGTGAAGAGATGTACCCTTGAACCAAGATAGATTAAGTGATCTGTAGTCCAATTTGGAACCCAGACCAATTAATTATATTATGAGCCCATTGGCCCAGTTAAGTTTGAATTGAGGACTTATGGCCTTCTTGGGCTAAGTCCAATCATGTTTGAAATATTGACCCTCTGTTGGTCCATTGAAGGAGAGCCTTTGCCTCTGAAACTTAGCCAATTGGGCTAAACCTAGTGTTAAACACTAAAGACTAACAGTGTTGAACACTGGGAGATAAGATTATCAGATTAGTGTTGAACACTAGAAATTGTGATTCTCGAATCAGTGTTAAACACTAATAAATAACAGTATTAATCACTGACAACTAAGTTATCAGTTTGGTGTTAAACATTAGCAGAGAGGAGATCACGTGGGAGCACGTGCTGGCATCCAAAAGGTGGGGCCAGATCCCCCTCATTTTGTTATACAGATAAGTGTTTAACACTTTTTATTCTGACAGCCATCACGTGTGGGCACGTGATGGGGGCTCATGCTCTGGTCTATTAGAATGCTCATTAGGGGTCGCGTGGTGACACGTGAGGGCGCCCTAGAGCTTCTTTTCTTTTGCATTTTCCTTATGTGCTTCAGGGGCCACGTGGGGCATGTGAGGCATTGCCTCAAAGTTCTTTTCTGTGGATCTTTACAGGGGTTACGTGGCAGCACGTGACTCTGGTTCTTTGCATGTTTTAAAGATCTGTTCATCTTTTAAGAATTAAATTCTTCGTAAGGTGAAACCCTAGCAATAATCTTTAGAGGAATTAAATTCCTATTTTCTTCTGAAGAATTATATTCTTAGATAGGGTTAAACCCTAATTTCTTTTCTGTAGGAATTAAATTCCCCATACATATAAAGAATTAAATTCTGGCATAGGGTGAAACCCTAATTTCTTTTTTAAGGGAATTAAATTCCTGTGAGTTTGAGAGAATTAAGTTCTCAATTAGGGTTAAACCCTAGTTCTGTCCATTCTGAAGGAATTAAATTCCTAGGGTTAAACCCTAATTTTATCTTAAAGGAATTGAATTCCTATCATTCTGTGAGAATTAAATTCTCAAAGCTCAATTCCTCCTCTATGTTTTAGATCTGCATGGCAGGATCTCAACCCAATGAGAATTAAATTCTCAATTCATGGGGAGATGTGCACTTTGCAGATCCTCAACCAGAGAAAGATCTAAGTTCTTTTCTTTTTATAAGAGTTAAACTCTTTTGAGAATTAAATTCTCTTTTGAAGCCTCTCTTTTCTTACCTAGGGTTTTTCTTTTGCAGAGAATCAAATTCTTCCTTCTGAATTTTCAAGATTCCAAGGCTCTATATCTCTCTCTCTCTCTATGTGTCTCTCTATATCTCTTTTCTTTGGGCTCCTATTTATAGGAGAAAGAAAAGAATCAATCTGTTTGGTAAATCTCTTATTGAAAGATTTGATTTGTTCATTGAGATATTTGATTTATCTTCATCATTAATCTGGGCCTTTAGATTATTAGGTGAATTTTATTCACCATTGGATTTTAAATCCAAAGATATCTCTTTGTTATTTCGGTTAGATTTAGGGGGAAATCTTTCCAAGTCCAAGATTTTTCCATAAGTTGGTGATATTTAATCACCTTCAGATTCTTGATCCAACGGTTTCAAATAATTCTTCTCCATTTTGGAAAGATTTGAAGGATCTTTCCTCAGAATTTAATTCTGTTAACGAATAAGGCTTTTAAAGCCGGTCATGTGTGGCCACGTGACCGTTGGTCACGTGTGAGCACGTGACCCTTGGCATGGGCTTCTCTTCTTCTGTGCTTTGTTCTCTTGCCGCTGCTTAACCATCACGTGCCAACACGTGACCACTGGTCACATGTGAGCACGTGATACCTCTTCTGAAGCTTCTTCCTGATTTTTGAATCAGGGAACAAATGTGCTCTGTGCCACTGCTTAACCATCACTTGCCAACACGTGACCACTGGTCACGCGTGAGCACGTGATGTCTCTTCTGAATCTTTTCCTAATTTTTAATCAGGGAACAAATGCCCCCACAGCGTTACTCTCACGTGTCTGCACGTGAGTGCAACGCTGTCACTTTTGTGATCGTTGGATCTGCCTTGGGAGTAGGGTAGATGAAACGTTTTCCATCCCATCCTATAAATGCCCTTGTCTTTTCAGAAGCGCCTCCACTTTGCTCATCTTCCTCCTTGCATACTTTTCTTTCTGAATATTTAATTCTCCTTTCCAGAGCTTAGTTCTCTGTTCCAAAAATTTTCCAGAGTTTAACCCTGTTGACTGATTCCTTTTCCTCAGGTAATCATCTTGAACGACCGAAGGACTTTCACAAAAATCACCACCGGATTTTAAATCCAGATCAAGGGTTTTTCCCTTGAGAGTCGTAAGGATCTCACAAGAAAGTTTTCTTCCTTACCGGTCGTGGGGACCCGCAAGTGCTGGATGCGGTCGCCCTTACCCGTATTTCACGGGATCAGGGGTTGCTTTGGGATGTTTTCCAGGGTACCGTAGTTTAAAGACATCGCGGTCAAGGTTAAGGACATCATAGTCCATGGGTTTAAGGACTCCACAGTCCATTGTTAGTTTTAAGATATCACGGTCAAGGTTAAGGACATCATAGTCCGTGGATTTAAGGACTCCACAGTCCGACGTTAGTTTTAAGACATCCCGGTCAAGGTTAAGGACATCATAGTCCGTGGATTTAAGGACTCCATATTCCAATGTTAGTTTTAAGATATCACGGTCAAGGTTAAGGACATCATAGTCCGTGGATTTAAGGACTCCACAGTCCAACGTTAGTTTTAAGACATCACGGTCAAGGTTAAGGGCATCATAGTCCATGGATTTAACGACTCCACTGCCCAACGTTAGTTTTAAGACATCACGGTCAAGGTTAAGGACATCATAGTCCGTGGATTTAAGGACTCCACAGTCCAACGTTTGGTTACCGGGACCCGTCACCTCTTTGAAGACGTTGAGGAATTACAACGACGAATATCAAAGGAGTGAAAAGATGTACCCCTGAACCAGGGTGAAACCAGTCTAGAATCATGGTGGTTGATCGTTAGTTTTAAGACATTACGGTCGAGGTTAAGGACATCATAGTCCGTGGATTTTAAGGACTCCACAGTCCGATGTTTGCTCTGGATGCTTCACACGGGTTCACTGCCGTGCTCTGCGAGGACCAGGCTCCGCTCTGGGCGTTTTCCGCGGGGTCAAAGAGTGATGTTATCCGCGTTCCACGTGACCAGGAATTTTGCACTAGATGCTTCACACGGGTTCACTGCCGTGTTCGGCAAGGACTAGGCTCCGCTCTGGATGCTTCACACGAGTTCACTACCGTGCTCTGGGAGGACCAGGATCCGCTCTGGACGTTTTCCACGGGGTCAAAGAGTGACGTTATCCGCGTTCCACGTGACCAGGAATTTTTCTCTGGATGCTTCCCACGGGTTCACTGCCGTGTTCTGCGAGGACCAGGCTCCGCTCTGGACGTTTTCCACGGGGTCAAAGAGTGACGTTATCCGCATTCCACGTGGCCAGGAATTTTGCACTAGATACTTCACACGGGTTCATTGCCGTGTTCTGCGAGGACCAGGCTCCGCTCTGGACGTTTTCTACGGGGTCAAAGAGTGACGTTATTCGCGTTCCACGTGACCAGGAATTTTGCTCTGGATGCTTTCCACGGGTTCACTGCCGTATTCTGCGAGGACCAGGCTCTACTCTGGACGTTTCCCACGGGGTCAAAGAGTGACGTTATCCGCGTTCCACGTGACCAGGAATTTTGCTGTGGATGCTTTCCACGGGTTCACTGCTGTGTTCTGCGAGGACCAGGCTTCGCTCTGGACGTTTTCCACACGGTCAAAGTGTGACGTTATCTGCGTTCTACGTGACCAGGAATTTTGCTCTGGATGTTTTCCACGGGTTCACTGCCGTGTTCGGCAAGGACTAGGCTCCGCTCTGGACGTTTTCCACGGGGTCAAAGAGTGACGTTATCCGCGTTCCACGTGACCAGGAATTTTGCTCTGGATGCTTCCCACGGGTTCACTGCCGTATTCTGCGAGGACCAGGCTCCGCTCTGGACGTTTTCCATGGGGTCAAAGAGTGACGTTATCCGCGTTCCACGTGACCAGGAATTTTGCACTAGATGCTTCACACGGGTTCACTGCCGTGCTTGGCGAGGACTAGGCTCCGCTCTGGACGTTTTCCATGGGGTCAAAGTGTGACGTTATCCGCGTTCCACTTGACCAGGAATTTTGCACTAGATGCTTCACACGGGTTCACTGCCGTGTTCGGAAAGGACTAGGCTCCGCTCTGGACGTTTTCCACGGGGTCAAAGAATGACGTTATCCGCGTTCCACGTGACCAGGAATTTTGTTGATTGTATCCGCATTTCACGGGGTGGGGATTTGATTCTTGGTGATCTGTATATCGCCGAGCCATGGAACTGGGAGTTGCCGCTGTTCCGCTTTGCTTGATGTTGTGTCCGCTGCAACGAACGTCGAGATGATCTCTAGGCTATCTGCGACTCATCGAGATTTGGCTTCTTCTTCTGATGAAACCTGGGAGAGGAGGAGTGCGATTCCTTCTTTGTTTGCGCCCCTGGATTGTATACAGGGATAGATGTAACATCACCTGTAGGGCGTAAATTTCATTTTTATTTTATTTCTTTTTCCGCGATGCTCTATCATTTCAGCTTTTATATCGTGAAGGTCGCGATTGCCCCATCATTTCGGCTATTTTTCGCGGTGCCCAATCATTTCGGCTATTTATTTTATTTTTACTCGCTGCTTTTTATTGCGAGTTGCCCAATCATTTAGGCTATTTTTCATGCATACATTTTTACTTGCTGATTTTGTCGCAAGTTGCCCCATCATTTCGGCTGTTTCGTATGCATGTGTGGCTTGCTGGCTTTTCGCTACAAGCTTGGATTTAGACACCGATTTCGGCATCAGCACCGCTACTACTGGGTGTTAGTGTATATGCCCTAGAGGCCAGTACTGTATCATACTAGCTTGTATATTACTTAATGGAAGCTTGGGATATTCATAGTTGTATAGACAATCTTGCTCAAAATGGTAGTATGCTACTTGGTTTGTCTCTACTTCAATATGTGCATGTGTTTCTTTTAGCATATCGCTTATATACATATTAGTAGAGCCCTTAGGATTTTTGCTTGATTACCAGCGTTGTGATGGCGCTCACACTCGTGGGGGCTGGGTAATCCATAAGCACATCCTTATACAGGTCCCTAGTCGTTGGACTATCGAGACAGGGCATCGATACTCCGGAGTAGACTAGCGTATACGCTTCTCATCCCAGCGGGGGAGACGGTCTGTCCCACAGCCGTCAGTACGTCGTACTTGAGATAGTATGCGGGTGCTCGTTAGGTTACGAGTACACTGGACAGGACTCGTTGGGAACTGTTGGTTGGTATTATACCTATCGTCAGTTATCAGTTCCCAGGTGACATGAGTACAGCATAGTCCGCCGACTTGACACTGTCACTTCGCCTCGAGTGTGTTCCCACTGTACTTAGATTACTACCCTACCACGGCTCAAAGGAGTCGTGCAAACAGGTAGTAGTTGGGTGCAGTCCCGAAGCACTTGGAGGCAGTGATGGTTAGACAGGATTCGTCTCTCCCGGTATTGGGGGTTGACATCGCGCTGTGTCTAAGAGAGCCATTACATGAGTAGTCCTTGGCCAGGGCAAGCGAGATATACTGGTAGGTTTCCAGTGTTATCTCAGGGTGTTTTGGGCTACACTCCGACACGACTTGTACCGCTTTTAGGGGACTGACGTTCACCGCCCCCCTAGGCCCGCCATGCGATGTATCAGACGAACAGACCGGACTGTACGGAGATTGTCACATACAGGCTCAGTAGGAGTTCGGATGGGTTTACCTCATCGGCCTTCTTATCGACATCTACCTGGGGACCGTTACGTACAGCTAGTGCCGCTTGCGGTCTGTGGTTAAACCCACTGCCAGCGTAGTGTCGAGTCTTTAGAGTCCCACACAGAGAGTTTCCCTGCATTGAGCGAAACGTGTAGAGGCCGTATGGTTTTACGGCAGGGCTGCGATCACTTGCGTACACTTGTGTGCGTATGTTGTTTGGGCAGGCAATACTAGTGAGCTTTGGTTTAAGCCGGATTCTAGTATTGTACAGATGGATTTGTTTTGTCTTCTGTGCATTCGCATTCTACGGAACGCGGATGCGGGTGTGTATGCACAGATTTGCGGAGTGGAGAAGGAGGAGGTGCCTCATTAGGGTTTTGACAGTTGGTTCGGTCAAAACCATTTATGAGCCGGGGACATTATTTACTAATCCATTTATTGATAATTTTGTTATGGCTAATTAGATTGACCATTTGACTTATTGATCCGTCGCCACAGTCTATGGCCCACTCCAATTTTGGGATCGAATCCGTCGCCACAGTCTTCTCCTCAAACGTTGGACCCAAAACTTATTGATCGAGCTCCATTTCCAAACCGATTAAGGGCCAACCGACCTAACCCGCAAATGGAGAAGATTGTGGAAATGTTTAAGCAAGTTAGCGTGAATATTCCTCTCCTAGATGCCATTCAACAAGTCCCATCTTATGCAAGAATCCTTAAAGACTTATGCACTAGGAAGAGAAAAACTCAAGTGCCTAAAAAGGTTTTCATGATGAGTAATGTTAGCACAGCTTTTCCCCAAAAAATACCAAAGAAACGTAAGGACCCCGGCTGTCCTACAATCTCTATTTCTATTCGGGGTAAAAATATAAATCGTGCTTTACTCGATCTAGGCGCTAGCGTCAACTTGCTTCCTTATTCAGTATACGAGCAGTTAGGAATTGGAGAGTTAAAACCCGCCTATTGTACTCTCCAGATGGCAGACCGATCTATCACCAAACCTCGGGGCGAACTAGAGGATGTGTTAATTAAAGTCAGGAAATTCATATTTCCCGTGGACTTTATTGTTTTAGATACACAACCTGTGGCAAACCCACGCAATCAAATCCCGGTGATACTTGGTCGACCCTTCCTAGCAACTTCTAACGCTGTGATTAATTGTCGTAACGGTTCTATGAACTTATCTTTTGGGAAAATGACAATTGAGCTTAATATTTACAAGCTAGGAAGTCAGCCATCAGAACCTTCTGCTCATTTGCTGGATGGTTGTTCCATCCACGAGATAGCTTCCGAAAGCTGCATGGATGAGGAGCTTTGCTTTGATGTTCTCGACAACATAAATGAGACATCATTTGATCTTGCACCACTTCACAGTGAGGATATGTTCAATGAGTCCGACCTTGAGATTGAACCCGTTGACTCGTTGCAAAAGTCAGCAGCACTTTCCGAGTCAATATCTTATACAAGTTTTGAACCTCTTCGGGAGTCCGAATATCATTCGCTTACCCCACCTTCTATTGTCTCTCCGCCAATTCTTGATCTCAAACCGCTACCTTCTCATCTTAAATATGCATATTTAGGAGAGAATGAGACTTTGCCAGTGATTATTTCCGCTTCTCTAGCCTTAGAGCAAGAGAATGCACTTTTGGCAGTGTTGAGATCGAATCGGGAAGCATTTGGTTGGACAATGGCTGACATCAAAGGGATTAGTCCCTTAATTGTTGAACATTACATACATCTGATGGATGAAGCCAAACCAACCCGAGACCCACAAAGACGGTTAAATCCCGTTATGAAGGAGGCGGTAAAGAAAGAAATCGTCAAGTGCCTTGATAGTGGAATAATTTACCCCATATCTGATAGCCAATGGGTAAGTCCAATTCATGTGGTCCCTAAAAAGTCTGGCATCATGGTCATCACTAATGAGGCTAATGAGTTAATCCAAACACGTACCCAAACTGGGTGGCGCGTATGTATCGATTACAGGAAACTCAATGCCGCGACGAGGAAAGATCACTTCCCTCTACCTTTCATTGACCAGATGTTAGAACGACTAGCGGGACACGAATACTACCGTTTCTTGGACGGATACTCTGGTTATAACCAGGTCCCCATCGCCGAAAAGGATCAAGATAAAACCACTTTTACTTGTCCTTTCGGAACTTTTGCTTATAGACGCATGCCCTTTGGGTTATGCAACGCTCCCGCTACATTTCAGCGGTGCATGATGGGGATATTTTCAGATATGGTGGAAAATTTTCTGGAAATTTTTATGGACGATTTCTCCATTTTTGGGGACTCCTTTGAGGACTGCCTTCGTAATCTTAATGCTGTTCTTACCCGCTGTAAGGATAAGAACTTGACTTTGAATTGGGAAAAATGCCATTTTATGGTCCAAGAAGGTATTGTACTTGGACATATAATTTCACATAAAGGCATTGAGGTTGACAGAGCTAAAATAGATGTCATTCAAAACCTCCCTCGTCCCAATTGCGTCAAAGATATATGATCCTTCCTTGGTCATGCAAGATTTTATAGGAGATTTATTAAGGACTTTAGCAAAATTGCTAGACCCTTAACCCTTCTATTGGCCAAGGACACTACTTTTCACTTCGATTCGGATTGTGAGGCTGCTTTTGAATCACTTAAAGAATCACTCACTACAGCCCCCGTTTTATCATCTCCAGATTGGAACCACCCGTTCGAGCTTATGTGTGATGCATCAGATTTTGCTATTGGTGCGGTCTTAGGACAGCACATTGATAAGATGCCACATGTAATTTACTATGCAAGTAGGACCTTGAATGATGCACAAATAAATTACACAACTACCGAGAAAGAACTCTTGGCAGTTGTATTTACATTAGAGAAATTCATGCCCTACTTGATTGGCTCGCCTATTGTGGTTTACACAGATCACTCCGCCCTACGACATCTTTTATCGAAGAAGGATGCGAAGGCCAGGCTAATACGTTGGATCCTATTGTTACAAGAATTTGATCTTGTCATCAAAGACAAGAGTGGATGTGAAAACGTTGTAGCCGACCATCTTTCACGCATCACTTCTTCGCCAACTGTGACCGTGCCGATAAATGACTCATTTCCCGACGAACAGCTCTTGAATGTATCCTACGAATCTTGGTTCGTGGATATCGTGAACTATCTTGCGACGGGACTTATGCCTAGCGATTGGTCAAAACAAGACAAACTTCGATTTTTATCCCAAGTAAAATATTTTTACTGGGATGAACCATATCTATTCAAGTATTGTTCCGATCAAATCATTCGCAGGTGTGTCCCTAACGATGAATTCAAGAGCGTGTTATCATTTTGTCATGATCAGGCCTGCGGCGGTCACTTTGGACCTCGAAAAACGGCGGAGAAAGTTTTGCAATGTGGCTTTTATTGGCCAACATTATTTAAAGATGCATTTGAACATTGCAAAACTTGTCCGCGATGTCAGCATTTGGGTCGGATTTCACGAAGGAATGAGATGCCGCTCCAACCTATATTGGTTGTGGAAATATTTGATGTTTGGGGTATTGATTTTATGGGCCCTTTTCCCAACTCCTTTGGGAATCTATATATCTTGTTAGCGGTTGATTATGTCTCGAAGTGGGTGGAAGCTGTACCGTGTCGCACTAATGACAACAAAGTTGTCATTAAGTTCCTTAAAGAAAATATCTTTTCGCGATTCGGACACCCTCGCACTATAATTAGCGACAACGGGACACATTTCTGTAATAGGTCTTTCGAGGCCTTGATGCGGAAATATTCAATCACTCACAAGGTTTCTACGCCCTATCACCCCCAAACAAGCGGGCAGGCTGAGATCTCAAATAGGCATATCAAACAGATATTGGAGAAGACGGTTTCGAAAAACCGTAAGGATTGGTCAACCAAATTGACGGATGCTCTTTGGGCATTCCGCACCGCTTTTAAGACCGATCTTGGTATGTCTCCATACCGTCTTGTGTTTGGGAAGGCATGCCACCTCCCTGTCGAGATTGAACATAAGGCAATGTGAGCTATTAAAGAGCTTAATTTTGATCTTGATCATGCAGGCAGCTATCAGAAGCTGCAATTGAATGAGCTAAGCGAACTCCGCGATGAAGCTTACGATAATGCGGAGATCGTAAAGAATTGGACTAAAGTATTCCACGATAAAAATCTTTTTAGAAAAACCTTCACATCGGGGCAACAAGTCCTTCTTTACGATTCCCGTCTCCATCTTCATCCGGGTAAGCTTAAATCTCGTTGGAAAGGACCTTTTGTGGTGCGGTATGTACACCCGCATGGGGCAGTTGAAGTCGAAAATTTGAAAAACGGTTCGATTTTTAAAGTGAATGGGCATATATTAAAACCGTATTTCTCTGCTGACCCCGCGGAGGAGCTCCTGTTTTTACAGGAGCCGCTTTATCAAAACTAAATTCCTCCGCCTCACCTCCATGTTTTTGTACCATTTTCTCATTTTAAGAAATGGAGGTGAGTAAAAAAAAATGGATTTGATTGAATATCTGTGCGTGTCAAAAAATAAGTTTGGGGGAATTTTTCATTTAACTATTATTTTTACCCCTTGTATCTCTCCCTTAGTATACAGGTCCTTGTTCTCAAAAGGCTACATCAGTGAGGACACTGCTGAAAACAGGTTTGGGGGGGAGGTTTGTATTCACTGAATTATCTTTGACACCGGGCATTAAAATTTTTTATATAACAAAAGAGTAGAAAGTGAAAAATTACATCCAAAAGATAGGAATAGTTTAAGAAAACCAAGAAAATTAGAAGTTTTCTTAGACGAACTAGTAATAAGTAGTTATGAGCTGTTGTCCCAAGGGTTAGTAAGATGAAGGAAGTCACTAATCTGAGGATAAAAATAAGTCTGAAAAATAGTTTCTATTCTGGAAGCCAAACATTTGAATGTTGATACCCTACTATATGCACTTACACACGTCTTGAAACTCGGGATAGTAGAGAATACCTTGAAATGCTCTTGTCTAAAAGCCTAAGTATGAAGGAAATAAAAAAAATGAAGAAAATATAAAAATGGTGAAAAGAAAAAAATGAACACTGGTTTTGTTATCGCCAATGCAGCAATAAAAAAATATAGCGAGGGTGCCTCTTCACCTAGTGCCCTAAGGCCAACTGGTCTGGGAGTCGCTGCTAAGGCTTAGGTGGTGCAAGACGAGGAAAATATTATCACCTAATCAGCAAGCACATGAGTAATCGGTTGGTTAGTACCTCAAGAAGTATTAACGGTCGCATGAAAATGTGTGAGCAGATTTTAATATTCATCAAAATAAAAAGTACTAAGGTAGATGGACAAGAGTATGATAGCTTGAATTGAATTCTCCGAGTGTAGGGATGTCCATTTCACACACGTGGGGTTATATGATCAATGTTTGGATGAAAGGTAGGAATGAAGAATAAAGACGATGTTTTATTGAGGGATGATGTGATTTCTAACATTTTTTCATGACTATTAAGATAGGGCTCATGACAACTGAAAAGCTAGTATAGTTGGAAACTTTTCTTTTCACGGCCTTTCTTTTATGATTCTTATCTTTATATGTAAATTTCACCATCTCTCTTTTGTTATAGGATTTTGTGGGTGTAATCCGCTGAAAACCCTCAGGAGACAACACTCCTCCTACTAGGGACACCTAGAGCTTTAACGGCTTGTTGCACGTGCTCAGTGCAATCGTGTTTGCCTACGAAAGTGTGCTTAGTTTTCTCCTTTCTTTTTCTCCTCTTGAATAAACTAGTTTGCTCGGGACGATCAAAGATAAGTTTGGGGGTATTTGTTCAGTTGATAAAACTGCACATTTGTATTACATTTTTCCTACCATTTTCATATTAAAAAAGGACTTTATTATAATATATTATACATATGACGGTTTATGTGTAAAAACATTATTTTCTATGTGTTAATATATTTTAATTATCATTTGGTAGGAAAATGTATGCAAATAATATTATTGACCTAATCCTAGTAGAACAAAGTCTACTAAAATCTTATTTGAGTTGTTGTGCAGAATATTTCCAAGTTGTTATGAAGAATTTATCAAACAAATCAATTTGTTGAAGAAAACTTGCCAAATTAAGAAGCAAAACTTGGAGACCAAGTCTGGAAGCAACTGAGAGAAGATTTCTGAATTCTAAAGATGCCTAGAATTGCCAAATGTCAAAATCAGAGAGCCCAAGAAAATTGGTGAAGAGATCCTCACCATTGGCCGCGGAACCGCGGCCAAACCCCCCTGTTGGCCGCGGATCCGCGGCAATCTAGAGAGATTGTGTGCTAAAATTTTGTGGAGTAAATCTCTGCTGAATTTTACCAAGTTTCCAACTAAAAGATTTTGGCTTTGCACTATAAAAGGGCACCGAGGGCCTCTTGGAAAAGCTATCAAACCGACGCGATCACGAAGTTCAAGACGGCTCACGCATCCAGGCTGATCATCAACTGTTCGTCTACCTCCTTGGAAGAGATCGAGAAGCAACTAGTTTGTAATCATTTTCTAAGGAATCAAAGTGTAGATTGTTCAAGTTGATTAATAAAGGTAGTTATTTTATTTAATTCTTTTGCATTTTACATTATGTTTTCCCTCTCCATCTTTTCATCTTTTTTTCCCAACATGCGCGAGTAATTCTCCGCTTGTTAGGGTTCGTAGGATTAGGGTAGGCTAATGGATGATTAACATCCCTAAACCCTTTTTAAGTCCTATAAAGTTTATGAACTTTATCAAAAGAATCATTAACATCCTAATCGGGCGCGCTAACAATTCTTTGTTAGTTCCGACTGCGATTAGAGATTAGATTAATGATTGTTTTGGTAAAGGCTAGATATGAACGGAGTTCCGTGTCGAGATAAGGATTAAGAATGGGATTCCTTTTCCCTCCAGAAACCCTAATCTACACGCATCATCGTCGTTCTAGTTTTAAATCTATTAATGGATAAAAAGGGTAACTTTTAATTAATCGTCCATAACTACTAAATCCTAACGAACCCTACAAGCCTTCTTATTATATTAATTACATCTTTAAAATAATTTAGATCTATATTTTACATTCTTGTTTAACGTAGATCTAGAAATCTTTCTATAAAATTCTTTATCCCTCCTCTCTTTCTCAACACATCTAAAGTAAAAGTAAAAGGTTCTACGTTTCCCAGAGGACGACCCGTACTCATCTCGGTCTAGCTATACGCGACACCGTTATTGATTGCGGTTAACTACAAACACACTCTTTCGAATCAATCAAATGGCGCCGTTGCCGGGGATACGTGCGTAATTTTTATTTTTACTATTTGTGTTGAATTCTTAGACGAGTCATATCATTATTAACACAAAACTGCAAATTGCATATTTAACGATTTGTGCGTGAATTTTTGCAAGGAGATCTGGAGTCACAGAATTAAGGAGAACAGGGAACAGAGACATTTTTTGAGATCCGGAGGAGCACAGAAGGCTATAAAAAAAATTCATCAAGTGATCCCTCTGCCACGCGGCGGAACCGCGGCGAAAGTACCCCTTCTGCGGCGGAATCAAGGCAGTTTGGAGGAATTAGGGCTTCAATCTTCCCTGGTATCTTTCTTAACTCCTTCTCTCTCCCCTCAAATCCAATAAAATCTATTTTCTGCAGGATTCTTTGCAAAATTGCGCCGCTCAAAAATCTTTTTGCAAAAGTTTTGTTATTGGTTTTGTTTTGCATATTTAATACGGATTTTAAGGGGCAAAGACCAAATCAAGATTAGGTGGGGATTTCATCACCCTTCCTAAGCCCCACAAATCACAAACTGAGCATATAGATCAATCATTCATTAATTTAAAAAATATCTAGACCAGACTCTAAGGACTGTCGCGCTCAATAAGGACAGAGGAAGGTCGTGGGTAATCTATCGTTTATCCGCATTACTTTTGTAGTGCCTAGGCAAGTGTGACAAAGGCTAGTGGTTTTTAATTAGGCCCACGACGTGGTTCCTTCCCACTTACCTGGCACTTATCTGGCTACAAGGGTGGTACGGAGGCGGTAGAGAATTGATCCTGCGGCTTGTCCTTTGGAAGTCTAGGAGCGGTCTAGAGACTGACCTAGGTGACCTTAGATCTAGGGTTGCTTGTGCATCGTAGGGTGATTTGTCTTGAGTCCCACTTTTTCAAAAACAAGCCAATTTTAAATCACACACACGCTGCCACTTGCACTAAACCCGCTTAGTGCATGCTCGGCTGGACACGGGATCCTAGTGCCCGTCTTGTCTGCGTTCCTGCTATCGACGCCGAAGTCGGTACTTCTTCATCTTCTTTTCCCCCACCACACAACACATCAACCGAGATGGACGGCACTCCATCAGAGTATAACACCACGCTGCCACCTCCCGTGGGTGCGCAGAATCCACCGCGCATCTCTCTCCAAGAGAGATGCTATCCTATTCGTGGTCCCCTTCCTACTTGTCTATCTCTTCCACCACCTAACGGGGATAATTTCGAAATTAAACCCCACTACATCAATCTGCTGCCCAAATTTCACGGGCTTGAGTCGGAAGACGCGTACGTTTTCATCACCAAATTCGAAAACGTATGCGCAATGATGGGTACTTCACAATTGACTTTAGATGCTATGCGCTTACGTCTTCTCCCATTCACACTGTGCGACTTGGCAGAAAAATGGCTTTATAATACTGCCGCACACTCTATCACTAATTGGGATGAATTCATCATAGCATTTCTTAAGAAGTTTTACCCAAACCATAAGACTGCCCACATTAGGAGCAAGATCAACCAGTTCACCCAGCTTCCCAATGAACCATTTTGGAAGTACTTTGAACGTTTCAAGGATCTGCTTGTCCAATGCCCCCATCATGGAATACAAAGATGGGATTTATGTCGGATTATATATGAGGGCATTAATCCAGCGACAAAGCAGATGCTTGAAACAATGTGTCAATGCAATTTCATGTCTAAAGATGACGGTGAAGCATGGAAATATCTGGAAGATCTCGCTGAACACACGTTGCGGTGGAAAAACGTAAGACCACCTACAACTAAGGGAGGTATTCACCAGCTCGACGTTTCCATCGCAGTAAAAGCCGAAATGGCAGCGATGCAGAAGAAACTCGATTCTATTGAGAACAAACTTTCATCGGTCTCCCTAAATCAGGTCACGCTTCCTAAGACTGTCTGTGGTTGCTGTTCGGATCTTTCACACTTAACGGAAGAATGTCCTATGAATGCATCGTTTCAAGCTAATGCTGCTTTTCAGCAGTGACCTAGAAACGACCCTTATTCTTCCACGTACAATCAAGGATGGAAGAATCATCCTAACTTTGCTTGGAATCAAAACCAACAAAGCAATTATCAAAGACCTCCTCCACAACAACCACAACCACAGAATCTGCCCCCCTTTCAGTCACAGAATTTCCAAAATCCGGCCAACATTTCTACACCACAAGTGGCCGGAATTGACAACTCACTTGCACAAACTTTGGATATGTTCATGAAACAATCCATGCAAAATTCGACTGAGATGAGGTCTTCTATTGATGCCCTAACGAAAAACTCCTCCTCCCATGGTGAGAGTATCAAATCAATAGAAAACCAAATCGCACAGTTAAACGCCGCAATGAGTGCGAGAGAGAAAGGGAAACTCCCATCTCAACCCCTACCGAATCCTGGCCATTCACAAAGTAATAATGTGAATGCCATTACTACGTTGAGATCGGGGAGAGTGCTGAACAACCGAGTGGGTGAGCAATTTGATGATAGTGACACTTTTGATACCCCTTCTTCTTCTTCTTCTTCCCCTAACTCGTCTAGTCTTCCACCTTCATCCGAGCCTATTCTCCGTTTTCCCCAAGGCTCAAACATTTTGCCAAATCTATCTAAGTCGATGCCCACTCCAATTTTGGGATCGAATCCGTCGCCACGGTCTTCTCCACAAACGTTGGACCCAAAACTTATTGATCGAGCTCCATTTCCAAACCGATTAAGGGTCAACCGACCTAACCCGCAAATGGAGAAGATTGTGGAAATGTTTAAGCAAGTTAGCTTGAATATTCCTCTCCTAGATTCCATTCAACAAGTCCCATCTTATGCAAGAATCCTTAAAGACTTGTGCACTAGGAAGAGAAAAACTCAAGTGCCTAAAAAGGTTTTCATGACGAGTAATGTTAGCACAGCTTTTACCCAACAAATACCAAAGAAACGTAAGAACCCCGGCTGTCCTACAATCTCTATTTCTATTCGGGGTAAAAATATAAATCGTGCTTTACTCGATCTAGGCGCTAGCGTCAACTGGCTTCCTTATTCAGTATACGAGCAGTTAGGAATTAGAGAGTTAAAACCCGCCCATTGTACTCTCCAGATGGCAGACCGATCTATCACCAAACCTCGGGGCGAACTAGAGGATTTGTTAATTAAAGTCGGGAAATTCATATTTCCCGTGGGCTTTATTGTTTTAGATACACAACCTGTGGCAAACCCACGCAATCAAATCCCGGTGATACTTGGTCGACCCTTCCTAGCAACTTCTAACGCTGTGATTAATTGTCGTAACGGTTCTATGAACTTATCCTTCGGGAAAATGACAATTGAGCTTAATATTTACAAGCTAGGAAGTCAGCCATCAGAACCTTCTGCTCATTTGCTGGATGTTTGTTCCATCCACGAGATAGCTTCCGAAAGCTGCATGGATGAGGAGCTTTGTTTTGATGTTCTCGACAACATAAATGAGACATCATTTGATCTTGCACCACTTCACAGTGAGGATATGTTCAATGAGTCCGACCTTGAGATTGAACCCGTTGACTCGTTGCAAAAGTCAGCAGCACTTTCCGAGTCAATATCTTATACAAGTTTTGAACCTCTTTAGGAGTCCGAATATCATTCGCTTACCCCACCTTCTATTGTCTCTCCGCCAATTCTTGATCTCAAACTGCTACCTTCTCATCTTAAATATGCATATTTAGGAGAGAATGAGACTTTGCCAATGATTATTTCCGCTTCTCTAGCCTTAGAGCAAGAGAATGCACTTTTGGCAGTGTTGAGATCGAATCGGGAAGCATTTGGTTGGACAATGGCTGACATCAAAGGGATTAGTCCCTCAATTGTTGAACATTACATACATCTGATGGATGAAGCCAAACCAACCCGAGACCCACAAAGACGGTTAAATCCCGTTATGAAGGAGGCGGTAAAGAAGGAAATCGTCAAGTACCTTGATAGTGGAATAATTTACCCCATATCAGATAGCCAATGGGTAAGTCCAATTCATGTGGTCCCTAAAAAGTCTGGCATCACGGTCATCACTAATGAGGCTAATGAGTTAATCCAAACACGTACCCAAACTGGGTGGCGCGTATGTATCGATTACAGGAAACTCAATGCCGCGACGAGGAAAGATCACTTCTCTCTACCTTTCATTGACCAGATGTTAGAACGACTAGCGGGACACGAATACTACCGTTTCTTGGACGGATACTCTGGTTATAACCAGGTCCCCATCGCCGAAAAGGATCAAGATAAAACCACTTTTACTTGTCCTTTCGGAACTTTTGCTTATAGACGCATGCCCTTTGGGTTATGCAACGCTCCCGCTACATTTCAGCGGTGCATGATGGGGATATTTTCAGATATGGTGGAAAATTTTCTGGAAATTTTTATGGACGATTTCTCCATTTTTGGGGACTCCTTTGAAGACTGCCTTCGTAATCTTGGCGTTGTTCTTACCCGCTGTAAGGATAAGAACTTGACTTTGAATTGGGAAAAATGTCATTTTATGGTCCAAGAAGGTATTGTACTTGGACATATAATTTCACATAAAGGCATTGAGGTTGACAGAGCTAAAATAGATGTCATTCAAAACCTCCCTCGTTCTAATTGCGTCAAAGATATATGATTCTTTATTGGTCATGCAGGATTTTATAGGAGATTTATTAAGGAATTTAGCAAAATTGCTAGACCCTTAACCCTTCTATTGGCCAAGGACACTACTTTTCACTTCGATTCGGATTGTGAGGCTGCTTTTGAATCACTTAAAGAATCACTCACTACAGCCCCCGTTTTATCATCTCCGGATTGGAACCACCCGTTCGAGCTTATGTGTGATGCATCAGATTTTGCTATTGGTGCGGTCTTAGGACAACACATTGATAAGATGCCACATGTAATTTACTATGCAAGTAGGACCTTGAATGATGCACAAATAAATTACACAACTACCGAGAAAGAACTCTTGGCAGTTGTATTTGCATTAGAGAAATTCAGGCCCTACTTGATTGGCTCGCCTATTGTGGTTTACACAGATCACTCCGCCCTACGACATCTTTTATCGAAGAAGGATGCGAAGGCCAGGCTAATACGTTGGATCCTATTGTTACAAGAATTTGATCTTGTCATCAAAGACAAGAGTGGATGTGAAAACGTTGTAGCCGACCATCTTTCACGCATCACTTCTTCGCCAACTGTGACCGTGCCGATAAATGACTCATTTCCCGACGAACAGCTCTTGAATGTATCCTACGAACCTTGGTTCGTGGATATCGTGAACTATCTTGCGACGGGACTTATACCTAGCGATTGGTCAAAACAAGACAAACTTCGATTTTTATCCCAAGTAAAATATTTTTACTGGGATGAACCATATCTATTCATATATTGTTCCGATCAAATCATTCGCAGGTGTGTCCCTAACGATGAATTCAAGAGCGTGTTATCATTTTGTCATGATCAGGCCTGCGGCGGTCACTTTGGACCTCGAAAAACGGCGGAGAAAGTTTTGCAATGTGGCTTTTATTGGCCAACATTATTTAAAGATGCATTTGAACATTGCAAAACTTGTCCGCGATGTCAGCATTTGGGTCGGATTTCACGAAGGAATGAGATGCCGCTCCAACCTATATTGGTTGTGGAAATATTTGATGTTTGGGGTATTGATTTTATGGGCCCTTTTCCCAACTCCTTTGGGAATCTATATATCTTGTTAGCGGTTGATTATGTCTCGAAGTGGGTGGAAGCTGTACCGTGTCGTACTAATGACAACAAAGTTGTCATTAAGTTCCTTAAAGAAAATATCTTTTCGCGATTCGGACACCCTCGCACTATAATTAGCGACAACGGGACACATTTCTGTAATAGGTCTTTCGAGGCCTTGATGCGGAAATATTCAATCACTCACAAGGTTTCTACGCCCTATCACCCCCAAACAAGCGGGCAGGCTGAGATCTCAAATAGGCATATCAAACAGATATTGGAGAAGACGGTTTCGAAAAACCGTAAGGATTGGTCAACCAAATTGACGGATGCTCTTTGGGCATTCCGCACCGCTTTTAAGACCGATCTTGGTATGTCTCCATACCGTCTTGTGTTTGGGAAGGCATGCCACCTCCCTGTCGAGATTGAACATAAGGCAATGTGAGCTATTAAAGAGCTTAATTTTGATCTTGATCATGCAGGCAGCTATCAGAAGCTGCAATTGAATGAGCTAAGCGAACTCCGCGATGAAGCTTACGATAATGCGGAGATCGTAAAGAATAGGACTAAAGTATTCCACGATAAAAATCTTTTTAGAAAAACCTTCACATCGGGGCAACAAGTCCTTCTTTACGATTCCCGTCTCCATCTTCATCCGGGTAAGCTTAAATCTCGTTGGAAAGGACCTTTTGTGGTGCGGTATGTACACCCGCATGGGGCAGTTGAAGTCGAAAATTTGAAAAACGGTTCGATTTTTAAAGTGAATGGGCATATATTAAAACCGTATTTCTCTGCTGACCCCGCGGAGGAGCTCCTGTTTTTACAGGAGCCGCTTTATCAAAACTAAATTCCTCCGCCTCACCTCCATGTTTTTGTACCATTTTCTCATTTTAAGAAATGGAGGTGAGTAAAAAAAAATGGATTTGATTGAATATCTGTGCGTGTCAAAAAATAAGTTTGGGGGAATTTTTCATTTAACTATTATTTTTACCCCTTGTATCTCTCCCTTAGTATACAGGTCCTTGTTCTCAAAAGGCTACATCAGTGAGGACACTGCTGAAAACAGGTTTGGGGGGGAGGTTTGTATTCACTGAATTATCTTTGACACCGGGCATTAAAATTTTTTATATAACAAAAGAGTAGAAAGTGAAAAATTACATCCAAAAGATAGGAATAG
Organism: Agapanthus africanus; assembly: GCA_030015575.1. Classification (NCBI taxonomy): domain Eukaryota; kingdom Viridiplantae; phylum Streptophyta; class Magnoliopsida; order Asparagales; family Amaryllidaceae; genus Agapanthus; species Agapanthus africanus. The sequence continues at coordinate 574,008,345 of CM057346.1, read as the reverse complement.
TTTAAGAAAACCAAGAAAATTAGAAGTTTTCTTAGACGAACTAGTAATAAGTAGTTATGAGCTGTTGTCCCAAGGGTTAGTAAGATGAAGGAAGTCACTAATCTGAGGATAAAAATAAGTCTGAAAAATAGTTTCTATTCTGGAAGCCAAACATTTGAATGTTGATACCCTACTATATGCACTTACACACGTCTTGAAACTCGGGATAGTAGAGGATACCTTGAAATGCTCTTGTCTAAAAGCCTAAGTATGAAGGAAATAAAAAAAATGAAGAAAATATAAAAATGGTGAAAAGAAAAAAATGAACACTGGTTTTGTTATCGCCAATGCAGCAATAAAAAAATATAGCGAGGGTGCCTCTTCACCTAGTGCCCTAAGGCCAACTGGTCTGGGAGTCGCTGCTAAGGCTTAGGTGGTGCAAGACGAGGAAAATATTATCACTTAATCAGCAAGCACATGAGTAATCGGTTGGTTAGTACCTCAAGAAGTATTAACGGTCGCATGAAAATGTGTGAGCAGATTTTAATATTCATCAAAATAAAAAGTACTAAGGTAGATGGACAAGAGTATGATAGCTTGAATTGAATTCTCCGAGTGTAGGGATGTCCATTTCACACACGTGGGGTTATATGATCAATGTTTGGATGAAAGGTAGGAATGAAGAATAAAGACGATGTTTTATTGAGGGATGATGTGATTTCTAACATTTTTTCATGACTATTAAGATAGGGCTCATGACAACTGAAAAGCTAGTATAGTTGGAAACTTTTCTTTTCAAGGCCTTTCTTTTATGATTCTTATCTTTATATGTAAATTTCACCATCTCTCTTTTGTTATAGGATTTTGTGGGTGTAATCCGCTGAAAACCCTCAGAAGACAACACTCCTCCTACTAGGGACACCTAGAGCTTTAACGGCTTGTTGCACGTGCTCAGTGCAATCGTGTTTGCCTACGAAAGTGTGCTTAGTTTTCTCCTTTCTTTTTCTCCTCTTGAATAAACTAGTTTGCTCGGGACGATCAAAGATAAGTTTGGGGGTATTTGTTCAGTTGATAAAACTGCACATTTGTATTACATTTTTCCTACCATTTTCATATTAAAAAAGAACTTTATTATAATATATTATACATATGAGGGTTTATGTGTAAAAACATTATTTTCCATGTGTTAATATATTTTAATTATCATTTGGTAGGAAAATGTATGCAAATAATATTATTGACCTAATCCTAGTAGAACAAAGTCTACTAAAATCTTATTTGAGTTGTTGTGCAGAATATTTCCAAGTTGTTATGAAGAATTTATCAAACAAATCAATTTGTTGAAGAAAACTTGCCAAATTAAAAAGCAAAACTTGGAGACCAAGTCTGGAAGCAACCGAGAGAAGATTTCTGAATTCTAAAGATGCCTAGGATTGCCAAATGTCAAAATCAGAGAGCCCAAGAAAATTGGTGAAGAGATCATCACCATTGGCCGCGGAACCGCGGCCAAACCCCCCTGTTGGCCGCGGATCCGCGGCAATCTAGAGAGATTGTGTGCTAAAATTTTGTGGAGTAAATCTCTGCTGAATTTTACCAAGTTTCCAACTAAAAGATTCTGGTTTTGCACTATAAAAGGGCACCGAGGGCCTCTTGGAAAAGCTATCAAGCCGACGCGATCACAAAGTCCAAGACGGCTTACGCATCCAGGCTGATCATCAACTGTTCGTCTACCTCCTTGGAAGAGATCGAGAAGCAACTAGTTTGTAATCATTTTCTAAGGAATCAAAGTGTAGATTGTTCAAGTTGATTAATAAAGGTAGTTGTTTTATTTAATTCTTTTGCATTTTACATTATGTTTTCCCTCTCCATCTTTTCATCTTCTTTTCCCAACATGCACGAGTAATTCTCCGCTTGTTAGGGTTCGTAGGATTAGGGTAGGCTAATGGATGATTAACATCCCTAAACCCTTTTTAAGTCCTATAAAGTTTATGAACTTTATTAAAAGAATCATTAACATCCTAATCGGGCGCGCTAACAATTCTTTGTTAGTTCCGACCGCGATTAGAGATTAGATTAATGATTGTTTTGGTAAAGGCTAGATATGAACGGAGTTCCGTGTCGAGATAAGGGTTAAGAATGGGATTCTTTTTCCCTCCAGAAACCCTAATCTACACGCATCATCGTCGTTCTAGTTTTAAATCTATTAATGGATAAAAATGGTAACTTTTAATTAATCGTCCATAACTACTAAATCCTAACGAACCCTACAAGTCTTCTTATTATATTAATTACATCTTTAAAATAATCTAGATCTATATTTTACATTCTTGTTTAACGTAGATCTAGAAATCTTTCTATAAAATTCTTTATCCCTCCTCTCTTTCTCAACACATCTAAAGTAAAAGTAAATGGTTCCACGTTTCCCAGAGGACGACCCGTACTCATCTCGGTCTTGCTATACGCGACACCCTTATTGATTGCGGTTAACTACAAACACACTCTTTCGAATCAATCAGCGCCCTTTCGGGTTTTCACAAACACTCGCCGGTAGCCCTGCTGTTTTTACTCATGGAGCCCTTTCGGGTTTTCATCCGTGCCCATTTCGCTGATGGACATACCGTTTTTATTTTTTTATTATTATTATTATTTTTTATTTTACTTTTTTTTTATATCGGCTTTGAGATGCTGCAATCCAACGTAGTTTATCGACATCTCGGTCAACAGCTATTTTTAGGACATAGTGGTCCATTGTTAGTTTAAGGACGTTTCGGTCCGTTGCTAGTTTAAGGACATTTCGGTCCGTTGTTAGTTTAAGGACGTTTCAGTCCGTCGTTAGTTTAAGGACGTTTCGATCTGCTGTTAGTTTAAGGACGTTTCGGTCCGTCGTTAATTTAAGGACGTTTCGGTCCGTTGTTAAAGAAGGCCGGTTACTACTTATAGAGTTCGGGCTTAGGAAGATAGCGAGCGGGCATGGTCGTCGTCATCTATTATTGACCTAGGCCTTAACCCGTCAAGTGTAGTATTTCTTCAGGAAGCGACCGTTTATTGGCCTGAAAGGTCTTTCACCGAGCATATCCATGAGTAGATACGCTCCGCCCTGGTAGACCTTGTCTATGATGTACGGGCCTTCATAGTTCGGCTCGTATTTTCCCCGCTTGGCGCGATTGGGGATCATAGGTCTTTTGACCACTAGCACGAGTTCGCCTTGGCGGAATGTCCTCGGCCCGGTCAATTTTTCATATGAGCGCATCACCTTTGCTTTATAAGCCTCCAGATTTTGTTGCGCTATGAGCTGGGTTTCATCAAGGGCGTCTAGCTCCTCAAGCCGAAGATGGGCATTTTCTTCGTTTGTCAGCTCGTAGTGGACTGCTACTCGTAGAGAGGGTAACTCTATCTCGAGGGGGAGTACTGCTTCCGTACCGAATACCAATGCATATGGCGTTGTGTTCATGGCCGTCTTAAACGTAGTTCGATACGCCCAAAGAGCTTCTTGCAGTCTCTCGCGCCAGTCCTTTTTGTTTCGGGACACCGTCTTCTTCACGATCTTTGTCAAGGTTTTGTTGAAAGCCTCGGCTAGACCGTTAGCTCGGGGATTATACACTGAGGAATATCTCCAGTCTATGTTGTGTTGTTGCGCAAAGCGGCTGATCTTGTGGCTTCTGTAGGCTGGCCCGTTATCGGAGATAATCCGTCGCGGAGTTCCAAACCGATAAATGACGTGCGTCTTGAAGAAATGGAGGATATTCTCCGTCTTCACTTCCCTCAGCGGTACTGCTTCTGCCCATTTAGAGAAGTAATCGGTGGTCGCTAGGATGAAACGATGTCCCCTGGACGATGCCGGTTCGATGGGGCCGATTATGTCAGTCCCCCACATTTCGAACGGCCAGCTAGCCACCGTTGGATGTAGAGGATTTGGGTGCTGATGGATAAAATCTCCATGAATCTGGCATGAGTGGCACTGCTTCGCATATTCGAGGCAGTCCTGAATCATCATGGGCCAATAGTAGCCCATTCGTTTAATCTTCAACTTCATCTTCGGGCCTGCTTGGTGAGAACCGCAGAGTCCGTCGTGAACTTCCTGAACGACTCTTTTCGCTTTGTCAGGTCCCAGGCATCTCAACCACAGAGAATCAAACGACCACTTGTACAGAGTATCATTGACGAAGGCGAAAGACAGAGCTCGTTTCATAAGCTGATGTCTTGAGGACGCATCTTCAGGCATTCGACGGGATTTGAAGTAGTCTATGAAGACTTCTCTCCAATCTTCAGCCTTCTCTTGGTCCTTTATTTGCATAGCTATTTGCTCAGTTGCTTCCTTTTCTTTAGATGATTCCGGAGATATTTCTGCCGGTGTGAGGACCCGACGGCTTTGTACCATGATTCTGACGTCATCGAGGTTCTCATCAGCCAGTTCTTTAGCGAGCTTGGCTAATGCGTCCGCTTTGCTATTTTCCACACGCGGTATGTTTTCCAGCATGTAGGAGGGAATTCGAGTCAGCAATCACTGTACTCTCTCGCCATACTTCACCAGCTCTGGTTTGCACGTTTGGTAGTCGCCGTTTACTTGACTAACGACCAGTTGGGAGTCTCCGTATATGAGGAGGTTTTCAATTCCCATGTCGATGGCGATCTCAAAGCCAGCTATCAAAGCTTCGTATTCAGCTTCATTATTCGTCCTCGGCTCTATCAAGGAGAAGGCAAAGCGCATTATCCCTCCTTGTGGGGTCACGAACATGAGGCCTACCCCCGATTTGATTATGGGGGTGCATTGTTTACGCTTCTTCATGGAAGACGCTCCATCAAAATAAAGTTCCCACCGGTTACCACCACCGTTGATCGCATCAAACGCGTGTTCGTCTGGCAGTTCGCAATTCAGAGGGGAATCGGCCAGTATCGGATGCTCAGCGAGGAAGTCGGCGATGGCCTGGCCTTTCACCGCCTTAAGAGGCTGATAGGTTATCGAAAACTCCATTAAGAGCAAGGCCTATTTAGCGAGTCTCCCTGTCAATATGGCCTTTGACATCAGATATTTGAGGGGGTCCACCTTTGATATAAGACGGACTTCATGCATCAACGCATAGTGCCGGAGTTTCATTATCGCGAAGATCAACGCCAGGCAGTGCTTTTCGATGGGAGAATAATTGCTTTCTGCCCCCAGTAGGACTCGACTTAAGTAATAGAGAGCTCTCTCTTTCCCTTGGTCGTTCTCTTGCGCCCATAATGCGCCTAAGGAACCTTCAAGGGCGGTTGTATAAAGAATGAAGGGCTTTCCCTTGACCGAAGCAGCCAGCACTGGTGGGTTCTGCAGGTACTGATTGATTTCGTCCAGCGTGCTCTGGCATTTGTGATCCCAGACGAACTGGGTTCCCTTCTTCATCAGGTGGCTGTAAGGACGGCACTTGCCTGAAAGGTTGGCTATAAATCGCCTTATGTATGCGAGCTTCTCTTGGAGAGACCGCAATTGTTTGAGAGTCCTTGGCGGTGGCATTTCCATGATCGCCTTGATCTTCAACGGATCTATCTCGATTCCTCGGTGTCGGACGATGAATCCTAAGAATTTGCCCGAAGAAACTCAGAATGCACACTTGAGAGGGTTCATCTTCAAGTTGTACTGTCGAAGGCGTTGAAATACGGTCTTCAGGTGTTCGAGATGTTCCTCGTATGATTTGCTTTTAACCATGAGGTCGTCGATATAGCATTCGACGATTTCATGTATGAGGTCATCGAAGATCTTCGTCGTGGCCCTATGATAGGTGGCACTGGCGTTCTTTAGACCGAAGGGCATAACTTAGTAGCAGAATATTCCCAGAGGGGTCCGGAAAGCGGTGTGCTTCTGGTCTTCGGGATGCATCTTTATCTGATTGTATCCTGATGAGTCGTCCATAAAGGAGAAAACTTTGTGAGTGGACGTATTATCTATCATCAGTTCGGTGACCGGCACTGGGAAATCATCCTTCGGGCAAACTTTATTGAGATCCTGGAAGTCCACGCATATGCGCACTGTCCCATTTTTCTTCATTACCGGGACGATGTTGGCGATCCAGTCAGGATATTGAACTTCTTGGATAAACCCAGAATCGATCAGCTTCTTGACTTCGGCGTTGATGCTCATCTCAAGCTCGAGCCGCATTCTTCTCGGCGCTTGTTTGACTGGCTTGACGTCCGGGGATATTGCCAATTTATGGACAGCTATTTCTGGATCCAGTCCTGGCATTTCGGAATAGCTCCATGCGAAGCAATCTCTATGCTGCATAAGCACGTCTTTTAACGCAGCCACCCTTTCTCCAGATAGCAATTCGCTGACAAATGTCGGTCGCGGGTCGTTTGTTGTCCCCAACTCAATCTTCTTGAGGTTATCTGCAGTAGTATGTATGCCATCTTCCAGCTCTTTTGGTGCTGGTGGAAATTCTGAGATTACCTCGTCGTCATTGTTTTCGAAGCACCAAGGAAGGTCATCCATATTCTCGGGCTCCCCTTTTGATATTGCTATCATATGACAAGTACGAACTCGCTTCCAAGCCCGATGTGGATCTGGTTCTGCTCTTGTGCCTTTGGGTTCGTGCTTTTGTGGCGGCGTTACCCTTCAGCTGCTGGATAAAGCAAACCTGCCTTGCTGGTACTGGTCTTCGACCCAGTTCTTGAAGGTGAAGCAGTCTTCGATAGGGTGTCCTATGGCTCGGTGATAAGAGCAATAACCCGGATGAGAGACCTCGTTAACTTGCTCAGGATGCTTAGATTCCAGAAGTGTAACCATTCGATATTTTAAAGCGAGATCAAGTATCTTCTTCGTCTTGTCTTGAGGGAAAGAATACGCTCGACTCATCTTCCTCACGAGGGACAAATCCGGACCGCGCAATACCCGATCACATGACTCTTTGATCCTGCATTGTCGTTGTCGACCTCCTTTTCCGCTTTTTGACTTACTCCTGCCTCTGCGTCGAGCCTTTTGCGCAACGGGTTGACAGGGAGGAGCATCTTCGTTTTTTGCAGCCTGTTGAAACAGACGTTGCGTCCTGGCTTTCTCGTAGATAGCCATCTCGCGATTATGGTCGTCCCGAGCTTTTTGACCCGCTTTCCTGATAAAATTGTCCATTCGTTCTTCAAACGACGGACTCGGCACTTCGATTGCGGGATCTAATTTTGATAAGGGGTCGGCGTTTTTTGACAGGGCGTCCTCTTCTTCATCGAATTTATATATGGCATAGCTACCGTGGACTCGTTCTCGTTTCCCGGATCTCACATATCCAAGCCCGATCGTTTCCATTTTCCCGTTGGGAAATTTGCGCTGAGTTCCGGGAATGTTCCAGATCCTGTTATAAAATCGTGCTTGTCGCGCAGTTTGCTTAAGAAGTACGCCTTGGCGCCTTAACAGCCTTTTTAGTCCATTCGTGTAATATCTGGGCCAACGATTGGGCTGGAAACCGTCAAGTGTAGAATCCTCCCCATGTCAGATTTCTTCTTTCTTCAGGTGGGACTTTGGGATTTTCTTTAGACGATGGATTAGCGAGTGGTGCCGCCTGAGCAAGTATCTCCTGCAGCTTTTCACGTTGCAGTTGAACTTTTGTTAAGGACTAAGTTTGATGTCGGTGACTAGTAGAAGCTCGGAATTCGTCTTTGGAATTCACCACATAGACTATGTGAACTACCATGCCCCCAGGCTTGGGGTGTTTGGAGTTTGCTTCGGGCACTTGAGCTTTATTGGGCTTCTCTTTTTCTTTTGTGAAAACCCGCTTTGGTTTTGGGAGGAACCGCTGTATCAGGATCCGTCTCGGGGCGAGTCCCTTTCTCCTGCTTCCACACCTTATATAGATGAGGAAAGTTGTCTCAGGGAGCGAACTGGTTTCTGCTCTCGTGGGATCTCCATAGGCTGCAGAGACTTCTTCAATATTGCGGTAGGAGAACTTTGTTTGACCCTTCACAACAGCATTCACCACCGGGGTTGAAACAGTACCATGCGGAGAACTGCCCCCAGCTCATTTTGTATGACGCTGACATCGACGTTGGTCATTTCTTACAGCCGGGATTTGATTAGCTTCAGGATTTTACTGAGCCTGCCCCCTGTTTCCTTTGAGAGCTTGAATATTCTGCCCCCTGCGTCGTCCTTGGTTCTTGGCATGTACCAGTTGTTTGAGGACTGATTCCGTCGGCAAAGCTGCCGCTTGGGAAGCCTGCCTGTGGAAGACAGACTTCCTCTGGGATTCCTCCATCGGCGTTGAGGCACCGAGGGTGGGAGGTGGGAGCACCGATCCAAAGAGAAGCTCGTTGATTTCTTGAAGAGCTGGATTGCAGAGATTTGAGGCTGCAAGTGGCCCATTCTTGATTCCACCAGATGTGACAGAGCCTGAGTTGCTAGGGTAGGACCAAACGCCATTCTTCATAAAGACGAAATGCCGGCTTCAATATCCACTCCCATAAGGGCAACCAAAAACATACACACCGCGATTATCTGATCGCGGGAAGAACACGACACACGAAGTGTGGAGTGGAAAAAGGAAAAGATCCCACCGGGCGTGCCAGAATCTGTTCCCCTCCGAAAGACAGCGTGACAGACGTCTTGCCTAAAATTCGGGGCAGATGCTAATTGGTGCTATCCGTCCACCTCTCCGAAGATGTCAAGTTGATTTATGGCACCATGTATCGAAGGTTTGAACGGATGCGTCCGATGTAGCAGACTTCGTCAGATTCCCCCTCGCTTTAGGGGTTTTTGATTGTGGGGACGCTCTTCCCTGCAGGCGCAAGCCCCTGCAGTTAATTACGCTACCGCATTGCGGTAACAACTTTCTCCTTCTCCAGATGATCACTTCGTGTCATGTGTGTTTGTTTTGTGTTTGGTTGCCCGTGGATTGTATACGGAGACTGAGTTATATCGTCGCCCGTAGGGCGTGGACTAGTCCAAATCCGTATCTTTCTTAGATTTAGGTTTTGGGATTGTGTTTAAGGATACGTTAGCCACATTTGAGACTAAGATCGACTTAAACGTTTGTTAAGGATACGTTAGACTAGTTTTTAGACTAAGATCAACTTAACGGGATCGTTTAGATCCAACAAGAGAGCAATTAAGAGGGAGAGCCCTGTTGTTTAGTTTAGTGACATTGCGGTCGATAGGTAGTTTAAGGACATTGCGGTCCAATGTTAGTTTTAAGACGTTACGGTCAAGGTTAAAGACATCATAGTCCGTGGGTTTAAGGACTCCACAGTCCGGCGTTAGTTTTAAGACATCACGGTCAAGGTTAAGGACCTCATAATCCGTTGTTAGTTTTAAGACATTCCGGTCACGGTTAAGGACATCATAGTCCGAGGATTTAAGGACTCCACAGTCCGGTGTTAGTTTTAAGACATTATGGTCAAGGTTAAAGACCTCATAGTCCATGAGTTTAAGGACACAGTCTGTGAAATGTATGTGGTTATCGGGACCCGTCACCTCTTTGAAGACGTTGAGGAATTACAACGGCAAGTATCAAAAGAGTGAAGAGATGTACCCTTGAACCAAGATAGATTAAGTGATCTGTAGTCCAATTTGGAACCCAGACCAATTAATTATATTATGAGCTCATTGGCCCAGTTAAGTTTGAATTGAGAACTTATGGCCTTCTTGGGCTAAGTCCAATCATGTTTGAAATATTGACCCTCTGTTGGTCCATTGAAGGAGAGGCTTTACCTCTGAAACTTAGCCAATTGGGCTAAACCTAGTGTTAAACACTAAAGACCAACAGTGTTGAACACTGGGAGATAAGATCATCAGATTAGTGTTAAACACTAGAAATTGTGATTCTCGAATCAGTGTTAAACACTAATAAATAACAGTGTTAATCACTGGCAACCAAGTTATCAGTTTGGTGTTAAACATTAGCAGAGAGGAGATCATGTGGGAGCACGTGCTGGCATCCAAAAGGTGGGGCCAGATCTCCCTCATTTTGTTATACAGATAAGTGTTTAACACTTTTTATTCTGACAGCCATCACGTGTGGGCACGTGATGGGGGCTCATGCTCTGGTCTATTAGAATGCTCATTAGGGGTCACGTGGTGACACGTGAGGGCGCCCTAGAGCTTCTTTTCTTCTGCATTTTCCTTATGTGGTTCAGGGGTCACGTGGGGCACGTGAGGCAATGCCTCAAAGTTCTTTTTTATGGATCTTTACATGGGTCACGTGGCAGCACGTGACTCTGGTTCTTTGCATGTTTTAAAGATCTGTTCATCTTTTAAGAATTAAATTCTTCGTAGGGTGATACCCTAGCAATAATCTTTAGAGGAATTAAATTCCTATTTTCTTCTGAAGAATTATATTCTTAGACAGGGTTAAACCCTAATTTCTTTTCTGTAGGAATTAAATTCCCCATACATATAAAGAATTAAATTCTGGCATAGGGTGAAACCCTAATTTCTTTTTTAAGGGAATTAAATTCCTGTGAGTTTGAGAGAATTAAGTTCTCAATTAGGGTTAAACCCTAGTTCTGTCCATTCTAAAGGAATTAAATTCCTAGGGTTAAACCCTAATTTTATCTTAAAGGAATTGAATTCCTATCATTCTGTGAGAATTAAATTCTCAAAGCTCAATTCCTCCTCTATGTTTTAGATCTGCATGGCAGGATCCCAACCCAATGAGAATTAAATTCTCAATTCATGAGGAGATGTGCACTTTGCAGATCCTCAACCAGAGAAAGAACTAAGTTCTTTTCTTTTTATAAGAGTTAAACTCTTTTGAGAATTAAATTCTCTTTTGAAGCCTCTCTTTTCTTACCTAGGGTTTTTCTTTTGCAGAGAATCAAATTCTTCCTTCTGAATTTTCAAGATTCCAAGGCTCTATATCTCTCTCTCTCTCTATGTGTCTCTCTATATCTCTTTTCTTTGGGCTCCTATTTATAGGAGAAGGAAAAGAATCAATCTGTTTGGTAAATCTCTCATTAAAAGATTTGATTTGTTCATTGAGAGATTTGATTTATCTTCATCATTAATCTGGGCCTTTAGATTATTAGGTGAATTTTATTCACCATTGGATTTTAAATCCAAAGATATCTCTTTGTTATTTCGGTTAGATTTAGGGGGAAATCTTTCCAAGCCCAAGATTTTTCCATAAGTTGGTGATATTTAATCACCTTCAGATTCTTGATCCAACGGTTTCAAATAATTCTTCTCCATTTTGGAAAGATTTGAAGGATCTTTCCTCAGAATTTAATTCTGTTAACGAATAAGGCTTTTAAAGCCGGTCACGTGTGGCCACGTGACCGTTGGTCACGTGTGAGCACGTGACCCTTGGCATGGGCTTCTCTTCTTCTGTGCTTTGTTCTCTTGCCGCTGCTTAACCATCACGTGCCAACACGTGACCACTGGTCACGTGTGAGCACGTGATGCCTCTTCTGAAGCTTCTTCCTGATTTTTTAATCAGGGAACAAATATGCTCTGTGCCGCTGCTTAACCATCACGTGCCAACACGTGACCACTGGTCACGCGTGAGCATGTGATGCCTCTTCTGAATCTTTTCCTGATTTTTAATCAGGGAACACTACTGTTCTTAGATTACTACTCTACCACGGCTCTATTGAGTCATGCAAACAGGTAGTAGTTGGGTGCAGTCCCGAAGCACTTGGAGGCAGTGACGGTTAGACAAGATTCGTCTCTCCCGGTATTGGGGGTTGATGTCGCGTTGTGTTTAGGAGAGCCATTACACAAAGTCCCTGTCCAGGACAAGCGAGATTTACTGGTAGTGTTTCCTGTAGTTTCTCAGGGTGTTCTGGGCTACACTCTGACACGACTTGTACCACTATTAGGGGTCTAACGTTTACCGCCCCCTAGGCCCGACATACGATACTCTTAGACGAACAGACCGGACTGTACGGAGATTGCCATATTCAGGCTCAGTTGGAGTTCGGATGGGTTCACCTCATCGGTCTTCTTATCGGCATCTACCTGGAGACCATTACGTACAGCTAGTACCGCTTGCGGCCTATGGTTAAATCCACTGCCAGTGTAGTGTTGAGTCTTTAGAGTCCCATACAGAGGGTTGTTCACCTTTGGGCAAAACGGAGTAGAGGTCGTATGGTTTTTACGACGGGGGTTTGTTCACATATGCGTACTTGTGCGCGTTTGGTGTTCGAACAGTTGATACTAGTGGGCTTTGGTTTAAGCCGGATCCTAGTATTTGATTTTGGCTTGGTTCAGTCTCATTGCATTTGTGTTCTTCGGAACGCGGAAGCGGGTATGTATATACAGTTGACAGAGACAAATGAAGGAGACACCTCATTAGGGTTTTTGACCATTGACTTGATTAAAACTTTAATGAGATGAAGGAAATTGATTAATAGTTTTAATTAGTGATAATTGTGTTATGGTTATTTGGATTGACCATTTGACTTGTTGACCAAAGTTGACTTAGATATTTTTTTGTTAAGCATGAGATATTTTGTGCTTAGCATTAATGGTGACATGATAATGGTCAAATCAAACAAACCATCACAATTTTTGCTAATTAAAAATATTATTCTTTTTATGCTAATATGAGAGCTATCTCTTCATTCTATCATGATACATTCTCTCTCCTAGCTTTCTCTCTTTCATCCTCTCTCTCAAACCCTAACCTCTCATGTGTTGAGAACCAAGGAAATTGAGACCAAACCACTAAAATCATTCTCTACTCTCTCTAGGGTTCTTAGTCTAGCACACCAAGCACCTTAGTTACTTCAAGATAGAGGTTGGAGCTCAAGGTAGAGGCCTTCGGGTGGATCTTTCTTTGGCAAAGAGAAGACGGTGAGGAGGAGCCATCTACACCACTCCAAGGAGCTCACAACAAGGGGAAGCAACACAAGAAGAGAAGGAGTTCAAGCTTTTGGTATAATCTCTTAACCTAGTAGTTAAAGCTCCATGTTTGTTTGTTAGTTTTTGTTTAGCAAAGATCCTTCATGGTTAGCCTATGTTTCCTTCAAAGAAAAATTCGATTTTTACCTATTCCGCATCCCCGAAAGTACCGGGGTGGGTAACATGGACTTACAGTGGTATCAGAGCCTAGCTAAATAACAACTAACATGTTAGCAAAGTCGTTAGAACTTCGATCATGAAAAAATCCCGAAAACACACCAAAACTTGTATTTTCTGTCGTTTTTAAAACAGGCCTAAAAATAATTTCAGTGACATGAAAAATACAAGCAGGCTTTTTAGAGAAAACTGTAGAATTTTGGGCGCCTGAATCGCTCATAAGATTTCGGATTCATGGCCGATCCATGCGATCCGCCGCGGATCCGCGGCCGAGTCAACTCAGCTGCGCACCAAAATTCTTCTGGGGTTCTCTGTGTTGGTTTTGTGTATTCTGGGAAGTTTTGTTTCTGCCCAGATTTATCAGAGTACTGGTTTTTACTTGGGGTAGATTCAAATACAGTTTTTGGTCGAAATTCTATAAATTTTAGCTAATTGGATTATATCTTTAATGGGATATATGTACTGAACGTCTGCTAATCGTTATACGTCGATTAGTGGGGGTTGTACATATTTGTGATCTGTGATATTGGTTTGTGTATATAAACTTGTTGGATTGTCATGGATGAATAGCCGGGGATGTGAGATGAGTGTTTTTCATTTTTCATTCAATGTAAATTGTAAAATGATGTAATATTAATTTTTTGGTCGCACATCCGGGTTGAGGATGTAGCCGCCATTGTATATTATTTCTTTTACTGTTTTCTGCTTTTAGGATAGACCCAAGGTGGGGTGCACAAACTACCAGGTATTTTGAAGTGTTGTGTGGCCTACTCACGTTGTTGAGGGAGGCTGCTTCACTTTGGGTATTTGGCGGATAGTTTGCCGCACCCGTAGGGGTCTAGGGTGGGGTTTGGCTGTTCATTGCGACCGTGTAATCCGTCTTTCGTTGCAGGCTCGAACGAAACGCGGATTCCTAGCATATCCAATGTGTTCATCTGTGATCTGGAATGACTATCATTGTGTCCAACGAATGTATATATATATATGTATGTATATATATATATATGATATCTAGTAGACATTGCTTATGTTTTGCATCCGTGCTAGTCCAGCCCCCGCTCTGTCATTAGTTAAGTAACCTAACGGGTGATGACTGGACCCCGTGGCGAATGCGGATGGCATAAACGTACGTCATATTTTCGTTGTTTTCTGCAATGATAGGATTAATTGATGGGACGCATTATATTAATGCAAAGAAAACAAACTAAAATTGAATCGTTGGAACAATTTCAAAACCACTCGGTTTTTCAAAACAGCAAAACTTTTAAATGCGGAGCTTAAACCACTCCTTTTAAAAAGCTATCACATTCTCTCGATTATATCAAGTTCACTACGTTCACGGTTTCGCCAAAACCATTCGTAGCCCTCCGTCATTTCATATGGATAGTCAATAGTATTCAAGCTATGTTTGTTGGCCAAAATCAAGGCATAGTGATTGGTAGTTGTTGGATATTCATATGAAGCATACATAGATGCGTTGGTTTGGGACAGTCGTACTACTTTGTTGGCCAAAATTAAGGGTAGGTACGGGTGGGTTCAAATTAACCTGGAAAATGACGGGTGGAATTTGACATGTGACTTATGATTTGTTGGCCAAAGTCAAGGTCATAAGAGCATGGGGCAAAAATCCACATCGGGAGTTTCTAAATCAACTGAAACTTGCTAGTGTTGCATACCATTTTGAATGTGATAATTTTGGTAGGATTTCTTCAACTTTATCACACAATGATATTTGGATCCCGATCCTACTGTGAGTATATGCTACTCCTCGGGAAATTTTCTCACTTAACGATCAATGCTATAAACCAAGTAGGTGTCTAGAAAGGTGTTAGTGGGGCTACGCCCATAGGGAAAAGAGGTTATTTAATTAAGCAACTTAGTGAAAGCGTCGTAAAACCTCCCTCGAAGTACCGACACCGGCCTGGCTAAACAGTTAAGCAAGTATTGTACGGTGAGATCAATCCCGACTAATTCTTCTTCTATGGTTTGAGGAAGGATTCGAGAAACAGTGGGAGCAATCCTGTTTAGACAAACTAAAAAATACTCTAAACTTGCAAGAGCATCATGCTAAAGTGTTTCTTCTCTCTCTCCTAATTGCAGCAACCAAATATCATGACGGGCTTTAAGTTACTATTAGATAAAAATATATTAACAGGGCCAAACTACAAAGATTGGTTCAGGAATGTCAAAATGGCAATCACTTATGACAAGTTGGGGTATCTCCTTACCACTAAAGCCCCCGCCGTCCCAGGTCCAGAATCCAGTATCGCGGATAGGGAAATCCGTAAGACCTGGGAGATTGACTGTGTGAAGGCCAAGTGCCTCGTGCTTGCCTCTATGGACAATGAACATTAGAGGAGGCACGAGAATATGGATCTTGAATCCATATTTCTCCATACTAAGGAACTATATGGAGAGCAATCCCGTATCGCAAGATACGAGACCTCGAAGAAGCTGTTTCAAGCGAGATTAGCCGTCGGATCATCTGTAGGGGAACACATCCTGAAAATGATTGGCTACATTGAGGAGCTCGCGGACCTCAGGACCATGTTAGAGAATGAGCTGTACACTGACTTGATTCTCCAGTCCATTCCTTCCACCTACGCCCAGTTTATCCTCAATTTCAACATGCAAAGAAAAGAAGTTGAACTTCCAGAACTCCTCAACATGTTGAGGAGTGCAAAGGGCACCCTGAGAAAGTCAGGGAAACACCCGCTTTGTTTGTTGGAGGAACTTCCTCTTCTAGGTCCAAGACGAAAGCCAAAGGAAAGAAGAAGAAGGCCCCCACCAAACCAAGTGGCGGTGTTAGTAAGGTGGAAGCTAAGGGAAACGCAAAGGTAACGGGACAGACTGTGGGAAAGGAAGAATGCTTTTATTGTTACAAGAAAGGACACTGAAAGAAAGATTGCAGGGCTTGAAAGGCCAAGAACCAGGACCCGAAGCAAGTTGTGGCTTCGGCTTCAGGTGTGTATGTTATTGAAAATTGTCTGTCAATCAGCTCTATTTCCTGGGTATTGGATACCGGATCAGGATCTCATATCTGTAATTCTTTGCAGGCACTGAGAAGGTGTAGAGTTTTTAAGGCAGGTGATATGACCCTCAGAGTTGCAAACGGAGCAAGCATGGATGCTGAGTCCGTGGGGGACTATCACTTAGGATTGACAGATTGACATGTTTTGGTTTTGCGCAACTGTTATTTTGTACCCAGTTCGACTTGTAATATCATATCTGTATCTTTAATGTCTAAAGAAGGTTATGATTTTGCATTTGTAAGCAATGTTGTAAACATTCACCTTAATCATATTTTGATTGGGTCGGGTACATTAAGCAACGGAATATACATATTAAACCAACCGCAGATTTTCAATATCCAGAATACACACAAAAGAAAGTCTCCAGAATTAAATCATGCTTTTTTATGGCATTGTAGACTGGGTCACATCAATGAAACACGATTGACTAAATTAAATAAAGAGGGATACTTGGATCCGTTCGAATATCACTCTTATGCAACTTGTCAATCTTGTCTCATGGGAAAGATGACAAAGACTCCGTTCATTGGACACGGAGTAAGAGTGAGCGAGCTCTTGGAACTCATACACAACGATGTATGTGGTCCAATGTCTACACATGCACGAAGTGGTTATTCATACTTTATTACTTTTATGGATGATTTTTCAAGGTATGGACATGTCTTCTTAATGAAGCATAAATCTAAAGCCTTTGAAAATTCCAAGAATACAAGAATGAAGTAGAAAAACAAACAGGCAAGGGTATCAAGACACTGAGATCTGATTGAAGTGGTGAATACTTGAGTGTCGAGTTCCTGGATTACCTAAAAGAGAATGGAATTCTCTCTCAACTTACTCCTCCATACACACCACAACACAATGATGTATCGGAGAGATGGAACCGAACCCTATTGGATATAGTACGTTCCATGATGAGTAACGCTGAGTTACCGCGATCTTTCTGGAGTTATGCACTAGAATCAGCTGCATATCTTTTGAACTGGGTTCCTACCAAATCGGTGCCTACCACACCATATCAGATGTGGAGTGGGAAGAAACCCTATCTTAAACACATTAAGACATGGGGATGTCCAGCTTTTGTCAAAAAGTAGCATACGGACAAACTCGTGGCACGCTCAGTACAGTGCAAATTTGTGGGATATCCAAAGAACTCTAAGGGAATTTCTTCTATTATCCAGAGGAACAAAAGATATTTGTTTCTCGTCATGCTTGCTTCTTGGAAACTGAATTTTTAGAAAATCAGATAAGTGGGAGCGCAATAGAACTGGAAGAAATTCCAGAACCACAAGTTATTACTGAAATCTTAGTAGAACCAGAAGGTTCAAAAGAACAGAACATTCTCGCACCGCTCCGCAGGAGTAGTAGGCTTTCTCATCCACCTGAGAGATACTACGGTTTTCTCATAGACGGGGATAGAGAGGATTGCATCATTGATAATGATGAGCCGACTAGCTTCCAGCAGGCCATTAAGAGCACTGACTCGGTAAAATGGCTGGATGCAATGCGGACCGAGATGGAGTCCATGTACACCAACAAAGTATGGACTTTGGACGTTGCTCCAGAAGGGGTAAAACCCGTAGGCTGCAAATGGATCTTCAAAAGGAAGATTGGTGTAGATGGACAGGTTGAGAGCTATAAGGCTAGACTTGTTGCAAAGGGTTTTCGTCAAAGACCTGGTTTAGACTATGACGAAACCTTTTCTCCAGTGGCTATGCTCAAATCCATTCGGATCATTTTTGCCATTGCTGCCTTCCACGATTATGAGATTTGGCAGATGGACGTAAAAACCGCTTTTCTAAATGGTAATTTAGAGGAGTGTGTCTATATGGATCAGCCAGAGGGTTTCATTCAAAGTGGGAGCAGAGGGAAAGTGTGCAAGTTGCTTAAGTCCATTTATGGACTGAAGTAGGCATCGCGGAATTGGAATATCTGTTTTGATGAGACGGTCAAAGAATTTGACTTTATCAAAAATCCAGATGAACCATGCATTTATAGTAAGATTGTAGCACGAACTATTGTATTCCTCGTCTTATACGTGGATGACATTCTCTTGATAGGAAATGACATTCCTATTCTACAATCTGTCAAAGGGTTCTTGTCACACAGGTTCTCCATGAAAGACCTGGGTGATGCCTCTTACATTCTGGGGATCTGGATCTATCGTGATAGATCAAAAAGAATATTGGGACTCTCGCAGTCCAGGTACATCAACACTGTACTGAAAAGATTCGGTATGGAAGATTCCAAACGCGGTAATTTACCGG
This sequence comes from Agapanthus africanus, assembly GCA_030015575.1. Classification (NCBI taxonomy): domain Eukaryota; kingdom Viridiplantae; phylum Streptophyta; class Magnoliopsida; order Asparagales; family Amaryllidaceae; genus Agapanthus; species Agapanthus africanus. Next base: position 573,990,103 of record CM057346.1, on the reverse strand, counting down.
CTTGTCACGGGATCACCCTGTCCAAAGAAATGTCTTCCGAGAATGATTTGGAAAGGGATCGCATGTCTATTATACCCTACGCTTCTGCGGTAGGCTCTATAATGTATGCGATGTTGTGTACCAGACCAGATGTAGCTTATGCACAGAGTGTGGTAAGCCGGTATCAGTCAAACACTGGGGAGAAGCACCGGATAGCGGTAAAGAACATTCTGAAGTACCTGAGAAGGACTAAGGATATGTTTTTGTTTTACGGCGGAAAAGACCTCCAGATCGAGGCCTTCGCTGACTCCAGCTTCCAGAGTGACAAGGATGACTCCAAATCCATGTCGGGTTATGTCTTTACCCTCAATGGAGGGGCAGTCTGTTGGAAGAGTTCCAAACAGGAAACGGTTGCTGACTCGACGATAGAAGCAGAGTATATCGCAGTTTTTGATGTCGCAAAAGAAGCAGTCTGGATGAGGAAGTTCTTAACAGAACTTCAGGTGGTTCCGTCCATTGTTGATCCAATACCTCTGTATTGTGACAACAACGGGGCTATAGCTTTAGCGAAGGAACCCAGGTCCCATCAGAAGTCCAGACACAACTTGAGGCGGTATCACCTGATCAGGGAGATCGTGGATCGCCGGGAGATCGAGGTTTGGAGGGTTGCTATAGAAGATAACACTGCAGATCCATTCACAAAGGCCATTCCTCAGACGCAGTTCGAGATGCTATTCGAGATGATAGGTCTGCGATATGCCAGCACATGGCCTTAGTGCATGTTGGCTATAGTGCCCTCAAGGCAATTATCATAGTCGCGGACTTGTGATTATGATGATTGAGGCAGGACCTATACCGATAAAACAGTCTTACTCAAGATGATAGTATGCTATCTGGTTTGTCTTTATCATCATGTACATGTTGATAGAGCCCATAGGATTCTTGCTTGACTGCCAGCATTATGATGGCGATCATATATGTGGGAGCTGGGGTCTATAAGCACATCCTTAAATGTCCCTAGTCGAAGGAGTATCGAGGCCGGGCATCGATACTCCAGTGTAGACTAGTGTATACTGATCGAGACCCCGACGAGGGGTGGTAGCCAGGTCTCATAAGCCATTGGTGTTAGTTTGTTCACCTAAGATAGTATGCAGGTGCTCATTGGGTTACGAGTACACTGGACGGACTCGCCGGGAACCTGCTAGTTGGTATTATACCTATTGTCAGATAGCAGTTCCCAGGTGACATGTGTACAGGTTAGTCTGTCGACTTGAGATCGTCATTTGTCTCGTGTGAGTTCCCACTGTACTTTGATTACTACCCTACCACGGCTCAAAGGAGTCGTGCAAACAGGTTTTAGTTGGGTACAGTCCCGAGCCACATGGAGGCAGTGATCGGATCGTCGGGGATTCGTCTCTCCCGGTATTGGGGGTTGATATCGCATTGTGTACGGGTGGCCATCGCCACAAATCCATGGCCATGGTAGACGAGGATTACCGATCCAGGATCGATAGTTTCTCAGGAGGTGATGGGTATCATGCCGACACTAAATATCGCGTTGTTAGGGGTCTGACTTTATCCACCCCCTAGACTCGATATGCGATACTCTTAGACGAACAGACCGGACTGTATGGATATTGTCACTGTCAGGCTCAGTAGGGGTTCAGGATGAGTTTGCTCGCCGGCCTCCCTTTCGCTCAATACCTGGGTAGCCGTTACGTACAGCTAGTGTCGTTGACGTGCTTGTGGTTAAAACCACTGCCAGCGTATTGACGAGTTTTTAGAGTCCCACACAGAGGGTTTTCACGGTTCAGGCGATATGGTGTAGATCATTTATGTTGGAACATACAGGTGTCCGATTAAATATGTGCACATGCTGCGCAGGCTTTAATCGGACGATTGATAATACTAGCGGCTTAAGATTAAGCCAGATTATTAAATCAGGATTTGATTTAATATTTTACATATGTATTTATATATGTATTCTAGTATTATTGTTCGCAATTTATTTTCTCTCTTGGCTATTCGTATTTTTGTACGAATACGCGTATATGTATTTCGATACATGTACCGGGAAGTATTCCGTATTTTATATGGAATAGCTTCTAGAAGATTTGCCACCTCATTATTGATTTTCCTTTTTAGAAAAATCATTTGTCTTCATAATGAGGTGGAGGGTGTGAGGTGGCATGAACATGACTTTGGGCATGGGTTTTGTGCATGTAGCAAAGTATGGTGCATTTAATTATTGAAAAAGAAAATGACTTTTTTTTGTGTGGAGGAGAGAAGGGGGCCGGCCACTATTGGAGGGGGCTTGATTTTCATTTGGTTTTTCATCACATTATTACATGAGGCTCCTCACTCTCTCATTCATATACTTCAAAAGACTTAGCCAAATTTTCTTTGTTCATGCCAAAGTATCCTCACTCCATTCATCTTCTATGGATGCTCTCTTGAGCTCAAGGGTAGAGAGAAAAACATAATGACACACTACTACACCTCGACTCTCCATCGCAAGCGACTTTGGAGCGTCGGTTATCTCGTTCGACGAGGTTGAAGCTTGCGCCGTTTTCCTCAGGTGGATCATCGGAGATGGAGGAAGACCGGCGACCAAACATCATCATGGAGCCGCTAGGAGCTTGGAATGAAGACCGAAGGACTCGGATCATCTCGGTATAACCTTTCTAACTCTTAGTTAGCTCGCTAGAATAGGGTTTAAGGTCGATCCGTAAATCGGGTAGCGGTAGCGCCAGTTTAGAAAATTTTTGTTCCACGTTTTGATGGCCGGGGCGCTGCCAGAACCCTTCATGGTATCAAAGCCACCCTTTAAACCCCTTACTAGCTTGTTTAAACGTGCTTAAAAGATCGATCAATGGAATTTACCGAAATCACAATTTCCATTTTGGGTTTGCTGTCGATTTTCAAAAGTGGTCAAAAAATTATTTCCAGAGGCTTACAAATCCGTGCAGGCGATTTTAAGGGTACAGGAAAAATTTGGGCTCCTAAGGCCTCCAAGTAGCCACGGAACCGTCGCGCTTACCCCCTATTGGCGGCGGTTCCGTGGCCATTTAGTGGCGACGGGCTTCACAATTTTTCCTGTAGCCTCCTGACTTGGAATTGTAATTTTTTTAATATCCTGTTTTAGCCCAGGTTGCTGTGAAGTGCTGGTTTTTGCCATTAGGGCCAATTTGGAATTTAGTCGATCGATATTTTAAGTGTGCGTTTAACAGTACATACATTTCTATCTAATGTCATTTGATCGGTAAACTCGTCTAACTGCTATATGTTCTTTTAGACGAGTTTGCGAACGTGACATTCACGTTGATGTTCTGTGTTGTGCTGTGATGTTGGTTGGATTGTCGTGGTGGATAGCTGTGGTGCAATGTTAGTATAATTTTATTTCATTTGTACATTTGATATTGCGGGGCGAGCGTCCGACATGTGGACTACCGTCACTGCCAGTTTGTATATTATTCTTTTGGGGCACGACCGGGCTGAGATCGATGTCACCCTTGTATATTATTTTATTTTCTGTACTTGGATTACCCTGAGGTGGAGTGCACGAATAGCCGGGTTCTAGAGGGCAACTGGTCCGCATCACATGGCGTTGAGACGTAGGGGACCTTACTCTAGAATTGGCAGGCTATTCGCCGCACTCGTAGGGGGTATAGGTTGACCCAGGAGGGGTGCTCAAGTTACCGGATTCCGAGAAGTGTCGGGTGGCCCATTCACGTTGTTGAAGAAGGCTGCCTCACTTCTGGTTTTGGCGGGTAACTTGCCGCGCTCGTAGGGGTCTAAGTTTCATTGCATATGCTATCCACACGATAGGAAACGTCGGGTCTCACTTGCGGCTCAAGTGAAACTCGGGGCTCCAGATTATCTACCATTCTGTGTTGCTTCTGTGATGTTTCTGTGATGTTGCTTTATATCATGCCTGGGACGAATGTTATATATATATTTATATATACTAGTAGATGTTGTATATGTTTTGCACCCACGCTAGCCCAGTCCCCGCTCTGTCGTTAGTTAAGTAACCTAACGGGTGATGACGGGACCCAGTGGCGAATGCGGATGGCATATACGTACATTTTATTTTCGTTCTTTTCTGGTGTGATTACTTGATGGGACTGCATTGATTCTTATTAATACAAGGATAAAACAAACCTATATATGATGTTGTTGGAACCAAGCTTTTAAAAACTGACATTACAGACGTTCTCTTTTGCTTTGCACAGTGGTATTCGGTTATGAATATCCAGCACCTCATTCGACGAGGCAAGGGCCGAGATCCCTTCATCGGGAGTGACCCCTTGGGTAAAAGTTTGCGTCAACGTAATAACTTTACTATAGTCTATTATTTTTGCTTTGCATCGTGGTATTCAGTTTGGGATATCCTGCACCCCATTCGACGGGGAAAGAGCCGAGATCCCTTCACCGCGAGTGACCTCTTTAGCAAAAGTATTCGCCACTATATATTTATAAAACCACTTGGATTCCTTCAACGATATCAAGTTCATTACGTTAAAGATTTTTCGCCAAAAACCAGCCATAGCCCTCCGTCATTTTAAACTAGTATTGCTTAGTATTCGTGCTACGTATGTCGTGCATTAGCCGAGACGTAGTGTTCGGTAGCTATGTAGTGCTTTTCTGTTGCAGAGATAATGCGATTGGTTAGGACAGTCGTACAATCATTTTGATCTTTAGTCAAGGCTCGTACGGGTAGGTCTAATGCAGTCAAGATAATGACGGGTAGAACTTGACTAGGACCTTTTGACATTTTGATCTTTAGTCAAGGTCACTTGGGTCCTAGGGGTAAAAATCACATCGGGAGTTTCAAACATACAGGAAACTTGCCAGGCATGCGCATACCTTCTGGAGTTTGATAACTTGAGTGGCTTCCATCAAGTTATCATGCGATGATAGTTGGATCCCGATTCCCACTGATGAGTAGCATTACTCCTCGGGTGATTCCGACTAATTCTCCTTTTGGGTTTGGAGGAGAATTCGAAGAAACGGTGGGAGCCATCCAGATTAGATAAAATGATTAACCATTCTGATCTAGGTTAGAGTGCACGCTGAGTGTTTCTTTTCTCTCTCTCTCTCTCTCTGGCTGTAACTATGACCTGACCTTTGACTAAAACTCATGAAACCAAGTTAACCAAAGCTTCTTAAAACACTTTGGCTTTTGGAATGTCACGGTGTCACATACATAATTGCCACTTCTATATCACCTTTGCTTTTCACCAGAACACCTCGTATCACTACGAACATTCACTTCCATTGGATAAATCCATCGTATAGTTACATACGAACTCGAAGGAACTTTTTCGAGGATGGATTCTGGTTCTTGAGAGATTGAATAGGATTATTCGGTTGTCTTTTCTCTTTACCTTCTCTCAGGTTGTGAGGGCTCCTAGGATTAGGAGAGGGTACACCTATTGAGCTTATTGGATAGTCTTCCTCCAGACCATAGGTAGGTGCCGAACGGTAGGGAAGGAAGAAAACCAACAAGCTTAACTGTGGTGTACAGAAAGTAATAAGTAAAGATATATAAAGGGATTAGAATAATGGCAAAGGAAATTGCGATCACCATCATTCATGACAAAAAACTGTGTATACCCCTGCCACTCCTACATCCACTTTGCTTTTCTCTAGAACGCTCCGTATCACTTCAGATATCCATTTCCATTGGATAAATCCATCGTACAGTTATATACGAACTCGAAGGAACTTTTTCGAGGATGGATTCTGGTTCGGGAGAAATTGAATAAAATTATTCAGGTGTCTTTTCTCTTTACCTTCTCTCAGATTGCGAGGGCTCCTAGGATTAGGAGAGTACACCTATTGCGCTTATTGGATAGTCTTCTTCAAAACCTAAGGCTGGTGCCGAAGGATAGAGAATGAAGAAAACCAATTAGCGTAAAGGAGGTGTACAGAAGGTAATAAGTAAAGACATATTAAAAGGATTGCAATGAGGGCAGGTAAGTATATGGTTACTGTCATGATTCAGGATAATGGAAGAGGCGTTACTAGGAATACCAGTTAACCCTTTTGAAACATTTTCATGTTTCAGTTTTACTGTGCGGTATTAATTGATAACTGTTTTCCCAATTGGAATCTAACTCCAGGGTATGTATTTACCAGATCAATTTCTCACATCTGTATGTTATTACGGATGGTGAGTGGGAGTAAGATATTGGGAATTGGGTGATTAGATCCTCATTATATCGGAATTCGTTGTAATTAGTGATATTTGAGGAAATCATCTGGTTTTTGCCGGATGGCAAATATTTGGTTTTGAATATCCGTTGTTATGCACCAAGTTTAAACTGATATATCTGTACATTTATTTTATAAAGTGAGATATAACTTTTTGATATTATGTCTGTGACATTTACCTATATCAGCTGGTGATTAGGTAAGGTGCATTCAATAGCGGTGTAATTCTTCTTAACCATAGTACAGTTTTTCAACCTACGATGCACATGGTTTGAGTTATTGAACTCAGGGGACTTATACAAAGTATTGTATGTTGTCCAGTGTCCATTAGGACAAAGGGGTTGGTACTCGTACTATATTCTGTTTACTTATGACTTCTCCAGTTCTGGACATGTATTTCGTTGAAATGCAAGGTCCAGATATTCAGAAGTTATAGGTATAAGAATAAAGTAGAGAACCATTTGTTGTAAATATCAGGATTCTTTGAGAAAGTCGAAGATCTAGATACTTGTGTTTGGTATTCAGTTAATAGTAATGGTTTTGAGAACTTGCTTCTTTTTCAGGTTACTCATATATGGATGCACTCCTAGATGAGTAATATTGATTGTCCTTTTTCCATCTGGTTGACATGCACTGGAGACAGCTGCATGATTTTAAATCTGGTTCCAATTAAATTAGTGTTTTTGTTTCTATATTAGATTTATATAGAATCAATTTATATCTTAACGATGTTAAGATATAGGGAGTTGTCCGGCTGATACTTAAAACCAGAATACGGATAAATTCAAGGCACGTTTCAGTAATGGCTGTTTGTGGGTTATCCCGGGCTTTGACGAGGGTTAACTTTCTACCATCAGGAAGATCAATATTTATATTGTTCTTGACTTGCCACATTTTTAGTAAAATGGATTTTTCAGAAAATAGTAGTGGGAGTATGGTAGAACAGGAAGTGATTCCAGAACCACAAACGATTACTAAAGATTTAATAGAACCTGAGGATTCAATTGTTTTCGACGTTCCATTAGCCACTCCGCAGATTTGGTGGGTAACCTCAAGCACCCGAGAGGTACTTTAGTCTTCTCAGAGACGGTGACAGAGAGGTTCTTGTTTACCCAGACTTGTCATTGCTGCTGTTCTAGACTATAAGACCTGGTAGGAGGATGAGTATAGCGTCGTTCTAAACTAGTTTTAGAAGTGTACGTATATATGACTCTGCCAGAGGGTTGTTGTAGTCAGTGGGAGCAGCGGAAGCATAGTAGACAAGTTGCTTATGTCTATTTATAGACTAAAGTAGGTATAGCAGAAATAAATCATCTATTTTTGATGTAACAGTCATAGGCTTTGACTTCATCAGAATAGGAGATGGATTTGCTAAGAAGGTAGTAGAAAGTGATGTCCAGATATTTGGGATGACATGCACTTGATAGGAAGAGATATTCCTATACTACGATCGGTTATACTTTGGTTGTCACACAGTTGTTTCTCCACATAGGATATAGAAATAATATCAAGTTTCCTGGTTACTAGATCTATGTTTTTAGATCTAAATTTGGGAAGTATCCTAATTTGGGTACTTTGACATTATTCTAAAGATATTTTAGAATGGATGACTCCTGGCATGGTGGTGAACCTGCAGGTGATAGAGTCAACCTCTCTAAAGGTGTCTTACAAACTAAAGGGGAGAGGGATCTACATGATTAACGTATCATTTGCTTAGGCAATTGAGTTAATCATGAAATGTCAAGTACCACACCGATATTGCTTTTGCACTAGATAAAATAAGCAGATATATTAATCCAATCCTAGAGAAACATTAGGAAGCAGTTATTGAACATAAGTGAATGTTCTTGGGAAATGATTACAGCAGGCTCCTTCGGGAGACGGTTATCATTTCAGGCTTCCAAGGTGACCTGGATGACAGAGTGACTGTCAGAGTTATAGTTTTCCCTCTTTTGAGGGACAGTATGTTGGACGAGTGGTCCAAGTGAATACTGAGGAAAGGCATGGCGCAGGATACTGATTAAATTCAGTGGACGATACAGTCAAAGTAGTTTGCTGAATTTGGAGTTCATTTGAGAACTGGGTCCCATCAGATATCCAGACAAATTCTAAGACAGGTATTGCTCATTCGGGAATATAGTTTTCTCCGCGAAGTTGAGATTAAGAGAGATACAGAAAGAAACTTTGGAGCGGATCCACTCACTGAGGCTATTTCTCGAACGCAATCATTTTTCGCAAACGGGCTTTGCGAAACTGATTAGTAGAGAAGTTGGGTGTTCGGTATCACACGGGCTGTGAGTTTGCGACATCGCAATAATTGGCCTTAAGTGCAAGTGGGAGATTGTTGGCTATAGTGCCCTCAAGGCAATTATCATAGTCGCGGACTTGTGATTATGATGATTGAGGCAGGACCTATACCGATAAAACAGTCTTACTCAAGATGATAGTATGCTATCCGGTTTGTCTTTATCATCATGTACATGTTGATAGAGCCCATAGGATTCTTGCTTGACTGCCAGCATTATGATGGCGATCATATATGTGGGAGCTGGGGTCTATAAGCACATCCTTAAATGTCCCTAGTCGAAGAAGTATCGAGGCCGGGCATCGATACTCCAGTGTAGACTAGTGTATACTGATCGAGACCCCGACGAGGGGCGGTGGCCAGGTCTCACAAGCCATTAGTGTTAGTTTGTTCACCTAAGATAGTATGCAGGTGCTCATTGGGCTATGAGTACACTGGACGGACTCACCGGGAACCTGCTAGTTGGTATTATACCTATTGTCAGATAGCAGTTCCCAGGTGACATGTGTACAGGTTAGTCTGTCGACCTGAGATCGTCATTTGTCTCGTGTGAGTTCCCACTGTGCTTTGATTACTACCCTACCACGGCTCAAAGGAGTCATGCAAACAGGTTTTAATTGGGTACAGTCCCGAGCCACATGAAGGCAGTGATCGGATCGTCGGGGATTCGTCTCTCCCGGTATTGGGGGTTGATGTCGCATTGTGTACGGGTGGCCATCGCCACAAATCCATGGCCATGGTAGACGAGGATTACCGATCCAGGATCGATAGTTTCTCAGGAGGTGATGGGTATCATGCCGACACTAAATATCGCGTTGTTAGGGGTCTGACTTTATCCACCCCCTAGACTCGATATGCGATACTCTTAGACGAACATACCGGACTGTACGGATATTATCACTGTCAGGCTCAGTAGGGGTTCATGATGAGTTTGCTCGTCGGCCTCCCTTTCGCTCAATACCTGGGTAGCCATTACGTACAACTAGTGTCGTTGACGTGCTTGTGGTTAAACCCACTGCCAGCGTATTGACGAGTCATTAGAGTCCCACACAGAGGGTTTTCACGATTCAGGCGATATGGTGTAGATCACGTATGTTGGAACATACAGGTGTCCGATTAAATATGTGCACATACTGCGCAGGCTTTAATCGGACGATTGATAATACTAGCGGCTTAAGATTAAACCAGATTATTAAATCAGGATTTGATTTAATATTTTACATATATATTTATATATATGTATTCTAGTATTATTGTTCGCTATTTATTTTCTCTCTTGGCTATTCGTATTTTTGTACGAATACGCGTATATGTATTTCGATACATGTACCGGGAAGTATTCCGTATTTTATACGGAATAGATTCTAGAAGATTTGCCACTTCATTATTGATTTTCCTTTTTAGAAAAATCATTTGTCTTCATAATGAGGTGGAGGGTGTGAGGTGGCATGAACATGACTTTGGGCATGGGTTTTGTGCATGTAGCAAATATGGTGCATTTAATTATTGAAAAAGAAAATGACTTTTTTTTTGTGGAGGAGAGAAGGAGAGCCGACCACTATTGGAGGGTGCTTGATTTTCATTTGGTTTTTCATCACATTATTACATGAGGCTCCTCACTCTCTCATTCATATACTTCAAAAGACTTAGCCAAATTTCCTTTGTCCATGCCAAAGTATCCTCACTCCATTCATCTTCTATGGATGCTCTCTTGAGCTCAAGGGTAGAGAGAAAAATATAGTGACACACTACTACACCTCAACTCTCCATCGCTAGCGACTTTGGAGCGTCGGTTACCTCGTTCGACGAGGTTGAAGCTTGCGCCGTTTCTCTCAGGTGGATTATCGGAGATGGAGGAAGACCGGCGACCAAACATCATCATGGAGCCGCTAGGAGCTTGGAATGAAGACCGAAGGACTCGGATCATCTCGGTATAACCTTTCTAACTCTTAGTTAGCTCGCTAGAATAGGGTTTAAGGTCGATCCGTAAATCGGGTAGCGGTAACGCCAGTTTAGAAAATTTTTGTTCCGCATTTTGGCCGCGTTTTGATGGCCGGGGCGCTGCCGGAACCCTTCAGTGCAAGTGGGAGATTGTTAGTGTGATATGCCCTAGAAGCTATTATTGTATAGTACTAGTTTGTATATTACATTTTGGAAGCTTGGGATATATATATATATATATACACACACAGATTTATACCAGTCTTGCTCGATATGGTAGTATGCTACTTGGTTTGTATCTATCTTAATATGTGTATATGTTTCTTTTGACGTATCGCTAATACATATTGATAGAGCCCTTAGGATCTTTGCTTGACTACCAGCGTTGTGATGGCAGTCACACTTGTGGGGGTTGGGTAGTCTACAAGCACATCCTTATGCAGGTCCCTAGTCGTAGGATTATCGAGACAGGGCATCGATACTCCAGAGTATACTAGTGTGTACGCTTCTCATCCCAGCTGGGGAGATGGTCTGTCCCACAGCCATCGGTACGTCATAGTGGAGATAGTATGCAGGTGCTCATTACGTTATGAGTACACTGGACAGGACTCGTCGGGAACTGTTGGTTGGTACTATACCTATCGTCAGTTAACAGTTCCCAGGTGACATGAGTACAGCTTAGTCCGTTGACTTGACAATGTCACTTCGCCTCGAGTGTGTTCCTACTGTTCTTAGATTACTACTCTACCACGGCTCTATTGAGTTATGCAAACAGATAGTAGTTGGGTGCAGTCCCGAAGCACTTGGAGGCAGTGACGGTTAGACAGGATTCGTCTCTCCCGGTATTGGGGGTTGATGTCGCGCTGTGTCTAGGAGAGCCATTACACAAAGTCCCTGGCCAGGGCAAGCGAGATTTACTGGTAGTGTTTCCAGTAGTTTCTCAGGGTGTTCTGGGCTACACTCCGATACGACTTGTACCGCTATTAGGGGTCTAACGTTTACCGCCCCCTAAGCCCGACATGCGATACTCTTAGACGAACAGACCGGACTGTACGGAGATTGTCATATTCAGGCTCAGTAGGAGTTCGGATGGGTTCACCTCATCGGTCTTCTTATCGGCATCTACCTGGGGACGGTTACGTACAGCTAGTACCGCTTGCGGCCTGTGGTTAAGCCCACTGCCAGTGTACTGTCGAGTCTTTAGAGTCCCACACAGAGGGTTGTTCACCTTTGGGCAAAACGGAGTAGAGGTCGTATGGTTTTTACGACGGGGGTTTGTTCACATATGCGTACTTGTGCGCGTTTGGTGCTCGGGCAGTTGATACTAGTGGGTTTTGGTTTATGCCGGATCCTAGTATTTGATTTTGGCTTGGTTCAGTCTCATTGCATTCGTGTTCTTCGGAACGCGGAAGCGGGTATGTATATACAGTTGACAGAGACAAATGAAGGAGATACCTCATTAGGGTTTTTGACCATTGACTTGATTAAGACCTTAATGAGATGAAGGAAATTGATCAATAGTTTTAATTAGTGATAATTTTGTTATGGTTATTTGGATTCTTGTTGACCAAAATTAACTTAGATATTTTTTTGTTAAGCATGAGATATTTTGTGCTTAGCATTAATGGTGACATGATAATGGTTAAATCAAACAAATCATCACAATTTTAGCTAATTAAAATTATTATTCTTTTTAAGCTAATATGAGAGTTATCTCTTCATTCTATCATGATACATTCTCTCTCCTAGCTTTCTCTCCTTCATCCTCTCTCTCAAACCATAACCTCTCATGTGTTGAGAACCAAGGGAAATTGAGACCAAACCACTAAAATCACTTTCTACTCTCTCTAGGGTTCTTAGTCTAGCACACCAAGTACCTTAGTTACTTCAAGATAGAGGTTGGAGCTCAAGGTAGAGGCCTTCGGGTGGATCTTTCTTTGGCAAAGAGAAGACGGTGAGGAGGAGCCATCTACACCACTCCAAGGAGCTCACAACAAGGGGAAGCAACACAAGAAGAGAAGGAGTTCAAGCTTTTGGTATAATCTCTTAACCTAGTAGTTAAAGCTCCATGTTTGTTTGTTAGTTTTTGTTTAGCAAAGATCTTTCATGCTTAGTCTATATTTCTTTCAAAGAAAAATTCGATTTTTACCTATTCCGCCTCCTCGAAAGTACCGGGGTGGGTAACATAGATTTACACAAATATTTAAGTTGATCTTAATCCCAAATGAGATAAAGATCCTTAAATCAAACCAAACCCAAATCTAAGAAGATACGGATTTGGACTAATCCACGCCCTACGGGCGACAACACAAATTAGTCTCCGTATACAATCCACGGGCAACCAAAAATAAAATAAACACACATGACATGAAGTTAACTGCAGGGGCTTGCGCCTGCAGGGAAGAGCGTCCATGTTCCCGCCAAAAAAATTTCTGCGCAAAAGAGCCCAATGTATCAAATGGCAGCGATACGTTTAAGAAAATGTAAACCAGTATTTTCCGGGCTATATTTTGACAAACTCCCGAATGTGAAAAGCTAAATTCTGATGGTATCGAAAGCGTCTCAAAAAATCCTTCGATTTGATATATTATGAGCTTCATAATTCATCCGGGATTAAAGGTTATGAGCAAATATGCTATGCACGTGTAATCTAAGGAAGAAAATGCGAACCAGTATTTTCCTGGCTGCATTTTGACAAACTTCCAAATGAAAAACAGCTAAATTCTGATGGTATTGAAAGTGTCTCGAAAAATCCTTCGATTTGATATATTATGGGCCTCATAATTCATCCGGAATCAAAAGTTATGAAGCATCACGTGCCCACACGTGACCGGGCATCACGTGCCCACACGTGACCGGGCATCACATGCAGACACGTGTCTATTTACAGGCAAAGCCTGTAGGCACTGAATAAAATAAATAATTGGAAATAATTAATCAGTGGGGTCACGTGTCAACACATGATAGGCCTTTAAACCCACTGAAAAGAATTAAAGGTATAATAAAATAACAAGGAAAAATCCCAATGGGGCATCACGTGCCAACACGTGACCAAGGGTCACGTGCTGACACGTGATAATTCCTGAGTTCTTTAAAACAACAGAATTAAATTCTGATCTATGCTTAATCAGGGGGTCACGTGCCAACACGTGATGGGTTCCTAAAGATCTATGAATTAATAGAATTAAATTCTAATTAAGAGGGAATCAAAAACCCTAAATATTTCTCTAAATCTTTCCAAACAAAAAAAGATGGTGCTCTGTAAAATGGAGTACCGTTGGATTAAAATCCAATGGTGATTAAAAATCACCAATTTACGGAAAGATTTTATACAAGGAAAGATTTCCCTGAAATTTGCCAGGAATAACAGATAAAAGATCTTTTGGATTAAAAATCCAATGGTGAATAAAATTCACTGAGTGATCTAAACAATCATGTTGGTTACAAAAAACAACTAAAATCTTTCAATGAAAGATTGAAAAAACAAATTGATTCTTTTCTTTCTCCTATAAATAGGAGCCAAGAAGAGAAGAGAGGGGGATCTACTTTTTTTGGGAAAAAAAACAACAACAGAAAGAAAAAAGAGAGGAGAATTTAATTCTCAAGAGAGAAAAGAAGATCTCTTCAGAGAAAAGAAACCCTAGGTGAGAAAGGGGAAAGAGATCTAAGTTCCATAAAACAAAGAGAATTTAATTCTCAATTTAAGAGTTTAACTCTTCTGAATAAGAACTTAGTTCTTCTTTTGGTTGAAAATCTGCAGAAGCAGATCTCCCCACAAGTTAAGAATTTAATTCTCATCAGGGAGATTCTGCCATGCAGATCCAAAACTTAGAGAGAGAATTGAGTTTAAGGAATTTAATTCCCCCAAATTCATAAGAATTTAATTCCTCCAAATGAAACTAGGGTTTAACCCTATATGAGAATTTAATTCTCCTAAATTCATAGGAATTTAATTCCTCCAAATGAAACTAGGGTTTAACCCTACATAAGAATTTAATTCTTTCAAAACACATGGGAATTTAATTCCTCTAAAATGAAATTAGGGTTTAACCCTATAACAGAATTTAATTCTTAAAAGAAAAAGGGATTTAAAAATCTCCATGCACATAAAGAGATCATTACCCAACTTGGTCACGTGGTAACACGTGACCCTCATCCTCAATGAGTAAAAAAGAACGAACAAGACTAGGTCGCATGCTCCCACGTGACCCTTAAACAGATTCCTAAAAATAAGAAGGAATTAGTCTGGAGGCAATGCCTCACGTGCTCACACGTGACCCTCAAAACAAAAGGGAACAAATCCAAAGGCAGAATCAATTTTGGGCGCCCTCACGTGTCCCCACGTAACCCCTAATAAACACTTTAATAAATCAGTGCATGGGTACACATCACGTGCCCACACGTGATGGCCGTGAAGACTTAAGTGCTTAACACTTATTTGAATATTCTGGGAAAAAAATAAAGGAAGTCTGACCTCATCTTCAGATGCCTCACGTGACCCCACGTGACCAATTCAATTTTAGTGTTTAACACTACTTTAAGCGCTTCGTCTTTAGTGTTTAACACTATTTTCAGCACATCACGTGGGAGCATATGATCGCCAAGTATGCTTTGGTGTTTAACACTATTTTCAAACCAGCCTTAGCCCAAATCAGCTAAGTTTTCCGGAGACAAGATCTCCCCTTTGATTGAACCCCAACTACATTCTTCCAAACTTGATCATTTCATATGACATTCAAAATAAAACCCCAGAGCTATAATGAATGGTTAGTGCTCAGCCAAGGACAAAATGTTGTTAGATCCCCCAAACCCCTGTTTAGCATTGCTAAATAATAGGAGGGCTAAACCCAGACAAATTTTCAACAGTCAAACAAAGGGCCAATATTTCAAATTTAATTAGACTTAGCCCAAGTTAGCCATAAGTCCTCAATTCAGATTTAACTGAGCCAATGTGCTCATAATCTAATTAATTGATCTTAGTCCTAAATTGGACTACAAATTTCTCAATCAACTTTGGTTCAAGGGTATATCTCTTCACTCCTTTGATATTTGTCGTTGTAATCCTTCAACGTCTTTAGAGAGGTGACGGGTCCCGATAACCAATCATTCCATGGACTGTGGGGTCCTTAAACTCATGGATTATGATGTCCTTAAACTTTATAGACTGTGACGTCTTTAAACTATGGACTGTGGGGTCCTTAAGCCCATGGATTATGATGTCCTTAATCTCGAACTGTGGGGTCCTTAAGCCCATGGACTATGATGTCCTTAACCTCGGACTGTGGGGTCCTTTAAACCCATGGACTATGATGTCCTTAATATTGAACCACCATGTCTTTAAACTGGTAATCGACCGCTAAGTCCTTAAACTAGAACAATAGAGTCAAAATGCTCTTTTGTTAGATCTAAATGATCCTGTTAAGTAGATCTTAGTCTAAAATTAGACTAACGTATCCTTAACAAATGGTTAAGTTGACCTTAGTCTAAAATCAGATTAACGTGTCCTTAACAAACTGTTAAGTTGATCTTAGTCTACAATTAGACTAATGTATCCTTAACAAACGTTTAAGTTGATCTTAGTTTCAAATGAGACTAACGTATCCTTAAACCCAACCCCAAACCCAAATCTAAGAAGATACGGATTTGGACTAATCCACGCCCTACGGGCGACAACATAAATTAGTCTCCGTATACAATCCACGGGAAACCAAAAACAAAACAAACACACACGACATAAAGTGACCATCTGGAGAAGGAGAAAGTTGTTACCGCGATGCGGTAGCGTAATTAACTGCAGGGGCTTGCGCCTGCAGGGAAGAGCATCCCCATAATCAAAAACCCCTCAAATAAGAGGGAATCTGACGAAGTCTGCTACAACGGCGCATCCGTCCAAACCTTCGATACATGGTGTCATAAATCAACTTGGCATTTTCGGAGAGATGGACGGATAGCACCAATTAGTATCTGCCCTCGGAATTCAGGCCCGGACGTCCCAACATCCCGGTCGCGTCTTTTCGGCGGGGAACAGTCCCCACAATCAAAAAACCCTCAGAAATGAGGGGGAATCTGACAATGTCTGCTACAACGGCCGCATCCGTCCAAACCTCCGATACACGGTGCCATAAATCAACTTGGTATGTTCGAAGAGGTGGACGGATAAACCCAAATAGCATCTGCCTCCAAATTCAAGCAAGACGACCTACGCGGTTCGTCTCTGTTTTCGGCGGTAAACAACGTGCTTACACGTGAGGCTCAATCTTAGCCTATCAATTGCTTAAACGCATTGCCTATAAGCTTTGCATATAGGAGCGCAAAAGGCATGTGCTTAATTTATGGCGCATCCAATCACGAAATTGGAACATGTCCTTATAGACGCAACTCAACTCACACACCCACCAACTACCCGCAGCGGCCATCTATCCAGGCTCCTGCACCACATCTTGCACTCCCAGCTCCACCTCCTGCACAGCCTACTCGCCAATTCCATCAAAAACTGAGGAACATGCCTCGAGGGCAGAGAAACATGCCCCAAGGACAGAGGAATGTGCCTCCAGTTAGGAGGAATGTCCCCCGGCGTCAGGCTTTCAGCTTAGCAGCCGAAGAAGCCGAGACTGTAGACCTAGGTAACACTGGTAACTCTCTTCAATCTTTTCAAACCCTTGTACCACTTTGTTATTTTTCATACACTATCAGTACTTCTATCACCAACCTTTCCTTAAAACTGTTACACTTTCCTTCTATAAATTTCGAGGACGAAATTTTTATAAGAAGGGTAGGATGTAACAACCCTAACTTTCTGTACGAATTTTTTTAAAATACAGAAAGGAACACTTAAGCCTGAGCACAAGTTATAAGTTTGATTTGCTTTTGAACAGCAAGAAAGAGCTTGTAACTCACTGGTAAAGATCTTGCACTGCTGAACCATAGCACCAGAGTTCAAATCTCATCAGCCACATTATCTTTTTATTTAATTCTCTTTTAACCTTTTAGAAGCCCAAGAGTCTACACGTGCAATACACGTAATAGGGTAAGTTACAGAATAATCAAATGTGTTAAATAGGCCAGTTGAAGCGTCAGGGACACGTGGCCCCAATCCGAGCCCCCACCCCTTGAATCCGGCCGGTGAGACTTACTGTTCGGCCGGCGCTGCCGGTCCAACATGGTCCAAACCCTAATTTTTTCTTTTGCCCTAGACCCTTGGACTCCCCCCATAACTCCAGTATTATTTGTTTTCTCTGCACATTTACAGAACAATAAAATTCATATTTAAACCTATTTTTATTATAAATTTTAATACACTCATTCACTACACTAAACCTTAGCTTCTCGTATAAATACCACCCTTATATCATCCCTCCTCACTTACAATTCCCTGCCAAAACTCTCAAGAAATTTCCAAGTTCCTATAGTGTACAAGTGGAGTTAACGAAGGGCGAAACTCCGACGAAGTTCCGGAAACGACCAAGGAGTTCCCGGCGACAAAACGACGCACCGGCGCTTCCCCACTCTTCCTATTCCTCCCCTATACCTTATAAGCCCATAAGTTCTAATTCCCTCTCTCATCTTTAACTTTAAAAAAGTTCCACTTCTAAAACCTGATGGAAGCGGAGTTAGTCCGACTTCCGATTCGGTTTTCTTTAAAAACTATATTTTTCTTAATCAAGATAACTTCATATTCTCACATATTTCTTAACAAACATTAAAAAACTCAACAAAACAAGTTTCAAATCAAAATAATCATTTTTTGACATTTATCACATTTTTATATAAAAATGCCACAAACTATTCATTTCGACATTATAACCTTTATTCCTTACTATACTTTTAAATAGTTCACGAGGTAATGACCTACCTCATCACAACATACATCTCTATCATAGCACGATTGATTTTGGGACAATAGAATACGGGAAATACGACTTTACAAATAAATCCCTTTGACTTATAAAACCGTTTTCTTTAAAATATGTATTAAAACATTTCCATGCAATTGCACCTCTACAACCCACTTTTGTGGACCCGTTCGGGATGGTGTGGATTATCGCACATTCTCAAGTTTAGTAGAGCGAGATGCATACCTCCGCAAGGAGCATTCGATCTCGATGGAATTTTTATACATTTTTCTTTAGAAAATGAGATTTTTACAAGAAAATAAATAAAATTATTTTTATTAAATACGTATATATAATTATTATCAAAATACTTATTTTAAATATATATATTATTCCATGTTTCCAAAACTCAAGAAAAAAATTCAAATATTACATTAAACTACCATGATAATTCAAAACAATATTCATATTACAAATAAATACCATATATTATAAAATTAGGTTTTATTCTCTAGAAATGTCACATTTATAAAATGTATATCAATGAAAACCCTAAAGACGATAATTAAATGCTTGAGATGTATTCTGAAATTATACCAAAACTATTTTTACATAAAACCCCCTCAAGTTATACTAAATTACAATAAGCACCCTGGTAAACATAGGTTTAAGCGGGACCAGACCCTTGAGCCTTAGGGAGCCGGAGATATGGGTGCTTGCCTATTTAAGGTAGACAACTTAACAAACGGTGTTATCAACACGGTAATTGTCTTGGAAAAAGACACAAATCATGCCGTCCATGTGCAGCAGTTACCGATAACACCAAAACAATCAGGATTTCAAGTTCTTTTAAAAGCGTCTAACTCAGACTGGGTCTCAACCTAATCAATCTGATTTGAATGTGATTCAAGTACAAACTACAATACAACATGATACAATATGAATACATCTATTCAATCTATATCAATCTGTATTGACCGAACCGAACCATGGATATATTCCATTTACATGTTCTTCCATTATATCCGTTCCATTACTGATATCATGGTTTCAGCAAGTCATCCATCTATACAATTTACAAGACAATACAATCAATACATCGCGGGGTTTATAAGGGGTAGATTGATACAGAAGCTGTTAGAAGTGGTACGAGACTGCAACCAAAAGACACTTAACCTGAATCTCCATTGCCGTTGTACCGTGGCTGAACGGTTCCTTATACTCCGTATACCTTAGTCTCCGGGATAGTGAGACTTCTCTCGTATACACTGGCCTCTTTTGTACCAAGCTACAAATAACAGCGTTAACACTAAATAACAACATTAAACAGCTATACTCTATTATGTCTATTCTATTCTTATCTATCTACGGAACATACCGAGCGACTTATTCGCTAACGACATTCTCTTTCTTCTTCTTTGGAATGTCGTCAGGTGTTTCGGACTCACTGGAGATCGAACGCAGCAACGAAGACTTGGATCAATTTACTGAAGACCCGAAGTTTTAGATTCACTTGTACATTACATTACATTTCATTTTCATTTCTTGTATGCTATTGTTTAGGCATTGCTTTCATTCCATATAGTTTCATTTCAGTTGTATTATAAAAAGAATGTTTAATAAATATAGTTGCTGTTTATTTATATCTTGTCTCTTGTGTACATTTTATTTTATATTACTTAGATACGCTTAGCGTGTTTACTTCTGAGTAAATACTTAGCGGCCTCGTCACGTCCTCTGCCCGTATACTGGGAAGCGGGGCGTGACAGGTTGCAACAAACCAAATACCCTTTGATATTCAGTCTTGACTTGCTGACATACCAAACACTTCAATACGTAGCAAGCAATCTCCCTTTTCATGCCTTCCCACCAGAAATGTTGTCGTAGATCTCGGTACATCTTTGTGCCTCCCGGATGTACGGAATATGCGGAACTATGAGCCTCCTTCATGACTTCTTCACGAACGTCTCCTTTAGGTACACATAGACAACTACCATATCGTAATGAACCATCTTCATGAATTAACAAGTCCGTTCGAAGTCCCGCTTCTACTTGTTCTCGAAACTTCTGCAACCTTAGAACGTGCGACTGCACTGCTTTAATGTTATCGATCAAGGATGACTGTACTTACAATTGCATCGACTGTCTCGAAGAATGCGGTAGTACGATCTGCAACTCGAACCTTTGAAGATCAGCTATAATCTCCTCATGTGCAGTCAACATCCGTACTGCTGGCAATCGACTTAGAGTATCCGTCACTAAATTAACTTTCACCGGATGGTATTTTAGATCAAGATCATAGTCAACCATCAGCTCCAACCATTTACGCTGCCTCATGTTGATATCTTTTTGTGTGAACACATATTTTAGGCTCTTGTGATTGGTAAATACTTCTACCCTTTCGCCCAATAAGTAGTGTCTCCAAATCTTCAAAACAAAAATCACTGCTGCTAGCTCCAAATCATGAGTTGGATAGTTCTTCTCATGAGTCTTCAATTGTCTCGATGCATAAGCTATAACCTTCCCATTTTGCATTAGAACACATTCCAAGCCTTTTCCAGATGCGTCGCTGTGAATAACCAGCCCTCTGAAACCGTCCGCCATTGTCAAGATAGGAGCGGTGGTCAATCTTTGCTTCAACGCTTCAAAAGTTGACGCACGTTTCTCCATCCATACGAACAGTACCTCCTTTCTTATTAGCTTGGTCAATGGTTCAGCAATACGAGCGAAGTTCTCCACAAACCTTCTATAATATCTGGCAAGCCTAAGAAAATTTCTGATCTCCCCTACATTCTTTGAAATTAGCCAATCATGAACAGCTGCAATCTTTTCAAGGTAAACGGCAATTCTATATCCGGATACAACATGACCTAAGAACTTCACTTTTTCAAGCCAAAACCCGCACTTGCTCACTTAGCATATAACCTTTCTTGTCTCAACGTTTGCAGTGCGATCCTCAAGTGTTCAGCATGCTCATCTTTGCTTCTCGAATAGACCGGAATTTCATCAATAAACACCACTAAGAACTGGTCCAAGTACGGTGAAAAGATTCGGTTCATCAAATCCATGAATATTTCCGGTGCGTTCGTAACTCCAAATGGCATCACTAAGTATTCATAATACCCATATCGAGTTCGAAACGCCGTCTTGCAAATATCTTCTGATTTCACCCGAACTTGATGATATCTAGATCGCAAATCCAACTTCGAGAATACCCTCACGCCACTGAGTTGATCGAATAATTAGTCGATGCGAGAGATTGGGTACTTGTTCTTAATAGCCATCCGTTTAATTCTCGATAATCAATACACATCCTCCGAGTGCCATCCTTTTTCTTGACTAGAAAAACTGGAGCTCCCATGGTGAACCACTGCTACGAATTCAGCCCTTCTCAAGCAATTCGGCAACCTGTTTCTTTACTTCTTCTAGTTCCACCGGTGCCATCAGATAAGAAGCCTTTGAAATCAGCGCTGCTCCAGGAATAAGATCAATCGTGAACTCCACATCTCGTTTTGGCGGTAAACCCGAGATGTCCTCGAACACATCCATAAACTCTCGAACTACTGTTGGCGCTTCCTCCTTATTTACTTCCATCGCCGAAAGAACGACACTAGCCGGCCTAGCTATAAATTCGACTGGCCTGACAGATTTGCTACCTCCCGAAAATATGAACTCCGAATGTCCGGGAATCTGGAAAATCATTTTCTTTACCCTACAATCGATATGAACGTGGAAAGTGCCAAGGAAGTTCATTCCCAAGACAACATCATAGCCGCCAGTATCAATCACCAAGAAATCTGCGCATAACTCTCGTCCGCAAATAACAATCGAATAATACTTGCACTCACTACTAGATATAATTTTCCCATTCCTAGTGTGTACGTCCCAGCAACTAGACAGGGCCGTGTGTGGAATCGAGTGTGTACCAATAAACTTGAATGACATGAAGCAATGGGATGCACCTGAATCGAATAATGCTAATGTAGGAAAATTATAAACGAATAAGATATCTGAAACAATTTTGTCTGAACCATTGGCCTCCTCGACCGTCAAAGTGAAGGCTCGTGCTTGATTAGGCCCCTGAGTAATCTGCTTCTGCTGTGCTCTCGGAGCATCACCCTTCAACTGAACTCTCGATGAACAAGCATGCATTCGATGATTAGTAGCTCCGCAAATCAGACACTGCCCAAGCCTCATCCGGCACTCCCTCCGGAAATGACCCGGTCATTGGCAGTAGTCACAAAACACACTTCCTTTCTGATCGGATACAATGGGCTTCTTCATGGGTACGACGCCTCGCTTGTTCACCGGAATGCTTCAGACTATAGGAGCTCTGTTTGGCATAAACGCCGGCTTACGCACTATGACGGCTTGCTATTGAGTACATTTCGCTTTCATCGATAAACTCTGCTGCTTCCTGGCTGCCTTGAGAACTTGGGAGAAGGTGGTCAATCTCAGAGATATGATATGTCTTTGAATCTCCACATCCAAGTTACGCATAAACCTCACCAAAGGCCCCGCAAATCGACTGAACCGACTCCACTCAGCCGCATGCGCATCAACGAATCCGCCATTCTGCTTCAGGCTAATAAACTTTTCTTCCATTTTCTCTCGAGCAGATTGCAGAAAGAACTTCTCTAAGAAACTTCGCGAAAACGTTGCCCGACTGATCGGCTTGGTCAGACGGGTCTCCTCTACGAGCCACCACTCGCGAGCGTAATCTACCAATTGGATGCGTACTATATCCACCATTTTCTCATCTGGAATCTTCGCGGCGACTAGCAGATTCTCTGTATCAACTAGCTACTGCTCCGCTGGCAATGACTCATCCAATCTTGTAAATGTGGACGGACCGAGCCTTCTGAAGTCCGCCACGGTGCCCTCACGCTGTGCTGGCCTGGGTGCTACTACGACTCCGGACTGCTGGACTGTCCGCAGACCCTCCTGGAAAGTCTTGATCTGCCGCTGATTCAGCTCAGTTTGCCGCTTCTAGTTTTCAAGCATATCACGTACAACACCAAACAATGCGGCGTCATGTAACGACCGTATTTTCTAATACCCAATAAAAGGTCTTTTAATTAGTACCAAGTATTTATTTACGTATTTACTTGATGGAAAAATATTTTATCTTAATGATTTTATTTTTAAAAGTGATGTGAGTAAATATTTTAAAACATTGAAAAATAATTAAAGGAATTTTCTAATATCTATTTATATTTTTCTGGGCTTAAAACGTTCTAATAAAATTTTTTAATACCTTAAAATAAATTACATATTTTTATAAGCAATTAAAATAATTATTTCATAATTAAAATATTTTCAAGGATAAAATAGATTTTTAAATAATTATAATGACTAACAAATATCATATATATGGAAATATTATTTAGTTTTAGCCAAAATCATTTTTATGCAGAAGATAACAATAAAATATATTTTTCTGAAATTTTTCTATAATTTTTCCGTATTTCAAACTATTTTAACAAATTTTTGAAAACAAATTCGGTTTTATAAAATAAACAATTTAGATTTAATATATATATATAAACATCCCTTAACCTGAACCGTTGGATCACGAATCCAACGGCTCAGGATCGTGCGTGGCTGCCCAAAACGGTGGGGACAACTCGCTTGCGCCGCAAGCATGTGAGCCCAATCCTCGTGGCCACGTGGCCAGAGGCAGCGGCTCGTGGGCCGTTGGATTTAGATCCAATGGCCACGATTCGAGAAGACGGCGGCTAATCATCAGGTGAGGAATGGAAATCATTGGGGGCGCGGATTTTGGGGTATTTGACCTGATTTTTTTGTATTTTATTGTTGGAAGAAAGACCATATAAATAGAGATCTTCTAACTCTATTTTCTCACACCACAGAACTCCGAAAATTCTGGAAAAAATACCCAGACCTTCGTATCGCCGACAACGACGCCGTGGTTCTACCCAATCATCGAGAAAAAAATCTGAGCACGGGGTTATTAAGGTTGTAGTACAAGGCTACGCTTTCGATCCATTGATCAGCATATTAAAACAAAGGTAGGATCCGCCTCTCACCACTTGATCTATCACCTTCTTCAATTAGAATTTCTTAGACATGATAATAATCTTGCAACCCATTTTAATACGTTGTTAAACCCTTCATACATATTATGTTACGGTATTATTTTAATGAAAGAACCTAGACTTGATGTTGACCTCACGAGATAACGAACTATCTCTCATGCTCACACACATACCTATAATCAAAAATTTATGATGTTGTTTATCAGTTAAGTTGGCACATCACATATACCTTCTAATACCATATTGGTTATTTTTGATAACATATCGCACATACTGTATGATCTCAAAATGGGTTACTTCCACAAAAATATCCTTCTTTTTATTAATACGTTATATTTAAATTAAAGTACCCATATGATATAGGGCTTTGTGAATCGAATACCTTGGGCACATTAAAATGATATTTTATTTTTACCCTTATCCATTAATTACTTTAGTTTCATTAAAATCCTTTTACCTTTTGAACGGAGTAATATTAATTATATTATGGTTTCCAACTTAACCCCCTTTCACTTAGAGAGAATATTTTTATATTAATTTTTCTTAGCCTATTAACTAAGATTTAATAAGACACCCTAATAGGGTAATATTTTACATAAAATGCCCCGTGGTTACTAGACAATCATCCCAGAAAAGGACACAAATCCTGTCGTTCATGTGCAGCGGTTGTCAATGCGGAATTGTTCTTGTAGAATATTATCTTTAATAAAATACCCTAATTTTATAGGATAATGTTTTACGTAAATAACTCGTGGTTGATAGGCAATCGTCCTTGAAAAGGACACAAATCCTACCGTCCATGTGCAGCGGTTGCCAACACGGACGTATTTCTAAAATGTTACCCCTAAATAAAAACCATATCTTTATAAAATTATTATTTACAATAAAATACTTTAATCCATCCTAGAAGAATATAATTTCATTTAAATACCTGGATCTTTACTAAATGGCTATTTTCAGTAAAAACCATAACCTTTATAAATGATATTTTCCAAAAAAAAATACCTAAAACTTTATTAAAAGATAATTTCAAATAAATACCATAATCTTTCATTAAAAAGATATTTTCATTAAAATACCATGGGTTTTCTCAAAATTATAATTACTCCAAAATATCATGGTTTCTTATAAACAATGACTACCATTAAATGTCATGATCTTTATTAACTAAGCGTGCTATAAAACATTATGATGCACCTTACAGACTTTAAAAGATGACAAGATAAAATGGATGGTTGTGAAAGGCCGTGTTAAATGAGATCAATTATTTAAATACAAGTTACAACATACATGACACATGATACGGTTAGGATTAGAATGCGTGAATCTAGATATGGAATACTTATAAATAAAAATCCCTGCAGGCAGGGTGAACAGTCCAATATGTGGACGACTACTAACCCGATATTCGGGCGAATACTAACCCGGTCTTCGGGCGAATACTAACCCGATATTCGGGCGAATACTAACCCTACTTTGAGGGCGAATAATCCAATATGTGGATACCATAAAATATGAAAATTCCATGCCTGATGATATACACACTAACTCTAATTCGTCAAAACCTTTACACTGAATAACGGAGATGAGTAGTTTGATTAAGTAAGGAGATGCGGAACTTGGATTCCCCTACTATTCGATCATGATCCCGAAAAGTGAAATGGTACTGTTCCCTTATAAATAAATAAATAAATAATGAACCAAAAAGCGATGGAAAATTTCCCCAAATGGAGTATCACGTGCCCCCATGTGAAGCGCCTTGGAGCAAAAGTTATTGGCAGTACGCTTAACAAATAAGGCTGAAATTGAGCCTCACGTGCAGGCACGTGAGCATCTATATACAAAGTATATAGGCGCCTTCCTAAAACAAATAACAGACCAGAAGGCGTATCACGTGCCAACACGTGATGCTTTTCTGGGACTACTGCATATAAGCAAACCGGCCCAGTGCTATGGGTCACGTGCTACACGTGAGGGTTCCTAATATCTTCTGTGCCGATAGAATTAAAATCTAAATAAGAGAGATCAGAACTCTATTTGAAAAATATTCCCCCAATCTTTCAAAACAAGAAAGATTATGCTCTGTAAAAAAAAAGCACCGTTGGATTAAATATCCAATGGTGATTAAAAATCACCAAGCTACAGAATAAGCTCTGTATGGGAAAATATTTTCCCAATCTTTCTAAATAAGAAAGATTGTGCTCTGTAAAAAAAAAGAGCACCGTTGGATTAAAGATCCAATGGTGATTAAAAATCACCAAGCTACAGAATAAGCTCTGTATGGAAAAATATTTTTCTAATTTTTCTAAATAAGAAAAATTGTGCTCTGTAAATCAGAGCACCGTTAGATTAAAGATCCAATGGTGATTAAAAATCACCAAGATACAGAATAGGCTCTGTATGGGAAAATATTTTCCCAATCTTGTTGAAAACAAGAAAAATGTTTTCTGTAAAACAGGAGTTCCTGGATCAAAGATCCAACGGTGGATAAAATCCCCGAATCAATAAAAAAATCTCTCAATGAAAGATTTCCTTAACAAGATCAACAAATTTGCCTCTACTATATAAAGGACTCGAGACTGAAGAGAGAAAGAGAGGAGACCCCCCATAAAATTTGAGAAAATAAAGAAGAGGAGGAGTTCTCTTTAGAGAAAAAGAAACCCTAGGTGAAAAAAAAGACTTAGAGATCATTTTATCTCCTTTTATAAGAGTTTAAATCTTCCAAAAAAAAACTTAGTTATTCCTCTGGTTGAGGTCTGCAGAAACAGATCTCCCCACAAGTTGAGAATTTAATTCTCATCGGGAAGATTCTGTTATGCAGTCCCAAAACTTAAAGGAAAGAACTAGGTTTGAAGAATTTAATTCTTTCAAAAACATAGGAATTTAATTCCTCTAATAAAATTAGGGTTTAACCCTACATAAGAATTTAATTCTTATAAAACAAAGGACTTCAAATTATCAAGACTGAAATCAAGAGCCCCATGCATATTAGTGTTCAACGCTATAACGACAGATCACATGTTCCCACATGAGCACTTTTGAGGAATAAAAAAGAACAACTGAGATTGAGTCACGTGATCCCACGTGACCTACAATAGTGCTTATCACTTAGAAAAGAATAGGAAGATAAATTCAAAGGAGGCAGTGCCCAATTTAGTGGCGCCTCACATGTCTACACGTGATGGTTGCAAGATTTAAGTGTTTAACATTTATATGTATAGAACGAGGGAATAAGCCCAAAAGAAACAGTGCCCAATATTCAGGTGCCTCACGTGCCACATGTGAGCGCTCCGAATTTCAGTGTTTAACACTACTTGAGAGCCTTACGTGGGAGCACGTGAGCGCCAAACATTTATCAGTATTTAATACTGTGAGAGACCAACTTTAGCCCAAATTAGCCAAGTCTCCCAAGGCCAAAAACCTTTTGACCATCAATCAACTGAGCCTTCCTATACTCATGTCCCCTCCAAATCGACCTTGGTTCCAGAGATGGCCAATGATCTCCTGACACGTGGCATCTAAAATAATATTCGTTCCATCATGATCTCTCCCTTCAATCTGGAGTTCGGTTCAATGGTACATCTCTCCACATCTTTGATATATGTCGTTGTAATTCTTCAACGGTGTCAGAGAGGTGGAGGGTCTCGATAACCAACAACTCTTGGTTGCACTCTCAAACCCATGAGCATACCCCATAGACCGTAATGTCTTTAAATTAACCATGGACCATAATGTCCTTAAACTAGCTATGCATCGTAACGTTCTTAAACTAAAACGATAGAGCCCAAATGCTCTTTCGTTGGATCGAAAATGATCCCAAACCCCCGTTAAGTAGATCTTAGTCCAACATCGGATTAACGTATCCTTAACAAATGTTTAAGTTGATCTTAATTTCAAACAAGGTTAACGATTCTTAAATCAACCCAAACCCAAATCTAAGAATATACGGATTTGGACTAATCCACGCCCTACGGGCGACAACACAAATTAGTCTCCGTATACAATCCACGGGCAACCAAAAATAAAACAAACACACATGACACGAAGTGACTTTCTGGAGCCAGAGAAAGTGGTTACCGCGATGCGGTAACGTAATTAACTGCAGGGGCTTGTGCCTGCAGGGAAGAGCATCCCCACAATCAAAAACCACTCGCAAATGAGGGAGAATCTGACGAAATCTGCTACAACGGCTGTATCTGTTTAAACTTTCGATACACGGTGCCATAAATCAACTTGGCATCTTCGGAGAGGTAGACAGATAAAACCATATAGCATCTGCCCCCAAATTCAGGCAAGACGAACTATGCGGTTTCGTCTCCCGTTTTCGGCAGTAAACAGGTACATTTCACTTTCCCAGTTGTTGTTCCGTGGCTACAACGGAATAATCGCGAGTATCCAGACCCTTGTTTAACAAACTAATGCGAACTTTTGCCTAACAGATATCTCATACAACATATTCTTATTCATATATATCTCATTCAACATGCCCTTATTTCCATACACCTCATACCCTCATACCCATATACATCATATCTGTATACACACATCATACCTACATACATTTGCTCGTTTTTATACCTTTACTTCCTTATGAGACAATCCTACTCGAGTGTAACTCGCTGACGGATTTTCCTTTTCTCTTTTCTCTATCTCTGGAATGTCCGTTAGATGAGGATGAGTATTATGATGAGGATCAAGATGCAGAGCCTACTAATGAAGATTATGCGGACCTGACGACGGAAGATTAGCTAGTTATATTTTTATTTGTTTCCCACCTGTTAGAGCTTTTGCTTCTTTCTTCGATATAATTAAACTATTTAGTTTATTTTACTCATTATTTTGGAACGTAATAGAGTTTGGTTAATGGAAATAAATGCCTTTTGCTTTTATTATTTTGTTTTGGTACATATCCTGCATGTTATAGATATTCATACGCTTAACGTAACTGTATTGAATAGACCACCTTCAATACAGTTAGGTTGCGGATCATGTCACGTTACCCCTTCACCTTCTTTTGGGATGCGGAACGTGACACGTCATCAACACGTCTCTGGTATGACCGCAAATCTCTATCCGCCATGATTCTGAAGCCAAGACATTGAAGAGGATTAGCAACATTAAACAGGATTCAATAAACAAGATAGCTATAGATTCAAGACTAGCAAGATAGTAATATGGCAGGACATGTTCCTAATTCCGGATTTTCTGGTTAGTGTATTGGGTTTAATACCCAACTACAAAAGAACCAAATCCGACTAATCCTAAATTCTAAGGCTCTGATACCAAACAAACCCTATCACGCCCCACTTCCCAAGATACGTAAACTACGACACGTGACAGAGCCAACCATACTACCTATGGTTAGGAATCATCCCTCCATAGTCACATTACGGCTATCTATCGGAACAAAAAAGAATACAATCTAGCTAGTACATGTCTATTTGCCACAGTAAATAAAATCAAGAAAATGCATAGAGCGGAAACGAATCAAGATCTAATAAACAATATCTGAATCAAGTCCCAATATGGGCTCACATCAAAAGAAATAAAACTGCGGAAATAAACTAAACTAAACATCTCTAATAATACACGTTCAACTCCTCATCGTTCGGCTTGGTTGCTAAAATACTCTCGATTTGCCTGCGATAAAGGTAAAAGAACTGGGCTATGCAAAACCCAGACGTCGGTGCGTCAAAATATCAAAATAATAGTAATAACTAGGATATAATGATATGAGTAAACATGAATATAATTAAATAACACAGATATGAAACAGTGAGGTGTATGTATGTATGGGTGTGTGATGTGTATCATAAATCTATGCTTCTGAGTTATTTATTCTAAAAGTCTTTGAAATCAATTAATGTAATTCTCATCATAACCCAACAGTATATATCCCGTTCATTCCCCACGGGACCACGGTAACTGTATTTATTCCGTAACGCCCGTAAACACGGCAAACAAGTTTTTATTCCGTAACGTCCGGAAAAACGGCAAACAATGATGATTTATTCTGTAACGCCCGGAAAAACGGCAAACAATGATGATTTATTCTGTAACGCCCGGAATCACGGCAAACAATAATAATATTCTCTTGAGTTATGTTTCAATTACATTCTTGATTTCCCCTTTTCCCCAGGTTTGTGTTCAAGTCAGGTATCACCGATATAAATCTAATGCCAACACAAGATCAAGCAGGTACAGTTCTCGTCTATGCAGACAACAAGTTACGTCCGTCGGGACAACACATCATGATTATTGGTATTAGCAACTAGATCCAAGTAACGAGTCTGGTAGTGTGTCGTGAACGTGTCATGTAATGTATATTACCCAAATAGATACCCAATGTGAAACTGTAATCAATATCGGAACACGGAAAACACAACTGATGTCAGGATGCATATGTATCTATCTGTAATAACCATTATACGTCCATTACCGTATGATGCAACCTAGATAACATGTTGTATTGATGTAGTATTATAACGATGTCATGATGTTCCGATATGCAACTAGATAAACGATTATCAGTACGGATACGAACAATACCGTAAAACTGTAAATCGGTAATATTTGCTAAATAATAAAACACATGCACTATTCTTATTCATATAAATATCGATATAATAATATAGTATGTTGCAAATTAAAACTTGCCTGATCGGATCTCACGTCGAAATACGGATGCTACGTCCGACATCGGAATAACGTTGCAATGCAAACTTACGTGTACAGGACTGGACCTGCTTGATCAGTGACGTGATGTGGTGATTAGGCTGGACGATGACGGTGACTGGGTCGTCTGGATCGTCGGCGACGCGCGCAACTCTGGCGTGCCGATCGGAGAATCAAGAAACGATCGAGAAAAGAACACGAAGAAGGAGAAGAAGAATGGGTAGATGCTGTTGGCATAGTCACAAATTCGTGATTCGGGTATAAT
The DNA here is from genome assembly GCA_030015575.1 of Agapanthus africanus. Classification (NCBI taxonomy): domain Eukaryota; kingdom Viridiplantae; phylum Streptophyta; class Magnoliopsida; order Asparagales; family Amaryllidaceae; genus Agapanthus; species Agapanthus africanus. The sequence goes on along the minus strand of CM057346.1, from coordinate 573,958,828 downwards.
TCGGTGAGGTCGAAAATTCGGATTCGGAGAACTATTCGGAAAAAATCGGCAAGTATTAGGGAAAGATTCGGCAAATGTTCAGGAAGGATTTCGAGCAAGAAATTAATATATGAGACAGTAGGTTTTGATTTTGTGAATTATTCACTGTTTTTTGAATTATTCGCTGTTTTTTCGAATAATTCGGGAATAATTCGTGAACTATTCGCGAATAATTCGTGAATTATTCACGAATAATTCGGCCCGTTCGGCAACAGCGATTAAATCGGAGATTTAATCGGCTAATCAAAAATTCGCGAATTATTCACGAATTCGCCAAATAATGCGCGAATTATGCGACTATGGCTGTTGGGTTCTGGGGTGGCGAGGACGGAAGTGGAATGACAGCGGCGATGGGCTGCCGTCAGCGGCGAGGTGACAATGGGTTTCTTGGGTTGGTGATTGGGGTCGGGAGTCATGGAATTGGTGGAGGCGGTGATCTGGGTGTCGGGATAGGAGAGGGTGGTGAGGAGGTGAAGACGAGGGTGATGGTAGGTGGCAACAGCGAGGGGTGAGGTTTCTAGGGTCGGGGGTTTGTTGCAGGGGTCGTCGAGGAGCAGGGATGCTCGGGATGCAGAAGAGGAGAGGAGGTGGAGGTGGTGAGGACGACGAGGGTGATGAGGACGAGATCAGGATAAGATCGACGGCGATGATGAGGAGGAGCAGAGCCGGTGAGGGGCTAGGGTTTGGGTTTCCTCTAGGTTCACGCGGGCGAAATAAAGAATGAAAGAAATAAAGAGGAAAGAGATGAGAGTATATATAATAATTAGGTTTTATATAATTATATACAGAGACGTAGAGAGAGAATAGAAAGAGACAGAGAGAGACGTAAGGTGAGAGGGGAGATAGAGAAAATAATTAGTATATATATATATATATATACACACATACATACATTCATACATACAGGCGTTGTTGGTTTAGAAAATATTATAATATATATGTTTTGGTTTTATATTATTAACATCAAATTGTTCCGAAAAATACCTGGGTTTTTTCCTAAAAATCTAGTTTTTAAATATGGTGAATATACGTAAAAGTTAAAATCATAATGCGATATCCGGTCAATCAAAATGCATATCCCAAAGTATGGATCTATGTAAATATACGTAGCTATTCAAACGAGTCTGTTTTAGCAATTATGATATGAACATACTACATGAGTACAACCATATGATATGGGATACGATAACATGTCATGCTAGATATCAAAATATTTTATTTGGTTTTTATTTGTATTATTAAAAAGTATGCGGATATAAAATATATCATATATATATATAGAATCTAGATGTGCATGGATCCTCTGTACTAGCAAATATATGACGTTATCTTGAACCATGATGAGTTTCAAACATGCGGGTCGGGTCGGATACTAACCGCAGTTACCAAATGCACTATCCGCACCCAAAAGCAATAATAATCAGAAATTTATCGCATGTTTTGAAATACCCCAAAATAAATATATATAACAGTGCTAGGATGTTATAAATCCGGAGGATCCGGATCCTCTGCTAGGTGAGAACCGCGCTTGCAAAATCGAACAGCCGGCCGGGAGAGGGGGTAAATCAGGAGGCCCATGGCTTGTGTGAGATCAAAAGGGGACCCAACATCTGCGGGTAAGATTCTTGGCGGATTTGACAAGCAGAGTATCCTAATAGCCATGAATCCTCTCTTTTCCCATATCAAATTCATTTTTTTTAAACAACCAATGATGGCATTCATCATTTGATTACAACATGATAACTTCTCTCTTAGTTAACAGTCCACATCCTGGCAGCTTCTCAAAAATCATGGAGGTTTTCCTCCTCTCAATACATAAACCAAGTTAACAACCATCATTAAAATTTGCATAAACAGATATATTACTAATTAGGATCCTTTTTCCCTTTTTCGCACCGATGAATCCGGTCACTCATCATCTGAAAAGAACCAACTTTCATCCATTTTACCCTTTTGAACTGGCCTATCAGCCTCGCCGCAGCACGCACACACCACACGCACACGACATAACACACAGATACCCAGAATACCTACAAATTTATCCCGAAACCGTTAATTTATGGACACTTCCCTGCACTCCCTCGACGAGGGGAAGTGTCATGCCAACCGAACCATCGCTTCGGTCTATATGAATTTCATGGACCTCAGGACAAGAAAATCAAAGCAGAGATTTGAATTCACATAAACTTTCATGTAAGATTACTAGAATCACTAGAATTTAATCCCCAAAACACTAGAAATTATTATCATTCTAATATAAACAAAAAGAGCAGCTACAATTTCAACCTGATTTGCATATGCAACCATTAACCCTCATGCAAATTATTACACAAACCAGTACTTTTAACCCTGATTTGCTTCTTTGTCGGATATCAAGAAGCCTTTTTGCATAAAATTACAAAAAAGAAAGAAAAAAAGACAATTATTTTTCCTTTTTTTCATGGAGGAAAAATACGAAAAACACTAAACATAGAAATTTCTAAAGATCCAAACTTTTCGCAAAAGACTAACATTGATACATATCAACAGAAGCCAAGAGAGGCAAATTACTGACCCCCATCATCAAGCTCCAAGGCCTCATCTCCTCAACACTGACATCATTCATCATCACCAACCTCAGAATCTCATTCAGAGACTCCAGCCTCTTGCTGAGCTCAGCCATCTGCGCCCTCAGCACGCAGTTCTCAGCCTCAACACCCAAACAGTGCTGTGCCGCGATGTTGAGAGCATTCGCAACCTGCACATTCTCTCTCCTCAGCTGGCTCACCTGCGCTTTCAGCTCATCCAAATGCTTCTGCTTCCTCTGCCTCGATCTCCTCGCCGACTCCCTGTTGGATTGCATCCTCTTCCTCTTCCTTTGATCCTGAACTGCCTCCATTTATACTTCTGCCTAGAAATTTATTTTGGAGAGAGCTTCTAATAACAGCTTAAAAAGATTGGATTTTTAAGGTGAGGGGTTCATGAGAAGACATAGAACCAGTAGAGGAACACAACAGAGAAGGATTGGATCATGGTCATGGAGAGGAAGAGCTCACTTAGGAAATGAGACATGAAAAACTATTGCTAATGAGACATCAAGATTGGATTTTGAGACCTGGGATCAACAAAGCATGAGATTCCGCAGATGGGTTGTTGATTTCAGGCCCAAAGCTTGAAGATTTTTGGGAGAGAGCTCCAAAAAAGTTGAGAGGAGGAAGAAGAGAGAAGGGGAAGGGGGAGTTTGGGGAATGCAAAGGAATGGAATTTATAGGAAAATTTTTGAAAATAATGGAGGAGAGAAAAAAGAGAGAGAACTTTGTGGAAAAGTTTAGAGAGAGATTTGGACCTCATGTGAGAAATTTGTTGGGGGGAGGTGATGAGGCTCGTGAAGTTGAGAGTGGAAGAACAAAATTAGTTAGGGTTATTTGGTTTATTTACTGTGGTGGGAGCCGCTTGCAGTTCCAACTATTGTAGCTATAAAGATAGGCTATTACTGAAGCAGTGAAGAAGAATTGCTAGCGAAAGTTTTCTGCGAATAAATTCTCGCATGTCCGTTTCGTTATTACAACCTTTTTTCTTTATGTCAAAGACAAGAAGCTACGCAAATCTTTGAGTCCCATTTGATAGAAGACAGGTCTTTGTCGACATTCTAGTTCGGATCAGGTAGAGCTTTCACACCATCTTTCTTGACCCGAAGTACGAAAAGAAAGCCAGTTTACTATAATAATGACTTTTTCCTTTCTTTGACAGGAAAGCCTTCATCAAAACAATTGTCCGACGATTACTAGACCGACCTTCTCTTGAATAGCCGTAGTCGTAGTAAAGTCTCCCGGGGATGAGACTTGTTGACTGCTAGACTGCATTCATTGGTTTCACTGCTTTGATCTTTCACATGGGCAATTTACTGTTTCAAAGAGGGAATTTTCAGCGACGTAGCGTCTGGTACTCGGATATTGGCTCGAGGCATTTTCTCTACCCCTTCTTACCTTGAAAAAGCAAGGTCACCTTGCGTCAAAGCTACGCTCACTGATAGTATACCATACTCAACGAGTCTTTTCTTGATTTATAGACAGACAGGACTCAAACTCGCGAATGCGCCGTTCGTGAGACTCACTTCACCTGAACAGGTTCTGAATCGACGATTTTGTTTAGACAAAACCTACCTTTCATGGCTCCACACCTCCCAAGGAAAATCCCAAATTGGAAAGTAGGTTCAAAGCTACTCGACCTACCAGGAGAGCAACGAGACTAACAACCAGGTCGAAGGGATAAGGGGGGAGGAGCTTAGCTGCTCTTAGAGCCAATAGCAATCAGCACTCTGGCCATGCTCTTAGAGGCAATGGCGAAAATTGTGGAGGAAACGGTTTGATACCAACTTTTTTTTACTAAATTTTCTATTTCATTTTATACTTATTTTAACCCATCTCGGATTCTGGCAGAAAGAGAGGTTGAGTAGGAATGAGACGCCCCCCTGCACACGGCTTTCATTAGCAAAGATATGATTCGGGCTATGCAGTGTCAAGACAGTGTTTTGGCTCAACTACAAAGCAAATGGGGCTGATTTGAGAAGGACGGACTTTTTTATCCTTCACCACCGGTACACCTCTTCGTTCTTGGTTAGCGCTCATGTTTTCCTTGCGCGTTCCTGTGACCCTTCTTCTCGCAGGGTGTGAGCATCCTGTATATACCAGTTTTCTGCACACACGTGATGCGCATATACATATGATACATATTCAAATGTGTTTTTTTAAATATCTAACCACTTTTCTGCAATGAATTTAGACCATATATTATACAAAATATATTTTCTGCCCGTTACGCATATAGAAATAACTATTCTATCTATCTCTTTATTAAGTGTGATTTCAATAATCTACGAACAACTTGCAAAGCAAAATTTTTGATTGAGTTGGAACTGAGCTTCAACTGGAGTGGGCTCCATTCATAATAGTGGTGATTTATTGGGTGTAAAGTGAAGCAATAGGACAGGATTTTTTGCACATGGGTCCAAATCCAGCTGGTGAGCAAATTGAAAGTTTTGAGTTTTTGAGTCTTTATTCGTGGTACGAGCTTTTGTCTCAAGCAACATAAAAATGTCAAAAACTGGAAATCATTTGCAATTTATAAATGTTTAGGGGCTCCATGTACAAGAAAGAAATTGCATTTGATGGCTGAAAAATCAGGGGATTATCATCATTTTTTGTTTATAACATTACCCCATAACATGCACGAGGAATTTCTCTTTCTCATGGCTTGCAATAGAAATTAATATTTAAAGATACCGATCATTGCCGACAGAACTGGTTGAGTCCATGTTAGAGTTGCTTTGATTAACTGGAAAAAATAAAAAACCACAAAGAACCATATATATTTTAGTGGTTTTACAGATCTTCAATTTATAGGGTTTTCAAAGTATTTTATATGATGTGGGATTTTGATCACTCAAACTTTGATCGTACTATCTGTTATGTCGGCTCATTTAATATCTAATATCATTATCATATGCATATGTTATTTCGAAATTAAAAGAAAGTGGTGGTAAAATATATGAAAATGATGACCATATAATCACTATATATTCATCCAAGTTTACCATGGCCCTACTCAACATGAATACAGAGCTTGGAAAGTCCATACTATTAAGATCCAAAAGGGCTTCTTGCATATGGAGCCCCTTGTTTTGTAACATATGAAAGCAAAATGACATGAAGAGTGACAGGTCCCCATCCCACGCAACATGCTCTTGTCTTTCTTCACTAGTTCACTAGGTTCATTCTTCAATCATCAAATAGCAAGTATTTTTATATAAAATAAAAAAATTGCACTTTCAAACAGTGCAATATATTTGTTTAAGAATTTGGCCAAATTAATTATTATTAATGTAGGTGTTAAAAATGACTTGTGACCCCCCACACTAAATGTCATCAACTTGTTTTTTATGAAATGTGTTATTTACTTGTTGATTCGATTTTCTCTTATTGATCCTCACAAAGTATATCTTTAACTTGGTACCGATATGTTCTCACTTACCTTGACACTCTTTTCCATCCCATATAAGTCGTTTATTTTTTCCGTGGATCGTGTATATTATTCTCGTGGGTTGTAGCCGAATGCTGTTGGAAGATCGACATGCGTCATGGATTAATTTATTCCCGTTGGGTATAAAAAGGATAACTCATAAACCTACAGAAAATACTTTTTCTATCCAAATATATCCATTTGCTTACTTAAGAGACATCAAAGTGGACTCGTATAAATATCAAACCGATATGAAAATTACATGATCGTGTTATATATAGAGCTCTGGTTTACCTACCAGCCATATAACCAGTAGACTTTCTATCTGGCCTCTTATTGGACGCCAGGTATGAGTAGGGTAAAGAAGAGGGCTATTGTTGTATCAGGCCAGCTGATCTCCAATAAAAAGCCTACCAACCATTGGTAGATACATGATTTTTCTTACATACATGTACTTCTTAGATTTGTGAACCTTATTCATCATCATGGCCTTAAGGACTTAATGTTGTGATTGATGAATTGGAAATGATGGTTCCCATTGAGTAATGAGTAGGGTTTTTGTTTGACCCCGAAATTTTTCTGGCCCCTCCATCCTTCAAATGAAGAATAAAGAGTGAAAGCTGATGTGTTTGAAAATTCATCACACAATCAACCAACAGATTGAAGCATGGATCTACTCTCCACTTGTTTTGTTTATAAAGCATAAAAATAAAGGCAAAAAAAATAATCAAAATATATAAAATATTTAATCACTTCTGAACTTTATTGCATCTATATATTTAGCATTTATGGGCTGTTATGGATTTTAAAGGCTTTAATTTAAAAGCGACAAGAAGTGGACCATTTATGACCATTCACAATCAATCAGTTTGAGAGAGATTTACTATGCACGTGACATTCACGTGTATCATGAGAAAAAGTTTATGCCATGCCATGAACTTTTTGTATTTACTTGACGTTCGTAGGTTAAAAAACCATTTCACCAAATTTATTCTATTTCTAAAGAGAAGATGTTTTGTATTAAAAATCATTGAAGGATAGAAAATTAATTACATGCATATGAGAGAATGACATGGCATGTTCTTACTCTAGAACCCTCATATAGATTTTTCTCCTTTTTTGCATTTTTTAAATGAAAAAATGATATACTTTCTGGCATGCCCCATGAATTCTAGTTATAATAGTAAAGATGTTTGTTTTTTAATTTTTATTTTTTGGGTTTTTTTTCAAATAAACTCCTTTATCATCACTCATCGGTTAAATATTCTCAATTAAAAAAATTCTCCAAACATGGTATATTATACTTTGAATTTGCACAACTACTGCATCACAATTAAACATTTTCACAACGCAGTATTTCTCTCTATCGCATGTGACATAAAGATTAATATTTGAGATTTTTTATTATACTTAAATTATATCTTTTTTTATACACGCTCTCTAAAACAAATTCTTTTTTTTTTATATGCAATGCAACCTTTTTTGGGCTTGGCACATGCAAAACACTAATTTATACGTGAGGAATAACTAATAGCAATGAATAGACATATATAATAGCATATAAACAAATTAAAACTAAGGATTGTAGGCAGCTATTATGTTTATCTTTTCCAGTATGCTGGAAAAAAATGAATTAAAATAAAACAAAAGTGACACCACATGAATTCCTATGCTGTGCAGGCACATGCATGTACATGCAATTTGGCAAGGTATCACTTCACTTTTCAATTTTATATGTATTCATCAAAGGATTCCTTTATATGTGATTGATATCCATTATCTCACAAACTTATTTGTCAAAATTTCTATTTGATGAATTAGGAAGGAAAGCATAAGAACCAATATGGAAACCTAGCAGGTAATAGGGATTTCTAGAACAAATCTCAAAGTGGAAGTAAGAGTTGGAAAACAAAAATCTTTTATACTCGCCTTTTATACTTGCATTTCCGTATGTTGAGCGTCGTTTTTGTGAGTCAAGATCTTAAATCATAAGCGACGGTCATCATAGAAAAATGGTAAAACCTTATTGCAATTGAAAGAAAAGGTCGAATCCGTTTGCATCAAGTTTATGATCGTCTATCACGGTTTTATAATTTTATCAATAAAAGCTATGTTGCCCTGCCTCAAAACTTTAAAATTGCAATGAAAGCTGAGCAAGATGCTTTTATACGTGAAAATAAGCACTTGACAGCTATTCCCACCACTTGGAGAATTTGATCGAGTATAACAGGTGAAGGAAGCTCAGTCCTAAATACTCCACCAAAAAAGTGAATTTTTCATGCATTATCAATATAGTACATTGAAGTATATAGCATATTCTCCCTTAATGTCACTTTCTCATCTCACTTAATGAAATAGACAAGATATATCTAATTTGATTCCACAAGGTCAAATCTTCATCTATACTGTATTATAATGCAAATGACATTGGTTAGAAGCCACCGTCTCCATTCTTTTAAAATCAAAGAAAAAAAGGAGAAAATCCTCCATTCATAGAGCCTCTACGTCATCAAAGAAAAAGTCATAAATAATTACACTTCTCCATTTTTTGAAAAACAAAGAAAAATTAACTTTTTAGAACTTGAGACAAAAAAAAAACTTGGTAGAAATTAGTTTGAAAACTTAAGACAACAAGAAACTTTCTAGAAGTTATTTTAATCTTATCATTTTTCAAATTCTACTTTCATTTACTTATAACCACCTTCATTTAATTAAATATGGCAATAACATAGTATAATATAATAATCTTGATCCAAGTTATTGAAATGACTATTTTATTCACTTAATAACATTCAAAATAATTTTAAACCAAAAGCTCCCGATTTTATATTTATCCATAGGCTCAAGAAAAAAAAATTTGGACTCTAAATAGGATAAAGCTACAAATGTGATGCACGTGCAAAATGCTAGTTTCTTTATAAAGCCACCTATGTATGCCAAAATCATCAAGAAAATTATACAAAGGAATGCTATAGCTTCTCTTAGATGCATGCTTTTATAAAGTGTGGATATTATTTATGAATGTACATATACATACAAGTATCAATACAATATATGTATAATATAATTTCAAGACCTTGAAGTCCTCTTTTTTAGTACAAAGCTGCCTTTGAACCTAATTTTGGAGAGGTGAAAGGTATGTCATAATGAAGTTAATTCATTTTTCAAGAATTGTCTTGTGAAACTACACTTTCACATTTGTCCATAAAGAAGGAAAAAGATAGAAATAGGGATGGTCCCTTTCCAAAGTGCACAAGCTCACCAAATGTGATGATTTTTTAAGAATCTCAATCCATAAGGAAGCAAGGGGTAGAGAAAGGTTAGAGCCATAGTTTGTGGCCATTCAAACTAGATGAGGAAATTTACTGGGTGGAGGAGAACGTCTTAGAATAAAACAACGCAAGCTCCAATATTCTTGCCCCTGGGCAAGGAAAGGTATATTTTCTTCTTTACTTGTTGGGGAAAGGAAAGAGAGGAACGGAAAAATGAGTCTTTTACCTAGAAGACGAGCAGATCATAAATTTTATATGCTATAGATATGTGTAAATCGAACAAACAAGAGAACCTAAAATAATATAACTAGTAGTAAAAATTAATATAAAAACCCCTACAAGTATCTTAATATTGCATAAATATCAAGATAATATGAAACAAACATGCATATGGGAGTGAGAAAGAGAGAGAAGAATATAAAAAGTAGCAAAAGAGCATATATATATATATATATATATATATATATATATATATATGCTCATAAGAACATAACCTACAATTAGTGGCATTCATGGGATCTACCAACCTTCAACAAAACCTTCCCTATCAAACACTGATGACTCTCTTCAAGAAACACTTTACTTCCAACACTTTAAACCCCCCCCACCCACCCACCCCCCACCCCAAAAAAAAACCTATCATTATTTGCAGAAAGAAATGGAGAAAAGGGTAAAAGACTCCAAAAATCCAAATCTCCATCACACCACAAATTTGTTCCAAGTGGACCAAACAATGCCATCCTGCAAATATTCCAAGGTTGCCAAAAGGATATACCCCTCTCTCAAAAGCATAGATGTCACCCAACCGCAATGCCTCTTTAGAGCAAAAAAAATTAAGATATGGCACTCTTTATCACATGAGCTGGTGTACTATTTGGGCCCTAGCATTATACCCTTTTGGTGAATGGGAGCTTATTTGTGTGGTAAGTAGGCATCTCTGATGCCACAACCAACTTGTGATAAGTCCACATCCTGAAGTAACAAAATTACAAGAGAACTGCCTTTCGAATCATTTCAGTTCATTTATACTAAAGGAGTATATCTCCTGCGGTAAAACTCTCCTCTCCAAAAATGAATGATTGCCGGTTCGATTTCCAAAGAATTTATCTTTTGTGGTCTCTCCTCTCCAAAATGAATAATCCCCGGTTTGATTCCCAAAGGGGCCAACACCACCACGGCACCACCCCGACCCCACCCCTCAACCCAACCTTCGAAGATCGGAATCCCAACCTCCAAAATTTGCCTCAATTTATGTTGTCGCTTAATTAAGTACAAATCTATTGCTCCTTTTGACTGGCATGTTACAATTCTATCGCTCTTTCTGATTGGCGCACCTATCACCATATGTTTCATATATCCAAACCATCTAAATCATCTCTCTTTTATTTTATTCTCTATGGCAAGAATATCTAACTTCTCACTTGTTATGAATGTATTCATTAATTATTCCATGTAGCTACTAAACATTTTTCCCTCATCCGGTTTTTCCTTCTCATTTCAGTTACCTTCTTCCTTTCATTTCCCCCCCGACGTCACTTAATTATCCCACATTCTGAACAATAAAGGTTTACTACACTCAACAGATGGTAGGATGTATGCAACCAATTAACAATACGTCTAATAAGCTATAAGAGTTTACACATCACACTGCAACAACTCTACAATATTCTCCAAAATTGACTAATGACCAATGCAGATGAGTTACTTGGTTGTTTGTGACATACTCAACACAAATCTAGGATTTTTATACTAATTGACACTTTGTTAGCCTAAGGAATTGTATAATATTGGAAGAGATCTGAAGACATAAAGTGAGGTAGAAAGATTACATTCTTGTAGCTGACATTAGTCTGGTTGACATGTTTTGCATCAAATGCTTTTCTTCAATGGAGCATAATGGTGCTTTGATGCCCCCCTTGAAATTGAAAAGAGAATCAATTCAGCACAAAAGCAGCAAATACTATTTTCTTACTCATATCTTTATTCTACATACATGGCACAATAAGGGACAAGACTACTTTAAACATACAATTAGCAATTGGCCTAACTCATTTTTCTAGTGCTAAATGTGTGTGTGTGTGTGTGTGTGTGTATTACTGGAACTTGCTGCTATAGTCTCTAAAATTTCTATTTTACCAAGTACACAAATAGATCAGCAATTCGACTACGAAAGGAATTAGTATAGTGGTAAGAGCATCGTAAAGAATTTGGCAGAAGGTTGTTAAAATTTCACAACCTGGAAGTAATAGCAGCAGCCGATGTCACTCACCTTAAATTAGTTTCAAACTAAAATTTCACAACCTGGTAGTAATAGCAGCAGCCAATGTCACTCACCTTAAATTAGTTTCAAACTACAAGTTAAAAAAAGAAGAAGGTAACGGACAAAAAGCATACTCGCCATAATCCTAATCGATCAGTTGGAGTATTCCTAAGTCTTCTAGACCTTGAGAAGAAAAAGAAACTAAAAAAAAAGCAGAAAATAATTTACTTCAAAGAACTTGAGAACTCATTTAGAATTCTTCCTGAAACTGGATGTCGATGTCAAATTTATCGCCCACAGGACCTTTGGAAAAAAAAGCATAGCACAAGACACAGAAACTTGACAAATATCATCACTTCACTAGATACAATCATACAGAGGAAGCACATCAAAATATGTTGGTTAAATTTAGAAAATTATCAACTCTGAGAAATTTCAGGTTTCGTCTATTGTTGCCAAGGAAGTGTCTTTTCCGTATTTGAGATTAATCACCTCACACAATCAGAAACTATGATCTCCATCCTCGCAAGGTGAATGTTAACTATTTGGTTTAGACACTGCCAAGAAAAGGATTAAGTCTATAATTTTCTTTAGATATCTGTAATCTTGACTCTGCAAGCAACCCTCATATGCTTCATCAAAGCATAGTACAATAAAAGACAAGCAAACTTGCAGCATTACCTAAAATCACCATCATTAACGCGGGGGGGAGGGGGGGGGGGAAGCATCTGTTCCATCAAAAGATGTTTACCCGTCAACTTGAAATAAACCCTTTCATTTATTTGATACCATATGTCTCAAGCTTCAGATGTTTCATCGTTATCATCATCATTGGCATTTGTTCCCAACACTCATCATATCTTCGAAGTTTTGGTGCAGTGGACGAGACACTTCACAGCATCCACTTTAATCAAAAGAACAAACTAAAATTTCATGAGCTTCTATCAACTTGACATCAAAATACCCTGAACATTCAATTTATCAGTAATGCAATCTCGTCTACCAATTTGACGCCAATCTTCTCGTTCTTGCCAAGATAACACTATTTTTACACCAAAGCATACTGTCATTTGCTTAACAATATAATCAACACATATATTTTTCTCCGAATAATTAAAATATATTGACCAAAAGATGGGAAAAAACTCATATCGTCATGTGCAAATGCTAGGCTAGGGTTGCTTTGCTTCAAGGGAAAGGCTCACCTAGTCACTTATCTGAAAAGTAGAAAAGCAGAGCCCCACCACTTCTACCCCTTATCACTTAGAAAAAGGCTACATATCTCTTATTTTTCTAATCCTTTATTCTTTTAGTATCAGTATTTTCTTCGCCTGTTTAGTTAAGGATCATGACAAATCTGCTTCACATTTAATATCACTTCAATATCTCCCATATCTTAAGGGCCCAATTCAAATAAATGTATTTCCTATAGTTCATATGGTCCTTGAGTGAGCCTACGGCCACTCATGTGCTTGAATAGTGAATGGAAAAGCTACTGAATTCGAGTATTAGTATCTTCTTCAAAGTTCAAGCTCCAGGCTTCTTGATGTCCATGGTACTACAAGAATTAATGACGCCTGATGGCATTCCGATTATCAAACCCTGTCGACTTTCCCATTTGTCTGCATAATCTGAGATTATCCACATCTAATGCACTATATCGAAATGGAAGTGATCGGCCTAGCTAATAGATTACCAAGATATCAAGCATACTGATCTCTACATCTAACTTAACAATTAACACCCCCTTAATTGTTGGATAAAGTATATTAATGTTCAAAAGAATAAGTTTCGTATATTATATTGATGTTCAAAAGTATGTGTATACTGTTTCATCTATTTCAAGTATCGGTTGAGGTGTAGGGGTGCGTGATCTATAAATGCTAAAATGTCATATATGTAATATATAGTATGGTTGTTGAATTGAAGACCGAAATACAGAGACGGACCTCAATCGGACCCTTAACCAAGCTAAATGGAAAATAAAGGTTTATGTTGTCGACCCCAGAAGTGTCTGGGAAAAGGTTTTGACGGTGTAGACAAACCTGGGTTAATTTATCAAAATACTTAACTAGTAGTATGCCTCGAAGGAAATCTTCTCTGCAAATTCCACTACGAGATTGCAGGGTGTATGTCAATGGAAAAATATTTAAATAGGTATCCGACAGATTCTTTATGCATCCACATACCTCATGTCATGGTTAATATATGCATAGGCGAATCCACATGGAGAGGTATGGGTTCAATTGACCCCGCTCAAAAAAATTTCTTTCGGGATTTTCAACTTTGAATAAGGCTTTTCAGCTTTGAACAAGGCTTTTCGGCATAGGAGAATAAGGCTTATAAAGAGATTTGACACCACTGAACCATGTCCTAGCCCAATGTATTTTTGACCCCACTAAACCATAATCCTGCCTCCGCCACTAAATACATGTCACTTATATCGCAACTGATAAATCTGGTACATATAGTCCACTAGTTTTGATCAACTAAATAAAACAGTATAGCATATATGTAAAGGCATTAAAGGAGGCATATTGTGCCATGCAACAGAAAACAATATGCAACAAGGGTCAACACATCATGCATTAGATTCACAAACAATAAACATAACACATTAATAATCAACATCTGAGAAATAAGAAAATATTATTGTTACTCTATAAACCATATTTGCCTTCATGGTGTCTGATGCCATATAACAACGGATACAGTTCATGCAGAGAGAGAGAGAGAAACTCTCTGAAATCTTTAGATTAAGAATTCACCTAGACTATCGGTTAATATGTTCTATATTGAAATATGAGATCTTATCATCCATAAAGGAAATTTTCATAGGGTGATCTCATTGCCTTTTAATCACATAGAACAGAGACGAAGATCTCTCTCAGAGTACTCTCAGTCGAATGCTAAAGAAATGCCTTTTAAAAGTCTACAAGCTACAAGAAGAAGAAAGTAAAACTTGTCGTAGAGTTATCTTGATGCCTTTGATCATAATGCGCCTACTTTTTGAATGCAGATGATGTATCAAAATATTTAACTTTAAAGTTTGTCACTAGGTTCACCTATTCATGCAAGTGATGGATTTTATTAGCTTTGAGTTTCCTGAAAGGATGAATAATTACAGAAGACAAGATTATTGATCACTTAGAATTCCCTAGCTTCTAAAAGTTTCATCCAAGTTCATATTTTATGGTTAGCCAAACTAACCTCTTCAGCAAGAACACTGCATTAGAAGGCAGCATATTTCTTCAATAACATCCCATCATTAACTAAGCACTTTAAAAGAGATTTACAGTCAGTTGTGAAACACAATTTTAAACCTAGGACGTAGGAAAATTGTGTCCATATATCACCCTTAATTCTAGCAATTATCAGTTATGTTGCACAGATTCGTCATCGATGGAGACGGGATTCGTATCCATATCGGATTTGTCGAGAATTTCTTGTAGAACTCTTTGAGCATATGTTAAAATTATTTTGCGTATTCTCGATGCACGGATATTGTGTGAATCGCTACATACCTACAATCTTTGCATCAATACTAACAGATTTGATAATTCTTTGTTATTATGTGTGGCTGTGTATAAGCAACATTAGTTAGTGCATCTAACAAACTGTATCCTATGCTTTTGGAAAATTGTGATACGCATCATGTCCCGTATCCTTATTTGATTTTGTTTAACCATTTGTACCTACCGTAAACATTAAACAGATACGGAAATGGTTGTATCCTTATCCGAATCTGTTTGACCATCTGGATCTGTTTAACATCATAAATTAACATGTTATCACAGGAAAATGGTTTAAAAGCCTCTATTTTCTATTTCCAAGCTTATACATGTCACCTTTGTAAAAGACACCTGTTCACTTTCAGAAAGGAGTGACATTACAGTGAATACTGTGCCTTTCCTCTGTGGTCCTATGAAGTATGAACCTCTTTCATATCTCTCATATCTTTCAACTTTATTAACCACCATCCTTAAATCCCACTTCTTTTTCCATTTTTATTTTTATTTTCATGAGATCCTTGAATATTCTGGTGCTGTGCATGTGCCTACACAAAGAGATCTGTTCTGGAAAACACTAAAACAGTTGAGGTTCATTGAACAAATTGATGGAAAAAGCAGTACAAGGTATTGTGGTTATCTGTAAGACTGTTACCATATACTTCAAAAATTCCAGGATTTTGAAATGTATGACTACATGAATGGTTGATGACAATTTGTAACTAACATTGGTAGATCAAATTCTAAAACCATGGTGCTTCTGCATTATTATGAAATTTACAATTATAAAAGGTATGCCAGATTTAACATTATGCAGGTAAACATCATTATAAATATCTAAGCCTTCACCCATCAAAATATGAAGCAAGATCCCAAGAAAGGTTGAAAGGATTCGAGCTTTCAAATACTAATATGATTTGAATAGGCTTAAAACATGTTAATGCAATTTCAAATACTTCTCATGTGTTTACTTGATATTTCTCATTGCTAATGAATATACTGATGTCAAGCGCACACAATTTGAAATGAATCCAAAAGCAACACAAGAAAGTCTCGTAGAACACTTAATTGGGTTTTATGAGTGTTGCAGTTAGGATCTTATCCTGATATGTCATAGTCATACTTCCTCATAGCATAGATTCATACCGCAGCGTATACCATTTGATGCATTGCAACAAATATGGGACTACTACTGCTCTCGTCCTGGCCATTAACTTTCCAAAACAAAAATTACATGTATTGACCCTTCTAAATCGGTAGCCCTTTGTTGTTTCACCCTTATATCCAATAAGGATCTGCAGTATATTTCCGTATACATATCATCAATATAGATCGAACTTTTATAGAATAATCATACTAAGTTGAAATATAATCTATGAATCAAGGCGACTCTACCCTTCCAAAAGTGTATGATTCAGATACATTTGATCTCATTGCTTTTATGGAGTGCTGGTGATCTCAATTGACTTATGGTGCTTTGCCAGTGAGCAGGCAACAGCTTTATAATCTGGGAATCCTGGAGTCTTAAGTCTATGATGAGGCCTTTCCATAGCTTTAGGGATTTAGTTGACATGAATCTAATCTACCCTTTAGCTCACATATCAATTATATCATGGTTAGCAGCCAATTGTATATCTCGTGGTAATTCTTTCCTTCTTTGGACTTTAGAGGTAATTGGTTAGAAATTATTTTCCTTGATTAGAACTTCAGCTATGTAAAAAGGAATCTATATACATCACCATTTCAAGATGGTTATGACAATCTTTATGTGGAGACTGGGCAGCTTAGTGATGTTCTCCATCGTGTATTTAATTTTTTTATAAGTTTGATATGTGGCTTCAGGCTGAATAAATTGAAACATTAATATAAAAATCTAAGAATATTAGATGAATGCCAGGCAATTCATGTATAAGTTCGATAATTTTTATAGATGTTAGCAGTGTTGTGGAAAGCGTAGCAAAGCGAAAGGATAGGGCTTGGGCTTTAGCGGCAAAAAGCGCCATGACGTTTTTTTAATATTAAACAAAATTATATGATGGAAAAGTTTGATAGATAGAAAGATTTATGAACAAAAGATATAAAAATAAAAGAGATTTTCATTTTTGTACTCTGTAAAGTTTGTATCCAATATTAGAAATATATTGAATAATTTTAATACAACTTTGATAAATATATCACAATAAATGGCCTAAATAATTAATGGTATATATTAGAGACAACAATAACATTCACCGGTTCTGTTATTTAATATGATAATTTGAAAATTTTAATTGAATAAGGACTTTATGCTATTATAACCGATTAAAAAAGGGTTTTCGCGGGGTTTCAAGTGCATAAAAGCGGGTCAAAAGGGGATTTAAGACCACTTAAGAAGCACAAAGACTTTATACTACCACTTTATACGAAAGTGAAGTGCTTCGTGACAACTTTCCGCTAAAGCAGGGCTTTAGCATAGCTTTATAGGGCTTTTTACAACGTTGGATGTTTGCTTGAATATAAATTCTAAATAGCAAACTTATCATCTTTCCCTTCTTCTAGGAATTTCTTCCCCCTCTCAAGAGAATTTGGAAGACAGCAAGTAATCATTTAGGATTGCGGAAAGTAACTGCAGCACTCACAAAACCCAATTAAGTGTTCTACAAGACTTTCTTGTGTTGCTTTTGGATTCATTTCAAATTGTGTGTGCTTAACATTAGTATATTCATTAGCAATGAGAAATACCAAGTAAACGCATGAGAAGTATATGAAATGTACTTGCATTAACATGTTTTAAGCCTATTCAAATCATACTAGTATTTGAAAGCTCAAAAGAGGGAAATTTACTCATCTCTGATTGCGATCCATGTTTGCTATTCCCACTCCTTCGAAGTTTCTCTGAAATAAGACAAGGCTTCCAAGAAAACTGAATATGTTGGATTTTGTTTAATTATAGATAATGGTAAAGCATGTTTTAATGGGCTGTATAATTAAAAGAGAGGATCATAGTTGCAGACTGTAACAATAATTTGAACTCCTTGAACCTATGTATGGCTGAAACTTGATAGAGACAAACTGATTTCTATCCTTGGTACACTTAAAACTTCAAAACTAGCACAATCAGCAAATATAATCATTACACAAAATTGTACAATGGACGGTGTCTTCCGCCACATACAATATATGCATATTTACATATGAGAGATTGGGAAACATAGCATATACCAATAATGCAGCTGAAAACAAAATAGAGTTTTAGCCGGAATTCATAAACTACAAGAACCATACAACCTGTTCTATAACCAACATAGGGTTTACCCATTTACTGTAGATGCTTCCGGATGGTAGTAGAGCATCTCTTTCCACATCATCTCCCTGATCATTCCTTCTTCCAATTCTTCGTCAATGTCAAGATCGACCGGGACCTGAGCCGGCAGGTCCGAGTTAGGGTCATAAAGCGGGGACATGTAAGGATGTTGCAATGCCTCTGTGACACTAATTCTTTTTGACGGATCGAAAACAAGCATCTTTTGCAGAAGATCTACAGCGAGAGGATTAGCATGGGGATATAAAGCAGAGAGGGGAATGTCCGGAGTGTACGGAAGAGAATTAATGTACTTGCGAGCCTTGGGGTTATCGATAAAACCAAGATCAACATCGCTAATGGTACCTGTTATAAGAGAGTGTATTTTAGGTAATTTATGTAAAAAACCTTGTTAAAAAAGGCTAAATTCCAGTAAAATACCCTTAATTATCATTGTTAGTTAACTAAACTGCCTTTTTTTTTAATACAGCTCCCTCAAGTGCTACATATGAAGCTATTTTAGTTGGATAAACCTTTCATAAACAGAGTTTACTTTCATTTAAAAATTTTAAGATAGTTTAGTGAAATACAGTGATAGTAAAGGGTTATTTAGTAAAATTTAAGATAGAGAGGGATCCAATATCCTCTCCTCTTGAGTTTGCTTCCAATACTACGTTTACACTCTACAATTTCCAGTACCGAGGACGTTTACGATAAGCTTGAGCTGGTTAAGACATTCGGTTCCGGGAAAAATGGGTTTGCGACCAAGAAGCTCTGCAAAGATGCAGCCTACAGACCAAACATCTATCGAAGTGCCATAATTATCGCAGCAGAGCAGCAGCTCGGGGGCTCGGTACCAGCGAGTGACAACATACTCGGTCATAAATTTGTCCCGGCCGCTTCTTGTGCGTGCAAGGCCGAAATCACAGATTTTGAGGTCACAGTTTGCATTGATCAAGAGGTTCCCAGGCTTTAAGTCTCTGTGGAGTATGTTTGCTGAGTGAAGATACTTAAGGCCTCGAAGCAACTAAACATCAAAAAGGAATTGGATATGAGAAATCGTAAGGAAGAGCAAAGCTACAAAAATGTGTTTGCAAACATATATATTAGACAGACACAGATTTCAAAAAGAACCAGCATAATCAAGAGTACATTATGTACATGAAGGTGTATGGTTGATTTTTAGAATAGAATCTCTCTATTTTATTGCAAAACTGGTACTAATTTCCTTTCATTCCTTCTTTATTTCACCAACAGAGTGGTAAGAAGGCTAGCTTTCCGTCTTGTTTTTGGGTTTTCACAATAGCCCATAACATAACCCGTCGCAAACGGGGTTTGAACCATAGACCTCTTGCTTGAAAGCAAGAAGCTTTTACCACCAAACTATTGTCGCACCCACATCCTCCTGTTACATGCTCTCCGATCTAATACAAGTCCCATGTCTGGTTTGCCGTCAGTTCTTTATCTAAAGAGGATCCATGTATAAAAAAACCTATTGTGATAACATATCCATGGCAGAAACCAGTTTAAGAGATTACTGTTACTAAAATATATACATAACCACCATATATGAGCACAGGAGTAAAGATGCTTGTATTTATTCTAGGGTATAAACAAGACATGAAATAGACAATATTGGCGGCAATGGTCATTTGAACCTACTCCACTTAGGCATGTTTAACTAAAAAATAGTGTCTTGACATAACAAAAAAAAACAAAATTAAGAGTGCAATATTTAAGTGAAAATAGTACGTTGATTTTTTAACTGCATCTCTCTTGTTATGAATATAATTAGTTATTACCTTTAGTCCCACATCGGCTATAATAGAAAAGGTGGCATATTATCCTCCCTATATATATCTAGTATGTACTCATGAATTATTATGCCAATAAATTTATTTCTTCTTGATTATTTTCATGGTATCAGAGGTTTGAAAGGTATTGAAAGAAAACCCTAATTTTCTCTTTCCCAAACTCTTACCCTAATTCTTTAGCCCTAGCCCTAGCCGCCGCCTCCACTCTCCTCTTGCCGCAGCGTCACCTCCACCCCTCTCCTCTGCCCCCTGCATCACCCACACCATGATCCTCCTCTGCCCGCACCACGCCTGCACCACCAACACACCACGCCTGTACCAAATTCCTCTGCACCACGCCTCCTCTGCACTAGCACCACCCTCCGCTGATCTGATCCGGGCCCGATCCCGTACCACCAACACCCTGCTCCCGCACCACCAGCACCCATGATCTCAATGGCCGCTACCTCTCTTTGTAGACAACCTACTCCTCCAATGATGTCGTCTCCTCCATGCCAATCGCAGCTCTCTTGAACCCTAATCCTAGACCTCGCCAACAGCCGCATGGAAACATTCGTCTCCCCTCCTCTCGGTTACTGACGACGATCAAATTGATTGCCTTGCTACTCTTGTACTCGCTCGTGTATTAGACGACCTTATTCTCCTTCTCTCGTGGTCTACTTCTGCGCCGTTCATCATGAATTCTATTTGGTCTCTGATGGTCGTGAGACGCCGCGTGGTCGTTCCCATATTATTGCTCGTGGTCGTGGTCCCCGTGGACGTCCTACAGCGCGCCAAACATCCACACCAGTTGCTACTAACCGAACTTTCTCTTCTGCCGGCCAGCTACCTTTATCCAGTGCTAAGTGGGGTCAGTTGTGTCATCTCCTCTTCTGTAGCTCCTGCCAATCTTTCTACTCCGTCAGGTATATCGTTTCCTTCTCATTCTAATTCGTGGGTCGCTGACTCCGACGCCTCACATCTCATGTCTCGTGATAGACCGTTTGACCTTACTTCTAGTGCTCACAAGTTTATTTCCATGGCTGGTGGTAATATCACTCTTGTTTCTGGCTCTGCAGATTTATCACTTACTTCGGCTTTACACCTGAAAAATACTTTAATTGTGCCATTTTTAAAACAAAACTTGCATTCTATTCGTCATCTTACAAATGATTATAGCTGCTTTGTAACATTTTATATCTCACTTTGTGATGCATAACCTTCTGACGAAGCAGCGGATTAGTAGAGGGCATGAACAGAATGGATTATCCTACGTTGATCATCTTCCCAGTACGTCTGTAGCTGCTTCTATTATCTAGTGGTATCGGAAACTTGGTCACCCCCTCATTCTTCTTTATATACTATGTTGCCTTCTCTTGACTTATCAGAGTTCAGTTGTGAATCATATATTCTTGATAAACATCACCGCTTCTCTTTTCCTCCAGTTAATAAAAGACATGATTTACCTTTTGCATTAGTTCACTCCGATATTTAGGATCCTTTTAAATTTCCCAGTGTGTATGGTTATAAATATTTTGTGACTTTTATCGATGATCATTCACGTATAATTTTGTTGTATTTTCTGCGTAATAGGTCTGAACTTTTATCAACCATTAAAATCTACGTAGCTGAGATTGCTAATCAATTTGGTGTTTCCGTAAAGGTTCTTCGTTCAGATAATACTAAAGAATATATTAGTATAGAGTTTACTGCTTTTTGTCAGACCCATGGCATATTGCATCAAATTTCATGTTCTTATACTCTTAAGCAAAATGGGATTGCTGAACGGAAGAACCCACATTTGCTTGGGGTAGCTCGTTCTCTTTTTTTGCATATGCATGTTCCTAAACGATTGTGGAATTTTACGGTCTTAGCTGCCTATTTTTATATCAATCGCATGTCTTCTCCAGTCTTAGACAACCAGTCCCCTTTCTTTATTTTGTTTCCACAGGACAAGCATTTTCCTATTCCTCCTAAGGTGTTTGGTTGTCTATGCTATTCTCATATTCCAGATCCTTAGGTAAACAAAGTTAATTCTCGAGCTACTCGTATGATGTTTGTAGATTACTCACGATCCTAAAAAGAATATGTTTGCTTTGACCCTGCCATTTCCAAATTTTGCACCTCATGTGATGTGACCTTCTTAGAAGATCAAGCATAGTTTCCACTACCTGTCATGGAACCCACGTCCACTATCCATATTCATCACCTACCTTCCTTGGAGCTTGATTCGTCTATTCGACATATCCGTCCTAGTTTTAAGCATGTGTCCCCTATCCACGGATGTATCACCGTCGTGACCCGAAAGCCCAACCCCCTCTCACTGTTTCTACTCCTAATGATTCTTGAGCAGGTACTCCAATACAACCCACTGTTTTTGGTTCTCTACACTGCTGCCTTCAGAAGATCTCTCTTCTTATTGCCTTACGCAAGGGTAAACGTTCCTGTACCACAGCACATTCGATTTCTAACTATGTTTCTTATCATAAACTGACACCATCTGCTCATCAGTTTGTTTCTTCCTTTTCTGCCATCACTCTTCCTTCTTCTGTTCAAGAAGCACTTCGGCGCCAGGTTGGCATGCAGCTATGTTAGAGTAGGTTGTTGTACTGTGCTCTAATCGGACTTGAAAATTGGTACCTTCGCCTTCGGACAAGAAGGTTGTCGGCCGTCGATGGGTCTTTACTGTCAAGCAAAATCCAGATGGAACGATTGACCGTCTCAAAACTCAATTGGTGGCCAAGGGCTTTATTCAACAGTATGGTTTGGATTATGTTAAAACCTTTTCGCCAGCTGCCAAATTGACCTCGGTTCGTGTTCTTATATCCTTGACTGTTTCCAAGGCGTGACCACATCATCAGCTTGATGTGAAAAATGTCTTTCTGAATGGCAAACTTTCGTGTAGCAGCCTCCTGGTTTTGAACGACCTGGGAGTCCATGGTTTGTCCCCTATATAAAGCTTTATATAGGTTGAAGCAGTCACCGCGTGCCTAATTTGAAAAGTTTAGTACGGTTCTACGACAGATTGGCTTCAAACGTTGTCACGCCGACATGTCTCTCTTTACACATACCCGTCCTTAAGGCATTGTAATTGTGCTGATGTGTGTTGATAATATTCATTACTGGAGATGATTTTGCTGGCATCTCCAGGATGAAAGAACATTTGGCTTCACATTTCCATACCAAGGACCTTGGGCCACTTAGATCTTCCTTGGAATTAAAATGTCACGAAATTCTGGTAGATTACAACTCTCTCGGTGCAAATATGAACTCAATAGACAGGATTTCTAGGATGTAGACCGGCAGACACTCCTATGGATTCCACGGTCAAGCTATCTCGATTGAGCTCTCCCTTAGATCCTCTACTGCCTGACACAGGACGATATCGACGTCCGGTTAAAAAGCTTATTTACCTCACTGTCACTCATCCCGACATTACATTTGTTGTTAGCAAAGTGAGTCGGTATATGCAGAATCCTTTGACATCTTAAGGCAGTTAAGCATATTCTCAGATACATCAAAGGTTCTCCAGGACAGAGTCTTCTCTATAAACCATCGTCCACGTTGTCGCTCACAGCCTTTGCAGATACGGACTTTGCTGGATCTATTAATGATCGTCATTCCACTAGTGGTTACTGTGTATTCTTAAGAAGAAACTTAGTTACATGGAGGAGCAAGAAGCAAAATGTAGTGGTTCGTTTTTCTGCTGAGGCTGAGTATAGATCCATGGCGCATACAGTTGCTGAGTTGGTATGACTCGCTTCCCTCCTAACAGATCTTAGGGTTCCATATTCTCTTCCGACTATGCTTTTTTGTGATAACAATGCCACAATCCACATTGCTGAGAATCCAGTTTTTCATGAACGATCCAAGCATATCGAAATAGATTGCCACTTCATTCGTGACAATGTGACAGATAAAGTGGTTGCACTCCAACATATTCTCTCTTCTGCTCAACTACCAGATATCCTTACCAAACCTCTTTCTTGACCGGTTTTCACTCGTTTTCTGTCCAAGTTTGGCATGATTGATGTCAACGCTCAAGCTTGCGGGGGAGTGTTATAAATATAATTAGTTGTTAGCTATTAGTTATTAGCTTTAGTCCCATATTGGCTATAATAGGAAAGGTGGTTTATTATCCACCATACATATATCTATGTACAGATGAATTATTATACCAATAAATTTATTTCTTCTTAATTCTTTTCATCTAATTTCAAGCAAAAACTGATATTCATCTCTTTTTCTTAATAAGAAATGACAATAGCCCATAGACTTGATGCAAACAAGCTTTAAACCATAACTCTTGCAAGATGGAGAAGCTTCATCGCTTACTATGGTGGCACTCACATCCACTTGTTGCATGCCCTTAGACTTTGAAAAAGTCCCAAGTCTGCTTTACGATCCGTTCATTTTATAAAAAAAGATCCAAGTAAGAAATAGCTTAATTCCAAAAAAAACTACCAAAAACTTGCGCCCATTTGTAAGAAACTACCAAAAACAAAACTACAAAAAACCATCATAAAATCTTTCAAAACTATAAAAAAAACTGACCATGACTAATATTGCTAGGCTGCCAGGTCAGCACCTTTAGTGCCAGGCTCTCACTGAAACTGCCACATCATCAAAATTTTATTAAAAAATCCAAAAATGTCCCTTCTTCACTCTCTCCCTAACCCTATCTCTAACCCTATACCTCATCCGCCATCGACGTCACCCCCCCCTCATCTCCTCTCTCTCCTCCATGCCGCCACCGTCGTCCCCGGCCCCGACCCCACATAGCTCCACTCACCACCACCCCATGCTCCTCCACCATCCCGGATCTCGACCCCGGCCCAGCACGGCCTCCACCACCCTGACCTCCACTCACAACCATCCCATCATTCTCCAACATTATGACCCTTCTCCAACATTATGACCCTGGCCCCGACCCCATCCAATGGCTCCCCGACCTCCTCCACTCTCCCTTCCTGCTCCGCTGCCTCTCTCATCCGCTCCCCTAACCCTACCCATCTTCCCTAACCCTAGCCCTAACCCTAATCAATTGATTTTTTAGAAACAAGACAAAATGTCAGCTTTAACACCGTTAAATGTTGCCCGTTATCATGGTAGTTTCTCCTATTTTTATAAGAATTTGGTAGTTTGTTGTAAATGAGGGGGAAAGTCGGTAGTTTTTTTGGAATTAAACCAAAATATCTCTATTATATTAATGCCAAAGGAGTGGTGCACAAAGCACGTGCAAAAGAAACCTTCTAATTTTCTGTCATGTCTGCAATGCTGATGTGTTAAAATATAAGAATTTTTATTTTAATTTAAATTGAAATTAAAAAAAGAAATTAGAGAATTTTAGGCTCTACTGTTACAATACATCCCCTAACAAACTCTCCACAATCAAAACAAAATTATAACGATCCCATAACTTCTCCACATCTTCATGTGACCACGTTCGAATTTGAATTTGGATCCTCTGCTTGCCAAAAAATGACAAGAACTCTGCCCTTGGCTCTCACAACCGTTAGATCTCTTCTTGACCCCCACAAACCATGGCCCCTGTTATACCATCATTCCCCACCGTTAGA
This sequence comes from Agapanthus africanus, assembly GCA_030015575.1. NCBI lineage: Eukaryota > Viridiplantae > Streptophyta > Magnoliopsida > Asparagales > Amaryllidaceae > Agapanthus > Agapanthus africanus. The sequence goes on along the minus strand of CM057346.1, from coordinate 573,933,099 downwards.
TCGCCAAGATCCCTGCTTGCCAAGCCGAGGATCCGGATACGACCACGTTCCACTTCTCACCAGCATCGTCACACTTAAAAAAATATAAGAAAAAGGAATAACCGCATGCATCTTTCAAAATTTTATTAATGGAGAAAATACAAAACGAACTGCTAGGAAATCAATTGTCATTTGAAGATAGATGCGATGAGTAAGAAGTGTTGGGAATATGTATGCTCTAGAGACCATTATTTTATGATATAGTGGATCCTTGGACATATATATAGATGACTTTCTTACTCGACATGATAGCATGCTATCTGGTTGCTATTTATTTTAACATGTACACTTATATTATTATACTGTCTCTCTGATACATGTTGATAAAGCCCTTAGGATGTTTGCTTGACTACCAGGACTATGATACGGATCATACTACTAGGACTTGTGTAGTCCACAAACACAACCTTTAATTGTTCCTAGTCGAGAGGATATTGAGACAGGGCATCGATATTCCAGAGTAGACTAGTGTGTACGTTTCTTGACCCAGTAGGGAGGCGGTGGTTGATCCCATAACCATTGGTGTTTAACATCAAAGATTGTACACAGCTGCTCATTAAAGAATGGGTACACCGAACAGGACTCGTCGAGAACTCCTAGATGGTACCATACCTATCGTCAGATAGCAGTTTTCTGGTGACTGATACAGATTAGTCTGTAGACCCGAGATCGTCATAGTGCCTTATATGGTTCTCACTGTGCTTTGATATCCTCCCTACCACGGCTCAAAAGAGTCGTGCAAACAGGTGAATTTTGGATACAGTCCCGAGTCACATGGAGGCAGTGAGTGATAGGAGGGGTTTCGTCTCTCCCGGTATTGAGAGTTAATGTTGCGTTATGCTCGATTGGCTATAACAGTAAGTTTCTGGCTATGACTGATGAGATTTACTGGTAAGTGTTATCAGTAGTTTCTCAAACCGTTATGAGCCATACATCGGCATGACTTATCAAGTTACTGGGGTCCGACGATTCCATCCCTAGATTTGATATGAGACATATCAGACGAAGAGACCGGAAGTGTTCCTTATAGGCTTCATGGGAGTTTGGACAAGCTTGCTTGTTGATCTTCTATTCGGTCAATACCTGAATAGCCGTTACGTCCAGCTAGTACCGCTGACGGCTTGTGGATAACTGATGTGATCATTACCTACTGCTGGCGTATTGACGAGTCTTTAGAGTCCTAAACAGAGGTTTCCTAATAAAAGCGAAACGAAGTAGGGCACATATATTGATATATGCGGGGGGCCTGATTAAATACGAGTATGTGATACCGTATTCTAATCTGGCGGTTATTTGATATCAGTTAGGTTATATATGATATAACCGGATTATTGAATCAAGTGTTGATTTGATAATGTGATATACAGATAAATGATATTAGTCGGTTATATGTGATATAACCGGATTATTCAATCAAGTGTTGATTTAATAATATGATATATATTTATATTTGATATAATTATATATCAACTAATATTATAGCTCACTAATTATTTTTTTAATATATATATTAATATATATATTTGATATATATATATATTATATATATATATATATTATGAAGCATGGATGGATTTTCTATTTTTTAGAAAATAGAAATGATGAAGTGGAAAATGGGAGATATTTGTGGAATAGGTGAGGCATGGCATTTTCATTTGTTTATTTGTCTTGCAACACTATTGAAGTATGGTTGAATAAATTTATTGAAAATTTATCCATGCTTCAATAAGTGAGCAAGGGTGAGAGCCATTCTTCACTTGATCATTTTTGCCTTGGCCATTTTTCCTTAGCTCTCTCCTTTTTCTTCCTTCTTCTTCCTCATGCTTCAAGCTCTAACAATCACATGAATTGTGAACCTTAGAGCTTGAATAAATCCCAAGTGAGCTTAAAACCTCTACTTCACCATCCTACATTTGATTAGCACTTAAGTTTAGGGTGTTTCCTTCACTAAAGAAAGTTTAGTGAAGAGGTAGCTTGAACAAGTGAAGTTTCAAGGTGGATCATCTTCGACACGAAGACATCGAAGCAAGCTTGATCCGTTCTTCAAGTGGAGCCTAGAGTAGACGTAGGGACTACTACCCGAAGCTATAGAAGAGAAGCACTTGGTCTACAAAGGTTGTTGTCTCCTTCCCTTAGTGTTAAAGTTTATATATATCATGCTTAAACCCTATTTATCTAGTTAGATTCTAGGTTAGTGTAGCTTAGCACCCCGAATTTTTAAAAATTGCATGCTAGATGCTTGTGAAAACCCAGTGGTGGTGCTAGTGGTGGTGCTAGGATACACTTTCAAGAAGAAGGCGATCAAGACACCCCCTAAAAAGAAAAAAAAAATTAGTTTAAAGTTATTAATATATGGATGTTAAGAGATTAGTTTGAAGTTATTAATATATAGATATTTTATTTTTTTCCATAGGTTGTATCAATTGGAAGAAGGAAGAAGAAGGTTGGTGATTTCTCTCTCTTTCTCAACTCATTGCTTTTAATTTTTAATATGCAATGGTTTTATCTAAGGATGGTGGTACTTTTTCATAGATATTTGTTCATACAAGTAACATATATCACAAATGATGGAAGAAGAAGAAAAGAAGGAATATAAAATGAGTATTCATATCTTTTACACATTCTAAGTTTATAAAGTTTACAAATTATTTAATAATTTTGATGATAAGTGCTTCTCAAAGAGACATGTCACATGTTTTTTGCTTTATATAGAAGTTCAATATATATTTTTGTATGAAAATGAATCAATGAAATGTTTAATATACTTTATTTTGTATAAAACGTGCATCGCACGTGCATAGTACTAGTACTATATATTTCGAAAGATGCAAGAAACCAGTTGAAGTATTGATGTCAAAATAGGCTTATTTCACACAAACCACGATAAACCATCATGTGGTTTACTCAAGTTTTTCAAAACCACCCTGCAGTTCATTATGAAAAACCTCAAACTTCTATTTTGTTGCACAAATGTGGTTATTTATTACAAAATTTGACTATATAAAGCTCTTGTTTTTAATAAAAATACGGATACTCTAAATGCATTGAAGGTAAACCATACTCATAGTGTCGTTTAGTGGGGAATTTGCCCTAATTTGGATAAGAAGGCTTTAGGTTTGAGAATTTGAAGAAGAACTCTCAATTTGAAATTAAATCAAAATTTTGCGGAAAAACTGATATAATTATATTAGGATGGATGATTTTTGATAAAAGTACAAGACTCGGTCAAATGTGGGGTGAAATGACATGTTCATCGTCAAAAAACTTTAGAAATCAAACCAAAGGGGGATTTGTACAATGAACTAAAGGTTCAAGGAGGTTACATGATGAGTTTGAACTACAAGGTGATTTTGAAAAACTCGAATAAACCTAGCCATCTCCAATGACCCTGATTAATTGAATTTTTTGAGAAAAAAGGCACAATGTTGGCTTTAACACCATTAAGTGTTGCCCATTAGCATGGCAGTTTCTTGTAGTTTTATAAGAATTTGGTAGTTTGTTGCAAATGAGGGAAAGTTGTTGGTAGTTTTTTGGAATTAAGCCAAAATATATACTATATGTTCCGAAAGATGCAAGAAACCAGTTGAAAAGGTATTGCTGTGAAAATAATTTACACGGCCATAATAAATAAGCACCTGAGAAGATGTATATACTTATTACAAAAGATACCTGGAATAAAAAATATTGGCAATGGTCATTTGAAAGTGCCTGAGAAGATTTGATAATTTGATGCAAGTCGGTGTCCATGAGTTCATAAACCAAATACACATCGTTGAAACTTCTGTTCACCGGCATCATAATATCCTTCAAAGCAATCACATTCTCATGGCGCAGGTGCCGAAGGAGTTTCAACTCTCTCAGTGTTCTGAGTGCATCGACACAGTTCTCAAATGCATTGTTTATTTTCTTAATCGCGACCTTCTCATTAGTGTCCCTATTAATTGAAGAGCAGACTATCCCATATGCTCCTCTACCTATGGGTTTAATGGGAACATACTTGGTGTCGATTTCGAAAACGGTTTGCCACATCATGTAGTAATGTTTTCCTCTGTGTCCCAAGCCATTTGGAGGATCAACCAATCGAGCCATTCCACCTTAATCGCATAATAAAAATACCACCAATGGAGTCAGTCAGCAAAAACATTGCTAACTACAGTAAAAGTAAACCGCAGCTAACATAATTATGGTTTGAACTTCAGATAGATTTCAGAAACCATAGTGGTCAAAACTTAGAAGAAAATGAACAAAAAGCTCGTGCTCCATCGTTACTATGCTCCTTAATGAGCAATAGCTGGTCATATATGAACACTATTCCATCACAGGTAGAATCTTTTAAGGGGTAAAAATAGAAGCAAAATACTCCTAATGTAATTTTTATTTCTCGAGAAATAGGGTAGCCCTCGGGCTTCGATGAAAACTAAAATAACTTTTGGTCTAAATTTAAAATCCATGTAATACCAATATGCAAAGAATTGAGATCGACGTTTCTATAAATTTACTTACAGCTTCATCAATCCAAACACTTCATGAAAGATGCCATTTTTATTAAGTGCTGCATAAACGTTCAACGAAATTGGTGGATTTTTTATAGTTTGCTACTCATCTCAGCATAAACTAGTGAGAAAAAAAATACAATTGAACTAATTACAAGAAGAAGCTAATAACAAAAGAATCAAATTTCGCACCTTTAGACAGGTTTCGGATCGAGCACAGATCAAATCACTTCGTCGGCTCGAAACCCCCAAAAAGTATCAAAGAACCCCTGATTCGACGGAAGCTCCGATCCTAGCAGCTAGCAGAAATCCCAAGCCTCCAACTTTCTCCAAAATTGCATGAATTCCATCAAAATCGATGCTCAAGGTCTCAAGATTCGGCCAAATTCGTGCCCTAATCCCCCAATTCTCTGTCGATAGAGTAGAGATAGAGTGTGTGATCTGGCGCGAACAAAACAATAAAATAGGGGGGAGAGAGAGAGAGAGCGTTAGGCTTAATAGCACATTAATCACCCACGTGGCACCTGCCCCCAACCCCACGCCACGCCCACCCCCTGCACCCACTCGCGTATCCCATCTCTCTTTGTTTTTTATTTGTTTTTTTATCAAGAGAAAACGGGATTTTCTTTTTTTGCAATTGTCCTCCTTCTTTAAGGTGCAAGATGTAAATATACCGAATTTAATATGAACGTAACGCCTTTTAAAATTGTTAGATTATTGAATGACTGATAAGTTTGGACGGACTGCATCAGCTGTGAAAAGGTGTTGGATTCACACCAAATTTGGTGGATCCACGCATTGCAGGATGAAAATGAAGATGGTGGATGCTGATTGTAGAAAAAATTGGTGGGGTATTTTTTTCCGACGTCTTGAAAGAAAACTTTCTCCTGTGACATCTAAGATTCCATTTTCTTTTTAATGAGTCCTAGATTTTTCGAATTTTGAAAAAACGACACCTCGTTTTCGTGTTTTTTTTAAAACCTCACTTGCGTTTCTAAATTATATGAGATTAACTTCGATCGTCCATAATCCACTAAATAGATCCGTTGGTGATGGAAAAGGACTGTAATATCTTCTAATGGGTAGCGTGTGCGTGTTTTCTTTTGTTTTTTTAATGGTGTCATAACCCTAACCCATGCACAAAACACATCCATGCACACTAACACACAAGCACACACGCACACGCATCCATAGAGGCTACGAATTTGCCCCGAAAGCATTAAATTTTGGCCACTTTCCCTGCTGGGATAAAAACCCGCACCCCCCAAAAAGAAAAACGTCATGCTAACTGAGTGAGTTCTTGGTTTTAAATCGATGTTCTGCCTTCTTCTCCCCACTACTTTCTTTTCTTGTTGATCCCTACTCCCTCCCCCGCCGCGACGGCGGGCGCTGATCGTGAGGGGTTTAGAAGCCAACCTTATCAACTCTAGCTGGGAGGGGTTGGAGAAAGGAGAGAGAAGTAAAGTTTAGGTATCAGCGAGCCTAACTTAACCATAGTCATCTTATCTAATCGAGTTGACTGCCAACAAACCAACAAAAGCGGGGGGTTTGCTTGGATTTAATTGGGATTATTAAGATCGTAAAGTTTCGGGTGTGGTACACAGGAAATATAAATTATTTATTAAAAAAAAAACATGTCTCTAAATATCCTTGTTAGCACAAAAAACACATTTGCGTTTACCTAAAACATTGAAGAAGCCACCTTTAAACTCGTAATAAAGATGCAAAGGGGTTCAGCAAGATTTAATAAAACTGTAGAGAGAGACAAGATGTTAATTAGCTGCAAAGAAATACCAAAAAAAAAAAGGTTTTAAATTAACGCACATCATATATGTTCACGAAACATCAGCAGATGAAACAAAAGGTTAGAACAAGACAACAAGAACAGCTCAGCCTTTTATCCCAAGCATATGAGTTAGGCTGCATGAACCAACATGAGAATCACGCCGGGTCCAGCACATGAATCCTCCGCCTCCACTCGCTCCTATCGAACAATATACTTTCATTGAGCCTTTTGGTAACCATATCGTTTCGTATCACCTCCATCCATGTTTTCTTCGGTCTCCCTTTTGCCCTTTTGTCATTGCCCATATCGAGAGGTTGGAACAAGACATTGCCAAAAAACAAGAAATTGATCGCGTTTCTTTTTTCATTATTAATGATGATAGAATTACTCGTTTGGCTTTAGAAATAAACAATCGGAAGAAAAACAAGCTGGTCTGTTTCTGATGGAGGTGGATATCTCCCTCAGATGTTTTCCTCCGTCGATTTGGCTGCGAGTGGTTTTGGACGGTGGAGATTAGGTATGGAAATGGTTGTGTGGATCTCAATGGGTTGTTGACGCCGAGCTACCTGCAAGGGAAATCCCGGGATGAGAAGCCACCGTAGGACCCTATCAAGTTAGTATCGAGGTATAAAGGCAGAATAGCGGTGTATCAGAATGAGTTTGAGTTACCTGAGTCGTCTGAAAAGAAGGGTTTATACAGTGGTCACATGGAGCGAGACGGCGCAAGATCCTCGCCGTCAGTTACGCCCCCTCGTTACACCTGCGTTGATAGCAGGATCCACTCATTAATGGGGGCACGCGCCGGCTTGGAACGCGGAACGTGGGGCAGCGGATATCTCGCTTTAGCGAGATACACGGAGCTGTTGCGGGGACGCTTGGGCTCCGTGCTCTCGGTTGATCGGGGAAACCGAGGAAGCTCAATCTGCCCGGATGGCTCGGAGACGAGCCTGAAGGCCGAGGAAGCTCAGCCCTTGCAAAAGCTTGGAGACGAGCGAAGGGGATGTAAGTTCGGCTGCTAGAAGGCTCGGGAGCAAGAGATGGGGGGCGTAAGCTCGGAAACGAGGCAACGAGGAAAGACCCCCGGGTCGCCACGCTGATTCCACCTCCGCAGCCCTCAGGAGCCTAGTGGGTTTACGTGGACGACACGCCATCTGCTACGTGTGTAATATGGGGAATTCCCGTTCATGAGTCTTATCAGTTTCCGTGTTTGCTATAATTCAAAAGGCTTTGGATTTGGATCGATTAAATAACCATCAATCTCATAATCAAATAGCTAGAAAGCTCAAATATTATAGGTGGAAAGCCAGATATTACGGGGTTTTAGGATAATTTATGAAGTTCAAGACAATTTATCTAAATTCATGGTATTTTAGTGAATTTTGGGCTTACAAATTACTAGCCTGAAATGACCCATAAACTTGTTACTGGCCGAGTTTCTCTCTAATGAAAATGCCAAATAGACAAGCCCACCGTATATAAACCCAATAATTAAACTCGAATCCTACAAATAACAAAGCCCGGCCCGCTTAAATAACCACGCACATGTATCCTGGCACTTTCCCTTCTGGGCGAGCGCGGGTTTCCAACCCGAGAAACCCCAATAGGGGAAGCGGTCACAAATTAACGCTTTCGGGGGCAAATCCATGGGTCTGCTAGGCGTGTGTGTTGTGTGTTTGTGTGTGATGTGTGCGTGGCTGTGTTTGTGTGTGTTGTCTGCATAGACCAAGGCTTACGCGTCAGTGCCAAAAAAATGGCCCCGTTTATCTTCATTTGAGTCAAAATACATGACGTAAAGTTTTGAAAAAAGAACACGTCAACAATCGTCTTGAACAAGACGAACCGCAGAAAACCTCGGTTCATATCTTTCACTTGATTATTGTCTATCATGCTGTATTTCCTGAAAATAAAAACGCCAGAACACGCACGCGCACTTCGCACGCTTTGAAAGCACGATACCATTAGTATCTATTAATCCTTGTATCCGCAATTGTGTGTACGGTGTTCCATCCATTTGCATGCTTATTCTAGGGTTCAGAAATGTTCAAGCTTCACCTTATAAAAAACTCATGCTTTTCGTTCGAACACCGTCTGATAAATATTTCCTGCCTAGCAATAAGAGGTTCTTGGTAAGCAGACATGTTATGTGTGACGTTAGCTTGATACACATCTTGGCACGGGCCAGCTTAATGAAAGACGTCTGCTTATATCGCTTTCTTCGACCGCTAACACAGTTACATTGCTTGCTGCTATTTTTAAACAGCTGTTTTCTCGGGAGATGTCGTATACATCGCGAGTTCAGGATCAAATTTAAATTTTCAACAAAACATTTGTTTAGCAAAACAAGCTAATCCTAAAATAGTTTTCTTGGACAAGCAACAAAGACAGATGTTTTGCTGCAAGAATCAAAAGGACCAACTTTTATCCTTGGCATTTGTTCTTAGCGGTACTGATTTTAAGAAACAAAACATCTTTGGAATTGGTTTCTTTTGAAGCCAACCAATGCACTGAGAATTGGAAAGAGATTGGCCTAATATAGCTCTAGAGCTTAAAGTTTTTTGGAAAATCAGCCATTCGATCTTCTCAAAAATTTTGAAACTCAAAAAAGATTAAATAGGTACCTGAATAAAGATATGCTCTGTGGGATTTCATCTCTCTCTTTTTGGTTTCCAAGATAAATTTCGATTTGTCAAGAAAGCAGAAAACCGCATATAGACCATATTTGTTTTGACCAAAGAAGAAAGTGTTTGGAAATTACTAAGTGTTTGTTTTGACCAAAGAAGTGTTTGGAAGTTACTTCCAAATGACGACATGAATCATATGTGGATAGGAAGTGAGTATAGGACACAAGAAACAAGACGGTAAATAATTTTTTAATACCGCTTCTTTGTTGCTTCCTAAAAGAAAAAACACAATGCTCATATAAATCAACTCTTTTGTCTGTTTTGGTAATGCAAGATGTACAAAAAGTTACTCCATAACTATTTCTTTCTTCTAAAAACAAGTAAATAAATGCTGGAAATAAATTTCCAGGACTTCTTACATGAATCGCTGGTCACACAATGCTATTATTACGTTAAGTGTTTTCAAATTATTTATAGGCTTTTATTTTTTTTCCCCTTATTGTTTGGTCGATCATTTGTAAATTTACCTAGGGTATTTTGCTTATAAATATAGGCTAAATTACACAAATATACTGATGAACTTTCATTTTTTTTTTGGACGGTTGATACCTTGAACTTTAATAATCCCAAAATGAGCTGTTTTCCTGCAACTTAAATAAAAACATTAATTTTCAAATTTCCCCGTTTGAATAGAAAGATCATGAAACACTAGGTTTCTTATTGAAAATGAAAAGCGACGCGACCTGGATCGCGCCAAGATGTTACCTTCCGTTGATCTGCTGATGGCGGCGATGGATGGTTGAGATTGGATCTGGATGCTGTCGCTCCTGAAGCATGTGGATCTCAATGGGTTTGAGGTTATGGTTGACGAGCTACCTGCAAGGAAGTCCCGAGATGGTTGTACCATCGAGGACCCTCCGACGGTCAAGTTAGACTAGAGATCCGAGCAGAGTAACGGCTTAGTGGAGTAAAAAATGGCTTACTTGGACCGTCTGAAAAAGGGGTTTATATAGTGGTGGCAGCAGGCAGGACAGGCGCGGGGATCACGCCGGCAGTTACGCTCTCGACGTCACGCCCGCATGATGAGCGGGATCTCCCATTAACAGCGAGACAGGCTCGTTAATGGGGGATCGTGATGGCGTGGAACGTGGGATGTGGCCGGCGGATATCTCGCGTATGGCGAGATTCTCGGGATGGCGGTTGCGCCTGTGAGCGGTGCCGTTGGTCGGTCGATGAGACCGAGGAAGATGACCTCGGCGGGAGAGCTCGCGGACGAGCGGGAGAACCGAGGTATCTTGGTTCTGTGGTAGCCCGGAGACGAGCCGGTAGGCCGAGGAGACCAATTGCGCAGGGGCTCGGAGGTGAGCCAATGTTTGCTTGTAGGACGGGCACAGGAGTGGTCTGGTCGGCCACTGTAGGTCCTTTCTTGTGAGCCCTGAGACACGCAATCTGCCACGTGTCATGATCTGGGAGATCATCGATATCGAGCATCATCAAAAAGTAAGCTAGGCTTAAGATATGCAATTCCAAAACTTGCCCATCAACCCATCTGATCAATAGATATTTTATGATATTATGTTTTTGATGCGGGGCCCATAAGTAAATAATTTATTTGTTTAGAATATATTTGATTATTGTTATTTTTTGGGTTTAGTTTTGCAATTTTAGATTTTCTGATGTTTTATTTTGTAATTAGAGTAAGGATTTTGCTATGTTAGAAAACCATAGAATATTTTTCTTTTAATAAGTGCATGGAATGGTTTATGAATTTTGCCATTGAAAAATTTTCCATTTTGAGATTGAGATTTTTGATTGATCTCCTAGGAGTTTTCTATTAATCGGCTGCAGTCGATCGAATCCTTCGACTGCGGTCGATCATCAATCCTGATCCGAACGTCTTTATCGTCATTATTTGTAGTTCATCGTCAATGATCAATCAACAACGTTGTCAACATTAAAATGCCGAGATTGAAATCAACAACTATACATCGGATTAAGCGGCAGAGAAAATAAAAAGATCCACAGCGCCATTAGAAGAAATCCATGGCATTCTATTTCCAAGATCAGAAAATAAAGTACTCGAAGGTAAATATTGTCCGTGTGTTTGATTTTAAATTTTTGAATATTTCTCATACTTTAGTTATTTGATTTAATCGCTACTACTTGCGGAAATGAAATCAAAACAGCGTTGTTAGCAACATTTAGGCTTTTCTATGCGAGGAACATTAAATTTCAACATTAAAAATCCTGCTAGATCGGGGACAAGGCATTTACTCGGAAAATTTTATTTTTGATGCTATTTGATTGTCGAATCTTTTTTGCTTGTCCGCATCTGCATGCTCATTGGCCTTCTGTTCCCGTCCTGTGTCAGTTTTCCGTTCTTTCCATCTTAGTTTACACGTTGGGCAAGAACACATAAAAATCTAAACAAATTCTACCCAGTTGACTCCGTATCCGTATCCGATTTTATTAAATATAGATACTAATATTCATTTTTGAGCCAATAATCACCTGATACGGATATGGTAACATTTATATCCGTATCTTATAACAAAAATATTATCTTTTAACTTTATTACGCATTTCCCCCCTAAGTAAAGTATTCATTCATATTGGTATATAGATTTTATGAAATACAGATAGTGTTTTTTATTTTGACAACTATCTATATCGGTATTTGAATTCGCTTATGACTACCGAATTCGGATATGGTATCACCTTCATCCGCTCCTTATCTAATTCGTTTTCATCTCTAAAAGTGCATATATCATTCTACCATCATTATACAATCTCTGCTATTTAAGTTGATCCGCGTCTCTTTTGTCCGTGGATGCCGATCGATTTGGTCAAAACATATTGACATCTATATACGTGTTTTCTTTTAATATTATTTTGTGTCGTTTTTATGGTTTAGTGTGATCATAATGGAATATGAGTCATATGGCTCAAATGCATTCCTGCACTGCAATGAGGAAATAAATGACATTTTGTCGTCCTGATAAAAATCATGCATGATGAGGGCAGAGGCACGTGAAATGTTACAGAGGGCAAGGCATCCAATGAGAGGTAACAGTTTGTTTCACATCTTCCATTATATTCTTTGCTAGATTGATTACAAGATCTCACGCAAGTGGAGCAAAAAATAAAGATTTGTAGACCAGACCCAGTACTGCAAAAGCGAAATGCTGGTTGATTTGGAAATCTAATCAAAATTTTAAGAATATTGTGGGATAAGTTTTCGATCGTATCAACTGGACCGAGACAGCCGTTTTATTCTAAATAGCTGCAGCATCCTCAATAGTTAAGAAGCATTGAAACACATTGAGCATGAGAGGGGTTATATGAGACTAGCAATTTGCACGTACGATGCATGCGTGCATGTTTCGAACATCATATACTGAAGGCGCTTGTAAAATTTGTTTTATCCTAGACATCACATGCATGAAATTCTTTAAAGATGTCTATAATTTTTAATTTCTAAATTTAAATTAAATGAATGTTTGATGAGTGAGATTATAAGAGAGAGAAGGAAGATTGTTGACATTTTATTTTCTTATTTTTTAAATATTTTTTCTTTCTGTTTTTTCTTTGTATTTTTTGGTTTCGAGAGTTTGTGTCCTGTTTAGATTTATCTTTTTTAATTATTGCTCCATTAATTGAGATAATGTTTCTGACACATGCTATGCAAAGAAGGTGGGAGCAGGATATTCAAAGATCTTTAATTGTGAACCATAATGTAAGTTAATTTTCAAAATATGAAATAATATCATCAAAGATTTATATGCAAACATAGCATGGTTTAATAAGTTTTTGTAGAAGCTACCTCTCATGACATCAAGAAGATGGTCACATGCATGGCATTTAATTGGACGGAAGTCTTTATCGAATCCCAAATCGCTTGACCCTCCAAAATAAAATGCCATTGTCTCAATATATATAGAGATTTTATTATTATTTATAGCATGCTCATCTATACCTTTATTGCATATCTCCAAAACCATAGGTTATATCATTTCGCTAAAGGTAATTTTTACGTCTTGCCAATGCACTTTTGTAAAGTCTTGTTTGATTTCAAAAGCATAAATCCGGCTTCATATCCTGTATTAGCTATGGTTTTCTTATTTTTCTCATAAGGTATACAAGTATATACCGCCAACATTTTTCAACTTTTTAAACTTCATATCATTTTCATACTACTACAATAAGGGGTTGCCCGTACGGACTTATCCGTAGGGACAAACCACTGCCCCTACGGACTTATCCGTAGGGGCAAAAAAATACCCTGTAGATGCAAAGACCGCAGGTGCAAGTCTTCGTCCTAAACATACCCCTACGGAGTAATAATTGCCCATACGTCTTAATCCGTAGGGGTATCTATCCCTACGGAGTAATCCGTAGGGCCTGATGAATATTTTAATTTATTGGTTTATAAAATAAATTACTTGCTTCTACGGATATATCCGTAGGGCCTGATTGGTGCCCCTACGGATAACTCCGTAGAGGCAAGTTTTACTGAGTCCATAGGGACAAAATATCAGGTATCATGATATTTTGTCCCTACGGCTAACTGTGTAGGGGCAAGAGATGGCCCTACGAATTAATCCGTAGGGACAAAATGTCAAGTTTTTTTTTTATAAAAAAGGACTTCCTGGTTTTTCCCCACCCTGTGCACAATAATATATACATCATATAACCAAATACAAAAATATTCATAATCAACATCTCACGCATAATATATAAAAGAAATAAGCAAACAAAATACGATATCAAACTAAATCATCGTGATCAAGCAACCAACCACCAATATCGTCCAAAATTTATACAATATGTATCAGATAAGTACATACATTCTCAAAAATATAAATAAAGCTACCCTAGCTCGGTCCAGCTCCTCCACCTCTGACAATCGCCGTAATCTGGCGCATCTGCTCCTCGGTGCAGCCCTGAGTCGTCAAAAACTCGACCAATGAAGGAGCGGACTGTGCGGGAGTCTGAACGGGCTGTAGAGCTGCAAGAGTGGTCTGCGCAACCGCAGCCGAGGTAGTGGCTTATGGAGCCGTAGCCGAGGTAGTGGTTTGCGGAGCCGCAGCAGAAGAAGATACATGTGGAGCCGCAGCCGAAGCAGCCTGTCGTATCTGTTAAATTTTGTGTGTAATAAACGAGTAAGAACGTTGTATTAGATTTTAGTCGAGTTCGTATCATTATCAGGTTATTGTGAAACCCCAATCTAAGAATACTTAGGGACTTAGATCTCGTTTGGGTATCTAGTTTGGAAAACCGTAGTTTATTTTAATTAGATAGTTTTATGTAAGTATGATTAATCAAAACTAAGTTTACAACCAAATAAGCTCAGGCTACTAATATTGCACATGTTAGTATCTATAATGTGATATAATATTTTATTATTAACTAGTATACGTACCATCTCCTTCAACTCCTCGACGGTGGTCTTCAAGGCGGCAACATCACGCTCTAGACGTCGCTCACGGGGGATATGGGAAGTAACCGCCGGAGTGGAGTCCAACCTCATATGGGCCCTGCTAGAACCCAGCCCCCAGCCTCTCTCCCAACCTCCGTGGTGCCCTCCGTGTGCGGCGTCTAGGACTGGGGTCAGCAGCATCGGATCGGTCTGTCCAGTAAAATCGATCCCCGATACCTCTTTCTGCCCCACCACCCGCTCCACCACCCACATTAACCATTAAAATATAAGTATATCATTTAAATTTGAACTTTTCGAAACAAAAATTTCAAACATGTTAGAATAAATATTAACACTTACGCAATACTCCTAGGTAGCGGTGTCGGGGAATCGAAGCTCGCCCGTGGCGGGATCTGTCGAGGTGTCATAGACGGCAAGATACGCGGTTAGCACGCTCGGTGTACCACCCTACCCCAGGGTCTGAGCTTTCTGCAATTCATAAAAAAATTTACATATATTATACAATAACTCTTAATATTACATTATATTAGAATAGATCTATTATAATTTACCGATGCCTCCATGGCACGAGTAATGTTCTTCGAGCCACTTGTATAAGTGGGGCGACCCCTTTTCGCCGACTTTCTATTCTCTTTATTTTGATCGGCCTGTTTCTGCACAACACATTCAGATTTACTTTTCTAATTAAGCAACACAAAAAAATAAATTATATACTAAATAATGAATTATATTTAAATTACAAACCTGTTTGCGCTGAGAGTCGAAATATTGGCACAAGAGAGGCCATGTATCTACGTCGACTCTCGCAAATGCCGGAGTATGTCGGAGAGCCGCTCTCTCTGCCTCGGGGGTCGCCATCCACAGGGAATAGCAGTCGATCTTCAGCTCGTTCCTATTGTATCGAACCTTTGATTGCATGTTCTTCATCAGGCCATGGTACAGAGTGTGAAGATTGAGCACTCTCTCAGGGTGATCAGGGTCGAGTATATGCTGAAAGTCGTAATCCAACTGCAAATACAAAAAAATGATGTATTTCAATTGCAAGCGTTAAATAATAATAAAAATATTAGATAAGTCAAATGAAAGTATATATTAATACCCGAGTCTGATCCCAGAAGAGGGCGAATGAACGCAGGTGCTGATTGCCCCACTCAACGTGAAGTGGATAATCCTACACGAGGCGGCTCTCATCCCCCATATACCGGTCGAACCTCTTGGCATAATCGCCGGTATAGCGATAATCGTGGGTAAAGAAGAGGGGGAATGCTGCCTCCCCCTAGCTCTGTCGGGTCTCAGCCTGTGGGACTGATTCCACCCTCGAGTCCCTCTCTCGGGATGGGGCTGCCCTGCATTTACAAGAAATATTAAGACAATCAATATTAAGACAAAGTGGTATTAAGAAATTAAGGTTTAACGAAAATTGAAGTGCGATATATACCTCCGGCGACAGCAGCACGAGCCTGGGCCCGGACAACAGCACGAGCGAGACGATAGTTCCTCCGGTGAGGAATAGCCGGTGACTCAGACGTGGACGCATCCCCTCCAACTAGAAAATAAATATTGACGATAAAATTACATGAAGTTCACGTTTATTCTTAAAGGATATGTAAAATGAATAAATATTTTATATTTATTCATACTAACTTGCAGACTGAGCGGAGGGTACGGAAGTGACCCCTGCACCAGATATGGACGCACCACCTATAATTAAACAATTAAAAATAGATTATATAAGTAATTGCAAAAAAAATGTGTATATCAATAATATAACATTCTAAATCAATATGCACACACTATAAGATATATAAACATACCCGCAGGTGCAGTAGAGTAACCACCTACAGCTAGATGGTAAAAAATGATTATCTAAGTAAGAGCAAAAAGAATATGTGTATATTTATGATATAACATTCTAAATCAATATGCATGCACTATAGGATATATAAACACACTTGGAGGTGCGGGAGTGGCCTCTGTCTCTGATGTGAACGCACCACCAACAGCTAGACAATCAAATATTGACGATATAAGTAATTTTGAAATAAATATGTGTGTATATCTATAATATTACATTCAAAATGAATATTCGTACAATATACCTGGAGGTGTGGTAAAGTCCACACGGAAGGAGTTATCCGAAGGGGTCTCCGATCGAGGTGCAAGACCGGCCCTCTGAAGCTCCCTACTCAACTCTCCGGACGGCAGAACCGCTCTACCTCTGCCTATGCCGGTGCTGTGGCTGGTGCTCCTGCCGCCCCTCGCTGCTCCGGTCGTCGTCATCAAATCTAGACAAGAGTACAATCATTACATATGCATGCTATATATATATAGATCGTAAAAATATGAAATAATAATATAACATTACTGATAACATTTTTCGTTTCGTGGACGGATTAGACATATCTACTTAGATTTTATCATCGATATCATTTCTAACCCACGTAACTTCACAATCAGCCGAAGACAACCCGTCTTTTGAAACAGACAATCGGAGCACTATAAGTCTTCTATCTTCTTTGTCCTCATCGCTGTCCTCCATACGATCCTCGAATTCTGGGACATCGTAAACATCCCTTGGTTTCCAACGGCATACGATACTCCATCCCGGATGTTTCAAGCACTGTGAGTAGTATACTTGGAATGCTTGATTCGGAAAGATAAATGGATCATCCTGGCCGTAAAATCGAAATTTGTTCACACTAGTCAATTCATATTCAACTTTCTAAATCCCGAAATTGTTTCTCCACTTATCCGTATCGGTTCGTTATTAAGGGTTCGAAGTTTTTAGTTTAGGGTATGTTTTTCTTGCGTTTACGGTAAAATTGTACGTTTACGTTATCATCGAGTATCCTACTGAAAGAACTAGTGCACCGTAAACCCTAACCCTAATTAACTCAAATTAACCTTAATTATCACCCTAAATCAAATTATCCCTAATTAACCCAATTAACCCAAATTAACCTAATTAATCCAAATTAACCCTAATAAACACCCTAACCCTTCAAATTATCACCAATTAACCCAATTAACCTAAATTAATCCTAATCAACACCCTAACACAAATACACTCTATTTTACCTAATTAGCCCAAATTAACCCTAGCCCAAACCCTAATCCAAATTAACCTAACCCTAATCATCATCCAAACCCCAACACAAATTAACTCTTGCACTTACCAAAATTAACCTCTAATTAATCTAATTAACCCAAACCCTAGCCCTAATCATCACCAACCCTATTTTACCTAATTAACCCTAACCCTAACCCTGCCTAATTAACCCAAACTAACCCTAACCCTACCTAATTAACCCTAACCCTAAAACTAACTGTAACCCTAACTCGAACCCGAACCCTAAACCGAACCCTAACCCTAACCTTACTTAATTAACCCTAACCCTAACCCTAGACCGAACCCTAACTCTAATCCCTAGTAGTAAGCCTAAAATCAACAATAACACAAATAAAAGCCTTAGTAGTAACCTAACTCTAAGCCCTAATAGTAACCCTAAAATCCCATATCTGGATCACGAACTAGGACAAATGTTGGGTTACCAAGTTCCATACCATACCTCAAGAACATTATCATAACTCAAATTAAAATTCGTTCAGTTCTGAAAGCAAAAATTATTGTCAACCTGTTACCTACTTGAAGTATGATCGGTTAAAAGAGTCATTTTGCTCCCTGGTGGGTACAGACACAACCACATAGAGATGTCTAAACTGCCTTATCAGTTTTTCAATTCTGCATTATGTGAGAATGTTAATTAACTAGATAATAAGCAAGCCTTAATTATCGCAGGTGTCAGCTACCTGCTGAAGAGAGCAGATGCATTGTCACGGTTCCAATTCGTCACAAAAACAAATGCAACTTATAAACCCCCGTTGTTGAATATGAGATCCCGCACTCCAGCAACCAGTCTAAGAGATTGGAGCATCATAAGATATCTAATATCTATGTGAAAGAAATGATAATTACAGGGGATATAGGAAGAAAGTTAAGACGATATGAGTTTGCACCCAGAAATGATGAAATGAAATGAATTAATGATGGATGTTGTTCGTCTCTCCATGTGGTATTCATCATACAGACACCACTGCCTGCATATTGAATAGAATCCAAGGTGAAGAAAAATCCACAGCTTAAAACATGAACCGATGTTCAGGTGAAAAAGTAAAAATATCCGGCTAATGATAAGTTAATTATAGAAAATAGATAAAGCAACAAGCATAAACATATAAACTATCATGTATGCTGCGGTAAACTCCTACTCCTAGACCTAATAAATATCTTATGAAATTTAAACCACTTGAAGTTCTATGAAAGCATAAAAATATTTAATGAAATTTATCTTGAAGAATGGCGGTATGTAACTCCTGATGAACATGATAAATGATTTTGGTTTTGATGTTTATATATAATCAATACTGCATTTCTTTTGAATGGAAACCCTACCTAATTAACCCAAACCCAAACCCTAACCCTAAAACTAACCCTAACCCTTGTTGGGTCGGGTTGCTAGTAAGACCGAAAAACAAATTAAATTAATATTTTTCAAAGAATAATATTTGAATATGTTTGCTAAGCATGCACCCTATTAAACAAATAAGCAAAAATAAGAAGAATAAGGTTCTGAGTTGCCTGAGACGTAAGCACGCCAAATGATTGCTGTCTTAAGAACAGAATTCGCCGCCTCTAGCACATGACTCGCCGACGATCTGTTCCTAAGATACGACTGTCCCACCAACAGAGACTCCACGTGCAGTAGGATGAAGTGTCGAACCGGTCGCTGACCCACGTCACTCAACAGAAAAATGGCCCGAACTCGAACTGGACAGAGGCAGCAGCAGCAGTGGGCTTTGGAATATATAGGAAGGGAAAGGGAGAGGAGAAGGTGCTCGCCGGAGTGGAGGGCCAGGAGCTTGCCGGAGCAGTGGAGAGAAGAGGAGCAATTCGGTTGAGAGAAGTGGTGTTTTGCTTTCTTTTTTTTTTGTAAGTTGAACAAAAGAGAAGGGGTGCTCCTTATATAGGCGTCCCTATTACTGTCAGCCATTAAGCCCATTACTGTCCATCAATACACAGATTAATGCAGGCCCAACGTCACTGTCCGCCAACGGGCAGAAATGCCTGCATTAAAGTTCATCCAACGGTCCACTCTTAATACGAGCCCATGGCTGCTGTAACGGTCCAGGAACGGGTCCAAACAAAAGCATTTTTGTACAAAAAGATAAGCGCACGTACGAACCGAACCCTGGTCGGGCTCGGGATCGGGACTGGATGAACGGCGTGCGCGCGTGTGGAAAAGCCCAAGCCCACTAGCCCTTGAACTACTTCAAGAGGCTAAAACACATCCACATATATAAGGACAGCAACATCTTGTTGCCTTGGCGATGTGGGACAAAAGAAAAAGGAAAAATAGATTTTAAACCATTAAATAAAGCATAAAATCCATCATCCCCTACATGGTTTAAAAACTCAGTGTAGTTGAAATACAAAAGGACACATTGAGCGACATAATACTTAGCATATCAATGAGGTAGTTTTTTGCCTTGAAACTCACCTAGTATGACACATTTCCATTCGAAAGGGACGTGGTGAACTAGGTCTTGAACCAGACCCTTTGAACTGAACTTCTACATGCCACACAGCCAAATATAGGGTACGAGACCAGGTTCATAAGTCGACTAGCGCGTTTTGACCATGCGCTGATCTTGTCTCATGAGTGCTCTAGCGAATGCCCGCAATTGACATAGTCCCAGCCCCAGGAACACACTCACATAGTAAAATTCTCTAAGGGTGCACTGAACGGACCTACACCCTGCCATAAAGGCCTTGAACTTATTCAGAGCAATAGCTCTTCCTTAACTGTTTCAGTCAGGAGCACTGTCACCATAGGGAGGGTCTTGGAGATATACTCCTAAATTGTCAGTGCTCCAAGTAGACACGCCAGTAGCTCGTTGTCCCTTTAAACCAAACTTCATGGGATCTCCACTTGGAATGGTAGGGTATCCACTACGTATCTAAGTGGTGGGTGTTCATATCATAATATTGCAATTCATACGCCCCACTTTTATGCATTTTATAAGTAAACATGTACTTTTGACGCTCTTTTGTTGCATGTTACAGGTTACAGGCTCTTGGAGCAAATACAGTGAAAAAGACGAAAGATGATACAGAAAAGGGACTTTTGACCAACATGCAGACGGATCTTACTCAAGCCGAGACGAAGAACAGTGCAAGATCCAAATGACGAAAGTGAAACAGTCAAAAGATCCTTACAAGTTTTCACTGAGGATCTGGAGAAGACTAAGAAGCCCAACAGAGAAAAGAAGTATAAAAATAGGAAGCCCAAGAAAAGACAAACCAAGCCCAGAAAGATGGTGATCCAAACCCACCAAAGGGCCGCGGAACCGCGGCCCAAGAGCTCCATTGCCGCGGTTCCGCGGCCATATTATGCCCGTGTCGGTGGAAATTTTTCCTGTCGGTGCGTCGGTGCAGATGTTGGGATTTTTAGGGGGCAAGTCTGTAATTGCATGTCTACGAGAGTCTGTAACCCTAGGTTCACTGGTTGCTTATAAATTGTACTCAAAATCTGTAAAATGTCATGCCTCCTTTCAATCAATAAAAATCAGATTTGTTGGGAGATCTAGAGCATCACTTTCTTGTAAGTTTTAATTCTTTTTATTCCTGCTTAGTTCTAATTTTATTACTTGCCCTAGTTAACTAGTTTAACTATTTTTAATCTGCAGTAAGTTATAACACAAGATCTGAACAAACACTTTAAAACTTAAACAACAAAATGTCGTTTTTAGATAATTCCCTAATGAGCGAGTAAAATCCTCGCTCGTTAGGGTTAGGAATAAGGGAGGGAGTGAGAGATGGATATCTCTCACCTCCTTCAATGCCAACATATTTTCAAAACAAGAACTTCATGCACTCATGTATGATCCGCCCCCTACGGCACCCTACCTACGAGGTAATGGTGAACCGTAGTATAAAAGGCCGGACATACATGACGTCCATGAAGATGGCAGCAATTAATAGGAAAGGACGGATAAGGATCTAGAGGAAGAAACTTCGTTTCTTCCCGATCATCCTAATCCCCTTTGCTAATAATTGTCGTGATTTTCTAAAAATCTTTAATCAAACGGCATTGAAAGAGGTGACAATATCGATCTCATCAACCCTACCTTAGATCTAATCCTAACGAGTTCTTTCATATCATATAAATTAGTTTTTAAATCAATAGACAAAAACCAAACAACCAACGGAATCAACTCGTGAAAACACAAAAACAGAAATTTACACATCTCTGCGGATCGACCCGTATTCACCGGCTAGCTGCAAAAGCGACGCCGTTTCTGATTACGGTAAACTTAAACTTTTGGATTAATCAGTGGGCAACAGACCCATCCCCTTCGATGAGGATTGGACTAGCTATCTTGCTAGACCCTTGGTCAGAGGATCTGCCAAGTTATTCACCGATTTCAAAAAATCAAGTGAGATCACACCGCGTGGATCCGGTCCTTGATATCCTCTAAACGGATTCTCAAGTACCGTTTGCCAATATCACTCTTAGATTGTCTGGCCTTATCAATAGCAGCTTTACAATCACAATGTATAGACAAAGCAGGTAATGGCTTACCAGCTAAAGGAATATCAAGTAAAAACAGTCTAAGCCATTCAGCTTGCAAACTAGCTAAGTCTAAAGTAATTAACTCTGCTTCCATAGTTGATCTAGCTATGACTGTTTGCTTGGTGGACTTCCAAGAAACAACACCTCCTCCTAGCAGGAACACATAGGCACTAGTTGATTTAGTTTCACCTGAATCAGAGATCCAGTTAGCATCAGTATAACCTTCCATGGTGGAAGGAAAAGAGGTGTAGTGTACTGCAACATGCAAAGTACCCTTTAGGTATCGAAATGCCCTTACTAGAGCTTTCCAGTGATCAGCATTAGGGTTACTTGTGTATCTACTCAATCTACCTACAGTATAAGATAAATCAGGTCTGGAACCATTAGCTAGATACAACAAACTACCAATTATCTGAGCATGCAAAGATTGGTTTACAGGTGGACCAGAGTGGGATCTCAAGGGAAACAGAGGATCATATGGAGTAGAAACTGGTGTACAGTCAAAGTATCCAAATTTCTTCAATATAGATTCAGCATAATGGGATTGTGAAAAGGTAATTCCATTATTGTTTCTAATAAGTTTAAACCCTAAAATGACATCAGCTGTCTTTCATATCAAACTGGCTAGTTAAGAACTTATTGGTGTCTGATATGATATTAGGGTTTGAACCGAATAGCAGAATGTCTTCAACATAGAGGTAAAGGATTATGCATGCATCTCCTACAACTTTAGAGTACACACATTTATCAGATTCATTAGAACTAAAACCATAAGATTTAATTACTCTATCAAAATTCTGATTCCACTGTTTAGGTGCTTACTTAAGTTCATACAAAAACTTCACAAGCCTACTGTTCCCGTCAAAAATTTCTGCGCAAAAGAGCCCAAGGTATCAAATGGCAGTGATACGCTTAAGAAAATACGAACCGGTATTTTCCGGGCTGTTTTTTGACAAACTTCCGAATGAGAAACAGCTAAATTTTGATGATATTGGAAGCATCTCGAAAATCCCTTCGATTTGATATATTATGGGGTTCATAATTCATCCGGGATCAAAAGTTATGAGTAAATATGCTATGCACTGTTCCCTTATTAAAAATCAGGAATTACCTCAATGAGATATCACGTGCTCACACGTGATCAATTGTCACGTGTTGACACGTAATAGTTAAAACAGAAATAAAAACAAACGGCTGAAGAAGGACTCAATTGGGGGTCACGTGCTCACACGTGATCAATGGTCACGTGTTGACACGTGATAGTTAAAACAGAAATAAAAACAAATGGCTGAAGGAAATACCTCAATGAGGTATCACGTGCTCACACGTGACCAATGGTCATGTGTTGACACGTGATGGTTAAAACTAAAGCGTAAATAAACGCTGAGAAAAGGACTCAATTGGGGGTCACGTGCTCACACGTGACCAAGGGTCACGTGTCAGCACGTGACTGGCTTCGAAAGCCTTACAGTTTAATAGAATTAAATTCTAAAAGTTTCTAAATCTTTCCAAATGAAAAAGGATTAGGGGGACCTTTGGATCAAAAATCTAGAGGTGATTAAATATCACCAATTTATGGAAAAAATCTTAGACAAGGAAAGATTTCCCCTAAATCTTACCGAAAATAACAAACAGAATATTTTTGGATTTAAAATCCAACGGTGAATAAAATTCACTGAATGATCTAAATGATCATATTAATTATGAAAACAAACAAAATCTTTCAATGAAAAATTTACTAAACAAATTGATTCTTTTTCTTCTTCCATAAATAGGAGCCAAGAGAAGGGAGAGAAATATATAGAGTTTTGGAATCTTGAAATTTCAGAGAGAAAAGAAAGGAGAATTTAATTCTCAACAAAGAAAAACCCTAGGTGAGAAAAGAAAGAGGATCAAAACTTCAAACACAGAATTTAATTTTCAAATCTAAGAGTTTAACTCTTATGTACAAAAGAACTTAGTTCTTCCTCTGGTTGAAGATCTGCAAAGAGCACATCTTCGCATAAGTTGAGAATTTAATTCTCATCGGGTTGAGATCCTGCCATGCAGATCCAAAACTTAGAGGGGGAATTGAGTTTAGAGAATTTAATTCTCCCAAAACAAACCTAGGGTTTAACCCTACTTGAGAATTTAATTCTCCTAAACTCATAGGAATTTAATTCCTTCAAGATGGACAAACTAGGGTTTAACCCTAATTGAGAATTTAATTCTCTCAAATTCACAGGAATTTAATTTCTCTTAAAATGAAATTAGGGTTTCACCCTATACAAGAATTTAATTCTTTTACATCTATGGGAATTTAATTCCTTCAAGAAAATTAGGGTTTAACCCTATATAAGAATTTAATTCTTTCATAATAGGAATTTAATTCCTCCAAAATCATGATTAGGGTTTAACCCTACAGAGAATTTAATTCTCAAAATAAAATAAGGAGACTTAAAAGATCTCCATGCATGCAGGACCCCTGAAAAGGTCCACAAAAATAAGAAGGAATCAGTTCTGAGGCAATGCCTCACGTGCTCCCACGTAATCTCCAAAACACAGAAAGAAAAAGCAAAGGAAATCTAAGATTTGGGCGCTCTCACGTGTTATCACGTGACCCCTCAGCAAATGCTTTAACAATTGGCGCACAGATCTCCATCACGTGCCAACATGTGATGCTCGAAAATAAAAAAGGTGTTTAACACTTAATCGCAGAACGAAGTAAAGGGATCTGGTCCCACCTCTGGGCGCCCTCACGTGTTCCCACGTGACCCCTTTTTCTTTAATTGTTTAACACTAATTCGAGAACTTTATTTTTAGTGTTTAACACTAACTTGAGAACCCCATTTTCAGTGTTTAACACTGATTATCTTTTAGTGTTTAACACTAATTTGATGGATATATTTCCAGTGTTTAACACTGCTTTTAGCCAAATTGGCTAATTTTCTAGAGGCAAAAGTCCCTCCTCCAAATGAATCTCAAAATTGAGGAAATCAAAGATAAAATGTTGCCAAAGCCCTCAAACTCTCATTTAGCATTGCTGAATGATGAGGGGTTGAACCCAGACAAATGTCTAATGGTCCAAAGGGCCAACATTTCAAACTTAATTGGACTTAGCCCAAATTGGCCATAAGTCCTCAATTCAGATTTAACTAAGCCAATGTGCTCATAATCTAATAAATTGATCTTAGTTCCAAATTGGACTACAGATCCCCAAATCCACTTTGGTTCGAGGGTACATCTCTTCACTCCTTTGATATTTGTCATTGTAATCCTTCAACGTCTTCAAAGAGGTGACGGGTCCCGACAACCACACATTTCACGGACTATGATGTCCTTAACCTTGACTGTGAGATCTTTAAACTCACGGACTATGATGTCCTTAACCTTGACCACTACGTCCTTAAACTGGTATTGGACCACTATGTTCTTAAACTGGTAATCGACCGCAATGTCCCTAAACTAAACAATAGAGTTCAAATACTCTTTTGTTGGATCTAAATGATCCTGTTAAATTGATCTTAGTCTAAAATTAGACTAACGTGTTCTTAACAAACGTTAAGTTGATCTTAGTCTAAAATTAGACTAACGTTTCCTTAGCAAACGTTTAAGTTGATCTTAGTCTCAAATAAAACTAACGTATCCTTAAACCCAAACTAAAAACCCAAATCTAAGAAGATACGGATTTGGACTAATCCACGCCCTACGGGCGACAACATAAATTAGTCTCCGGAAACAATCCACGGGCAACCATACAATCCATGGGCAACCACAAACAAAACAAACACCCACGACACGAAGTGACCATCTGGAGAATGAGAAAATTGTTACCGCGATGCGGTAGCGTAATTAACTGCAGGGGCTTGCACCTGCAGGGAAGAGCGTCCCCACAATCAAAACCCCCTCAAATGAGGGGGAATCTGACGAAATCCGCTACATCGGCCGCATCCATTTAAACCTTTGATACATGGTGCCATAAATCAACTTGGCATCTTCGGAGAGGTGGACGGATAGCACCAAATAGCATCTGTGCCCAGATTCTGGCAAGACAGTCCGTCTTCCCGGTTTCCGGCGATAAACACCTACAAATCTTATTTTCCTGACCAGGTACCACATACCCTTCAGGTTGAACCATGTAAATCTCCTCGTCGAGATCACCGTTCAAGAAAGTTGTCTTAACATCCATTTGATGTATCTCTAGATTGTAAATGGCTGCTAAGGCAACAAGTACTCTAATGGAAACACCTTTGGTAACAGGTGAGAAGGTGTCAAAGTAATCTACATCTTTCTTTTGACTAAAACCTTTAGCTACCAAACGCTCTTTAAACTTATCTATTGTACCGTCTACTTTAAGTTTCTTCTTAAAGATCCACTTACAGCCAATTGGAGTACAGCCAGGAGGTAAGTCTGTAAGGATCCAAATATGGTTTTGCATAATAGATTCAAATTCATTATTGATAGTTTCTTTCCAAAAACTAGCATCTATTGAGATTATGGCATCCTTATATGTTGCAGGATCTTCCTCAACAAGGTAGGAGATAAAGTCACTACCAAAGTTCTTTTCTATTCTAGGTCTTTTGCTTCTTCTAGGTTTCACGTCTAAGCCGTGTTCTAAGTTGTCATCTAAGTTATCATGCATGATTTCATGTGGAATCGGAGGAGAGACAAAAGGCTCAATAGTCGATGAACTTTCAGCCGTCGTTTTATTTACTTTATCTTTAAAAGGAAACACATGTTTAAAATAGACAGTATCTACGGGCCTACTTTCAATTATGGAGTTAACTCTAATATCACTAAAGTCGGACTTAACTACAAGGAACCTGTTGGCATTAGAGTTTTCTACAGGACCAATAAAGACACAGTCAACGGTTTTAGGTTCTAATTTCTTTCTCTTGAATTCAGGAACCTTTACTTTGGCAAGTGACCCCCACACTTTTAAGTGTTGCAAGTTGGGCTTCTTACTAAACCAAAGTTCAAACGGTGTCTTATCGGTATGTTTAAAAGGAATTCCATTTAAAATGTGGTTTGCATTAAGTAATGCATCCCCCCACATTCTAGAGGGAAGACTAGATTCAGTAAGAAGAGAGTTTATCATGTCAACTAAAGTCTATTTTTTCCTTTCAGCCACTCCATTGGACGGAGAGTTGTAAGGAGCAGTTATTTGATGAATCAAACCATGTTCTTCACAAAATCTCTTAAGTTCAGTTGAGATGTATTCATCGCCTCGATCCGACTTAATTCTTTTTATGAACTTGTTGGTTTGTTTCTCAACTAGATTCTTATAGATTTTAAATCTCTCAAACTGTTCATCTTTAGTTTTCATGAGGAAGATGAAACAATATTTAGAAAAGTCATCTATAAAAGTTACAAAGTATCGCATACCATCTCTAGTTAAAGTTCCATTCATGTCACATACATCGGTATGAATTAATTCTAATAACTCAGTTTGACTATCAACCGATTTGAAAGGTTATTTAGGCAGTTTTGCCTGAACACAAACCTCACACCGCTTGGTTTTGTCTATCTGAGTTTTCAGAATTAATTCTAAGTTCATCATTCTACGCATGGTATTCTTGTTTACATGTCCTAGACGAGCATGCCACATGTCACAACATTCAGAAGTAAGAACAGTTGGTGAAACAGAACTAGATGCAACAGTTTTATTTAAAGATGAATCAACAATACAAAGTTTTAACAAGTCTCTACCACAAACAAAGCCTTTTCCTATATAGGATCCAAACTTGGTGATTACAACTTTATTGGATTCTAATACAAGCTTATAGTCTAGTCTCATTAATACTATTCCACTAACAAGATTCTTCCTAAAGTTCAGCACGTGCTGCACATTTTGAAGGGATATCACTTTTCCTGAAGTAAACTTCAAGTTCACACGTCTATATTCTTCAATCTTTGCAGCGCTCGCATCTGCCCATGTCACACACCATCCTGTATCGACCTGATACGAAGAGAACAAGGATCGGTCACAACATACATGGGCATTAGCAGCCGAATCTAACCACCAGTCGGTCGTTAGACTCAGCGTGTTAACTTTAGTGTTTTGAGTTATTAAGCCAGACCTGTCGGTGTTTACGGTTGATGAGACCCCCACAGTTAAGGTGTTCACTTGGGGGTTGGTAGGTGGTCCAACTTTTCTGTCTTTACAGTTCCGAGCTAAGTAACCCGGCGTCCCACAGACAAAACAGTTTCCACCTTTGTTCCCCTTATGATTGCCATTGTTTTGGGGTTTAGGCTTAAAGTTAGGCTTGTTCTTTTGTTGGTGGTAGTTCTTGTTATGATTATGGTTATGGTTCTTCTGAAATTTGTTGAAAGGCTTCTTATGAAAGTTTTTAGTCTCAACAACATTCGCTTGGATAGAAGAAGCCTTGTTTTTTCCCTATGAATATCTTCAGTTTTAAGAGTTTGGATAAGGAAGTTCAAAGAAAGGTTACCCTGACGATGACGGAGCTTGTTAGCAAAGTCATCTCAGGACGAAGGTAACATTTCAATGAGGGCAGCTACTTATACATTTTCCTCTAGGTTGTGGCCTTAAATCTTAGCACTAATGATAAGGTTTTGGTATTCAAGGATTTGGTTTTTAACGGTCATGGTCCCTACCATCTTGAATTTTAACCAGTTCACAAAGGAATACATCTCTAGGCCAACATCTACTTGTCCAAATTTCGAGTCTAATGCTTCCCAAAGTTCTTTTGAAGTTGGGATTTGGCAATAGATGTCGTAGAGTTCATTGGACAAAGTAAACAGAATTTTACCATGGCATAGGTAGTCTATCTTTAAGGGTGTAGCCCCAGTTGGAGGTGGTTGAGGAGTTGGAGGTGGGGCATCTGGAAATGGGGCAAAAGTCAGAGCAGGGATGGTAGAGGGTGGCTCTGATGGGATAGGCTCACAAGTTATAGCAGAAATAAGATCTAAAGTGATCAGCCAGTACCGCATTCGATTTTGCCAACGCTTGAAGTGTTGACCAGGAAAAGTTTCGGGTCTGACTGAGACTAAGTCATCTAGGTTAACCTTAGACATGTTTAGGTTCATGGTCAAAAAACTGACAACCTATTAGATTATAGGAAAATTTCTGTTCTTAGTTGTTGGGTCGGGTTGCTAGTAAGATTGAAAAATGAATTAAATTAATATTTTTCAAGGAATAATATTTTAATATGTTTGCTAAGCATGCACCTTATTAAAAAAATAAGCAAAAATAGGAAGAACAAGGTTCCGACTTGCCTGGGATGGAACCACGCCAAATGATCGCTGTCCTAAGAACAGAATTCGCCGTCTCTAGCACAGGACTCTCCGACGATCTGTTCCCAAGATACGACCGCCTACCAACAGGGACTCCACCCGAAGTGCAGTAGGATGAAGTGTCGAACCGATCGCTGACCCTCGTCGCTCAACAGAAAATTGGCCCGAACCCGAACTGGACAGAGGCAGCAGCAACAGTGGGCTTTGGAATATATAGGAAGGGAAAGGGAGAGGAGAAGGTGCTCGCTGGAGTGGAGGGACGGGAGCTTGTCGGAGCAGTGGAGAGAAGAGGAGCAACTCGGTTGAGAGAAGAGGTGTTTTCTTTTCTTTTCTTTTTTGTAAGTTGAATAAAAGAGAAGGGGTGCTCCTTATATAGGCGTTCCCATTACTGTCAGCCATTAAGCCCATTACTGCCCATCAATACACAGATTAATGTAGGTCCAATGTCACTGTCTGCCAACGGGCAGAAACGGCTGCATTAAAGTTCATCCAACGGTCCACTCTTAATACGGGCGCTAAAAGATAAGCGCACGTACGAACCGAACCAGGGCCGGGCTCGGGACCGAACGGATAGCGTGCGTGTGTGGAAAATCCCAAGCCCACTAGCCTTTGCACTACTTCAAGAGGCTAAGACACATCCACATATATAAGGACAGCAATATCTTATTGCCTTGGCGATGTGGGACAAAAGAAAAAGGAAAAATAGATTTTAAACCATTAAATAAAGCATAAAATCCATCAACCCTAACCTTAACCCTAACCCGAACCCTAACAATAACACAAAAAATAAGAATAATTTATAGTTCAAAATGGATTTAACTCACTTCACTTGTAGTTTTGCCGGCGGATGGAGCTCGACGAGGTAGAGGAGGCCGGGGATGGTGCTCGACGAGATCTTATGGTGTGGCGGTAAGATGGCGACGAGCTGACGGGACAGAGGTTGATGGTGGCGACGAGAGACGAGCTGACGGGATAGAGCTCGACCTCTGCCTTTGCCGGTGGCGACGAGCTCGACGAGATCCTCCGGTGGACGCAGCAGCTGACGGGATAGAGGTGGAGGCGGCAGCTGACTGGAAATTTTGGCGACGAGGGGTTC
This sequence comes from Agapanthus africanus, assembly GCA_030015575.1. Taxonomy (NCBI): domain Eukaryota; kingdom Viridiplantae; phylum Streptophyta; class Magnoliopsida; order Asparagales; family Amaryllidaceae; genus Agapanthus; species Agapanthus africanus. Next base: position 573,902,754 of record CM057346.1, on the reverse strand, counting down.
CGGAGCCGGCTGACGAGAGATGGAGGATGCACGGATGATCGATCGCACGTGTGGGTGAGGAAAAATTAGGGGAAATGAGGAAATTTCAGAGAGTGTTTTTTATATTATAAATTACCCTTCTTTGTCCTTACGGATTAATCCGTAGGGCCTTCTTTTGCGGCCCTGTAGGTCCAAATAAAAGATTAAAATTTAATATTTTTAATTAATCCGTAGGACACCGTAGGGACAAACGGATGTACCTACGGATTAATCCGTAGGAGCAATAAAAAGTTGTCCTTACGGATTCCTATCTCCGTAGCGGCAAGCCCTTATTGTAGTAGTGTCACCAAAACAAGGTTCGACAATACAAGAACTAGCGCACATCGGATACCATCAAGACTTTGCATGTGACCAGAGTAGTGACGAGCAAACTTTTGAGAAGTTTCATATTGCTGGTCAAGATTGAAGCCATGTTATTGCTTTTGTTAAAGTGGTTCGGATTTGATTGAATACTCACGAGGGTTCTATTATTGGTTAATGCTGCACGTATTTCTTAGGGAATATAATGTTAATTATAGATAGACAAGACTGAATGTCAGAAGATTTAGACGTTCACATGAAATGTCAATCATCCTTATCACCTTAAATAATAACAGCAAAAAATTAGACTATTCTATCTAATCAATGTGTTATCACTCTAAATATAATGGGGCCACATTAGCGATGAGACACTTCTCACCCTCCATTTTGAGGTAATATATGTTGATATACCAACTTACTTTGCACACTGCGTGCATAGATAATAATATAATATCTTAGGATTAACTCAATATCCATTTAAATGAAAGAAAGAAAGAAAGAAAAAGGAGAAAGGCCTAATGTGAGAATCAAAATTCATTTGATGAACTATCTATGATGCATTGTGTAAATTGGAATTCATCAATATCTTAAAGTTAATCATAATTGTTTATATATTTGTCGGCGAATACCATCGAAATCACAACTATGCTGAAATTTTGACTTAGGACAATGAAATACTAGATGCTATACAAGATTCAAAAGATTTTCTTCCACCTCCAATATTTTTCCCCATGAAACCAATGTGATACTAAATGAAGTTTACAAAACACCCCAAAACAAACAAACAAACAAATAAAAATGCGCCATTCATTCCAAACAAACAAAAGAACAACTTAAAGTTGACAGGACATGAAAATCCGTGATTCATGATGAACTATTAAATTATATGTTGTCTTGATATACATAGTTATTGCACAACTTAATAGCTTAAACTTTTGGGTAATTAAGTGGTTCTTAACAGGAACGAACAACATGTGTTGCTTAAGTTAAACTTGATAGTACATGAGCATTGTATCAAGAAAGTCACAAGTTCATAAGCCAACCGGCACATCAATAAAAGAGCCTATCAAAGATGCTTTCTCAATTTTTGAACCATGCAGGTAGACCCTCAAAGCATTTACTGCACCTTGTCCAGGTGCTTCAAAACTTCTACCCTCACTTCCACACTTGTCCTAGATCTCTTGAGAACACAAGTCAAACCAAGAGAATCTCATAGCACACATCTTCCCAAAATCTCTCTTCACCCAAATCTTCATCTCTCTCTCTCACTCTCTCTCTCCATATATATAAACCTCCATGCACCTCTCTCTTTCTTCTTCAAAGAAAAAAAGAGAGAGAGATGGCAACAAAATCCATGGAAATCTCAACTTGCAACTACCCAAAAGAAGCAGCCTTGATCACACCAAGCTCTCCAACCCCAAGACACACCCTCTACCTCTCAAACTTAGATGACCAGCCATTTCTAAGGTTCACCATAGGATATATTTACTTGTACAAGGAAGGAATCAGTGTTGAGGCATTGAAGGCCTCACTCTCTAGAGTGTTGGTGGATTACTACCCTTTGGCTGGGAGATTGAGAGCTGCTGCTGCTGGTGGTGGTGGAGATGGTGATGGTGATGGTGAGGGGAAGCTTGAGGTTGATTGCAATGGTGAAGGGGCTCTTTTTGGTGAGGGGTTTGTGGATCTTAGCGTTGAGGGGTTTCTAGAAGGTTCTAGAAGGCCTGATAGCTCTTGGAGGAAGCTTTTGTGTAGGGATGAAGGCCATGGCTGTTTCTTGGGTGTTCCTCCCCTTGTTGTTCAAGTAAGATCTATGTTGGTTATGATTTAATTAAATTATTATTATTATTATTATTATTATTATTATTATTATTATTATTATTATTTGGTTGCATTTGATGTTCGTTGTTTGGGTGTTTTAGATTCCTATGTTTGATGTTAAATGTAGCTTGGCATTAATATTTAGGCTAAATTTTAACACTAGACTCTACAATCAAGGAAATTTTAGTGAGAAATTAAACTTCATAAACCAAAGCGTAACAACTGGGTTTAGCTCAATTGGTACCGATTTCTTCTCCGATTTGAGAGGCCGCAAGTCGATTTTCTAAAAGTTGCAAAGTGTTTGTGAGGGCTGGATTATGAACCATTTATTTACAGCAAAGTTTTGTTTTTGTCTAAAATTTCAGCTGAATATTAAATTTACACGGAACAGACAACTTTTCAACTAAAAGTATGTACTTTGACATTGTTATCATTCTAAAATTCTAAAAGCACAAACACAATCTTTGGCTTTGCATGGAAAAGCCATAAATGTAAGTTCTAAACATACATCTGATTTTTTTTTTACCTGAGATGTACATGTTGCTTTTAAGGAAACTACCAAGTTATTCCTGTTTTTTGGTTCAATTGCCTTCTAAATTTATACATGTTTATAAGATAAATATTATATAAAAATATTAGATTTCATTAGTCAAAAGTTATTCGGCTAGTACTCACCCTATAAGCAATATTGAAGTAAATAAAATCCTGAGAGCATAACTCTGTTGGTTATAGAGAAGTACTCACAATCTAACGTATTCGGCATAAATGATGGTTGGATTTATGGGACTGTTTGGGGGGAAAAAAAGAAGTAAATAAAATCCCCACATGTCCCTTTTATGAAAAAGACACCCAACCTCACAAAATGTCATCCCTGCACCATGGGCCCCTTTCCTGTGGGCCCATAAAATCCAAGCAAATATTTATGATTTGATACATTTCTAACAATATTAAATGGAGTAGTTTTTTTCATGAGAAATCCTAGTGAAAATTGAAAGACATAAACAGTAAACCGAAACCGATTGTATCACGGAAACTAAATGCTTACGTTTTCGTTTTTCAGGTGATTCATCTGACTTGTGGCGGCATGATCCTATGCACCGTGATGAACCACTGCGTGATTGATGGTATCGGGTCCGCTCAATTCCTTCAAGCCTGGGCTCAAATTACTAAAACCCCCGAATGCGGTCTCTCAATCGACCCTTTCCATAATCGACACATGTTGAAGCCCCGAACACCTCCGAAAATCACATTTCCACACCCTGAATTCGATGCCCCTTCTTCCAGAGAGAAAAACCCGATGCTTTTCGAGTTCTTGCAATCTCAACCATTGGCACCCGTCTCCGCGACCTTCACCCCCTCACAAATCCTTTGTTTGAAGAAGCTTTGTGTTCCTTCATTCAAATGCACCTCTTTTGAAGTTTTAGCTTCGCACGTGTGGCGAGCTTGGGTCAAGTCGTTGGACTTGCCAGCGTCACTTGATGTTAAGCTCTTGTTTTCTGTTAATGCACGCAAAAAGCTCAACCCTGAGCTGCCTAAAGGGTAAATTTTTATATCTTTCATTATTGACATTATTGTGATTTATTAATATGTAAGTCTTTTCATGCTTCACAGGTTCTATGGCAACGGATTCGTTCTCGGATGCGCGAAAACATCGGTAAATCAAGTAATGGCATCGAACCTGCACAACACTGTAAAATTAATCCAACAAGCGAAGGAAAGGATCGGCGATTCCTACATCCGATCCGTGATTGATTTGTTAGAAGAAAGAAGAATCAAGCCAGATCTCTCGGCGAGTTTGGTCATCTCTCAGTGGTCGAAGCTAGGTCTAGAGGATCTGGACTTCGGTGAGGGGAGGCCGATACACATGGGGCCGCTCACGAGCGAGATTTACTGCTTGTTTCTGCCCGTGATCGGCGATCTGCATTCGTTTACGGTGCTGATGTCAGTTCCTCAGGGGATCGCAGAGAAGTTCGAGCATTTGTTAAAGGCTGTTTAGTGATGAGAATAGAGTGCCGTGCATTGCTTCTCTTAGGCATGCAGGTTTCAAAGTTCATTAATCATAAATAAAATGAATTGTTTTTGAGATGTTTTGGTAAGAAATTAAGTAGAAGTGGTTAGTAGCAGTTGTTTAGTCTCGGCTCTTTTTTTCATCTTTAAAATATTATTTTTGTTTGTTATACACAAATGTCTACAATTATAATTTAGAACATGTCATGTATTACATCCTTGCGGCTTGATGGATTTTGGATGGAAAACTTACGGCTTTAACTCGAAAGGCACATGTTTATTAAAGAAGAGACGATTTCCGGCTTTTGGGACAAATAAGATGGAGGTTTCTTGCAAGTTTGACCATTTTTATATTCAAAATTTTTAAAATGTGCTAGATTAATAAGAAAGTAATAAACTCGATCAATTTTATTAATAGATAAATTATCTTAATTTATACACCTCATAACATAACTAACTGATAACTAATGATCCTAACAATGCAACACACTAATTATAATCTTAACAACATAAATCAGAATCTATCTGATTTATGATAACCAAAATATCTGATACAGTTATATCCAAATATCTCATAATCTAACCGCCTCCTTCAAATCCATGGTGGATAACCGAGAATTTGGATACTATCTTGACCAAACATATGCAACTTGTACAACGACGGAGAAGAGAAACATATCTAATTAAAGTATCGAGTTTGGCGGACTGATACCCTTTGGTCTCTTTCGCATATTACAAGATGGACCGAATAACATGACGTCTCTTTTGCTGGAAATGCCAAACGAAGAAGATCATGCTGTTAGATGACATCATAAGAAAAGAACAACAGTTTGGACGGAAGAAGATCATACTGATAGAAGACGTCATAAGAAAAAAATAGCTCCTTGGACTTGATATTGATAGAGGCAATTGATTATGATCAAATTGAGAGTACTCATTTCTGAATTAGATATTATTGATGCAACTTTATTTATTCTGGAATAATAAACTAAAAGCATACACGAAGCTAAATTTTGGAGCGAGCCATTGGCTCAGATACCATAATAATAAAGCAATAAACCCGATCAGATTTATTAAGGGATAAATCATATCAATTTATACACCTCATAACATAACCAAACGATAACTAATGCCACGCCTCACTTCTAAAAAGAAGGTGAAAGGGTAACGTGGTATGGTCCGCAACCTAACTGTATTGAAGGTGATCTATTCAATACAGTTACGTTAAGCGTATGAATATCTATAACATACAGGATATGTGTCAAAACAAAATAATAAAAGCGGAAGGCATTTATTTCCATTAACCAAACTTTATTACATCCCAAAAGAATGAGTAAAATAAACTAAATAGTTTAATTATATCGAAGAAAGAAGCGAAAGCCCTAAACATGTGGGCAACAAACAAAAATATAACTAGCTAATCTTCCGTCGCCAAGTCCGTATAATCTTGATTAGTGTCACTCCCCGCTTCTGTCACGTCCCGTTTCCCGGTATACGGCGAAGGGGACGCGACTGGTCCGCTACGTATTTACTCTGAAGTAAATACGCTAAGCGTATCTAAGCAATATAAAGTAAATACACAAGAGACAAGATATATAACTGAACATCAACTTTATTTATTAACATTCTTTCTGTACAATACATGGAAAGTAAATACAACTGAAATAAAAAGCAATGCCTAAACAATGACATAACAGAAAAGAAAAGTACTGAATGGAAGGTGTACAATGACTAGAGCTCGGGGTCTTCACTGAACTGGTCCAAGCCTTCAGCAGTGGGCTTGATCTCTTACGGGTCCAAATCACCTGACGACATTCAAAGAAGAAAGAAAGAGAATGTCGTCAGCGAACAGGTCGTTCGGTAAGTCCCAAAGACAGGGGAGAAATAGAATAGACAGAATAAGAAGGTAACTTTTAAAGTTGTATTATATTGTTATAATGTTGTGTTAACGCTGTTGTTTGTAGCTTGGTACAGAAGGATGCCATTGTATACGAGAGGAGACTCGTTAGACCAGAGATTACGATGAACTGAATATAGAGTACAAGGCTCCGTTAGAAGGCCCGGAACAACGGCAATTGGATTCATGTTAGGTGTCTTAAATCTTGCAGTCTCGTGCCACTTTTAATACCATCCGTACCAGTCTACCCCTTAAACCTCGTAGTGTTTTGATTGTATCGTATTGTAAACTATATAGATTGTATAATTGGATGACTGACAGAAACCATGATATCTGTAACGGATGTAACCGTAGAATCATGTAAATGGATGTAAACTGGAGATCATGTAAATGGAATGTATATCCATGGTTCGGTTCGGTCAAGTTGTATAGATTGATAATTGGATTCATGGATTAATATTGAATTGTAATATTGAAGATTGTAGATTGTATATTGTACTTGAATCATATTCAAGTCAGATTATAATGAGAATCAAACTGAGTCACACAATTAGAAAGGTAAATTGAAGTCCTGATAGTTTTGATGTTATCGGTAACCGCTGCACATGGGCGGCAGGATTTGTGTCTTTTTCAAAGACGATTACCGTATTGATAACACCGTTGTTAAGTCGTTTACCTTAGATAGGAAAGCACCCACTTCTCCGGCTCCCTGAGGCTCAAGAGATTGGTCCCGCTTAAATCTATATTTACTAGGGTCCTTAGGGTAATTTGTAGAACTTGAGGGGTTTTTATGTAAAAATACTTTTATATACTTTTCAAAATACACCCCAAGTATTTATTCGTCTTTAGAGTTGTAATGAATGAAGATTTCATATTGTGATATTTCTAGTGAAAATATCCTAATTTCATAATAAATGGTATTTATTTGTAATATTGGTTTTGCATGGAATTCATGGTATTTTAGTGTGAAATTGATTCTTGTGATATTGTAGAAAAAGTGGAATATTTATAATACTTCAAAAATAGATATGTTTATGTTACATATACATATATTTATATGAAAATAATTTTTGTATATATCTATAATATTCTAGAAATCTCGTTTTCTTAAGATGTCGTATTTTAAATTTTTCGAGACCGAATACTCCTTGCGGAGGTCTGAATCTCGCACTACTAAGCCCGAGAATGTGCGATAATCCGCGCCATCCCGATCGGGTTCCCCAAATCGGTTGTAGCGGCGCTTTGCAAAGATTTGTATAAATACTAATCATTAAGAAAAACGGTTTTATTAATTATGGTATTTAAATGAAAAGGTGTCGTTTTCCCGTATTTTATGTTCTAGGGTCTCATAAGTCAACTAGACTGCTCCTAACTGGTCCAAAGCGACAAGTTGTGAGATATCTCAAATCGCCTCTTCACCGCCAATTGTGGCCAGGTAAGTACAAGTGAAGAAAGGAGGGATCCGCTCACGAATCACCGTGAGACGGGCCTTTTAAAGTTACCTTTCTCACTTGTCTAGCCTAGACACCACAAAGTCAGGTTTAGATAAACGACTGAATGCCCACAACCTTCCTCTGTCCTAATGATCGCGACAGTCCTTAATTGGCTGAGTCTAGATATTTTTTATTAGCTCAAATGTTATTTATTTGTAAAGATGTATCAATACTAAATCTTTTAGAAATGGTTTTATTAAGTAAAGGGTATTTAAATGAAAATGTTTGTTATCCCGTATTCTAAGTTCTCGAGGTTATCGTGTTATGCTGCATATGAGTGTGTGAGGAGGTAGGTCGTTACGTCGTGATCGATTTAAAGGTATAGTAAGTTTAATGAAGTTAAATGTATAATTGAAACAATGTGGTATTTAAATGAAAATACGATAAAGTGAAATAACCATCATTTTATGAAATGAAACTTGATCAATTTGGTTGATTAGAGTTTAATAGTCAACATGAGGTAGTTTAAGCATAATTATTAACGAGAAGTGAAGTTTTATAAAAAAACCGAATCGGAAATCGGATTTGTTCCGATTCCGTCGGGTTTTGTAAATCCGTAGTTTTAGAATAGAAAAGAGAGATAGAAAATATGAACTTACGGGTTTTGGACAACTAGGAGAAAGAGATAGAACGGGAGGAGTCGCCGGTGCGTCGCTTCGTCGCCGGGAGCTTCTAGAATGATCGTCGGAAGTTCGCGGAAAATTCGTCGTAGCTTCGCTTCGTGCTCGATTTCAAAGTACACAATATTACTTGAGAATTTTTTAGAGTTGGCTCAGAGTTTGGGATGAGAGGGTAGAGGGTAGGGGTGATATTTATAGGGTTAGGGTAGATGAAGCGTTTTAAATTAAAAAAATGTTAAAATGTATTGAAAATTATTAAAAATTGGAGTAAATTGGGTATAAAGAGCTTTCTGAAAATGATCTGCAGATTTAATGTGTAAAGGGGGGTCAAGAAGTCCAAAAGGCAACTTTCATCTGTTGATGACTCGGCCGACCGGCCGAGTCCGGCCGGCGGCGCCGGCCGACTCGGGGTCTCGGGAGGTGGGAGGTCGCCGGAGGTAGCCACTGGTACTTTCGGTTTTTCAAGTGTAGTGGGAAAATCTGGAGTTATCTTGTGTGGACTGTTGGGCTTCTAAAGAATTTAAAACAAATAAATATTAAAAATAATGTGAGGCATGGGGTTTGAACTCTGGTGACTTGGTTCCGCAGTGTAAGGTATTACCAATGAGCCACAAGCTCCTTCTTAGAATTAAATTGCTAATTAATTACTTAAGTCTTGTGCTCAGACAATAAATACCCCTTTAAGAATTTAAAAAATAATAATTTAAAAATTTGTATGGAAAATGTGTATAAGAAAATTAGGGTTGTTATAGCTTCCCAGTATACGGAGAAGTAAACATGACGGGCCGCGACGTATTTACTCCAAAATAAACACGTTAAGCGTAAATAAGCAGTATAAAATGAATACACAAGAATAACAAGAGATGTAATAATAACAACAATTTTTATTAACATTCTTTCTTTACATACAACCGAAAAGAAAACTACAATGATAGAAACGGATGCCTAAACAGTGGCATATGAATTGAAAAGAAAATAAGTACAAGTAAAAACCTAGAAGTCTGGCTCCTCTGTGAAGTGCTCCAAATCGTCCTGACTGGGCTCGATCTCCTGAGAGTCGGGTCCTCTTGACGAATATTCCAAAGAAAGAAGAGGCATGAATGTCGTTAGGGAACTAGCGCTCGGTAAGACCCAAAAGATAAATGGAATAGACAAGTAAAGAGAATAGAACTGATAAATTATCTATTTGTTATGCTAACATAGTTATTTGTAAATTGGTACAGAATGTATTAGTGTATACGAGAGGAATCCAACTATCCCGTGGACTATGCTAACATGTAAGTACAAGGCCCCGTCAAAACCCACGGGACAACGGCACATGATGTTCATGTAGGCGTGTTTTAGTGTCCATCATCATACCACTATTAACACATTTCGTACCAGTTTACCCTGTTAAACCCCGTAATGTATATTGTATAGATTGGTAATTATCAGACTTGCTGAGACCACGGTATTTGTAATACCCAGCCCCTGTTATACCAATATCCGTATTTTGTTACTCTTAAAATTTATTTATTTTATTTTACAATTATTTTAGTATTATAACTTTCCCTAACCCTAATTTATCTCAAGCCCTATTACCTATCGATTCTATATTTTACAGATTCTTTTATTTTATTTTCCAACCCGGCCTTTCTTCTCTAATTTCCCTATTCTTATTTATTTCCAAACCAGGCCCACTTCCCTTTCTTTGTAAATTTGAACCTAAATAATTTCACTCTTTAAACCCCAGCCCATCCTTTCTTTAATTCTGATTTACCCTCACTGCCCAAACCGAAACAAATGAAATAAGCCCGGCAGCACCAATCCCTCAGCCCAAGAAATTCCTATCAAATTAAATTATTTAAACCATTTTCCCTAGCCTTTCTCCGGCCCACGCCCCAACTCCTTCAACCCGAGCCCAGACTCCATAATCCCTTTTAAATATTTTCTAAACTCCTCCGGCCCAAACCCCTTGGCCCGCATCTCAAACCCGACCCGGCCCACTCCCTACCCTTCTTCTTCCCAACGGCTCTCTTCTTTTCCCCCGCTCACGCGATCCGCTTTCTCCGCCGACGCTGACAACCACGTCCGTGCCCACGCCCACGTCGTGCGCCGTTACCCCTCGCGATCCCCTCAACGTCATCGCCTCGTCTCCCCTATCTCCCTCTCATCCCTCACAGTCTCTCAAACTCCTCTCCTCTCTCTCGAAATACCCACGCCCGCAGCTACTGCCTTCGTCACCCGCCGCCGCCGCCGCCGCCGACTATCACCCTTCAAACTACTCCCTCGCTCTCCCCTCTCCATCACCAGAGCCCCGACTCACTCCCTTCAGCCGAGCTCGACTCCCCTGCACCCATCTCGACGACCCCTGCACGCCCAACCCCCTCGACCTCTCCTCGTTTCGAATCTCTCTCTCTCTCTCTCTCTCTCAGCTCTCTCTCTCGTCCCCTCAACTGAAACCAACTTCGACCACCTTTGCCTCGCCAGCAACCTCCACCTCACTGCAACCACCACCCAATGCCTCAAAACCCACCGAGCACCCCTCGCTCGAACTCCAACTCCCCCGACACCCCTGCTCCGGCCACCTGCTGCACGCCGTCGCCGACAAGCCGCCGCCTCTAGCACCGAGATACCAACCCAGAACCACCATTGCCTCGCCATCATTGTCTTCCTTGGCCAGACCACATCATATCTGAACTCCATGCCCGAACCCTAGCACTTCTTGTCGCAACCTCATCGCCGACTGCCACCTTCGCCGGAGCTCCTTGGACCCTCGCCATCACCACTCCCTGCATCGCCACATCGCTGCAGATCGTCGCCAGCAACACTGAGTCTCCAACTCCGACACTCTCGAACCAAAATCGAGACTTTCATCACAGTTGTGCCGTGACGTGCCGGGATCGTCGTTGCCGTGCCGCGCGTGTGTCGTTGCCGCTGCCGTGTGCCCCAAAACGTCTCCAGGCAAGTATTCTTACTTGCTACATACTAACCTATTCATGTTATAAACTCAAATTGTATAAATTGCAATTTTACAATTCATGATAACTATATGATATACCTATTCGATGCATGATCCCAATGAAAATATTCATCTAATTTGATGGAATTGGATTGTCTATACTGGCCCATGTAGTGAAGAATATCTTGTATAAATCTCACTGGAAAATACGAGTATTACTGACTAAAATGAATAACCCCAAATATACCTGTAAAACTGGAACTTTCCCGTATCTGAAAACCGTTAAAATCACCATAAATTATATACATACTGAAATGAAACGTTCGAGGGCTTAAATCGAAGCCGACTCGACGAACTATAACCCTATGTAAGTTTATAATGGTTTCTGTACTGAAATTGTGATGATATTTGGATCGGAGTGCGACTCTGGACTGCAGTCCAGAGCGACTCTGGTTACTGTTTACTGTCCCGTAATGCGTGCCACCTTGTTTCCTGAACTCGTATGTTGCGGAACTCTGCATTTTATTAAAGGTGAATCTGTTAGATAGATAACACAAGTGGTTTCATTCCGTTTAATCGTCGTTTGCTATTTAAAATGTAAATTAAAAGGGGAGGACGTATAACAGTCCAGAACAGATTCAGAAGTGACAAACTAGTGTTAAACAGTGTGTAACTTTCGATGTACAGACCCGATTGAGAATTCGTTTGTTGCGTTGAACCCCCTATTGAAAACCCTAGATATCATTCAGCTGTAGCGTCGCTAAAATCTGATCCCAACTAAGATTAAAATGCGTTGCGAAATGGACTTCTGATTCTGAAACCGGATTTCCATCAGTGAACGCTTAAAATGAAATGACCATGTCTAGTGATCCTGAAACCCGATTGACGTGAAACCAAATTCGTTGGATAGATAATCACACATACTACTTATCCCCTATTCATTATTCGCTAAATTTTGGCATATATTATTTATGATAAATTATGCAGGTGGTAGGACACCGACATATGACATCTTAATCCTGCCTTCCATATTGTTTTCTCATCACATCATATGTATATGTTATCGCATTAGTAGCCTAGTGATCATGTGCATTACCCAGTGTTAGGTATTAGTGGTGATTGTGGCAAGTACGTTAGTGTTCGTACATGAGTGGATAAGTGAAAGTGACACGTACTTGTACACAATCAGTGAACCCTATTATTCTATTGCATTGTCGACGTCTGTGGGACGCGTGTAAGTGTGACTATAAGTGGTATGAGACACTTATGGAAGCTTTTGCATGGGTGTCACAGATAAGGCACCAAACACTGTCCATTTATCTTGGGTATTAGTCGGGACATGCTTGATGGAGATCCTGTCTCCAGTTCTCGCGCAGACTTGTCATAGACCGACCGGTATTTGAGGTTATGGTTGGCGTTTGATGTAGACCACGGGGTGTGGGGTAGTTTGAGTGTGAGTTCAACAGAACCTCGGGAGTCCCATGACGGCTTATATATATGGAGATTTACAGGGTACATGATTATTACTGTGAGTTATATTTTGGGCCCGTGGTCCCTTACCCTTGGGTCCTACCCTTAAGTGGAGGATACTCGCGAGTGGTTGACTCTCACACTTGGACCGACGATAGGTGTTAGTTATATGTATGCCCTAGAGGCCATTACTATACATTGGATGTATATTATAGTGGATGCTGGGACATATATAGGTAGGACTTTCTTGCTCGACATGATAGTATGCTATCTGGTTGCTCTTTATCTTAATATGTATACTTTCTGTCTCTCTGTTACATGTTGATAAAGTCCTTAGGATGTGTACTCGACTTCCAGGACTATGATGTAGATCATACTAGTGGGGCCTGGGTAGTCCATGAGTACATCCTTCAATGTTCCTAGTCGTGGGAATATCGAGATGGGGCATCAATATTCCAGCGTAGACTAGCGTATATCTTCTCGACCCATGTGATGGGCGATGGATGATCCCATATCCATTGGTGTTTGACATCAGAGATGGTATGCGGGTGCTCAGTGGAGACTGGGTACACTGAACGAACACGCCGAGAACTCCCAGATGGTATTATACCCCACGTCAGATGGCAGTTCTCTGGTGACACTGGTACAGCTTAGTCTGTTGACCCGAGATCGTCATAGAGTCTTGTGTGTCTCCCACTGTGCTTTGATTTCCACCCTACCACGGCTCTACTGAGTCGTGCAAACAGGTGGTTTTTGGGTACAGTCCCGATTCACATGGAGGCAATGAGCGATAGGAGGGGATTCGTCTCTCCCGGTATTGGGGCTTGATGTTGCGCTATGCTCGACTGGCCATAACAGGAAATCCCTGGCCAGGGTTGCAGTGATATACTGGTAAGAGTTATCAGTAGTTTCACGATTGTTATGGACCTCACGTTGGCATGACTTATCAAGCTATTGAGGTCTAACGTTTACCACCCCTAGGCGAGATATGCGACATATCAGACGAACAGACCGGACTGTACGGTAAATGTTACTGGTTGGATTCACAGGAGTGTGAGCGGGCTTGCTCGTCGATCTTCTGATCGCTCAATACCCGGATGGCCGTTACGTTTAGCAGACCGCTTGCGGCTTGTGGGTGTTTGATATGATCATCACCTGCTGCCGGCGTATTGACGAGTCTTTAGAGTCCTACACAGAGGTTTCCTGGCTCAAGCAAAACGAAATAGGAGCGCATATGAGATATGTGTGGGACCGAGAATAATGCGTGTATGTGATACCGTATTCTATTCTCGCGATGAATGTATCGATTGGTTGTATGCGATATAACCTAGTTATCGAATCGAAGATTGATTCGATAAGTCGATACATTAGATACTAGTCGGTTATATGCGACATGACCGGATCATTGAATCAAGTGTTGATTTAATGATTTAAAGTATAATTATATATTTGATATATTACTTTGCATTAAATAGTATTGGTTCACTTAAAAAGGATTTTCTCACTTGATGTGCACATTGTATATGTGATATATTTTTGTGTACTTGATTGTATCATTTTTGATGATACATGAAAGTTTGGGTGTATGTTTAGTTTAAACCATGGTTATGTTAATGGTTAGGGTTTTTATTTAGTTATTCATTTATTTATTTATTCATTTTGGAAAGATAAATAGAATGGTGGCTTATTTTGTTGTTTTGTTGAAACTTCATGAAGTGTTGAAAGCTTGACCATTCTTGTTCTTTTCCTAAACCTAACCATTAAACCTAGCCCTAGTTTATTCTCTACACTTAACCATGGTTGCTATATGATAAGAATCACTTATTTTCTATTTTCAAATAATACTTATCATATTCTTTTCTTCTTCTTCTTCTTCTTCAAGATGAAGAAAACCTTGCAACCTTCAATGGTGAAATGAGAAAAAGAGTGAGAAATCCAATTCTAAAGTGAACCCACTTCCTATTTCTTCATCCTCTACCACTTGCCAAGTAGTATAGGGTGTTTTCTTCACAAGTTTCATGACTTGGTGAAGTTGGAGCTTGATCTTGAGTTGTCTCGACGTAGATCATCTTCGGCATCGAAGTCGACGACCTAGCCCGATCAATTCTTCGATGAAACCACCGCGAGAGTCCGGGATCCGAAGGGTACAGCGGAGGGTCGTCAAAACGGAGCTAGAGAGGTGGAGGACCGGATCTACAAAGGTTATAATCACTTTCCTCTTAGTTAAAGTAGTTAACTCGCATTGCATCGCCTTATCATCTAGTTAACAATCCGTATTAGGGTTTGTAGGCACATGAAAAATTTGAATTGGGCATGTTTGATCTGTTGTGAGACCTCATTAGTGTGCCTGGGAACCCTACAGTGGTATCAGAGCCTAGCTAGAGCCTTAGGCGATGCGTAGAAGGAGTTAGAAACCCGATCGAACCCGAAACCCTAATCCGTGACCCCTCTCCGTACATTTTTTCAAAATTGGGTTTTTTCCAGATTAAAAATGCTTAAAAAATTCAGCAGGAAGTTCTAAGAATTACGGTGCAAAAATAACCAAAAGATACGCCTACAGCGCGGCGGAACCGGGGCAGAAGCTTGGCTTCTGCGGCGGTTCCGCGGCCAGATGATGTGATCAGCCTTCAATTTTTGCACAGTAATTTGTTTCTTCAGGTTCTGAGTTTTCTGAGAATTTTTAATTTGCACTCAAGAGTTGAGTTTTCTGGGGTGTATTGAGGATTCGATGATTCGATCGGAAACTTTAACTGTCTCTATGTTTTTTTCCGGTTATTTTTAGAATATGTTAAAATGTTCGACCGGATATAAATACCCACTTTTTCCCCTGTCGGGAAATTTCCAATTATTGGACTTTTCCGTAGTTTAATGACATTCTAAGTAGTGCAAGTAACGCGATAGTCCCTCTAGAAGACAACAAACCTTAACTCGATTATGTGACCGTTTTGAACTGCCCTTTGAACCTTAGGGTTTGGGGCAGTACGGCGTGCCACATGTGAGGCGTTGGCTTGACCCTTCTACGGCTGGACCGTTGGTACTGAGGCATGAAGTGAATGTTTTTGAACTTATTTCATGTGTTGAGCTGTTTCGGAAAAACTTGGGTGTTTGATTGTTCGATCGGAAAGTTTAACATTTTCTATTCATCCGGAATGTGATACAACATTTAGAATCCACAAGTAGTTATGAGATAACTGAATGAATGTTATAAACATAGTAGTTTAGTCTAACTTGATCGGTTGCCACGGAATTTTGATGTGATCAAAAGTCCGTCGCAATCACGTAGCGTACGCGGATACTCGCTGGGTAAACTTAATAGACAGCCTCACCCCATAACCCCGACCAAGTGACTGAAGGAGAACCCCATCGCCGAAAGCATTTGTTCGGGTGCTCGCGGCAGCGGTGTTCCGCCTTAGTGCACTTCGTCGACGGCGTCGGGGGTGCGGCCGCCTACTAAAGTTTGGGACGAGCATTCGATCATGATGTCGGGAATCTTGTTGAATTGCCCGACTTAATATTGAAAAGTGTTTTCGATAATGAGACTAAAATGCGGTGTTTATAATTGTTAGGCATGCGATATCTAAGGGATTCATTTGATTAGGCATGCGATGTCTAAAGAGTTTGCGGTTTCCAACTGTCGTAGTTTTATACTTTCTTTTCTGTGACCGTAAGTGTAATATGTGATATCGCCGGTTTCGTTGCTATATGTCAACAATAATTGGGATGCGTATATTTACTTACGTTGATGACATGTGATGTTATGTGTTGCTGGATATGTTATATTGGATCGTCGTGTTTGAATAGCCGGGGTTTTTTTTATGTGAGATGAGTGTTTTTCATTTTCATTCATGTAAAAAATTGTATGTAATATTCTTTTATTGGGGCACTTCCACGTTGCGGAAGATGTCACCGTTGATTTATATTATTTACTTTTCCGCATTAGGATAGACCCAAGAAGGGGAGCACAAGTAACCGGGTTCTAGGGTCCAGAAGGAGACCATCTCGAGGAGTCGAGTCCGGGTCTCCTAACCCTAGAATTGGTAGGGTTGCTTGCCGCTCTCGTAGGGGTCTAGGGGTGTGGGATTGGCTATTCATCACGACTGTGGAATCAGTGTTTTATACTGGCTCGTATTAAAAATACGGACGTCCTAATATATCCAATATTTCATATGATATTTTCTGCTACGTTATCTGTGATGTGATCATGTGATTTGTTCAGATAGATATTATATATAGTATATATGATATATTATATAGAAGTTGCTTATGTTTTACACCCGCGCTAGCCCTGCCTCGCTCTGGCGTTAGTTACCTAACCTAACGGTGCAGACGGGACATCGAGGCGAATGCGGATGGCATAAGCGTACGTTATATTTATCTGTGATGTTTAGGTGGACTTAAATGATGGGACATTCATTAATGAGATTAATGAAAGAAAATAAACCTAATTGATGTTGTGGAATCGAATTTCAAAATAAAACAGGTAGCTACAGTTCTTGTTTTGCATCGCGGTGTTCCTTGAAGAACATCCTGCACCTTATTCGATGAGGAAATGACCGAGATCCCTTCACCGGGAGTGACTCCTTTAGCAATAACTGGCAGATGCTACACACTCGGTTTGTCTTTTGATTGCTTCTATAGTTTCTGCTTTGCACAGTGACATATATGATATATCCCGCACCTCATTCGACGAGGAAAGGGCCGACGATCCCTTCACTGGGAGTGACCCCTTTAGCAAAACTAGAAAAGCCTAAAAAACATTCCATTTAAAAACCATTTGATTCCGCAACGAGATCAAGTTCAAAGCGTTAAAGGTTTTCATAAAAACCATTCGCAACCCTCCGTCATTTTAGGAAGTAGAGTACTTAGTATTCGTGCTACGTTTGTCGACCATAGCCGAGGCGTAGTGTGCGGTAGCTAAGTGATGTCTTCCTACATAGCATATGATGCGATTAGTTAGGACAGTCATGTGGCTTTGTTGACCTTAGCCAAGGGTCATGTGGGTGGGTCTAATTAATCACGAAATGACGGGTAGAACTTGACTAGTACCTATGATTTGTTGACCTTAGCCAAGGTCATAGGTGCTAGGGGCAAAAACTATTATCGGGAGTTTCAAGTATTGAAATTTACAATGAGATTGTATACCTTCTATGTGATAGTTGGATCCCGATACCCACTGCGAGTAATTGTTGCTCCTGGGAGAGTTTTGCACTTTACAATTAGCCGATCAAGTAGGTGTCTAGAAAGGTGTCAACGGGGTTACGCCTATGGGAAAATGAGGTTTACTGTAATTAGGTCCGTGCGAAAGCACGGGGAACCTCCCTCAAAGTACCGACACTGGCCTGGTTGAAAGATTGGCGAACTTGTAGAGTGTAGTTAATCCCGGCTAGTCTTTCCTTTTAGGGTTTGAAGGAAGATTTGATAAAAACAGTGGGAGCCATCCTGATTAGATAAAATAAATAACCAATCTAATTTTGCAAGAGCGCACGCAGAGTGTTTTCTTCTCTCTCTCTCCAGGTAGCGACCATATCACGCCTTAATCAAGATAATAATATGGATGTATTGACCGAACCCGCTTGTTCTACTGAGCTGGGGAACGTTGGTCCCAGTCCAACTTATAATTGTTATAAGACAGAGCAGGAAATAGAGAAATACCAGAATTCCTATGCCGCCCAAACGAAGAAAGTGCATATGATGCATCTCCTTCGGGTGTGTTCATTACAAAGAACTGTTTCTCAGTATCCTCTGCATCCTGGGTATTTGATACTGGATCAGGATCCCAGATATGTAATCTGTTACATAGGGCTACAAAAAGGTAGAAAACTGAGAACGGGTGATAAGTTTCATGAGACAGAAAACGGGGCAAGTGTTGCAGCCAAGTCTGTTGGTCACTGTCACCCTGTATTACCAGTACATTGATTTTGAACGAATGTTATTAGATACCGAATCTGATATACAAAATCATATCAATCTCTTTATTTATTAAAGAAATGATAAAATTTTGTATTGATGGATAATGTTTTGAACATTTCCTATATCAAAAGTTGATCGGTTCAGGCACGTTATCTAAAAGCATTGACGTTCTGAATCAAATTACAGTTCTTAGTATACAGAACACACACAAGAGAAAGAGTTCAGAAATGAACGGATCCTTCTTGAGGCATTGTAGACTAGGTCACATCAATGCGACCCGACTGGCTGAAGTTACATTTTAGATGCATATTTAAATCAGTTTGAATTTACATCTTGTGAAACTTGCCAGTCATGTCATAAAGATAAGATGACCATAGCTTGGAGTTAGTAAACTCTTGGGACTGATACATGATGATGTATGTATGGTCCCCTGTCTACACATGCCAGGACCGGTTCTTTGTACTTCATTATATTCTCTGATAATCTCTCAAGATTCAGTCATATGTTCCTGTTGAAACATAAGTCCGAAGCTTTTGAGGTGTTCACAGAATATAAGTTGGAAGTAGAGAACCAAAATACGGGTATAAGTATTATGTCCTATGATAAGATCAAGGAGGAGAATACTTGTGCATGGAATCCTTGGACTATTCTAAAGGAAAATGAGATTCTCTATCAGTATTACTCCTCTGAATACACCACAGCACAACGGTGTATCGGGGCGGAGCAATCGCACAATATTAGATATGGTGTGTATTACTGAGTTACCTATTTCCTTTTGGGGTTGTGCACTTGAGAAGCTGCATACCTATTGAATTGGGTTCGAATCAAATCAGTGCCTACCACTCCATATAAGATATGGTATGGGAAGAGCCTATCTCTTAAGTAAGTTAAGATTTGGGATTGTCCGGCCTATGTCAAAAGCAAAATTCGGACAGATCGAGGCAATGTCAGTTCTGTAGAATTGGAAAGGTTCCAGCTATACAAAACTGCAGCTGATGATTTGACAGAACCAAAGGATTCAATAGTTCCCGACGAACCTCAGCCTCTCCGCCGATATGGTAGGGTTCCTCACCTGCCTAAGAGATACTTCGGTTTCTCGATGACAGTGGAAGCGAGAATTGCATCATGAGATGATGACCCAACTAGTTTCGAGCAGGCCATCGAGAGTAGGGACTCTGTAAGAATAGCTGGATGCTTAGCGATCTGAGATGGAATCCATATACACCAACAAAGTATGGACTTTGGTTGCGATATCTGAAGGGTTAAATCCCCATCAGGAGCAAGTATATCTTGAGAAGATTACTTGGTGTAGATGGAAAAGTTGAGACTTTCAAAACTAGACTTGTTAAAGGTTTTCGTCATCAACCAAGCGTGGATGATGATGAAACCTTTTCCAGGGACTATGCTTAAGTCCATCCAGATCCTACTTACCATTGCTACATACCATGACTACGATATCTGGTGGTTGGGTGCCATGACTACTTTTCTAAATAATGATTTAGAAGAGAACATCTATAAGAACACAGCCAGAGGGCTTCGTAAATAGTAGGAGCAGCAAAAACATGTGCAAGTTGCTTTACAAAATAAAGCAGGCATCGCGGAGTTGGAACATCTGTTTTGATGTGGTAGTCAAAGAGTTTGACTTCATCAAAATGGTAGATGAACCTTGTATGTACAAAAGGGTAGTATGGAGTATGGTGATGATCCTCGTAGAGTACGTGGATGACATACTCTTGATAGGAAAGGAGTTTCCTATGCTACGATCGGTCAATCTCCTCTTATCACAAGGATTCTCCAAATAGGATAAAGGTGAATCACTGGAAAGGTTCCAGGGTGATAAAGACGACTGAATGTCAGTCACAGGCATTGTCTTTACCCTCAGTAAAGGGACGGTATGTTGGAAGAGTTCCAAGCTAGATACCGTGGCAAACTAGACGATAAAGACTGGTAACATCGCTATTAAAGATACTACCAAAGAGGCAGTTTGGGTGTATATTGGTTCATAAGATGAACTAGGTTCCTACCATTGTATGACAATGGATGTGTGGCTTTGGCCCATGAACCCTGGTCCCATCAGTGACCCAGACATATTCTGAGGCAGCATCACCTGATCATGGGGATAGATGATCTCCAGGGTGATCGAGGTTAGGAGAGTAGACTCAGAGGACAACACGGCGGATCCACTCACAAAGGCTTTTTCCCAGAGAGAGACTTATATGGGATGGTTGAGTATGTGATACTGCAACCACTGCTACAGATGGCCCTAGTGCAAGTGGGAGATTGTTAGTTATATGTATGCCCTAGAGGCCATTACTGTACATTGGATGTATATTGTAGTGGATGCTGGGACATATATAGGTAGGACTTTCTTGCTCGACATGATAGTACGCTATCTGGTTGCTCTTTATCTTAACATGTATACTTTCTGTCTCTCTGTTACATGTTGATAAAGCCCTTAGGATGTATACTCGACTTCCAGGACTATGATGTAGATCATACTAGTAGGGCCTGGGTAGTCTATGAGTACATCTTTCAATGTTCCTAGTCGTGGGAATATCGAGATGGGGCATCGATATTCTAGAGTAGACCAGCGTATATCTTCTCGACCCATGCGATGGACGATGGATGATCCCATATCCATTGGTGTTTGACTTCAGAGATGGTATGCGGGTGCTCAGTGGAGACTGGGTACACTGAACGGACTCGCCGAGAACTCCCAGATGGTATTATACCTCACGTCAGATGGCAGTTCTCTGGTGACACTGGTACAGCTTAGTCTGTTGACCCGAGATCGTCATAGAGTCTTGTGTGTCTTCCACTGTGCTTTGATTTCTACCCTACCACGGCTCTACTGAGTCGTGCAAACAGGTGGTTTTTGGGTACAGTCCCGATTCACATGGAGGCAATGAGCGATAGGAGGGGATTCGTCTCTCACGGTATTGGAGGTTGATGTTGCGCTATGCTCGACTGGCCATAACAGGAAATCCCTGGTCAGGGTTGCAGTGATATACTGGTAAGAGTTATCAGTAGTTTCACGATTGTTATGGACCTCACGTTGGCATGACTTATAAAGCTATTGGGGTCTGACGTTTACCACCCCTAGGCGAGATATGCGACATATCAGACGAACAGACCGGACTGTACGGTAAGTGTTACTGGTTGGATTCACAAGAGTGTGAGCGGGCTTGCTCGTCGATCTTCTGATCGCTCAATACCCGGGTGGCCGTTACGTTTAGTAGACCGCTTGCGGCTTGTGGGTGTTTGATATGATCATCATCTGCTGCCGGCGTATTGACGAGTCTTTAGAGTACTACACAGAGGTTTCCTGGCTCAAGCGAAACGAAATATAAGCGCATATGAGATATGTGCGGGACCGAGAATAATGCGTGTATGTGTTACCGTATTCTATTCTCGCGATGAATGTATCGATTGGTTGTATGCGATATAACCTAGTTATCGAATCGAAAATTGATTCGATAAGTCAATACATTGGATACTAGTCGGTTATATGCGACATGACCGGATCATTGAATCAAGTGTTGATTTAATGATTTAATGTATAATTATATATTTGATATATTACTTTGCATTAACTAGTATTGGTTCACTTAAAAAGGATTTTCTCACTTGATGTGCACATTGTATATGTGATATATTTTTGTGCACTTGATTGTATCATATTTGATGATACATGAAAGTTTGGGTGTATATTTAGTTTAAACCATGGTTATGTTAATGGTTAGGGTTTTTATTTACTTATTCATTTATTTATTTATTCATTTTGGAAAGATAAATAGAATGGTGGTTTATTTTGTTGTTTTGTTGAAACTTCATGAAGTGTTGAAAGCTTGACCATTCTTGTTCTTTTCCTAAACCTAACCATTAAACCTAACCCTAGTTTATTCTATACACTTAACCATGGTTGCTATATGATAAGAATCACTTATTTTCTATTTTCAAATAATACTTATCATATTCTTTTCTTCTTCTTCTTCTTCTTCAAGATGAAGAAAACCTTGCAACCTTCAATGGTGAAATGAGAAAAAGAGTGAGAAATCCAATTCTAAAGTGAACCCACTTCCTATTTCTTCATTCTCTACCACTTGCCAAGTAGTATAGGGTGTTTTCTTCATAAGTTTCATGACTTGGTGAAGTTGGAGCTTGATCTTGAGTTGCCTCGACTTAGATCATATTCGGTATCGAAGTCGACGACCTAGCTCGATCAATTCTTCGATGAAACCACCGCGAGAGTCCGGGATCCGAAGGGTACAGCGGAGGGTCATCAACACGGAGCTAGAGAGGTGGAGGACCGGATCTATAAATGTTGTAATCACTTTCCTCTTAGTTAAAGTAGTTAACTCGCATTGCATCGCCTTATCATCTAGTTAACGATCCGTATTAGGGTTTGTAGGCACATGAAAAATTTGAATTGAGCATGTTTGATCTGTTGTGAGACCTCATTGGTGTGCCTAGGAACCCTACAATAGGCTTAGTGACCTGTGCAGTGAGACTTAGAGACTGATAGAGATAATGGCATTGATATATATTACTTACTGTGTTGACATACCTGGCATACTATTTTACTGCTTTACCGTTCACCTGATCTATTGGACACTTCATTGGTTACTGCATGTTCATATCTTTACCGTCTTGATTTACTGTTATATATCTATTATCATTGTTCGTGTTGACACTTGCAACTATAGATATTTATTTTGCTATTGTGTCACTCTGACGACCTGAGTATGCATGCTCAATGTGAGGATTAAATCTAGCCGGGACCAGGACCAGACGTACATCGCGGACATCTTGATCAGCTATCCAGAGCTATCCTCTTTTTACCTCCATCAGGTCAGTTCTTTGTATTTGTTTTGTTTCAGATACTGCATTTCTCATTACCTGTGCGTTGTTTACTGATTACCACGTAAATCTAGAAGCCGAAGTGTGACTACGGCAGGATATTTCCTTGGCCGTAGGAGCATGGTTGGCCTTGTCAGTCCCTCGTATTCCGTATTTTGGGAAGCAGGGCGTGACAGTATTAATTGTTCATGTAAATAGTTTCAGGATGTATTAAGTAGTCATGTAATGAAGTCAAGTCATAGCCATGGTTCGGTCAAGTCAGGTCATGTTTGATATTGTTCTGGTATTCAGGTTCAGGTTCAAGTATTCATGTTTGGTATATTGGATTCATGTTGAATTGGATTCATGTGAATTGGATTCAGATTGATTTGGACTCAGACTTGAGTCAGACACTTACAACAGAATTTGGATCCTGAATTAGGTTTAGGAGTTATTGGTAACTGCTGTATATGGACGGCATGATTTGTGTCTTTTTCCAGGACAATTACCATTGATAACTCCGTTTTAGTTTTCTACCTTAAATAGATAAGCATCGTTCCCCTCCGAACGACGGCGTGACGCGTGGTCGTCTCGCCTGAGGCTCGGGGCAGATGCTAATTGGTGCTATCCGTCTACCTCTCCGAAGATGCCAAGTTGATTTATGGCACCGTATATCGAAGGTTTAAACGGATGCGTCCGATGTAGCAGACTTCGTCAGATTCCCCCTAGCTTGAGGGGTTTTTGATTGTGGGGACGCTCTTCCCTGCAGGCGCAAGCCCCTGCAGTTAATTACGCTACCGCATCGCGGTAACCACTTTCTCCTTCTCCAGATGGCCACTTCGTGTCGTGTGTGTTTTATGTTTAGTTGTCCGTGGATTGTATACGGAGACTGAGTTATGTCGTCGCCCGTAGGGCGTGGACTAGTCCAAATCCGTATTATCTTAGATTTAGGTTTGGGGGTTTGGGTTTAAAGATACGTTAGCCTCATTTGAGACTAAGATCGACTTAAACGTTTGTTAAGGATACGTTAGTCTAGTTTTTAGACTAAGATCAACCTAACGGGATCGTTTAGATCCAACAAGAGAGCAATAAAAGGGGGGCTCTGTTGTTTAGTTTAGTGACATTACGGTCGGTAGGTAATTTAAGGACATTGCGGTCCATGGGTAGTTTAGGGACTCCACAATCCGATATTAGTTTTAAGACATCACGGTCAAGATTAAGGACCTCATAGTCCGCGGATTTAGGGACTCCACAGTCCGATATTAGTTTTAAGACATCACGGTCAAGGTTAAGGACCTCATAGTCCGTGGATTTAGGGACTCCACAATCCGATGTTAGTTTTAAGACATCACGGTCAAGGTTAAGGACCTCATAGTCCGTGGATTTAGGGACTCGACAGTCCGTAGTAATATGTGGTCATCGGGACCCGTCACCTCTTTGAAGACGTTGAGGAATTACAACGCCACGTATCAAAGGAGTGAAGAGATGTACCCTTGAACCGAGGTAGATTAAATAATCTTTGGCCCAATTTGGAACTAAGACCAATTAATTATATTATGAGCCCGTTGGCTCAGTTGAATTTGAATTGAGGACTTATGGCCAGCTTGGGCTAAGTCCAATCATGTTTAGGATATTGGCCCTCTGTTGGTCCATTAGAGAAGAGGCTTTGCCTCTGGATATTTAGCCAATTGGGCTGAAATTAGTGTTAAACGCTAGCAACATGGGGTTCAAATTAGTGTTAAACACTGGGGCAAGTCAGTGTTAGACACTAGCAACATGGATCTCAAATTAGTGTTAAACACTAAGATAATCAGTGCTAAACACTGGTGGCAGAGATTTTAATTTGGTGTCGAACGCTAAGAAAATTAATGTTAAACTCTGTCAACAGATATTTAATTTAGTGTTAAACACTAAGAAATTCAGTGTTAAACACTGCAAGAAAGCTCTTTAATTAGTGTTGAACACTAAGGCAAAACAGTGTTTAACACTGGGCTCAGGGGTTCCAATTTAGTGTTAAACACTAAGGCAAGAGGGGTCACGTGGTAACATGTGAGGGCACCCTCCCTTTATTTTATTCTGTCAAAAGCATTGAATACTTTGGAGCATCACATGCTGTCACGTGATGGGCATCTTAGTGCTTGTATGTTAAAGCTTCCGCCAAAGGTCACGTGGGTCACGTAAGGCACTGCCTCAAAGGGCCTTTTCTATGGATCTTTTCGGGGGTCACGTGGTAGCACGTGACCCTGCCTCTTTGTATGTTTTTTGGAAGATCTGTTAATCCCTTTAAGAATTAAATTCTTCGCAGGGTTGAACCCTAACAATAATTTTTTGGGGAATTAAATTCCTATTTCCTTCTGAAGATTTATATTCTGTGATAGAATTGAACTCTGAA
The DNA here is from genome assembly GCA_030015575.1 of Agapanthus africanus. Lineage (NCBI taxonomy): Eukaryota > Viridiplantae > Streptophyta > Magnoliopsida > Asparagales > Amaryllidaceae > Agapanthus > Agapanthus africanus. The sequence continues at coordinate 573,877,028 of CM057346.1, read as the reverse complement.
TTTTCAGTAGGAATTAAATTCCTCATATATGTGAAGAACTGCATTCTATCATAGGGTTAAACCCTAATAACAGTTTTAAGGAATTAAGTTCCCACTCTCTTTTAGAGAATTATTCTGAGGAATGAGACTCTGTCATAGGGTGAAACCCTAATTTCTTCTTTCTTAAGGGAATTAAATTCCTGTTATTTTAACAGAACTAAGTTCTTAACTAGGGTTAAACCCTGATTCTGTTCATTCTGAAGGAATTAAATCCTATAACATAGGGTTAAACCCTAATTTTGTTTTAAATGAATTAAATTCCTATAGTTCTGTGAGAATTAAATTCTTAAGCTTTCATTCCCTCTCTATGCTTTGGATCTGCATGGCAGGATCTCAACCCAATGAGAATTAAATTCTCAATTCAAGGAGAGATGTGCACTTTACAGATCCTCCACTAAAGAGAGAACTATGTTCTTCTATTTAATATCAGAGTTAAACTCTGTTGAGAATTAAATTCTCTTTTGAGGCCTTCCCTTTCTTACCTAAGATTTTCTTTTGCAGAAGATCCAAATTCCTCCAAAGTATCAAGGCTCTATTTTTCTCTCTATGTTATCGATCCCTCTGCCTATCTATCCCTCTGTGTGTCTCTTGGCTCCTATTTATAGGAGAAGCAGCAGAATCAATTAGTTTTTGATGAATCTTTCATTGAGAGATTTGATTTGTATTCACCATTCGTTTGGGCCTTTGGATTATTAGGTGAATTTTATTCACCATTGGATTTTAAATCCAGAGATTTTCCTTTGTTATTTCGGTTAGATTATAAGGGGAAATCTTTCCAAATTCAAGATTTTTCCATAGATAGGTGATATTTAAGAATCTTTAAATTTTTAATTCAATCGGTTCCAAATAATCATTTTCCTTTGGAAAGATTTGAGAGATCTTTTCTCAGAATTTAATTCTGTTAAATAAATAGGCTTTGAAAGCCGGTCACGTGTGGCCACGTGACCCCTGGTCACGTGTGGGCACGTAACCCCTTGGAATGAGCCCTCTTCTTCTTTTTGTGCTCTGCCTTCTTCCGCTGCTTAGCCGTCACGTGCCACCACGTGACCCCTGATCACGTGTGAGCACGTGACCCTCGTCTGTAGCCTTTTTCTTGATTTAATCAGAGAATGAGTCCGCTGCTTTTAAATGTCACGTGCCAACACGTGACCCCTGGCCACGTGTGAGCACGTGACTTCTTCTGAAGCCTTTTCCTTGATTTGATCAGGGAACTGATGTGCCTTTGAAGCCGCTTTTAAATGTCATGTGCCAACACGTGACCGCTGGTCACGTGTTCGCACGTGATGCCTCTTCTGTAGGCTTTCCTGATTTTAAATCAGAAAACAAGCACTTACTTTTTCCGGCCCCCTGAGGCTCAAGAGAATTGATCCAGCTTAAATCTATATTTACTAGGGTTCTTAATATAATTTTATATATCTCGAGTGGGTTTTATGAAAAATATTTTATATAGTTTCAAATCAAACCTCGAGTGATTATTTATGTTCTTTAGGGTTTCCATGAATATGAATTTTAAAGAATGAGGTATATTAGTGAATAGTAACTTTGCTTGGTATTTTAGCGTATCTTGTCTTGTATTGATACTTAATAGTATTTTAATGAAACTTGTCATTCTTTTATTTTCTAGAAAACATGTAATTTTATTATATATTAAAAATAGATGGTTTAATAATATTTATATAATTATTAAAAATTAATTTTATTTATTAAGTAGAAAAACTCGTTTTTCTTAAAAATCGTATTAAAATTCTTTCGAGATCGTATGCTCCGTAACGAGGTCTGCATTTCGCTCTACTAGTCTCGAAGATGTGCGATAATCCGCACCATCCAATAGCGGGTTCCCCAAAATGGGTTGTAGAGTCATAATTGCAAAGAGTTTAATAATACTATTTAAAAGAAAACGAGTTTTTATAGTTCAAGGTATTTTGATGAAAAGTCGTATTTTGCCACAAAAGTTATGTCTCAAGAGAATCGTGCTATATCAATATGTGTGTATGTGAGAGGTAGGTCATTACCTCATGAAGTTTTCTAAAGGTATGTGTTCCCTCATATAAAGAGAGAAAAGGAGAGAAAAATCCCTATTACTCAAGTATCACGTGTTAAGCGCTGCAGTTAAAACGACTCATGGGCTAAATAAGCCTCAAGTGTTAAACACGTGAGCGCCTATATGCAAAACATATAGACGCTGCAATCAAAACACCTAATAGGCTAAATGAGCCTCACGTGTTAAACACGTGAGCGCCTATATACAAAATATATAGGCGCTGCAATCAAACAATTGATAGGCTAAATAAGCCTCACGTGTTAAGCACGTGAGCGCCTATATGCAAAGCATATATGCGCTGAATAAAATAAACTAAAGGCCAAACTGCCTCACGTGTTAAACACGTGAGCGCTCATATGCAAACCATATGAGTGCTGAAAATAAACTGGCTAAAACCCATGCTAAGGGTCGCGTGTTAAACACGTGGGTTCTCCTGCCATATTCTTTGGCGGCACTCACATGCAAAGCATGTGAGCACCCCAATATTAAAATACTCACATCTGATTCTGTGTGATAGAATTAAAATTCTATGTGGGAAATATTTCCCTAATTTTTTTCAAACTAGAAAGATCTTCTCTGTTAAACAGAGGACCTTTGGATCAAAAATCCAACGATGATTATAAAATCACCTAACGATCATCTGATAGAATGATATTCTATCTTAGGGAAAATATTTCCTAATCTTGTTAAACAAACAAGTTTTTTTTTGTTAAACAGAGAGCGTTTGGATTAAGAATCCAACGGTGAATAAAATTCACCAATTGATCTAAAAAGATCATTTTGGGTTGATTATTAAATCAATCATGATCTCTCAATCAGAGATTTTCTTAACAAGTCAATCCTTTCTATTCTTCTATAAATAGGAACAAGGAGATAAAAAAAGAGAGAGAAGAAGGGGGTGAAGAGAGAACTTTCCACAAGCCTCTGCAAAAAAAAATATAGTAAGCTCTTGAGAAAAGAGAGAATTTAATTCTCAAAGGAGAAGACTTTCCTCATTGAAACCCTAGCTAAAAAACACAGAGATCTTATCATCTCTTCTTTGTCTATCTAAGGGTTTAACCCTTCATTTAAGAACTTAGTGCTTCCACTGGTTGAGATTTACAAAAGCAAATCTCCCCACAAGTTGAGAATTTAATTCTTATCGGGAGGATTTTTCTTTGCAGATTCAAAACTTAGGGAAAAAGGACCACGTTAAAAAGAAAAAAAGGGGGAAAGAACATGAGCATATGGGAATTTAATTCCTCCGAGAATTTGGGTTTAACCTTACAAAAAGAACCCAGTTCTTCAATACAAACAATAATGATGATCCGAGATGATCATCAATGACTAAAAATGCCATTAACAGAGATCAAATATCTCTAAAAATAAATAACAAGAATAACTTGAAGCCTCACATTTTTCCCAAGTGAGTGCTCAAAATAAGCAAAAGCAAAGCTAAAACTGCCTCACGTTTTTCCCACATGAGTGCTCAAAATAATCAAAAGCAAAGTTGAAACTGCTTCACGTGTTTCCTACGTGAGTGCTCAAAATAAGCAAAAGCAAAGCTCAAACTGCCTCACGTGTTTCCCACACGAGTGCTCAAAATAAGCAAAAGCAAAGCTCAAACTGCCTCACGTGTTTCCCACGTGAGTGCTCAAAATAAGTAAAAGCAAAGCTAAAACTACCTCACATTTTTCCTACGTGAGTGCTCAAAATAAGCAAAAGCAAAGCTAAAACTGGGCAGCCACCAAATAAAAAAGCAGCCACGTGAAATACACGTGGAAACCCTAAATTTGGCGTCTCATGTGCTTCACACGTGAGCCAAACCCAAGTGCTCAGCACTTCTGTAAAAAGAGGGGAATTGAACAAATAAATCCCAACACTCAGCACTCACGTGCTTCCCACGTGAGTATCTTGTAAAGTGCTCAGCACTCTATGATTAGTCAAAATAACTAAAGTGCTTCGCACAGATTGGGGGCAACGCGAGCGCCTCACGTGTTTCACACGTAAATACCACATGACTCTGGTGCTTAGCACTAATCCAGCACCCCACGTGTTTCACACGTGAGCGTTGTATGTCCTAGTGCTCAGCACTGTTGGATAATTATGGAATCTCAATCTCAGCCCAAAACTGGCTAAGTTTTCTGAGGTTAAACCTCCTTTTTAAATCAATCGAGTCCATATGCTCTTGATTTCTAAGGTATCAAATATGATCAAAAATTCTTGATTCCACAACAACCCCTTTTCCCTTAAATACGGGATTTGATTTAAGGGTGCATCTCTTCACACTTCTAATACACGTCGTTGTAATTCCTCAACGTCTTCAGAGAAGTGGCAGATCCCGACGACCAACAACTTCTTTCGTTGATGCACTTCTAAATTGATGTGCATGACCGCCCCAAATTAGGCACATTCCATTTCAACACTGTTCACTTCATCTCGTAACAAATACACGTGCGCGTAAGATTTCCTTAAACTAAAACTTCGTCTCAAAAACGGCGACAGTGGACCGAGATGTCCTTAAACTAAAATTTCGCCTAAAAAATGGCGACAATGGACCGAAATGTCCTTAAACTAATATTCGCCCTAAACATGGCGACAATGGACCGAAATGTCCCTAAACTAATATTCGCCTAAAAATGGCGATAACTGACCGTGACGTTCTTAAACTAAAATAAGTCGAGCCCACAAATGTTCACATACATTTAAATCAATCTTAATCTCAAACTAGATTAACGATCCTTAAATAAAGTAAACCCAAATCTAAAACATACGGATTTGGACTAATCCACGCCTTACGAGCGACGATATAAACTAGTCTTCGTATATAATCCACGGGCAATCAAAACAAACAAAAATACATACGACACGAAGTGAACTGCTGGAGAAGGAGAAAGTGGTTATCTCATTGCGGTAACGTAATTAACTGCAGGGGCTTACGCCTGCAGGGAAGAGCGTCGCCACAATAAAAAAACCCTCACAAACGAGGGGGAATTTGATAAATGCTACAATGGCCTCATCCGTCCAAACCTCCGATATACGGTGCCATAAATCAACTTGGCATCTTCGAAGAGGTGAACGGATAAATCCAAATAGCATGTAACACCCGAGCCCAGTAATACTATTTATATTACTAGTTGAGGGTTATTTATTGCTCATTCCAATTTTCCTGATTATTTGGTGCTTTTTGCTAAATTTTAACCGGTTAAGTCATTTTGGCACATAACAAATTTTAACTCCTAAAATGAAATTAAAAGTGTCCATGTTAGCCTACTCGTCGCCACTAGTCGCGTGGTAGCGTCCGCGTGTCGAGATTCCGTTCCGTTTGGCTAAACGGGCAAGTTTGGACGACTACGCGCGCGTGCAAGTGTCCGACTTGGGGGCATGCATTTTAATCATTAAACACCTCTTCTCAAAATTTGGAACCCGCTTAAAATCCTATAATTTGAATTTGGAACATTTGGGCGCAACCCGGGCGTGATTTGGAAATGTTTCATTTCGCGCCAAAAAGGCCCATTTAATTTAATATACTAAAACTAAAAAATATACGCGAATATTTTTCCTTAACAGTTAATCTTTCTCAAATCCTTCGAATTTATTTTCAAATCCCTTTTTAAAAATCTCGTGGCCAATCACAGCGGGGGAATGTACCCGCGTGGGCCCCGCCTCCCTTTCCCTATCTCTCTCTCTCTCTTCCCTCAATCTCTCTCTCTCCAATCTCTCTCCCCCTTCCTATATATAAACCCATGCAGCCGCCTGTTCCTCCCTCATCCATCGCGAGAGAAACCCACACGAAACCCTAACCCTAGCCCTCGCGACCTCACCGCTGACCTCCCCATGACCTCGTCGCCGCCATCAACACCTCCTCGACCTAGCCGCACCTTCCTCCCCTCGTTCTCCCGCTCTCTTCCACACCTGCACCCAACCCCGACGACGCCATCTCTCAGCCGCGGATCCCGCCGTCGACGCCGCCTCCCGTCGCCGACGACGCCCGCGACTCCCTCTCATCCTCCTCGTCACTACCTCGTCATCACCTCCCTCCTCTCCTTGCTGGACCACCACCAACCTGCAGCCGACCCTGCACCTACCCCGGGTCGCCGGGAACCGCGCCGTCGACCCTCGTCGACGCCACCTCCGACCACCTCCCTTTCCCCTCGACCACCAGAGTCGACTACCACCCTTATTCTCACTGCAGCACCTCTTTCCAGTGAACCCAGGATTTCCAGCCATCGTTGTTCGCCGTCGCTGCCTCGCCGGCGTTCCAGTGCCGTCGAGCCATCGTGGTTGCACCCTGCTTCTTCCCTGTAAGTTTTCCTCATCCTTCCTTTTGTGCAAATCACCCCCCGCTGATCTTGTATGTATATCGTGTGTTGCTAACTCGTTGCCGTGCTTTTGCCGGAATCCGATCTTGGCGAACCCGACGCTCCAGCGAAGCCCCCTGGTCCGTGTGTGTCCGTTGTTCTCTGTTGGGGCTCGATCTGTGGCCCGTGCTATCATATCGCGTTTTCTGCCGACATCGCATCCGTGTTCCAGATTGCAGAACCGTCGAGGCAAGTATCTGAATACTTGCTCTAACATGCTAGCGTGCGAGATCTAGTCTTGCCACGCAATTGAATTCATACTATAAGACAACTTAATAATGGTAATTGATAAAATGTTATAGGTTAGAATTGATAGTTGCAGTTATCTTTAACATAGAATCGTTATAATAGTTTCTCGTAATTAATCAACCCACTATCAATCCATATTTCAACTAAATAAAACAATTGGATCATATCTGCTTAATTGTTAAATTATTCACGAGACAATTATTAAACTTGGTGTAAATTCATGTAGCTTCATTACTTTATGATTGTGGATATTGCTTCACCTTGTGGCTTTTGCACCCTAAAGGTGCTTGAACCTGTTAATAAGAGAATACAAAACATCATTGTGTTTACATGGAATAATATGGTTATTTACTGTTTCCTGCTGCTGTTCATTATTTGATTGCATACCTGTTGTGAGCACATACCCGATTGCACTACATATTGGCCTGACCCTGCTACACATGACATATACATACATACCAACTCATCCTGTTGTACCATGACATTACTTGTTTCATGATTTCATGCCTAATGCCGACAGATCCGACCATCCCTGCTGTCTATCCAGACGGACCTACTTTTACCGGATTTTCTGTTGGTATTAGTCCTTGACTACTGAATACCTGACCTGACATACATAGCTTGGGGGTATGGGGAAATCAAAGGTGAAACCGACTTGTAACTCAACAGTTCGATACATGTTCTGATCAGTCTTACGGGCTTGGCCAGCCCCGGAGTGTTGATGCTGACATCACTCGCCCATCTTACTACCTTTTACTGCTTAGCGGCACGTCTCGGATTCAGCCCCAAGGATCTTGACCGTGGTCCCGGGCACGCACGGGATACTATTGAGTTACATCGACGATTCATCAATTGATTTCAAAGACTATAGAGTAGAAACCTGATAGGACAGTTCAGTCACCATTGCACATTACCCTGCTCTGTTATTTCTTAGTACTGCTTTATTCATGTTCATATTTGCATTGCTTATTACCATGTTTATATATATACTTGATGTCATGACGCGCTGACGTCTGGGTTTTGCATGGCCCAGATTCCGTACCTTTGTCGACGACCGAGCAGGAGTACTTCAGCCAGCAGGCTGAACTGTGAGTTCCTTAGGGTTTAGTTTATTTATTTCATTTCATTTCCAGATGTGAGCCCGCATTATGAGACGTACTGTTTATTCATTGTATTGGATCATTAGCTTCCGCACTTATTGTTTATTGATTCTTGTTATTATGGATTTGGACATGTATTAGATTAGCTTATTATCTTGTTCTTGATATCCTTACAACCGTAATGTGACTGTGGATGGATACTTCCTACCCACAGGTAGCATGGTTGGCTATGTCACGTGCCCAATCTTGCGTACTCTGGGAAGCGGGGCGTGACATAGCATCTGCCCACAGATTCAGGCAAGACGACCCATCCCGGTTCGTCTCCGTTTTCGGCAGTAAACAGATTCTTGCACGCCCGGTGGGACCTTTCCTCTTTCCACTCTACACTTCGTGTGTCGTGTTTTGCGAACAAAATCGCGGTTCGCTATGGTTGCCCTTGGATTTGAGGTACTAAGATTTGGTGTCTTACTCTTGTGCATAAGAGAACATCAATGGCTTCCAATTGCACAATCTGCAAGCAGCTCTAAGACTACATCGAGGAGCTCATCCGTTCGGGGTACCTCGCGGCATACTTGAGGGGCAAGCGGAAAGCTGATTGCGAGCAGGAGCAGCGTCCCCCTCCCGCCGAGTTGACCATCGGCCAAATCATATGGTCGTGTCAGCAGAGGATACGTCTGGTACCCACGAAGCTCAGTACCCTGTGCTGGGCATAGAGGCCAACAGACATCCGAGGGGCTCAAGCTGCAATAATAAGATCATCTACTAGCATGTATTTCCTTTTAATGCAATGTACACCTTTCTTGAGATCTTTTTGTTTATATAATAAAGGGATCAAAAAAGCATTGCAATGAAAGAAAAAAAAATCTTGTTCATTCAAAGGGTACTATAGGCTCCTCAGCCATACATCGAAAAAGAAAAATTACAATAGCGGGGGAAGGGGTGTAGAGAACACTGCTCGTGGTACTCTGAGGATATCTCCGCCAGCCGAGCCCGCGCGACATCTAACCTCTGCCCTCGATGCCCCTCGCGAACGTCGGCATCATGCCTTAATTGGTAGCACTCAAGGACGAGCGCCACCGAGCGATTTAGCCGACTCGCAGAGATCAGCTCGAAGCGCCTCAGAGACCTTAGCTTGCCAATGGCCTCGTCTTTCAGCTGTTCGGACAAGGGGTTGTAGAGCCCCGGCGATGCCCTCCAGATGGAGTACATCAACAGCTGAAATAAGGGGGAGGGCTGGGGGAGCAATCGGCCAAAGTGATCCTCGATCCGGCCTATCACCAACTGCATCGTGTCCTCGGTACAGTACTGATCGTAGAGGTACACGTCCTCGAAGTTTATGATGTCGGGAATGGTGAAAGGGAAGTCCTCCATTCTTACGTTTCGGGTGTGAAGAAGGGAGTAATCAACACTCCCTCCGTTTTATAGCCCACAACGCCCTTGGAGTTCAACGGTCGCCCGTTTCACCTGCAACTGCGCCGCCACGCGGCAGACATCTCACCGCTCGATGCGAAAACGAAACGACACTACTTCGGCGCTTCGCTTTCCCCACGCGATCATGACACGTGTTGCCAGCGACTGTTCTTCTTCCCGGTGCTCACACCAGGGAGGATGGACAGAACCTCACATGAGAGGCAACCGAGCAGCTTCACTGCTCGGTCCATCCTTAGCAGGCCTCCCACGGCCCCTCCAGCGCTAAGGATCTAAGCCCTCACCAAGAGGCAGCCGAGCGGCTACCCTGCTCGGCTATCCCTGGCTGGTAGCTTCCCTACCCCAACTACACCAGGGATCAAATCCCTCACCAAGAGGCAACCGAGCAGCTTCACTGCTCGTTCCATCCTTAGCAGGCCTCCCATGACGCCTCCAGCGCTAAGGATCTAAGCCCTCACCAAGAGGCAGCCGAGCGGCTACCCTGCTCGGCTATCCCTGGCTGGTAGCTTCCCTACACCAACAACACCAGGGATCAAAGCCCTCGCCAAGAGGCAACTGAGCAGCTTCACTGCTCGGTCCATCCTTAGCAGGCATCCCACGGCCCCTCCAGCGCTAAGGATCTAAGCCTTCACTAAGAAACAGCCCAGCAGCTACCCTGCTCGGCTATCCCTGGCTAGTAGCTACCCTCCTCCACAATGCCAGGAATCGAAGCCCTCACCAAGAGGCAGCCGAGCGGCTACCCTGCTCGGCTATCCCTGGCTGGTAGATCCCCTACCCCACAACGCCAGGGATTGAAGCCCTCACCAAGAGGCAGCCGAGCGGCTATCCTGCTCGGCTATCCCTGGCTGGTAGCTCCCCTACCTCACAACGCCAGGGATCTAAGCCCTCACCAAGAGGCAGCCGAGTGGCTACCCTGCTCGGCTATCCCTGGCTGGTAGCTCCCCTACCCCCACAACGCCAGGGATCGAAGCTCTCACCAAAAGGCAGTCGAGCGGCTACCCTGCCCGGCTATCCTGGCTGGTAGCTACCCTACCCCACAACGCCATGGATCGAAGCCCTCACCAAGAGGAAGCCGAGCGGCTACCCAGCTCGGCTATCCCTGGCTGGTAGCTCCCCTACCCCACTACTCCAGCGATCGAAGCCATCACCAAGAGGCAGCCGAGCGGCTACCCTGCTCGGCTATCCCTGGCTGGTAGCCTCCCTACCTGACAACGCCAGGGATCAAAGCCCTCACTAAGAGGAAGCCGAGCGGCTACCCTTCTCGGCTATCCCTGGCTGGTAGCTCCTCTACCCCACAACGCCAGGGATCAAAGCCCTCACCAAGAGGCAGCCGAGCGGCTACCCTGCTCGGTTATCCCTGGCCGGTAGATCCCCTACCCCCCAACGCCAGGGATCGAAGCCCTCGCCAAGAAGCACCGGGCAACAACCCTGCTCGGCCATCCTTAAGGATCAAAAGCCATCGCCAAGAGGCACCAGGCAGTAACCCTGCTCGACCCATCCTTAGTAGGCCACCTACGTCCCCTCCCACGCTAAGAATCAAAAGCCCTCGCAAGAGGCAACCGGGCCCGCCCTTTCTCGGTTATCCCTGGCTGGTAGCTCCCTATCCCAACACACCAGGGATCAAAGCCTTCGCCAAGAGGCACCGGGCAGCAACCCTGCCCGGCCCGTCCTTAAGGATCAAAAGCCCTCGCAAGAGGCAACCGGGCCCGTCCTTGCTCAATTATCCCTGGCTGGTAGCTCCCTACCCCAACACACCAGGGATCAAAGCCTTCGCCAAGAGGCACCGGGAAGCAACACTGCTCGGCCTCGTCCTTAGCAGGCCACTTACGGCCCCTCCCGCGCTAAGGATCAAAAGCCCTCGCAAGAGGCTGCCGGGCCCGCCCTTGCTCGACTATCCCTGGCTGGTAGCTCCCTACCCCAACACACCAGGGATCAAAGCCCTCGCCAAGAGGCAATCGAGTAGCTTCACTGCTCACTCCATCCTTAGCAGGCCTTGCACGCCCCCCTCCCTTGCTAAGGATAGAAGCCTTCACCAAGAGGCAGCCGAGCGGCTATCCTGCTCGACTATCCTCGGTGGGTAATTCACTGCCACACAACGCCAGGGATCTAAGCCCTCGCCAAGAGGCAAATGAGCAGCTATCCTGCTCGGCCCGTCCTTAGTAGGCCTCTTACGGCCCCTCCCGCGCTAAGAATCAAAGCCCTCATCAAGAAGCAATCGAGCAGCTTCACTGCTCGGTTATCCCTGGCTGGTAGCTCCCTACCCACTGTCAGGGATCTAAGCCCTCACCATGAAGCACCGGGCAGCTACCCTGCTCGGTCCGTCCTTAGTAGGCCTCTGACGGCCCCTCCAACTGTAAATGCACGGCGGCGCCCCGGCCGTCAATCCGACGGCCAAATGCGGAAGCGTTTATAAACTTTAATTTTTCTTGAACTGGCAAACCGCCGCGCACTAATACCCGGATCGAACCACTAACTAGTCCTAGCTAACTACAAGATAGGGAAGAGAAGTATACCGACAGATCCGAGTCCTCCGGTCTTCTCGTCGTCGTCCCGATCTCCTGCGGAATGTCCCGTCTCCTCCTCGTCGCCGGAAGTGCACCACATCGCCCACTTCTTTTACGGGCTCCCACCTCAATGCCGAGGCAACTCGGGCACGAAGCCGGCTACTCGACGTGCCCAAGATTTGCTGTAGAATATAATGTGGATTACATGTCTCATTTGGGATTATGGAGTTGCCCTTTTGTAGAGGAATTGAAGTGAACTTTTGGAGAGGGTTCTTGTGTGATTTTTGGAGAATGAAGAGAACCAAAAATTGCCACACCAAAATCAATCACCCACCATCCTAAAGAATGGCCGGCCCTTGTAGTAAAAAGGAGAGAGGGAAAAGTCAAGGGGGAGGTGACCATATGAATCATGCAAGAGAGAGAGAGAGAGGAATGGTTATCATATGGAATAAAATCATCACTAAGAAAAGTCCTCACTCAACAACCATATCACTTCCCATCATCAACAACAATCCCAACACTCAATCAACAATCAACAACCATGATTGTTTACAAAGTCAAGCCATGATGGAAAAGAAAGAGTCAAAGGATGGGCTCCATCATGAAACCATCATGATACAAATAAACATGCAAAGACCCCCTCCACAACCACTTATTTGCAACAATGCAAATAAGCCCTCCTCCACCAATCTTCGGCCAATGAACGGAACAATGGAAATCGGCCGAAACGGAAAGCAAACTGGCAACTCCAGAAGACTGGTCCCGTAATAAATTACAGGAAAACCCCGATACTGTGCATACACACCCGCATCTGTATTTCGACCGAAATACAAATGCAATGAGACAAAATCTCCACTGTACTATACTAGGATCCGGCTTAAACCAAAGCAGGTTAGTAAAATCCGTTCGATCCTGATCCGTGCAATACCGCACGTATCTGATCGAACCCTGCCATATAACCATACGGCCTATAGTACAAACTGTCCTATCCTGATCCGTGCAATACCGCACGTATCTGATCGGACCTTGCCATATCTCCATACGGCCTCTACAACCTTTCGCCCGAAAGCTGAGTAACAGAATGTGGGGGACTCTAAAGACTCGTCAACACCTTGGTTGCGGATTTAACCACTAGCACGTTAGAGGTATAAGCCAATACATAACGGGCTACCAGGTATTGACTAAAAGGGACGTCCGTGAGCGAACTCAGCCTGACACCCTACTGAGCCTGTCAGTGACAATATCCGTACAGTCCGGTCCGTTCGTCTATGAGCATCGCATGGCGGGCCTAGGGGGTTGGTAAAAGTCAGACCCCCAAAAGCGGTACAAGTCGTGTCGGAGTGTAGCCCAGAACACCCTGAGATACTACTGGAATACCTACCAGTAAATCTCCTTGCCTTGGCCAAGGACTTCGTGTAATGGCTCTCCTAGACACAGCACGACCTCACCCCCAATACCGGGAGAGACGAACCCCTGAAGATACGCTCACTGCCTCCATGTGGCTCGGGACTGTACCCAACTAAAACCTGTTTGCACGACTCCTTTGAGCCGTGGTAGGGTAGTAATCAAAGTACAGTGGGAACTCACACAAGACAAATGACGATCCCCAGGTCGATGAACTAACCTGTACACATGTCACCAGGGAACTGCCATCTGACGTCTGGTATATGACCAACTGGCATGTTCCCGGCGAGTCATGTCCGGTATACTCATATCCCAATGAGCACCTGTATACATCTTAGGTGATCCAACTGACACCAATGGCTTGTGAGACCGGCCACCGCCCCTCGTCGGGGTCTCGACTGTATACACTAGTCTACTATGGAGTATCGATGCCCTGTCTCGAAACTCACACGACTAGGGACCTTTTAAGGATTTGCTTATAGACTACCAGCTCCCACTTATATGATCGCCCTCATACTGCTGGTGGTCAAGCAAGAATCCTAGGGGCTCTACCAACGTGTAATAGCAACCTGTAAGGTCACCTAAAACAGTACACGATGATAAAGATGAACCAGATAGCAAACTATCATCTCGAGTAAGACTGTCCTACCGGGATAGGTCCTCCCTCAATCATTGCAATCACGTACCTGTGATCCAATAATTGACTCTGAGGGTACTACCTCCAACAATCTCCCACTTGCACTCAAGGCTAATTATTGCGATGTCGCATACTCGCAGCCCGTGTGATACCGAACACCCAACTCCTCTACTAGTCAGTTTCACAAAGCTCGTTTGCGAAACTATTGCGTTCGAGGAATAGCCTTAGTGAGTGGATCCGCCTTGATGTTTCTTTCTATGTCTCTCTAAATCTCAAGTTCGCGGAGAAAGCCATCTCCCGAAATGAGCAATATCAGTCTTAGAATGTGTCTGGATGTCTGATGGGACGTAGCTCATAAATGAACTCCAAATCCAAACTTCTTAGACTGTATTGACAACTGAACTTAATCAGTGTCCTGCGCCATGCCTCCCTCAGTATTGCCTTGGATCACCTGTCCAAAATACTGCCCCTCTTCAGAGGGAAAAACTATAACTCTGACAACCTCCCTGTCGTCCAGGTCACCTTAGAAGCCTGAAATGATAACTGTTTCTCGAATGAGGCTGTCGTTATCATATCCTTAGAACATCTGCTTACGTTCTAAAACTGCTTCCGACTGTTTCTCCAGGATTGGATAAATATCAACTTATTGCACCTACCGCAAGAACAACATCTGGTGTGGTACTTGACATCTCATGATTGACTCAATTGCCTAAGCAACTGATCTGCCAATCATGCACATCCCTCTCTACTTTAGTCTGTAAGACACCTTTAGAGAGGGTGACTCCATCGCCTGCAGGTATACCACCGTGCCAGGAGTCGTCCATTCTAAATACCTGTAGAATGCTGTCAAAGTACCCAGATTGGGAAACCACCCAAATCTAGATCTAAAACCATAGATCTAGTAACCAGAATGTCTGATATAATATCCATGTCCTATGTGGAGAAACTGCTGTGTGACAACCAAAATTTAACCGATCGTAGTATAGGATTTTCCTTTCCTACTCTGTGTATGTCATCCAAATACCATGACATCACACCCTACTACCTTCTCAACAGATCCATCCCCTATTCTGATGACGTCAAACCTATGACTGTCACATCAGAAATAGATGATCTATCTCCGCTATATCTGCTTTAGTCTATAAATAGACATAAGCTATCTGTCCACCAATGCTTCCGCTGCTCCCACTGACTACGACAACCCTCTGGCAGAGTCATATAGACGTACACTTCTAAAGTTAGTTTAGAACGACGCTATACTCATCCTCCTGCCGGGTCTCACAGTCTGGAACAACAGCAATGGTAATTGTGGGTAAACAAGAACTTCCCTGTCACCGTCCTTGAGGCTACCGTAGTACCTCTCGGGTGCCTGAAGTTACCCACCGTATCTGCGGAGTGGCCAATGGAATGTCAAACCAGATTGAATCTTTAGGTTCCTTATCAAATCTTCAGTAATCGTTTGTGGTTCTGGAATCACTTCCAGTTCTACCATACTCCCACTACTGTTTTCTGAAAAAATCCATTTTTAATAAAACTGTGGCGAGTCTAGAACAATATTGCTATTGTTCATCCAGATGGTAGAAGGTCAACCCTCGTCATAGCCTGGGTCAACCCACAAACAGCCATTACAGAAACGTGCCTTGAGTTGTCCAACGTTTGGTTTTAATCATAAGCCGGACAACTCCCCGTACCTTAACACCGTTAAGATATGAACTGTACTATATCCAATATAGAACCAGAGGCACTGATTTAACTGAACCAGATCCAAATCATGCAACTGTCTCCAGTGCATGTCTACTAAATGGAAGGAGGCCGATCAGCGTTACTCAACTTAGGAATGCTTCCAATTATGAGTAACCTGAAAAAGAAGCAAGTTCTCTTAATCATTACTATCAACTGAATACCATTGACAAGTATCTACATCTTCGATCTCTTTGAAGAATCCCAATACTTGCTACACCTGGTTCTCTACTCTATTCAAATACCTATAACTTCTCAAAATTCGGACCCTGAGTTTCCACGAAACACCTGTCTAAAAACTAGAGAAGTCATAAGTAAACCGAATATAGTACGAGGACCAACCCCTCTGTCCCGATGGACCCTGGACAATATACAATACTCTGTATAAGTCCCTTGAGTCTGATAACTCATTCACTGTGTGTCGTAGGCTGAAAACTGTACTTATGGTTAAGAAGAATTACACCGCTGTTTAATGCTCCTTACCTAACCATCCACTGATATAGGTAAATGTCACAGACATAATTTCAAAAAGGTATATCTCACTCTATGAAAATAGACGTACAGATATATCAATTTGAAATTGGTGCATGACAGCGGATATTCAAAACCAAATATTTGCCGACCGGCAAACAGCCCAGGTGATTTCCTCAAATATCACCGATTACAACGAATCCCGATATAATGAGGATGATCACCCAATTCCCAATAACTTACTCCCACTCATCATCTGTAAAACCATACAGATGTGAGAATCGTACCTGGTAAATACATACCCTGGAGCAAGTGTCTAACTGGGAAATCAGTTTTCCTTTAACAGTACACAGTGAAACTGAAACATTGAAATGTTCCGATGGGGTATCCCGGTATTCCTAGTAATGCCTCTTCCAGATTCACGACTGTAACCGTATAATTCTTTGCCACCTCTCCAAATCCCTTCATATGTCTTTAGTCATTACCTTCTGCACACCCCTTTAGGCCAAATGGTTTTCTTCCTTCCTTACCGTTCGGCACCAGCCTATGGTTTGGAAGAAGATTATCCAATAAGCATAATGGGTGTACTGTCCTAATCCTAGGAACACTCGCAGTGCGAGAGAAGGTGAAGATAAAAGACAACCGAATGAACTTAATTCCTATTTCTCCTGAACCAGAATCCATCCCCGAACTGGAACAAGTTCCTTTCGAGTTCGTATATAACCATACGATGGAGTATCCAATAAACTGTGGATCTTCGTAGTGATACGGAGTGTCCTGGAGAAATACAAAGGTGATTTTAGGATTGGCGAAGAAATATCTGGTTTGGTCATGAATATCTGTTGCAATTTACTTTGCCCTCTTACTAATCCCTTGCTTTGTTTTAACTTAATACCTTCTGCACACCATCGTTATGCTAATTGGTTTTCTTCATTCCCTACCGGTCGGCACCAGCCTAAGGTTTGGAAGAAGACAATCCAATTTGCGTAATAGGTGTACTACCCCTAAACCAAGGAGTACTCGTAACCTGAGAGAGGGTAAAAGGAAAAGACAACTGAATAATCCTATCCGTTTTCTCCAGAACCGGAAACCATCCTCGAATATATTCTTTCGAGTTCGTATATAACCATACGATGGTTTTGTCCAATGGAAGTGGACGTTCGTAGTAATACGGGGTGTCCTGGAGAAAAGGGTAAAAGTAGGAGTGGCAATGAGGTTTGCAACTCTGACAATCCAAAAGCCAGTGTTTAGAAGGTTCGGTCAACTTGGTCACTGAGTCATAGTCTTAGGGTCGGGTCAATGGTCGCTGCCAAAGAGAGAGAGAAAAGAAACACTCAGCGTGCACTCTAACCTAGATCAGAATGGTTACCAATTTATCTAATCTGGAAACCTCCCACTGTACCTCAAATTCTCCTCCAAACCTGAAAGAAGAATTAGTCGGGGTTACCCGAGGAGTAAACTAACTCATCAGTGGGAATCGGGATCCAACTATCATCGCATGATAACGTGACGGAATCCGCTCACGTCATCACACTCCAGAAGGTATGCGCATATCTGGCAAGTTTCAGTTCTTTTGAAACTCCCGATGTGATTTCTGCCCCATGCTCTTATGACCTTGGCGAAGGTCAACAAATCATAAGTCACATGTCAAGTTCTACCCGTCATTCTCCAGGTTAATTTGAATCCACCCGTACAAGCCCTTGACGAAGGTCAACAAGGCTATACGACTGTCCCAAACCAACGCATCTATCTATGCTGCAGAAAAGCAACAAGCAGCTACCATACACTATGCCTTGACGAAGGTCAACAAACATAGCATGAATATTACTTGCTACCCGTCTGAAATGACGGAGGGCTACGAATGGTTTCTGGCAAAAACTTTTAACGTAATGAACTTGATATCGTTGAAGGAACGGATAGCTTTTAAAATATAGTGACGAAAACCGTTGCTAAAGAGGTCACTCCCGGTGAAGGGATCTCGGCTCTTTCCCCGTAGAATGAGGTGCAGGATATTCCAACTGAATACCACGATGCAAAGCAAAAGCAATCGGCTATAGTGAAGTTAATGCCCTGACGCAAACTTTTTGTCCAAGGGGTCACTCCCGGTGAAGGGATCTCGGCCCTTGCCTCGTCGACTGAGGAGCAGGATATTCCAAATGAATACCACGATGCAAAACAAAAGTGAACGTCCTTGCAATAACAGCTTTTTAAAAAAGTGTTCCAACAACATCAGATTAGGTTTGTTTTTAACTTTGCATTGATCCGAATCAATGCAGTCCCATCAATTGATCACACCAAAAAGAACGAAAATATACTGATGTGCGTATATGCCATCCGCATTCGCCACTGGGTCCCGTCATTACCCGTTAGGTTAGCTTACTAACGACAGAGCGGGGACTGGACTAGCGCGGATGCAAAACATATACACCATCTACTAATATATATACCAATATATTATATTTCGCTCAAGGCGTGAAATAATGCAACATCACAGAAATGTACAGCATCACAGAACAATACAGATATCTGGGAACCCCGGGTTTCACAGAGCCTCTACTGAAACCCGACGTTCCCCTGGTCGTGTGGATAGCCTGTGCAATGAAATCCTAGACCCCTACGGGCGCGGCAAGTTACCCGCCAAAACCTGAAGCGAGGCAGCCCCCTTCAGCGCCGTGAATGGACCACCCAGCACTTCACGGAATCCGGTAACTTGGGCACCCCTCCTGGGTCAACCTGTACCCCCTACGAGTGCGGCGAATAGCCCGCTAATCCTAGAGTGAAGCCCCCTCCGTCTCAATGCCATGGGGTGCGGGCTTGTTGCCCTCCAGAACCCGGCTATCCGTGCACCCCTCCGCGGGGCAATCCTAGTACAGAAAGTAAAATATACATACAACGGGTACATCGACCGCAACCAGGTCGTGCCCCAAAATAAATAATACAAACAGGCAGTGACGGCAGTCCACATGTCGGACGCTCGTCCCGCAATATCAAATGTACATAATACAACAAAAACTGTACTAGCATTGCATCCAGGCTATCCCCCACGACCGATCCGCAACATCACAGCAAATACATAGAACATCAACGTGAATGTCACGTTCGCAAATCCGTCTAACCGGGCTATAGCAGTTAGACCGGATTTACCGATCGAGTGACATTCACGGTCGCAGATATAATGTAAATACTGTGAAAAATGTGTTTAAAATATCCGACCGATCAAATTTTAACAAGTGGGCCCCAAAACAATACTGTAGCAGTTACAGAAAATATGGGCCCAAATTTAATGTTCCAGAAACCCCAAAATAACCCCAGAAGCCCACATGAGAAATTTGGCCCAATGATCTCTCTGAAACGCCGCGGAACCGCGGCTTAAGGTAGGTTTTAGCCGCGGTTCCGCGCTAAAATTAAGAGATCATTTTGCCGAATTTTTCCAGTGGCCTTATATCTTCATGAACAGTACTTTTATAGAACCTGAAAAATTTTTGGAGACGAAGAAATTTCAACAGAAACTGTCGTGGGTGTATTTGGGTTTTCGGACATTTCGATCGATAGGAACTGAAAAACACATTACACAAAGCTAGACTAAGTTAATGGGGAGGCTCTGATACCACTGTAAGTGCACGGCGGCGCCCCGGCCGTCAATCCGACGGCCAAATGCGGAAGCGTTTATAAACTTTAATTTTTCTTGAACTGGCAAACCGCCGCGCACTAATACCCGGATCGAACCACTAACTAGTCCTAGCTAACTACAAGATAGGGAAGAGAAGTATACCGACAGATCCGAGTCCTCCGGTCTTCTCGTCGTCGTCCCGATCTCCTGCGGAATGTCCCGTCTCCTCCTCGTCGCCGGAAGTGCACCACATCGCCCACTTCTTTTACGGGCTCCCACCTCAATGCCGAGGCTACTCGGGCACGAAGCCGGCTACTCGACGTGCCCAAGATTTGCTGTAGAATATAATGTGGATTACATGTCTCATTTGGGATTATGGAGTTGCCCTTTTGTAGAGGAATTGAAGTGAACTTTTGGAGAGGGTTCTTGTGTGATTTTTGGAGAATGAAGAGAACCAAAAATTGCCACACCAAAATCAATCACCCACCATCCTAAAGAATGGCCGGCCCTTGTAGTAAAAAGGAGAGAGGGAAAAGTCAAGGGGGAGGTGACCATATGAATCATGCAAGAGAGAGAGAGAGGAATGGTTATCATATGGAATAAAATCATCACTAAGAAAAGTCCTCACTCAACAACCATATCACCTCCCATCATCAACAACAATCCCAACACTCAATCAACAATCAACAACCATGATTGTTTACAAAGTCAAGCCATGATGGAAAAGAAAGAGTCAAAGGATGGGCTCCATCATGAAACCATCATGATACAAATAAACATGCAAAGACCCCCTCCACAACCATTTATTTGCAACAATGCAAATAAGCCCTCCTCCACCAATCTTCGGCCAATGAACGGAACAATGGAAATAGGCCAAAACGGAAAGCAAACTGGCAACTCCAGAAGACTGGTCCCGTAATAAATTACAGGAAAACCCCGATACTGTGCATACACACCCGCATCTGTATTTCGACCGAAATACAAATGCAATGAGACAAAATCTCCACTGTACTATACTAGGATCCGGCTTAAACCAAAGCCGGTTAGTAAAATCCGTTCGATCCTGATCCGTGCAATACCGCACGTATCTGATCGAACCCTGCCATATAACCATACGGCCTATAGTACAAACTGTCCTATCCTGATCCGTGCAATACCGCACGTATCTGATCGGACCTTGCCATATCTCCATACGGCCTCTACAACTTTTCGCCCGAAAGCTGAGTAACAGAATGTGGGGGACTCTAAAGACTCGTCAACACCTTGGTTGCGGATTTAACCACTAGCACGTTAGAGGTATAAGCCAATACATAACGGGCTACCAGGTATTGACTAAAAGGGACGTCCGTGAGCGAACTCAGCCTGACACCCTACTGAGCCTGTCAGTGACAATATCCGTACAGTCCGGTCCGTTCGTCTATGAGCATCGCATGGCGGGCCTAGGGGGTTGGTAAAAGTCAGACCCCCAAAAGCGGTACAAGTCGTGTCGGAGTGTAGCCCAGAACACCCTGAGATACTACTGGAATACCTACCAGTAAATCTCCTTGCCTTGGCCAAGGACTTCGTGTAATAGCTCTCCTAGACACAGCACGACCTCACCCCCAATACCGGGAGAGACGAACCCCTGAAGATACGCTCACTGCCTCCATGTGGCTCGGGACTGTACCCAACTAAAACCTGTTTGCACGACTCCTTTGAGCCGTGGTAGGGTAGTAATCAAAGTACAGTGGGAACTCACAGAAGACAAATGACGATCCCCAGGTCGATGAACTAACCTGTACACATGTCACCAGGGAACTGCCATCTGACGTCTGGTATATGACCAACTGGCATGTTCCCGGCGTGTCCTGTCCGGTGTACTCATATCCCAATGAGCACCTGTATACATCTTAGGTGATCCAACTGACACCAATGGCTTGTGAGACCGGCCACCGCCCCTCGTTGGGGTCTCGACTGTATACACTAGTCTACTATGGAGTATCGATGCCCTGTCTCGAAACTCACACGACTAGGGACCTTTTAAGGATTTGCTTATAGACTACCAGCTCCCACTTATATGATCGCCCTCATACTGCTGGTGGTCAAGCAAGAATCCTAGGGGCTCTACCAACGTGTAATAGCAACCTGTAAGGTCACCTAAAACAGTACACGATGATAAAGATGAACCAGATAGCAAACTATCATCTCGAGTAAGACTGTCCTACCGGGATAGGTCCTCCCTCAATCATTGCAATCACGTACCTGTGATCCAATAATTGACTCTGAGGGCACTACCTCCAACACCAACAACTAAGGAACAAAGCCCTCACCAAGAAGCATCCGGTCTATCTACGTTTGAGCGATCTCCACCTCAACTTCGGGGCCATGGAGATACCGTCTTCCCACCGGTTTTTGCATACTTGGCAAGTGAACGGATTCAACTTGACGTGTAATCGCTAGACGAAGAACCGACATAACACGAAGGAACTACTAGGCAAATACAAGTGTTTACCGACAAAGGAAAATACGCGCGCAAATACGACTGCAAAAAGTCTTTATTCACAAAGTCAAAGCTTTTATAAGGGTATTGTGGGCTTCCCTTCCTTACAAAATGCCCGGAGGCCTATAAAATTCCCGATGCAACAAAATGAAAGAAACAAGAAGACAAGGGGCTTCAGGCCTCAGGGCCAGGCGCAACCCCAGGAAGCTCAGTGCCTACCACGGCTCGAGCGGCGTCTGGGGGCTCAGCGCCCATCACATCAGCCTCGGCGTTGCCCTCGCCGGGAATCTCTTCCCCGGCTTTGCCCCCGGGGTCATCCCCCTGCGAGGATATTCGGCTCGGAGCTATTCGTCAGCGAACTTCGGCATCTGAGCCTTGAGGGCGTCGAGGGCCTCGTGTCAGATGGCGGTAGTGGCCGAGGCTAGGACGGTGTAAAAATCTTCCGACTTCTTGTAGTTCTCCACCGTCTTCGCCGCTCTGAGATCGACTCGCTTCGTCTCCTCTACCGCCGCCTCCAACTCCTTCCGGAGGGTGCTCGTCGACTTCTTCATGGTGCCGACGAGCACCTTGGAGTCTTGAAGCTTGGCCTCAGCGGCCTCGCGGTACCGGGCAACCTCCTGCTTCACGGCCGCCACCTCGCCCTCCAGGGCAGCGACCCTCGCCATTGCCGCCTCCAGCTCCAGCTTTGAGCTCTCCTCCAGCGAGGAGAGCTCGCCCGCGGCTCGTATCGCCGGGGCAATTTCCTCTTCCTCCATGTGGACGACGAGGGCGACGTGCTGGAGGACCTAAAGAAATCAGAAGGGGTCAGAAAAGAAAGGGGGCACCAAATCTCACGAATAATAAGACGCTGAGTGAAAAATCAAGCCAGGTGCGAGCAGTAACCTGCATGGCCTCTTAAGCGATGGCCGCCATTTGCACCTTGAGAGTCCCCCGAAGGACCTTGCCCACGACCGACCTCTCCATGTCGGACAGCAAACTGTCAGCGACGGGGAGTCCCGAGGGCACTTCAAAGCAGAGATCCCCCTCGTCCACCAAGATCGGAGAGGCCAGGGTCCACGGAACCGTTCGGGGGAACTTCTTGGGAGACGACGGCGGAGAGCCGGTCTCCACCTCCAAAGCCTGGGCCTCATGTCCTCGAACCCGCTTTCGGCTCGGCGCCTAGCTGGGTCTGGGGCACGGCCCGCACTCGAACGCTGAGGCGGGACGGCTGCCGAGGGAACCGAGACAGATGTCGGACGGGAAGGGCTGGAACCTCCAGCCTTCGATCCCTTCTTCGGCTTGCGCATGGCCGCTCGGAGGTGGCTCAAGTCCATGGGTTTTGCACAAGACAAGATACAATGGAATCAGCAACACAAACAACAATGAAAACAAACGCAAGCTCCTAACTTACCGACGAACTGGGCGGAGCTGAACCCAGCCCAACTAAGGGCCTGCTCAGAAAGCAGCACGTCAGCCCGGAGAATGGGCTCCCACTCCGCCACTCTCACAGCGTCGGGATCATTGGATGGACTTCCCCGCCAGCACCTATCCCTAGACCACTAGGTCGGTACGGGCTAGTCCTCACCTTCTGGCGGCCCAACAAATAAAAACTTCTTCTTCCAATCGTGGATGGAAGAAGGCAAGCCGACGACTCCTGACTCGGCTACACTCCCCCGTTGTTTCCTAAAGGAGAGATAAACCTACCTCGGGTCGCCCGCACGGGTGCCGGGGTGACCTTCGTAAATGAGAGAGGTGGCAAGGATGGATAGACTGAAGGGGATCATCTGCAACTTCAAACGGACCAGGAACCCAAGGAGAATCCTCCAGGAGTTCGGCACTGGCTGGCCCGGGGCTAGCCCAAAGAAATTTAGCGCTCTAAGAACCTCGGGAAGGAAAGACATGCACATTCCGACTCAAAAGGCTTCCAGGTACATGGCAATCTCTTTACCCCGTACCTGATCTGCCCTCTCCTTCCTCAGCCAAACGTAGCGTATAGCCGGAAGGGATATGGAAACGAGCCCGAGCGGTGGCAAGCTTGTCCCCATACCTCACCAAGGACGGCACACCAGGGGCGTCCGCCACCTCCGCTCTGGGAACCGCCCCAGTCGCGCGACCTCGGAAAGAGGATCTGACCCCAACTTCCCGGGAAGACTCCGACTCAGTGGAAGAATCCCTAGAATCTATCCCGACGACATCTACAGACTCCTCAAAAGAAGACATCTAATCTGGTGGAGAGAAGTCCTCGGGAGAGAAAACGCAAAGATCCGACCTAAAGAGGAGAGCGCTGAGCTAACAAAACTCAGAACGAGGAAAATACGAAGGGATAGGGACCTGAAGCGGACCCCGCATCTATTTATTGCTGCCGGCGTCCTCATCCAACGGCGACAGTCAACTCCCGCCAAAACAACTCCTCGCATTCGACGGCCACGATCGATCCACCTGTCGCACGCGCATTGGCCATATCCCACAGACGTCAGAGGTCTGTGGCCCATCGCGTCAGCTAACCAGCGCCTGACACGTGGACTGTCGCTTCAGCGGAAGTACGCACGATCCGGCGCACCCTCTTTAAAGCAGAGATCGCATCCCTGATTCACTGGCGTCATCCAGAGAATACAACAAATTGCCCGGGAACACGCCCGACGATATTCTCTTGTTTCTAGATGGAAGAACCGTTTCTTGTTTTGGTTATATTTCATGGAGATGTGTTGGAACTTCATTCAGTTGTAATTCTGCACCAAGTTCACTTGTACTTTTCCATCTAAAACATTCGCTCATGATTGATTATGCCGTAGATCTACCTTAGAATCTTATTCTAACCGTATACAAAAGTGCAATCTTTATTTCCTAAGATTTAGGATGAGTTATGGGTTTTTTTTTTTCGTTTTTTGTTGTTGTATCGTAACACATCTTTAAGCTGAGCAATTGGAAAGACATATACTCGGCCACTGAAGAGTGAATCATCTCCTTTTTTTATTCAAGGTTTTTTTTAAGATAACAAGTGGAATAAATTAACCACCCCCTCATAAATGGGAGACTCCGGGCTCGATCCTGGGTCTTCTCATGGGCCACTCCAACCCCACAAATGGACTGCTCCAAACCCTTTTATTCTAGGTTTTTTAAAAGAATGTTTTGTAATTTCTGGATTGCAAGGGGTTTAATTGAGAATTTAGGATATCGAAAGAACTACAGAGATCCCAAGAACTTTTCTTCTTCCCTTTGTGTGGTCAATAGCAAACTTTTGAGGTCCAAAACGGATGGGCCTTCTATTAAACACAAAAGAAAGAAAGTTATGTTAATTTTCGTTAGTTTTTAGATAATTGATCACCATTTAGACGCATGATATTATATAATTTTTTTAAATTTTTTTTTGACATAGATTGCTATGAATCTTTTTCTTAGAATTTTCTTATGTCTTTGTGGTGGGTAATTAAAAGAAATAGTGGAGAAATGAGACGATAATGGAGTGAGTTTGATATCAAGCAAGATAGTAGCAAGGGATATGGTGAAAAACTTTGCTGAACAACTGCATCAATACATATGTTACAAGTTAATATTAGTGAACCCTCTTTTAGAAATGATAAAAGTTTTAGGGTTTTTTTGCTATTGAATTCTCCCATAAAACTTAATATTTCTAAGTACAACCTTGAAAACTTCCCGATTAATCTAATGAGACCTTCTTTCAGCTTAATCTGAGTCCATACTTGGGTTGGGGCTGATAGGATCTGAGAGATAATATCCTAATATATATACCCCTCGTTCTCTCGACTAAACTTACCTCTCAACTCTCCCAAGCATGGAGATTTCTCTTTTTTCCATATTCTTAGAGGACAATACAACCGCTTGAGCCGTTGAGGAGGGTAAATACAAGGTTGTGGAAAGCGGAGCGGTGAGGTACCGATCTTGCTTTAGCGGGATTAAGTCGGGATTAAGCGGAAAAAGCAGTTAACCTATTTTTGACT
Organism: Agapanthus africanus; assembly: GCA_030015575.1. NCBI lineage: Eukaryota > Viridiplantae > Streptophyta > Magnoliopsida > Asparagales > Amaryllidaceae > Agapanthus > Agapanthus africanus. The sequence goes on along the minus strand of CM057346.1, from coordinate 573,851,048 downwards.
ATAAAACATAATATATATAGAGGTTAATGGGGTTGTGAACGTTCATAGTCCCATTAGATGTGAACAAAGGGAAAAACAGTGGGGGTGGAGGTGGGTCCCTGATTTAAGTTGCGGCAAGGCCCACCTCCTGGGGCTGACATTCATAGCCCCATTTTTGCCATATATATAACATAAAGTTGCAAATATAATAAAAATAGATTTAAATTTAAGCAATGTTATAAATATACATGAAATAATCGGCAATCAAATATATTAAAAGTTAAATAACCAAGTTGAAGATAGCATACCTTTTTGTTGCTAAAATAATTCATCGTCCATTCCAATAATCTTCAAAAACAATCTTGCTAAACTAAAACAATACCATATTATCTTAATATAAGCATTAAACAACATAAAAGTCTATCTGTCTGAGATAATCATAATATCCGATAACGAAAGTAATAAGTCAATAAATACCCAAAAAGCTCAAGGTGTTATAAACTTTGTTATGAAAAGCGATCTCACTGATCAGACATCATCATCTGAAGCGGTTCCAAGCAGTAGAATTTCATCCCGCAATGTACGGAGTCGTCAAGCGGGACATCCTCATCATCTGAATCTGTCTCCTCGTCAGAATCAACGATTTCTTGAGCCGACCAAGAAGTTTCTGCTACTGAAGATGAGCCACTCAGCTCTGTTTCTTGTGCTCCTCCTCGGTTGTAAGATTTCATCTGCACCAGCAGCCCCCGATGTCATCTATAAGGGAATGTCAGTGCATGGATACACGTCATCGTCATCAGACGTGTATCCATCCACCACCCACAGGAGAATAATGAACCTGTTAAATTTGAGTTACTCTTTATGATTTAACTTTGGAACAATCATGTGAACTTAAATATTTTGTTTCAATGTCCATACCAAGGTTTGCAAGATGAAAATCAAGCAACATATATAGAGCTTCAACTATTCTTTGTACACAAATACAACATAAATAAATAAAATATTAGGGCAGATATCGATTTTTTGTACACAAGAAAATAAAATGGTTGCAAATTTCTGTAAACAAGAATACAACATGAAAAATAGAAAATTACCTCGATAGAGTTTAAAAAAATAAACAAATAGAGCATGAAAAATAAATAATTGCATATTTTCAGAAACAAAAAATATCCAATCCAAGATAGCGACTTGCAAAAAATTTGCAGAAGAAAAAAAGAAAAAGAAAACAAGAACGAGAACAAAATTAAAGAAGATGAAGTGTCCAAAAAAACTTATCTCGATGGAGTTCCTCAAAGAACTAGCCTTGAGCCAGCAAGTTTCTTTTGATTGATGCTTTTTTTCTCTAGCCGGTCTCGTGCAAGCTTCTTCTTCTTTAAATGACATCAAGATCGAGTTCGAAGCTTCTTTCGATCGATTTTTTTGTTCGAGTTCGAAGCGGTGAAAGAGAAAACAACATTGGAGGAGAAATAGCGACGGAGACAGCAGTAAAAATTAAGGCAGTAAAATCTAATACATACTGTGTACATGGGTCGGGTATTTGGCCTGCATAAAATATTAAAAAACGCTTCTCTTGACCCGCTTTGACAGCTGCTACCGATTCAGTGCCGCTTTGACCCGATTTTCATTGATATAGCGTTGTTTTGACTGATTTAACAGTCCGAAAGGCAACCTGATTTTTAGCTCGATTTTACTCAAATCTTAGCGGAAAACACCTCAAATCGCTGAATCGGTCGATTTAGTCGATTTAGCACGACTTTTACCGATTTTCACAACCTTGGGTAAATATGTCATTTTATCCCTATAAACCCCTTGACGGCTATTACTACTAATGGTTTTATGATGCAACATTCATTCTACTTAATTATAATTTTATTTTTTAATGGAACCTTCTCTGTGTGTGGGAACCACGTGACTATCATCACGACGCATTATAGCATCGTATGCCCACTACACAGCAAGCTGCGGCAACACAAATGACCATAAATTAATGGTCTCGATGCATGCCCTTCTTCTCATGCAGAAAGAAGACAGAAAGAGGAGAATTTGTCTACCTCTTTTATTTCCACTCTTTTAATCATCCTGCTGCTTATGGAAGCGCCCAAGTGAGATTGTCCATCCCCTATATTAAATTTATGAGGTTAATTAATTGTAAAGAAAGAAGAGGATAAAAAAGAAAATCGAAACAAATTAGGAAAATATATAGGAGGAAAATATGTTCTTGGTGCATGGGCCCCAAAAGAAAAGGAAGAAAAAGAATTAAACAAATAAAATAGTAGCATACTCCTTTATCTAAATTAAGTCCCAAGCCATGCATCGGTACGTAACTCTCTTTGTTCCTCATCATTCTCTCTCTTCTTTCTTCTTCCAACTTCAATGTCTTCCCAAATTAATCTCTCTCGCTCGCGTCACGAACCTCGTCATCCACCACCCTCGCTTTGCATTGGCTCTCAACTGCCGACCTATAATCCTCTCTCATATCTATCAAGGTGAAACATTAATAAGAAAAGGATGAAGATGAAGCGTAGAAAAATTCTTTATGTGAGAATGGTTATAGCATTGTGACGCGTCCTTTTCCTCACTTCCACTTATTGGGTGTTGAGTAAGAGTGCGCTGCAATTGATATGTTGGCAAGTTGCATCCAAATTTAGATAAACTTACTTTTTTTTGAACTGATAGATAAATTCACTTGGATCGTAATATTAAGCATTTAGGTAACTAAGGACTAACATTTATATTATAAATGATAATGACAATGACAATAAGTGATAGTATATATTATAAATGATAATGACAATAATAACATCATAACGTTTATATTAGAATCTTCAGAAATGATCACAGTGATGTGATATAGCTATATGTATAAGAAAAAAAGGATTTTGCACTATATATGTTTTGTTTATCTAATTTGTATCCAGAAGTTACTTCAGCTAAGCAACATGATAAGATATATTAAAAGTGAAGTGAATGAAATTGCTATGAGAACATTACAATGGGATGTGCGTTGATCCATAAACCATAAGAGCAAGCACTAACAACATTCAATACTATAAATAACTATTCCAGATAGAGAAATGATTCATCATTAGCTTCTTACACATGCTTTTGAGTGATCATGCGAATGACGTTCCATGATTGCTATCTGAGAGAATAATTGAGACGTTTATAGAAATTTATCTAAGAAAAGTAACTTTCAACATGATCTCTTAATTGTGCGGATATTGGACTTTAGATCTTTTATTGGTCGATGTTATCAACTGAAAGGTCACCCGAGCATCAATTGACGATGTTTATAGGCGGGTTAGCCATCCATCCTATATACTTACTAGTCGATCACTTCCCGCATGCATCAGTATGGTTGTAACCACTCGATCTATATGTCATAAAGATGTTCTATTGTTGGTTGTGGCTATGACCACTTAATTTGCAAGCCTTGTTTTTTAGAGGGCGTGTTGTGTTGTTTTTTTAGGGGGTTGTTACATAGTTTAGTAAAATAGAAATAATAATTCACAAATCAGAAGAGTTTCTTATTTCATGTCATATCTCTTAGAGTGTAGAAATTTAGCACTAATCAGAAAGGAAATAATTGCTCAACTGTTTAGCGGGCATCCTAATGAAATCAAAGATGAGCTTAATGTATTTGGTCGGAAAAAATCTATTAGCCCAACTATCCCACATCAAAATATGGATATGAAAACACATTCATTTTTAATGGACTCGTTGAATCGCAAGTAATAATAGAACATGGCGTAAGGCTAACTAAGATGGATGTATTGAGGTTGTGGTCTAACATGACATCATTAATATAGTAGTTTTAACAAAACAAACCATCAAGTACACCTAAGGTAAAATCTAAAGTACTTTCACCTATATCAAATCTAAAATAGTTTGCAGTTTCTTAGGTAGAGCATCATTTGAAAATAGCCTTAGAGGGGGTTGGATAAGATTTTATAGTAAACACAGAGTAATTTTTGCGAAACACAGAAATTATGCAGCAGAATAAAGAAAATCTAAAATACTAAACTATCACAATCACAGAATCACATAAAGTAAATGGACGCAGATGATTGTTATCGAGTGACTCCTGCTCAGGATTCCTGCTCAGGATTCAATACACTATCCAGTGACTTCTTACGGGAGGAAAACCCGCATCTTTTCCAAGGTTCATATCCGAACCTTTACAATTGCAGGCTGTTAATCACCTAGACTTTTTTCCAGGCTTCAGTCCAAATCTTTATAATGTGAAAATCGTAGGCCTTTCTTCACCAGGTCATGTTAGTTATATGTATACCCTAGAGGCCATTTGTAACAACCCTAATTTTCCTATACAAATTTTTGTACAATTTTTTTTTCAAAATTGTTTAAAAGGGTATTTATTGCCTGAGCACAAGATAAGTAATTAATTAGCAATTTAATTACAAGAAAGAGCTTGTGGCTCATTGGTAATACCTTGCACTGCTGAACTAAGTCACCAGAGTTCAAATCCTATACCTCATAATATTTTTAATATTATTTTATTTTTTATTTTTTTTAACCTTTAGAATACCAAGGGTTTACACGTGCATATCTCACAAAAACCCCACTACACCCAAAAATGTAACATTGCCAGAGGATAGATGAACCGCCGGGGGGGAAATTCCGGCCGCCTGACTGGGCCGGAAATCGGCCAACTCGGCCTCGACTCAGGGTTACGGCCGAGTCACGGCCGAGTCGGCCGATTACGACGACAACCCCAACATGAAAATTGTGTATTTTCACATTCTCTACACACCTGTATAATTTATTTTCTCAGACCATTTCCAGAGCTCTTTTAAAACCTCATTTACTCCATTTTTTAATACATTTTAATATATTTTTACATTTTTTTTCAATTAAACTCTTCATCTATCCTAACCCTAACCTAACTCTATAAATACCACCCCTAAACACTACACCCTCACCCCAAAACTCTGAGCCAACTCTCAAGAAATCCCTAGAAACCCTAGTGTGCAATCGAAGTGAGCGAAAGGCAAAGCTCCGGCGGATTTTCCGGCGACAACCGTAGGAACTCCCGGCGACGAAACGATGCACCGTCGACTCCTCTCGTCTTCCCTTCCTCTCTTTTAAAGTCCTAAACCCGTAAGTCCCAATTTCTCTCCTTTACTCTTTTCTAAAAATACGAACTTCAAAAACCTGACGGAATCAGAACAAATCCGATTTCCGATTCGGTTTCTTCCTAAAACTTCATTTTTCTTTAATACAATTATGCTAAAACCAATTCATGTTGACTATTAAACAGTAACTAATCATATTGAACAGGTTTCATATCAAAAATAATTGCTATTTTCATTTTACTATATTTCTTTCATTAAAATACCATATAATTTCATTTCTACATTTAAACCATCAAAACCTTGCTATACCTTTAAGTAGATCACGAGGTAATGACCTACCTCCTCACAACACTCATATGCAACATAGCACAATACTTTCGGGAATATAGAATACGGGAAAACGACACCTTTTCAAATAAATACCATTACTAATAAAACCGTTTTCTAAAATATTAGTATTTTACACAAATATTTGCAAAGTGCCGCTACAACCCATTTTGGGGAACCCGACCAGGATGGTGCGGATTATCGCGCATCCCTGGGCTAGTAATGCGAGATGCAGACCTCCGCAAGGAGCATTCGGTCTCGAGAGATTTAAAATACGACATCTTAAGAAAATGAGATTTTTAGAAATATAAAATATATATTAAAATTATTTTTATATAATTATGTATATATGTAACATTAAAATATCTATTTTGAAATAATATAAATATTCCAACTCTTTTCAAAAATCACAAGAATCATTTTATATTAAAATACCATGAATTCCATACAGGTCAATATTATAAATAAATACCCTTTATTATGAATTTAGGATATTTTCACTCGAAATATCACAATTATAAAATCCAAACCTATGTTAACTCTAAAGACGATAACTAAATACTTGAGGAGTATTTTGAAAACTATAGAAAAGTATTTTTATATAAAACCCCTTCAAGTTCTATAAATTACCCTAAGGACCCTAGTAAACATAAGTTTAAGCGAGACCAATCTCTTAAGCCTCAGGGAGCCGGAGAAGTGGGTGCTTGTCTATTTAAGGTAGACAACTTAACAACGGTGTTATCAATACGGTAATCGTCTTTGAAAAAGACACAAATCCTGCCGCCCATGTGCAGCGGTTACCGATAACATCAAAACCATCAGGACTTCATTTTACTTTTCTAATTGTCTGACTCAGAGTGAGTCTCATTATAATCTGACTTGAATATGATTCAAATAAAATCTACAATGTACAATTTACAATATTACAATTCAATATGAATCCATGAATCCATATATTCAATCTGTTCAAACTATTCAATCTGTATTGACTGAACCGAACCATGGATATACTTCCATTTACATGATTCTCCAGTTACATCCATTTACATGATTCTCCAGTTACATCCGTTTACTGATATCATGCTTTCGGTCAGTCATCCAATTATACAATCTATACAGTTACAATACAAGACAAACAATACAATCAAAACACTACGGGTTTTAAGGGGTAGATTGGTACGGAAGGTGTTAGAAGTGGTACGAGACAGTGAGATTAAGACACCTAACCTATATTCCGTTGCTGTTGTACTGTGGCCCAACGGTTCCTTGTACATTCCGTTTGGCCTGATCTCTAGCATATAGAGACCCCTCTCGTATACACTGACATCTTTCTGTACCAACCTACAAACAACAGCGTTAACACAGTATTATAACAATATAATACAACTTTAAAAGATACCTTCTTACTCTATCTATTTTATTTTTCCCTTATCTTTGAGACTTACCGAGCGACCTGTTCGCTGACGACATTCTTTTTCTTTCTTCTTTGAATGTCGTCAGGTGATCTGGACATTCTTGAGATCGAGCCCACTGCTGAAGACTTGGACCACTTCGTTGAAGACCCAGAGCTTTAGTTCATTGTACACTTTATTTCAGTTCATTTCCTTTTCTGTTATGCCATTGTTTAGGCATTGCTTTATCTCAGTTGTATTTACATTTCCATGCATTGTACAGAAAGAATGTGAATAAATAAAGTTGTTGTTTTATTATAACTTGTCTCTTGTGCATTTACTTTTATATTGCTTAGTTACGCTTAGCATATTTACTTCATAGTAAATACGTAGCGGCCTCGTCGCGTTTTCTGCCCGTATACTGGGAAGCGGTGCGTGACATGTTTTGTTGGTGGCCCATGCAGGTCCCTCAGAAGTAGGTCTGTGTATTCTGAAGATTCCACATTGTTCTAAAGTGGGTCCCACGGACTCTAGAGGTGGCCCCCAGAGATTCAAGAGGTGCCCCCCGCCCTCTTGGTATAACAATTGGCGTAGCACTTTGTTCTGTGTGGCACTTTGCTCCGTGAACAAGAACCGGGTCCCGACATTCTCCCCACCTTTGAACAATGGTTCGTCCTTGAGCATGGCGGCCCATGCAAGTCCTATGAAACTCTATCATCCAGTTCTGTTCTGCGTGAACAACCTAAGCAATATAACACAAGAACCAGCAGCTGAAAACATTCTTTACAATTCTTGAATCTTATCATTTCATATATTTTGAATCCGTCCTAACCCAAAATTCCCTCACCTCTTTTACAATCTTTCCAAAACCTTCGCATTCTTTCGTTCTTTCACATATTATTCATACACTACCAATAGTTCTATCACCAAACTTTCCTTGAATCTGTTACACTTTCCTTTTACAAATTTCGAGAACGAATTTTTTATAAGAAGGGTAGAATGTAATAACCCTAATTTTCCTATACAAATTTTTGTACAATTTTTTTTTCAAAATTGTTTAAAGGGGTATTTATTGTCTGAGCACAAGATAAGTAATTAATTAGGAATTTAATTACAAGAAAGTGCTTGTGGCTCATTGGTAATACCTTGCACAGCTGAACCAAGTCACCAGAGTTCAAATCCCATACCCCACATTATTTTTAATATTGTTTTATTTTTTATTTTTTTTTAACCTTTAGAATACCAAGGGTTTACACGTGCATATCTCATAAAAACCCCACTGCACCCAAAAATGTAACATTGCCAGAGGATAGATGAACCGTTGGGAGGGATTCTGGCCGCCTGACTCGGCCGGAAATCGGCCTACTCAGCCTCGACTCGGCCGACTCAGGTCTCCGACCGAGTCACGGCCGAGTCACGACCGAGTCGGCCGATTCCGGCGACGACCCCAGCATGAAAATTGTGTCTTTTCACATTCGCTACACACCTGTATAATTTATTTTCTCAGACCATTTCCAGAGCTCTTTTAAATCCTCATTTACTCCATTTTTTAATACATTTTAATATATTTTTACATTTTTTTCAATTAAACTCTTCATCTACCCTAACCCTAGCCTAACCCTATAAATACCATCCCTAAACACTAGCTCCTCACCCCAAAACTCTGAGCCAACTCACAAGAAATCCTTAGAAACCCTAGTGTGCAATCGAAGTGAGCGAAAGGCGAAGCTCCGGCGGATTTTCCGGCGACAACCGTAGGAACTCCCGGCTACGAAACGACGCACCATCGACTCCTCTCATCTCCCCTTCCTCTCTTTTAAAGTCCTAAACCTGTAAGTCCCAATTTCTCTCCTTTACTCTTTTCTAAAAATACGAACTTCCAAAACCCGATGGAATCGGAACAAATCCGATTTCCGATTCGGTTTCTTCCTAAAACTTCACTTTTCTTTAATACAATTATGCTAAAACCAATTCATGTTGACTATTAAATACTAACTAATTATATTGAACAAGTTTCATATCAAAAGTAATTGCTATTTTCATTTTACTGTATTTCTTTCATTAAAATACAATATAGTTTCATTCTACATTTAAACCATCAAAACCTTACTATACCTTTAAGTAGATCACGAGATAATGACCTAGCTCCTCACAACACTCATATGCAACATAGCACAATACTTTCGAGAACATAGAATACGGGAAAACGACACCTTTTTCAAATAAATACCATTACTAATAAAACCGTTTTCTAAAACATTAGTATTTTACACAAATATTTGCAAAGTTCCGCTACAACCCATTTTGGGGAACCCGACTGAAATGGTGTGGATTATCGCGCATCCCTGGGCTTAGTAGTGCGAGATGCAGACCTCCACAAGGAGCATTCGGTCTCGAGAGATTTAAAATACGACATCTTAAGAAAATGAGATTTTTAGAAATATAAAATATATATTAAAATTATTTTTATATAATTATGTATATATGTAACATTAAAATAACTATTTTGAAATAATATAAATATTCAAACCCTTTTCAAAAATCAAAAGAATTATTTTACATTAAAATACCATGAACTCCATACAGGTCAATATTACAAATAAATACCCTTTATTATGAATTTAGAATATTTTCACTAGAAATATCACAATTATAAAATCCACACCTATGATAACTCTAAAGACAATAACTAAATACTTGGGGAGTATTTTGAAAACTATAGAAAAGTATTTTTACATAAAACCCCCTCAAGTTCTATAAATTACCCTAAGGACCCTAGTAAACATAGGTTTAAGCGGGACCAATCTCTTGAGCCTCAGGGAGCCGGAGAAGTGGGTGCTTGCCTATTTAAGGTAGACAACTTAACAACGGTGTTATCAATACGGTAATCGTCTTTGAAAAAGACACAAATCCTGCCGCCCATGTGCAGCGGTTACCGATAACATCAAAACCATCAGGACTTCAATTTACTTTTCTAATTGTCTGACTCAGAGTGAGTCTCATTATAATCTGACTTGAATATGATTCAAGTACAATCTATAATCTACAATATACAATATACAATATACAATATTACAATTCAATATGAATCCATGAATCCATATATTCAATCTGTTCAAACTATTCAATCTGTATTGACTGAACCGAACCATGGATATACTTCCATTTACATGATTCTCCAGTTATATCCATTTACATGATTCTCCAGTTACATCCGTTTACTGATATCATGCTTTCGGTCAGTCATCCAATTATACAATCTATACAGTTACAATACAAGACAAACAATACAATCAAAATACTACGGGGTTTAAGGGGTAGATTGGTACGGAAGGTGTTAGAAGTGGCACGAGACAGTGAGATTAAGACACCTAACCTATATTCCGTTATTGTTGTACTGTGGCCCAACGGTTCCTTATACATTCCGTTTGCCCTGGTCTCTAGTATATAGGGACCTCTCTCGTATACACTGGCATCCTTCTGTACCAAGTTACAAACAACAGCGTTAACACAATATTATAACAATATAATACAATTTTAAAAGATACCTTCTTACTCTGTCTATTCTATTTCTCCCTTATCTTTGGGATTTACCGAGCGACCTGTTCGCTGACGACATTCTCTTTCTTTCTTCTTTGAATGTCGTCAGGTGATCTGGACATTCTTGAGATCAAGCCCACTGCTGAAGGCTTGGACCACTTCGTTGAAGATCCAGAGTTTTAGTTCATTGTACACTTTATTTCAGTTCCTTTCCTTTTCTGTTATGCCATTGTTTAGGCATTGTTTTATCTCAGTTGTATTTACATTTCCATGTATTGTACAGAAAGAATGTGAATAAATAAAATTGTTGTTTTATTATAACTTGTCTCTTGTGCATTTACTTTTATATTGCTTAGTTACGCTTAATGTATTTACTTCACAGTAAATACGTAGCGGCCTCGTCGCGTCCTCTGCCCGTATACTGGGAAGCGGGGCGTGACAGGTTTTGTTGGTGGCCCATGCAGGTCCCTCAGAAGTAGGTCTGTGTGTTCTGAAGATTCCACATTGTTCTAAAGTGGGTCCCACGGACTCTAGAGGTGGCCCCAGAGATTCAAGGGGTGGCCCCCGCCCTCTTGGTATAACAATTGGCATGGCACTTTGTTCTGTGTGGCACTTTGCTCCGTGAACAAGAACCGGGTTCCGACATTCTCCCCCCCTTTGAACAATGGTTCGTCCTCGAACATGGCGGCCCATGCAGGTCCGAACTGTATGAAACTCTATCATGCAGTTCTGTTCTGCGTGAACAACCTAAGCAATAACCAGCAACTGAAAACATTCTTTACAATCCTTGAATCTTATCATTTCATATATTTTGAATCCGTCCTAACCCAAAATTCCCTCATCTCTTTTACAATCTTACCAAAACCTTCGCATTCTTTCGTTCTTTCACATATTATTCATACACTACCAATAGTTCTATCACCAAACTTTTCTCTTTTACAATCTGTTACACTTTCCTTTTACAAATTTCGAGGACGAAATATTTATAAGGAGGGTAGAATGTAACAACCCTAATTTTCCTATACAAATTTTTGTACAATTTTTTTTTCAAAATTGTTTAAAGGGGTATTTATTGCATGAGCACAAGATAAGTAATTAATTAGCAATTTAATTACAAGAAAGAGCTTGTGGCTCATTGGTAATACCTTGCACTGCTGAACCAAATCACCAGAGTTCAAATCCCTTACCCCACATTATTTTTAATATTATTTTATTTTTTATTTTTTTAACCTTTAGAATACCAAGAGTTTACACGTGCATATCTGTAACACCCGAGCCCAAAGCTACTAATTTCTGTTACCGTTTGAGCGTAGTGTGCTACTCATTTCACTTATCGTGCTTGATTGTTATTTACTGTAAATTTTACCCGGCAAATTTATTCCTGCATATAACAAATTTTGGTATCTAAAATAAAATTAAAAATATTCATATTGGCCTGCTTGACACCCCTAACCCTGTTGTAGCGTCCGTGCATCGTGTTCTCGTCCCGTTCAGTGAAACGGGCGAGTTTGGACGGTTACGTGCACGTACGTGTGTCCGTTTTGGGGGTATGCTTTTTGATCATAAAACACTTTGTTCCCCTCCGAACGGCGGCCGAGACGCGGGACGTCTCACCTAAGGTTCGGGGCAGATGCTAATAGGTGCTATCCGTCCACCTCTCCGAAGATGCCAAGTTGATTTATGGCACCGTGTATCGGAGGTTTGGACAGATGCGTCCGATGTAGCAGACTTCGTCAGATTCCCCCTCGCTTGAGGGGTTTTTGATTGTGGGGACGCTCTTCCCTGCAGGCGCAAGCCCCTGCAGTTAATTACGCTACCGCATCGCGGTAACAACTTTCTCCTTCTCCAGCTGGTCACTTCATGTCGTGGGTGTTTGTTTTGTTTGTGGTTGCCCGTGGATTGTATACGGAGACTGATTTATGTCGTCGCCCGTAGGACGTGGATTAGTCCAAATCCGTATTTTCTTAAATTTGGGTTTGGTGTTTTGGTTTGAGGATACGTTAGCCATATTTGAGGCTAAGATCAATTCAAACGTTTGTTAAGGATACGTTAGTCCAATTTGAGACTAAGATCAACTTAACGGGATCGTTTAGATCCGACAAAAGAGCGTTTGGAGGCTCGATTGTTCCAGTTTAGGGACATGGTGGTCCATTAAATGTATGGCCGTCGGGACCCATCACCTCTCTGACGACGTTGAAGGATTACAACGACAAATGTCAGAGGAGTTCAGAGATGTACCCTTGAGCCAGAGTTGATTAGGGGGTTTATAGTCCGATTTGGGACTAGAGTCTGTTTGAAAGTTTAAGGATACGTTAGCCATTTTTGAGGCTAAGATCAACTTAAACGGTTGTTAAGGATACGTTAGTCCAGTTTGGGACTAAGATCGACTTAACGGGATCGTTTAGATCCGACAAAAAAGCAATTGGCTCTATTGTTCCAGTTTAGGGACATAGGGGTCCATTGCCAGTTTAGGGACATGGGGGTCCACCTCCAGTTTAGGGACATGGTGGTCCATGTTCCAGTTTAGGGACGTGGTGGTCCATTGCCAGTTTAGGGACATGGTGGTCCATCGCCAATTTAGGGACGTGGTGGTCCACTGTTCCCGTTTTGGGGACAAATGTTAGTTTAAGGACGCATTAGTCCATGAGTTTAAGGACCCCACAGTCCGTATTAATGTGTGGTTGTCGGGACCCGTCACCTCTCTGAAGACGTTGAAGGATTACAACGACAAATATCAGAGGAGTTCAGAGATGTACCCTTGAACCAATGAGTTGGTTGAAAGAGCAGATGTGCTCAGTTCAAGATGATTTGAGGACTTATGGCCAGTTTAGGCTAAGTCCAATTATGTTTGAAATATTGGCCCTCTGTTGGTCCATTGAAGGAGAGGCTTTGCCTCTAGAAACTTAGCCAATTGGGCTAAAACTAGTGTTAAACACTAAAGACCAACAGTGTTGAACACTGGGAATAAGATTAGCAAATTAGTGTTAAACACTAAAAGATAATCAGTGTTAGCAACAGGGCTTTCAAATTAGTGTTAACACAAAAGCAAATCGGTGTTAAACACCGGTAGCAGAGATTTCAAACTAGTGTTAAACACTAAAACAAATCAGTGTTAAACACCGGGAACAGAGTTTTCCAATTAGTGTTAATCACTAAGAAAATCAGTGTTAAACACTGCAAATAGAGTTTTCCAATTAGTGTTAAACACTAAGGAAATCAATGTTAAACACTGCAAATAAAGTTTTCCAAATTAGTGTTAAACACTAAGAAAATCAGTGTTAAACACTGCAAATAGAGTTTTCCAATTAGTGTTAAACACTAAGGAGGGAGGGGTCACGTGCGGACACGTGAGAGCGCCCTGATTTTCCTTATTTTATTCTGCAGATCAGTGTTTAACACTTTTAATTTCCTGGCCATCACGTGTGGGCACGTGATGGAGGCCCCCGCTCTGGTCTGTTAGAATGCTCATTAGGGGTCACGTGGTGACACGTGAGGGCGCCCTAAATGTGGAGCCAGATCTTCTTTTGGTTTATCCTCAAATCTGCGAATAAGTGTTAAACACTTTTGTTTTTATTTTAGAGCATCACGTGTTGGCACGTGATGGGGATCTGTGCGCCAATTGTTAAAGCATTTGCTGAGGGGTCACGTGATAACACGTGAGAGCGCCCAAAGCTTTCATTTCCTTTGCTTTTTCTTTCTGCGTTTTGGGAGTCACGTGGGAGCACGTGATGGCATCAAAAAGTGGGGCCAGATCCACTTTATTTTGTTCTGCAAACAAGTGTTTAACACTTTTAATTTTCATAGCCATCACGTGTGGGCACGTGATGTATACTCATGCCCTGATTTATTAGAACATTTATTAGGGGTCACGTGGTAACACGTGAGAGCGCCCAGAATTGTTTCTGCCTTTGCTTTTGTTCCATATATAATGAGGGTCACGTGGGAACACGTGAGGCATTGCCTCAAAGCTTTCCTCTTCTCATTTTTGGGGGATCTGTTCAGGGGTCACGTGGGGCACGTGACCCTAGTTCTTTTCATGAACAGAGATCTTTTAAGAATTGAATTCTTTGTAGGGTTAAACCCTAATTATGATTTTGGAGGAATTAAATTCCTATCGTGAAAGAATTAAATTCTTATTGAGGATAAAACCCTGATTTCTTTTCAAAGAAATTAAATTCCCAGATATGTAAAAGAATTAAATTCTTGATTAGGGTTAAACCCTAGTTTTGTTTTAGGAGGAATTAAATTCCTGAAAGTTTGGGAGAATTAAATTCTCAAAACTCAATTCCTCCTCTGTGTTTTAGATCTGCATGGCAGGATCTCAACCCAATGAGAATTAAATTCTCAATTCATGGGGAGATGTGCACTTTGCAGATCCTCGACCAGAGAAAGAACTAAGTTCTTTTTTTATGTAAGAGTTAAACTCTTTTGAGAATTAAATTCTCTTTTGAAGCCTCTTTTTTCTTACCTAGGGTTTTTCTTTTGCAGAGAATTAAATTCTCCTCTCTCTGTTTTTCTCTCCAAAGAAGTAGATCCCTTCCTCTTCTATTCTTGGCTCCTATTTATAGGAGAAGGAAAAGAATCAATTTGTTTAGCAAATATCTCATTGAAAGATTTGATTTGATTGTTGAGAGATTTGATTTATATTTATCATTAATCTGGGCCTTTAGATCATTCAGTGAATTTTATTCACAATGGATTTTAAATCCAAAAGATATTCTATTTGTTATCTCGGTTAGATTTAGGGGGAATCTTTCCTTATTTGGGATTCTTCCATAAATTGGTGATTTTTAGTCACCCTTGGATTTTTAATCCAACGGTTCCCCATGACCCTTTTCCATTTGGAAAGATTCAGAAACTTTTAGAATTCAATTCTATTAAATTATAAGGCTTTTAAAGCCAGTCACGTACTGGCACGTGACCTTTAATCACGTGTGAGCACGTAACCCCCAATTGGGTTCCTTTCTCAGTCGCTTATTTATGTTTCAGTTTTAACCATCACGTGTCAACATGTGACCATTGGTCACGTGTAAACACGTGATACCTCGTTGAGGTATTTTCTGACTTTTAGAATTAAATTCCATTCATTATTTTAGAGGCTTTAAAAGCCCATCACGTGTCTACACGTGACCCATGGTCACGTGTGAGCACGTGATACCCCATTGGGGTCTTTTCTGAGTTTTTATTATATCTTTTGACTCCTCCAGCGGGTTCTTATAGGCCCATCACGTGTGGACACGTGATGCCTCATAACTTTTGATCCCGAATGAATTATGAAGCCCATAATATATCAAATCGAAGGGTTTTTCGAGACGCTTTCGATACCATCAGAATTTATCTGTTTCTCATTCGGGAGTTTGTCAAAAAACAGCCCGGAAGATACTGGTTCCCATTTTCTTAGGCGTATCGCCGCCATTTGATACCTTGGGCTCTTTTGCGCAGAAATTTTTGGCGGGAACAAATGCCCCCCACTACTTTGCCCACGTAAGTATGTACGTGGGTAAAGTAGTGTAGAGTTATGCATGGCGTATGACCAGTTTCGGGTTGGTGTATCACTTTCAGAATCTTGATCTGAGAAGATAACGAGCGGACACAAGCGTCGTCATTTATCATTGACTCAAATCTCGACTCTTAAGAGATATAGTTCCAAACTCTCAACTCCATGAGCCGCACCCTTTTATTTCTTCATATCTTACTCTGGCGTGAAGTAGTTTATATGCTCATGAGTAGCTTTTCCGTTTCAGTGGCATGTAGCTTTGGCGAGTCTAGCTCATATATGGTCCATCTTGACCTCTTTGCAGGGCGGTGACGGCTTAGGAGACAGGGTTAGGATCTGCCACCTAAGACTTTTCAACTTTATGAGCCGTGAGGGTCTCATAAAGACTTTTCTCCCTACGAGTCGAGAGGACCCCGCAGGTGTATTTTCTCCTCAGGGGTCGTGAGGACTCCTAAGTGCGTTTTCTCTTGAAAGTCGTAAGGATCTCACAAGAGAATTTTCCTGCTTATAAGTCGAGAGGACTCGTAAGTGGTTGTTTCCCTCCTTGTCGAGATTTGACTTTGGAGAGTGAGACCCGTGAATAGTATACAAGAGACCGTTTTGGGCCGACTTGCAGGGTCCCAGTGCTTAGGAAATAGGTTTTTTAATCCCTACTGCCTAAGGCTTTATCTCACGAGTCGAGACGAATCGAGAAGTTCTCGCAAAGACATCAATTTCCTCACGAGTCGAAACGGATCGAGCAGATCTCGCGAGAATATCCTAACGTCACAGTTAACCTCTGCTCTTTACGACAGAAGTCCGTTAGGGTCTGTAGTACTTAGGGTTTTGGCCGTCGTACCGTCGCATTGGCTGATGTATCCCTCAATAGGCAATCGTGCTGTTCGAGTAGCCCTGCGACTGCCGTATCTCTGATCCCTTCGGGGGCTGGACAAGACGTCTTCAAGCAATCCTCCTAGGTAGTTTGACCATCGGAAGAGCAAGCGTTAGGAATTTGCCATGCCGCTTTTTACTTGAGGTTAGGCTCGTTTTGGAGAGCCCCGATGAGTCATAACCACTCCGCGCTGTTGTGGGATGATCTCCGATAGTCTTTAAGGCTTTATATGACTTGCCGTCAAGACCCTGAAGCTAGGAATTTGGCCTTTGCTTCGTTTTGTTGGCATTGCGTCCTCTGTATCGAGACGAATGTCGCGGTTGTCTCTAGGTTGCTGGTGAACCGTCGAGATTTGGAACTAGGGATTTTGCCGTGGCTCCTTTTGGTGATGTTGCGTCTGCTGTATCGAGACGAACGTCGAGGTGGTGACCACTCCGCATTGGTTCGAGATGATCTCCGATTGTCTTTCAGGCTTTATATGACTTGCCGTTAAGACGTTGAAGCTAGGAATTTGGCCTTCGCTTCGTTTGCTTTGTCATGTGCGAATCCTGTTGGAGGAAGAACGCTGTCGTGACATCTCGTCTGCTGTATCGAGACGAACGTCGAGGTGGTGACCACTCCACGCTGGTGTGGGATGATCTCTGATGGTCTTTCAGGCTTTATATGACTTGCCGTTAAGACGTTGAAGCTAGGAATTTGGCCTTCGCTTCGTTTGCTGGCATTGTGTCCTCTGTATCGAGACGAATGTCGCGGTTGTCTCTAGGTTGCTGGTGAACCGTCGAGGTCTGGAACCAGTGATTTTGCCGTGACTCCTTTCGGTGATGTTGCGTCTGCTGTGTCGAGACGAACGTCGAGGTGGTGATCACTCCATGTTGGTGTGAGATGATTTCTGATTGTCTTTCCGGTTTTATATGACTTACCATTAAGACCCTGAAGCTAGGAATTTGGCCTTTGCTTCGTTTGCTGGCATCGCGTCCTCTGTATCGAGACGAATGTCATGGTTGTCTCTAGGTTGCTGGTGAACCGTCGAGCTCTGGAACCAAAGATTTTGCCGTGACTCCTTTCGGTGATGTTGCGTCTGCTGTGTCGAGACGAACGTCGAGGTGGTGATCACTCCATGTTGGTATGAGATGATCTCTGATTGTCTTCCCGGTTTTATATGACTTACCGTTAAGACCCTGGAGCTAGGAATTTGGCCTTCGCTTCGTTTTCTTTGGTGTTTCCGGATCCTGTTGGAGGAAGGACGCTGTAGTGACATTTCGTCTGTTGTATCGAGACGAATGTCGTGGTGGTGACCACTCCATGTTGGTATGAGATGATCTCTGATTGTCTTCCCGGTTTTATATGACTTACCGTTAAGACCCTGGAGCTAGGAATTTGGCCTTCGCTTCGTTTTCTTTGGTGTGTCCGGATCCTGTTGGAGGAAGGACGCTGTAGTGACATTTCGTCTGTTGTATCGAGACGAATGTCGTGGTGGTGACCACTCCATGTGGGATGATCTCTGTTTGTCTTTTCGGTTTTATATGACTTACCGTCAAGACGTTGAAGCTAGGAATTTGGCCTTCGCTTCGTTTTCTTTGTCGCTTCCGAATCCTGCTGGGGGAAGAACGCTGGGGTGACATTTCATCTGCTGTATCGAGACGAATGTCGAGGTGGTGACCACTCCGCGCTGGTGTGGGATGATCTTCGATTGTCTTTCAGGCTTTATATGACTTGCCGTCAAGACCCTGAAGCTAAGAATTTGGCCTTCGCTTCATTTGCTGGTATCGCGTCTGCTGTATCGAGACGAATGTCGCGGTGGTGATCACTCCATGTTGGTGTGAGGACTAGGATCCGCTCTGAACGTTTCCCACGGGGTCAAAGAGTGACGTTATCCGCGTTCCACGTGACCAGGAATTTTGCACTAGATGCTTCACACGGGTTCACTGCCGCGTTAGGCAAGGACTAGGCTCCGCTCTGGATGCTTCGCACGGGTTCACTGCCGTGTTCTGCGAGGACCAGGATCCGCTCTGGACGTTTTCCACGGGGTCGAAGAGTGACGTTATCCGTGTTCCACGTGACCAGGAATTTTGCTCTAGATGCTTCACACGGGTTCACTGCCGCGTTAGGCGAGGACTAGGCTCCGCTCTGGATGCTTCACACGGGTTCACTGCCGTGTTCTGCGAGGACCAGGATCCGCTCTGGACGTTTCCCACGGGGTCAAAAGGTGACGTTATCCGTATTCCACGTGACCAGGAATTTTGCTCTAGATGCTTCACACGGGTTCACTGCCGCGTTAGGCGAGGACTAGGCTCCGCTCTGGATGCTTCACACGGGTTCACTGCCGTGTTCTGCGAGGACCAGGATCCGCTCTGGACGTTTTCCACGGTGTCAAAGAGTGACGTTATCCGCGTTCCACGTGACCAGGAATTTTGCACTAGATGCTTCACACGGGTTCACTGCCGCGTTAGGCGAGGACTAGGCTCCGCTCTGGATGCTTCACACGGGTTCACTGCCGTGCTCTCGAGGACCAGGAATTTTGCACTAGATGCTTCACACAGGTTCACTGCCGCGTTAGGCGAGGACTAGGCTCCGCTCTGGATGCTTCACACGGGTTCACTGCCGTGTTCTGCAAAGACCAGGATCCGCTCTGGACGTTTTCCACGGGGTCAAAGAGTGACGTTATCCGTGTTCCACGTGACCAGGAATTTTGCACTAGATGCTTCACACGGGTTCACTGCCGCGTTAGGCGAGGACTAGGCTCCGCTCTGGATGCTTCACACGGGTTCACTGCCGTGCTCTGCGAGGACCAGGATCCGCTCTGGACGTTTTCCACGGGGTCAAAGAGTGACGTTATCCGCGTTCCACGTGACCAGGAATTTTGTTGATTATATCCGCATTTCACGGAGTTGGGATTTGACTCTCTGTGGGAGTACATCGTCGAGTCATGGAACTGGGAGTTACTGCTGTTCCGCTTTGCTTGATGATGTGTCCGCTGTGACGAGACGAGTGTTGAGATGATCTCTAGGTTATTTGTGGCCCGTCGAGATTCGGCTTCTTCTTCTAATGAAACCTGGGGAGGAGGAGTGTGACTCCTTCTTTGTTTGCGCCCCTGGATCGTATACAGGGATTGATGTAGCATCACCTGTAGGGTAAAAAGTTTCATTCTTTCATCATCTTTTTTATTCTTTCCGCGATGCTCTATCATTTCAGCTTTTTATATCGCGAAAATTGCGATTGCCCGATCATTTCGGCTATTTTTCGCGGTGCCCAATCATTTCGGCTATTTTTTTATTTTTACTCGCTGCTTTTTATTGTGAGTTGCCCAATCATTTCGGCTGTTTTTGTATGCATACATTTTTACTTGCTGATTTTGTTGCAAGTTGCCCCATCATTTCGGCTATTTCATATGCATTTTTTTTTGGCTCGCTGATTTGTTTCTCGCGAGTAGGGGATTTGGAATCTGATACCAATCTTGGCATCAGCATCGCTGCGACTGGAATATTGCCAGGAGCGAATCATCATTTGCCGTAAAAGGACTTGGAATTTAATATCGGTTTATGCATCAGCATCGGTACGACTGGGATATTGCCAGGAGCGCATCATCATTTGCTATGACAGGACTTAGAATTTGATACTGGTTTAGGCATCAGTATCGCTACAACTGGGATATTGGTAGGAGCGAATCATCATTTGCCTCTGTCGATGTTGAACAAAGGTGGCTTAGCAAACAGGGTTAGGATCCTGTCGACTAAGGCTTTTGACTTCATGAGTCGTAAGGGTCTCACAAAGGTATTTCTCTCTACGAGTCGTGAGGATCTCGCAGGTGCGTTTTCTCCTTAGGAATCGTGAAGACTCCTAAGTGTATGTTCTCCTGTAAGTCGTAAGGATCTTACAAAAGGGTTTTCTCCTTATAAGTCGAGAGGACTTACAAGGGTTGTTCACCGTATGGACATATCTCCAGTCACGGGTGGGACTTGGTTAGGGAAATGTTTATTCGCGCCCGTGGATTGTATACAAGGGTCAGTATGAGCCGCTTGTAGGGCAAAAAGGTTGTGGGGGTTGCTTAAGAACAGGTTCAGGTCTCTGTAACTTAAGACTTTCAAATCTTATGAGCCGTGAGGGTCCCATAAGAGAGTTCTCCTTACGAGTCGTGAGGATCTCGCAAGTGTAATTTCTCCTTAGGAATCGTGAGGATCCCTAAGTGTGTTGCTCCCTTGTGAGTCGTAAGGATCTCACGCGGGTGGTTTCTCCTTATAAGGTCGAGAGGACCCTATAAGTGTCTTTTAACGAGGTTGCGCCCTTTCGGGTTTTCACAAACACTCGCCGGTAGCCCTGCTGTTTTTACTCACGGAGCCCTTTCGGGTTTTCATCCGTGCCCACTTTGCTTATGGACATACCGTTTTTTTTTATTCTTTTTTTTTTTTTTAACGAGGTCGCGCCCTTTCGGGTTTTCACGAAAACTTGCCGGTAGCCCTGCTGTTTTTACTCACGGAGCCCTTTCGGGTTTTCATCCGTGCCCATTTTGCTTATGGACATACCGTTTTTTTTTGTTTTTTGTTTTTTTTACCACGTCAGCCTGAAAATGCTGCGGGTTGGGAGTAGTTTAACGACGTTTCGGTCATTTGCAAGTTTTAGGACATTGCGGTCCACCGTTAGTTTAAGGACGTTTCGGTCCGCCGTCGCCGTATTTGAGACGCATCTCTAGTTTACTAACTTTTTGGTCTATGAGGCTTTCCCTATGAATGAGCATGATGCCCCCGGCATATCCATCTTTCTCGGAGCATGTGGCTGTGGCGGGCTCACCTTCCAGTTTTCGGACAGCGCGAACTTGCCCTGTTGGTATTGGTCTTCAACCCAGTTTTTGAAGATGTAGCAATTTTCGATCGGATAGCCCAATACTTGGTGGTAAGGGCAGTAATTAGGATTGTTGACCTCATTTAGTTGTAACTGGCATTTCGGCTCCGGTAGAGTGATAAGTCCGTCGCGCACTGCTAGTTCGAACAGCCTCCTTGTTTCGTCCCGGGGAAACGAGTAAGGACGTTTCAACTTTTCATAGAGGGGTTGCCGCTTGTTATTTTGGCGAACAATCGTTCTAGGGCCACTCGACTGTTGTTGAGTGTTGGCGACGAAGGCCGTTTTTCCCTTTCCTTTATCCTTTTTGTTCGAACCGTTGCTTGCGGGTCCGAGATTTTTTCCGGGTGTCGTGCAATTGCAAGGCTGAATGCTCTCGCAACTCCTCAATTCTTTCGTTTTAAAGATGGACTCCTTGAAAAAAGGGCCGAGGGCTACCTTTTCGTCGGAATTGCTCTCGAATGTGAGAACTCGCGGTCCCTCGGGATCAACCCTATGACAATTGCCGGCAATTCTTTTACGCTCATCTGTCGTATTTTTCTGCTGTTTCCGAGCTTCACGCTTTGTCCTGTTGAAGTGTTGCCTGTGAGCGACATACCCTTGCCACCAACACTTAAAGGAGTTGCAGTCCTCAGTAGGATGTGCGATCCTCTGATGATATAAGCAGAAGTTAGGGTGTACATCCGTTTCATCAAAATGTATACCACCAGGAGAATTTTCTCTGAAAGAGGGCGGCCTCATTCCCATTGATATGGCTTTGGCGAATCGTTTCCTTGTCTTGATCCTGCTTTCATTTGCGGCGGATGTACTTTGATCTGGTGGGAGTGTTTCGACCCTTTTGTCCAGTCGCCGGCGTTTGGCCTTTTCAAATATGGTCATTTTGCGCTCCCGATCAGCTTTACTTTTTAGACGAATCTCATCTAGAAAAGCGTCGATCATTTCGTCTGACGGCCACACGAATTCCGGCTCAGGCTCTGCCCCCAGTTTCTCAGTGCAAGGAGTTTTTTCATCATCCGTAAATGAGTGGGAGATCACGTGACAAGTTGCCCCCGGTGCGTCCGTCTTCTTTGGAGTGTGCGGCTGTGGTTGGTTTACTTCCCACTTTTCAGACAGCGCGAACTTTCCTTGTAGGTACTGATCCTCGATCCATCCCTTAAAGACAAAGCATTCCTCGATCGGGTGGCTTATCGTTCGGTGGTAAGGGCAATAATTAGGATCGTTGATATCGCCTGGTTGCAACGAACGTTTTGGACTCGGCAGATTGATGAGTCGGTTGCGCATTGCCAGCTCGAACAGTCTTCTCGTTTTATCCTGAGGAAACGAGTAAAGACGTCCCAGTCTCTCCTCGAGGGATGGGCGTGGACGCATATTGTTTTGACGGACAACCGGCTTTAAGTTGCTCGACTGTTGTTGAGTATTAGCGACGAAAGTTGCTTTCCCTTTGCCCTTTTCATTCCAAGGCTCTGTCTTTGAAGAGGAAGGCCTATGGCCCATCTGGTCCATTTGGGCCAGCTTGTCAATCAAGGCCTGGAAGGTGGTCGGCTTGAAGAACATCATGAATTGGGAGATAGTTGCTTGAGGGTCGAGAGTACCCACGAACATGCCTACGGCAGGAGCTTCTTCTATGCGTTGTTCGCATCTCGACCATAGGTTCCGCCACCGGATTGCATATTGCACCCACGTCTCTCCCGGCTTCACTCTGGCGTTGATCAATGCCGTGATCGGGGTGCGCTCGCTAGCGCTTGCAAATCTCTGTGTAAACAGCAGCTCCATCTCTGCAAATGTTTTGACAGAGTCGTTGGGAAGCTCCGAGTACCATTCAAAGGCCGTTTCTGCTAAGCTGCCGACGAATTGGCGAAGCAACAGTTTGTCTTCGCCTCCAGTGTTGCCGCATAAGGCTGTGAATTGAGCGACGTGCTGATGCGGATTTCCCGTCCCCTAGTATACATGGAACTTAGGGATCGTATATCCCGGCGGGTAACTGATTTGGTCATACCAGCTCGGATAGGGCCGTCCGGTTTTGACGACTTGGATGGCCGCTTCATTCGCCTGGTGAGCTCGTATTTGCTGAGCTATATAGTCGTCCAGTACGGCCTTGGAAATTGTCTCCTCCTTGGCTGCTGAAAGAGCCGGCGGAGGATTAGATGTCTCCTCTTTATCGTCTTCAATAATGATCGGAGGTTCTTCAGCTGGAGGGTCCGGCTGTAACATCATCCCTACCATATCTTGGAAGAGGAGCGCCATTTGTTTTATGTTAGCCGCTTGCTCCGCGGCTTCTTTGTCCTTCTTTTCGAGGACTCTGCGTAAGAAGTCATCGTCGGTTTCTTGTTCGTGACGCTGTTCTGATGATGCCTCCGGGCTTTCTTTTGGCCCGGTGAGTGCGGCCATTGTAGTCATCATCTCCTGAAGCTTCTGTTGCTGCTCCTGGGATTTCGTCACTGATCGGGTGAGCGGTCGGTGACCCGTCGAAGCACGGCTTTCCTCCTTTTCAGAAGCCATATAAACAGTGTGCACTACCATTCCCCCAGACTTGGGGTGTTTGTGCTCAGCGCGTTTACGGCTCGCCATGTTCACAGGGGCTTTCTGCGGCCTCCCTTTCTTTTGAGTGGTTGAAGTTGAGGGGGCCGTTGTAGTGGGCAACCAAGTAGCCGTTGCTTTTTGCGGTTTGACGGAGTAATCCTTCTCCCGCCGAACCTTCATCTTTTTCTGTCGGCGGAGATAGTTTTCATCAATCACCGACTCTTGGACCCGTCGCCAGACCTTATAAATCTTGGAGGATAGCCGTTGAGAGGGCTGCTCCGGGTTTGCATCTGTAATACTCCCCGCAGGTGGAGGAGATCTTTTTAGCGTGGCAGTCGGAGAGTTCTTGCGTACCCCCCTTAGCAGTTCAAAGCTGTTCCCAGTTGGAACAGCAGCATCAACTTCCACCATCGGAGCCGGTGGAGTTAGCCCTGAGGGGGAGTTGTCCCCGGCCTTCCTTACTCGGCGCCAGTGGCGACGTCGAGCGTGTCGAGCTGTTGGGACTGGCTCGGCGATAGGGATAGTCTCGTCTTGCCCCCTATCCGGATGAGGCGCCGCTGGTGCCAGTCTCTTGAAGACTGACGTCTTTTGAGTAGCGGTACCCAATCTGTCAAAGATAGACCTTCGAGCAGGAACGGGAGCCGGAATAGTCAATCTTGTGAAGACCGACCCTTTGGCAGGAGAAGCCGCCTTGACGATTTCAGGAGCAGGGATGGCTATCCTCTTCGGAACAACCTTTTCTGGTATTGCAGGCTTCTTCATGGGCCCACATGAGTTTTGGCCCAGTTTGCTGAAAGCTGAGGTACTGGGCTTGGGCGACCCGTTGAGAGGGGCCGCGATAGTTGTAAGCCGATCGAAGACCGACTTCTTCGGAGCTTCTTGCGATGGTAATGGGGCATTGAAGCTCATTGGTGGGATCATGGTCCCGAAGAATAGCCCAGTGGTGGCCTGAGTCACCTGTTCCACCGGCATAGCGAAAATGGAGGCCGCTTGGGGCCCATAAGTCACTCCTCCAGCAAGGACGGAGCGAGAGTTGCAGTTGCAGGTAGTGCAGTTTGAAGCCATTGTTCTTCTGTTTTCTGCACGGAGCAAGACACCAAATCTTAGTACCTCGAATCCACAGGCAACCACAGCAAACCGCGATTCGTTCGCGAACACGACACACGAAGTGTGGAGTGGAAAGAGGAAAAGGTCCCACCGGGCGTGCCAGAATCTGTTCCCCTCCGAACGACGGCCGAGACGCGGGACGTCTCACCTGAGGTTCGGGGCAGATGCTAATAGGTGCTATCCGTCCACCTCTCCGAAGATGCCAAGTTGATTTATGGCACCGTGTATCGGAGGTTTGGACAGATGCGTCCGATGTAGCAGACTTCGTCAGATTCCCCCTCGCTTGAGGGGTTTTTGATTGTGGGGACGCTCTTCCCTGCAGGCGCAAGCCCCTGCAGTTAATTACGCTACCGCATCGCGGTAACAACTTTCTCCTTCTCCAGCTGGTCACTTCATATCGTGGGTGTTTGTTTTGTTTGTGGTTGCCCGTGGATTGTATACGGAGACTGATTTATTTCGTCGCCCGTAGGACGTGGATTAGTCCAAATCCGTATTTTCTTAGATTTGGGTTTGGTGTTTTGGTTTGAGGATACGTTAGCCATATTTGAGGCTAAGATCAACTCAAACGTTTGTTAAGGATACGTTAGTCTAATTTGAGACTAAGATCAACTTAACGGGATCGTTTAGATCCGACAAAAGAGCGTTTGGAGGCTCGATTGTTCCAGTTTAGGGACATGGTGGTCCATTAAATGTATGGCCGTCGGGACCCATCACCTCTCTGACGACGTTGAAGGATTACAACGACAAATGTCAGAGGAGTTCAGAGATGTACCCTTGAGCCAGAGTTGATTAGGGGGTTTATAGTCCGATTTGGGACTAGAGTCTGTTTGAAAGTTTAAGAATACGTTAGCCATTTTTGAGGCTAAGATCAACTTAAACGGTTGTTAAGGATACGTTAGTCCAGTTTGGGACTAAGATCGACTTAACGGGATCGTTTAGATCCGACAAAAGAGCAATTGGCTCTATTGTTCCAGTTTAGGGACATAGGGGTCCATTGCCAGTTTAGAGACATGGGGGTCCACCTCCAGTTTAGGGACATGGTGGTCCATGTTCCAGTTTAGGGACGTGGTGGTCCATTGCCAGTTTAGGGACATGGTGGTCTATTGCCAGTTTAGGGACATGGGGGTCCATCGCCAGTTTAGGGACGTGGTGGTCCACTGTTCCCGTTTTGGGGACAAATGTTAGTTTAAGGACGCATTAGTCCATGAGTTTAAGGACCCCACAGTCCGTATTAATGTGTGGTTGTCGGGACCCGTCACCTCTCTGAAGACGTTGAAGGATTACAACGACAAATATCAGAGGAGTTCAGAGATGTACCCTTGAACCAATGAGTTGGTTGAAAGAGCAGATGTGCTCAGTTCAAGATGATTTGAGGACTTATGGCCAGTTTGGGCTAAGTCCAATTATGTTTGAAATATTGGCCCTCTGTTGGTCCATTGAAGGAGAGGCTTTGCCTCTAGAAACTTAGCCAATTGGGCTAAAACTAGTGTTAAACACTAAAGACCAACAGTGTTGAACACTGGGAATAAGATTAGCAAATTAGTGTTAAACACTAAAAGATAATCAGTGTTAGCAACAGGGCTTTCAAATTAGTGTTAACACAAAAGCAAATCGGTGTTAAACACCGGTAGCAGAGATTTCAAACTAGTGTTAAACACTAAAACAAATCAGTGTTAAATACCGGGAACAGAGTTTTCCAATTAGTGTTAATCACTAAGAAAATCAGTATTAAACACTGCAAATAGAGTTTTCCAATTAGTGTTAAACACTAAGGAAATCAATGTTAAACACCGCAAATAAAGTTTTCCAAATTAGTGTTAAACACTAAGAAAATCAGTGTTAAACACTGCAAATAGAGTTTTCCAATTAGTGTTAAACACTAAGGAGGGAGGGGTCACGTGCGGACACGTGAGAGCGCCCTGATTTCCCTTATTTTATTATGCAGATCAGTGTTTAACACTTTTAATTTCCTGGCCATCACGTGTGGGCACGTGATGGAGGCCCCCGCTCTGGTCTGTTAGAATGCTCATTAGGGGTCACGTGGTGACATGTGAGGGCGCTCTAAATGTGGAGCCAGATCTTCTTTTGGTTTATCCTCAAATCTGCGAATAAGTGTTAAACACTTTTGTTTTTATTTTAGAGCATCATGTGTTGGCACGTGATGGGGATCTGTGCGCCAATTGTTAAAGCATTTGCTGAGGGGTCACGTGATAACACGTGAGAGCGCCCAAAGCTTTCATTTCCTTTGCTTTTTCTTTCTGCGTTTTGGGAGTCACGTGGGAGCACGTGATGGCATTAAAAAGTGGGGCCAGATCCACTTTATTTTGTTATGCAAACAAGTGTTTAACAATTTTAATTTTCATAGCCATCACGTGTGGGCACGTGATGTATACTCATGCCCTGATTTATTAGAACATTTATTAGGGGTCACGTGGTAACACGTGAGAGCGCCCAGAATTGTTTCTGCCTTTGCTTTTGTTCCATATATAATGAGGGTCACGTGGGAACACGTGAGGCATTGCCTCAAAGCTTTCCTCTTCTCATTTTTGGGGGATCTGTTCAGGGGTCACGTGGGGCACGTGACCCTAGTTCTTTTCATGAACAGAGATCTTTTAAGAATTGAATTCTTTGTAGGGTTAAACCCTAATTATGATTTTGGAGGAATTAAATTCCTATCGTGAAAGAATTAAATTCTTATTTAGGATAAAACCCTGATTTCTTTTCAAAGAAATTAAATTCCCAGATATGTAAAAGAATTAAATTCTTGATTAGGGTTAAACGCTAGTTTTGTTTTAGGAGGAATTAAATTCCTGAAAGTTTGGGAGAATTAAATTCTCAAAACTCAATTCCTCCTCTGTGTTTTAGATCTGCATGGCAGGATCTCAACCCAATGAGAATTAAATTCTCAATTCATGGGGAGATGTGCACTTTACAGATCCTCGACCAGAGAAAGAACTAAGTTCTTTTTTTATGTAAGAGTTAAACTCTTTTGATAATTAAATTCTCTTTTGAAGCCTCTTTTTTCTTACCTAGGGTTTTTCTTTTGCAGAGAATTAAATTCTCCTCTCTCTGTTTTTCTCTCCAAAGAAGTAGATCCCTTCCTCTTCTATTCTTGGCTCCTATTTATAGGAGAAGGAAAAGAATCAATTTGTTTAGCAAATATCTCATTGAAAGATTTGATTTGATTGTTGAGAGATTTGATTTATATTTATCATTAATCTGGGCCTTTAGATCATTCAGTGAATTTTATTCACCGTGGATTTTAAATCCAAAAGATATTCTATTTGTTATCTCGGTTAGATTTAAGGGGAATCTTTCCTTATTTGGGATTCTTCCATAAATTGGTGATTTTTAATCACCCTTGGATTTATAATCCAACGGTTCCCCATGACCCTTTTCCATTTGGAAAGATTCAGAAACTTTTAGAATTCAATTCTATTAAATTATAAGGCTTTTAAAGCCAGTCACGTGCTGGCACGTGACCTTTGGTCACGTGTGAGCACGTGACCCCCAATTGGGTTCCTTTCTCAGTCGCTTATTTATGTTTCAGTTTTAACCATCACGTGTCAACACGTGACCATTGGTCACGTGTAAGCACGTGATACCTCGTTGAGGTATTTTCTGACTTTTAGAATTAAATTCCATTCATTATTTTAGAGGCTTTAAAAGCCCATCACGTGTCTGCACGTGACCCATGGTCACGTGTAAGCACGTGATGCCCCATTGAGGTCTTTTCTGAGTTTTTATTATATCTTTTGACTCCTCCAGCGGGTTCTTAAAGGCCCATCACGTGTGGACACGTGATGCCTCATAACTTTTGATCCCGAATGAATTATGAAGCCCATAATATATCAAATCGAAGGGTTTTTCGAGACGCTTTCGATACCATCAGAATTTATCTGTTTCTCATTCGGGAGTTTGTCAAAAAACAGTCCGGAAGATACTGGTTCCCATTTTCTTAGGCGTATCGCTGCCATTTGATACCTTGGGCTCTTTTGCGCAGAAATTTTTGGCGGGAACACACTTCATTTTCATTTTTGGATCCCTCTTAAAATTCTATTATTTTAATTTCAAATTTTTGGATCCGACCCGGGCGCGATTTGGAAATGTTTCACTTTGCGCCAAAATCCCAAATTTTAATATTTTTTAAACCGTCGAAATTTTCCTAAACCTTATAATATATTTACTGTTGATACATAATCTTTTAAATCTTTTATTCCTAACCTCTAATCTCTCAGCCAATCAAGGCTGTCTCTTTTCCCGTGGGCCCCACTCCCGTCTCTCTCCTCTCTCTCTTCTCTCTCTCTCTCGCGTTCTCTCTCCTCTATATATCTCTCTCTCCCTCTCTCTCATATTTTGTAAAATCTCCTTCTCCCTCCATTTATTTTCCCCTCGCGTAAACCCAACCAGCGAACCCCCAGCCACCGTGCCTCGCCGCTGCAGCCCCAACGCCGGCACCACCCTCGCCAGCCTCCTCGCCCTCATCGCAGCCACACCCACCTCCTTCCTCCATTTCCCCACGTCCCGAGCGCCTACACACCCCGACGATGCCACCCTCGTGCAAACCCCGTGAGCCCAACCTCACCGGAAACTTCACCACCGATCACCACCCGACCTCGTCACTTCCTCACCTCCGTCTCCAATCCCCAACATCACAAACCACCACCACCATCAACCTCACCACCTTCCCGAGCCCTCACCTGCACATGCCGGAACCCTCTCCCGTCGCCATTCCTTCACCTCCGACGACCCTAACCTTTCACCACCATCATCACCATCTCCTTTCTCTCCCTAGCTCTTCAATCCTTCCTCCTACCACCTAGCAACGTCCCTGCACTCAACCCAAACCCTAACCGAACCCTAACAGCAAGATCCCATCGCCGGAGCTCCGTTTGCCGGCGTTGACCCCTTCACATCCCCTCTCTGCACACAGGAAACCTCTACGGTAATCCCTCTCTCGTACTTCTCTTCATCATTCTTTCTCTTCTTGCTTCATGTCTTGTTTCTCAATTTTTAATTGTTCTTGTGTTGCCGGAATTCCGTCGTGCCGACGACGTGTCCCGACGTTCCAGCGAGGTACCCCGACCCGCGTGGTTCCACTGTTCGTTGTTTGGGTTCATTCCGTAAACCGTGCGCCCGTCGCGAGTTTTCCCCGCTGACATTCTACGTTCCGTTTTCCCGATTCGCGACCCGTCGAGGCAAGTACCCCTTGCTACATGCTAAATAATATTTACATATTCATTAATGTCACCCTAAACCTGCTATTTAACTTCAGTATTATAATTTCCCATTTTCATGTCAATATTGTTATATGTCGTTTTAACTTCCAAACGTGAAACCTACTATTTGCAATTACCGTTTGGAACCTAATAATCACATTTACATGTTTTAATTACACTTTCACTGATGATGTAGCCTATGGCACCTTTTCTACCGTTTTACTTCATTCGGACACTCGTATATATTTAACCTGCTTAAACTGTGATTTCATTCGTGGAACCTGTATACATGTATAACATTGCATCTATGAAGTCTTAAACTTGTTAACATGATTAAATGGCTATAATTGTCTTACTGCATTCTTATATGGTTGAATCATCTCTGTGACACGTTTGATAACGGTATTGCTAATTGAATGAATCTGCCTATTGCTTAATTCATTGCTTATCTCATGTTGTTGATACCCATGCTTGATTATATAACTGATTGTGAGTACACCTATGATATCGCTTGCTTCTTGACCTGTCTTGCTACCTACACATTGATTGACCCGACATGGTACCGTATACTGCTTGACTTGACATGATGTACCATGACCTGACCTATTACCTGATCCTGTGTCTAATGCCAACAAACCTGACATGTAGTCCTCATGGACCGTTCCTGTTGTCTATCCAGACAAACCTATTTACCTGATCCTGTGTTGGCATTAGTTTCTTGATTTCGGAATACCTGACTTGACCTACACATATAATTTGGGGGTATGGGGAAATCAAAGGTGAAACCTGACTTGTAACTCGACAGTTCACTACCTGTTCTGGGTGTACACATTCTTGTTTTGTGCCTAGCGGCATATCTCGGTTTCGGCCGAGAATATTGTGGCCGTAGTCCCGGGTATGCACGGGATACTATTGAGTGTACACATTCCTGTTTTGTGCCTAGCGGCATGTCTCGGCTACAGCCGAGAATATTGTGGCCGTGGTCCCGGGTATGTACGGGATACTATTGAGTTACATCGATGATCATCAATTTGGTTTCAAAGACTTGAGAGTAGGAAACCCAGAAGAACAGTTTAGTTTACTCACTGCACACTACCCTGCACTGCCTGATTTATAATATTGTTACTCTTGCTTTATTCATGTTTATATTGCATTGCCTGTTACCCTGTTTATATTTTTATTACTTGTTGACATGACGCGCTGACGTCTGGGTTTTGCATGGCCCAGATTCTTCTACACTATTGCAGACTGATTAGGAGTTTTGCCGCTGTTAGACGAGCGGTGAGGTTCCTGTCGGTATGTATTTTCACTCCAGGTGTTTCATTTATTGTATCTTTTGGCTTCCGCATATTGTTATCTCTTGACTCTTTTAATATGGCTTATAGACATGTACTAGATAGTTAGTTTACTTTCCTGTTCTTGATATCTCCACAGCCGTAATGTGACTGTGGAAGGATTTTTCCTATCCACAGATAGTATGGTTGGCTATGTCACGTGCCCACTTTAGCGTACTTTGGGAAGCGGGGCGTGACAATATCTCACAAAAACCCCACTACACCCAAAAATGTAACATTGCCAGAGAATAGATGAACCGTCGAGGGGGATTCCGGCCGCCTGACTCGGCCGGAAATTGGCCAACTCGGGCTCGACTCGGCCGACTCAGGCCTCCGACCAAGTCACGGCCGAGTTACGACCGAGTCGGCCGATTACGGCGACGACCCCAACATGAAAATTGTGTCTTTTCACATTCCCTACACTCCTGTATAATTTTTTTCCTTAGACCATTTCCAGAGCTCTTTTAAAGCCTCATTTACTCCATTTTTTAATACATTTTAATATATTTTTACATTTTTTTCAATTAAACTCTTCATCTACCCTAACTCTAGCCTAACCCTATAAATACCACCCCTAAACACTATTCCCTCACCCCAAAACTCTGAGCCAACTCTCAAGAAATCCCTAGAAACCCTAGTGTGCAATCGAAGTGAGCGAAAGGCGAAACTCCGGCGGATTTTTCGGCGACAACCGTAGGAACTTCCGGCGGCGAAACGACGCACTGTCGACTCCTCTCGTCTCCCCTTCCTTTATTTTAAAGTCCTAAACCCGTAAGTCCCAATTTCTCTCCTTTACTCTTTTCTAAAAATACGAACTTCAAAAACCCGACGGAATCGGAACAAATCCGATTTCCGATTCGGTTTCTTCCTAAAACTTCACTTTTCTTTAATACAATTATGCTAAAACCAATTCATGTTGACTATTAAACACTAACTAATCATATTGAACAAGTTTCATATCAAAAGTAATTGCTATTTTCATTTTACTGTATTTCTTTCATTAAAATACCATATAGTTTCATTTCTACATTTAAACCATCAAAACCTTGCTATACCTTTAAGTAGATCACGAGATAATGACCTACCTCCTCACAACACTCATATGCAACATAGCACAATACTTTCGGGAACATAGAATATGGGAAAACGACACATTTTCAAATAAATACCATTACTAATAAAACCGTTTTCTAAAAAAATAGTATTTTACACAAATTTTTGCAAAGCGCCGCTACAACCCATTTTGGGGAACCCGACTGGGATGGTGCGGATTATCGTGCATCCCTGGGCTTAGTAGTGCGAGATGTAGACCTTCGCAAGGAGCATTCGGTCTCGAGAGATTTAAAATACGACATCTTAATAAAATGAGATTTTTAGAAATATAAAATATATATTAAAATTATTTTTATATAATTATGCATATATGTAACATTAAAATATCTATTTTGAAATAATATAAATATTCCAACTCTTTTCAAAAATCACAAGAATCGTTTTACATTAAAATACCATGAATTCCATACAGGTCAATATTACAAATAAATACCCTTTATTATGAATTTAGGATATTTTCACTAGAAATATCACAATTATAAAATCCACACCTATGATAATTCTAAAGACGATAACTAAATATTTTGGGAGTATTTTGAAAACTGTAGAAAAGTATTACAATTCAATATGAATCCATGAATCCATATATTCAATCTGTTCAAATTATTCAATCTGTATTGACCGAACCGAACCATGGATATACTTCCATTTACATGATTCTCCAGTTACATCCATTTGCATGATTCTCCAGTTACATCCGTTTACTGATATCATGGTTTCGGTCAATCATCCAATTATACAATCTATACAGTTACAATACAAGACAAACAATACAATCAAAACACTATGGGGTTTAAGGGGTTGATTGGTACGGAAGGTGTTAGAAGTGGCACGAGACAGTGAGATTAAGACACCTAACCTATATTCCGTTGTTGTTGTACCGTGGCCCAATGGTTCCTTGTACATTCCGTTTGCCCTGATCTCTACCATATAAGGACCCCTCTCGTATACACTGGCATCTTTCTGTACCAAGGTATAAATAACAGCGTTAACACAATATTATAACAATATAATACAACTTTAAAAGATACCGTCTTACTCTGTCTATTCTATTTCTCCCTTATCTTTGGGACTTACCGAGCGACCTGTCCGCTGACGACATTCTCTTTTTTTCTTTTTTGAATGTCGTCCGGTGATCTGGACATTCCTGAGATCAAACCCACTGCTGAAGACTTGGACCACTTCGTTGAAGACCCAGAGCTTAGTTCATTGTACACTTTATTTCAGTTCCTTTCCTTTTCTGTTATGCCATTGTTTAAGCATTGCTTTATCTCAGTTGTATTTACATTTCCATGCATTGTACAGAAAGAATGTGAATAAATAAAGTTGTTGTTTTATTATAACTTGTCTCATGTGCATTTACTTTTATATTGCTTAGTTACGCTTAGCATATTTACTTCACAGTAAATACGTAGCGGTCTCGTCGCGTCCTCTACCCGTATACTGGAAAGCGGGGCGTGACACCATTACTATACATGCGATATATATTGTAGTGGATACTTGGACATATATAAGGAGGACTTTCTTGCTCGATATAATAGTATACTATCTGGTTGCATTTTATCTTAACATGTACACTAATTGTCTCTCTATTACATGTTGATAAAGCTCTTAGGATGAGTACTTGACTACCAGGATTATGATGCAGATCATACTAGTGGGGACCAGGGTAGTCGGTAAGTATATCCTTCAAATGTTCCTAGTCATGGGAGTATCGAGACAGGGCATCGATATTTCAGAGTAAACTAGCGTAGACGCTTCTTAACCCATATGATGGACGATAGACGAGCCCACATCCATTAGTGTTTGACATCAGAGAAGATATACGAGTACTCAGTGGAGACTGGGTACACTGAACGGACTCGCCGAGAACTCCTAAATGGTATTATACCTATCATCAGAACGCCGAGAACTCCTAAATAGTATTATACCTATTATACCTATCATCAGACATCAGAGAAGGTATACGAGTGCTCCGAGGCTTGCCACCTATTGTGCATAAAGAGTTTCTTATTTCATGTCATATCTCTTAGAGTGTAGAAATTTAGCACTAATCAGAAGGGAAATAATTGCTCAACCGTTTAGAAGGCATCCTAATGAAATCAAAGATGAGCTTAATGTATTTGGTCGGAAAAAATCTATTAGCCCAACTATCCCACATCAAAATATGGATATGAAAACACATTCATTTTTAATGGACTCGTTGAATCGCAAGTAATAATAGAACATGGCGAAAGGCTAACTAAGATGGATGTATTGAGATTGTGGTCTAACATGACATCATTAATATAGTAGTTTTAACAAAACAAACCATCAAGTACACCTAAGGTAAAATCTAAAGTACTTTCCCCTATATCAAATCTAAAATAGTTTGCAATTTCTTAGGTAGAGCATCATTTGAAAATAGCATTATAGGGGGGTGAATAAGACTTTATGGCGAACACAGAGTAATTTTTGCGAAACACAGAAATTATGCAGCGGAATAAAAAAATCTAAAATACTAAACTATCACAATCAGAATCACAGAAAGAAAATGGACACAGATGATTGTTATCGAGGTTTGTAACGACCTTAGTATTACTGTACCTTCATGTTTCCTTTCTTTAGTAAAATATTATATTTATTTATTCTTAGTATTTTCTCTATATTTTGTTTTTTATAAATATATTATTTATTCTTCTATCTATTTTTCCCAAACACATTTTTTTAAAACTAAATTTTAACCTTTTTTTAAATTAAACATAAAACCTGACCCAGCCCATAACTCAAATCCAATTTTATTTTAATTTTCTTTAATAAAACTATGAGCCCAAAAGCCCACTTTCTTTTTAAGCAACATCATATATTTAATTCTTATAAAATATATGTATGAACAAGCTTATAGCTCATTGGTTAAATCTTTGCATTGTTATTCCATAGATCATATGTTCAAATCACTATTCTTGCAATTATTTTTTTATCAATTTTTTATTCTTCTCATAACTTACAATTGAGACCTTTCATTTCTCTTTTAATTCCCATATTGAATACATATATTATTATACATAATTCACCATTACACCATCTTTATTTGTCCTCCTCTATCTTTTCCTTTCTCACATTTTTCTATCTCTCACTTCTCTCTCTTCACCTAGAGTCCAAGAAGAAGAACATGAAGAAGTCTTCAAGAAGATCTCGCTAGTAACGCGAGGCTATCGACGGATAGACAAGCCCGATGACAATACCGGCTTGTGTATGTAAGTCTCTTCTCTCTCCCTTCCTCCATCTCTTTATTCTTCTCTTGTCATATCTCATGAACTCGTTATTCTTTTCATATCGTAATCCATAAGAGAAGATAAATATAAACATATACATATATATAAATCTAGATATATATGTTTCTATATGGTTTAATAATATCTTATTGCCTCTTATTCAAATTAAAGTGTTTTCAATTCCTTGTTCATGACTATGAATGTTTATTATGAGTTGTGAGAACATAAATTTCATGCCACAATATATCTATAATACCTCTTGGAATCGGTTTGATTATTAAAAGAAAAGGAGAAGCTTGCATAAAAATACTAGTTAATCTTTTTGCCGATTTTAACATACATATCAATACCTTTACCTTTAAAAAAAATTTAGAAATTAATTTAACGGTTTAGGAATTATATCGTTTTTATTCACTGTTCGTAAAAACAGAAAACTGTATTTATCGATCACCTTTTTAGACACATAACTTGGTCTACAAATATCCAAATTAAGCAAACTCGAGTATTTTAGATATCTATATCGAAATATCTAGATTTTATTAGTTTTAAATTTTTACTGAAAACCGACATAAAATATAGAAAACTGCGTTACAATATTTAGTGACGGATCTGGATAGAATCTGTTCCGATTCGCACACTGTTTGTAAATTGGATATAACTCGAACACCCGATGTCCGTTTGTGATAAACTTTAGATGTGTAGATGGACAATTGATAGAACTATAATTTTCTGTATATTAGATTACTTTGAAATGCATGAAACAACCCGATATAGGCTTTGCAATATAACATATAATTGTTGTGCAGAAATCTGAATTTCTGTTTTAAACGCTGATATTAAAATGATCATAACTAGAGTTTAAGAAATCCAAATTGCGTTAATCTTGGTGTTTTGGATAAGTACATCGAAATAACTACAATTTTCTAATAATTTTTGTAACCTAAAACCCGATAAAAATTAACTCAAATTGTGTTTTTAAAAATATACGATGGTATTGGACAGATTCTGATCTGTTCTGCGTGACAAAACGAAACCGGTAGTCGTATTTAGGCTCGACTGGAGCTCACACGTGCACAACACTTAAATCTATATTTTTGTTTATATTCAGAAATTGATTGACTTGATTGATTAGTCGTACATAATATTTCTTTACAGTATTGTTTATGGTAGTTACTCGAATAATATACTTGACTCATTTCATGCTATTCGAACATGTATACATATTAATCTTGATCATTAAATTGTTGTATGTATATAAAGACGATAATTAAATACTTGAGTTGTATTTTGAAAACTATACAAAATTATTTTTACATAAAACCAGCTCAAATTATATAAATTACAATAAGGACCCTAGTAAATATAGGTTAAGCGGAACCAATCTCTTGCACCTCAGGAAGCCAAAGAAGTGGGTGCTTGCCTATTTAAGATAGACAATTTAACAACGGTGTTATCAACACGGTAATCGTCTTTGAAAAAGACACAAATCCTGCCGCCCATATGCAGCGGTTACCGATGACATCAAAACCTAATTCAGGACTTCAATTTCTTTTCTAATTGTTCTGACTCAGACTGGGTCTCATTATAAACAATCTGACTTGAATATGATTTAAGTACAATCTACAATACTACAATTCAATATGATTCCATGAATCCCTATAATCAATCTGTTCAAACTATTCAATCTATATTGACTGAACCGAACTATGGATATACTTCCATTTACATGATTCTCTAGTTACATCCATGATTCTCCAGTTACATTCATTTACTGATACCATGGTTTCAGCAAGTCATCCAATTATACAATCTATATTACAAGACAATACAAGTAGCAATACAATACAAACAATACTTCGCGGGATTTAAGGGGTAGATTGGTACGGAAGGTGTTAAAAGTGACACGAAGCTGCAAGATTAAAACACCTAATCTGAATCCAATTGCCGTTGTTTCGGGTTGTATAACGGAGCCTTGTACTTCCATTTGCCCTAATCTCTAACATATAGAGACTCCTCTCGTATACACTGGCATCCTTCTGTACCAATCTACAAACAACAGCGTTACCATTAAATACAATATTATAACAATATAATACAATTTTAAAAGCCGCACTCTCTCTCTTTCTGTCTTTTCTACTTCTTCCTTATCTTTGGGACTTACCGAGCGATTGTTCGCTGACGACATTCCTTTTCTTTCTTCTTTGAAATATTATCAGGTGATTTGGACACTCAGGAGATCGATCATACCAACGAGGACTTGGACCAGCTTGAATACGATCCAGAGTTCTAGCTACATTGTATACTTTTATTTCAGTACTTTTCCTTTTCTGTTATACCACTGTTTAAACATTGCTTTCTTTCAGATGTATTTATTTTTCCATGCATTATACAAAAAGAATGTGAATAAATAAAGTTGCTGTTTTATTATATCTTGTCTCTTGTGCATTTATATTTATATTGCTTAGATACGCTTAGCGTATTTACTTCAGAGTAAATACGTAGCGGCATCGTCGCGTCCTCTGCCCGTACACCGGGAAGTGGGGCATGACAAGGTTCATCAACCCTATGTATAATCTCCACCTGAGAACTCCTACCCAGGATTCAACACACTATTCAGTGACTCCTTACGGGGGAGAAACCCGCATCTTTTCCCAGGTTCAGATCCGAACATTTACAATTGCAGGCCGTTAATCATCTAGACTTTTTTCAAGGCTTTAGTCTAAATCTTTATAATGTGAAGATCTTAGGCCTTTTTTCACTAGGTCTTACAGGATAAGATTTTACAATCTTAATAAACTAAGTCTAACAATCCTAACGATTTCAAAAGATAAATCAAAGTTTTGATTTAAGGAGATGAAAGATTGTATTTTGGAGATTAACAAAAGTTTAAAAACAAATTCGAAGAAGTTTTTTCAAGATTAAATAAGTTTAAAAACAATTGTTTATTCGAAACTTTTTCGAGATCTTTCTTTTCTAAAAGAATAGAAAAATCTAATGGCTCTAGAAAGATATCTTCTCTCTGAAAAATGAGTAGTAAACACTTGAGAACAAGAGAGACAAAGTTTTCACGTACACTTAAGAGTAAAGAAAAATGAAAAACGAGTGAAAAGAATTCGTGAAAAATTATGTAGAAACTTGTTCTATATATAGGAAAACAACGTGGAATAGTTAGGACAGTTATTACAACTGCCCCTGAAAGATATGACAGTCAGTGGCAGTTTATAGCCGTTGGGAATTCAAAATTTCCACCAAAATCGAAATTTGAAAAATTTCAAAATCTGCAATAGACGTCCACTATAGACGTCTATAGGACGTCCATAAGGGATGTCCATATCTGATATATATCAGATACAAACTTTGAATTTTTAAAAGAAAATTTTTAAATGGATTTTGGTGTAATTTGGGAATTGAAATAGAAAATTTTGATTCTAACCATTTTGAGATTGACTTGACTCTATACTTAAATAAAGTAGAAAAAGTATTGAATGACTTCGATGTGCGACTTCTCCGTTTATAGCCTTTGAATGTGTATTGAGTGCGTCTGAGTCTTGGATGTCTTGACATGCCAGTTGCGATATTGAGCGTCTTTATACTATAACAGAATAACTCCAGTTGTGTAGCACTTTGACTAATCTGATATGGTTAGTAATCATATAGTATATTTGAAATACGGTTTTGTTAAATAATCAAAATACAAAGAGATTCATATGCTAACATCATCAAAATGACCTATCATAGTTTTGGATGTGTTACTTTCTCAACTCACGAAACATCAAGTGTTGAATTTTCAAGCGGGGACTAAATAACTATTTTATTCTGTAACCAAACTATACAACATCAATTTTACATATGCGAATGAATCTATGCTGTGGAAAGCGGAAAACGGATTGAAGCGGAAGGGTTGGACTCATACTTTAACAGGCTTTAGCGGCAAATTGCGCCAAAACTCTTCTAAAATAATAAATAGATAACAATGATGGAGTCATTGACTACCAATTTATTGCCTTGTTTATAGACTAAAAATAAATAGATGAATGAGTGGTAATACATATATACACAAATAAATAGAAACAATTAAGCAGATATAGTAATATAGACTATAGACTACAAATTTATTGCCTTGTTTTTTTTAATAAGGAACCGGGCAAAATGCCCGTTTCATTGTTTATGTTTTTATCCATTGGAATATATAAGCATATTTCAGTTTTTTTACTACAAATTTGTTGCCTTATTTACCGTTTATTCACTGCTAAGACTTAAGATGGATGAGTAATAATACACTAAAAAATAGAATAAGAAATGTGTGTATTCGTAACAAGGTAGAGATAGCTCCCATAGAGGATAGAATGCGAGAGAACAGATTGAGAAGGTTTGGACATATACAATGAATACCAATCGATGCTCCGGTTAGAAAAAGTGACAAATTGTAGTTCTTGGCACAACTAGGGGTGGGGTAGACCTAAATGAACATGAATAGAGATAGCTCCCATAGAGGATAGAATGCGAGAGAACAGATTGAGAAGATTTGGACATATACAATGAAGACCAATCGATGCCCCGGTTAGAAAAAGTGAAAAATTGTAGTTCTTGGCACAATTAGGGATGGGGTAGACCTAAATGAACATGGATAGAGGCTATCAAGAACGATACGTTAATTGTTAATTTAACAAAAGTAATGGTCCTTAACAAAGCAAAATGGAAAGAATGTTTTATATAGCCGACCCCAAAAGTTTGGGATGAAGGCTTGTTGTTGGTGTTATTTATCCCCTGGCTTTATGAGCATATTTTCGGTTCCTTTTTTTACTACAAATTATTCCCTTATTTATTGTCTTTATCTTGAAAGATTATTTTTGTTTGCTGTTGAGGGGATTTCCACATTGTTGTCTATTTTAACTTGGATGTTGGTACTAGTTAAACTGTTTTCGAACTGCTACAGTTTTATGTGTTGTAAGTAGACATGCCGTTTCTCATGTTTAAGAAGAATGTTGAATAATTCTTGCAGGCCTCAGGTCACTATTGCAACAGCAATGATGTTTTGCCTTCACTTTTATCTTCACCAATCTCATGCGAAGAATGAATGGCAGGTATGCATCATATATGCTTGCATGCATGGTTCGGATATACACATTACACTGCCATGCACACGCACATGTCACATGAATCTAATTATTTCATTATCAAATGTTTTAATCAGCAGATATCTTAGGAAACATTGGAAGTCACAAGTTGGTTTTAATTCCGTTAAGTTTTATATTCTGATATCATACTACAACAACAAAACAGACCTTTTTCCTGTGTTGTTTCTAATGAAGACACGCCATCGAGGTAACCTTTTATAATTATGCAGACCAGATTTTATCCCTTTTTCCCTTCAATTTTACTAATATTTTTTCTAAAGGATTTCTTCTCTTCCCTACCAGATGCTAATTTTTTTACTGAATTATCTTCCAAGTTTTTTTTATTAGTTCAGGTGAAAATACTATGTGAAAGATCTGCCATTGCATAAGGATCTGAGAAGTTCTTGGCTTCTGTATTTCTACACTTATGGTAAATAAAGACCTGTGTTTGAGTTCCTTTGTGCCCCCTCCCTCAAGAGTACCTAAGCTGCAGCTACATAATTATGTTTGAGGAAATTTATGTAACTTGATGGCCATCTGTTTAGTAATCCTGTATTAATTAAGTAGTTGTACTAGTCCTCTTCATGAATCATTGCCAGCAATTTTCAATTTTCTCTTTATTTCATCTGTGTTATATGGTGATACTTTCCAAAGCCTAGTTATTTTTCGTGTATTTCATCATTGCCACAGACCATTGCGACAGTTTGCATGTTCCTTGTTTCCAAGGTTGAAGATACCACCCCGTGCCGTTTAAATAAGATTGTTAGAGTGGCGTATGAGATGATGTACCGAAAAAATCCTGTTGCTTGCTCAAAGAATACATCAGAAGGTAATAAAAACTACAATTGGTCAGGGATGTTAATTAAGCGTGCTTATCGTATAGCGCTTCACCAATTTTCCCTTTCTTTTTTTTTTTAAATGAACAGGATATCTTCGATAGACAGAAAACTAATTTTAATTGGGGAAAGGCTGCTGATATGCACCATTCGGTTTGATTTCGACGTTCAGTGTCCTTATAAACCTCTTAATAAAGCTTTTAAGCTATTGCAAATTGTTGAGATGTGAGAGACTAAAATAGCCCTATATTGGAAAAATTATGAAAGGTACATGGGTATAAGATATAAGATGGAACAAACCTTAACAAGGCTTAAGTCTTATTGTTGGAACCCACTTATATCAAAAGCCCGTATACACTCATAAATATTATATATATATATAAACTGAATACAAATAACTCGGAAGGATTTGAGGCAATCAGCCTATAATTTAGTGTACCAGTGGTATCCCACCAGCTTATGAATAGAAAATTTTCTTTAATTATTCTCAAGCTTTCAATTATTCTAACCATTCGACAACTTATTCTCCAATAATTACAAATTTTGAATATATCCAGAATTTTCTAAAAAGATATTCTGGACTATTGATTTATAATATGCTTTGTTAAAATTGCATCTCTGACAGTTTAGCTGAATTTTGATATACTTTAGATTAGCATTGGCCCGTTATCTCGATCGGTGTACGATCCGCTTCTTCTACATTATCTTACAGGGTCTCTATATGATGCTCACGCCACACCGCCTCACAACATCCCATTTAGTGCTGCCTGTTGTTTAATATTATGAGATAATACTGTAAAGTGCTTGTCTTTTATGAGGTGTATGCCACTTTAATCAAATAATAGGCGAAATACTCGATGGGAATTGGAATTTGCCATGTCCACATCGCTGTAAGGCCTGGTGACACTCCAATCTCCTATCTTACTGCTGTATATTAAGTTCTTTTCACTTAATTTGTTTCAAATTCTCTGTTTTGTAAGAATCATTTGCATATTTATTTCCAGATTTTTTAATCCGGCCAAGATTATTTATGGATATCCATACTAGTGATTGTACTGCTACAAGAAAATATTTAAACAATACAGGAATATAATATCTTGTTGGTGCAATGCAGGCTTCGGACTGCACTCTGCCTTCAGTACACATCCAATTACATTGCAGCTGGGTCCCTTTACTTCGCTGCTAGGCGTCACAATGTGGAACTTCAATCAGGATATGGCTGTATCTGGTAGCAAGTCTTCGACGTTATCCCTCAACAGTTTGATGGTAAGATGACGCTTCTCCGGATTCTTCGACTTCGTCTTTATTATTGATATCTTGTGATCAAATAAAGCACCAGGTGGCTTTTCTGCAGGGCAAAAAGTAACTACAGGACATGCAATTCCTTTCTATTCATAGGTCCTTCACATTTAGGCTTAACTTCATTGAACTTGTTAAAACTAAACTATTTTCCCACTAAACTACCAAAAACCTTTTAAATCACATGTAACTACCAAATACTTTCGTATTTGCTCTAACCGTTTTTCAGTAAACTATCATAACAGCTTTTACAAATTTTGTTGATGCCATTATGTTGTGTAGATACGGGTATAATTTACTAAGAAACATGTGCTGTTCATGTGCAGTGTATTGATATTTCGTTGTAATTTACAAAGTTTTAGATAGTTTATTGTAAAACAGATGTATAATTGGTAAAATTAAGCCCCCGATCTATTATTACTGTCGTTTAGTATTCTAAAAAATACCTTTATCATAGCATCTTCTCCGTTCGTTATACTTATTGAATTTTGCATTAACAAAAAGGCTAATCATGAGTCT
The DNA here is from genome assembly GCA_030015575.1 of Agapanthus africanus. Lineage (NCBI taxonomy): Eukaryota > Viridiplantae > Streptophyta > Magnoliopsida > Asparagales > Amaryllidaceae > Agapanthus > Agapanthus africanus. The sequence continues at coordinate 573,807,199 of CM057346.1, read as the reverse complement.
AGTGAGTGCATGATCATTATATGATAAGTATTCATCGCAGCGGTCTTGAACAAATGACGGAGTTACTCAATCAGAGCAGAAAACCCGCGGTGAATCCTGAATTGCCGAAGGCACAATGCAATCTCCAATCAAAGTACTAGCTAAAGAAGAACCATCCAGCCCAGATTCTTGTGTTTTGAGCGGGTACGGGTCTTCAAATATCAGCCCAAACCCCGTCGTTCAAGGAGAAGGTCACTACAAGCTGATGAGAGATTTCGAAAGCCCGAATGGCGTGGTTGTGGATTACGGAGTAGTAGTTAGCAAAGACAATGGCCTTGATGAGATTTACGTCGACAAAAATAAAGCTTTGATGAAGATTAGAAAGAGGAACAGAGAGTTGAAAGATGAATGTTGTGCAAAAAGGCAAAGAACACTTGAGATTTGGTAGAGGAATTTAAACAATACAGCCGTTTTTAAAAATTTTTTTTTTTATGGGTCTCTGATTGTTATTGTATTTTTTGAGGCACTGCTGTTGTTTAAAATTAACACTGCAGGAGCTGTTGTAAGATTATTGATCACATTATGTAAAAACTGAGTAACAGGAGAACTGTTTTAGTCATGCATCACAGATTTTGTAACAACAGTTTGTGATTTTATGATGCAGAGTTTTCTAAAGAAACAACTCTAATGTACATATAAGCTTTTCTGATTTAAATTTTTTTGTTGGCCTATTAGTTTGAACTATGTGCAAAGTGTTTGAGAATCTGTTCTTTAATGGATATAATGCTGTTTCACAATTTTTTAGTAATACTAAGGGTTTGAATATTAACGGTTTTCGGAATCGTATCACATATATGTTTCTTTTATGTCGTATCTGGATGATACATCTTTTTTCTTTTGCCAAAGGCAAGGTCATGAAGCCCGAATTAATTTCGGGCTAGGCTGGCCCAGTTGCCCTGCACTAGTGGCACCTTTGAGCACTCTGCCTCGAGTGCGGTCTTTCGGGTATTATTCACTCTAGCACACCACAACTGGCTTTAGAGCGTCCTAGATTAGGGTATTTGTTCCAGTTGATTCGGCACTGACCCGGTTTAGGCTGCTCCCATTTCGCTTGCCGGGAAATAAGTCACCGTTTGTAAGGTATGGTTACCTATTAAGTAACAGGCGCCTTATATATAAGATAAAAAAATTAAAACATAAAAATACAAAAGAACAAGATCAAGACCATCACAAAATAATAGTTCAAGATCGAGCTTTTAAAAAGGTAGGTAGTGCATTCCAATTACGAGCAATTAATCCATCACCAAGATCCGCGGGATCAAAAAAATTTGCTATTCTTATGGAAGTATCGGAGATGATATCACGAAGAGTAATTTCTTTAGTCCTACAATGGAACCTAAAGATTCGTTTCGTTCTTTCCATACATTCCAAACAACGTTTGCAACTACCATGCGTAGAATGACTCCAATCGGTCCTTTATTTGAGATCGTAGATTGAACGATCTCCATCATGCCAAAAAGATTAATCGGTGAAACCCACAACGAGCTAATGATGCACGAATCACCCAATTGGAAAATTGGCATTCAAAAAATAAATGATTGTGAGTTTCGGGTTCAAGGTTGCAAAAAATACATTGTCTTTCATCACCGACGCCTCTCGTTTAAAGCAAATCGAGAGTTTTTAGTTTCCCAAGAACAACTTACCATAAACAAAATGAGTTTTAAGGGACAATTTTGTGAAACCAAACAAATTTGGTCAAAGGATAAACCAAAGAGGGTTGAGGTAATAGTGATTATTTCGCCGATTTTGTAGTGAAAATACCCGAAGTAGAAGGTTTCCAAACAAAAGTATCTCCAATAATAGATCTATCAATATTAACCAATCGAATCAAATTCCATGCCTCAAGCATATACGATGAAGTAAAATGAGGTAGCGACCACTCACCATTGCAAATAAAAATGGAAACCTTGGAATTAAGCTGAATCCCGGTATCATAAGCCAATCGCTCGCCAAAAATATCCAAAAGCGATTTTCCTTCGATCCAAGGGTCGGGAAAAAGATGAGTTGAGGCAACATTATTGTCACGTCCCGCTTCCCAAAATACGTAAACACGGCACGTGACAGAGCCAACCATACTATCTATGGCGAGGAAACATCCTTCTATAGTCACATTACGGCTGTCATTCAGATATCAAGAATAGTAAACTACTAAATCTATCTCACATGTCCAATAGCCACAAGAACAATAACTGGAAAAGATAACGTAAGCAATAAAGATCTAAATAATAACTAACCCGCATAAGAGCTATATCAATGAAGCGGTCCTCACTGATCGGCGATCCTGATGAATACTCACATGCTATGTCAAGTATCTTGGCCATGTAAAATCCAGACGTCGGTGCGTCATAAATATCAAAATAATAGTAATAACCAAGATATGATGCTATGATTAAACATGAGTGTAAATAAATAACACAGGTGTAAAACAGTGAGATATAGGTATGTGATGCATATCCTAAAGTCTGTGCCTCTAGGTTATCTATTCTAGAAGTCTTTGAATTCAATTTAATGGAATTGTCGATGTAACTCAATAGTATCCCGTGCGTATCCGGGACCACGGTCAAGATTCTTGGGCTGAATCCGAGATGTGCCGCTAGACGGTAAACAGGTAACATGTACAGATGAATAATGTCAGCAGCAGCATCTCAGGGCTGACTGAGCCCGTAAAAACTGATCAGTATAAGTATCGAACTGTTGAGTTACAAGTTATGTTTCATTATTGATTTCCTCTTATCCCTAAGGTTATGTGTTCAAGTCAGGTGTTTATGATATGAATCTAATGCCAACACAGGATCAAGCAGGTAGAAGTTTTGTCTATGTAAACAACAAGTTACGTCCATCAGGCAAACGAGTCAGGATTGTTGGCATTAGTAATAAGATCCAAGCAACAAATCCGGTAGTGGGTCGTGAACATGTCATGTAATATATATTAATCCAAAACAAATATCAATGTAAAACTGTAATCAATATCGAAACACGACTAATACCATGATGCATATGTATCTATCTGTAATAACCATTATACGTCCATTACCATATATATGCAATCTAGATAACGTATTGGGCTAATATAGTAGTATGATAACGCTGTGATGTTCCGTCATACAACTAGATAAGCTATTCATAGTACAGATACAGACGGATACTATAAAACTGTAAATTGGTAATATTTGCTGAATATAAAAACACGTGCACTATTATTTATTAAATAGATATTGATATAATAACATTAACAGGAATAACATATTCAATCCGATTAATAACTATAAAAGTGATATTGATTAACCATACACAAGAAAGATCCGTTCAGAAATTCAGCGTCACCTTGAATTGTAAAATAGCTTAAAAATAACAAACGTCCTCCAAAATATACGTCTCATATACCAAAACAAAGCTAATTCAATAAGATTTTCATTTTTATAAGTCTGTAAGTCCACGTTACCCGTCCTCGGTTCTTTCGGGGTTGCGGAAATGGTGAAAAACGATTTTTCGATGAAGGGTAACATGGACTCTAAACCGGATCTTTGCTAAACAAACTATCTAACAACCTAACTAAGAGTTTAGCTACTATGTTAGGGGTTATACCTAATCTTGAACTCCTTCTCTTCGGCTCCTTGTAGTGGTCGGATCGGCCTCACCTCGTCGTCTCCTTGTGCCGAAGATGGATCCACCCGAAAGCTTCTACCTTTGTCTCCAGCCTCAATCAAGAGGAAACTAAAATACTTGGCTTGCTAGACCTTGTACTCTAGGATGAGTAGAGAAGTGTTTTAGGGTTTTATCTCAATGGTTCTTGTTTCTCAACTCATGATACAAGAGAACCATGAGCAAGAGGAAGAGCAAGAGGAAGAGGGAGAGCTTGGATGAGAGAGAATCAATATGATAGAATGAGAAAGGTTTTTTGCAACCATGCTCTCAAAAACAAAATAATCATGATAATAATAATAATTAAGTATTTGTGATGGTTCATGTCAATGGCATTATCATTTCATGCACTCATTTTGTAAAGAACAACAAGCAAGCAAAAGTCATAGCCATGAAATGATGATGGTCAATGAGTCCAAAATAGTCAACAAAGTCAACAAGTCAACAAAAGTCAAACTTTCAACTCAACTATGGCACAATAATACTTAATTAATATTATTATTAATCATATTTCTTATTCTCATTAGGGTTTAGAAAAAGTCAACAGTCAACAACCCTAATGAGAATCCTCTACCTCTGTCTCTGTCAACTGTGTATACACACCTGCATCCATGTTCCGAGGAACACGAATACAAAGAGATAAAACCAATCCCAAAATGTATACTAGGATCTGGCTTAAACCAAAGCCCGCTAGTAATAACTGCCCGGACACCAAACGTACACAAGTGCGCGGATGTGAACGAACCCTATCGCAAAACCATGCGACCTCTACTCTATTTTGCCCAAAGGCGAATAACTCTCTTTGTGGGACTCTAAAGACTCGACACTACGCTGGCAGTGGGTTTAACTGCATACTGCAAGCGGCACTAGCTGTACGTAACGGCCCCCAGGTAGATGCCGATAAGAAGACTGATGAGGTGAAACCCATCCGAACTCCTACTGAGCCTGAATGTGACAGTCTCCGTACAGTCCGGTCTGTTCGTCTGAGAATATCGCATGGCGGGCCTAGGGGGCGGTAAACGTCAGTCCCCTAATAGCGGTACAAGTCGTGTCGGGGTGTAACCCAGAACACCCTGAGATAGCACTGGAAACCCACCAGTATATCTCGCTTGCCCTGGCCAGGGACGACTATGTGTAATGGCTCTCCTTGACACAGCGCGATATCAACTCCCAATACCGGGAGAGAAGAATCCTGTCTAACCGTCACTGCCTCCAAGTGCGTCGGGACTGCACCCAACTACTACCTGTTTGCACGACTCCTTTGAGCCGTGGTAGGGTAGTAATCAAAGTACAGTGGGAACACACTCGAGGCGAAGTGACAGTGTCAAGTCAGCGGACTAAGCTGTACTTATGTCACCTGGGAACTGATAACTGACGATAGGTATAGTACCAACCAACAGTTCCCGACGAGTCCTGTCCAGTGTACTCGTAACCTAACGAGCACCCGCATACTATCTCAAGTACGACGTACTGACGACTGTGGGACAGACCGTCTCCCCTGCTGGGATGAGAAGCGCATACGCTAGTCTACTCCGGAGTATCGATGCCCTGTCTCGATAGTCCTACGACTAGGGACCTGTATAAGGATGTGCTTATAGATTACCCAGCCCCCACGAGTGTGACTGCCATCACAACGCTGGTAATCAAGCAAAGATCCTAAGGGCTCTACTAATATGTATAAGCGATATGCTAAAAGAAACACATGCACATATTAAAGTAGAAACAAACCAAGCAGCATACTACCATTTTGAGCAAGATTGTCTATACAACTGTGAATATCCCAAGCTTCCATCAAGTAATATACAAGCTAGTATGATACAGTAATGGCCTCTAGGGTATATACACTAGCAATCTCCCACTTGCACTAAGGCCATATACTGGCATATCGAAGACCTATCATCTCGATCAGCCGCTCGAACTGAGTCTGGGGTAAGGCCTTCGTGAATGGATCTGCAGTATTATTCTCCGAATTTACTCTCTTCACCTCAATCTCCCGGCGATCTACGATCTCCCTGATCAGGTGGTACGGCCTCAAAATGTACCTGGACTTCTGATGGGACCTGGGTTCCTTCGCTAAAGCTATAGCGTCGTTGTTGTCACAATACAGGGGTATTGGATCAACAATGGTAGGAATCACCTGAAGCTCCGTGAGGAACTTCTTCATCCAGACAGCTTCCTTTGCGGCATCGCAAGTAGCTATGTACTCCGCTTCCATAGTTGAGTCGGCAACGGTTTCCTGCTTGGAGCTCTTCCAGCAAACCACCCCTCCATTGAGGGTAAAGACATAACCCGACATGGACTTGGAGTCATCCTTGTCACTCTGGAAGCTGGAGTCAGCAAAGGCCTCGATCTGGAGGTCTTTTCCGCCATACACCAAGAACATCTCCTTAGTCCTTCTCAGGTACTTGAGAATGTTCTTTACTGCTATCCAATGTTTCTTCCCTGGGTCCGACTGATACCGGCTTACAACGCTCAATGCGTATGCTACATCTGGTCTGGTACACAACATCGCATATATTATAGAGCCTACCGCAGATGCGTAGGGTATAAATGACATGCGAGCCCTTTCCAAATCAGTCTTGGGAGACATCTCTTTGGAGAGGGTGATCCCGTGACAAGCCGGTAGATTACCGCGCTTGGAATCTTCCATACTGAATCGTTTCAGTATGGTGTCGATGTACCTGGACTGTGAAAGTCCCAACATCCTCTTAGATCTATCACGATAGATCTGGATCCCCAGAATGTAGTTGGCATCGCCCAGGTCCTTCATGGAGAACCTCTGTGACAAGAATCCTTTGACTGACTGTAGCATAGGAATATCATTTCTTATTAGGAGAATGTCATCCACGTACAAGACGAGGAATACCACAGTTCTCCCTACAATCTTACTGTAAATGCATGGTTCATCTGGGTTTTTGATAAAGTCGAATTCTTTGACAGTATCATCAAAGCAGATGTTCCAACTCCGCGATGCCTGCTTCAGTCCATAGATGGACTTGAGCAACTTGCATACTTTACTGCTGCTCCCACTCTCAATGAATCCCTCCGGCTGATCCATATAGACGCACTCTTCCAAATTTCCATTTAGGAAAGCCGTCTTTACGTCCATCTGCCAGATCTTATAATCGTGGAAGGCAGCAATGGCAAGAAGGATCCGAATGGATTTGAGCATAGCCACTGGAGAAAAGGTTTCGTCATAGTCCAAACCAGGTCTTTGACGAAAACCCTTTGCAACAAGTCTAGCTTTATAGGTTTCAACCTGCCCATCTACACCAATCTTCTTTCTGAAGATCCATTTGCAGCCTACGGGTTTTACCCCTTCTGGAGCAAAGTCCAAAGTCCAAACTTTATTGGTGCACATAGACTCCATCTCGGTCCGCATTGCATCCAGCCATTTTACTGAGTCACCGCTCTGAATGGCTTGTTGGAAGCTAGTAGGCTCATCATAATCAACAGTGCAATCCTCTCTATCCCCGTCTATGAGAAAACCGTAGTATCTCTCGGGCGGATGAGACTGTCTACTACACCTGCGGAGCGGCGCAGGAATGTCCGGTTCTCCTGAACCTTCTGGTTCTACCAAGGTTTCAGTAATGGCTTGTGGTTTTGGAATTTCTTCCAGTTCTATTGCGCTCCCACTTATCTGATTTTCCAAAAACTCAGTTTCCAAGAAGCGGGCATGACGAGAAACAAAGACTTTTTGCTCCTCTGCATAATAGAAAAGATACCCCTTGGAGTTCTTTGGGTATCCCACAAACTTGCACTATACTGAGCGTGCCTCGAGCTTGTCCGCATGCTGCTTTTTGACAAAAGCTGGACATCCCCATGTCTTAAAGTGGTTAAGACAGGGTTTCTTCCCACTCCACATCTGATATGGTGTGGTAGGCACTGACTTAGTAGGAACTTGGTTCAAAAGATATGCAGCTGTTTCTAGTGCATAACCCCAGAAAGATCGCGGTAACTCAGCCTTACTCATCATGGAACGAACCATATCCAATAGGGTTCGATTCCGCCTTTCAGATACACCGTTGTGTTGTGGTGTGTATGGAGCAGTAAGCTGAGAGAGAATTCCATTCTCTTTTAAGTAGTCCAGAAACTCGGCACTCAAGTATTCACCACCTCGATCAGATCTCGGTGTTTTTATACCCTTGCCTGTTTGTTTTTCAACTTCATTCTTGTATTCCTGAAATTTCTCAAAGGCCTCGGATTTATGCTTCATCAAGAAGACATGTCCATACCTAGAGAAATCATCCGTAAAAGTAACGAAGTATGAATAATCACTTCGCGCATGTGTAGATATTGGACCACACACGTCACTGTGTATGAGTCCCAAGAGCTCGCTTGCTCTTACTCCGTGTCCAGTGAACGGAGTCTTTGTCATCTTTCCCATGAGACAAGATTCATAAGTGGCATAAGACTGATACTCGAACGGATTCAAGTATCCCTCTTTATGCAACTTTGTTAACCGTGTCTCATTAATGTGACCCAGTCTACAATGCCATAAGAAATCCTGATTTGTTTCCGGAGACTTTCTTTTAAGTGTGTTCTGGACACTGAAAATCTGAGCTTGATTTAATACGTATATCCCGTTTTCTAATGTACCTGACCCAATCAGAACTTGATTTAGGTGGATGTGGACCACATCGCTCACAAAAGTAAAATCATATCCTTGCTTAGAAAGTAAGGATACAGATATGATATTACAAGTCGCACCTGGTACATACAAACAGTTACGCAGAATCAATATCTACCCAGTTGTCAGTCCAAGATGATATTCCCCTACGGATTCAGCGTCCATGCTCATTCCGTTAGCAACCCTGAGAGTCGTATCACCTTTCCTGATAACCCTACGGTTTCTCAGAGTCTGTAACGAATTACAGATATGAGATCCTGATCCGGTATCCAATACCCAGGAATTAGAGTTAACTGACATACAGTTCTCTACTACAAACACACCCGAAGCCGAAACCACAACATGCTTCGAATCCTGGCTACTGGCTTTGCTAGCCCTACAATCCTTCTGCCAATGTTCATTCCCGTAACAATAGGAACGTCCCTTCTTTACTACATCCAGTCCCGAAACTTTTGCCCTTCCCTTTCCTTCTACTTCCCTGGTTTCCTTCAGGGTATAAGCAGAGGGCAGAGACTGTAGAATCAAGTCAGTATTTGACCCGTTCTTCAACGTGGTCTTCAGGTCCGTGAGCTCAAGATATCTTATCTCTGTAAGGACGTTGCCCCCTACAGATGACCCGATAGCCAACCTCGCTTGAAGCAATTCGTTCGAGGTCTCATATCTTGCAATACGAGATTGCTCTCCATATAAATCTTTGTTATGGAGGAAGATAGAAACTAAGTCCATCTTCTCGTGCTGCCTCTGGTATGCACCATTAACTGAGGCCAACACGAGGCACTTGGCTTTCGCACAGTCTTTTTCCGATGTCTTACAGATATCGATATCCGTGACAGGGAAAACTGGTCCTGAGACGGCAGGGGTTTGATTAGTTAAGAGGTGTCCCAGCTTGTCATGGGCAATGGACATCTGGACAGACCTTTGCCAATCATAACAGTCAGATTCAGTCATTTTATTATCTAGATGTAACCTATGTGTGGTCACTGGGTCGCTGCAATTAAAAGAGAGAGAAGAAAAACACTCAGCATGATGCTCTTGTAAGTTTAGATTGGTTTTTAGTTTATCTAAATAGGATGGCTCCCACTGTTTCTCGAATTCCTCCTCAAACTAAAAAGGAAGAATTAGTCAGTATCAATCTCACCGTACAATACTTACTTAACCGTTCGGCCAGGACAGTGTTGGTACTTCGAGGGAGGTTTTCAAACGCTTTGGCGAAGTTCCTTAATTAAATAACCTCTTTTCCCTGGAGGCGTAGCCCCGCTAACACCTTTCTAGACACCTACTTAGTTTATAGCATTGATCGTTAAGTGAGAAATTTCCCGAGGAGTAGCATATACTCACAGTAGGATCGGGATCCAAATATCATCGTGTGACAAAACTGAAGGAATCCTACCAGAATTATCACACTCCAAATGGTATGCAGCGCTAGCAAGTTTCAGTTTCTTTAGAAACTCCCGATGTGGATTTTTACCCTATGCTCTTATGACCTTGACTAAGGCCAACAAATCATAAGTCACATGTCAAGTTCTACCCGTCATTGTCCAGGTTGATTTGAACCCACCCGTATATACCCTTGACTATGGAGTAATACGACTGTCCCAAACCAACGCATCTATCTATGCAACATATGAATACCCACCAGCTACCAATCATTGTGCCTTGACTAAGGCCAACAAACACAGCTTTAATACTGTTGGATATTCATATGAAACGACGGAGGGCTACGAATGGTTTTGGCGAAACCGTGAACGTAGTGAACTTGATATAATCGATGGAACGAGATAGCTTTTAAAAAAGGAGTGGCTTAAGCTCCGCATTTTAAAAGTTGTTTTTGAAAAGAAACCGAGTGGTTTTGAAATTGTTCCAACGACTTTACTTTGGTTTATTTTCTTGCATTAATTTAATGCGTCCCATCATTTAATCCTACCATTGCAGAAAACAACGAAAATATGACGTACGCTTATGCCATCCGCATTCGCCACGGGGCCCCGTCATTACCCGTTAGGTTACTTAACTAACGACAGAGCGGGGGCTGGACTAGCGCGGATGCAAAACATAAGCAACGCCTAAATAGATATCATATATAGATATATACATGCGTCAGATGCAATGATAGCCATTCCAGATCACAGATGAACACATTGGATATACTAGGAATCCGCGTTTCGTTCGAGCCTGCAACGAAAAGCGGATTACATGGTCGCGATGAATAGCCAAGACCCCTACGGGTGCGGCAAACTACCCGCCAAATACCCGAAGTGAAGCAACCTCCCTCAACAACGTGAGTAGGCCACTCGGCACTTCGAGATACCCGGTAGTTTGTGCACCCCACCTTGGATCTATCCTAGGAGCAAAAACAGTAAAAGAAATAATATACAATGGCGGCTACAACCTCATCCCGGATGTGCGGCCATACAAATAATATTACATCAATTACATATTACATCAAATGAAAAGTTAAAGAAAACTCTCATCTCACAAACCCCCGGCTATTCATCCGCGACAATCCAACGAATTCATATACACATACCAGCAACATTACAGATCACAGATATGTATAACCCCCACTAATCGACGTATAGCGATTAGCAGACGTTCAATACATATATCACATCACAGATATAACCCATTAGCTAAAGTCTATAGAAGTTCGATCTAAATACGGATTTGTAACCACCCCAAAACACAAATTTGTTTTCTGGAAAATCTGGGCAGAAACAACATATTGTAAAAATCCCAAAACACCCTTATAAAAACACTGCAGGAAAACCGATCCACGGCCGAGTCAACTCGGCCGCGGATCCGCGGCAAGAAGCATGTTCTTGCCGCGGTTCCGCGGTGAGTTGGTCGACTCGCTGGATCGTTTTTCTTCTGTGTTCATTTAAAACCCTGAGCCGATTTTTGGTATGTGACAAATTATTTTTAGAGCAGTTTAAAAATCGACAAAAAGTTTACTTTTCGGGCGTGTTTTGTGATTTTTTCTCCGATCGAACTTCTAGTTACTTTGCTAACATGCTAGATAGTGTTTAGCTAGGCTCTGATACCACTGTAAGTCCACGTTACCCGTCCCCGGTTCTTTCGGGGTTGCTGAAATGGTGAAAAACGATTTTTCGGTGAAGAGTAACATGGACTCTAAACCGGATCTTTGCTAAACAAACTATCTAACAACCTAACTAAGAGTTTAGCTACTATGTTAGGGGTTATACCTAATCTTGAACTCCTTCTCTTCGACTCCTTGTAGTGGTCGGATCGGCCTCACCTCGTCGTCTCCTTGTGCCGAAGATGGATCCACCCGAAAGCTTCTACCTTTGGCTCCAATCTCAATCAAGAGAAAACTAAAATACTTGGCTTGCTAGACCTTGTACTCTAGGATGAGTAGAGAAGTGTTTTAGGGTTTTATCTCAATGGTTCTTGTTTCTCAACTCATGAGACAAGAGAACCAAGAGCAAGAGGAAGAGGGAGAGCTTGGATGAGAAAGAATCAATATGATAGAATGAGAAAGACTTTTTGCAACAATGCTCTCAAAAACAAAATAATCATGATAATAATAATAATTAAGTATTTGTGATGGTTCATGTCAATGGCATTATCATTTCATGCACTCATTTTGTAAAGAACAACAAGCAAGCAAAAGTCATAGCCATGAAATGATGATGGTCAATGAGTCCAAAATAGTCAACCGGTCAACAAAGTCAACAAGTCAACAAAAGTCAAACTTTCAACTCAACCATGGCACAATAATACTTAATTAATATTATTATTAATCATATTTCTTATTCTCATTAGGGTTTAGAAAAAGTCAACAGTCAACAACCCTGATGAGAATACCCTGCCTCTGTCTCTGTCAACTGTGCATACACACCCGCATCCGTGTTCCGAGGAATATGAATACAAAGAGATAAAACCAATCCCAAATCGTATACTAGGATCTGGCTTAAACCAAAGCCCGCTAGTAATAACTGCCCGGACACCAAACATGCACAAGTGCGCGGATGTGAACGAACCCTGTCGCAAAACCATGCGACCTCTACTCTGTTTTCCCCAAAGGCGAATAGCTCTCTGTGTGGGACTTTAAAGACTCGACACTGCGCTGGCAGTGGGTTTAACCACAGACCGCAAGCGGCACTAGCTGTGCGTAACGGCCCCCAGGTAGATGCCGATAAGAAGACTGATGTGGTGAAACCCATTCGAACTCCTACTGAGCCTGAATGTGACAGTCTCCGTACAGTCTGGTCTGTTCGTCTGAGAATATCGCATGACGGGCCTAGGGGGGCGGTAAACGTCAGTCCCCTAATAGCGGTACAACTCGTGTCGGAGTGTAGCCCAGAACACTCTGAGATAGCACTGGAAACCCACCAGTATATCTCTCTTGCCCTGGCCAGGGACAACTATGTGTAATGGCTCTCCTTGACACAGCGCGATATCAACTTACAATACCGGGAGAGAAGAATCCTGTCTAACCGTCACTGCCTCCAAGTGCTACGGGACTGCACCCAACTACTACCTGTTTGCACGACTCCTTTGAGCCGTGGTAGGGTAGTAATCAAAGTACAGTGGGAACACACTCGAGGCGAAGTGACAGTGTCAAGTCAGCGGACTAAGCTGTACTCATATCACCTGGGAACTGATAACTGACGATAGGTATAGTACCAACCAACAGTTCCCGACGAGTCCTGTCCAGTGTACTCGTAACCTAACGAGCACCCGCATACTATCTCAAGTACGACGTACTGACGGCTGTGGGACAGACCGTCTCCCCTGCTGGGATGAGAAGCGTATACGCTAGTCTACTCCGGAGTATCGATGCCCTGTCTCGATAGTCCTACGACTAGGGACCTGTATAAGGATGTGCTTGTAGATTACCCAGCCCCCACGAGTGTGACTGCCATCACAACGCTGGTAATCAAGCAAAGATCCTAAGAGCTCTACTAATATGTATAAGCGATATGCTAAAAGAAACACATGCACATATTAAAGTAGAAACAAACTAAGCGACATACTAGCATTTTGAGCAAGATTGTCTATACAACTATGAATATCCCAAGCTTCCATCAGGTAATATACAAGCTAGTATGATACAGTAATGGCCTCTAGGGCATATACACTAACAAAAGTATCTCAGGTTGTTTCTACAAAAAGTTATGAACGTTCCAAATTGAAAGTTTGCTGCTGGAATTTCCTTAGACAGCTGTTCAAAGGTACTTTCATTTACAGTTTACGTTATTTAAACAATTTATTTTGCAAGTAAATATTTCACAGGGTAATAGTATTCTGAGTTAGTTTCGTAATGAGTTAAAGAACGAATACTAATAATTTTTCTATAATTTATAATGAATTTTATAAGGTAAGGTAAGTAAATTTCAGATTTGTCGCATCCGCTTTGCGACGACGTTTCATGTGTAAACTATAATATTTTCAAACAATATTTTGTATAACGTTATAAAATACAGATTATAAACTAATTAATGATAATAATAAGAAATATTACAATGATATATATATTTATAGATATAATTATAGCTTGTCGTAAGTTATAAACTTACATACATTGTATATTATAAAACTGACTAACGTTAAATAATTACGGTGTATTTATTATATAGATATAGTTGTATGATGATAATAATAATAACAATAGTACGACAACATATAAGTAAATTATATAAAACATGGTGTCACGCCCCACCCCCAATACAGAGAGTATTGTCCGCTCTTGGCAGAAACCGCACGGTTTAGTCCTTCGGAGCGAATCGGATCCAGGGGCTACTTCCCAGGAGGTCACCTAACCCAGAACTTCCCTGGTTCGAGCACGCTTAACTACGGAGTTCTCAAGTTTCTGTAGTGCCGGTTTACTTAAAAAGCGCCTCTATTTTGGGAAGTGGTATCATTCCATTCATGATACAGATTTGCCCTTTTTCGGAATGTATTCCGAAGAGTCCCCATTGTTGTACAGTGGGTCCCACGAACTCAAGAGATGGCCCCCACGGATTCAAGAGGTGGTCCCCGTCCCCTTGGTATGACACTTTGTTCCGTGTGGCACTTTATTCTGTAAGCAAGAACCGGGTCCCGACATTCTCTCCACTTTTGAACAATGGTTCGTCCTCGAACCACAGACCTACCATTGAGAGACCAGCTCTGATACCATTCTGTCACGTCCTACTCATAATACAGAGAGTATTGTCCGCTCTGGCCGAAACCGCACGGTTTTGTCCTTCGGGGCGAATCGGACCCGACCAGGGGCCACTTCCCAGGAGGTCACCCATCCCAGAACTTTCCTGGCTCGAGCACGCTTAACTACAGTGTTCTCAAGCTCCTGTAATGCCGGTTCACTTAAAAGGTGCATCGGTATTGAGAAGTGGTATCATTCCATTTATAGTACAGATCTGTATTCCGAAAAGTCCCCATTGTTCTACAGTGGGTCCCACGGATTCAAGAGGTGGCCCCCGTCCCCTTGGTATGACACTTGGCGTGGCACTTATTTCCGTGTGGCAGTTTATTCCGTGAGCAAGAACCGAGTCCCGACACATAGCATGTAGCAAGTTGTAAACTTGTCTCGAAATAAACGGGATGAACGGAAGCAACATGACGCTATACAAATCAACACCAAATTTTGATGGCTCGGTTAATATTCTACGATGCGGCTAGAGTTGCGTCGGCGAGAATGGGTGTGGGCTTGAAGAACGAAGAAGGAGAATATATAAATTGATCAGGGAGATATATATGAGAATAATGGGGGAAAGATGCCATAGGAGGGAATTTCCTCCTATGGCGTTGAAAAAGTACGCCCTCCGTCGTGTTTTCTGACGATCGGGATCTATCATCTTCATCGTTATCATCTAAGATATGGGTACGCCAAATTTTGCCACGTCCCGCTTCCCAGTATACGGGCAGAGGACGCGACGAGGCCGCTACGTATTCACTGTGAAGTAAATACGCTAAGCGTATCTAAGCAATATAAATATAAATGCACAAGAGACAAGATATAATAAAACATCAACTTTATTTATTCACATTCTTTTTACAATACATGGAAAAGTAAATACATAGAATAAAGCGATGCCTAAACAGTGGCATAACGGAAATGTAAAGTACTGAAAGGAAATGTGTACAATGAAACTAAAGCTCTGGGTCTTCAGTAAACTGGTCCAAATCTTTAGCGCTGGGCTCGATCTCTGGAAGATCCAAATCATCCGACGACATTCAAAGAAGAAGAAAGAGGATGTCGTCAACGAACAAATCGCTCGGTAAGTCCCAAAGATAAGGGAGAAATACAATAGACAGAGAAAAAGTAGCTTTTAAAGTTGTATTATATTGTTATACTGTTGTATTCGTTAACGCTGTTATTTATAGCTTAGTACAGAAGGATGCCGGTGTATACGAGAGGAGTCTCTATATGTTAGAGACTGGAGCAAATGGAATGTACAAAGCTCCGTTATACAACCCGGAACAACGGCAATTGGATTCAGGTTAGGTGTCTTAATCTTGCAGTCCCATGCCAATTTTAACATCTTCCGTACCAATCTACCCCTTAACCCCGCGATGTCTTGATTGTATTGTTTGTATTGTTTGTGTTGTATTGTAACTTGTATTGTCTTGTAATATAAATTGTATAATTGGATGACTTACCGAAACCATGATATCAGTAAATGGATATAACTGGAGAATCATGGATGTAATTGGAGAATCATGTAAATGGAAGTATATCCATGGTACGGTTCGGTCAATATAAATTGAATATGTTGAATATATGGATTCATGGATTCATATTGGATTGTGGTTTTGTAGATTGTACATAAATCATATTCAAGTCAGATTATTAATAATGAGACTCAGTCTGAGTCAGACAATTAGAAAAGAGAAATTGAAGTCCTGAATTAGGTTTCGGTGTTATCGGTAACCGCTGCACATGGACGGCAGGATTTGTGTCTTTTTCAAAGACGATTACCGTGTTGATAACACTGTTGTTAAGTTGTCTATCTTAAATAGGCAAACACCCACTTCTCCGGCTCCCTGAGGCTCAAGAGATTGGTCCCGCTTAAACCTATATTTATTAGGGTCTTTAGGGTGATTTATAGAACTTGAGGGGGTTTTATGTAAAAATACTTTTGTATAATTTTCAAAATACACCCCAAGTATTTAATTATTGTCTTTAGAGT
This sequence comes from Agapanthus africanus, assembly GCA_030015575.1. Lineage (NCBI taxonomy): Eukaryota > Viridiplantae > Streptophyta > Magnoliopsida > Asparagales > Amaryllidaceae > Agapanthus > Agapanthus africanus. Next base: position 573,790,735 of record CM057346.1, on the reverse strand, counting down.
TGTCATAGATGTAGATTTTATATTTGTAATATTTCTAGTGAAAATATTCTAATTTCATAATATAGGGTATTTAATTGTAACATTGAACTTGTATGGAATTTATGGTATTTTAATGTAAGTGATTCTTGTGATTTTTAGAAAAATTGAAATATTTATATTATTAAAAATAGATATTTTAATGATACATATATATATTTATATAAAAAAAATTTACTATGTATTATATTTCTAGAACTCTCATTTTCTTAAGATTTTCATATTTTAAATCTCTCGAGACCGTATGCTCCTTGCGGATGTCTGCATCTCGCACTACTAAGCTCAGGGATGTGCGATAATCCGCACCATCCCAGTCGAGCTCCCAAAAATGTGTTGCAGCAGCACTTTGCAAAGATTTATAAAAAAATACTTAATCCTTTAGAAAACGGTTTTATCAATTCATGGTATTTATTTGAAATGTTTCGTTTCTCGTATTCTATATTCCCGAAAGGTATTGTGCTATGTTACATATGAGTGTTGTGAGGAGATAGGTCATTACCTCGTGATCTATTTAAAGGTATAGCAAGTTTATGCTGTTTAAATGTCGAAATAAAACTATATGGTATTTTAGTGAAAAAGTACGGTAAAAGTTACAAAATGAATTAGATTATCGTGAAACTTGATCAACATGTTTATTAATGTTTAATAGTCAACATGTAAGAGTTTGTGTGAATGTATTTCAGAAAATGTTGGATTTTTAGAAAGAACCGAATCGGAAATCTGTTTAACTCTGATTCCGTCGGGTTTTGAAATTTCGTATTTTTAGAATAAGTGTCAGTGTATATGCCCTAGAGGCCATTACTGTATCATACTAGTATGTATATTACTTAATGGAAGCTTGGGATATTCACCTTGTATTGACAATCTTGCTCAAAATGGTAGTATGCTACTTGGTTTGTTTCTACTTCAATGTGTACATGTGTTTATTTTATTATATCACCTATACGCATTAGTGGAGCCCTTAGGATCTTTGCTTGATTACCAGCGTTGTGATGGCAGTCACACTCGTGGGGGCTGGGTAATCCATAAGCACATCCTTATACAGGTCCCTAGTTGCAGGACTATCGAGACAGGGCATCGATACTCCGGAGTAGACTAGCGTATGCGCTTCTCATCCCAGCAGGGGAGACGGTCTGTCCCGCAGCCGTCAGTACATCGTACTTGAGATAGTATACGGGTGCTCGTTAGGTTACGAGTACACTGGACAGGACTCGTCGGGAACTGATTGGTTGGTATTATACCTATCGTCAGTTATCAGTTCCCAGATGACATGAGTACAGCTTAGTCCGCTGACTTGACACTGTCACTTCGCCTCGAGTGTGTTCCCACTGTACTTTGATCACTACCCTACCACGGCTCAAAGGAGTCGTGCAAACAGGTAGTAGTTGGGTGCAGTCCCGAAGCACTTGGAGGCAGTGACGGTTAAACAGGATTCGTCTCTCCCGGTATTGGGGGTTGACATCGCGCTGTGTCTAGGAGAGCCATTACACGAGTAGTCCCTGGCCAGGGCAAGCGAGATATACTGGTAGGTTTTCAGTGTTATCTCAGGGTGTTCTGGGCTACACTCCGACACGACTTGTACTGCTATTAGGGGACTGACGTTCACCGCCCCCTAGGCCCGCCATACGATGTATCAGACGAACAGACCGGACTGTACGGAGACTGTCACATTCAGGCTCAGTAGGAGTTCAGATGGGTTTCACCTCGTCAGTCTTCTTGTCGGCATCTACCTTGGGGCCGTTACGCACAGCTAGTGCCGCTTGTGGTCTGTGGTTAAACCCACTGCCAGCGTAGTGTCGAGTCTTTAGAGTCCCACACAGAAAGCTATTCGCCTTCAGGCAAAAGAGTAGAGGTCGCATGGTTTTGCGACAGGGTTCGGTCACATCCGTGCACTTGTGCACGTTTGGTGTCCGAACAGTTAACACTAGCGAGCTTTGGTTTAAGCCAGATCCTAGTGTACGTTTTGGGATTGGTTTTTATTTCGTTTGTATTCGTGTTCCTCGGAATGCGGATACGGGTGTGTATGCACAGTTGACAGAGAGACATAGGCAGAGAATTCTCATTAGCGTTGTTGGATGTTGACTGTTCACTGTTGACCATTGACTTTTGCTAAACCCTAATGAGAATAAGAAATTTGATTAGCAATAATATTAATTAAGTATTATAGTGACATGGTTGTTGAGGGGTTGACTTTGTTGACTTGTTGACTTTGTTGACCGGTTGACTAAGTTGGACTAGTTGACCATCATCATTACAATGGTTGTCATTTTCATGCAAAGACTTTTGCTTGCTTGTTGTGGTTTGCAAAATGAGTGCATGAAAATGATATTACCTTTGATATGAGATGAACCATCACATAATACTTGATTATCATTATGGCTCACGATGCTTTTGGATTATGAGAGGGTGAATGAGAAAAGAGAGGCTCATTCTTTCATTAGCTTTCTCTCTCTTGAGCTCTCTCATTCTCTAGCTCTCACCCTCTTCCTCTTGCTCTCGCTACCTCAAGGCAAACCATTCTCATGTGTTGAGACTCATTGCCCTAGAGATAAAAAGATACCAAAACAATCCTCTACTCACTCTAGTTCACAAGGTTTAGCAAACCGAGTGAACTAGTTTCTTCAAAGTTCAAAGAAGAAGCCAAAGGTAGAAGCTTTCGGGTGGATCGATCTTCGGCGCAAGGAGACGACGGGGTGAAGCCGATCCGTACACCATCAAGAGTTGAAGACGAAGGAGTTCAAGAAAGAAAGGTATAACCCCCTAACCGAGTAGTTAACAACTCCTAATTAGGTTGTTAGGTAGATAGTTTAACAAAGATCCGTTTTGAGTCCATGTTACCGCCTCTTGAAAAATTGTTTTTCATCATTTCCGCAAGCCCGTAAGTACCGGGAGAGGTAGCATGGACTTACAATAAGATTATAGAAGAGGGAGGGGGACTTACGGGTTTAGAAGTTAGGGATGAGTAAGAGGAGACATGAGGAGGCACCGGTGCGTCGTTTCATCGCCGAGAACTCCTAGGGTTGTCGTCGAAAAATTGCCGAAGCTTTCGCCCTTCGCTACTCCAAAATCACACTAAGGTTCTAGGAATTTTCTTGAGATTTTTGTTCAGAGTTTTAGAGTGAGGGGTGTATGTGTAGGGGTTGTATTTATAGGGTAAGGCTAGAGTTAGCGTAGGTGAAAGGTTTAATTGAAAAAATGTAATAAAATGTAATAATTGGTGTTTTAAAGTGTCTCTGTTACCGGTCTGAAGAAATAAAGTATGCATGTGTACAGGGGAGCTGAAAAGATACCACTTTGATGTTGATGACTCGGCGGTCTGGCCAAGTCCGGCCGGCGGCGGCGGCCCGAGTCGGCTAGTCCGCCGGCCAAGTCAGGTGTCCGGAGTGCTCCATGTCGCTTCATTAGTCCCCTGGTACAGTTAGGTTTTCATGTGTAGTCGGGTGTTTGTAAGTAATGCACGTGTAAACCCTTAGTATTCTAAAAATTCAAAATAAAACAATATTAAAAATAATATGGGGTATGTGATTTGAACTCTGGTGACTTGGTTCAGCAGTGCAAGGTATTACCAATGAGCTACAAGCTCCTTCCTGCTATTAAAAAGCAAATCAAACTTATATCTTGTGCTCAGGCAAAAATACCCCTTTCTGTATTTTTTGAAAAATTTGTACAGAAAGTTGTACAGGAAATTTAGGTTGTTACATTCTACCCTCCTTATAAAAATTTCGTCCTCGAAATTTGTAAAAGGAAAGTGTAACAGATTCAAGAAAAGTTTGGTGATAGAAGTACTTGATAGTGTATGAAAAATGTGTGAAGGAATGCGAAGGTTTTGGTAAGATTGTAAAAAAGGTGAGGGAATTTTGGGTTATGACAGATTCAAAGTTTATGAAATGATAGGATTCAAGAGGTATGAATTGTAAAGAATGTTTTAGTTGCTGGTTCTTGTGTTATATTGCTTAGGTTGTTTATGCAGAACAAAACTGCATGTTAGAATTCCATACAGCTCTGACCTGCATGGGCCACCAACAAAACCTGTCATGCCCCGCTTCCCAGTATACGGGCAGAGGACGCGACGAGACCGCTAAGTATTTACTGTGAAGTAAATATGCTAAGCGTATCTAAGCAATATAAATATAAATGCATAAGAGATAAGATAAAATAAAACATCAACTTTATTTATTCACATTGTTTTTACAGTACATGGAAAAGTAAATACATGGAATAAAGCGATGCCTAAACAGTGGCATAACGGAAATGTAAAGTACTGAAAGGAAATATGTACAATAAAACTAAAGCTCTGGGGCTTCAGTAAACTGGTCCAAGTCTTCAGCGCTGGGCTCGATCTCTGGAAGATCCAAATCACCTGACGACATTCAAAGAAGAAGAAAGAGAATGTCGTCGGCGAACAAATCACTCGGTAAGTCCCAAAGATAAGGGAGAAATAGAATAGACAGAGAGAAAGTAGCTTTTAAAGTTGTATTATATTGTTATACTGTTGTATTCATTAACGCTGTTGTTTATAACTTGGTACAGAAGGATTCCAGTGTATACGAGAGGAGTCTCTATATGCTAGAGATCAGGGCAAATGGAATGTACAAGGCTCCGTTATACAATCCGGAACAACGGCAATTGGATTCAGGTTAGGTGTCTTAATCTTGCAGTCTTGTGCCAATTTTAACACCTTCCGTACCAATCTACCCCTTAAACCCCGCGATATCTTGATTGTATTGTTTATATTGTTTATATTGTTTGTGTTGTATTGTAACTTGTATTGTCTTGTAATATAGATTGTATAATTGGATGATTTGCCGAAACCATGATATCAGTAAATGGATGTAACTGAAGAATCATGTAAATGGAAGTATATCCATGGTTCGGTTCAGTCAATATAAATTGAATATGTTGAATATATGGATTCATATTGGATTGTAGTTTTGTAGATTGTACTTGAATCATATTCAAGTCAGATTATTAATAATGAAACTCAGTCTGAGTCAGACAATTAGAAAAGAGAAATTGAAGTCCTGAATTAGGTTTCGGTGTTATCGGTAACCGCTGCACATGGGCGGCAGGATTTGTGTCTTTTTCAAAGATGATTACCGTGTTGATAACACCGTTGTTAAGTTGTCTACCTTAAATAGGCATGCACCCACTTCTCCGGCTCCTTGAGGCTCAAGAGATTGGTCCCGCTTAAATCTATATTTACTAAGGTTCTTAGGGTGATTTATAGAACTTGAGAGGGTTTTATGTAAAAATACTTTTGTATAATTTTCAAAATACAACCCAAGTATTTAATTATCATCTTTAGAGTTGTCATGGATTTAGATTTTATATTTGTGATATTTCTAGTGAAAATATCCTAATTTCATAATATAGGGTATTTAATTGTAATATTGAACTTGTATGGAATTTATGGTATTTTAATGTAAGTGATTCTTGTAATTTTTAGAAAAATTGAAATATTTATATTATTAAAAATAGATATTTTAATGATACATATATATATTTATATAAAAATAATTTTACTATATATTATATTTCTAGAAATCTCATTTTCTTAAGATTTTCGTATTTTTAATCTCTCGAGACCGTATGCTCCTTGCGGATGTCTGCATCTTGCACTACTAAGCCCAGGGATGTGCGATAATCCGCACCATTCCAGTCGAGCTCCCCAAAATGGGTTGCAGCGGCACTTTACAAAGATTTATAAAAAAATACTTAATCCTTTAGAAAACGGTTTTATTAATTCATGGTATTTATTTGAAATGTTTCGTTTTCCTGTATTCTATGTTCCCGAAAGGTATTGTGCTATATTGCATATGAGTGTTGTAAGGAGATATGTCATTATCTCGTGATCTACTTAAAGGTATAACAAGTTTGTGCTGTTTAAATGTCGAAATGAAACTATATGGCATTTTAGTGAAAAAGTACGGTAAAAGTTACAAAATAAATTTGATTGTCGTGAAACTTGATCAACATGTTTATTAATATTTAATAGTCAACATGTAAGAGTTTTGTGTGAATGTATTTAAGAAAATGTTGGATTTTTAGAAAGAACCGAATCGGAAATCGGTTTAACTCCGATTCCGTCGGGTTTTGAAATTTCGTATTTTTACAACAAGATCAGAGAAGAGAGAGGGGGGCTTACGGGTTTAGAAATTAGGGATGAGTAAGAGGAGATGGGAGGAGGCGCCGGTGCGTCGTTTCGTAGCCGGGAACTCCTAGGATTGTCGTCGGAAAATTACCGAAGCTTTCGCCCTTCGCTACTCTAAAAGTACACTAAATTTTTAGGAATTTTCTTGAGAGTTTTGTTCAGAATTTTGGAGTGAGGGGTGTGTGTAGGGGTTGTATTTATAAGGTAAGGCTAGGGTTAGGATAGGTGAATGGTTTAATTAAAAAAATGTAATAAAATGGAGTAATTGGTGTTTTAAAGTGTCTCTGTTACTGGTCTGAAGAAATAAAGTATGCAGTTGTACGGGGGAGCTGAAAAGACACCACTTTGATGTTGATGACTCGGCGGTCCGGCCGAGTCCGGCAGGCGGCGGCGGCCCGAATCGGCCGATCCGCCGGCGGATTCGGCCGGCCGAGTCAGGTGGCCGGAGTGCTCCATGTCGCTTCATTAGTCCCCTGGTATAATTAGGTTTTCATGTGAAGTGGGGTTTTTGTAAGTCATGCACGTGTAAACCCTTGGTATTCTAAAAATTCAAAATAAAACAATATTTAAAAAATGTGGGGTATGTGATTTGAACTCTGGTGGCTTGGTTCAGCAGTGCAAGCTATTACTAATGAGCTGCAAGCTCCTTCTTGCTATTAAAAAGCAAATCAAACTTATATCTTGTGCTCAGACAAAAATACCCCTTTTTGTATTTTTTTAAAAATTTGTACAGAAAGTTGTACAGGAAATTTATGGTTGTTACAAATTTCATGTGATTCTACAACTTTTCACCGTTGAATTAGTGGGTTCAAAATTAACGGTTTACCGACAATAGAACTTTTTACATTGCTAAATCAACGGTGAAAAAGTTGTAGAATCACATGAAATTTGGCGTACCCACATCTTAGATGATAACGATAAAGATGATGGATCCCGATCGTCGGAAAATACGACGGATGACGTACTTTTTCGACGCCATAGGAGGAAATCCCCTTCTATGGCCTCTTTCCTCCATTATTCTAGAGATATATTATGTGGAGAGAGAGAAAAAAAGGTTTTATGTTTAATATAAATATATACAGTATAGTTTAAATTAGGTTATAAATATACATTAGTTTTTGTGTATATAGATAACATCAAACTACAACCAATATCCACCAAAATCTCATCAAAAATATATTTTTGAAAATAATTCACAAATGTAAACTTCTCAAATATAATGCAAGAATATATTTTAAATAACTCATACCCGTATTTAAGATTTAAAAGAATTCTAAAAATATATCTGTTGGATATAGTGCCCTCAGAGTCAATTATTGGATCACAGGCACGTGATTGCAATGATTGAGGGAGGACCTATACCTGTAGGACAGTCTTACTCAAGATGATAGTATGCTATCTGGTTTATCTTTATCATCATGTACTGCTTTAGGTGACCTTACAGGTCACTATTGCGCGTTGATAGAGCCCTTAGGATTCTTGCTTGACGGCCAGCAGTATGATGGCGATCATATACGTGGGAGCTGGGGTCTATAAGCACATCCTTAAAAGGTCCCTAGTCGTGGGAGTTTTCGAGACAGGGCATCGATACTCCAGAGTAGACTAGTGTATACAGTCGAGACCCCGACGAAGGGCGGTGGCCGGTCTCACAAGCCACCGGTGTCAGTTGGTTCACCTAAGATGTATACAGATGCTCATTGGGTTATGAGTACACCGGACAGGACTCGCCGGGAACATACTAGTTGGTATTATACCTGACGTCAGATAGCAGTTCCCTGGTGACATGTGTACATGTTAGTTCATCGATCTGAGATCGTCATTTGTCTCGTGTGAGTTCCCACTGTACTTTGATTACTACCCTACCACGGCTCAAAGGAGTCGTGCAAACAGGTTTTACTTGGGTACAGTCCCGAGCCACATGGAGGCAGTGAGCGGATCAGCAGGGGTTTCTTCTCTTCCGGTATTGGGGGTGAGATCGCGCTGTGTCTAGGAGAGCCATTACACAAAGCCCTCGGCCGAGGAAGGAGATTTACTGGTAGGTATTCCAGCAGTATCTCAGGGTGTTCTGGGCTACACTCCGACACGACTTGTACCGCTTTTGGGGGTCTGACTTTTACCAACCCCCTAGGCCCGCCATGCGATGCTCATAGACGAACGGACCGGACTGTACGGATATTGTCACTGACAGGCTCAGTAGGGTGTCAGGATGAGTTCGCTCATCGACCTCCCTTTTGGTCAATACCTGGTAGCCCGTTACGTATGGCTAATACCTCTGCCGTGCTAGCGGTTAAATCCACAGCCAAAATATTGACGAGGCTTTAGAGTCCCCCACAGACAGTTTCTCAAATTTCGGGCGAAACGCTGTAGAGGCCGTATGGATATATTGTAGGGTTCCTAGGCACACTAATGAGGTCTCACAAGGCATCAACCATGCCAAATTAAAATTTTCCGGTGCCGAGAAACCCTAAACTAGATCGTTAACTAGAGTTTAGGCGAAACGAAATGAAAGTAAATCACATTTACACTAAGTGAACGGAAATACAAGCTTTGTAGATCCGGTCCTCCACCTCCATAGCTCCGTGACGATGTCCCTTCGCTGCGATCATTGGATCCTAGACTCTCGCGGTGGTTTCATCAGAGAAAAGATCGGGCTGGGTCGTTGACTTCGATGCCGAAGATGATCTACGTCGAGGCAACTCAAGATCAAGCTCCAACTTCACCAAGTCATGAAACTTGTGAAGAAAACACCCTATACTACATGGCAAGTGGTAGAGGATGAAGAAATAGATAGTGGGTTCACTTTGGATTTGGATTTCTCACTTGAAATCATCACTTTGAATTTTCTAGCTAGGGTTTTCTTTCTTCATCAAGAAGAAGAAGAAGAAAGAAAAGAAATATCAATTAATTAAAATAGAAAATCAAGTGACCCTTATCATAATGCAACCTTGGGTTAGTTTAACACATGTAGAGAATAAACCCTAGTTTAGCTAATGGTTAGGTTTAAAGATAAAACAAAATGGTTACTTATTCAAAGCTTCATGAAGCTTCAACAAAACAACAAAGCAAGCCACCATTTCATTTATCTTTTCAAAAAAAAGAATTAAAGAAAATAAAACCCTAAACCCTAACCATTAACTAAACATGGTTAAAAGCAAACACATCCAAGTTTGCATGTATCATCAAACATGATACAAACAAGTGCACAAAACTATATCATATATACAATGTGCACATCAAGTGAGAAAATCCATCATAAGTGAACAAATACTAGTTAATGTAAAGTGATATATCAAATATATAATTATACATTAAATCATTAAATCAACACTTGATTTAACGATCCGGTCATATCGCATATGACCGACTAATATCCAATGTATCGACTTATCGAATCAATGCTCGATTCGATAACTAGGTTATATCGCATACAACCAATCGATGCATTCATCGCGAGAATAGAATACGGTATCACATACACTCATTATTCTCGGTCCCGCACATATCTCATATGCGCTCCTATTTCGTTTCGCTTGAGCCAGGAAACCTCTGTGTAGGACTCTAAAGACTCGTCAATACGCCGGCAGTAGGTGATGATTGTTCAGTTGATAAAACTGCACATTTGTATTACATTTTTCCTACCATTTTCATATTAAAAAAGGACTTTATTATAATATATTATACATATGAGGGTTTATGTGTAAAAACATTATTTTCCATGTGTTAATATTTTTAATTATCATTTGGTAGGAAAATGTATGCAAATAAATCTATTGTCCAAATCCTAGTAGAACAAAGCCTACTAAATATTATTTGAGATTATTGTGCAGAATTTTCCAAGTTGTTATGCAGAATTTATCAAACAAATCAAGTTGTTGAAGAAAACTTGCCAAATTAAGAAGCAAAACTTGGAGACCAAGTCTGGAAGCAACCGAGAGAAGATTTCTGAATTCTGAAGGTACCAAGGATTGCCAAATGTCACAAGGAAAGAGCACCCAAAAGTTAATGAAGAGATCCTCACCATTGGCCGCGGAACCGCGGCCAAACCCCCCTGTTGGCCGCGGATCCGCGGCATTCTAGAAGGATCATTTGCTAAGATTTTGTGGCTTGAATCTATGCTATATTTTACCAAGTTTTCAACCAAAAGATTCTGGCTTTGCACTATAAAAGGGCACCGAGAGCCTCTTGGAAAAGTTATCAAGCCGACGCGATCATGAAGTCCAAGACGGCTCACGCATCCAGGCTGGTCATCAACAGTTCATCTACCTCCTTGGAAGAGATCGAGAAGCAAACTAGTCTTTGTAATCATTTTCTAAGGGATCAAAGTGTAATGAATATTGTTGATTAATAAAGGTAGCTTTCTTCTTCTTATTCTATTTCTTCGTAGTTTAATGATGCAATTTCTTTCCATCTCTTCTTCTCCCAACATGCGCGAGTAATTCTCCGCTTGTTAGGGTTCGTAGGATTAGGGTAGGCTAATGGACGATGAAAATAATTAAACCCTTTTTAAGTCCTATAAAGTTTAGGAACTTTATCAAAAGAATCATTAACATCCTAATCGGGCGCGCTAGCAATTCTTTGCTAGTTCCAACCGCGATTAGAGATTAGATTAATGATTGTTTTGGTAAAGGCTAGATATGAACAGAGTTCCGTGTCGAGATAAGGGTTAAGAGTGGGATTCCTTTTCCCTCCAGAAACCCTAATCTACACGCATCACCGTCGCTCTAGTTCTAAATCTATTAATGGATAAAAAGGATAACTTTTAATTAACCGTCCATAACTACTAAATCCTAACGAACCCTACAAGCCCTCTTATTATATTATCTATATCCCTAAAATAATCTAAATCTATATTTTTGCATTCTTGCTTAACGCAGATCTAGAAACTTTTCACAAAACTCTTTATTCCTTCTCTCTTTTTCAACACATCTAAAGTAAGAGTAAAAGATTCCACGTTTTCCAGAGGACGACCCGTACTCATCTCGGTCTAGCTACACGCGACACCGTTATTGATTGCGGTTACACTACAAACACACTTTTTCGTGACAATCAATGATCATATCAAACACCCACAAGCCGCAAGCGGTCTGCTAAACGTAACGGCCACCCGGGTATTGAGCGATCAGAAGATCAACGAGCAAGCCCGCTCACACTCCTGTGAATCCAACCAGTAACACTTACCGTACAGTCCGGTCTCGTCGTCTGATATGTCGCATATCTCGCCTAGGGGTGGTAAACGTCAGACCCCAATAGCTCGATAAGTCGTGTCGATATGAGGTCTATAACAGTTCGAGAAACTACTGGTAACACTTACCAGTAAATCTCAGCAACCCTGGCCAGGGATTTCCGGTTATAACCAATCGAACACAGCGCAACATCAACTCCCTATACCGGGAGAGACGAATCCCCTCCTATCGCTCATTGCCTCCATGTGATTCGGGACTGTACCCAAAAACCACCGTTTTGCACGCCCTCTTGGACGCGGTAAGGTGGAAATCAAAGCACAGTGGGAATCACACAAGACTCTATGACGATCTCGGGTCAACAAACTACTCTGTACCAGTGTCGCCAGAGAACTGCCATCTGACGTAAGGTATAATACCATCTGGGAGTTCTCGGCGAGTCCGTCCAGTGTACCCAGTCTCCACTGAGCACCCGTATATCATCTCTGATGTCAAACACCAATAGATATGGGATCATCCATCGCCCATCTGTATGGGTCGAGAAGGTATACGCTAGTCTACTATGGTATATCGATGCCCCGTCTCGATATACCCACGACTAGGGACCTTGAAGGATGTACTTATGGACTACCATGTCCCCACTAGTATGATCCGCATCATAGTCCATGTAGTCAAGTACACGTCCTAAGGGCTTTACCAACATGTAACAGAGAGACAATCAGTGTACACGTTAAGATAAAGAGCAACCAGATAGCATACTATCTTATCGAGCAAGAAAGTCATCCCTATATATGTCCAAGCATCCACTACAATATACATCCTATGTATAGTAATGGCCTCTAGGGCATACATATAACTAACATATATGGCAGGGTTCGATCATATACGTGCGGTATTGCACGGATCATGATCGGACGGATAATACTGGCGGGCTTTGGTTTAAGCCGGATCCTAGTATTGTACAGTGTAGATTTTGTCTCATTGCATTTGTATTCGGTTGGAATACAAATACGGGTATGTATATACAGCCGCGGGGTTTTCTTGTAATTTATTACGGGATCCCTTTTTTTGAAGTTGCCAGCTTGCATTCTGTTTCGACCATTTTTCCTTTGTTCTTTCTTGGCTGAAATTCCTTTGATGGGAGGGGCTTATTTGCAAATGTGCAAATTAGCAAAGTGGAGGGTGCTTTTTGTAAGTGGTTGCTTCATGATGGTTCTAGATTGAGCTTGACTCCATTTGCATCATTACTTGCTTTATGTGAATGGATTGATTAGGATGAGACTTTGTTGTGATGATTATTTCCCATCATCACCCACTCTTTTCTCTTATGCTCACCCACCTTGTTAATGCTCACCTCCCCCTCTTCCTTTAGCATGTCCGGCCACTAGGAAAATGGGGGCTGTCCAAAATTTTTGATGAGGGAATTGATCTCATTTTGCTTGCAAAAATCCTTTTGTTCATCTCAAAAGCTTACTACTTCACCTCCACATCCAAATGGCAACTTCAAACAACCCCTCGAGACATAGCATTCTACACTCAGTCTACAACAATCTTGGACACGTCGGCTTGCCAACTTCGTGTCCGAGTTGCCTCGATTCAGAGGTGGGAGCCCGTAAAATGACTCGGTGATGTGGTGTCTTTTCCGACGAGGAGATCGAGACCGGATATTCCGCGGGGAGATCGGGATGGTGGCCGAAGACCGAAGGACACGGATCGCTCGGTATAGCTCTCTACCCTTTCTCCATTTAGCTAGTAGTAGGTTAATAGTCTGATCCGGGTTTATAGTCCGCGGTAGCGCCGGTTTCTAGTTTAGAAAAAGTTTTTGTTTTTGCATTTTGGCCTCGGACGGACGGCCGGGACGCTACCGTGGTCCTACAATATCTAGATTTAGTAAATATTTGATATTAGATATCTTGAGATTTAAACGTAAAAAATAAAAGCAAAATAAGATATAGGATGGCAGCTATATGATGCCAGTTAACAAAATATAATTTATTTTTAACTTCTGGCTATTAAAAGATATATGATGATCTAGATATATGATATATAAAGATCTAAAAATATAATATAGGTATTATACTAGATTCACATAGATATACTTTACCGGTAAATTTCAGATACAATCCTGCACCGTATTGGGTTCTAAATTTACGGGTCGGGTCGGATAACGACTACCACTATTCGAATCATTCACGACCCAATAGATAGAATAGAAGAAATATAAACCAAGTATTAAAATACCAATTAATATCGTATAACCGTACTAGGGTGTTATAATTATGAATCCGACACTCGGTCTTTTCTTTAAACAAATCTCTAGTATGAATAATACTTTTCAAAATTGAAGAATCCCAAGATGATGGAGTTGTCCAAAATTTCCGAAATAAATACTGTCTAGATGTTGCAACAAATACCGAATGAGTCTAATTAGCCCAAATACCATGTCTATAATAAAGTTTCTTACCTAACCTTAAGTCGAAAAGCAACATTATGATCATGAGAACTAAAAATACCCAAATCATCTTTCTTTATTGGCTTGCAAATATCCTTCCACTCGATGGTAAAAAGTTTTGAGTTGTCCCATAAGAAACCACGACAAACAGATTTTGGAAGGTTGAAAGCCGGTGACCAATACATTTGATAGGAAGGAAGAGCCGATCGAAGAAGTTCAAAACGTCACGCGATAGGAAGAAGCTTGAATTTACATCCGCTAAGTTCTGACATCAATTTATCAATTAAAGTTTGACACGATACAACATTAAGACTTCTGTAGGAGGGTCGAAGAGCAAGACAGCATCTATAAATTTATAATGTTGGGAGCGTACTGATTGTTTATTTATAACACAGGTAAAGACAAACATTCTTGCATTGAAGCTGTATATATCCACTGGCACACAGATTTAATGGCACAAAATTCAGGATATCTTATCTACTGGATTTGGTCAACTGGTAGCTTGGGCATTTTGCTCACAGCATTACCTGCTGTTGCCGGTCACTCCAGGTTAGGAATCTATGTAAACGTGGAAAGACGAAAATGCCCTACAAGATTCTTTTACCCGCCAAGTGGACCATGATGTAAACGGATTATCAAATATGAATAGTGTTTTTCATCGTTTTATGGCTGTCTGTATCCGTATCTGCATCTGCTAACACCCACTTCCGTTCTATATCCCCATCCGAAATAAAAAATAGTAATATTTGATTTTATAAGGAATCCTGTTTTTCTCTCTCCAAATATTCATTTCAATCCTGATTCTTATCCTATATATACCATATGCATAGACGTATTCGAATCCGTCTACAACTACTGAATACAAATGCATTAACATCTATATCCGTTCAATACCTGACTGGTCTACGTCCCTGTGTGACAAGGGAATTGGGCATTATTATCCTATGGGACACAAACACATCTTTCAGTTTCTGTGAAGTCCTATTAATCTGATTCCCGAAGATGCCCTCAGGAAACGTCCAAATGCAGGGTGATGCCTAAATGAAGGACTTTTCACACGAGAGCAGCATACAAGAACGAAGAGCTTGGTTTGCTTCATAAAAAAATGAGCTATTTTTTTTTGGGTGGCATATTTGGCCTTCAAAATAATGACCTTAGGCATGAAGCTAGAAAATTTGACAAATTCTATTTAAATGCTGCATGTAAACTGCGATTTGGGATAAGAGTGTTTTGGGATAAAGTTTCTCGAGAATGGCCTTAATTGACAGTGTCTGCTATTTCTTGCATGATAAAAAATGCCCATCTTAATATCAACGGTCTAATACACGACTGCACTAATTTTCAATACCTTTGTCGATATATATATTCAATCTGTTATGACAAATTCCTCATGTGACCTTAATGGCACTTATCAAGGATTTGATCTCATCATGAGGAAACACATAATATTAGATTGGTAGTATATCAAGATGTTCATAAACACATAGAATCGCAACAACACGGAATAAAAGAAACTAATATGGTTTGGAAAGTAGTCTGGCAAAGAAAGAGAGAGAGTGCAACATAAAGGATACAAAAAAAGGCTCAACCTTCACAAACCTCTTGCCAAAAAGAAAAGATGAACTTTCATAAATATTAGGGATTACATCATTGACGGTTATGAAGATTGATGTACGGTTATGAAGATTGATGTACGGTTATATATGTTGCAAACTTATCATTTTTTAACTATAAAACGTCTTACATTTCTAGGTTGATAAGCAAATAGTGTTCAAACCACATGGAAGTCGATACATTAATGCTGTAAGGTATGAAGATCAAAATTAAGGCAGCAATTATCTGAACAAAAAAGATCGATATCGATTTATTAAGTGTGCTTGTGAACCCTCCTCCCCCGAACATTCAGCCACATGAACACGAAAGGTAAATTTATAAAACACCATTGACTTTCATGGGTTTTAAGGCAACACCGTTGAACTTTAAGAAAACACAATCAATTACTTTTTTGTAAAATTTATTGCTGTTTGGTAAGGGCCTGTTTGGTTGCAGGATTATGGAATTTGGATTCCAAAATAGTACGGTTGAAATTTTTGAATTTGGTAATTTGTTGTTTGGTTGGTTTTGGATTCCTAGTATTGGATTTGTAGATCCTTATAATTTTTGTTTGGTTGGTGAGAAAAAAGTGGGATTTGGATTTGAGGATTTTAGAGAGAGAGATAGAGAGAGGATTATTAAATAAATAAAGTACACGGGTCCCATCTAAAAGTACGAATAGTGCCAAATCCTTGAAAATGCTTGAAATTTTTTAGGATTCAAGAATCCTTGTTTTGTGGTAGACGCCTATAAAAAACAAAGGAATCCTAGAAATCTAAATTTATCAACCAAACACAAAATCGTGGAATCCTAGGATTCCACGATTCCAAATCCAAATCCAAATCCATAATCCTGCAACCAAACAGGCCCCCTGTTTGGTTGCAGGATTATGGAATTTGGATTCCAAAATAGTACGGTTGAAATTTCTGGATTTGTTAATTTGTTGTTTGGTTGGTTTTGGATTCCTAGTATTGGATTTGTAGATCCTTTTAATTTTTGTTTGGTTGGTGAGAAAAAAGTGAGATTTGGATTTGATGATTTTAGAGAGAGATAAAGAGAGGATTATTAAATAAATAAAGTACACGGGTCCCATCTAAAAGTACAATGAATAGTGCCAAATTCTTGAAAATCCTTGAAATTTTTTAGGATTCAAGAATCCTTGTTTTGTGGTGGGCCCCCATAAAAAACAAAGAAATCCTAGAAATCTAAATCCATCAACCAAACACAAAATTATGGAATCCCAGGATTCCACGACCAAAATCCAAATCCAAACTCATAATCCTGCAACCAAACCCTTTGGTTGCAGGATTATGAGTTTGGATTTGGATTTTGGTCGTGGAATCCTGGGATTCCATAATTTTGTGTTTGGTTGCAAGATTAGGATTTCTAGGATTCCTTTGTTTTTTCTGGAGGGCCCACCACAAAACAAGGATTATGGAATCCTAAAAATTTTCAAGGATTCGACACTATTCATTATATTTTTAGATGGGGCCCATGCACTTTATTTATTTAACAATCCTCTATCTCTCTATCTCTTTCTAAAATCCTCAAATCCAAATCCCACTTTTTTATCACCAAACAAACAAAGATTACAAGGATCTACAAATCCAATAATAGGAATCCAAAACCAACCAAACAACAAATTACCAAATCCAGAAATTTCAACCGTACTATTTTGGAATCCAAATTCCATAATCCTGCAACCAAACAGCCCCTAAAGAAATACAATATTGGGTCCCTTTTTTTGCTGTTTGGTATCCGTACAAACGCATCTTGTGGTTATTCAGTCCACTCTTGTTGCAAGGGTTGATGAAACCATAAAGTTTCCATAGGGAAATCTGAAGTGAGGGGGATTTAGGTAAAATCACGTCAGCCCAGAATAATCTAAATACCCTCGCACCGCTTCGCTTTCCCATTTCCTTTCCATTTGAAACAATTTTCTCCCAATTCTTTACAATTTTCTTCTATCAAATTCGCGATTTTTTCCATCGTAATTCAAAGGAGACGAACAATTTCCCTCCATTAGTTTTTGATCGAGTTCGTCAAAGCACCTTCAGGTATCGAAATCCCTCGTATTTGATTTTTGATTTTCTGTTTTTTGATACGATTTCACGGCGATCTTTGATCGATTGCAGAAAAGCCCAGTTCTTGTTTAGATTCTAATTGAAAAGTTGAGCTTTTGACCAATTTCTGTGAGAAAATAAAGATGTAGTTTGTGAAAAGACTGTCGCTTTAGAGTTAAATTTTAGATTTTTGTGGCCATGGGAATAGATTCAGAGTTACTTAAGTTTGTCCCTACTGCTAATCATTAATGAGAATGTATTGGTAAATATTCAAGCAAGATATGACCACACATGATGATCCCTTAAATTGTTACTACATCTTAAGTTTGTTTGATGTCCATTGGTTACGCACAATCCAAGGGCTTATGCTTTTGGGTAAAGTAAAGTTGCTTTTCAGTGTATGGATACCGTTGTAATTTTTTTATACCCGTGTTCCTCTAAGGATTCTGTAAACCACACAAGAGATCGCCGCGGAAACTACTTTCATGATCGCATGCTTTGAGATCAAATGCAATAGATCTTAGTAACAAATACCAAAATACAACAATACGAAAAGAACACACTAGACAACAACAAACCAAGATTTACCTAGGTTCGACGCAACTAGCACCTAATCCTGCAATCCGACGCCTAAAACCCCACTATCCAAAAAGAAGTACAAGAGATGCACTCCTTCCGATCAAAGCCTCAACACAAAGAAAAACCTGGAATCCTCATAGAAGCCTAACCTTTCTTTCGGCCAAATTGCTGCAAGACAAAATCTCCCTCTTTTAATTGGTCGATTAATTAAAACACTAAACATCAATTAATACATATAGGCTGGTTGAAGATAATCCTCGGTTTAAAGCAATGCTTGTAGATAAGTCCAAAATCCTTCATCAAATATATGAGAAGGACAAATTCCAAGAGAAAATCTCTCTGCTGACTTGAAGGAATCCCTCTGCTCTCTATTTGATGTCGTGCCCGGGCCCGCGCATTGCACGTGGCTCTTCAAGTGCATGCTGGCCCACCTTGGGCTCTTGGCCGAATTCTTGCGTCAATATTCAACAGATGCAACTAAAAGCAGCGTGTTTCGAGAGATCTTGGAGTTGAACCTCATTTTACTAGTGGTTCAGAGCGCATAGTGTGAACTGTGAAGTTTGCTTGATATGTTTTGTTAGTCCATAATCCAATAGATGTAAATCTATTATTTTATGCGCTATTGATCTATCTAGTATCGGCAATGGAACAAGAGACATAGTAATTTGTTTTGCTATTATGATTAATATATTGTTTTAAAAAAAGAATGTAGGATTTTTCCTTCAACATTCCTTGAATTTGCGACCTCCGTGTCGCAATTCCCTTGGTCTACCACTTCTTCCATCCTTTCAGTGTATGTTGGATATATTGTTGGATCAGAGTTCTTTATAATGTGGATGGGTATAGTTTATACCCTGTGTTCAGTGGCTGCTTGGGAGTTCACTGATACCTTAAGTGGTCTCTCTTGAAGTATGCTAACAATGGGATGAATTGTAGTTTCAGTTATTAGATATAGCAAGTTATTACCATTTCCATTCTCATGCTTGGCCAGCTACCCGAGTGCTAGCTTATGCTTCTCGTTCAGAGATGATTATCTCGGAAGCCATGTGGTTCCATTGTAGGGACCACAAGAGATAAATCTGCTAATTGTTTTGACGATTTTTTCTTTTATCCGTATCTGCAAAAATGCACATGTATGACTTTTCCTCTTTCCCCCGATCTCAGCACATGTTTAGTTAAGTTGACATCCTTGCTTTTAAAATTCGTTTTGATTTTCTTCTTACATTATTGCACATCTTTCTTCCATGTATGTTCATAATCAAAACTCTTACCTTTATTATTCCTCTCCATTTGCATTGGTGAAGGAGTCCTGCATGGCAACTCTACAGGGACCAGTAATTTGCCATCCTACTGTCCATGCGAAGCATGCAAGAGTTGGATATCAACTAGTAAAATCTACTTCAGCAGTAAAGCCAGGGATTCTTACAAGTGGTTTTGGGGGTTCTAGACTGAAGTGCAGGCTTCAAGCGGGTTCTCTATTCTCTCATCAACGTGGGAGTAAATTTGAGTTAATCCGTTGCAATTCTAGCTCTTCTTCTGATGGTAATGGCAGCACTTCCGAGAACTTCAGTGAGAGCGATGGAGATTATGTGAACTCCAGTGTGATTGAAGCTGGTACGGTGTTTTATAGGCAACAACTCTTTTTATAGTTGTCAATTTTTTGTCGGGCAGTTAAAATTCTTATGTTCTTGCCTTCTTGGGCCTTTGTAGGATAGTGGCAAACGAATTTATAGCCCCCCCTCTCCCTCTCCCTCTCCCTCCCTCACACACACACACACACACACACACACACACAGAGAGAGAGAGAGAGAGAGAGAGAGAGAGAGAGCAATCGCTTACTCAGTCAGCCAGTATTTCTCAAGAAATGTTTATATATCTCAAGTCCGAGTTGTTATTTCTCTTACCTCAAGTGCAATTTACAAAAATACCACATTGGAAATGGATCATACACCACTATTATAAGGGACCATAGTTTGAGCGGTTTGAAATTGTTACTTGGTCTATTTATCCGGTTATTTATTATGACTGTTAAATAATTCATTATGTGAACCAAAATAGATGACGTCTTTTATTCCCTGGATATAGATCCACACAACCTTTGTTGCTGCTGCATCTGCATGGCGCGGAAGTATGCTTACAATTATATCAAATAGTTCATTACATATTCACTTTTTGGTTGATATTTGTTATTTAAGCATCTCCATAAAATAAGTATACATATATGGATAGCCCTTTCAAGATTCTGACAATATCTTGTCCAGCCGAAGTGTTGCAAAGTTATGTAGACATTCTAGAGTAAATGCACTCCAATATACTTGAAAATGTTCAGATGTACATATTACATGAACGAAGTCGATTTAAAGTTCACAATGTGACATGATACATCATAATCAGTCACAAGAAAAAGCTTATGCGAACTTTTTTCTTAGTATTCTTACTGTAATGCGAGAAGGTCTTTAGATTAAATGTTGACCCCATTTGTCCCCATTTTTACTTCAATTTTCAAAATATTCAATTATGTTTTATATGATTCAGTTACCAAATAGGAATATTAAGTTAATTTGATATGCTACCCCCAATTGAAAAGTGTTCTAGAGGAGGGTTGAATAGGACTTACGGCTAACAATGATAATTTACTGCTCAATACAATAAAACATGCGCAATATAAAAATTATACTAACAATAAAACAATTTATAAAAGTAAAAAGAGATGCAAACTCTTGAGGAATACAAGCAATGATGTCGAAATTCGATACCAACGATATTTTCGTCTCCGCCTAAGTCTCTCCTTAGGAACAATCCACTATATCAAAATCTTCTTAAGGTGAAGAAAACCTTTGTGACACTTGTTTAGTGGACCACCTCCAACGAGTGATACCAATGGTAGACAATCTCTACCGGATATATTTAGTATATGAAATTAAAAACAAATAACTCCTAATCTCGTATGAATTAAGCAATTTAAAACAAGAGAATTAGGGTTTATGATTTTATCAAAACAAGATTTAGATCTCAAGAGAATTTGATAAATGATTTTGGAATTGGAGATGGATTTTGTAAAGATAAATAATTAAACAAATTATGAGATACTTTGCAAAATAAATTTTAAAGCTTTTTAAAAACCAAGAAGAATCAAAGAAGGATGAATCAATAGGATTTTAGAGCTTTCTCGAGAAGATGAGTTCCGATTTTTTTTATAATGGATATGATGGAAATTTCGTTCAAGGCAATCTTTTTTAATAGATGAGAGAATCCCACAGAATAGGGAAATAAATCAGGTCAAATATATTTCGAAAATTCGCAACCGTTAGATTTTAAGCTGGCTCAAACAGGGCCTGAGCCGTTTCAAAGAAACAAAGAAGAATACAACTTTCCAGGCATATTTTGAGCCAACTCAAAAAGACTGTGAGCCGTCTCAGAAATTGGGTTTGAGCCGGCTCAAAAATGTCATGAGCCACCTCAAGGAACCAGAGAAGAAATGACTATTCTGAAGGACTTATGAGACAGCTTAAACATTTATGAGCCGGCTCAAGCCGAGACTCAGAAATAGTTTAGATTTTTAAATCACTTGACATATACATGATACGACCTACGATTCAAGAAAAGAGAAAATACATAAATTTACATTTTTAGGACATTCTTTGAGCCGCTTTAAGGTTTCATCTCTACTCTTGATAATCCATATCTTTTTAGATTCATTTTCGTCATCGCCAATCCTTTTATGTCTCAGAACACTTAAATCATATAACTTAACCACAAACATCGCCAGTGTGTAAAATGATTAAATAATGTTTTATCTAGTATCAAAACTAAGGTAGTTTTTACCCATCAAGGTCAACAATCTCCCCCTTTCTGATATTTGACAAAACTTATTTACTATTAAAGAAACGGAGACATAACTAATGAAAACTCCCTTTGAATTCAACATCCATATACATAAATTCAAAAAGAAGTTTTAAGCTTTTCCAAAAATATGTCGAAAATAAAAGTTTTCTACCAATTAAAAAAATGTCGAAAATAAAAATTCTCCCCCCTTTTGTTAAAAATCAAAAGGTAAAAAATGTGAAAAACCATCATTATTAAAAACAGCACATGCATAATAACAATAATACCATTCTTATTAAATCCAAACATAACAAATCCAACATAACCATATCATTCAAAACATAACCATACCATGAATCCAAACATACCAAAAAAATAACGTTACATCACATCGTTTTATCATCATCATCATTTCATATTCAATATACATCCAAACAAAAAAAATAATCACAACTAAAATGACATTAACACTTCAATATTTATCATCACCGAAGAACTATGGAGCAGGAGTAGCCGAGTCATGTGAAGTAGAACTAAGAGGTGGATCATATCGAGTTTGAGGAGGAATATCGAAAATTGAAGGTTCATTTTGCGTTGGAGGAAGATAAAATGGAGGACAAGATGGAGTAGGAGGTGCCACGCCATGTAAGGAGGAGATGTAAGCCATGATACAGTTTTCTGACTCGATTATTGGACACGTCCATCCTATCTAAAAGACGTTTCTCAACAACATTAATACATCCAAACACTTTCTTTAATAAAAATATGCCAATAGGAATAGAATCCGAACGATGACTAGATTTGGAATCCAAGGCGGACTCCGAATCAGAAGAGGAAGACTCGGAAACAATAGTGTCGTCATGAGAGATATGCATAAGATTTGCATTCCGAGAGGAGAAAGGCTTGTCGGGTTTTTGTGTAGGAAAGGAGCTAACGGAAATTTTAAAGAATTCAAGAATTTGTCATAATTTTTCCGTAAGCAAAAGTGTTATGAGATTTGATAAGGGTCCACATGTGTTTGCATATGAGAAGAGGAAGATTTACTCTAAATTTCTTAAGAATGTAATATGTAAGTTTGTGGCACCCTGTATATTTAGTCCGACTATGCGCCTTTGGAAGGATACAAAAACCAAGTAATTTAGTTATGAGGCGAGCACGATGAGTCAAATGATCAGATTTCTCCGAAAGAACGTGTTTCTCATTGTTATGGATTAGAAGAGATGCGGATTCCAGGGTTTCATTTTCCGGATAATCAGGGATAGTGGATAAAGTATAGTCATAAATGTAAGACCCTTATTGGGAATAAGCAAAATTACACTTAAAAGTGCGGGGTCAAACACAAACACACGAGTGAAATACGATCTGATTGTATTGGACGTGAATACGTCACTCGAGAAGTTTGCAAGCACATTGAACGACGGAAGGGTGCGTCGAACAATTAAGAGATAAGAATTCTATCCATCCTTGGCGTTTAAAAAGAGAATGAACATTCCAATTTTCTAATCCCTTAAAAGTGATAACCGAGCCAGTTAAAACTTTAAGAGTTATATTTTTCTTAAAAGTGTCATAGAACTTTTGTTTGTAGTATCGAGAATCAAACTCAGTAGATGGAATAGGGGTACAATAGGAAGGGGAACATAAGTAAGAGTAGAAGGAGGGCTACCTATAAATGGTGCTCTGGATTTGGAAGTGGGCTTAGGTGTCTTTGAGACTACTTTCTTGCATTTCTTTCCACCAGCTCCTATGGAAACTCCTGCATACTTAGAAGGTTGTGGCAATACTTCCTCTTCACTTGTCTCATGATCAGATCCAATTTGAAAAGAAATTGAGGGTTTATTTGATTTAGGAGGCATGATCTCGGATCAAATTGAAGAGAATTAAGAGATTTGAGGAGAAACTCGTGAAATTTGTGGAGAAATAGGTGAAAATTTAAGAGATTTTTGAGGATTTAGGGTTAGGGTTTTGGGTTTAATGGTGGATAAGGCTTGACGACGAAGAGAGGAGGTGAATAATTTATAGCCCTCGAATAAAAATGAGTTATTTATGCTGAGGTGGCACGATGAGACGGCTCAAAAATGTGTTAAACCGGCTCAGAGTTCTAGAGAGAAATAGATAAAAGTAGAGGACTCGTGAGACGGCTCAAGAGTTGGTTCAGCCGGTTCAAAGTCCGAAAACTGACAAATCAAGAAAATTTAAGAATACTCTTTCTCGTTTTTAACTTCTCAGCATTGGAGACTTATAAAAACATAATATTAAGATATTAGAAAATATTTAAATATCATAAATCAATCAAAAATTCACAACTTATAAAATTATGCATCAATGTCTGTTAAATTCAGGAAGCATCTAATAAAAACAAATCGAGCCTTATCCAAAGGTTTTGTCAAGATATCTGCCAATTGAAATTCAGTGGCACATATTCTAAAATAATATCGTCTTTGTGATAATGGTTTCGTAAGAAATTATAGCGAATGTCTATATGTTTAGTATTTGAATGTTGGTCCGCGTTTTTAGTCATATGCACGTCATTAGTGTTGCCGCACAAAATTGGAATTTTAGCAAGTTCTTCATCGTAATCATTCAAAGAATATTTCATCTAAAGAGTTTGTACGCAACACGCATCGACTTTGTTGTATTCTACCTCGGCCGTGGATAAAGCTACAGAATTTTGTTTTTTGGAGATTCATGGAACAAGACAGCTACCGAGTAAATGACAAGTGCAACTAGTGCTTTAGTGATCTACTTAGTTACCCGCATAATCAACGTCCGAATAACTAGTTAAAGAAAAGTTCTTCGGACACCAAAGTCCTAAATTAATCGTACCTTTCAAATATTTAAAAATTCGATTATCTGGGGAAAAGTGCGATTCTTTAGGATCATATTGAAAACGTGCACACAAACATACACTAAACGTAATATCCGGCAAACTTTTCGTTAAATACAAAAGACTACCAATCATACCTCGATATAAAGTCTTATATATACTCTTACCATTTTCATCATTTGATCGCTTTACCGTTGTAGGCATTGGCGTGTCGTACGTGCGTGAATTCTCTAAGCCAAATATCTTAATTAATTCCTTTGTATACCATGCTTGGTTTATAAATCATTTTTCTTATTTGAAATTCGAGAAAGTAACTTAGCTTACCCATCATACTCATCTCGAACTTATCCTGCCATAGACTTGGCAAACTCTTGATAAAGATCTTCGTTGGTGGATCTAAAAACGATATCTACATATATTTGCACTAACAAAATATTTTTACCAAAATTTTGTAAAGAGAGTTTTATCAACAATTCTTTTGGAAAAACCAAGATTAAGTAGAAAAGAACTTAGACACTCGTACTAAGTTCTAGGAGTTTGTTTAAAACCGTATAAGGTTTTGTGGAGTTTGAAAACATGATCAAGGAAATGATGATTTTTAAAACCGGGAGGTTGTGCCACATACACCTCCTCTATTTTTCCGTTTAAAAATGCACTATTTATATCCATTTGAAAAAGATTGAAATTCTTGTAGCAAGCGCTGGCTAATAAAATACGAACGGCTTTATGTCTGGCTACATGAGTATAAGTCTACTCGTAATCAATTCTTTCAACCTGGCTATAACCTTGCGTAACTAAACGCGCTTTGTTTCTAACCATGTTGTCGGAATCGTCAAGTTTATTCCTGAACACCCACTTAGTATCAATAACTGGGCTATTGTTGGCTCTAGGCACAAGTTTTCAAACTTTGTTCCTTTCGAAATTGAATTAGTTCTTGCATAGCAATTATCCAATCATTGTCTAATTCGGCTTCTTTAATGCTTTTAGGTTCAATTTAGGAATAAAAGCCAAATTTAAACAAGTATTGAAATTGGAGGATCTAATAATCTCCATGTTCAATATCACCTCTTATTTGCTCTTTCAGATGATCTCTGTTAAAGCGCCAATCCTTGGAAAACTCTTGATTTTGATTATCATTTGGTTCGTCTTCTTTTGGATTTTCCGTAGCATCAATTTTGATATTCATGTATTGCAATTCATCTACAATATCTGCATCATCAACACTAGCAACTTTCTTGACGGGAATGTTAGAGTCATCAAAAGTAACATGTATACTCTCTGCAATATTTTGAGCCCTTTTATTGTATATTGTATGGTTTGCTAGTCTGGGAATAACCTAGAAATATGCTTTCATCACTCTTTGAATCAAAATTTTCCTAACTTATCCAAAGTGTTTAAAACAAAGCATTTGCAACCAAAAACTTAAATTATTTTATGGTTGGCTTATTTCCATAAAATAATTTGTAAGGAGTTCTTTAAAAAATTTCATAATGAAATTCGATTTAGAATATAGCAAGCGGTACTAACTGCTTTTACTTAAAAATAGTTTGGTAAAACATTTTCTTTTAGCATGATTCTCGCCATCTTTTGCAGCGACCGATTTTTCTTCCCCACAACAGCGTTTTGTTATGGTGTCCTTGGGCACGAGAATTCATGCTTAAAACCAAAATCTTCTCAAAATTCTTTAAAGTGTATGTTTTCAAATTCCCATCCGTGATCACTACGGATCTTGGAGATTTTCAAATCCATTTCATTTTGAATACGTTTTGAAAAGATTTTAAAAATGTTAAATGTGTCGTTCTTATTAGCAAGGAAGACTATCCAACAAAGTGAGAAAAATCATCAACTATTTTACATATACATATGATTTTCCACCTAAACTTAAAGTTATAGATGGACCAAATAGATCCATATGTAGTAGTTGAAGGGGTTTAGAAGAAGTTACCTCGGCTTTCATTTTAAATGAAGATTTTACCAATTTACCGAATTGACATGCGTTGCATAGTTTGCCCTTTTCAAATTTTAACCTAAGCATTCCTCTTACATGGTCACCTTTTGCATTCTTATTAAGCAAATCCATGGACGCGTGACCAAGTTTACGGTACCAAAGCCAAGAATCCGCATCTTCAACAACTAAACACTTGTCTTTAACATTAGTGAAGTCAATAGAATTAACAATATTAGTATTATAATGACGTTTGCCTAAAAGAATACACTTGTCGTTTTTAAGAATTTTACAACTAGTTTTATCAAAGCGGCGGTGTACCTTTTGTCGCAGAATTGGTTTATACTAAGCAAATTATGTTTTATGTTTTCTACTAACAATACATCATCAATTGTAGTAGAATCACTTAACATGATTGGACCTTTACCCTTTACATAGCCCTTTTTGTCATCTCCGAAGGTGACGCTTCCACCTTCCTTTCTTGATAGTGTGTCGAAGTTAGAGATATCACCGGTCATTTGCCTCGAACATCCACCATCAAGATACCACATGATTTTACGTTGTCGTAGCCGGGTACCTAAAATAGAAGGTTTATGTATGATCTTTGGTACCAAAATCATTCTTGGTTCTGGGGGTTAGTTTGCATGAGTAGGTGCTTGAGGAGTTGGTGATTTTGAGTTAACTTTAGGCATGCTACTTCTTGGCACAAAATGATATTTATATGTGGAATTTTCTTGAGCGGGCAATATCAAACGGTATGGTCTAGAGTTGTGAGACAATAGTGACAAATAGTTAAAGCATGTCTATGACCATATCGATAGGTAGTGTCTCTAAGAAAACCAGTGGTCAAAGTACTAGCTAATGTGTTAGGATTAAAACCGAGACTAAAAGTTTTGCGGTTTCCGCTACTCAACAAGTAGTATATCTAGCATGTTTTTATTCTTCGTGTATTTAACGAAAGCCTCTTCTAACTTTGAGGTCTTAGTTTTAGCATTAACACACTCGTGTTCCAATTTAGCACTGGTTGTTTGTAAATCTTTAAGAGAGGATGCTAACATTAAGAGTTCCAAGCTTGGTATTCAACTTAATATTTTCTTCTTTCAAAATATCATTTTCATTTTTGGGTATGGTGCAAGAGTTACATGTGGTAGGGGAAGATTTCTTTTTCAAACTCTTATACTTTGAAAATAACTTTCGAAAGTTCTCTTCTAGATTAACATATAAATTAATCAAATCATTTTTATCTAAATTTCCAAGGTTATCAACACATGCTTTGTCGTTGTTGACCTATAAATCTCATTCTTTTTAGTTTTGATTATTTTACAAAATCATATTTTAAAGATATCAAATATTACTAACCATGTCAGACCAGTTAAAGTGCTAAAGCAATTGAATTATTCAAGTAAGAGAACGATCAACAAACCAACTGTCATCTTAACAACAACATCAAGAGTTTCTGAAGATCAAAGAGTAGTTCAAAGGAAATTAATGAAGAAGTTAAACAACAGACAAATTGAAGACTTTTAGTTTTCTTTGAGTTTAGAGTCGATTTCAATGGTTTGAATCTCTTCCCGATTTTAATTTTCAGTAATAGACAACTCTTTACTTAAAGATCTAAATTATCGATTTGAGTTTCAAACATCATTCCTTTAGACCAATATCAGTATAGACGTCTTCAGAGACGTCTATGACTGATATATTAGACTTTAGGCATCTCTGTAGACGTCTATAGGTCTATAGACGTCTATAGCAGTTATCGGCCTTTTTCATTCAGAATCTTTTCGATTTGAATTTCAAATCTTAACGACTATTAATTGTCTCCAACGGTCCAAAAGTCTCGGAACAGTTATTCTAACCGCTTACACTCGAATTCTATATAAAGGATCCTATATCTTGAGTTTTCATATACTTGACTCTTTTACGATACACTTTTACACGTTTTTTTTATCATTCTTTAAATCTTCGTGTGAAAACTCTTTTGCTATCTGTTCTCAAAATTTTAGTACTTTATCGAGAGATCTTTCAATACCTTAGAATTTGTTTTAGTCAATTGTGAAGAAAGATCTTTATTTTCCAAAGGAGTTTTCATTTTAAATTTTCATTACCCTTTTAGATAACCTCTTTAAATCAATCTTAAAGGTTTTATCATCTCCAAAACACATTCCAATATCTTTTTGATTCTAAACTTGATTTATCTATTGAGATCAATAGGATTGTAAAGTTGGTTTTTGTAAAGATTTGTTAAAATCTACTTTGTACGGCTTAGTGAAAAAGGTCTGGGATCTTCACCAGTTTAACCTTAGGAGAAAGTTGGTTGATAACCTTATGGGAATGTTTGTGTCCCCACGTTGTATATCTAGTGGAGAAGGTTTGGTGTTTTCCATTTCACGATAGTGCATTCTTAAGCCGGTATCTCAAGCGGGGATTAGCTACAGAGTTGGTAAAGACTAATGAACAAATCTTCTGTGTTATTTACTTTTTGTGGTATCTGTGTTGTGAAATTTTATTACTGTTAAACTCTGATTTACATTTCGCCGCAAAATTTTTCAATTTAGCACAAATGTATTGAGTTTGCCATAAAGCCTTATTCACCCCCTCTAAGATTGTTTTCAGTCGTTATTCTCATGTGTCATAATACATATTGGCAACGAGCTTGTCTTCTCCATCAGATGTGTCCGAATTCAATTCATCCCATTTAGCTTGGAACGCTCTACGCCTTTCATGTCTTTCGTTTTCGTTCTTTTTATTTTTGCTTTTGTTCAAGTTTGTGCAATCGGCTTTAATGCGTCTCTGCTTATTAGATTCATAGCAAGTTGGATAATTGTTAGAATTTGAAGTTCTTCTGCCTTTGTAGTTACCTTTCTTTTTGAAATTGCCTAGCTTCATGAATTTGGTGAATTGCTCGGCAAGTGCCGCATGTCGTCACTTCCACTTTCATCATGATCACTCATCCGACTCTTCCACCGAAGTATTCTTTGCCTTTAGAGTTAGGCTCCTTTTCTTTTGCGGTTCTTCAACCTTTTGTCTTGCCTTAATATCATTTAACTTTATTTCATGTGTCTTGAGTTTTCTAATGAGATTCTCCAAAGTCAGTTCATCTAGATCATTAGCTTCTTCTATCACCGTGACTTTGGGTTGCCATTCTTCCATGAGGATTCTCTAGATTTTCAAACACTTCTCCATGAAACTTTTGCCATAGTTAAACAGTTCAGTAATGATCTTGTTAAATTTGGTATGTATTACATCGATCATCACATCATTGCTCATCTTAAACTGTTCATACTCACTCGTGAGGCGATTGATCTTAATCTCTTTTACTTGTCTCGTCCCTTTGTGAGAAGTTTCAAGAGTCTTTCAAATCTCATATGCGGTAGTGCACATAGAGACCCTGTTGAACTCGTCGGGTGAAAGCGAGTAATGTAATGCATTCATAACCTTAATATTTAAAGCCATATCTTTACGACACTTTCACTATAGGGTCTAGTCGGTGTAGTAAATTTAATTTCTACGACATCTAGAATATCAAGATCAATACATTGCAACCAAATTCGCATCTTGATTTTCTAAAAATTGTTAGTTCCATCAAAAAGTGGAGGCCTATTTGTCGCTTGCCCTTCTAGTGTATTATTGTTTTGAGTGTTGTAATTATTGTTAGTCATAGGATCCAAGCTCTAGGTTTTAAGCTAAAAATGAGCTAACCGTTTTGATACCAATTGAAAAGTGTCCTAGAGGGGGATGAATAAGACTTACGGCTAACAATGATAATTTACTGCTCAATACAATAAAATGTGCGGAATATAAAAATACTAACAATAATATAACAACAAAGCAATTTATAAGATTTAAAATAGATGAAAACTTTTAAGGAACACAAGCAATGATGTCGAAGTTCGATACCAACGGTATCTATGTCTCCGTCTAAGTCTCTTCTTAAGGTGAAGAAAACCTTTAACGCTTGTTTGATGGACCACCTTCAACGGGATATATTTAGTACAAGAAATTAAAAACAAATAACTCCTAATCTCGTATGAATAAAGCAATTTAAAATAAAAGAATTAGGGTTTATGATTTTATCAAAATAAGATTTAGATCTTAAGAGAGTTTGATAAATGATTTTGGAATTGGAGATGGATTTTGTAAAGATAAATAATTAAACAAATTATGAGATACTTTGCAAAATAAATTTAAAAGCTTTTTAAAAACTAAGAAGAATCAAAGAAGGATGAATCAATGGGGTTTTTAGAGCTTTTAAAATTGTCCGATTATCGGACACGTCCATCCTATCTAAAAGACGTTTCTCAACAACATCAATATGTTTCCAATTCTTTGAATCTTCTTGGTTTTTAGAAAGCTTTTAAAATAATTTTGCAAAGTTTATTATAATTTGTTTAATTATTTATCTTTGCAAAATCCATCTCCAATTCCAAAATCATTTATCAAATTTTTTTGAGATCTAAATCTTATTTTGATAAAATCATACTCTAATTCTCTTATTTTAAATTGCTTAATTCATACGACATTAGGAGTTACTTGTTTTTAATTTCTTGTACTAAATATATACGGTAGAAATTGTCCACCATTTGTATTACCCGTTGGAGGTAGTCCATCAAACAAGCATTGTAAAAGTTTTCTTCACCTTAAGAAAATTTTGATATAGTGGATTGTGAAGGAACTTTTGCATCCTAGATAGCAATTTTAAAACTTGGCATGATATGGTTTTCAAAAATCAAGAGAGCAAAAGATCCAAACATAGAATCAATATTAAAGAATTGAACTTGCAAGCTAATAAACCATACAAAGTAGAGAGCAATACAACCTTTGTAGCATTTCCATATGCTTTAATTTGTGTTGGACTTTAGTTAGGCTTCTTGGATGTGTGCACAAGCTTGGTGAAGACTTCCCTTACCATAGATGATCCATTTGAGGAAACCCCTCTCAAAATTCATCTCTACTTCCAAGCTAAGTGAAGAAACTAACCAACCCATTTTGCTAGAATGAAAGTCTTAGAAATGTAGATTAGTTTCATTAATTATTTTAGTCTCTCTATTTCTTTTCTTTTTATTTGTTCTCTTTTAATTTGTGAGTGGAAGAAGAAGAGAGGTAGGAGGTGAGATTTTCAAGAGAGATAAAAGAGTTGACCATTTCTTAAAAAAATGGTTACTACATTTAACATAACCCAAATAAATCCTAATCATAGGATTATATCTCATCTCCAAGTGTTCATTCTCTTCTCTTCCCTCCACATGTCAACCACATGAGTGTGGTCATGCATGTGCTCATCGAAAGGCACAACTTAACTAAAAGAGAACCTAAAAAGAAAGGAAATAAAATAATACACACTTATGTATGTAACATAATATATATACATGTATATTTATGTAATTTTCCATATGCATTTAAAAATACATAAAAGAGACTAAAATAAATAGTGACAAAATACATGTATCCAATACATGTATTAATATATTAAATCAACTCTTGATTTAATATCCTTCTAAAAGATCGGCTAGTATATATGAATGTCTGAGTACCACCAGCGTATTCAATACACTAGTTTTAATCGAACCATGGCACGTATCCAATATGCACATCTACATCATATTGCTAGAGTGTGGGACTAAAGACTCGACAGCATGCTGGCAGTTGATTTAACCACTAGTTCGTCGGCGTCGCTAGCTTTACGTAACGGCTACTCAGGTATTGAGCAGAAGGAAGATCGACAAGCCCGTCCGAACCACTACTTAGCCTATAAATGATAGTCACCGTACAGTCCGGCTTGCTCGTCTGAAAGTATCGCATATAAGGTCCAGGGGTGGTAAATGTTAGACCCCTAATAACATGATAAGTCGTGCCGATATCAAGCCCACTACCAACCAAGAAACTATTGATCCTCAATCAGTAAATCTCACCCGCTCTGGTCAGAGATTTATGGTAATGGCCAACCGGGCGTAGCGCGACATCAACTTTCAATACCGGAAGAGACGAATCTCCTCAATCCGCTCATTGTCTCCATATGGCTCGGGATTGCATCCAACTAAAACCTGTTTGCACGACTCCGTAGAGCCGTGGTAGGGTAGTAATCAAAGTACAGTGAGAACTCATACAAGATAAATGACGATCTTGGGTCAACAAACTAACCAGTAGTCATGTCACCAGAGAACTGCTATCTGACGATAGATATAATACTAACTAGCAGGTTCTTTGCAAGTTCGTCCAGTGTAACTCATACCCTAATAAGTATATGTATACAATCTTTGGTGCCGTACATCAATGGTTGCGAGACCGGCCACCTCCCTCTCGGGAATAAGAAATTTATACGCTAGTCTATTCCGGAGTATCGATGCTCTGTCTCGATAATCCAACAACTAGGGACATTTACGGATGTGCTTATGGACTACCCAGGTCTCACTAGTGATCGCCATCAAAACCCTGATAGTCAAGCAAGAATTCTATGGGCTCTATCAACATGTAATAGCGATCCGTAATACCACATGATACATGTACATGATGATAAAGACAAATCAGATAGCATACTATCATCTCGAGTAAGACTGTTCTACCCATATTGGTCCTCCCGCAATTACCATAACCGTCTGCCTGCAATTACAATAATTGCCTTGATGACACTATAGCCAACAGATTGTTTTTAAGGAGAGACGTAGATTCCGTTGGTATCGAACTTCGACATCATTGCTTGTGATGCTCAAGAGTTGCATCTCTTTTTACTATGATAAATTGCTTTATTGTTGGTATAATTTTTATATTCCGCACTTTTTATTGTATTGAGCAGTAAATTATCATTGTTAGCCGTAAGTGCTATTTAAACCCCCCCCCCCCTCTGGAACGCTTTCCAACCCCCAATTCTATCCCTACATGTTTTTGTTCTTGGCACCTTCTCCCCGCAGGTTATGGAACATGTTCCATGAATGATTTGGCTGAATTTCAAGACTGTTGATGTCAAAGCCTCAAGATAGGTGCCAAATTCCTTGTTAAGGAACTACAGAATGAAGAGTGACTTTCCTGTTATAATCCTAGATGGGGGTAAGTTGGCATAACATACCTTATTGGTTATGCAACTACTAGTCACCGAACAACATCCCCCCCACCCCGAAACAATTTATCGAGACAAATAAGGAGTCTAGAAGAATGGGAAAGATGAAAATTCTTACCATTACCTGCTAGGTAAAAATGTGTAAGAACACATTTTGGTAATACCTTTGTCTTTTCTGTTTATCAGAAAATTGAGTTTCTTATGTAAATTTGGAAGTATTTTGTCAGCTTTCTAGTGCTTCTTGTTTCAGTATGCTGTTAGCAACTGCTTCCTTCCTTACCGCATGACTCTGTGAATGAATCACTAATATCTATCCCCCCCCAAAGTTCCAAGATTTGTTGATTCTACGTAGGTCATGTATACTTTTACCTTCTTTCCTTCAATTTTGAACTTGACTAACTTGAAAACTTGGAAGGAATATGAGAACTGCAAGTTGATCGTTTGCATTATTCATGCAGTTGAGGTGAAAAGTGGTTCAGATGGTTTCATGATAAAAATGCGTGATGGTAGAAATTTAAGATGTGTTCACAATAACCCCCAAGGAGGACCCTTGCCGGACTATGCTCCTCATCCTGCTATTGTATTAAAGATGGAAGATGGAAGTGATCTTCTTCTTCCTATCATTGTTTGTATGTAATTCATATAAATTTTTTTTAGAAAACATTTCTCGTGAAAGATCATACCTTTTCCATGAATGATTTTTCTTCTTTTTTTCCAGTGGAGATGCCGAGCATTTTGCTAATGGCTGCAATTCGTAATGTTCAAATTGTAAGTTTTCCTTGGCTATTACGATTTCTTTTGTTCAATTCTAAAGTAAGAACACGGATTTAGATTACCAAACTTTCTACTGATGCATTATTCTTGGGAGAAGTGGGTTGACGTTTTTTCCCCCTGCAGGCTAGGCCAACAATATATCAAGTTGTTGAAGAGATGATTGATAAGATGGGATATCAGGTGAATTCCTGTGGATTTAGCCAAATTACTCTTGCAATATCTTTATATGCCCAATTGTTACTGTGATTTATTAGGAGATGACCACCAAAGCCCATTGACATGATAATGCCAAATTACCAACACGTTGAGTCTAGTTCCCTACAACGAATTTTTAAAAAAAAAAAATCACAAAAAGGGGAAAATGGACTTGGACATTCTCATAGTGAGATCTCACTCTGAAATT
Organism: Agapanthus africanus; assembly: GCA_030015575.1. Lineage (NCBI taxonomy): Eukaryota > Viridiplantae > Streptophyta > Magnoliopsida > Asparagales > Amaryllidaceae > Agapanthus > Agapanthus africanus. Next base: position 573,755,859 of record CM057346.1, on the reverse strand, counting down.
ATTACTTATGAAATTCGAATTCTTTTTTTCTTTCCTTATTTTGTTTTCACCATTTCCCTGTACTATTCTAGGTGCAGCTTGTTCGGGTCACCAAAAGGGTGCATGAGGCATATTTTGCTCAGCTGTACCTTACAAGGGTATTCTCAAACTCTCTTAACCGTTTAGCTGAACAAACCTATCGGAAACCTTAAGCCTTTGTGGCTACATGCAGGATGGAAATGAAAAGGACTGTATCAGTTTTGATCTCCGGCCTTCAGATGCAATTAATATGGCTGTGAGGTGCAAGGTGTGATTCCTCTTTTGCTTTTTTGTTACCTATGGCTATGACAACCAGTAGTGTAGTCCCTAAGTAAAGGCAGATTTGTCAACCTATAATATTAATACATGTATATTATTAAAAAAATATCGATATGGATAGATGTTTAGTAATTAGCTATAATTTTTTTTGGGTATTCTATTGTTATAGTTCATTTATATAAACTGGGTCATATTACATGACGAGGGGTTTTGTGGGCACTTGTTTGCATGTCGCATATATATTGAGGATATGCAAATTTCTCGAATATGTTGTGTAGACGGCAGCCAAGTTTATTGCCTTATCATGAGAAAACTAAGTCAAGTTTAGATGAGCTCCTTATGCTTCATAAATACATCTTTAATTTGGAGCAGGTCCCAATACAAGTAAACAGGCAGCTTGCATATAGCGATGGGATGAAAGTCATTGAACCTAGCAAGGTCACTGTACAAGCTCCTTTATCAGATGGGCTACTATTCACAGAATTAGACAGGTGGATTTCTATTTTTATTTTTCTAATAACAGGTGAAATTGCATGCTCTAAAAGTCTTTTACTGCTACTTCCCGCCGGGGGGGGGGGGGAGGTAGTGTGCGTGTGTGTGAGGTTTCCAAATTTTTCTTTCCCAATTCACGAATTGACAAGAGGCACCATAGAGAAAAATAAACGGAAGCTCTGAAAATTTCATGGGTAGATAATTTGTATTTTAATATTTAGAAATGCTATTTTGTAGTTATATATCTGCTCCTTTAATATGTTAGGGAAGATGGATCTCATTTAAAGAATAAATATAGTTGCATCTAAAAATAACATATTGTGCATGTATACTTTCAAATTTTCAATAAGCATTTGTTTTGGATAGCACCTTTTCAATACAATCCAAATATCTTCTTAGATAGAAAAACTATGTGCATGTCAGGCTATAGTTTTAATTTGAAATGCTTATCCATTACGAAAGCAGGCAAAAATAATTTAAGAGAGACAAAAACCTTTCTTGGGGTCCCCAGATTTGAGTAATATCTGTTACCAACTTATCCTAGACATCTGCCTGCAGCCAGGGGCGGACCTAAAGTAATAACTGAGCTTTTATCCCAAGTATATGGGGTAGGCTACATGAACTAACATGAGAATCATGCCGGGTCCAGCACATGAATCCTCCACTCACTCCTATCGAACAATATACTTTCATCGAGGCCTTTGGCAACCATATCTTTTCTTATCATCTCCATCCATATTTTCTTCGGTCTCCCTTTCGTCCTTTTGACATTGCCTATATCGATAGTATCCATTTGTCGAACCGGTGCTTCCATAGATTTGCGTCGCACATGACCAAACCATCTTAGCTCGGTTTCCCGCATCTTCTCCTCCACAAGTACTACACCAACTTTTGCACGAATATCCTCATTTTGCATCTTATCTTTTCTAGTGTTACCACACATCCAACGAAGCATGCACATCTTCGCTACATGCATCTTCTGTGTATGATGCTTTTTAGGAGCTTAGCAGTTGTCCCATATAATAAGGCAGACCGAATATCGTGTTGGATATAATGCTCCCAAGGCAATTATTGTAACCGTAGGCAGGCGATTATGATGATTGAGAGAGGATCTATATGGGTAGAACAATCTTACTCGAGATGATAGATTGCTATCTGGTTTGACTTTATCATCATGTACATGTATTATGTGGTATTACAGATCACTATTACATGTGGTTGACTACCAGCATTATGATGGCGATCATATACGTGGAAGCTGGGTGGTCCATAAGCGCACATCCTTGAATGTCCCTAGTGGAGTATCGAGACTGAGTATCGATACTCTGGAGTAGACTAGTGTATATTTTTCGAGACCCCGACGAGGGACGTCGGTCTCACAAGTCATTGGTGTCAGTCAATCACTTAAGATAGTATATAGGTAATCATTGGGTTATGAGTTACACTGGACGGACTCGCCGGAAACATGCTAGATGGCATTATACCTATTGTCAGATGGCAGTTCTCAGGTGACATGAGTACAGATTAGTCTGTCGATCTGAGATCGTCATTTGTCTCGTGTGAGTTTCCACTGTGCTTTGATTATTACCCTACCACGGCTCAAAAGAGTCATGCAAACAGGTTTTAGTTAGGTACAGTCCCGAGCCACATGAAGGCAGTGAGCGGATCGTCGGGGGTTCGTCTCTCCCGATATTGGGGGTAGATGTCGCGTTGTGCACGGATGGCCATCACCGGTAATTCTTAGCCAAGGAGGACGAGAATTACTGATTTGGATTAGTAGTTTCTCAGTGGGTGATGTGCTTCACACCGACACAGTATCGTGTTATTAGAAGTCTGACTTTATTCACCCCTAGACCCAATATGTGATACTCTTAGACGAACAGACCAGACTGTATGTAGATTGTCACAGACATGCTCAGTAAGGGTATGGATGAGTTTGCTCATCTGATTTTCTTTCGCTCAATACCTGAGTAGCCGTTGCGTACAGTTAGTGCTGTTGACATGCTTGTGGTTAAACTCACTTCCAGCTTATTGACGAGTCTTTAGAGTCCACACAGAGGGTTTTCCCGATTCAAGCGATGTAGATGACGTATATTAGTACATACAGGTGTCCGATTAAATATGTATACAGGCTACACATTTTAATCGGACGGTTGATAATACTAGCGGGTTAGGATTAAACCAGATTATTAAATCAAGTTTTGATTTAATAATTTATATATATATATATTTAATATATGTATTCTAGTATTATTGTTCACTATTCATTCTCTCTTGGCTATTTGTATTTTTATACAGATACACGTATGTGTATTTCGATATGTGTACCGGGTTGTATTCCGTATTTATATGGAATTTGTTCTAGAAGATGGACACCTAATTATATGATTTTCTTTTTAGAAAATCATTTGCAAATGAGGTGGAGGGTGAGGTGGCATTGAGCATGGTTGGAGGTATGTAGAGAGAAATGAGCTTTATTTGTTTATTGTAAAATGTTGTGAGATTTTTATTGCATGTTTGTAAAATTATGAAGCCATTCCACTCTATTCTTTTCTTGATCCACTCTCTTTTCTTTGAACACTTGCTCATAGCTATTTTTTCCTCCTCTCCTTCACTTGCTCTCTTGAGCTTTTGACCTGAGAGAAAAGGATAGTGCAAAATTCCTACATCCCCACTCTCCATTCCTATCGAGCTTGGAGTGTCGGTTGCTTCATTAGGTGAAGCCAGAGCTTGAATTGGTTTTCTCGGATGGATCATCTCCGGCGAAGGAGGATCGGCTTACAAACGCGACCCGGAGCTCTTGAGAGCATGCTAGAGTCCAAACCAATTGGAGCAAATGAAGACGCTACAAAGGTTGTGATTTCTATCTTTGTGTGCTTGCTAGTTTAGGTGTTTGGTTCGATTCATGAGTTTTAGTTTCTAGTGCCACGAAAATTTTTGTTTTTGAATTCCGCATTGGCCGCTTGTTAACGGTGAGGGCACTAGGAACTTTCATAGTAAAAACTTTCATAGTGCTCCGATAAAATTTCCTTTTCAACCTTAACGGAAAGTTACGATTGCATAAAATCTCTCTTGCACTCCATTTCAACTAACCATCTTGGATCCTTTGATTAAATCGCTATCGATCTTCCCATCGTTTTGGATGATGGAACCCAGATATCTAAACTGACCGTTCAGTGATATCTCTTGTCCTTCCAGTATTATACCAATATGGTCTCGATTTCTCTGTTTGCCAAATTTGCAATGCATATATGCTGTCTTGGACCTGCTCAATCTGTACTCCCGAGATTTCAATGTTTACCTTCATAATTCCAATTTTGCATTAATCTTTGCTTTCGTCTCATTTACTAGAACAATATCATTAGCGAATGACATACACTAAGGTACCTCATCTTGGATAGTTCTAGTAAGCTCATTCATCACGATGGTAAACAAGAATGGACATAATGCATATTCTTGATATAAGCAAACTGTAATTGAAAAATCACTCGTTAGGTCGCCGTAAGTTCTGACACATGCTACTACTTCATCGTACATATCCTTGATTATGTTAATGTATTTGACGGGGACCCCTTTCTTCATCATTGCCTCCCATAATACCTCTCTAGGTATCTTGTCGTATGCTTTCTCTAAATCAATAAATATCATATGCAAATATCTTCTCCTCTCTCGAAAATGCTCAACAAGTTGAACCAAATGAATAGCCTCCGTCGTCGACCGTCCAGGCATGAACCCAAACTGGTTCTCTGTTATCTTAACATCCTTCATTAGCCTGTGTTCAATCACTCTCTTCCAAATTTTCATGGTGTGACAAGTTTTATTCCACGGTAGTTTTAGTAATTTTGAATGTCACTTTTGTTCTTATAGATAGGTGCATGGTACTTTTCTTTCACTCATTTGGCATATCTTATTAAACAGTTTACGCATGAAATCACGATTTATATCTTAAAATTGAATGAAAAGTTCATCCAAATTCTTAGTAAAGCTCTCATCGAACAATTTATCAAAATAATCTTTCCACCTTTCCTTGATATTCTCATCTCGAACTAAAATCTTCTGATCTTCTTCTTTAACACACTTCACTGCACATAAGGATTTGGTTTTCCTTTTCCGCATCCGAGCAATCCAGTATATATCATTTTCAACTTCCTTAGTGTCCAACTTCTTGTATACCTCATTGTAGACCTTATCTTTAGCTTTCCGAACAGTTTTTTTAACTTCCTTTTTAACCATTTTATAGTTCTCAAATCTCTCCGTATCTCTGCTTTTCTTCAAATTTTTATAAGAATCTGGATTTTAACAGGAGCCTTTATTTCTTCGTTCCACCATGTTGTATCCTTAGATGGTGGAGCACTACCTCTCGACTCATCAAGTAGATCTCTAACTACCCTCTTGATACAACCAGCCATCTTATGCCATGTTCTGTCTGAATCTTCAGATTGTCAATCCGCCTTTTAAACTATACGATCTATAAAATCCTTTTGGTTAGCTTTTTTCAGTCGCCACCATTTAATTTTAGGTTCTACCTTATGTCTAATATTCATAGGTTCTCTTTTCTAAATTAAAAATTTCGAACTAAAAGTCTATAGTGAGTGGTTATACTCTGATCTGGTACTACCTTACAGTCGATGCAACAATCTCTATCTATCCTTTTCGTTAGAAAAAAGTCTATTTGACTTGCATTTGATCCGCCCCTAAAGGTGATAAGGTGAGACTTTTTCCTAAACCAAGTGTTTGTAAAGATCAAGTCATAAGATAAGGCAAAATCTAGATTCGAGCTACCTGCTTCATTCTTTTGTCCAAAATCAAAACCTCCATGGATAGTATCAAACCCACTACGACTAGTATCTACATGTCCATTGAGATCACCACCAATAAATAACTTCTCTTTACCAGGTATTCTTTGCACCATCTCGTCTAAATCCTCCCAGAGTAGACGCTTAATCAAGACCTATTGTGGTGCATAAGCACTAATAACATTAAGAATCTTCCCATCCAAAATAAGCTTAACCAGTAAAATTCTATCACCTTTTCTCCTAATCTTAACTACATTCTCAAGCAACCGCTATCTATGATTACGCCTACCCATTATGATTTTTATCTCTACCCGTATACCAAAACTTATAACCCTAAATCTCTATGACTCTACCCTTTTCATCTACCCATTTAGTTTCTTACAAACACATAATATCAACTCTCCCAATCATCACCTCCACTAATTCTGTTAGTCTACCCGTAAGGGAACCTATGTTCTCAGAAATTAGATGGATCCTATGAATCCCTTGCTTATTTGTCATTACATCTGGGGTCCGATGCAGCGCGCTGCTTCCGGACGATGACCTAAAATACCTTACATACTACACCCGGGATTAGATGTAGCGCGTTGCTGAGTAGGGGACGCCCTAACAATATTCTTATCATGGTTCATGTCATAGAATGTGACAAAGTTTTACGTTGGCTGTCACAAGCCTATCACGACGTTCATCCTTTCTCATCCGGACTTGGCACCGGCAACGGTGGGTTTAGGGACGGACCCACAATATATATTATACATAATGGTTTCATAGAAACAACATAAAGGTGTTGTAGCTCATGTGATTAGTGCATGATTTTATCAAGCAAAAGGTGGTTGGTTCAATTCCCATTGCGTCCGAATTATTTTTCATTTTTATTGGAAATAAGACCTTGACTAATCATTCTAGTAATATCAGTATTAACTTTTTTCTGTGATTTTGTAAACAGAAAACATTTGGTTTCAATTAAAAAGACAATATATATAATAGAAACTTTTGAACAAAATCTCAACTGGGACTTGCTACAATCATGCCCCCTCCCACCAAAATTCCTTGGTCCGCCACTGCCTGCAGCATGAGCCTAACCAGCGTCTAGTTATATTTACTTCTCTCTGACTGGTTACTACGTGATTAAACCTTATGCTGCTTATGCACGCGTCCTAATGGTTCTATTGACTCAGTAGTAAAAGTGAGTCGCTGGAATGTCAAATTCTTATTTGTTTCTCTAGCCCTTTCTTTACCTTGACTTGGCCATAATGGACCCTATATTCTCCAACAGTTTCCAGGTTAAGTATTCACTGTAATCTTGTCACGTATTCTTCTTTTTTTAAAGTTATCAGTCCTCATTTGGACTATGATGCAAAAAGCTATCACCTTTTGCTCTAATGTAAGTTTCAACTTCAACAGACCTGATGGCGAGCCTTGCTTGGATACCATAGAGTTTGACTTGGTTCGTAACATGCTCATTGCTGCTGTTGAAGAACGATACAGAGATGCTGGTATGATATATTCTTTTACTTCTCAATCCCATTTTCCCTGGATAATAAATGAAACGCCTTCACTTTTGGAATTATTCATCATCATCATCATCATTATTATTTTGGGGTTGGGGTTGGGGTGTTGGTGTTGGAGGTTGGGATGTGGACGAGGAAGATGTTTTCAAAGCCCAAGCTTCCCTTTCCTCAATTTGCTATGCCCAGTGCCCCATTGCAACCTAATGGACGGCCACATCTCACAAAAATTTCCTCCTAGAGACGACTTCACCAGACACCCAAAATAAACTATTTGCACAATAGTAGTGTTATTTGCGACTTTTTGCAGTTCACTTTTTTCTTTCGAAATAAAGTTTCCTACAGTAGATGGAAATCTCGTCGTTCTATTTGTCATGGAAATAGTAATATGGCAAGCATGTTGTATGTGCTCTAAAGAGACTAGGGAAGGCGGCTACAAATGAAATCCTTTTGTCCGAGAATTACTTGGTCCATTGGCTATAGGAATTCTTGTCTCGTTACGTCTGTATTAGGGCTAGTATGTTTTAGCCAACGGAAGTATGGACGAGTTCCCCTATAGTTTGGAGGTGGCATACCAAGGTCAAACCTAGTACATCTAATTATGTGATAGCTTGTTTCCTCAAAATTTATGTGAAAGTTCCGTTTGAATCTGCGCATATAGCTTCTGTAATTTATTGTTCTAGAGTCCGCATTCTAAGTTGTGTTAACTTTCTATGGACCCTTCCAGTTTAAATGTAGGGCTTGTTCAGTTGTTTAGTTGATTGTCATAAGAAAGTTAATGAAATGGTGTTTGGTACGATGCATTTGGATCCTAGTGTAATTGAAACAACATACGGACATCCAAATGAGTGAAACTCCGCTTGGCCCCAAAAAAAAAAACTGTGTCCTTTTCACAGGCATTTAGTAAAAACTTCTTAACAGCACTGTTGTCAGTTAATCTAATTTATCAATTATAGTAATGTATTAATAATACTCTGTAAATAACTGTAAAAGAGAAACGACGACATCTCAACAATTGCGTCCAACAACGTTACCTGAGATATTCAAAAACACAGACACATCCTCAAGCTGTTTTAGTCAAATGCCTGCCCATTCTTGCCAAGAAACATATTATATCCTTGACTAATACAAGAATAATCATTAATAAGAAATTCTACATTAAGCTTTATTTCGTATGATCGTCGTTTTTCATTTTTGGGGTCTAATCTTTGCTTTTGATTTACTCAGCACAATGGAAGGACAAGCTTAAGAAACTCAGGGCCAAGAAAAAGAACTGGGCGTGAGAGCTTGTAATAACCGCCGCCACCTCGCACATTAGACTGTTATATATATGTAGCAGCAGCTTCAATCAAAAAGATGTACATAAAAGCTCCTGCTTGCAACCCAATCACTAGTTAATTTGTAAATAAGATGTCTGTATAAATTATCTAAGCATGTGAATATATCTTATCTATGTATAAATAACAATATGTATATACTGTTATATATAAAAAAAAGTGGACGAGCTTCGATTTCATGCATCATGGCTGCCAGCCAACATGCAGGGGTTAGAAGCTTCAAGCAGTAGTATTTGTGAATATGTAAAATCAGTCCATGTGTCAAATGTTACGAGATCGTATGTTATGTATGCCGTGGGTTTAAAATTTGTTTCAGCTCTCAGATGTTGATATGTGATGAAGATGCCGAAAGCATAGTTAGTTGTTACATAAAGTTGGCTGAGTAGGGTTTTTATCTGTTTGTTCATAGATTAATTATGGACCCAAAGTTTCCAAAGTTGCGCCGACTTTCAATTTAAAGATCAGAAGAGAGATGTATTGAGAATTTGATGCAGTTGGAACCATAAAATGAAAAAAATGTCCGAAGTAAGAACTGTACAATGCTAATGATTAGAATACAAAGCAGTATTTACCAGTTTACTGTTTACCGGTCCATGACCGGTACAACGACCGACATGATAGTATGCCAGTTCAGTAAAATACATAAAAATAAATATAATGTACTTTTAAGAAAAAAAGTAATTTCACCTATAAATTATACATTTTTAATGATATAATAGTAAATATTTTAATACTATCAGAATATCAATCAAAATTTGACATACCGGTCCTGTCCATCCGGTATTGGTTTACAGGCTTGTATACCGTTACTTGTTACTTCAATCACTATAAATACGCTGGAAGGGTGGTTCTCTATGAGCTCTAGTGATCTAATTGTTTAGTTATTTGTCAAGTGCTTTAATCTTGTTCTTTATATAATAATCATTTGTCGCATATGATTGAATATATATATATATATATATATATATATATATATATATATATATATATATATATATATATATATATATATAATGGAGGAAATATGCCATAGGAGGTCCTCCTATGGCATCGAAAAAATACACCCCCTCTCATTTTTTCCGCAGATCGGCATCCACTATCTTCATCGTTATCATTTAAGATGTGGATACACCAAATTTCATGTGATTCTACAGTCTTTTCACTGTTGATTTAGCAATGTAAAAAGTTCTATTGTTGGTAAACCGTTAATTTTGAACCCACTAAATCAACGGTGAAAAGGTTGTAGAATCACATGAAATTTGGTGTGCCCACATCTTAGATAATAACGATGAAAATGGTGGGTGCCGATCGTCGGAAAAAATGAGAAAGGATGTATTTTTTTGACGCCATAGGAGGAAAATCCCTCCTATGGCCTCTTTCCTCCATTAACATCTCTCTCTTTATGGATATATATATATATATATATATATATATCAGCTGGGGATATGTATCACAGAAAAGGTCAACTGGAGAAGCCAGACAGAAGGCAACTAAAAAAATTACGAGTCTTCAATAAACAACAACCATACAGTAGTGGACAAAGCGTGGACTTTGAGGAATATTCATTGATTATCTATTCCGACTGTTTTTGAATATGTCAAGAGAAAACGGAAGGTTGGATGCCGCAGGAGGAAATTTCCTCGACGCTGAGAAAAGTTAAAACCTTCGCTAATTTTTTTGACGATCGGCATCTACCATCTTCATCTTTATCGTGCAAGATGAGGATACACCAAATTTGATGAGAATCCAACACACTTTCACTGTTGATGTAGCGGGTGTAAAATTAACGGTTTTCGATAGTATAACATTTTTAGTATTTTTATATCATAAATCAACGATGAAATTGTTGGGTTCTCATCAGTTATAGTGTATCCACGTCTTGCACGATGAAGATGAAAGTGGTGGATACTGATCGCCGAAAAAATTGGTGGACGTCTTACTATTTTCGACGTCATATGAGAAAATTTCCTCCAGCGGTGGCATATGAGATTCCGTTTTCTCATATGTCAAAAGTATTATACAATAAAAGTATTTGCCTCAATCCTTATTATAAATCACGTTTTCATAGTGCGATGGAAACAATAAGAAGCATGTGTATTCAGTGGCGGAGCCCGGATTGTAAGTCGGGCGGTGCGATAATTTTTCTACAGCGACTTATCAAAAAGAAGGGAAAAAAAAAACAATCTGTACGATTAACTTTTATAACTTTTAGACTTGAATTATATTCGGTTTAGATATTGTTATTCTTTTTATATGAGTATTTAGTTAATTATTCTATTGCTTGGCCGCAATATAATATATAGAGGCAAGCGTTCATATCTTTATTCCATCACCTTTACTAGCCCGTGTACAAAAAGCACGCAGTAACTGCAAAAATCTAAAATCAAACTGCATTATGTTAATAGTATCCTTTTTATAGCCAGAATGAATTTTAACTTCACATAATAAAAAATGCAAAGGAGTTTTGAGAAAAGAAAGTTGCTAATGAAATTCATAATCTTCAAGAAGGATTACATATTGAAGGAATCAAACCTAAAGGGCTGCATATTGAAGGAATCAAACCTACAACCTCATCCAACCAAACTAAACCCTAAGTCAAGCTAGTTTTTGTTTCTCTTAATGGCTTACGTTTTGTTTATTGCAGTAATATATTACCAAGAGAACACGCGCACACATCCCGAAATCCAAGTAGGACGGACGCCTCATCCTGAATCCGCCCTTGCATATATTTATTTTTAAAGTCGGGATGAGATTAAAATAAATACATGCAAAAACAAAATTGAAGTTTCAAAACCACATACTTGCATGAGTTCACGAGTCTCATACCAACAACCCTTGCATCACAGAGAAATTAAATGCTTGTGAGCTATGTACTTTGTACTAAGCAATTCGTGGCCGCAACCCGGCACAGCTACTTGGAAGAGGGTCCCCTTTGAGATTTTTAAATTGGATACGATATGCTTCTTAAACTGAAAAAACTTATCTGCAAGACCTTGTAGGGAAAGTTCCCTCCGAGGGTTGCACCAGCCATTGGTCGATCAACGGCTGATGCAAGCCTTACAGGAAACTTGCCCCCGTGAGCAGTAAGGCTACATTAAAATCTTTGTATTAGCCAAAAGCCACACAAGATATATATATATATATATATATATATATATATTTTTTTTTTTTGGAACAAAAAGAAAGCCGATACAACTCGCTCAAGTGGGTCCCACAAGGGTGATGGAGCACCGAAAATAAACAAAAAAATAAAAATACTATTATCGTAGGAAAAGTCCAAATTAGTGGGACGGCAATTTCAACGAGCAGCCAGCGCCCAGACAGGCCTTCTGCCACGTGGCGTCCTCCCATTTCGTGGGGCCAACCATCCCGCAGGCGCCGCTCGCTGACTCTTTTAGTTTTTGCCCCTCAAAAGAAAACCAAGCAGGAGCTCAGACAAAAAATTCTCTCAAAAAAAAATAAAAACAAGAAAAATCTGTCGAAGTTTTCGGAATTGTGTCGGAGATTCTTTCCCCATACTCTCATCGGTACAAGGTACTCCAATTCGGTAAAATGTTTGAATTTTTGGGACGATTTGTTAGTTTTAGGGTTTTTTAGGGCTTCTGATTCGAATGCCGGTGTTTTTTTTTTATTTTTAAATTTAGGGATCTGAGGCTTTATTGAAGGTAGATTGATCAGATCGGGATTAAAATTTGATTAGCCATGTCAGGGCCGCTCGATCGATTCGCTATACCTTGTGAGTTCCTTCAATCTCAAGTCTTTTTGCATATTTCATTTAATTGGAAACAAAGCTAGGGTTTTGAATTCTCTTCATTTGAATATTTGGCTAAAAAAATATTTGGGGATTTTGTTGCTATTCGGTTTGATTTGGCGTTCCATTTTTCTTATTCAGAAAAAGCTAGGGTTTTGAAGAACTAGAATTTATGTTAGATTTGGTACTACAAATCACCGAGGGTACAGAACACAGCATTTGTGATTGTTTGGGAAGCGCTATAATCTTGAATATGTTTTCGAGATCTATTTAACTGTATATTGCTTGTTTTTAAAGTTGAGTTTTGTTAATTGGACGGAGGGCAAGAGTTTGATTTTCTTTGTGGTTGTCAACCTATTCCTGAGCTGATCTAAGTTTTCAATTGCAGATTTTTTTTTTTGATGTTCTGTTTCTTGATTATTTTTGCTGAGAGAGAAAAGAAAATAGTGTTATGAGTACCAAAAGTTGCTTCCAACTTCTAATGCATAAGTTTAGCTCTTTATTAGTTGTCGTGGGTATGAAGGTGCTTTAACTCTACAGCCTACATATTTTGTTGGTTGGTTGGTTATCATTCTTAGATAGTTACAAGGGAAGACTGGGATTTCAATTTCGTTTATTAACCAAATTTGTAATTCAATCATATCTTTTTGGTGAGAAGGCCTTAACCTCGTTTATATGGATAATTTGAAGTGTTTGCAATATTTAGCACTTAACAACACACAGGTACCACAAAGTTTTGAAGTTTGTTTAGTAAACCAAATTTACCTTTCAAATTGGGTTTTGGGTGAGTAGGCCTAGCTTGACCTTAGTTTATATTTTGGATAAGAATTTGTTTGCCTTGTTTAGATGGGAGTTGGGATGGAAATTCTGAAAACCTAACATATTACACGTATCTTTAGTCTTGTTTTCATTAGGTACTAAAAATTCTTGCTTGTGAGAGATCTCTTAAAGTTACCGACCTTCAATAGAAAGATGGAACTTGGAGCATATAATGCATTTTGAGCGTATATTATGTATTTGATACTTTGCATTTCTTCAAAAAAATGGGACAAAAACAAGCAAACAGCTAAGATCAATTTACTGAAGTTGTATACCATCTAAAGACACATCATAGTGGAATGAAGAAGTAAAGGCTGCTATTAAAATTAAAAGGGATTTTTATAAAGATTTGAAGAAAAGTAGAGATGCGGAGAGATTTGAGAAGTATAAAATGGCTAAAAAGAAAGTTAAGAAAGCTGTTCGGGAAGCTAAATCTAAGGTCTACAAGAAGGTGTACGAGAAATTAGACACTAAAGAGGCTGAAAATGATATATACCGGATTGCTCGGATGCGGGAAAGGAAGCCCAGAGACTTATGTGCGGTGAAGTGTGTCAAAAATGAAAATCAGAAGGTTTTAGTTCGAGATGAGTATATCAAGGAAATGTGGAGAGATTATTTTGACAAATTGTTCAATGAGAGTTTTACTAAGAATTTGGATGGACTTATCATTCAATCTCAAGATATAAACCGTGATTTCATGCGTAAAATAAGACTACCTGAGAAGTTTTGAACAGAATGAGTTTAAGAAAAACGGTTGGTCCTGACGAGATTCCTATCGAGGTTTGGAGATGCTTAGGAGAAATAGACGTTAAATGGCTGACAGATCTGTTTAATAAGATTTGTAAACAAAAAAGATGCCAAATGAATGGAGGAAAAATATCCTTGTACCTATCTACAAGAACAAGGGTGACATTCAAAATTGCTCAAACTACCGTGGAATAAAACTTATGTGTCACACCATGAAATTTTGGGAGAGATTAAACACAGGCTAAGGAAGGATATTAAGATAATAGAGAACCGGTTTGGGTTCATGCCTGGACGATCGACGACAGAGGCTATTCATTTGCTTCGTCAACTTGTCGAGCGTTTTCGAGAGAGGAGATTTGCATATGATATTTATTGATTTAGAGAAAGCGTACGACAAGGTACCTAGAGAGGTATTATGGGGGACAATGATGAAGAAGGGGGTTCCCGTCAAGTATATTGACATAATTAAGAATATATACAATAGAATAGTGGCAAATGTCAGAACCTGCGGCGGCCTAACGAGTGATTTTCCGATTACAATTGGTTTACATCAAGGATCTGCATTAAGTCCATTCCTGTTTACCATCGTGATGGATGGGATTACTAAAACTATCCAAGATGAGGTACCTTGATGTATGCTATTCGCTGATAATATTGTTCTAGTAAATGAGACGAAAGTAGGGGTTAATGCCAAATTGGAATTATGGAGGCAAACATTGGAATCTCGGGGGTTCAGATTGAGCAGGTCTAAGACATCATATATGCATTACAAATTTAGTAAACAAAGAAGTCAAAACCATATTGGTATAACATTGGAAGGGCAAGAGATATCACCGAGCGATCAGTTTAGAAATCTAGGTTCCATCATCCAAAAGGATGGGGAGATCGATAGTGATGTTAATCAAAGGATCCAAGCTGGTTGGTTGAAATGGAGGAGTGCAACAGGGATTTTGTGTGGTCATAACTTTCCGTTAAAATTGAAATGGAAGTTTTATCGGAGCGCTATTCGGCCTGCCTTATTATATGGTACAGAATGCTGGGCTCCTAAGAAGCATCATACACAGAAGATGCACGTAGCGGAGATGCACATGCTTCGTTGGATGTGCGATAACACTAGAAAAGATAAGGTGCGAAATGAGGATATTCGTGCAAAAGTTGGTGTAGCACCCGCGGAGGAGAAGATGCAGGAAAACCGGCTAAGATGCTTTGGTCATGTGCGACGCAGACCTATGGAAGCACCGGTTCGACGAATAGATACTCTCGATATGGGGAATGGCAAAAGGGCAAAAGAGAGACCGAAGAAAACATAGATGGAGTTGATACGAAACGATATGGTTGCCAAAGGCCTCAATGAAAGTATATTGTTCGATAGGAGTGAGTGGAGGCGGAGGATTCATGTGTTGGACCCGGCGTGATTCTCATGTTGGTTCATGTAGCCTATCCCATATGCTTGGGATAAAAGGCTCAGTTGTTGTTGTATACAATTGATGTTAAATTGAAAAAATTATACAAGATGGCGATAATGCTTAATGGATAAGAATGTTGGGCAATTAAGAAACTACTTGTCGAAAAATGTGTTTTGAAATGAAAATGTGAACATGGATGAAAGGAATACCTTAAGAGCTAAAGTAAGAATTGACATCATATGTAAGAAAATGAGAGCATATGTAAGAAATTTTAGGTCTTATAGAGGATGAAACGAGGAATAATCGATTACGATGGTTTTGACCTGTGCAGTGGAGACTGCTATATAGCCAATTAGAAGTGATAAAATTGTAGATAATGGAGCAACAAGGGCTAGAGGTAGACGTACACGAACGGATGAAGGCAGTTTAAAAAGAATGCCAATTTAAGCGGGGTGATACCTGTAATTGAACTTGAAGAAAAGGATCCAGGTAGCCAACCCTGAAAGTTCGGGGCAAAGGCTTCTACTTGTCGGTGTTTTTGCACAATTATTGCTTAGTCCAAGTTTTGTTTATTATTATTTTTTCTTCAAAATTTAGAAAAATTTCATGTTGTTTAATTTGATTACTAGGATAGTTTTAATTTAAGAAATGCAGATTAGGGTACTCTAAAACTACAAATTTGATTATTCAACACACACGACCTCTTTTGTTTAAATCCTTACAATTTTTTTTGAGCAATTAAATGTTTACAATTATTATTAGAGTGGTAAAACCGCTTGTTTTTTTTAAATTTAAAATTTTCGTTAGTTTAATTTACACGATGCATCAAAATCCATTCTAGTTTTACAGCAAATCAGTGAAATAATTTTTCAAAATTAAATTCTTCTACTAAGCTATATGAAAATTTTACGTTCGCAAAACATTTACGGACACTTTGTATATGTTACAGGCTTTGATGGTTCCTCTGGTCACCACGATGAACGCAAGGAACGTAAATCTTCAGACTTTGAATGTTCAGAAGATGAAAGAAGGACAAGGATTGGATCCTTGAAGAAAAAGGCAATAGATGCATCGAGCAAACTCCGACATTCTTTAAAGAAAAAGAACAGGAGGAAGACTGGCAAACGAGTAACTTCTGTTTCAATTGAGGATATAAGGGATATAGAAGATCTGCAAGCTGTTGATGCATTTCGCCAGGCATTGATTTTGGATGAGTTGCTACCTGCAAAGCATGATGACTATCATATGATGTTGAGGTATGTTAGTATCTTTTTGCTATGTTAGTGAATGTTTCCAGGTTTCATTGCACGGCCTTGAAAGGTTTCTGGGTGCATGCTTACTTACTGATCCTATGCCCCAGTATGTTCTAGAGAAATTTTCTCCAATTTTCTGAAGTCAACATATTAAAATAGTGTTGAACCATGTTCATCTATCTCTTCCTCTGCCGGTTTTTGGCGCAAGAAGAAGTAAAGGGATTATTATTATTATTATTATTATTATTATTATTATTATTATTATTTAAAAACAATTTTCTTGAAGTAGTGATTTTAAAGAGGAGACAATCCTTAACCACGCAAAGTTGAAGAAAAGGATTTATATAGCCGGCCTCCAAAAAAGTTTGTATAATGGCTTGTGCTTGTGTAGTATTTAAAAAAAATATATTATGGTCATTGAATAATGGTAGTTGATGCTATACAGTATAGGCTAAAATTGCACAAATGTACCGGTCAACTTTCACAATTTTTGCGATTGCTACCATGAACCTAGAAAAATAGAGATAAGTACCAAGAACTGATTTTTTAGACAATACTATCCCGCGCCGTTACATTCCGTTAAAACTGGACCGTAATACCCCTTGACTTTATATTTTTCTTTAAAAAATATTTTCCACTTTACAAAATAACCTTTTCAAGCAAAAAAACCCTTTTTGGTAATAAAAAACCTTGGCCTGAAGCTCCCCGATTCCCTCCGCCGCGTCTCCTCCTACATCGTCTTCCTCCCCTCCCACCCCCTCTCCTCTTTCGAGCTTCTGCCCACATGGCAGATGGCCCTACCTCCCTCTCTAGCCCGATCTGCTCTGCCTACCTCCATACCGCCATGGACTCCACCCTCTGCCCCTTCGTTCCGGTGACCTCCCTGCTTTCCTCGAATTCTTAGAGCGGACCTGGACGATGAGGATTGGTGGCCTGCTGGGGTCCCCGGATGCGGAGGGTCTGGCCTCCGAGGGCCTTGTGAGGTGGAAGGCGAGGATGAAGGCGGCTTCAGTGAGGGGAGAAGGTCAGGGAGGAGATCCTAAGGGAGTGGTCTCCTGAGGAGGGGCTGGAGAGGGTGAAGGAGTTCTTGGTTGTCGGATTGGAAGGGTTGCTGCTTTGGGGGAGGGGTTGTTGCTTTAGGGTGATGTGGGTTTTGGGGATTGCATGAGAAGGGAGAAGGGAGAAGAGAGAAAGAGAGGGCGACACTCAGAGGAGATGCATTGGGCACAGTCAAGTTGAGGCTGTTGGAGAAGAAATTGCCCTCGCCGGCGATGACGAAGATAGGGGTAGGGACGAAGGATGTGATGGCCATGGAGGAGGGCGGCGTGGAGGCAGTACCATGGGTGGCGCCATTAAAGCTTTTTTTCTTTTTCATTTTCTTATGTTTTGAAATTGAAGGCTGCAGGGGTTGACTGAGAACATCTCATAAGGGTAAAATGGGGAAAACAACTCAAATATTACTAACGTGGCAGTTAAACCTAACGTTTGAAGATAAAAGAATAGTTGATGGTATTTAATTGCAGTCGGGGATGGTAATTTATGGTACTTATATGTACTTAAATCATGGTAGCAATCGCAAAAAATGTGAAACTTGATGGGTACATTTGTACAACTTAGCCTATATTATATACTATTCATCAAATTAATCTATCTCAGGGAACAATAAGTTGTCTTAAAAAATGAGCTCTATTTAAGATCCTTGAAGCTATTTCAATTTGTTTGTAGTTTCTTCTGAATTTTCTCCTTGCCATCCTTTAGTTTTATGTCGTTTGAGCCAGGAACAACAACCATTTTCTTTGCGCTTTTGCCATCAGACAACAGATCATGAAATGGAGAACATAAGCACACAATTGTGAGTAGTAATACACATGCATGTGCACAATAATCAAGAAGAGAGGGAGAGGCCCGGCTAATAAAGTGAATCGATTCGCTTCGCTTCATCCCGAAGCTAATAAAATTCGCTTCGGAGTGACGTGGGTGAATTTGGCGAGGCGATTCACCTCGCCGCCATGAATTCGCGAAGCGAGCGGGTTCCACAATTTTCCGGTGGTGATTCGTCGTATTTCGCCTCGCCTAACTAGTCAGCTCGCTTCGCTTCGCCTCGGAAATTGCCACGATTCACCACGAATCGGCAAGACTCACAGATTCGTCTCGCCTTGTTGACCGATTCGCCTCGGATTCGTCGTCTAACGGTCATAAACGGCCACTTAACCCGGCGAATCGCTTCGCCTCACCTCAGACTCGTCACCCAACGGTCATAAACGGCCACCAACTCGTCTAAATCGCTTCGCCTAACTCGCCAACTTTTTTGGCCTAATTTTATTTTATTTTAATTTTTTTCTTTAAAAATAGAAACTTGAGCCAGGCGAAAAATTCTCCTGGCTCGGCGAATTCGCCTTGCAAAGCGGCTAGGCGGGCGGATTCTGGCTCCGCCGCTGGAGCCATGGCCTCGCCTAGCCGGCGAGGCGGGCAAAATTCGCTTCGCCGGCCAGTCGAAGCAAACGAATTTCGAAGCGAACTTTAGCCACGCTTAGAAAGAGATGCATGTGCACAATAATCAAGGAGAGAGAGAGAGAGAGACCAGAATTCCACTGATATGAATTTAGCTCTAATCCTATCTCTAATCCTATCAAGTAAAAAAAAATGCATGTTAGAGATTGAAAATTTAGAATCCAATATGTTATTTTTGCCCTTGGCCTTACCTATGCCTTGAGTTAACATAGGCACACAATTGTGAGTAGTAATACGCATGCATGTGTATGCATAACTGCTTACACACTAATCAAGAATATATATACATAGAGAAATTGACCAGAATTCCACTGATAGGAATTAGCTCTAATCCTATCAAGTACAAAATGCATGTTAGAGATTGAGAATTTAGAATCCAATATGTTATTTTTCGCTCTTGGCCTTATCTATACCTTGAGTTAAATTAGTTTCCTATAGCAAATATATGAGCTTTCCCCTTCTAGATTTCACCTTTAGTTTAGAAAAAGCTTGTAGTATGCCAACCAGAAATTTGTTACTAATTAAGAAAGGGTTGCCGTATAGTCGACCCTTACAGAACTCTATCTAATCTTTCATGCTGTCCCTATTTTTGATGGGAAAAGGGTTAAGGTGGTGATGACTGATAACAACGACCTGTTTAGACGTGATGCTTGATATCTAAATAGGCTAAATATAAAATAATATGATTTCAAGATATTTTGTGCATTGCTCAACACCTTACAAATCTAAATGGATACATTTGGTGTCATCACTTGTTGTTTCATCTAGTTCAATAGTATCGCTTATCCTAGTGAGTTTTACGAACCCTCTGGACCATAAGCTTCTCAGTATATTTTCATTCTCTAACATGTATGACAGTTAATCATCTAATGTTTTGTTTATGTATTTAGGCAAGATAGATCAAAACTAAATGCATACACTGATTTTTTTAAATTATATATTTTGATGCTCTAAAATGTATTTTACTGGCGATGCACCTGATGGTATCACAAGTTCAAATTTATGGATGATACCCTAGCTTAACATGTATTAAATCTCAATTTTAAATACATACCCTAACGTGTAGTTAAATTATTTCGTTTGGTTTTCGTAGTAGCAACATTGGCTCAGACATGTGTAACATGCCTTGTGGTTCTGGTGAACTGGACAATGGAAAAATGTTAGATTTATAAAGTTCCTACAATTTTAATGCTGCTATACTTTGACACCCCAAATCGATTATTTTTTATCTTTTCTGCTTTAGGATTATTTTCTTCTTTCAGAGTAGAGCACCTTTTCTGCATCTGATGTACTGATTTTCTATAATTTAGGTTTTTGAAGGCAAGAAAATTTGATATAGAGAAAGCAAAGCACATGTGGGCTGAAATGATTCAATGGAGGAAGGAGTATGGTACTGACACTATCATAGAGGTAATGATTAACGTCAACTATAATTTGCAAGTAACTATAAAATAGTGACCTTCTCTTCAGTGTGGCAACTGATCTTATTTGGGTCACCTTTAATCTTACACTTGGGGATCAACGCATTCCACTATAGTTTTACAACATCAAAAAGAAGAAGGTGGACGATACTCTATAAGTTTCTCACCAATGCATTTTGAAGAAACTTTGTTTAGCCTGAATCTTTCATTGACCCTTTTGCATCTTAATCGTATAATCTATGATCCCATCTTCCGTTAACGCTATCTACTTATCAAAGTTGAAGAACTAATTTTTGGTTAAAAACTTTGTAAAAGGTGATTCCCCATTATTGTTTATAATTTCAAATTTGTTAAGCATATTCATCAGTTTATACAGCAATACAGCTTTATACCCACTTTGTCTAATCTTTTTAGACTGCTGCCTGTACTCCTGTTCGAGGCTGCTCATACAACCAGCTACCATGGGAGGAAGCCTTTATTTAGACCATAATCTTTCTTCAGAGTTATAGACTTCCTTATAGCTTGTTCCTTGGAACTTCATCATTAAGTTTGTGATTGCATCACCTCTAGAGTTGAATATCATTTAATATGTCACCTTTGTTCATCAGGATTTTCAGTATGACGAATTAGATGAAGTTCTGCAGCATTATCCTCATGGTTATCATGGTGTGGACAAAGAGGGACGACCTGTTTACATTGAAAGACTGGGTAAAGTTGAGCCCAGCAAACTTATGCAAGTGACGACTATGGACCGATATATCAGATATCATGTGAAAGAATTCGAAAGGAGCTTTTTGATTAAGTTCCCAGCCTGCTCAATTGCTGCGAAAAGGCACATTGATTCAAGTACAACTATTCTGGATGTTCAAGGCGTGGTAAGATGGCGGTTCTGTTTATAAAAATACCGAAGCATGAAATTGTTCTACAAGTAGAATCAAAATTTTCCCTTTTTTGTAGTTATAATATATGAGGACCATGTTGTCTTTCTTTGATGGTAAAGTGACTATTCAACAGGGATTGAAAAACTTCAGCAAAACAGCACGAGAATTAATAATGAGGTTGCAGAAAATTGACGGAGACAATTATCCAGAAGTAAGTATCTAATCTCGCTATAGTATTTGAGTGACTTTGTTAATGTGGCTAAGAATTGGAAATCTGAACTAAAGATAACTGTTAATTATGGCCTTCCCACAATATTTTAATGATGTCTCCGCAGACTTTACACGGAATGTTTATCATCAATGCTGGCCCTGGCTTTAGACTGCTCTGGAACTCTATAAAATCATTTCTTGATCCCAAAACTACTTCCAAAATACATGTAAGGAATGATATTCACCAAAGTAAACTCCCCCCCTCCCCTCTGGATGTTACTGACTATTTCATTAAATTTTTTGTACAAATTTAATTCAGGTCCTTGGGAACAAGTACCAGGGCAAGCTGTTCGAAATAATTGATTCTAGGTTAAGCTTATTATCAGTTTTATGAAAAATCAGTTATTCCTTCAAACACAGAACCTAATTTCTGCATCATCTTGATTTGATTTCTCCAGTGAGTTACCTGAATTTCTTGGTGGTACATGCACCTGTGCTGATCAGGGTGGATGTCTTAAGTCTGAAAAGGGGCCATGGAAGGATCCTAACATATTAAAGGTATTTATTAATCATCTTTTTTCTTTTTTGGATGGTCGATATTTAGTTTCTCTAACTCTCCCCTGTGATGGTTTTCATTGGTGTTCAGATGGTCCTTAGCGGTAAAGCACAATGTGGCAGGCAAATAGTTACTGTTTCCAATGGCGACGGAAAGATTATTGCTTATTCTAAGCCACGATTCCCAGCGGTTAGGCCTGCTTGTTTTTGCCTATTTATTTATTTTGACTCCTTTTATTATTTATAATAAATTCAATTGATTTCCTTGTTGGACCAGATAAAGGGCAGTGATACGTCTACTGGGGAGTCTGGTTCCGAAGCTGAAGACTTATTTATCACGAATAAGTCGTTGAGTTACATGTCACAATCCAAGCTAACCCCCGTTCATGAAGAGGTACACTTGGAATTCTTTCAAGATAATTGGTGTGTGTTGGGGGTGCGGGGTGTGTGTGTGTGTGGGAATTTTGTATGTTTCTATCCTTAAGAGTAACCTTCTCATGGGTCTCTGTTGAAATTGTGGCATCATATGCTTCTGATTCCCATAAGTTCTCTTCTGATATATACTGGGGAATCAAGCAACCAAATACGAGGTTGTAATATCCCAAGTCCAAGAGAGGTTGGGAAGTTGCAAACTACCGTTTCTTTATCCTTCGTAAACTTTTTTTTACCAGTTCCTTAGGATAAGACGGAAAGAGAAAGAAAAAGTGTATTGAACTTGCTCTCGCTTGGGCATCGAACCATCTCATCATGTACGGAAGCCCTTTCGGTGGGTTCCTTATGGACCGGGAATCAAACAACCAAATATGAGGCTGTAATTCATGTTGATCCATATAAAAAAAGTGCTATGTAACCATTTAATGGTTGTTTTCTTAAAAAATCTAAATTCTTTTTTTGTGCAGTTATGCTAAAACAACTTTTAGCATATTTGTAACACCCTAGTCCGATCGCACGTTTCCTTTTTTTGGATATATTGGGTTTTGTTTCATTATTATTATAATTTGGAGTTTAATACTTTTAATTAAGATATATGAATATAATTATGGTTTTTAAGGCGTATTATGAGTATTTAAATATTTATTTGTTTAACACTATTTTATACCATATTCTCTTCGAGTATTTTCTTTATCTTGTGGCTATTTCTTGATTTTATTTGCTTCGGGTGCGGATAGTATTTTGGTATCTATTTTTGGTATCCGACCCGATCCGCATACTTGAAACCCATCTTGATTCTTGATTTCGACATATCCTTGCTAGTACCGAGAATCCGTGCACACATATGTTCTGTATACATGTATCTTATATCTAGTATTGCATATATTTTCAAGACTACAAATTATGGTAAAATAATCTATTTTAAATACCTAGCATGGCCTGCATCATACCCCTAACCCTATGGTGGCTTCCGTACATCTTGTTCTCATTCCGTTTAGTGAAACGGACCCGTTTGGATCGCTACGTGTGCCCGTTCTTGGGGGTATGCATTTTCTTTAAACGGACATCGCATTTTGGTTTTGATTGACACGTATATTATCCGTATTTTCAAACCGTAACTTTAGATCCAACCCGGGCATATTTTGGAGTATTTTTGTATTAGCCAGAAAACTTAAATTTAACTAATATTATATTCTTATAATATAATTCTGTTTCATATATATAATAAACGTTTATAAAAAAAATTCCTAACCAAATATATATATCTAAAATATTTTCCAAATCCTAATCCATCACCAATCTCACCTGCCCCCTCTCTCTCCTCCACACATCTATATATATTATATACTTTTTCCTTAACCTATTCTAAACCTAAACCCACATCACCCACGTTCTCTCTCTCCTTCTTTCTTCGTTCCCGCCGCCTCACTCGCTCACGAAAACCCTAACCCTACCCACGCCTTCACCCTCGCCTCACCGCTGTCGCCCACAACACCCTCGACCTTATCTCCTCTCCTCCCCTCCCTGCTCACCTCTCTTTCCTCTTTTCCCCGCTGCAATCCCCGGCAACCTACATCTCCGCAACGACTCAATACCCGAACCCAAGCCCTCGTCGTCGCAACACCTCGCCGCTGATCATCTCGTCGGCCTCACCCTGTCACCACCACCTTCATCTTCTCCCCTCTCTTCTCCCTTCCTGAGCCAACCCCTGCACAGAACCCGCGCCTGCAACCTATCAGCGCCTAAACCCTCGCCGGATCTCCGACCCCGTCGCCGGATCTCCGACCCCGTCGCATCCACGTCCTCGCCACCACCTTTCTCCCTCTTTCTCCTACACTCTCAAAACCCATGCTTTCCCCTGCACCCGAACCCGATCACCCAACATCAAGCCCCCACTGCCCTTTTGCCGTGAAACCTCGTCGGCAAACTCCATCGCCGGAAACCCATCATCTACAACTCTCTCGCCTCACCTCTGACCCCAGAGCACCCAAGCCCAGAGAACAACCTTCTTCTTCTCCCCTTCTTCTTCTCCTTCTTTCTTCTCTTTCGCTTCTTGAATTCTTGATCCTGGTGATCACAGGAGCCGTGCCCGTCACCGATGCTCCGCGCGATCCAGTCATCGTCCCCAACCAGCATGGTCACCTTCTTGCATAGCTTGATCCTGCTCTATGTGCCTGTGTGTGCATCGCGACGTTTACCCGACGTCGGACGCAGCGTACCTACCCCGTCATGAGATCCGATCAGGCAAATTTCTCTTGCTGGATGCTATGTCGTTATATTTATATCCATATGAATAAAATATTACATGTTCATTTCATTGTGCATCCCATGTTACCGTTTTACCATTTTCCGATATCCGTTCGTATCCGTATTGTTTATTACATATCTAGTTGTATGCCGGAACCTGATTTTATCATATTGCTGTTATATAGTACAACGTGCTTGTTAATGTGCATGTTTGGTTATATACAATCATATGCTAAGTGCGGTACATTGTTGGCTTGTGGCAAAATCAATCTAGGCGGAGCGTATAACTCTGATCCCATGTCGAACTTTAGCTGAGTTCGTACATCGCATCTTCGTACATTGCTTTCCCGTGATCCTTATCCTCAATGCAAGTATTCTTGTTTTAATTTTGGTCGATGTACATCGGCATTCCTTTGTGTGTATATGTATATATATATATTTCTTGCCCTGTTAGAATAAAAGAGAAATGTGTTAGTACCTATTTTTCTCGTTATATCATACAAAACATATATTGGCAACTTTTATGCAGCAAGTAAGAAAAATTAGCAAGTGGTTTTAGAATGAGATTTATTTTAACTACAAATAAAATTCGAAAGTTAACCTATCTCACATATATATATTTCTAGCCAGATTGTGATCAGTATATCTATATTAAGGTTAACGGTAAAGATAACAATTGTAACTCATACCAGCTTGTACATCGCCTTCATACAGTTACTATTACCAGATAACTATTACATTTGACAAGTTATGACTATTCAATACTCTAGTCTTTATGAACGAGATTGCTGATTAGGATGCTGAACTACATGACATGACACTACTATTTACCGGTTTCATTTCCGTACAATTACCATACCACAAGTTCCAGTCTTTTCAGCATTCTTAATTAGTGTTCTAGTCATTACGATAGTAGCTATAAATACGCGGGTGTTGGGATAGTTTGAGTGTGCGTTTGTGCAACAGCATCTCAGGAGTCCCATGCCGGCAGCTCGTACCGGGCTATATCGGTCGCATGTTATTATAGCTCGTACCGGGCTATATCGGTCGCATGTTATTACAGCTCGTATAGGGCTATATCAGTCGCTTGTTCATTCCACAGTTGGGCCCGTGTTTTCTAGCCCCCAGGGCACCATTCTTGGGTTAGGAATACTCCTGCAGAGGTTGACGCACACACTCGAGCTTACGATAGGATATTTTATCTTTTAGTGACCAGTTATGTTATGACTTGACCTTTTTACATGTTGGTTTCATAGTATTAATGTATCTTTTTATATATCTGTTTTTACTTGCGCACATGGGCTTCACTACATTCATGTATTCATGTTATCATACCACACTTACACTTTATACGTTGGGTACTTGCTGGGATGTTCTGACATCCCTGAGATTTGTCATCTCAGGTTTAGAGACAGATTTTCAGGCTGAGCAGGACCGCAGCGGCTCGCAGGACTTTGCCGAAGATTAGTAACCCGTAGGTTTATTTCCTTTCCGCTAGTATTTAGCATGTGCGCCCTTGTGGGACATTAGGACTTTTGTATCTTTTCAGATTTTGTTTTCTTTTCGAATCTATTGTATTGGGTATTTATTTACATCTATTATCAAGTGGACCCATTTTTTTAGTATTCCTTGTGGTTTCGTTGCAGCATGATTATCAATAGTATTCCTTTGGTATTGGATTTTATTTTGACAGGTTAGTCTAGACAGCCTTATGTGACTATGGAAGGATCTTTCCTTACCGTAGGTAGCACGGCTGGCCTTTGCCGCTCTTCGTATTCCTTATTTTGGGAAGTGGGGCGTGACAATATTCATTAGCTTAATGTTTATGCTAGGACAGCTTGGTTGCATGCAAGTAGCCCCATTAAGTAGACGGTCATTCCTTTTGTAGCTTTAAATAGATGCAAGGCTCATAAAAACCGAGGGTCCTATTATTGTGATGGAGAGGTATCACATGAGTATGTGTTAGGGACGGAATGCTCGTGATTACTACATATGAGCTTCGAGAATATATATGGAAAGGTTTAAGGGAACGCCGCTGGTTGGATGTGAACGCATGATTAAAGAGTAGGACAGAGTGAGCTGATTAAAGAGATAGGCGTGTAGTTGGTTTGAATGAACTACACACTTGCGCATTTGGAGAGCATGAATGTAAAGTGACATGCAGAGGGAGACCTACTTCAAATTAAATGTTAGATTTGAAAAGTATTCGGACTTGCTATATTTTTGTTGACATTGCTCATACATCAGCACCCACATAAGCTGTATTTAAAGTTTTAAACTGCTGAATTTTTTGTAGAGTCGAATCCCAATCTATACATCAGGCTAAGTAATGCTACCACCAAAAGATTCCTATGAAATAGCTATCAAGTATACACTTATTCATGTAAATGTACACACTTATTCATGTAAATGTTTGTTCACACCCGTCTTGTCATCCTCACATACATTGGGGATATAGAGAAGTTATATATATTTGCATGCATGTTCTTAGACTTGCAGACTCGAAAAACTAGAGATTGATGGCTATATTTTCAGTGTCTACTGTTTGTATTATGCCTTGAAACACTGGTAAAGATTACAGAAACGGTTGCGAGTTTAGTTATTTTGATTTTTTTTTTTGGGGGGGGGGGGGGGGGGTAAATGCATCTCTCTGGTCATTCTTCAGACAAAAGAATAAAAATATACACTATTTGAAAATGCAATTTAAGA
Source organism: Agapanthus africanus (assembly GCA_030015575.1). Taxonomy (NCBI): domain Eukaryota; kingdom Viridiplantae; phylum Streptophyta; class Magnoliopsida; order Asparagales; family Amaryllidaceae; genus Agapanthus; species Agapanthus africanus. The sequence goes on along the minus strand of CM057346.1, from coordinate 573,728,487 downwards.
GAAATATGCCTTATAAGGTGGTGATTGTGGCAGATGTATGGTGCCAGTTTTTCACATCCAAATTTCACATTATGTATAGTTATGCATATTGATAAAGATGATAGATAACTCAATTACTTCCGCTTGTCCTTTTTGTTTAGGCAAAAATTGCCGGGAGAGCTACTGTTGGCTTTTCAGCATATGATGAACATATTCCCATGGTCGACAAGGTTGTAGATGTAGCGTGGAGCAGACAAGTTTCTAATAAAAGGCTCAATTCATTCAAAGGTTTGTAAATTGAACTTCTCTATTTATAGTTGATTTTTTGACTCTAATTTTTATGTTCTACAAGTCACCTCAATGTTACCCGGAACATGGAACATTTCGTAAGGGGAACAAAAATGAGAACGCGGACTGCCACTTGTTATGGGACGTGGAATTATAGGGGTAGTCTTCTTTTGTACGCTTATACGGAACGGAAAACGTATTTCCAAAACATGGAGTAGTTTGGATCGCTTATGCGGGCATGTAAATTTCTTTTGCTATCTTTATTTAAGCTTGAACAAACTTGTTATCATAGTCGTCGTCTTGGTCATTTCCCAGTAAAGGGGCCAGTTACCTTTTCAGTTAACATGCTAATTATTTATCTCCGAACTTCCAGTGTAATCTTTTTTGCAATTGTTGTCTGCTAATTACTTCTATGCAATTTATTTAATCGTTTAAAACAGCCTATTTTCCTTCTACCAGGATCATTTCCTTCCACAGATGCCAATAAGCCAACTTCAAGACTCCCTACTCAGCTGCTTGCTTTTCTGATGGCCTTCATTATGACTCTCGTTACTCTTCTCCAATCACTTACGACCAGCTTAAGTAAAAGGTTCTCATCCCAAACTCACCCAGATCATCATAATGCGACCATTTCTGTAGAGTCAGCGCGAAAGGAGGAATTTCGCCCTCCATCTCCTGCTCCCGGTTTCACAGAAGCAGACCTTCTGTCATCTTTACTGAAAAGGCTAGGAGAGCTCGAAGAAAAGGTCGATGCTCTTCAAGCGAAGCCATCTCAGATGCCTTCGGAGAAGGAAGAGTTGCTTAATGCTGCTGTTCGAAGAGTTGATGCATTGGAAGCTGAGCTTATTTCAACCAAAAGGGTAAGTTTTGTCCTTGTTGGCTTGTATATTTACTGTTTTGCCATTTCCGCGTAGTTATTTATGACATTTTCTGAACAGTAAATCATGCTATCCATAGATTTTCTGGACATTAATTCTTCAGATCCAAATTAATTACTTGGACTCAAGGCAAAAGTGCTACTTGATTGACAATATAAAGTAAGGCACAAACTCTAATGCGAAAGGAAGTCAAAAGCGAATGGGGTCGGAAGCCTACTAGGTAGTTCGAATCACCCCGGCCTAAGGACTGCTAATGAGAGTCTTCCTCGGGTCCTCTGACTCCGGCTTCAGGTGGCGGTCCGGACTTCGCTGCTAAAAGATCCCGCCCAGTGTCCCCCTCCTAAATTGATCTTCTTCTTTCTCGCCGCTAGTTTGCCAAACAGAGGGTTGGTTCTCTCGATCTTGTGGTAGACTGACCTCCTAGGTAGGGCTTGGGCAACTAACTCGTGGGGCATGACATCCCCAAATTCCTCAAAATCAAACTATCCAGTCCCGTTTTATTCAGTGTGAAGGTTTTGCGAATTAGAGTTAGTGCGTATATCATCTAAGCATGGAATGTCATTTGTCCATGTCAGGACTGTTCAATTCATTCGTAGTAGTCGTCTATGTTGGAACTGTTCAATTCATTTGTAGTAGTCGTTCATGTTGGGACTGTTCACTCTGCCTGCAGGGATCTTCATTTATAATAGTATTCCATATCTAGGTTCGCGTATTCTAACCATAACCGCATCGTAGGTCATGTCGTGCGATGTATCAAAAGTTGGATATAAGTAGACGATATCTTAGTCGATATGGTCTTCCACAGTCGTGGGTTATATCTCGTTCCATTATAGATGTAAGGTAACTACAATATTTTATAGAAAACTTAGTTTATAATGGACTATAGTATTTTATCGTAATTATTGTTTACATAAAAACAATGGTATTATAAAGGTTGTGAAGAGCTTACCCGCATGCACGCGCGCACACACATAAACATGTCTACAAGAGTACTGTTCCATAAGAAAGAACATAAGAACGAACGAGAGATCTCCGTTGTAGCATGAATTAACTGCATTCATCCAAGAGAAACTGATAGAGCTCGCAGATCACTTAATGGACTGATTGTGGTAGAATATATTTAGAGAATTGAAGTCCAAGAATATCATGACTGTGATTCTGTGAATATGCATACTATTTTTAGTGCAGCTGCTTGAAGCTGTGCACCGAAACCTTAAAAGTTATAGTGAGGTTTGAGTTAACATACATATTTATTCGGCCAAGCAGGCTTTACATGATGCCTTGATGAAGCAAGAGGAGCTGCTCGCATATATTGACCGGCAAGAGCAGGTTAAATTCCGGGTCAGTATAACCTAACTTACTGTCATTATCATGTCCTTGGTTGTTCTTACTGTCATTATCATGTCCTTGGTTGTTCTTTACCTTTTCCAGTTAGAGATCTCTTTGACATTTTGTTATTGATGTAAATTCTGCAGAAGAAGAAGAAGAACATGCTATGCTTTTGAGGCAAGAGAGTGGCTTGATCTTTGCGGCCTTTTCCATCTCCATTTCATTCTTGTATGAGTAACTGAAATGAATATAACTTAATGTGAACTTATCGAGGAACAACAATTGCTAATCTAAACCGACTTTTGCGCTTTTATGGCATGCCCAAAAATAAGAAGGAATACTATAAGACTTCTGCTTCATTTTGTTTTGCAGTGATGTTAATTCTTAATTTAAGTGAGAAAAAGTTATAGATGAAGTTTTAACAGTTTGATGATTAAGAGTGACAAATGAGGACGTTAGTTTCATTACTGGAACTTGTGGGAGAACTTTATGGCATTGGATGAGGTTTTTTTATCTTATTTTAATGTTTTTGAGCATCTTTAATTAATTCTGCCTCTTTAATTAGTTCTACAAACGCTGCCCTCGTAGCTTTTTTTCGAGTAATATGGATGAGAGAAAATTATGGTGAGCTAACTAATCATTTTAATTAATTTAGTGGATTAGCAAACCATTAGATTATGTTTCTTTCAAAATTTTATTCTATCAGCAAAGATGAAGCTTGGGTTGAGATTTTCTCGATGTGGAGCATCTTCGGTGAGGAGATAGGCTTGCAAGCTCGATCTGAAGGTGATGGAGTTTAGCTTGGGTCTTCCACGATTAAGTGGACACACTATAAAAATTGTAGCCTTATAAAAATTGTAGCCTCCAAAACCCCTAGATTAGTTCTGAATTCTTGATGATGCTGGTTTAGTGTTTGGATGATTATTTGGGATTTTTGTTGGTTGTGCTTGCATAAAATTTATTGTTTTTCGTTCCTCCATGGCCGCATGTGTTGCGGCGTGAGCATACCGAACTCACACTGGTATCGGATTTATCTCTATCGTTTACATTTGTCAGTTTATCTCTACCGTCTCGGCGGCGAGGACTTCTGGTTATGGTTAATCAAGCATAGTGCGGCATCGAATCCCTATACCGAGAGAGAAGAATTCTCTCGACCGCTCACTGTCTCCATGTGTTTCGGAACTTTACGCAACTAAATCGCTCATTGTCTTCATGTGTTTCGGAACTGTACCCAACTAAAACCTTTTTGCACGACTCTTTAAAACCTTGGTAGGGTGGTAATCAAAGTACAGTGACAACACATACAAGACACCATGACAATCTCAGGTCTAGAGATCACGCTGTACTCATGTCATCAGAGAACTGCTATCTGACAATAGGTATAATACCATCTATTTGTAAGTTCTGCTATAGCCTCTAGACTTGCAGTAACACTTCAGTAAGTGTCGATGTAGTTGCTCGAAAAGTGCTTCTATAGTCTCTGCACTTGTATCAGCGCTTCTCAAGAAGTGTTGCTGTAGCCTTGTTGCGGCAGTTTTCTGTTGCAGATTCTACACTTAACGGAGGCACTTGTTGAAAATGCCGCTATAGCTTATAAACTTATAGAGGCAACTCCTTTTCTAACGGTGCGTGATAGCCCATGCAGTTAAAAAGTGCTGCTATAGTCTCTCAAGTGAATTCTGAAAGCGCCGCTATGGAGAAGCTACAGCTTCTCGTTTAAATAGTATCTGGACTTGTAGCGGCATTTTCTAAGTGCCGCTATAGCAGCTGGACTTGCAGCTCGGCACACTTTCAAAAGTGTCGGGAGAGCCTTTCTACATGAGGGCAGTCTATATAATATATAAAGCTTTATTAGAGATTACTTCTTTACCTGCTTTGGGTTTTGGTGGAAAATTGTTATTTTTTAAATTTGCGATTTTCGCATGCAAAATATCGAAAGATCGCAGAAAACTGATACTTTTTGAGGTTGTTGAAATTTTCGCGTTTTTTGTGTGCAATAGTAAGCAATATATTGAAAAAATGAAGAAAAAATAAAAAATTGAGATTTTTGAAAATTTCTTGATTTTTGACTGTAATATTAAAATCTCGAAGGAAACAAAAAAAATTACGATTAGTATGCAAAATATTGAAATTTTGAAAAAAAAATACTGAAAATTTTGGGATTTTTGAAAGTATTGTGATTTTTTTGTCCAATAGCAAGTAAAATATTAAAAAACCATAAAGCACCAAAAATTTTAAGATTTAGAAAATTTCGTGATTTTTATATACCATGACATACAAGATATTGAAAAAACTGAAAATAATTGAGATTCTTGAAAATTTCGCTATTTTCATGTGCTTCATGCAAAATATTGAAAAACTTAAGAAAGTAAAAGGATTTAATTTTTTTTTTGAAAATTTCACGAGTTTTGGAGCGCAAATTCGAAGAAAATAAAAGGATTGAATTTTTTGAAAAAACTGTGATTTTTGTGCGAGCAAGCAAAATATTGAAATTCTATAGAAAACAAATTTTTTTTGGGATTTTTAAAGTTATAGTGATTTTTCTGTGAAATAGCAAGCAAAATGTTTAAAGACCGAAGTGCACAGAAAATTTTAATTTCTTTGAAAATTTCGCAATTTTTTGTAAGTTAAAACATGCATTGAAAACTAATAAAAAATCGAATTTTTCTGAGATTCATGAAAGTTTCGCGATTTTCTTATGCTACAAGCAGAATATTGGAAAACCGAAGAAAACAAAAAAGCATGAAATTTTTGAAAAATTCACGATTTTCAATTCTATAATATTAAAATTTTGAAGAAAACATAAAAATTTTGAATTTCAGAAAAATTTGTGATTTTCTTGGTTTATAACATGCAAAATATTGAATATTTATTAAATTTTTTTTTGGATTTTTGAAGATTTCATGATTTTTTTGTGCAATAGAAAACAAAATATTGAAAAACCGAAGCGACAAGTTTCTTTTGAGATTTTTGAAAATTTCGTATGCTATAACATGCAAAATATTGAAAAATCGAAGAAAAATTTAAATTTTTTAAGACTCTTGAAAATTTTACTATTTTCTTGTGCTATAATATTAAAAATTTGAAGAAAACTAAAAAAAACTTGAATTTTCAAAAAATTTACGATTTTTGTATTTCAAGCAAAATATTGAAAAATCGAAGAAAATTTCAAACATTTTAGATTTTGCTAATTTCCTGTGCTATAATATTAAAAATTCGAATCTAACAAAATTTTTTTAAAAAAATTACAATTTTCACATGCTATATATAGCATGTAAAATAATAAAAATTTGTAAAAAAAAACAAAGTTATTTGGGATTTTTGAAATTATCATGATTTTTATGTGAAATAACAAGTAAAATATTGAAAAACCGAAAATCACAGAAAATTTTGAAGTATTCGAAAATTTCGTGATATTCATGTGCTATACCTTGAAAAATATTGAAAATCGCAAAAAACTGAATTTTTATTGAGATTTTTGAAAGTTTTGCGATTTTCATGTGCTACCAAGTAAAATGTAGAAAAACCAAAGAATTTCAAAAAAGTTTAAGATTTTTGAAAATTTCTCAATTTTCGATTTTATAATAATAAATATTTGAACAAACCAAATTTTTTTCTCGAATTTTTAAAAAGTTTCGATTTTCATGGATTTTTTAAGATATCGTGTTTTTTTGTGCAAAATATTAAAAATCCGTAAACCGAAGAACACAGAGAGTTTTGAAAATTTCATGATTTTTTTGTATAGTTTGTAAAATATTGAAAAATCGAAGAAAACTGAAATATTTGAGATTCTTGAAAATTTCATCTTTTTCGTATGTTCTAGCAAGCAAAATATTGAAAATCTGTAGGAAACAGAATATTTTGAGATTTTTGAAGTTATCTCGAGTTTTGGGTGAAATAACAATTAAAATATTGAAAAACCGAAAAGCCCAGATAATTTTGAAATCATTGAAAATTTAGGGATTATGGTATGCTTGCAAAATATTGAAAAATAGCATAAAACTGAAATTTTTGAGATTCTCGAAAGTGTCGCGATTTTCATGTCCTAGCAAAATATTCAAAAATCAAGAGGACAGAAAGTTTGAGATTTTTTGAAATTTCACGTTTTTTGATTTTGTAATTTTAAAAGTTTGAAAAAAAACAAAAAATTTTGAATGTTTGAAATTTTTTCGATTTTCGTGAGATATAGTATGCAAAATACTGAAAATAAGAGGAATTTAATTTTGAATTTTTCAAGACATATTGATTTTTGTTCTCAATAGTAAGTAAAATATTAAAAAATCGAAGAGCACAAATTTTTTGTAGACTTTCGAAATTTTCGTGATATTCCTATACTGGCATACAAAATTTTGAAAAATCGAAGTCAATTGAACTTTTTTTAGATTCATGAAAATTTCACTATTTTCTTCTCCTATATAGCATGTAAAATATTGAAAAACCGAAAAAACAGAAAGATTTGAGATTATTTTGAAAATTTCACGATTTTCGATGCTATAATATTAAAAAATTAAAGGAAACAGAAAAGTTTGAATTTTAAAAAAATTTGGGATTTTGTAGCATGCAAAATGGTGAAAATCCGTAAAAATAAGAAGAAGATTTTTTTTGGGTTTTTGAAGTTATTGTGATTTTTGTGTCAAATAGCAAACAAAATATTGAAAAACTGAAGCATATGGAAAATTTTGAAATCTTTGAAAATTTCATAAATTTTGTATGCTTTATAGCTTGCAAAATATTGAAAAATTACAGAAAACTGAATTTTTTTGTATTCTTGAAAGTTTCGTGATTTTCGTGTGCTGTAATTAACAAATATTGAAAATCCGAAGAAAACAGAAAATGTTGAGATTTTTTTGTTGAAAATTTCACAATTTTCGTTCCTATAATATTAAAAATTTGAATACAACAAAAAAATTTTAATTCTTTAAAAAATTTCCGATTTTCTCATGCTACATAGAATGCAAATATTGAAAATTTGAAGAAACAAATTTTTTTGGGATTTTTGAAGGTATCGTAATTTTTTAGTTCAAACAGCAATTAAAATATCGAAAATCAAAGAGCTCAAACTTTTTTGATATTTTTGGAAAACATGTGGATCATAGAAAAATTTAAGGTTTTTGAAAGTTTCACTATTTTCGTATGATGCATGCAAAATATTAAAAAATTGAAGAAAACCGAATATTTTCTAGATTCTTGAAAATATCGCGCTTTCCATGTTTTTTAGCTTGCAAAAATATTGAAAAACGAAAGGAAAAAAAAGAAATTTTGAGATTTTTGAAAAATTTAACAATTGTCGATCCTATATTATTAAAAATTTGAAGAAAACAGAAATATTTTGAATTTTTGGAAAATTTGTGATTTTCATGTGCTTGCCAAATATTGAAAATTTAAAGGAAACATAAAATTTTTAGTTTTTTTACAATATCATGATTTTTGTGTGAAATGACAAGCAAAATATTGAAAAACCAGATGAGCATAGAATATTTTGATTCTTTTTGAAAACTTCACGTCTTTCATATGCTATATAGCATGCAAAATATTGAAAAAGGAAAAAAACAAAAAGTTTTTCAATTTTCGGTGCTATGTCATGGAATATATCGAAAACCTCAAGAAAACAGAAAATATTTTATTTTTGAAAAGTCCATGATTTTCTTGTGCTTATAGCAAGCAAAATATTGGAAAACTGACTAAAACAGAAATTTTGAGATTTTTAAAATTTCGTCATATTCGTGTATTATAGTGTACAAAATGCTGAAATTTTGAAGAAACCAAAATTTTGTAGGATTTTTTTATATTTCCTGGTTCTCGTTGATATTGCAATTTAAATATTGAGAAACCGAAAAATAAGAAAATTTTGAGAATTAAAAATTTCAAGATTTTCGTATGTTATATATAGTAAAAAAAATATTGAAAAGCTTAGAGAAAAATGCCAAAGTATTTGCAACTGAATCCTATATATATATATATTGCAAATGAATTTCATAAATATGAGATATTATAACTTACAAATCATATGCGAATAAACTTTAAATTAATAATATTTTTCTTGACTTTAGAGTTCGTACCCACGCATAGCCTGAGGCCCTTGCTAGTTCTAAAATATGCCGCTGCTGTAGCTCCTATTTATAACGGAGCTTAAAGTCCTGCTATAGCCGCAGATTAAGGCACTTCTGGTGCACTTCTAACAAAGTGTGGCTACACCCTGAACTTGTATAGGCACTTCGCCGCCATAGCCTCAGGACTTGCAGCGGCACTTCCCAAGAATACGCATATAGTGTCTACAGCTAAAGAGAATTTGAGGTTACCTCACATCTTGTCGCTGTAAACAGCAGTAATATTACTCAAAATGATCTAACAAACACACAGAAAAAAACCTTAACCACAAGTCGAAGTTCCACAACAAAATATCCAGCAATATAAAGATGCTGGACATGTTATATATGAGAAGAATAATTCAATGAAACAACATTCTGCCCAACAATACAGCCCTTTGAAAAGGATTTGCGATTATATTAACATAAATCATACAGAAATTAGCAACAACAATGGACTACAGTCAGCAATTTTAGGTCTCTCCTGCAATTTGCGCATATTGTTAAAAAGCTATTTGCAGAAACAACTCAAGAACCTCCAGGTTTGTTAGCATTTTGATTGCTACTAGTTGTCATGAAGGATTCACCGCAACCGCATTGACCTTTTGAGTTCGGATTGATGAATACGAACTCCGATCTGCAAAACAAGCAATGATTTAAATAATGATACACATTTTTCATGGTTAGTATGAAAGCGGCGGGATTCAAACTTACTTCAGTGCGTCGTCCACAAAATCCATCTTAGTTCCGATAACATGCATAAGGGCTTTCGGATCAATCAATATCTTGACACCCTTGTCCTCGACCAACTCATCAAATTTTCCTTTCTCATCTGGAGACGGAAAGCAGTGTAGGCGATACAGAATAAGTAAACTACTTGACTGAATAAAGAAAACACCAAAAGAAGACTATACAGACATAATCTCCCCAAATAAAATGTCATGTAAATTGCCTTATCATGCACCCCACCCACACATTAAAAACAAATAAAATAGATCAAAACACAATTTTATAAATGACACCCTAAGTTCCTTTTTGTCGGCCTTAAACAAAAACAAGCGCTTGTGTACAAGAAGGCTTCTCTGCTGTTCATCGCTCAAGCCAATTGATAAATTAAATCTGTAAAAGTACGCATTACAAACACAAGCTGAAAAGGCCTTTCCATTTCATCATCTCAACTTGAAATAATTCCATCATCTATCTATCCTTGATGAAAATTTTGATTTAAAAGTGGTTAAAGGCTACATTCCACTGCTATGTTATTTTACAATAATTCCCTAGGGCTTATACCATGCATTTTGAAAACATCCCCAATCCCGCATTAACAATGCGGCGTCAAATAAGCACAATAAGTTAATCCATCAAATATATATATATATATATATATATATATATATATATATATATATAGAGAGAGAGAGAGAGAGAGAGAGAGAGAGAGAGGTGTTAATGGAGGAAAGGTACCATAGGAGGGATTTCCTCCTATGGCGTCGGAAAAATGCATCCTCCATAATTTTTTTCGACGATCGGCATACATCACCTTCTTTTTTATCATCTAAGATATGGATACACCAAATTTCATGTGATTATACCATTTTTTCACCGTTGATTTAGTTGGTGCAAAATTAATGATTTACCAACGATAGAACTTTTTACATTGCCGATTCAACAGTGAAAAAGTGGTGGAATCATATGAAATTTGGTGTATGCACATCTTAGATGATAACGATGATAATGATGGATGCCGATCGACGGAAAAAATGGAGGTTGAATTTTTTCGAGGCCATAGGAGGAAATCCCCTCCTATGGCCTCTTTCCTATATATATATATATATATATATATATATATATAATTGATATTTATTCATTTCAATGAAAATTTTATTAGTCCCTTAATGTGGAATTACAGTCTCTTGATAATTTCTAAACTTACGGGTTATGTACACAATCCGATCAAATCATCTCATGCAATTCTTCTATGACACTGTTTGTTCAACATAGAATATTTACTCACTACTATCTGTTGGGGTCAAAATTTACAGCCCGGTTGACCAAGTCAAAAATCAAAGTCAACCCCAAGCCAAGTGGGCCCAAGCCCAGGTCAAGTGGGCCCATTCCCGAGTCGAGCCCGAACATGAAGCGACCGGCCTCCCCCATGCAAAAATAAAAATTTTATAATTAATAATTTTGGTGTATTTTTTTTATGAATATTGAGAAATGAGCATAAAGCCAATTTTTTTTTAAAACCCATGGCTCATGTGCAAAAGAAATGAGCATATGGGGCATGGGATGTGCAAAATGCCATTTTGTAAAGCCCAAGGAGCTATATGTAAAGTGTGTAGCCTATAAAGACAAAGATGATGAAAATATCTCAACTTTCTCTCTAAAAAATTAGAGTATGTGCCTCCTCCTTCCTCAAGGTTCTAGAATCTTCTTCCTCTTTTAAATTAAATCAAAAATTTAACTCTTCCTTTTCTAAAAATTAACAGTTTTTCATCGTCAAACCCTTGAACGGGAACTCAAATCTTCCATCAGATCTCAAATCTCACCCCCTTTTTCTCCAAGATCCGGCCAACAGAAGATGAGGAAGGACACACATTTCCAAAAATCCCATTTTGGGAAGATCCAAGGCCTAAAAGAAGAACCAGGACCAAGGGGGAGAAGAAAGGGATCCCCTTTGATCATTTCCAAAGATTTCTAGGAGTTTAACTCCATTCAAGGTCTATTGGAGTTTAACTCCATAAACCAAACCTTTTTATATATAGGAGTCTAACTCCATAAAAAAAAAGAATCCTCTTTCGGAGTTTAACTCCTTTTTCCGGAGCTAAAAGCCCTTTCTTTCCGCCGGCACCCAGCATCCACGTGCCGGGCACGTGAGGCGCTAGCGCCCAGCCCCACGTGCCGGGCACGTGAGGCGCTCGCGCCCAAGCGTCCAACCCAAGCGCCCAGCGCTCAAGCGCCGGACAAGTGAGGCGCTCGCGCTCAAACATCCAGCGCCAGCGCTCGTATGTTAGGCATGTGAGACGCTGGCGCACACGTGTCCTTTGGATGCCATTCCCCTCATTTTATATACACTTCACACTAAAAATACCTCCCCCGTTAGAAATTTCCTCCCCCGTTAGAAAAAATTTCTAACGGGACGCTGCCCTGCACCCCGCAAGGGGGCTGCTAGCCCCCTTGACCCCTAGCCCGCTATCTGGGTAGCGGGACCCCCGTAAACTCTGTGAAGCCCCCGATATATCCGAAACCCCCTTTCAAAACACAACACACCCACGCTGCACACTGAGTTCGCATGACTAGTTGACCCGTGAATCGGAGGTTCATCCGCTCCAAAAGCGATGGGTAATTAACGGCAGCTTAGTCTACGGCTGCCGGAGATTCAGATCCCCACAATTAATAAATCCCGGTCTACCTTAGGCAGGGGGAATCTGTATACGCCTCACAAACGCGCGCGTATTCTCATCTCAATGAGGTGACGAAAAACACCCTACACTATCGAAATTTCCAAGTATAAGTACCACGAGTACATTTTCATTTTCTTGGTTATAGCAAATAGATTCTTTCTCTGCACACGCACACTATCCAATAATGACACATTTTCCTTAACGTCGTAAGGGAATTCTCCCAGTATAACAAGAAGAGTCTTCAAACTAAAATGTATAGCAATGAACAATATGTATGAAAAAATCGTTTTTATTCTACATATTTCACCATTGCCATAAATGAATAAAGATGTGAACCTGCTGCAAACTATTGCGACCAAACAGTTTCCACAAATTATTTGCAAGGAATCCAATTTCCCACTGTTGCCTATGAGCAATTTGGTTTGGCAATCAGACACTTTATACACATTCAACCCTTTGGCTCTTAATTAATTTATAGTATCACCCACCAGCAAGGATCCTCCCCTTTTCCCCTCCCGGCAATGCGCGGGTACGAAGTCTAAAGTCAAGAAAAGTCATCTTAATCTAAAGGTTTATATAGTTATATGATTTGTAGGTTGTAATATCTCATGTTTATAAACTTCATATGTAAAATAAATGAAGGATTAATTTGTAAATGCTTTGGCATTTTCTTCGTTTTTTCAATATTTTGCTTGTTATAGCACATGAGAATCACAAAATGTACAAAAAACCCAATTTTTTTTGTTTCTTCAAGTTTTCAACATTTGCACCTATAGCACACGAGTATGGTGGAATTTTAAATATCTCAAAAATTTTGTTCTCTTTGGTTTCCAATATTTTGCTTGATGCACAAGAAAATCATGAAATTTTAAAATATATAATATTTTGTTTTCTTCGTTTTTCAATATTTACTGTGATATAGCATACGAAAATCTAAAAAATTTCAAAAATCTTATTTTTTTTGTTTTCTTCCTTTATTTTTAATATCATGCATGTTTATATAGCACATAAAAATCATGAAATTTCAAAAAAAAAATCCTTATCTTCGATTTTTTAATATTTCACATGCTATTGCATTTTTTAAACTGGAACTTTACTTTGGACCCAGCCAGTCCATTGATCCTTTATTTATATCTGAAGGAGGTTTTAAAGTAGGAGAAGAGTACTACTACTCCTTACTCAAAAAAAGGAAGAAAATACAGGACAATATGGTAAATAGAAAAGGAAAAAGGAAGATTAAACAATTCTCATGTTCGGCAGAGTAGATAAATCCATCCTGGCTAGGATATTCAGAGAAACTAGAATGTTGAAAGTATAAGAACTTGAGGTTCTAGATTTTAAAGCTTCTACAATATTTTGCCCACACAACAATTGTGTAATTTTTTAAAAACTCCCAAATTTTTCTTCTTCTGTTTTTCAATATTTTACATGCTGCACACAAAAATCGCGAAATATTTTCATTTTTCTTCGTTTTCACAAGATTTATAGCACACGAAAATCGTTTTTTTTCTATGCTTTATGTTTTTTCAATACTTTGCTTATAGCACTTGAATATCATGATATCTTCAAAAATCCAAAAAATTACTGTTTATTTTAAATTTGTAATATTTTGCATGCCATAGCACACGAAAATCATGAATTTCTTCAAAATTTAAAAAAATTATGTTTTATTCAAAATTTTCGAAATTTTGAATGCTATATAACACACGAAAATCGTGAAATTTTCAAAAATCTCAGTATTTTCTGATATATTCTGTTTTTCAATATTTTTCTGGCTACACAAAAATTGAAGCTTTTCAAAAATATTAAAATTTCCGTTTTCTTTCGTTCAATGTTTTGCTACTTGCTCAAAAATTGCTAAATTTTTAAAAATCTCAAAACTTATTTTATATTTTTCGACATTACAATTTTTTGTATGCTAGATTTTTTTTAAAAATCTCAAAATTTTCTGTTTTCTTTAGTTTTTTATTATTTTGCTTGCTATATATTAAAGCATGAAAATTTTAATATTTTGCTTGCTATAACAAACGAATATTGTAAGATTTTCAAAAAGATATTTTTTTGTTTTCTTCATTTTTCATTATTTTGCATTCTATATATGCAACACATGAAAATCATGAAATTTCAAAAATCTCATAATTTTATGTTTCTTTAGTTTTCTAATATTTTACTTGCTTATACTTTCGGAGAACTTCAAAATTTCTTTATCAACGTCCTTGCCACATTTCTCTTGATCTCACATATTTTCTTGGATTTCTATTTCGAATTTAGGGGCTTTGTTAGAGTTTGGGGGTAAAGTGTTCAACAATGACTGAATAAAATTGTCCAACGGAGAAGGGATGTAATCAATTTTACACTTGCCAAAATTATTCTCAGAGAATGGAGCGAAACCCAATAACAAAATTGGAATGTAAATAGCTATATATAATAGATGGTAAAAGCTGGCTCGCATTTCTTAAGGGCCTAAACCTACTCCCTTCTATTTTTCTATGAAAAATTGCAGGAAGAAACCAAGAGGAGGTAAATTCACCTTTCATCTCCTCCATTCTTTTTTCTTTCTTCCTCGGTTTTTTTTCTTGAGGCCAAAACTTCTGTGAAATAACTATATTTCGATCGAATCCTGTTCTAGGGTTTCATCGTTATATTCAAACCTCTCCATTTTCTGGTTAGAATGTTTTTTATATTTCGTCAATTAATTATTGAATCATTTGCACAAATTTACCACTTGTACTTGTATCCATTTTACTCAATTTTGTGTTAATTTATATGTTTTGTTGAATGTTAGTTCGTGAATACTAATATATTTTGTAAAAAGTTTTCATTTTTAAATACATTGTGTGTTGCAAATTTTGAACGAGTCATCTTGTTGCAGAATTTGATCGAAATTATAAATAGGTTTAACAAAAAGAGCAATGCATTTTCCCAGTGTTGCATATGGGCAATTTGGTCCGGCAATTAGACACTTTACACACATTGAACCTTTTGGCTCTTAATTAATTTATAGTATCACTAGCACCCCCACTCGCGCACGCGCACATTGCACGAGTACGAAGTCCAAAGTCGCGTTATTTCAAAAGTTAATTGTTATATGATTTGTAAGTTGTAATATCTCATATTTATAAACATCATATGTTAAATATATGAAGGATGAATTTGCAAATATTTTGATGTTTTTCTTCAATTTATCAATATTTTCCCGCTATACGAACAAAATCGTGATTTTTTTTAAAATCTTAAAATTTTATTTTCTTCGATTTTAAAATATTTTGCTTGTTGTAGCACACGAAAATAATGAAATGTACAAAAATACCCAAAAATTTCGTTTCTTTAAATTTTCAACATTTTACACGCTATATAGCAAACAAGCATGTCAAAATTTTAAATATCTCAAAATTTTTGCTTTCTTCGGTTTTTCAATATTTTTCTTGCAGCAAAAGAAATTCATGAAATTTTAAAATATAGAATATTTTATTTTCATCTTTTTTAATACTTTCCATGATACAGCATACGAAAACCGCAAAATTTTCAAAAACTTGAATTTATGTTTTCATTTTTAAATATTAAGCATATTTTAAGTATTATACTTGCTCACAAAAAACATAGAAATCTCAAAAATCTCAAAATTTTCTTTTCTTCTGTTTTTAATATTTCACATATTATAGCACATAACAATCACATAATTTACAAAAATCATAAAATTATTTATTTTCTTCAAATTTACAATATTTGCACGCTACCACACGACAATTGTGTAATTTTCAAAAATCTCCGACTTTTCTTCCGTTTTTCAATATTTTTCTTGCTATAGCATACGAGGATCGTGAAATTTTCAAAATTTTCAAATATTTTAAGCTTTCTTTGATTTTTTCAAAATTTATAGCAAACAAAAATCGTTAAATTTAAAAAACCCACAATTTTCTATGTTTTTTGGTTTCTCAATATTTTGCTTGCGCACACGAAAATCACATTACCTTCAAAATTCCCAAAATTTTCTGTTTCCTTCAAATCTATAATATTTTATATGCTATAACACATAAAAATCACAAATTTCTTTAAAAAGTTCCAATTTTTTTTTGTTTTCAACTTTTTCAATATTTTTAATGGCACATGAAATCGTGAAAATTTTAAAAAATCTCAAGATTTTCTGGATTATTTGGTTTTCAATATGTTGCTTGTTATAGCACACAGAGATCGAAACTTTTCAAAAATATCAAAAAATTTCCGTTTTCTTTCGTTCAATATTTGGTTTCTTATAGCGCTAAAAAATCGCTAATTTTTAATATCTCAAAACTAATTTGTTTTATCCAGTTTTACAATTTTTTGCATATAGCACATGAAAATTGTGAAAATTTAAAAAATCTCATTCTTTTGTTTTCAGTTTTTTATTATTTTGCTTCCTCTATGGAGCATGAAAATTACAATATTTTCAAAAATCCGAACTATTTTCTTCGGTTGTTAACATTTTGCTTGCTATAATGAAAATCGTAAAATTTCGAAAGTCTCAAAATTTTTTGTTTTCTCTACTTTTCAATATTTACATGATATAGCACATGAAAATCATAAATTTTTAAAAAAACCGACAATTCTTTTTCCCCCTTTGCCATTAACATCAAATATGCACATGAAAATCATGAAATTTCAAAATCTCAGAATTTTACGTTTTCTTCGATTTTTCAATATTTTGCTTGCCTATACATTTCGAGAACTTCTGGGTATCAAGAAAAAAATAACTATGTGAAGTAAAAGAAAAAAGATAGCCGGTTGCTACTAAGAATCTAACCGAACAAAAAAATACGGTCCGAATGATCGAGACTCCGGGGGACTGGAAACCCCTGGCAACACACGAAAGTCATGAGATTTAAAAAAATCCCAAACCTTTTTGCTTCTAATTTCTAACATTTTGCATGCTGTAGCACACGAAAACACGAAATTTTCAAAAGTCTCAAAATTATCTGTTTTCCTTGTTTTTTTTTAATATTTTGCTTGTTATATAGCATATGAAAATTGCAAAATCTTCAAAAATCTTAAGAATTTTCAGTTTTATTGTGTTTTTCAATATTTTTTTGTTTGCTATAGCACACGAATATCATAGAAATTTTCAAGTGTCTCAATATTGTATGTTTTCTTCCGTTTTCCTATATTTTGCATTCTATAATAAAAGAAAATTGCAAAATTTTCAAAGATCTCAAAATTCAATGTTTTTCTTCTTCCGTTTTTCAATATTATGCATATAGCAACAAAAATCATGAAATTTTCGAAGGTCCCAATTTTTTAAGAGAATAGAGATTTTTTTTTAAAATGTCTAAAAAGAAACGGAGGGAGTATTTCTTTATGATTAGCTTTCGGCCACAGTCAGAAGCAAGTTCACGAAAATGGCTAAAAATCTAAACACAGTTTCAATATGAATATGTTTCCATATGTAGAAGCAAGTTTGTGCTCTCTCAAAAGGCAAAGTTGATAAGAATCTTCGTACTACCATACTAGCATTAGCTCATGCTAAATTAAAAGACATCAAAGCGTTGGAAAAATGCAAGTTTGAAACCTTAACATGTTCATTTGTTCATGCCATATTCTTGGTAGCATACTTCCCACCAAACACAATTGATAATACATCTATGTCACCACTAATTTTGGCAGGAAAGAAGTTCTGTGAGAATGATAGATGATTATCATCATCAATAGAGGGAACAGAAATAACAGTACAGGACTGGAGGGGGGTAAACCTATCAATGCAAATTCCTTCAACAATTTTGTGCCAACACATTAAGAAACTTGCATTTCTTCCCATCAAACGCACAAATAGCATAAACATATAATGATATCAACTAGATTGCTAGAGGGAAAAGAGTGATCAAACCTGCATAATTAAGAGTGTAAGATAAGCCATTGCAGCCTCGAGCTTTCACCCCAAGCCGAAGATATGGGCGTTGTCGAAGGTTAAGGAGGTGACGTATCCTCGAAGCAGCAGCATCTGTCAAAGACAACACCTGCTTTCGCATCGCTGGGCTCGCTTTCTCTGCCGCCTTCATAAACGAAGAAGCCATTCTGCTCTTAACCAACCTCAACAAATTTCTCTGCAGTAGGACCCAAAAGGCAAACAGTCAGGACATAATTTTGAAATAGGGCGATTAATTCAATTTCACTCTTAACGCATAAGAAATTTATCAAGAACCCTAAAATTTCAAGTGCATCATTTGATGGATAAGCAATCCATATATTACGGCACAAATTTATCAAAAAGATTTCGACTTGGATCAATTTTTGACAATTTGGCACATCCTAAAATGAGTTGGGAACGAATTCTTGCCGAATGTAGATCAAAATCAAATTTTTCTATGCACTTCAAGCGCAAAACAGTGAAATTCTAACCCAAATTTGCTCCCAGCTTCAATATCCTACAAATTGGAAATTAAATAAAAAAAAATTGAGGAGAAAATGAAAAAATTGAACCTGGAATCGTTGCCGTACGAGATTAGGGTTTCGATAAATGAAAATCAAAGACAGGCCTTTGAAGAGAGAAAGGTTAAAAAAAAAATCGAATTTTGATGAGGTTAACGAATACTTCGCCGAATTTTAATTTTCTAGATCCTTCTAATTTATTTTTTCTTTTCCTTAGTTTTGTCAACCAATAAAATGGTGACAGCTGGATTCTTTCCATTATTTATTAATGGACTAATTTAACCCTTGAAAAATTCACACAAGTTTTTCTTCAAAAATGTGGCCATGATACATTGAAAAGATTTTAATAATCATGCGAAGTCCTTATATTTCACCGTAAATCTGCAACTCATGGACCAATTACGCATATATCATGCGGTAAGAATTTTCTCTCCAAAATGAGAGAGAGCTTGTTTGGCTCCCAAAAAGTCCGCATTCAAAAAATAAAATAAAACATGCAACTCATAAATAAAAGGAAAATATATAAATAAAAAACGAATATTGCTTATCCCCTTCCTATGCAAATTGCTTGAGATTAAGTCGAACCATCTTTTCCATTACTCTCTCATGATCTACCAAAGCATATCGCAAATCTCAAGACTTCTATGATTCCTTAGAAATAGCCAACTTTGACTTGTTGACCGAAAGATTTTATGAGAAAATTAGAAAAAGAAATCTCTAATTAAGAAAATGCTCATGTTGCCTTGTCAAGCATTTATCGTCAATTTATGGTCACTTTCGAATGGTTTATTTACACATCACACCCCCGATTAATCTACTCAATAACAAGATCAACTTTTCTCTTCTAAATCATATCGAGACAGACCTAAAGGCTAATAAACTAGTCAAGAGATGACATTTGTTGTCCCAAATACACCTATGCAAATGCAATTAACCCCAAAAACATTTCAAAGATCACTCAGATAGCTTCAAAGGCTACATATTACAGTACATTACATCATAGAACAACCAATTTGTGGATCCATTTTATGGCTTTGAGGGCACATGATGATGGTATAGGGGGGACATCCCGGCTTCTTTACCGGTTCAGGCTTCTTCTCCTCTGGAGGCGGCTTGATGGTCACCACTTCTACAGGCTTGCCTGCTTTTCATGTCTGTTTGATCACATCTACAGAGTCAACGTCGCCGGTTACCGACGATGTGCTTTTTGCAGTATCGATCTCGATCTTATCAACACCTGGCAATGATGGAGAAAATCAATCTGTGAGAACTATATGGAAATATAAATTGTACTAATAGCTCAATCAGCATTCCTCATTTCTAAGACACGAAGTTCTATTAATAGAAGCATTTATATGATTTTCTACAAGGATTGAGGATGTAGAATATGTAACTAGCAACACTGAAACAGCTTGCATAAGCTTCTGTTCGCTCTTTTAGCAAGTGATATGAACCTTGAGAACAATGACCTTAACCATTGCCTCTCCCTTCCTCTCTCTAAAACCTCAAAAGAACCAAGGGAGCTTGCATGGCTGTTATATAAGCTTAATTATAATAAATCAAATATATATATATATATATATATATATATATATATAGAGAGAGAGAGAGAGAGAGAGAGAGAGAGAGAGAATAATGGAGGAAAGATGAGGGAATTTCCTCCAATGGCGTCGAAAAAATACGTCCTCCATCGTGTTTTCCGACGACGGAATCCATCATCTTCATCGTTATCATCTAAGATGTGGGTACGCCAAATTTCATGTGATTCTATAACTTTTTCACCGTTGAATTAGTGGGTTCAAAATTAACGGTTTACCGACAATAGAACTTTTTTGCATTGCTAAATCAACGGTGAAAATGTTGTAGAATCATATGAAATTTGGCGTACCCACATCTTAGATGATAACAATGAAGATGATGAATTCCGATCGTCGGAAAACACGACGGAGGACGTATTTTTTTTGACCCCATAGGAGGAAATTCCCTCCTATGGCCTCTTTCCTCCATTATTCACACACACACACACATACTTGTAATGGTTCAACTTCTCCTTAAATTAGTTTGCTGCACCCCTCAACCTAGGTCCTTTATGAAGATAATACAATATTCAACTTGCATGAGAATCAACCAACTAATGCTTGCTATCAAAGAGTTAAGGTGAGTTTTGGACCTATTTCCTCTTCTTTGTAAAGAAACTTTTGTCATTTGTCAAGGATGGAATCAGTCTCCAAAAATTCTTTGCGAGACTGAATTAAATTTATCTACTTTTCGTTCATTTTCTTTGGAAGTGTAAAAATCGAGTAAAATTTGATTGTATCACCACACTTTCCTATTTTACATTTTCTTTCTCATCTCTTTATTAGACTAAACCTGCATCTAAGACCCTTAATCCTCTTCACTATCGAAGAGTCCAATACCGTCCAATGTCTTTCTTGTTTGATATATATTCCTGACAAATCAAAAGATTATCCTCTAGCTTTGCTAAAACTATAAATATTACAAATGTGAAGAAGGAATTAGGTTTAATATGACAAGTCTCCAGCATTAGTTTCGAAGTGGTTGCAAGTCAATGCAACTTGAATACTGAGTTAGGCAATTATATTTTAGATATAAATGAAGTTATAATCCAATTCATCCATTTTAATTTGCAGTTTAGGTAGCATTGTGATCTCATGCTCACTAATAGTCTTTAATAAGAGTCAAGAAGACACTTACAAAAATCGGAATCGAGTCAACTCGAATAAATTTTATGTTCATAGTGACACTCTCCTTCGAATGTAAGTGTTCTTATACTTTCCAATATGTTGTGTTAAAAAGTTTGTCGGCACAACGATTATGATGATGACAAGTAATAAAACTGTAAATTACAGAAATTATCCATATTAAATTGCATGCAATTTAAGAAAAATCTATTTAGTTCACTTTGCCCAGAAAACAACACTTCTAATCTAAACTGAAATTTTTAATTCAGAACCATCTTAGTGCGGCGACAGCAAATTTTAAATACAAATAGGCTTTCTCATATTTAAAATGAAATAGTCTTGGTCTCTGATGATTGTAATTGATATACATATGTAATGTAATGAGATTATTATCATTAGATATAAGACTAATAAATACAGCAATAAGTTACCATCAACTTCATCGCCTTTTTCTCACACCTACTGATATAACAATTTTCTGCAATAAACAGCTAGAAAATTTATATCTGAAATTAGATTTAATACCTTTGACATGCTTTAAGAATTATACACATTTATCAAAGTATGGTTGGATCTGGATAAAGATACAGTGCGGGGATTTATAAAGCATCTTGGTATGTAATAATTTTCTTAGGTTAAATTGCGGAACCTCTCACTTTTGCCTGTATGGCATAGCAGAATGTATCTGTGTTTCGAAAACCAGCATTTTCAAATTTGTTTATTCACAAAATATGAACCGGTAAAAGTGTTAATTATCACCCGTTAATGAAACAACGGCAGAAACAACGATAGAAATTAGGGGCGTTTTGGTAATAAAAACTTGACAGAGCCTGGAAAAGTTAACCACTTAGTATATAGGGCGAATTGCGACTCCTGCAGAGCAAAGTTTGATATTATCCTATATGGGGGAAAATGAGGGATTTTTTTTCCTGCAATTACATTTTAGTGAATAACCTAGAAACAAAGAACTTGATTTGCATACAGTTCATGAATATAACATAATGGAAAGATGAAAAGAAAGTATCATGATTACTACAATTAGTCCCAAAAACTAAATTAAAGTTGTTACACACAAGTGGAGTGAACAAATTTGAAGAATGATAGAAAAAAAATCTAAGATGTGAATCTTAGTTGTTACCAGCATCAGAAGTCGCGTAATTAATTAAATCTAATAACCAATGCGAACTTATTTTAAATTTACACATCAGACTCAACCTTCTCTTAGTATTTCAGATTATAATGGAACTCTACACATAATCAACTAAGATGCATTATTAATGAATAGAAGACAATTAGAAAAATAGGAGACCGCTAAGTACATACTATCAATATTTTCTTGCTAGAGAAACAACAAGAAACACACTACAGTGAGATTTTCTTTGTGCCCTCAAGCTTCCCAAACAATTTCTCAATCACTTCGTATCCAAAATGACTCACAAGCATTGGTTCTATTGCTGCTCTTACGTTGTTTGTAGCATTGAAGCTTTTGCTCTTTTCGTAACTACTTGTGAGATATTGTGCTTCGAGGCAAATGATTTGGAAGGAGTTTTCTGCTTGAATTACTTACCCCAGTTCCCCAAGTGAGGTTCATAGTATGGCAAGTTGAATGAATTCATCTTTGCCTCTTCAATAACACCCTGCATCAAATTCACGTTCAGATGTTAATTAGCAGCAGTTTTTAAGACACTAACATAATTTTGTGGTGGTAATTCTATATTTCTGTTAATGCTTTGAGATCTGTTGCGACACAAATCCCAAAGTGTGATTCTTGTGAAGAACTTATAAAGACTTCAACATGTACAAATGGGTGATCTCAATTCCTAGTAAGCATTAATCGAGCCTGAAGAAACTAGGTTCATAAGAGAGTACGATGACTACTTGTAGTACAATGTGAAATTTCATATCAAATTCTTGAAATATAACGACAATTCTAAAGGCGGCCTCTACGAATTCAAGCGGTGGCTCTCACCACAGTCAGGTGTGATGTGGCGCGTTGTTCCACTTCATGGTTTATTGCATGACAACCAACATAAATGAATAATGTTCTATAAACCGATAGTCATTTATTAGGGTTTAGTGCACTAAACCACCCTGTAGTTTACTCCGTATAGCACTTCAATACTCAATAAAGTGCTATTATTAGCACAAACATGGTGAAACACCCCTTCTGTTCATCGACCAAAATTCTTAAATTTAATTCTATTCAAAACAAGATAAACAAGTTCTATAGTTGTATTAGACAAAATTTTGAACTGTTTACAGTTAATGAAATAGGGTAAAAAAACAAGCATTTTACCAAAATAAAAAGAAGAAATACAATAAAGTACCTCAGATACTAAATCTCTGAGAGTGTAAGCCAAAAAGTCCCAGGTATGATGACAATCTTCAGCGAATGGGTCAGAGATTCGCCTGCCCATCAGAGATAGAACCATACGACCGCCAGGAAAAATTTCTAACGATCGTGCTTTGAGAAAGTTGGTGAATTTTTTCTGAAATTGCTTCAAATATGCCAAAAATACCATAGCGTGGCTGGTTCTCCCAAGAGCTATATTATTTTTGTTAAGGTTAGACGCCTCTCCCAAAAGTTCTGGAGGAACCTAGCAAGTAAATACAACAATCAACTCGCACCATTTTCCATCATAATTTATTAACATAAGATTGTATACCTCCATTTTTGAATCCCTCCTCTTTCACATCAAAAAAATCTCTCCATTCTTGAAGCTATAGTAAAATAATTATGCTTATGGATCAGCAAACACAAATTTTGGATGTACCATAATTACCAAGACGAGGAGGGTGTTTAAGAAAATGCTTTACCAAAGAGCTTAAGTTGTTGAGTTGTGGGATAACAATGTATATGAAGTTAATATTAGGTACGTAACATTTATTACAAAAACATTATATGAGCAAAAAAAAATGGCATGCCATTCAGAATCTAGGGATGTTTCTGGATCCCACTGATAGAATAGTTATTATAGCTTATACTCGCATATTCGATAAGAAGTACCCAATCTATTATGAGGAAAGTCGCCTAATTATATACTATATTATAAAGTTGGGTCAAACACATGAACTTTTTCGAACTTCCTAACATGCTTGAGTTGATGCCTTTCATGGTTGATTGTGGGGGTATTTTGGAGATGCTAATACATAATATTGGTAGCTACGTTAGCATAGTAGCCTTAAGGAATTTGTATAGCTTGGACAACTGTGGAGCTCTTCTTAAGGAATTTGTATAGCTTGGACAACTGTGGAGCTCTTTTAGTCACAAGGCAATGGAGATATTTGGTTCGGTACCTATTGTGTCATGATGGAGATCAAGTGGGTTAATTTTTGGGCATAAAATTTAATGGTTTAAATTTTCTTGCAGAGGATCTATTTGATCAATATTATATTCTGTCACGCCCCGCTTCCCAAAATACGGAATACGGAAGCGATGAAGGCCAGCCGTGCTACCTACGGTAAGGAAAAATTCTTCCATAGTCACATAAGACTGTCTAGATTAACCCGTCAAAGATAAAATCCAATACCAAAAGGGAATAATACTGATAATCATGCTGCAATGAAACCACAAGAAATCCTAAAAATGGGTCCACTAGATAATTGATGCAATTAAAGATCCAATACAATAGATTCGGAAATAAAATAAGATCCAAAAGAGATACATAGGTCCTAATGTCCTATAAGGGTGCACAAGCTAAAAACTAACAGAAAAGGGAGATAAACCTACGGTTACTGATCTTCGGCAAAATCCTGATAGTCACTGCGGTCCTGCTCGGCCAGAAAACCTGTCTCTAAACCTGAGAAGGCAAATCTCAGGGATGTCAGAATATCCCAGTAAGTACTCAACATATAAGATGTGTATAGTATAATAACATGAATATATGAAAATAGTGAAGCCCGGTGCGTAAAAAAAACAGATATATAAATGATTAGATGCATTAACACTATGAAACATGTATGTAAGAGGTCAAGTCATAATCTAACTGAACGCTAAAGGTAAATTATCCTATCGTAAGCTCGAGTGTGTGCGTCAACCTCTACAGGAGTATTCCTAACCTAAGAGTGGTGTCCCAGGGGCTAGGAAACACGGACCCAACTGTGGAATGAACAAGAGACCGATATAGCCCGGTACGAGCTGTAAACATGAGATCGATATAGCCCGGTACGAGCTGTAAATATGAGGCCGATATAGCCCGGTACGAGCTGTAAATATGAGACCGATATAGCCCGGTACGAGCTGCCGGTATGGAACTCCTGAGATCCTGTTGTACGAACGCACACTCAAACTAACCCAACACCCGCGTATTTATAGCTACTATGGTAATGACTAGAGCACTAATTAAGAATGCTGAAAAGACTGGAATTGTAGTATGGTAATTGTATAGAGATGAAACTGGTAAATAGTAGTGTGTCATATCATGTTGTTCAGTATCCTAATCAGTGATCACGTTTATAGAGACTAGAGTAGTGAATAGTCAGGACTTGTCAGTGGTAATAGTTGTCAGGTAATAGTAACTGCATAAAGGTGGTGTACAAGCTGGTATGAGTCACAATTGTTATCTTTACCGTTAACCTTAATATGGGTATATTAATCACAAACTGACTAGAAATATATAAATGTGAGATAGGTTAACAACTTTCGATCTTTATTTGTAGTTAAAATAAATCTTATTTTAAAACCACACTCGCTAATTATTCTCACTCTCTACATAAAAGTTTGCCTATATATATTTTTGTATGATATAACGAAAAATAGATACTAACACATTTCCCTTTTGTTCTAACAGCGCAGGAAATATACACACACACACATAACCATAAGGAATGCCGAAGTACATCGACCAAAAGTAAAGCAAGAGTACTTGCCTGAGGAAAAGATCGGGGGAGAACGATTCACGAAGGTGCGAGGCACGATCTCAGCTAAAGTGCGACTTGGGATCTGAGTTATACGATCCGCCTAGATAAATTTATCGGTTAAACCATAAATATCTACATAACTATTATCACACGACCAACGCAATCGTATTAACTTTGGGTTTTAAATCCTAATTTTTCCCTTTTCAATGCTCACTGATTTCTTATCATTTCATTTATTTATATTTTTTTTTCTGAAAAAAAACAGGGATCAGGGAAAAACTTACAGAGGATGATCGTGGCAGTTGCTAGGGTTTGGATGAGTCCTGAGTCGAGTCGAGGACACTCAGTGATGAGAGCAGATGACGAAGACGAGATGGGTCGGGCGATTCGAGGTGGAGCTCGGATCTGGAGATGGGTGCGCCTGTGAGGCGAAGACGAAGGCTGCAGTGACGGGGAGGGTTCGGTGCAGGCCGCCGGGTTGTGGTGGCAGTGATGAGGACGAGGGCGATGGGGGAAGGAGGAGGCGAGGGTTGCGGCGGCGGTGATGGTGGCGACGAGGGATGGATCGTGCGGCGATGGGTTGCAGAGGAGATGCGAGAGAGGGAGAGATGAGAAGGTCGAGGAGGGAAAAAGGAGAGGCAGGATGAGGGTGGAGGGCAACGGCGACGGCGAAGGCGGAAAGAGAGGGAGGCGAGGGTTGCGGCGGCGGTGATGGTGGCGAGAGGAGGGGGTCAGGGTTTGTGGCGGTGATGGGGAATTGAGAAGCAGACGGGGGAGAGAGAGAGAGAGATGTAAGTATGAGAGATAAAGAGATATTTTGTTTGTATATATATAAAGAAATTTTATAAATATACATATATAGATACACATTTTCAATTAATCGTATTTAGATATTCGATACAGATTTTCTTGTTCTCATATTAACAGTAAACAGATACGCAAAATATTATTTTGCTGCCACCAAGAAATTATTATATATAATATAAAAACTGAAGATTTTTCCATATCAAAATTGTTTACGGTAAAATTCAAAATAAAATATATTAGCGGCCAACTAAAAGTTCAAAAATTTATGTTAAAAGAAACTTGATAAATCTTGAACTACTGCATCCAAATAGGGCTGTTACATCCTACCCACCTTACAGAAAATTTCGTCCTCGAAATTGGAAGGACGACTACAAGATCAAGAAAACAGGTGTGGATACTTTTGACGAATCTCGTCCTCACGCTCCCAAGTGGATTCCTCGCGAGAACGTCCGTCCCAAGATACAAGAACTAAAGGGATGATCTTGTTTCTCAAAACCTTCTTTCTACGGTTGACAATGGCTGTAGGTTGCTCTTCATACGAGAGATCAGTGCTCAAGATTAATTCAGAATGATCGAGAACATGACTGTCATCGCGAACGTACCGACGCAACTGTGACACATGGAATACATCGTGCACACCAGCCAAAGAAGGTGGTAAGGCCAATCTGTATGCCACTACTCCAACGCGTTCCACAATCTCGAACGGTCCGATAAATCGAGAACTGAGTTTCCCACGACTACCGAATCTAATCACTCCTCGGGTCGGCGAAATCTTAAGAAAGGCATGATCTCCTACTCCAAACTCAAGAGGCCTTCGACTAGTATCCGCCCAGCTCTTCTGACGATCTTGTGCTGTCTTGATAAGGTCCCTGATCAACTGGATCTTCTCAACGGTTTGGGTTACAAGCTTCGGTCCTAGTAATCTTCGCTCATCCACATCATCCCAGCAAAGTGGGGAACGACATTTACGTCCGTAAAGTGCCTCGAACGGTGCTATCTGAATACTCGCCTGATAGCTGTTATTATACGAGAATTCCACCAAGTGAAGGTGATCCTCCCACGATCCCTTGAAATCTAGCATACAGGCTCTCAACATATCTTCTAATATCTGTATCGTACTTTCAGACTGTCCGTCAGTCTGGGGGTGGTAAGTTGTGCTGTAATGGAGACGAGTGCCTAAACTCTCTTGTAAGCTTCTCCAGAAATGTGAGGAATCTCGTGTCCCGGTTCGATACTATAGTGATAGGCACCCCATGCAACCGTACGATCTTTTGCATATATTTCTCTGCCAATGTCTCTGTCGATTGTCCAACTCGAAAGAGTAGAAAATGGGCCGCCTTTGTGAGACAGTCGACGATGATCCAAATAGCACGAAATCCATAGTGATGTGTTCCCACTTCCACTAGGGAATGGGAAGTGGTTGCAACAGGCCGGCCACTCGCTGATGTTCGGCCCTCACCTGCTGGCACATTAAGCATTTTGACACATAGTGGGCAATCTCTCTCTTCATGCCATTCCACCAAAAGTGTTGTTTAACATCTCTATACATCTTGGTGCCACCCGGATGCACCGAATAGGCTGAACTGTGTGCTTCTTTCAACACTTCCTCTCGAACTTCGCCCTTTGGCACGCATAATCGACTGCCGAATCTTAATGAGTCATCTTCGTGTATCAATAGATCTGTTCTCAATCCGGCCTCTACTAACCCGCGGAACTTCTGCAATTGCGAGTCCCCAGCCTGTGCAGCCTTAATTCGATCTACTAACGAAGATTGCACTTGCAGTTGCCAATACTGTTCGTGTGTCTCCTGTTCTACCACTTCTAAATTGAGTCTTTGAAATTCATTAATGAGTTATTTCTGTCCAGTCAACCACATCGCTGTTGGTCTCTGACTGAGAGCATCCGGTACCACATTTACCTTCCCGGGATGATATTGCAAATCAATATTATAATCAGCCATGAACTCCAACCATCTGCGTTGTCTCATATTTAGCTCCTTCTGCGTGAATACATATTTCAAGCTCTTGTGTCCGTAAAAAATTCCACTTGTTCTCCCAAAAGATAATGCCTCCAAATCTTCAAAGCAAAGATTACAGCGGCCAACTCTAAATCTTGAGTTGGGTAATTTTTCTCGTGCGTTCTCAGTTGACGCGAGACATAAGCGGCAACACTCCCACGCTACATCAAGACACAGCCTAGCCCCTTGCCAGAAGCATCACTATGAATCACCAGTCCTCCTGTCCCATCTGGTACGGTCAATATGGGTGCAGTTGTGAGTTTCTCCTTCAATAATTCGAACGCTCGGTTGCACTCTTCTGACCATACGAATGGTACTCCCTTTCGAGTAAGTCTTGTCAATGGCTCAACCGCTCGGGAAAAATCATTAACAAATCTGCGATAGTAGCCTGCGAGTCCCAAGAAACTTCTAATCTCTGCTACTGACTTTGGTGCTGGCCAATCTTTCACTGCTTCAATTTTCGCCGGATCCACTGATATACCGTCTCCAGAAACGATGTGGCCCAAAAATTGAACTTGTTCAAGCCAAAATTCGCATTTACTAAGCTTGGCGTATAACTTTTCTTGTCTCGGTATCTACAACACGATCTTCAAATGCTCGACATGTTCCTCCTTGCTTTTGGAGTACACAAGAATGTCGTCGATGAAAACAACGATAAACTGATCAAGGTACTGAGAGAAAACTCGGTTCATTAAATCCATGAACACAGCTGGGGCATTAGTAACACCGAATGGCATTACCAAGAATTCATAGTGACCGTATCGAGTTCTGAAGGCTGTCTTGCATACATCCTCTGCTTTAACACGAACTTTATGGTACCCGACCGAAGATCCAACTTAGAGAACACTCGAGCACCACATAATTGATCGAACAAATTATCGATCCGAGGTATAGGGTACTTGTTTTTAATCGTAACCCGGTTCAACTCTCGGTAGTCAATGCACATGCGTAACGAGCCGTCTTTCTTCTTTACTAGTAAAACTGGAGCGCTCCACGGAGAAGTACTCGGGCGAATGAATCCTTTGCTGAGGAGGTCTTCTATCTGCTTTTTCAATTCTGTCAATTCAACTGGTGCCATCCTGTAGGGTGATTTAGAAATCGGTGTCGTTCCTGGTAATAATTCTATCGAAAACCCCAAAGCAAGAGCCGGGGGTAAGCCGCGTAAGTCCTCAGGAAAGACATCCAAAAATTCCCGAACTACGACCGGTGCCAAACTCATATCAACCTCCATTGACGCTAGTATGCCGCACGTCGGCTTTGCTCTATACTTTATGGGTCCCAGAGATTTGCTCCCCCCAATGAACACGAACTCTGGGTGGTTAGGAATGCGAAAGTTTACAGTTTTGGCCCGATAACCAATATGTGCGTGAAAGGTGCCCAACCAATCCATTCCTAAGACAACATTATAACTACCGGTCCCAATCAACAGGAAATCTGCGAAAAGCTCCCTGCCGCAAATCACCACCGGACAAAGCTTGCACTCTAGGTTAGTGGTAACTACTCCATTTCCAGTGTGAATGTCCCAACCTCTAGTCAGTGTTTTGTGTGTAATAGAATGTGTTGTAGCAAAATCCAAAGACATAAAACAATGCGAAGCTTCGGAATCGAAAAGTGCTCTAGCGGGAACAGAACAAATTAGAATGGTACCTGAAACGACATCCTCCGACGCCTCCACCTGCTCCGCTGTCAGGGTAAAGGCTCCCCCTATCCACGACCTGTGTTTCCTCGTCTCTGATCAAAAATTTACTTATGAGGGACAAATCCTTTCTGAGGTTGGTTGCGCTCGGCTCTCGTAAGACAACTCCCAATCTGATGGTCACTAGCACCACAAATCAGACATACACCCTTAGCGCGGCGGCAATTTCTCTCGACGTGTCCCGATATCTGACAGTATCCACAAACCGGAGGTTCTCGTTGTGGTGGGGTTGCGGTACGTTTCATCTGAACTCCTCCATGCTGTCTAACTGGAATCCTCCCTGAAATTTGATTCACCGGCCGTTTGAATCCTCCATTCTGAAATTTTTTCCTCTTATCCATAACTGTCTCAATTCTGTGGGCCGCATTTAATACCTCTGAATAAGTCCCCAGATCATGTGAAGCTAGCTTCTCCTGTATTTCCAGAGTGAGACTGTAAGAATCTTCTAGCTCTATCCTCCTCCTGGGCTACCATTGAGGGAACGAAACGACTGAGTCGGATAAACTCGGCCGCCACCTCGTCCACTGTGCGATCTCTCTGACGAAGACTAATAAATTGCTGTTCCATCTCGATCCTGGTTGATTTGGGAAAGAATTTCTCAAGAAAAGCCGTAGAGAAATCAGTCCATGCAATTGGTTTCTTCAACCTGTTCTCTTCTGCGAGCCACCAAATTCTAGCCACATCTCGCAGCTGAATCTTGACTTTATCCACTCTGTCCTCTTCAGGAACCCGGGCGGCTAACAGCAAATTCTCTATGTCGACAATCCACTGCTCAGCATCCAATGGTCCGCCCGCGCCAGTGAAAACTGCCGGCTGTAGTCTCCTGAAATCGGCGACGCTGCCCGGACGTCAACCTTCACGAACCTCAGCCACCTTATTCAAAGCTGCAGTAGCGGTCTGCTGAGAAGCAAGTAGGCCCTCCTGTAGCTGCTGCTGTTGACTCTACAGCATGCCACGTATAACTCCAAATAGTGCAGTATTGTTGTCACGTCTTCCATATACTCGCAAATTTTCTTCGGGCATAATTCTGAAGTCAAAATGAACGACGAGGTTTAGCAACGAAAACGAGGTTTAGATTCAAAATACTAAAACTGAGCAAAGCAAAGAGATAATGTAACAATCAATTCAAAGAATACGGATTAAGTGTAGAACTCTAAGTTACTCATACAGAATACCGTATTGTATCCATGCCGCGGTACATAGGCACAATATCGTAACTCTGTGTAAGTCGCTCGAATTCTACGGTCAGAGTCAACGGAGTCTGCAGCATGACATACTGGGAAAAACCTAGACATGTGATCCTAACCCTAAAGGTCGGCAGAATCCAGACTAATTTTTGATGTTAGCATGGCTCTGATACAAACAAAATCTTGTCACGCCCCGCTTCCCAAAATACGGAATACGGAAGCCACGAAGGCCAGCCGTGCTACCTACGGTAAGAAAAAATCCTTCCATAATCACATAAGGCTGTCTAGATTAACCCGTCAAAGATAAAATCCAATACCAAAAAGGAATAATACTAATAATCATGCTGCAATGAAACCACAAAAAATCCTAAAAATGGGTCCACTAGATAATTGATGCAATTAAAGATCCAATACAATAGATTCGGAAATAAAATAAGATCCAAAAAAGATACATAGGTCCTAATGTCTCATAAGGGGGCACAAGCTAAAAACTAAAAGAAAAGGGAAATAAACCTTACGGTTACTGATATTTGGCAAAGTCCTGATAGTCGATGCGGTCCTGCTCGGCCAAAAAATCTGTCTCTAAAGCTGAGATGGCAAATCTCAGGTATGTCAGAACATCCCAACAAGTACTCAATATATAAGGTGTGTGTAGTATAATAACATGAATATATGAAAATAGTGAAGCCCGGTACGCAAGAAAAACAGATATATAAATAATTAGATGCATTAACACTATGATAAAGTGTAGAGGTTGTGGCAAATTTGAATAAGTTGAATGTAACGACCGTAAAATCCTTGTACTTACCTTGTATTTTTCTTCTATAATAAAACCTTTTTCATTGATTCAAGTATGTATAAATTAATTTTCTTTCTATTTATATGCACTGTGAATTCTTGTATATAAGAGGTCAAGTCATAATCTAACTGGTCACTAAAGATAAACTATCCTATCGTAAGCTCGAGTGTGTGCGTCAACCTCTGTAGGAGTATTCCTAACCCAAGAGTAGTGCCCCAGGGGCTAGGAAACACGGGCCCAACTGTGGAATGAACAAGAGACCGATATAGCCCGGTACGAACTGTAAATATGAGACCGATATAGCCCGGTACGAGCTGTAAACATGAGACCGATATAGCCCGGGTGGAGCTGCCGGCATGGGACTCCTAAGATCCTGTTATACGAACGCACACTCAAACTACCTCAACACCCGCGTATTTATAGCTACTATGGTAATGACTAGAGCACTAATTAAGAATGCTGAAAAGACTGAAATTGTGGTATGGTAATTGTATAGAGATGAAACTGGTAAATAGTAGTGTGTCATACCATGTTGTTCAGCATCCTAATCAGCGATCACGTTCATAGAGACTAGAGTAGTGAATAGTCAGGACTTGTCAGTGGTAATAGTTGTCAGGTAATAGTAACTGCATAAAGGTGGTGTACAAGCTGGTATGAGTCACAATTGTCATCTTTACCGTTAACCTTAATATGGGTATATTAATCACAAACTGACTAGAAATATATAAATGTGAGATGGGTTAACAACTTTCGAACTTTATTTGTAGTTAAAATAAATCTCATTTTAAAACCACACTCGCTAATTATTCTCGCTCGCTACATAAAAGTTTTCCTATATATATTTTTGTATGATATAACGAAAAATAGATACTGACACATTTCCCTTTTGTTCTAACAGTGCAGGAAATATATATATATATATATATATATATATATATATATATATATATATATATATATAACCACAAGGAATGCCGATGTACATCGACCAAAAGTAAAGCAAGAGTCCTTGCCTGAGGAAAAGATCAGGGGAGAACGATGCACGAAGATGCGAGGCACGATCTCAGCTAAAGTGCGACTTGGGATCTGAGTTATACGATCCGCCTAGATAAATTTCATCGGTTAAACCATAAATATCTACATAACTATTATCACACGACCAACGCAATCGTATTAACTTTGGGTTTTAAATCCTAATTTTCCCCTTTTCAATGCTCACTGATTTCTTATCATTTCATTTATTTATATTTTTTTCTGAAAAAAACAGGGATCAGGGAAAAACTTACAGAGGATGATCATGGCAGTTGCTAAGGTTTGGATGAGTCCTGGGTCGAGTCGAGGACACTCGGTGATGAGAGCAGATGACGAAGACGAGATGGGTCGTGGGCGATTCGAGGTGGAGCTCGAATCTGGAGATGGGTGCGCCTGCGAGGCGAAGACGAGGGCTGCAGCGACGGGGAGGGTTCGGTGCAGGTCGCCGGGGTTGTGGTGGCAGTGATGAGGACGAGGGCGATAGGGGAAGGAGAAGGAGGCGAGGGTTGCGGCGGCGGTGATGGTGGCGACGAGGGATGGATCGTTCGGCGATGGGTTGCAGAGGAGATGCGAGAGAGGGGGAGATGAGGAGGTCGAGGAGGGAAAGAGGAGAGGTAGGATCGAGGGTGGAGGGCGACGGCGACGGCGAAGGCGGAAAGAGAGGGAGGCGAGGGTTGCGGCGGCGGTGATGGTGGCGAGAGGAGGGGTCAGGGTTTGTGGCAGTGATGGGGAATTGAGGAGCAGACGGGGAGAGAGAGAGATGTGAGTATGAGAGAGAGAGAGATATTTTGTTTGTATATATATAAAGAAATTTTATAAATATACATACATAAATACACATCTTCAATTAATCGTATTTAGAGATTCGATACAGATTTTCTTGTTCTCATATTAACAGTAAACAGATACGCAAAATATTATTTTGCTGCCACTAAGAAATTATTATATATAATATAAAAACTGAAGATTTTTCCATATCAAAATTGTTTACGGTAAAATTCAAAATAAAATATATTAGCGGCCAACTAAAAGTTCAAAAATTTATGGAAAAGGAATCTTGATGAACTACTGCATCCAAATAGGGCTGTTACATATTCTAAAGCAACTATGATTTTGGTTCAAATATCCGGATATAATCAAAATTGTCACCTTCATCTGAAACCATTGTGGCAAAGATATTGTGTTAGAACAATTATTTACCACCTTTGAGGCCCATGCGTGCCTCACAGGGTCCCTTCCTAGTATTTGTGTAAAAGACTAGACTTAATCTTGCAAGTCTGAATCTCCCAATCCCAGTTACATTAGGATACAGAATATTAACACAAGCTAAATAAATTATTCATGGGACTCACTCCTTATATTACAATCGCCCTTTAAACACACAGTATTATCGTTCACATATTTATATATTCCCCTCAAACTTTTTATCGTTCATATGTTAATCAATTGCACTTGGTGTCATGTCTAAGCTAATCAGGTTAGGTTAAAATGTTCAAATTGGCAACCTTTCTGAAAATCGAAACCTATCCTTAAAATGTTTATATTAGCTGCCTTACTGAAAATCAAAACCCGTAGGTGTCGTATTACTCTTCATTTCTTCTAGTAGAGAAAGTTATAGATTGTTAAAGTTTGACTTTTGGAAAGGAAGAATACTCATTTACCGTTAAGACATTCATTTTTTTTCCTCAACTGCTATAATGCTATTATTATATAACATTCCCAAATATTCTTAGTTCACGAAATTGGAGGGAGGATTTTGAAAAACCAATAGAATTTAGGGAATATTAATTTTATGAGTGATATATGAAAATATATAGATCATGGAATGTTATATGAAAATAGTTAAAGTTTGGGGGTTATATTATATATAAGAAAACATTAAGGGAAATTTGACAGTAGTCAATGAAAAAGAAAAACCTGAGGGAGTTTTTGGCATAACTAGTTTTTCCTTCACCTCCATTCATGTGAAGGACTTGTTGGTCATTCATTGGATAGTGTCGTGTACTTGGCCTCTTTTTCCTTATCAAAGCCTTTGCTTCCTTTGTAATGTAGGCAAC
The DNA here is from genome assembly GCA_030015575.1 of Agapanthus africanus. NCBI lineage: Eukaryota > Viridiplantae > Streptophyta > Magnoliopsida > Asparagales > Amaryllidaceae > Agapanthus > Agapanthus africanus. The sequence continues at coordinate 573,692,967 of CM057346.1, read as the reverse complement.
TTATATATATTTTAGAGCTTGGCAACTTGCATCCTATCAACTCCTTAAAATTTTTTGATGTTCTCCTTTCACATTTCTTTATTCCATATCTACCAAAATATCACAGACACATCATTACACAATACTGTGATTTAAGCAGTGCTCATAATAACTTCATATTCAAATAAGAATTCTGAGGGAGAGTCGTTACTTGAAATACATAGTTTCAGAGTCCCTCCAACTTCAATAGTTTCTGTTGTGTGTAACATTAGATTGAAATACTGACTTTTAACGTGTAAATGACTCAATTGCATTTTCCTTGTCTTCATTGGTATGTGGATCTTCATAAAGTATCAAGAGTTGACCATGCAGATAAATATAAATCCAATGCATATGCCTATTGTGATGGATCCATAACCATTTAGTTTATGAGATGGAGTCAGCTCTTAGAGAATCAAGTAGTAGTATACCGTACTTTAGCCGTATCTGACTTTTGCACCGAAGGCTTTAATTGAGGTGGTTTAAGCCATAACTTGTGTCCAAAATAAAATATGTTGAGTTCCATAAGATGATTTAATAATATAGGTTATCTTAAAGTCAACATATTCTGTAGGGATGAAGTTCATATTACAGGGATGAAAACTAATAGTCTAATAGTAAAACTTGAATATTGAGAAAAATGAAACAGTAATAATTTGCTGCCATGGGCTGAGACGGGAGGATCCATTATCCCCATTGTTGTTCACCTTAGTGGCAGATGGTCTGAACTCTATGCTGAGCAAGTGTCTGGATAAAGGTCTGATAGAGGGGTTAGGGGATAGAGGGGCTAGGGAATGACTAGAGCCTAGCTGTGGCAAACTTACAGTACGCAGACGATACCTTATTATTTGGCCATAATTCGAAGGAACAGGCGGTAATTAATCATCAAGTGTTGTCTGTGCTGTTTTGAAATGAGGTCAGGATTGGGCATTAATTTCCTTAAAGTCCGCATTATGTTCCTACGTGAACGGCCACCTGTTTCCAAAAGGGTGGCGAAGTGTTCGGTTGCTCAATCCAGAGCTTCCCACCAAAGTAACTGGGGCACCCGATTCGACCGTGAGCGTTGAGAAAGGCGGATTGGACAGTGCTGGATGGATGGAAGGGGAGGATGCTTTCGTTAGGAGGAAAGATCACATTAGGTTCTGACCTGTGTTCCCCTTTACTATTTATCAATCTAACAAATGCCCAAATGTGTTGAGAAGAGGATATTTCATTACACGAAAATTCCTTTGGAAAGGTTCTAAAGTTGGGAAAGAATACCACCTTGTTAAATGGGGACAGGTAAGCAGAAGTTGGAGGATTAGGAGTCACTGACCTACGGGATATGAACTGTGCCCTTCTTGTAAAATGGTGGTGGAGAGCAAACATGGGCGTAGAGCTCAAACGGAGCAGGTTGGTGCAACAGAGGTACAACAATAGGTGAAGAGGAATATTCAAAAACATAAACGGTTAAATCAATGTACAATTATCCGAACGAAGGGGGATTGTGATATAAGTTCCAGCCGATTTGGATGGTTGTTTCTCCTAGCAAGGTGTGAACCTTCATGTGGCTTGCCCTGAAAAGAAAAAATGCAATTTCGACCGACCAGGGATAACTTTCATAAAAGGAAATGGGAGGGGCCGACTGATTGTGTCAAGTGTCATAATGCAATGGAAACCGTCAATCACCTCCTGCTAGAATGTTCATTCGCCAAGGACATTTGGCACAGATTCATGAACAAATCCAGATCATACCACAACCTATACGATTCCATTGTTGACACCATTACTCATTGGTCAGTAATATCCTCCGGGATGTTGGCGATCGATCCAGATGCCTCAACTTGCAGGGTAGGTGGCGAGTGATCAGTTGGGCGGGAGACGTGGCGACACAGCAACCGAAGGCCTTCTTTTGCTCTCTTAAGTGCTGTGTACTGTTCTAGACATGTTCTATTATGTTTCTGAGACTTATTCAGATCTGTACTTTACTTTACCTTTCAAAGCCGTGTCTGCTTCATTTTGTGTTATCAAAATAATAAATAAATTTTTATTGTAATAGAACAGGCAACATACATAAAGAAGGAAGGGTGTTACCAAAGAAAGAAAACTACAACCAACTTTGCTTTTTTACTTTTAACAATAGAGTTTCAGCACTCCAGAATTTTGCAGGAGCAAATTTCCAAATATTTCAGACAGTGCAGGCTACTAGATACTTTCTGGATTCAAAGGAAAACAACAACAATTATCTAATGGAAGAATTGCGAGGTACCATGCTTGTGATTGGAAGACATCCATAAACTTACAGATGGTCAATATTTTCTTGCGAGTGAGACGACAAGAAACACATTGTCATTATACCTTCTCCGTGCCATCTTATCTCCAAGCTTCTTGACGATTCTCTCAAACATTTCATGTCCAAAATGACCTGTGAGCACCGGCTTTATTACCGCTATTACACTGTTTTTTATCATGGAAGGATCGACCTCATCGAAGCTTCTGCTCCTAACGAAAATACTTGCAAAACATGGTGCTTCAAGTCGAATGATATCGAAAGACCCTAGTGCATGAACTACTTCTCTTAGTTCATCTAAGTGAGGCTCATAGTATGGAATGTTGAATGATTCCAGCTTCGCTTCTTCAATTACACCCTAAATCAAATTGAATTTCATATATTAGTGTTAAGAACCACTTCACCAAAAAGCTCAAGTTGTTGGTTTTGGAATATCAATATATATATTTGCTAACATAAACAGTTAACACACCAATGTGAGCCTTTCGAACACGAGGAAAGGCCTCTAACGGAAACTCTCACTCATAACACTGAATAAATAGCATAAATATATGTATTTCAAATAGACAATGATGAGCTTTGAACCTAGGACCTCTTGAAACCCGGTGCATCGATACCATGTCAATAACCACTTTACCCAAAATCTTAAGTTGTTGGGTTGTGGGATAATAATGTACATCAAACTAACATAACAATTAACAATCAAAGTTTTCTGGATATTGTATTTTATGGTTCCTCACTTCGGCCTGTCTAGCAGAAAACCGCTTAAACTGTTGAAAATCTGCACTTCACCCCCAAACTTTAGCATGCGTTTGTTTTCTGTTCTGAGGATTCTGTCATTCCCTTCCTAATTTACAAAAAATTGGCAGAAACGGGAAATCTAAAAGTCATTGAAGGCGGGGGTTTAAGTGCAAATTGTGTAATAGTACGGATGGATTCCTACCGTAAAAGTAAGAGGGATTAAAAAGGAAAATTACTTTATTCAACTCAATCAAGTACCTCAGATACTAGCTCTCTGAGAGTGAGCTATATCATCCCAGTTGTGATGTTAGCCTTCTGCAAAAGGGTCAGCGATTCTCCGGCCCAACATAGCTAGAACCATTCGTCCTCCCAAAACAATCTCTTTAGATCGTAATTTGAGGAAGTGAGTGAAACCTCTTTGAAATTGCTTCAAATATGCATCAAATACACTAGGGTGACTAGTCTTGCCAGGAGCGATATTCCATTTATTAAGAGAAGAAACCTCTCCAAACATCTCCACAGGGACCTGATAAGTTAACAAGTTACCGTTATTACACATATATACAACTTCCCTTGAGATACAAATGAGATACAATTCAGATTAAATTACTACATTCTTGAAAATACACTAATGTGATTAGTTTATGAGTTGGCTAAACTCAATTTTTGGATACAACATTGCATATAAATTAACCTAGAAATGCATCCTGAACCAATCAGAGTTTTGCTATGATATGTAGCACACTTCTCCCTCAAAAAAAAGAATGAAAGAAAGAAAGAAAGAAAGAAAGAAAGAAGAAGAAGAAGAAGAAGAAAGAAAGGGAGAAAAATAAAGAAAGGAATGGTGCTTTCATTAATGCAATACTTCTATCTTTAAATATTAATCACCTGAAAGGTATATACGAGATGAGATGTGTATATGTTCTTGCTTAACCAATTGTTCGATAAATCATTACTCGTTTAACGTGTTTCATCTACGAATATGGAATAACATCCCATTATATATTACAGTGTATCTCAACATATATAAATGTAGCTTCATGTCAGCAGTTTGGAGAACTGATGTGTTTAATATTCTGTGTTTGTTATGGACTCATGCAGTTTCATGTTTAACCATCAAAAAAGAGCAGATGGATTTTTCTCCCAACTGTGATAAAACTTGATGTATTTTAATCTCTTTTTTCAGAAATCTTGAACAACGATATCTATACATTGTTTTTAATGGAAAAGGTGGAAACAAGCCACCCTGTTTCATTAGTGAGAAGTTACCGATGCAAGTCAACCAACATAGGTATGTTCTATTATTTGCTTATTAGATATGCAGAACACTTAATTCAGTTCATAGAAGCATCTTTGACTTGTTAATATTCTCTAAATACTAATGAATAGATACATGTCAAGATGATAACTTTATTACAACAAATCTGATCTATCACGGAAGGTTCATCCCATACTCTTAACAAATACAAATAGTAGTTTTGTGGCATAAAAAGATATTGAAAGTGAGATTGAGGGAGGAAAAGAATGAAAGTTTGTAATTATTTGGGTCAAGAACCACTTTACCCCCTGCTCTTGCTTCTGCATAGGGAATGGAGCTCATAAATGCAAGGGCCCTCATTAATTTCATTAGCATTAATTTATGAGTTACAACCTATCATGAAGTGCCACAAGGAGCCGCCTTATATATATATATATATATATATATATATATAGAGAGAGAGAGAGAGAGAGAGAGAGAGAATAATGGAGGAAAGAGGCCATAGGAGGGAATTTCCTCTTATGGCGTCGAAAAAATATCCCCCCACTCGTTTTTTACGACAATCGGCATCCACCATTTTCATCGTTATCATCTAAGATGTGGGTACACCAAATTTCATGAGATTCTACAACTTTTCACCGTTGATTTAGTGGGTTCAAAATTGACGGTTTACCGACAATAGAACTTTTTATATTGCTAAATCAACGGTGAAAAAGTTGTAGAATCACATGAAATTTAGTGTACCCACATCTTAGATGATAACGATGAAGATGGTGGGTGCCGATCGTCGAAAAAAATGAGAGGGGGGGGGTTATTTTTTCGATGCCATAGGAGGAAATTCCCTCCTATGGCATCTTTCATCCATATTCTCATATATATATATATATGGGAGTGCTCTGTTGCAAACCGATTCCCTTCTTTAAAAGCAGGAACTTTCAATCTACGGCGTTTTTGAACGATCCGATCCGTTCAAATTGATCACCCTACCCTCATGTGTATGTGTATGAAAAATCAAAGGATTTGACGACCTCTAACACATGCATCAAATGGGTGCAAAAATGAACATCTTTCGATAAACTTAATGTGATGCATGGGTTAGAGGTCTTCAAATCCTTTGATTTTTCATACACATATTTAAAGGTATGATGATCAACTTGAATGGATCAAATCGTTCAAATACGTCATAGATCGAGAGTTCCCGTTTTAAAAAAAGGGAACGAGTGTGCAATGGATCACTCCCCCCCCCCCATATATAATCAAGAGGATAAATCAAACATATCGATCAGTACCTGAGATAACCAGTGAGGGCTATTAGCCGAGTAAAAGAAATGTATGCTTTTTTCTAGGGAACAGCCTCTCAAAGAATGATCGAGCGATTGCAGATATGAAGCACGCTTCAAACTCATCTCCCTTCTCTTCTTGGAGCTTCTTGTAGAACGATGGAATGGCCTGATGGAATGGTCCTGAAGACTTCATTGAAGTCATTTCCCGTGAGATCATTCAAGAAGACTTGGATCTCTGGCACAGAGCAGCCTGTGCTTTGACAAGTCTCGTGCACATAATCTAAAATCATGGTAGTTGGTAGAAGTGAATTCGGATCGAACGAACAGCCTAAGTAAGCTATGTTCAGGTTTTCGGAATTGGTCTTGCTGGAAAAGAACTCAAGTATTGATTCTTCCATGAACGGCTTAGTATGAAATATAACCGATCTCTGCACATTCAAACATAAGAGTCATAATCTTAAGATACAGAGTCATGATTGTATAATGATCGTATATAAGAATATAAAAAACCTGAGGAAGAGAACTATTGGGTATTGGCATAACTGGTTTCTCCTTCACCTCTATTCATGTAAAGAACTTGTTGGACATCCATGGATGCTGCTGTGTAGTGTGCTGTCTCTCTTTTCTCATATAATTCTTGGCTTGCTCTGTAACCTTCGTAAATACTTAGTCCTTGTCAACTTGCATATTAATCAAATCCATGTAGAGCATGAGACAAATAAACAAATACTATGACACATGCTTAATTAAATCAATAAGAATACACAGTCTGGTCCACTTGCAAATTAGATAACTCCATGCAAACCATACGACTTAGATAGAAAAAATCATTGTGCCAATTTTGCCTCTTCAATAACACCCTGAATCATATTAAAGATCTTACGGTTTATGGATATCATATACTTAGGGCTCCTCAGTTTTGCCTGTATAGCAGAAAAGCCAAGCTATGTTCTGAAAATTTGTCCGTCCTTTACGGGCAATATTTTCCCCGTTTCTATGAATGTTTAAAAACTTGGAATCGCTACCACCAGGGGACAATCATTTTACAATCAGAATTGACCAAAAGGTTTATTTATTATACATAGATACATAATCACATAATACCATGATTAAAAATATGTATTCAAATAGGAATTTGAAGGAGATTGAGTTATAACTTCAAATACATAATTTAAGGTCATCGCGGGTGTCTCTTCAACTCCAATAGCTTTTGCCACAAGTAACATTAGCTTGAAATACTGTCTATTCTTAAGCCACATGACTCAATAATATTTGTTAGAAATTAAACTTGTTTTCGGTTACAAAGAATTGAAGAGACATCGGTTATAAAAGGAAGGGATACCAATTCATGAATAGGTTTAATGAAAGGATATGTAACGGTTATTGTAATCAATTGGTATTATGAAGAGTCATAATGAAGGGGCATGTAAACTCCTATATAAGGAGATGTTTTGTAAAGTTTTTAAAGAGCAAGAAAAACATAAGAATAGTTTATTGATACTTTCTCCATTCTCTATCCATTCTCTCCTCCAAACACATTCGGCTACATCGTAGACCGAACATAAAGTTGTGAAGATCCTAACAAAGTGGTATCAGAGAAAGGTTCGAAGAAAATGTCGAAGACAACACTCTTGTACAACGCCCCACGCCTCACCAAAGATAACTATGAAAATTGGAGCATCAAAATGAAGACTGTTTTGGGAGCAGTAGGCGCTTGGGATGTGGTGGTCCGAGGCTATGATCGGTCTCAAGATGAAGCTGCACTGACGGCAGCTCAGAGAACGACCCACGAAAAATTATTCGAGAAAGATTGTACCGTAAGATACTTTATCGAGCAAGGTGTCGATGATTCGACTTTCGAGAAGATTTCGGCTGCCACTAATGCAAAGCAACAGTGGGAGATACTTGAGAAAACCTTCCAAGGAGTCGAGAAGGTTAAAAAGGTATGCTTACAATCACTAAGGAAGGAGTTTGAATTGTTAAAAATGGAGGAGAATGAATCGGTGACTGACTATAATGCCCGAGTGCTTACGGTGGTCAACCAAATGAAGAGGAACGGAGAAAAAATGGAGGATGTAAGGGTGATAGAGAAAATTCTTCGGTCACTACCACCGAAGTTTGACTTCATTGTGTGTTCAATTGAAGAGTCAAAGAATCTTGAAGAAATGACGATAGATGAGTTGATGGGTTCACTAAAAGCCCACGAAGAACGGTTAGTGAAAAAGCAAGAACCGATTGAAAAATTACTACAAACACAAGTTAATTTGAAAGGTGATTCGGTTGAAAATGGTCAAAATGACCGAAATCGAGGAAATACACGCGGCCGAGGAAGAGGCCGTGGCCGAGGTCAATTCGGTCGAGGACAAGGTGGTCGAGGAGGTCAAAACAATGACGATAGAAGCCAAAGCCAAAATTTCGGCCGAGGTCGAGGCCGAGGACGATCGACTGGTGGAAGAGGGAGACCGAATGTTCAATGCTATAATTGCAAGAAATTCGGTCACTACGCAGCAGACTGTTGGGGAAAAACAGTCGAGGAAAAATCAAACTTTGTAGAGAAAGAAGATTACAATGACGATGTACTTCTGCTGGCTTTTAAAGGTGACGAAGAAAGTGCCGACACTTGGTATCTCGATACTGGTGCAAGTAATCATATGTATGGCAAGCGAAACATGTTCGTAGACTTGGACGAATCGGTGAGTGGCCAAGTCACATTCGGTGACTGTTCGAAGGTACCAGTAAAAGGCAAAGGTAAAATTTTAATTCGACTGAAAGATGGATCACAAAAATATATCGAAAATGTGTATTATGTGCCGAATATGAAAAACAACATCTTGAGTTTGGGACAACTCTTAGAAAAGAATTTCGATATTCATTTAAAAGATCGAACTCTTTTCTTAAGAGATAACCGAATGAAGTTGATAGCAAAAGTGCAGATGACGAAGAATCGGCTATTTCTATTGGATATCAAATATGGTGAAGCAAAGTGTCTAAAATCATCGGTGAAAGATTCGGCTCGGTTATGGCATATGAGGTATGGACATCTCAATTTCGGCGGACTAAACTTGTTGGCGAGGAAGAACATGGTCAAAGGTTTGCCGATTATGAATGAACCAAAAGAGTTATATGAAGGGTGTTTACTTGGTAAACATCACTGAGCAAGTTTTCCAAAAGAAGCCGAGTTTAAAGCCAAGGAGCCATTACAACTTGTCCACACCGATGTATGTGGACCAATTACTCCAAATTCATTTGGTGGAAAAAAGATACATTCTAACATTTATTGATGATTTCACAAGGAAAACATGGGTATATTTTCTAAAAAATAAATCGGAAGTTTTTGAAAATTTTAAAAGATTCAAAATGAATGTGGAAAAAGAAAGTGGGTTTTATTTGAAATCGGTCAGGTCAGACCGAGGTGGAGAATTCACTTCAAATGAGTTTGAAAATTTTTGCAAAGAAAATGGGATTCGGCATTTCTTAACGGCCTCCTATTCACCACAACAAAATGGAGTGGCCGAACGAAAAAATAGAACCATATTAGACATGGTGAGATGTATGTTGAGTAGTAAAAATATGCCGAAAGAATTTTGGGCAGAAGCGGTTGCATGTGCTGTGTACATTCTAAACCGATGCCCAACCCAGAGTCTACAAAATGTAACACCGCAGGAGATGTGGCATGGTTATAAGCCGAATGTAAGTCACTTTAAAATTTTCGGGAGCATAGCATATGCTCATGTCCCCGAACAAAAGAGAGTAAAACTTGATGACCGAAATTCTCGATTGATTTTTATCGGTTATGATCTAAGAACCAAAGGCTACAAACTGTTTGATCCAGTCAATAAGAAGGTCATTGTTAGCCGAGATGTCGAATTTGATGAAGAAAGCTCATGGAGTTGGAGCGATGAAGCCGAAAGCAGCAGACCGAATGAAGTACTCGGTCAAGAAGAAAAGAAAAGAAATGAAGTCGAAGTTGATGTTCCATCGCCTGCAACAACACCTCGGTTCAATTCGCCTCAAGTCGGTTCTCCACAAACCGAAGCGTCGTCAAGTTCAACTCCACCAAGAAATCCAAGGACGAGGACTATGACCGAGTTATATGAGGTAACCGAAATGCAAAATAATCTAACATTATTTTATTTGTTTGCCGAATTCGAGCCAATGAATTTTGAAGAAGCGGTCAAAGACCGAAGATGGAAAGAAGCAATGGACGAAGAAATCAGTGCTATTGAGAGAAATGGAACTTGGGAGATCACCGAACTTCCCAAAGGCAAGAAACCCATAGGAGTGAAATGGGTGTACAAGGAGAAAAAGAACGCTAAGGGAGAAATCGAGCGATACAAGGCAAGATTAGTGGTCAAAGGCTACAAACAACAAGCTGGCATTGATTATGATGAAGTTTTCTCACCAGTAGCGCGACTCGAGACAATTCGACCGATCATTGCTATGGCGGCTCAATTCAGTTGGAAGATATATCAATTGGATGTTAAATCGGCATTCCTCAATGGATATCTTGAAGAAGAAGTCTACATCAAGCAACCACTCGGTTATGAGAAGAAAGGACATGAGTCGAAAGTACTGAAGCTAAAGAAGGCTTTATATGGCCTGAAGCAGGCACCGAGAGCATGGAATAGTCGAATCGACATATACTTCCAAGCACACGGTTTCATGAAGTGTCCTTATGAGCATGCATTATACATAAAGAAGTCCGAAAAAGGTGATATTTTTATAGTATGTTTATATGTGGATGATCTCATCTTCACAGGAAACAATCCACGTATGTTCGATGACTTCAAAAGCTCGATGGTTAAAGAATTTGAAATGACCGACATCGGTCAGATGGCATATTATTTAGGAATAGAGGTAAAGCAAAGACCGAATGGGATTTTCTTATCCCAAGAAGGATATGCTCGGTCGATTTTGAGAAAGTTCAATATGGAGCAAAGCAATTCGGTCAATACCCCAGTAGACTTCGGAACAAAATTATCAAAGTTCGATGAAGGGAGCAATGTGGACTCAACGCATTTTAAAAGCTTGGTAGGCAGTCTTCGGTATCTTACATGCACAAGACCGGATATTCTATATGGAGTCGGCTTGATCAGCCGATACATGGAAGAACCGAAATTGACACATTTATCAGCGGCGAAAAGGATATTGAGATATATCAAAGGTACACCAAATTTCGGTTTGTTCTATTCGAAATCTAACAATTTTGAATTATATGCATATACCGATAGCGATTGGGGAGGAGATATAGATGACCGGAAAAGTACGACAGGGTATATTTTCTTCATCGGTGAATCAGCATTTACTTGGTGTTCCAAGAAGCAACCGATAGTGACACTATCAACTTGTGAAGCCGAATACGTTGCTATATCGGCTGGAGTTTGCCATGCTATATGGCTAAGAAATCTGCTGAAAGATCAAAAGGTTGAACAGGAAGGACCTACGAAGATGTATGTGGACAACCAATCTGCTATAGCACTGGCGAAGAATCCAGTATTTCATGAACGAAGCAAGCACATTGATACTCGGTATCACTCTATCAGAGAACATGTGAGAAAGAAAGAGGTTAAACTCGTTCATGTCCAATCACAAGATCAACTGGCCGACATTTTTACAAAGCCCCTAAAATTTGAAGTGTTCGCAAAATTGCGAGGAAAGATCGGCATAGTAAATCAAGTTTAAGGGAGCATGTTAGAAATTAAACTTGTTTTCGGTTACAAAGAATTGAAGAGACATCGGTTATAAAAGGAAGGGATACCAATTCATGAATAGGTTTAATGAAAGGATATGTAACGGTTATTGTAATCAATTGGTACTATGAAGAGTCATAATGAAGGGGCATGTAAACTCCTATATAAGGAGATGTTTTATAAAGTTTTTAAAGAGCAAGGAAAATATAAGAATAGTTTATTGATACTTTCTCCATTCTCTATCCATTCTCTCCTCCAAACACATTCGGCTACATCGTAGACCGAACATAAAGTTGTAAAGATCCTAACAATATTTTTATCTATCTTCATTGGTATGTGGATCATGAAGAGTTAACCGCAAGGTTCGAGATTTCGTCCAAAACCACCGATATGGTGGTTTCGTATCGTTTTCGGTGGTGACCGATACGAAACCAACCGAGACCGATACTGTCACGCCCCGCTTCACAGAGTGCGCTAAGATCGGCACGTGACAGAGCCAACCATGCTACCTGTGGTTAGGAAAGATCCTTCCACAGTCACGTTTCGGCTGTCTATAGATATCAAGAACAGAAATAAACTATTCAATACATGTCCATAAGCCAGAATGAAAGAGTCATAAAATAAAATAATGCAGAAGCAAAGATCCAAGTACAAAATAAACTGGAATGTACGTCCCATAATACGGGCTCACATCAGGAATAAAATGCTGAAAGGAAAACTAAACTAAACTAATAACAGGTCTTCACTGCTCGGCATATTGATCAAAATACTCCTGGACTGCTTGTGACAAGGATAAGGGATCTGGGCCATGCAAAACCCAGACGTCAGTGCGTCATAATATCAATAACTCTAAGCAAGCAGGATGTAATGAAATATGCAGGCATAAAGTATAAACAGTTACAAGTTATCAGGAAATAAGCAGTAACATGAATATAAATCAGTGAACAGGATATATACAGGTGAAGTGTCGTGAGTAATCTGAACTGTGCTATAGGGTTATCTACTCTAAAGTTATTCAAAATCAATTAATGTAATTCTCATCGTAACCCATCGGTCTATGCCCCGTTCATTCCCCACGGGACCACGGTAACAAGATATGATAGACTGTGAGTCTATGTCCCGTTCATACCCTATGAGACCACGGTAACATGATGTAATAGCCCTTTGAGTTACGTTCAGCTGCATTCTTGATTTCCCCATACCCCCAAGGTTATGTGTGTAAGTCGGATATTGATAAATCTGGAGCTAATGCCAACACAGGATCAAGCAGGTACAGGTTTGTCTGTATAGACAACAGGATATGTCCGTAAGGACAACAGGTCAAGATTTGTCGGCATTAGTAATAAGATCAGGTATCAAGTCAAGCTGTGGTACATCAGGTCATGTCAGATAGTGCACATGTATCAAGTCATGTCAAGTAGGGTATCAGGTCATGTCAGATAGTGCACAGATATCAAGTGGGTGCTCATAATCAAACTGTAATAAGTATGGGTTGCACAAAATCGGGTATAGAGCACTAATAAAATGAAATAACATGAATGGTATGCAAATAGATACAAAATCAATGACATGGATGCACAATTATCAATCAGGGTTACATTTATAGTTCCAATACTAATTAGAATGCACTTTATTAAACATGGGGTGTTAATATTACAGTATTATGTATTAATGTGATCTGTAAATGCAGCTATATGTGTACATATGATATGGATGCAAACGGATATCATATAACCGTAAAATGATAAACTGGTAAATACGGGATGTACAATTTAAACAATATGAACTGTTATATTCAATTGGATGCAGTATATTGTAGTATAGTGTGTAACAAGATAGGTTTTCATGCACTAGATCTGAAATGATATATACAGATATATACGGATGTCGAATAAATCGATAATACTGAAAAACAATAATGTGGATTGCAAAATTAATCATTTTGAAGTATTATAATTCAAATAGATATAGATTATAGTATTATAGCATGTAGCAAGATTGACTTGCCTAGACGGATCACGAAACGGATATGTACGATACGTCCGACGTCGGCAAAATGTCGCATCGTACACACGGCACACGGGACGGGTCCAAACAACGCAAGGAGGTGATCACGCAGGCAAGGTACTTCCTCTGGGTCCTCTGGATTGTCAGCGTCAAGCCGGGCTCCGGCGAACTATGAAAAACAGAATTCAAGAAATAAGGAAAGAAAAGAAAAGAAAGAAAGAAAAAGAAGAGACAATGAGTTGCTCACTGTATTTGTAGGTGTACATGGGGTCAGGAGATAGGTGACGACGATGAAGTCGACTGAGCTCGGGCGAGGCTAGGGTTGGCTTCAAAAAATTAGGGTTAGGTTAGGGTGCAGCTGGGGTTTGGCTCGGGTTTTGTTGCTGGGTGTGCAGGGTTGGTGTAGGAGAATGCAGAGGAGAGGGAGAGGAGGAGAGGAAGGAGATGGCGGCGAGAGGTGGAGGTGATCGGCGGCGAGGTGCTCGGTGGGTTGAGGAGTTGCAGTGGTGTACAGGGTGCTCGGGGAGAAGGAAGGAGATGGAGGAGTTGGCAATGAGGAAGGGAGGAGGCTTTGAGGGAATTAAGGAGGCAATGGGGATTTTAGGGTTAGGATTTGAGAGAGCAGAGGAGTAGTGATGATGGGTTAATGGAGAGGGCTTGGGGATTTTATAAGGAGGAGGAAGACGGTGGATAAGGGTTAGTTAACCATAACAGAGGGGAGGTGATGGGATCCTACTCACCGTAAGAGGAGAGAGGAAGAGACTCGAGAAGAGAGAGAAAGAGATGCGCGAGATGAGAGAGAGGGAGGGAGGAAAAAGAAAATTGTCTGATAGCGGGAGAGAGAGAAATAGAGATACTGTGAGAAGAGAGGGAGAGGAAAGAGGAGAGAGGGAGAGAGGTGAGGGCTTGGTTGTGGGATCCACGGGTCAGAGAGGGAGAGAGAGAGTTGGTTAACTGGTTAAGATTTTAAATGACAAAATAATTTAGTTAGTTTTAGGAATTTAAACAATTAACGAAATTTAAATTAAATAATTTTTAAATATTAAATAAATTTGAATTTTGGCGGGATACAAAAATATTCCAAATCACGCCCGGATCGGGTCTAAAATTTTAGTTTTGAAATACGAAAAATATATGCGACGTTCAAAATTCAAAATGAATGCTTGGGTAACGAAAATGTATGCCCCTAAGAACGGATGCACGTACGTGCGCGTAGCCATCCAAACAAATCCGTTTTACTGAACGGGACGAGAACAGAATGCGCGGATGCTACCACGGGGTTAGGGGTATCATGCATGCCATGCAATGTATTTTTAAATTATTTTACATGACTTAAAATGATATATGGTAAAAGATGTAATGCCAGATAAAATGCCAGTATGCAGTATTCATGAATGTGTACCAGTCTACGCAATAAGTCAAGATAATTCATAAACATGAATCAAACAGGTTCTAAGCAAGCGGGTCGGGTCGAATACTAATACTAATGTAAAATACTATTCGCACCCAAAACACGATAAATCAGGAAAATACCATACAGAAAGAAATACGAGAACTGGAATTGGTATAAATGAACTAGGGTGTTACATTATACCCAACTACAAAAAGAATTTCGTCCTCGAAATTCCCAAGACAAGAAAAGATAACCAAGAAACTACAAGAATAAGTATGGAAACCTCCGTTGAATTTCATCTTCACGTTCCCAAGTTGATTCTCCATGCAAGTGATTCCCCCAAGAAACAAGTACGAGAGGGATAACCTTGTTCTTAAGGACCTTTTCTCTTCGATCCACAATCGACATCGGTCGTTCCTCAAAAGTTAAATCCTCTCTTGTAGTCAACTCTGAATGATCCAGCATGTGTGTTTCATCTCGAACATATTTACGGAGTTGAGATACGTGAAACATGTCATGAACATTTGCCAAATATTGTGGTAAAGTCAATCGATAAGCCACTTCTCCAACATGCTCCATAACCTCGAAAGGCCCTATGAATCGAGGACTAAGCTTGTCTCGACTCCCAAAACGAATCACTCCTCTAGTAGGTGAGATCTTAAAGAACACATGATCACCAACAGCGAACTCTAGAGATCTTCTCGACATATCGGCCCAACTCTTCTGCCGATCTTGTGCTGCCTTCATATGATTCCGGATAGTGTTAACCTTCTTCACAGTTTGCACAATCAAATCCGGTCCCAACAATCTTCGTTCTCCACACCATCCCAACAAATGGGTGAACGACACTTGCGACCATATAAAGCTTCGAATGGAGCCATCTGAATAGTCGCACGACAACTGTTATTGTACGAAAACTCCACCAAGTTTAGATGATCCTTCCATGAACCCATGAAGTCTAACATACAAGCTCTCAACATGTCTTCAAGAGTTCAGCATGCTCTTCAAGACTCCACAAGTAGACCAGAATATCATTGATAAACATCACTATAAACTGGTCTAAGAACGGTGAAAAGATTCGGTTCTTCAAGTTCATAAATATCGCTGGTGTATTCGTGACTCCGAATGGCATCACTAACTACTCGTAATGTCCAAACCGAGTTTGGAACGCAGTCTTGCAAATATCCTTTGGTATAACTCGGACCTGATGATATCCGGATCGCAAATCCAGTTTCGAGAATACCCTCGCGCCATTAAGTTGCTCGAATGATTTGCCAATGCGAGAGATCGGGTACTTGTTCTTAATAGTCACCCGGTTTAATTCTCGATAGTCGATGCACATCCTTCTTGTGCCATCTTTCTTCTTTGCTAGAAAAACTGAAGCTCCCCAAGGTGAATTACTGCTGCGAATCCAACCCTTCTCTAGCAATTCGGTAACTTGCTTCTTGACTTCTTCCAACTCTACTGATGTCATTGGATAGTACGCCTTTGAGATTGGCGCTGCACCAGGAACAAGTTCGATAGCAAACTCCACACCTCGTTTTGGCGTTAAACCCGAGATGTCCCCGAACACGTCCATGAACTCTCGAACTACAGCTGGCGCTTCCTCCTTAGCAATTTCCATCGACGAAAGAACATTGTTTGTCGGCCTAGCCCTAAACTCGACTGGCCCGACAGAACTGCTAACTCCAAAATAAACTCTGGATGTCCGGGAATCTGGAAAATCGCTTTCTTTGTCCAACCATCCATGTGAGCATGGAAAGTGCCGAGAAAATCCATTCTCAAGACAACATCAAAACTGCCGGTAACGATCACTAAGAAAATCCGCAAACAACTTCTGAATAATCCTTACATTCTCTACTAGCTATGATATTCTTATTTCCAGTGTGTATGTCCCAACAACTAGACAGGGTCGTGCAAGCAATCGAGTGTGTAGCAATACACTTGGACGCCATAAAACAGTGGGATGCACCAGAATCGAATAATGCTAATGCGGGAACATCATGAACAAGTAGGATACCTGAAACGACTTCGTCTGAAGCCTTGGCCTCTTCAGCTGTCAGGGTAAATGCTCGAGCTTGATTAGATCCATGAGTTAACTGCTTTTACTCCTGAATCTGCCTCTGCGGCGGCCTCTGAACATCATCCTTCAAACGTAGCTTCGACGGGCAAACACTGACAGTATGATCAGCTGATCCGCAAACCAAACAAAGTCCAAGCATCCTTCGACACTCCCTCTGCACGTGTCCGGGTAGACGGCGGTACCTACAAATCGTCCTTCCCTTTTTTTCTTGTGCACGACTGGCTTCTTCATCGGTTTAATGCCACGCCGGTTCACCGGAATACCTCTGCGTATAGGCGTTTGATTCGGCGTAAATGCCGGCTTCCGTACCATGACTGCCTGCTGCAGCGTACCCTCTGTCTTTAATGATAGACTCTGCTGCTCCCTGGCTGCTTTAAACACTTGCGAGAAAGTGGTTAAACCCAGAGATATAATGTGCCTCTAGATGTCCACGTCCAAACTGCGCATGAACCTCCGTGCCCTATCAGCATCGTTGGCAACCAAAGATACAACGAATCTACTGAGCCGTGTCCACTCAGCCGCATGTGCATCCACGGATCCGCCATTCTGCTTCAAGCTGATGAACTTTTCTTCCATTTCTTCCCGTGCAGTCTGCGGAAAGAACTTCTCCAAGAAACTCTGCGAGAAAGTTGCCCAACTGATCGGCTTGGGCAAACGGGTCTCTTCTACGAGCCACCATTCACGGGCATAGTCCACCAGTTGGATGCGCATGACATCCACTCTCTTGTCCACCGGAATCTGTGCCGTAACGAGTAGATTCTCCGTATCAACTAGCCACTGCTCCGCTGGCAACGGCTCTTCCAAACCAGTGAAGACGGACGGACCCAGTCTCCTGAAATCCGCCACGGTACCCACACGCTCAATTGGTCTGGCCGCAACATTGTTTACGGACTGCTGGACGGTCCGCAAACCTTCCTGAAAAGCTTCAGCCTGCTACTGGTTCAGCCTAGTCTGCCGTTTCTGTTCCTCCAGCATGCCACGAATTACTCCAAGTAAGGCGGCGTCATCCACACGCCTTGGTACGTCTTCAGATTTCTGTCTGCCATGATTCTGAAGCCAAAACACCGAAGAGGATTAGCATGATAAACAAGATTCAAGACTTGCGATGAATGATGACCATGAATCAAGGATATGAATCAAGACTAGAATTCCAAGTTACTTAAATAGAGTACCGCATTGTAACCATGCTGCAGTTCATAGTTACAATCACAAAACTCCACTCAAGTCGCCCAAATCCTAGTATCCGAATTAAGGAACGGGGAGAAACAATAGGGAACCAAAAGGTTTCAAGTCGAGATGCAAAATGGTTTGCATATCGTCAAGGTAAGGATCAAGAAGAAGTTAAAATTCAAGAATGGCAAGATGGTAAAGTGGCAGGACATATTCCTAATCACGGATTTTCTGAATCGTGTATTGGGTCCAATATCCAACTACAAAGAATCAAACCCGATTAACCTAAATCCTATGGCTCTGATACCAAACAAACCCTGTCACGCCCCGCTTCCCAGAGTGCGTTAAGATCGGCACGTGACAGAGCCAACCATGCTACATGTGGTTAGGAAAGATCCTTCCACAATCACGGTATGGCTGTCTATAGATATCAAGAACTGGAATAAACTATCTAATACATGTCCAGAAGCCAGAATGAAAAAGTCATGAAATAAAATAATGCGGAAGCAAAGATCCAAGTACAAAATAAACTGGAATGTACGTCCCATAATACGGGCTCACATCAGAAATAAAATGCTGAAAGGAAAACTAAACAAAACTAATAACAGGTCTTCACTGCTCGGCATATTGATCAAAATACTCCTGGACTGCTTGTGACAAGGATAAGGGATCTGGGCCATGCAAAACCCAGACGTCAGTGCGTCATAATATCAATAACTCTAAGCAAGCAGGATGTAATGAAATATGCAGGCATAAAGTATAAACAGTTACAAGTTATCAGGAAATAAGCAGTAACATGAATATAAATCAGTGAACAGGATATATACAGGTGAAGTGTCGTGAGTAATCTGAACTGTGCTATAGGGTTATCTACTCTAAAGTTATTCGAAATCAATTAATGTAATTCTCATCGTAACCCATCGGTCTATGCCCCGTTCATTCCCCACGGGACCACGGTAACAAGATATGATAGACTGTGAGTCTATGTCCCGTTCATACCCTATGAGACCACGGTAACATGATGTAATAGCCCTTTGAGTTACGTTCAGCTGCATTCTTGATTTCCCCATACCCCCAAGGTTATGTGTGTAAGTCGGATATTGATAAATCTGGAGCTAATGCCAACACAGGATCAAGCAGGTACAGGTTTGTCTGTATAGACAACAGGATATGTCCGTAAGGACAACAGGTCAAGATTTGTCGGCATTAGTAATAAGATCAGGTATCAAGTCAAGCTGTGGTACATCAGGTCATGTCAGATAGTGCACATGTATCAAGTCATGTCAAGTAGGGTATCAGGTCATGTCAGATAGTGCACAGATATCAAGTGGGTGCTCATAATCAAACTGTAATAAGTATGGGTTGCACAAAATCGGGTATAGAGCACTAATAAAATGAAATAACATGAATGGTATGCAAATAGATACAAAATCAATGATATGGATGCACAATTATCAATTAGGGTTACATTTATAGTTCCAATACTAATTAGGATGCACTTTATTAAACATGGGGTGTTAATATAACAGTATTATGTATTAATGTGATCTGTAAATGCAGCTATATGTGTACTATATGATATAGATGCAAACGGATATCATATAACCGTAAATGATAAACTGGTAATTACGGAATGTACAATTTAAACAATATGAACTGTTATATTCAATTGGATGCAGTATATTGTAGTATAGTATGTAACAAGATAGGTTTTCATGCACTAGATCTGAAATGATATATACGGATATATACGGATGTCGAATAAATCGATAAAACTGAAAAACAATAATGTGGATTGCAAAATTAATCATTTTGAAGTATTATAATTCAAATAGATATAGATTATAGTATTATAGCATGCAGCAAGATTAACTTGCCTAGACGGATCACGAAACGGATATGTACGATACGTCCGACGTCGGCAAAGTATCGCATCGTACACACGGCACACGGGACGGGTCCAAACAACGCAAGGAAGTGATCACGCAGGCAAGGTACTTCCTCTGGGTCGTCTGGATCGTCGGCGTCAAGCTCGGCTCCGGCGAACTATGAAAAACAGAATTCAAGAAATAACGAAAGAAAAGAAAAGAAAGAAAGAAGAGGAAGAAGAGAGAATGAGTTGCTCACTGTATTTGTAGGTGTACATGGGGTCAGGAGATAAGTGACGACGACGAAGTCGACTGAGCTTAGGCGGGGCTAGGGTTAGCTTCAAAAAATTAGGGTTAGGTTAGGGTGCAGCTGGGGTTTGGCTCGGGTTTTGTTGCTGGGTGTGCAGGGTTGGTGTAGAAGAATACAGAGGAGAGGGAGAGGAGGAGAGGAAGGAGATGGCGGCGAGAGGTGGAGGTGATCGGCGGCGAGGTGTTCGGTGGGTTGAGGAGTTGCAGTGGTGTGCAGGGTGCTCGGGGAGAAGGAAGGAGGTGGAGGAGTTGGCGAGGAGGAAGAGAGGATGCTCTGAGGGAATTGAGGAGGCAATGAGGATTTTAGGGTTATGGTTTGAGAGAGCAGAGGAGTAGTGATGATGGGTTAATGGAGAGGGCTCAGGGATTTTATAAGGAGGAAGACGAGGAATAAAGGATTAGTTAAGGGAGGTGACCATAACAGAGGGGAGGTGATGGGATCCTACTCACCGCGAGAGGAGAGAGGAAGAGACTCGAGAAGAGAGAGAAAGAGATGCGCGAGATGAGAGAGAGGGGGAGGAGAAAGAAAATTGTCCGGTAGCGGAGGAGAGAGAAAGAAAGATACTGCGAGAAGAGAGAGAAAGGAAAGAGGAGAGAGGAGAGAGGGAGAGAGGTGAGGGCTTGGTTGTGGGATCCACAAGTCAGAGAGGGAGAGAGGTGAAGGCTTGGTTGTGGGATCCACAAGTCAGAGAGGGGGAGAGAGAGTTTGTTAACTGGTTAAGATTTTAAATGATAAAATAATTTAGTTAGTTTTAGAAATTTAAACAGTTAACGAAATTTAAATTAAATAATTTTTAAATATTAAATAAATTTGAATTTTGGCGGGATACAAAAATATTCCAAAACACGTCCGGGTCGGGTCTAAAATTTTAGTTTTGAAATACGAAAAATATATGCGACGTTCAAAATTCAAAATGAATACTTGGGTAACGAAAATGCATGCCCCTAAGAACGGATGCACGTACGTGCGCGTAGCCATCCAAACAAGTCCGTTTTACTGAACGGGATGAGAACAGGATGCGTGGATGCTACCGCGGGGTTAGGGGTATCATGCAGGCCATGCAATGTATTTTTAAATTATTTTACGTGACTTAAAATGATATATGGTAAAAGATGCAATGCCAGATAAAATGTCAGTATGCAGTATTCATGAATGTGTACCAGTCTACGCAACAAGTCAAGATAATTCATAAACATGAATCAAACAGGTTCCAAGCAAGCGGGTCGGGTCGAATACTAATACTGATGTTAAATACTATTCGCACCCAAAACACGATAAATCAGGAAAATACCATTAGAAAGAAATACGAGAACTGGAATTGGTATAAATGAACTAGGGTGTTACAGATACAAAACCAACCATACAATATCGTTTCGGCCAAAACCTTTAAAAACTTATTTTTTATACCATTTTTACTATCATTGTAATCATTGTAGGCCTTCGTTGTTAGAAAACCGCAAAAAAAAAGTGAGCTTAAACCCTATATTAATACTTATCTAAGTACACTTCAATATATTTTGCATCATGGTTGCATTTTTAAATACTAGGATCATTGTCTTGAAATATAGAAGCATAAATTTAAGTATTTAATATATCTACACTTATGTATGTTATATTACCGTCGAAACCCAAACCCAAACCGATATTAGCGAAACTAGTTGAAACCCAGCGAAACTAATAAAATTATGAGAGGCCAAAACCGAAACCGAGTTCTCGAACCTTGACCGTGCATATAAAAATGAATCGAGGCATATGCATTATGCCTATTGCGATGGGTCCACATAACCATTGAGTATATGCAATGGAGCCAGCTGTTGGGGAATCAAATAGTAGTTGGATTAGAGAGTAATGAATCTCTGAATCCTGTCACCTGTCAGGGTAAATGATTTTGGTCGTGATAGATTTTAGCATTTCTCTGGCTTATATGAGCAAAGGCATGATGTTTATTACTCATAAACCAATTAAGAAATGAAAAAAGGCACTATAATCATAATTCGTTTATTAGGTAAAAAAGAATAGTGACATTATAAAAAATGAAACATAGATATATGAAATCCATTCAATAGAAAGATCTAAAGAAAAATGTTCATCCAAATGAAAAACTAATGTTTATAAAAAAAATGGACAAGAATGTTATGATAAAAACGAACAAGTTCATAAGAAAATTAGCTACAATGTAATATAAATAAATCAAGTTACGATCTAGATGCATACGCGTATGAATAAATAAACATTAGCTACATTTACATGAATCAAGTCTTAAGTTTTAATATACATATGATTCTAACATGTTTTTACAAGTGGTGTTGCACATAAGACACATATATGGCATTCATAGGACTCATATATGACACATGAATGGTAAACACGTCGGGCAAGTGTCGGTGTCTGATACCCGTTTGACATGGACACAAAGTATGCATGCTTCATAGATCATAATTTTAATTAGAAAAAGCTATGATTGTATAATGGCATTTTACAAGATAAGAAAAACATATTATAACCAAAGAAAAAGAAGGACCTGCGGGAGAGAGTTATTGGCATAATTAGTTTCTCCTTCGCCTCTGTTCATGTACAGAACTTGTTGAACATCCATGGATAAAGTTGTGTACCGTGTTGTTTCTCTTTTCTCATAATTCGTCACTTCCTTCATAGGTAACCTTTATATACTTAGTCCTTTGTCAACTTACAGATTAGTTAATTCCATGTAGAACATAAGAAAAGCAATTGCTATGACAATTGTCTTAACCAATTCATCAATACTATACTAAAGTCCATTAGGAAAAAGATGAGGTGCTTCCTCAAAATATGGTTCTTTTCACTTCCATATTTCCTTGCAGGCCAAAAGGTTTAGTTATTAGACAGAATTGATAATAACACGCCACCGTACAATTAACTACTTAAAGAACTATCTGTTTCAAAGAGAGGCTCCAGAAATAATGAATGCATTTCCCTGCCGACCAAAAGGTTTAGTTATTACTTATTAGACGGGGACTAATCATAACATGCTGCCATACAATTAATTACTGAAAGAACTCTCTATTTCAATGAGAGGATTGAGGAATAATTGATGAGTTTGCTTAACATGGAGATCACAAATTCAAGGAACTAATGAGAAAAAATTTATCGCCTAATGGAGCAGATTACATTAGAAGTCATCCAAAAAAGTTGTAAATAAAAAGAACTGAATATCTGGTGGATATCGGCAGAACATAATTCTGAGGTCTAATTACACTGGACTGCCCTTATCTATGAGTATTTCACTGAACTACCTTAGAGTTTTTTTTTATCGTAGTTGGCTCTTATAACTGCTCCATGTAAGGGTATTATAGTGAAAACCAAGAAATCCTTAAAACCCAAGTTTAAGGGAGTTTACAGAAATTTAAAAACTTTAAGGTAATTTAGTGAAATTTAGTGATAGTTAAAGGGTATTTTACTGTAATTTAGCCTAATTCCGAGATGATGTGCATCATCCTGTATGAATATATCATGAATTTCAGACTGCCTGCGATAATGGTTTCGCCTATAGTCTAGGTATGTTCCGCTCATGCTCCATGGTTCCATCTTCATAATAAGGAAGATGCAAGTCGGTCCAAAAAAAAGGTTCTCAAGGATAAAATTTTAATGAACACGCACTTGGAAAGTTATGGTAGCTTCCAGGTGGTATGTTGTTTTCACGTTGAGTTGGCAAATAATATATCCTATAATTTATCTCAAAAATATTACATACTTTTACAACAACAAGAACAACAACTGAGCCTTTTATCCCAAGCACATGAGGTAGGCTACATGAACCAACATGAGAATCACGCCGGGTCCAGCACATGAATCCTCCACCTTCACTCACTCCTATCGAATAATATACTTTCATTGAGGGCTTTGGCAACCATATCTTTTCGTATCACCTCCATCCATATTTTCTTCGGTCTCCATTTTGCCCTTTTGACATTGTCTATATCGAAAATATCTATTCGTCAAACCGGTGCTTCCATAGGCCCGCGTCGCACATGACCAAAGCATTTTAGCCGGTTTTCCTGCATCTTCTCCTTCACATGTGCTATACCAATTTTTGCACGAATATCTTCATTTCACATCTTATCTTTTCTAGTGTTACCACACATCCAACGAAGCACGCGCATCTCCGCTATGTGCATCTTCTGTGTATGATGTTTCTTAGGAGACCAGTATTCTGTATCATATAATAAGGCAGGCCGAATAGCGCTCAGATAAAACTGTCCTTTCAATCTTAACGGAAAGTTACGATCGCACAAAATCACTGTTGCACTCCTCCATTTCAACCCACTAGCTTGGATCCTTTGATTGACATCGCTATCGATCTCCCCATCCTTTTGGATGATAGAACCTAAATATCTAAACCGATCGCTTGGTAATATCTCTTGCCCATCCAGTGTTATACCACTGTGGTCTCGACTTCAATGTTTGCTAAATTTGCAATGCATATATGCTGTTTTGGGCCTGCTCAATCTGAACCCCCAAGATTCTAACGTTTGCTTCCATAACTCCAATTTGGTATCAACTCCTGCTTTCGTCTCATTTACCAATCATCAGCGAATAGCATACATCAAGATATCTCATCTTGAATAGTTCTAGTAAGCTCATCCATCACGATGGTAAACAGGAATAGACTTAATGCAGATCCCTGATGTAAGCCAATTGTAATCGGAAAATCACTCGTTAAGCCGCCACAAGTTCTGACATTTGCCACTGTTTCATCGTACATGTCCTTGATTATGTCAATGTATTTGACTAGGACCCCTTCTTCATCATTGTCCCTCATAATGCCTCTCTAGGTATCTTGTCGTATGTTTTCTCTAAATCAATAAATATCATATGCAAATCTCTTCTTCTAAAAAACGCTCGACAAGTTGACGAAGCAAATGAATAGTTTCTGTCGTCGATCGTCCAGGCATGAACCCAAACTGGTTCTCTATTATCTTAACATCTTTTCTTAGCTTGTGATCAATCACTCTCTCCTAAAGGTTCATGGTGTGACACATAAATTTTATTTCACAGTAGTTTGAGCAATTTTGAATGTCACTCTTGTTCGATGGGTACAAGGATACTTTTCCTAGATACCAAATGAGTGGAGGAATCACTCTCTCCTAAACATAAAATCTTATTAAACAGATCTGTCACGCCTATCTCTCATAAGTATCTCCAAATCTCGATAGGAATCCCGTCTGGACCAACAGCTTTTCTCGATTTCATTCTTTTCAAACCCTTTTTAACATCATGTACTCTTATTTTACGTATAAAATTATGGTTTATATCTTGAGATTGAA
Source organism: Agapanthus africanus (assembly GCA_030015575.1). Taxonomy (NCBI): domain Eukaryota; kingdom Viridiplantae; phylum Streptophyta; class Magnoliopsida; order Asparagales; family Amaryllidaceae; genus Agapanthus; species Agapanthus africanus. Next base: position 573,667,574 of record CM057346.1, on the reverse strand, counting down.
TGACAAGTCCATCCAAATTCTTAGTAAAGCTCTCATTGAACAATTTGTCAAAATAAAATCTCCATTTTTCTTGATATTCTCATCTCGAACTAAAACCTTCCGATTTTCATCTTTTACGCATTTCACCGCACACAAGTCTCTGATCTTTCTTTTCCGCATCCGAGCAATCATGTATATATCATTTTCAGCCTCCTTAGTATCCAACTTCTCGTACACCTTATAAAGCTTAGCTTTAGATTCCCGAACAGCTTTCTTAGCTTCCTTTTTAGCCATTTTATACTTCTCAAATCTCTCCACATGTCTGCATTTCTTCAAATCTTTATAAGAATCCATCTTCATTTTAATATCAGCCTTTATTTCTTCATTCCACTATGACGTGTTTTTAGATGGTGGAGTACCACCCCTCAATATTAGATACTTTTATATTTAATTATTACACCATTACTGTATTTCAACTCCTCTACAGCCGGACTTTCTAATAATTTAGTAATGATAGAAAGTCAAAAGGACTCCAATATAGCCAGAGCAGATATTGTAGTTGAGGATTCCGGCCACAATTTAACAAATATAATTCTAAACAAGTTCAACTCAATTCAAAGGGTAAAAGCAAATGTCGGATATCTTCTAAGATGCATTATTTGGGACTAATATTTTCTTTCTAGCAAGACGACAAGAACCACATTGTTGTGAGGCTCTCTTTGCGTAGCCATCTTCTCTCCTAGATTCTTAAATAATTTCTCAATCACTTCAGGTCCAAAATGACTAGCCAGCATGGGTTCTGTAACTGCTCTTACACAGTTCAAGAGTGTAGCGTGATCGATCGTATTGAAGCTTTCGCTTTTAGCGAAATTGCTTGGACAACATTGTGCTTCGAGTCGATTGATGTCAATGAACCCTTCGGCTTGAATCGCTTCCCTTAGTTCCTCCATGTGATGTTCATAAAATGGGATGTTGAAGGAATTCAGTATTGTCTCTTCAATAACATCCTGGACCAAAATTGATGTTCATAAATTAGCAACAGAAGGTTTCTGGCTTTTATTTTCTTTTCTTTTTTTTTTGCATTATAACAGAAAACCACATTTAGTTTTAGTGTTTTTTCTTCTCTTCTCTTTTCTTTTCTTCCTCGTCTCTCTTTATCTTCTCCAACACAGGAAACAACCAAAATCTAACTAAAACCCCTCAATTTTATCCATCAAAATCGCAACAAGAAAGAAAATTATAATTTTCACTCGATGAATGTGAATGCCTTGATGAAGTGCCCTTATTCAATATATATTACCACTTCAAAACCATAATGGCATCCAATTTTGTCTTGATTAGAGAGGATAGGATAGGAATAATAATAATGTGAGATAAGCGAAACTCAGGGATTTGAGTTGGTACGACTAGTGATGGGAAGTGGTATACTATATACTTCCTTTTAGCTCTTTCAGTCAAAGTTAACAGCTTTGTGAATGGGTTAAGGGGTATTGGAATTTTTTCAAAGTATTTGGTAGATATGGAGGCATATCGGATTAGCAAAGACTTTAGAGGGTTATCAAAAAAATGCTAAGTTTTAAGAACCTGCACTTATACCTCCAACCGTTTAAAAAAGTAATGTTTTCAGCATTCAAACCACTTCACAAATTTTCCCATGATTTACTGTTGCTATTCTAACAGATATTATTGGATTCAATGGAGGGAGTTTGGGGAGAACAAATTGGCAGAAATTCCGTGAAGTGCAGATTTTTATCAGTTAGGGTGGGTTCCAATAATATAGGCAAAAGCAACAAGGATTCCCAGAAAATTTAGCCTATTTATCGATATAAGAGATGATAACATGAGAAAAATAGTGTGTAGTACCTCAGATACTAGTTCTCTGATAGTGAGAGTTAAATCATCCCAGTAATGATGACAGTCTTCTGAGAATGCGTCAGCAATTCTACGACCCATCAAAGTTAGAACCATGCACTCTCCAGGGACGATCTCTCGTGATCTTGACTTAAGAAATTCAGTGAAATCTCTCCGAAACTGCTGCAAATATGATGAAAATACGGTAGGAGAACTGGTTCTCGCAAGCGCTGCATTCCCTTTGTTCAGGGAAAGCTCTGCAGGGACCTGGCAAGTTGAAACAGAATTTAAAACATAGCAAATTTACTTAAATGAAGATAATATGTAACGAGAAATCAATCTTCAGCCTATCATCGTTTTGTTATGATATGTAAAGCAATGATACCTACCGAAAGAATTGGCTTGTCCATTGATAGAATTCTTAGAAAAGGGTAAACCTTATTCACATCAACCATATTATTAAACAAAGCATATCATGTCAGACAGGGGGGGGGGGGGGAAGCAAAAACTAATTGTTTTGAAAATTATTGTATTTCCTTGAGGTTCTTTTATATACAATGAACAATAACTCAATAGATATTGCAATGATAAATATCCAAAGAAAGGATATATATAAATGTTAGAGCATCTACCACTCTGTATTGGTGTAAGAATATAATGCTTGTGTCATATCGATGGATAATACAGGTTTAGCAAAATAGTTTTCTTCATCCCAGGAAACTAATGATTTATTATGTGGGAAATAAACCATATCTATATATGCTACTGCACTTTATGCGGTAAACTCAATCTTCAATTCCAATTACATTACAGTTCCACAAAAATCTTAGTACATGCTAAATAAGGTACTCATGTGACTCGTTATTTTTATACTGAAGAAATAATTAATTATTCACTATATATAGAAAGAAATATGTACCTAAGATAGCCAGTGAAGGCTATTAGCAGAGTAGAAAAAATGTATGCTTTGTGTGGGAAAAGCCTCTCATAGAATGATCCGGGCATTGCTGCTAGAAAGCACTTACCGAACTCATCTCCCTTTTCTTCTTGGAGCTTTTCATAGAAAGATGGAACGGTTCTGAAGACTTCATTAAAGTCATTTCCTGGGAGATCGTTTAAAAAAACTTGAATCTCCGGCACTGAGCACCCGGTTCGCTGACATGTCTCGTGCACGGAGTCTAAAATCAGGGAGATTGCTAGAAGTGAATTTGGGCCCGATGAGCAACCTAAGTCTGCTATGTTCATGATGTTAGGATTGCCATTGCTCGAAAAGAACTCTCGTGTTGACTCGTCTATGAAAGGCTTGGTCTTCAATATAACCGATCTCTGCAAATTCAAGAAAAAATGAAGGTAGTAAGGTAATAAAACACTTATATTTAATATTAAAAAAAGCTAAATAGCACTAAACTATTCTTAACTACGAGTGTTTTCTGGTTAACTACCTTAAAGTAATTATATTACAGTAAACCCCTTAAAGCGCTGCATGTAAGGGTATTAATTTCAAGTTTCCGCCGGATAACTGTAAGAAAATTCTTCAAGGTGCTTTAGTGAAGAAAACTCATAGTTAGGGGCAGTTTAGTGCAATGTACATAGCCTAAAAATTGATAATAACCAAAGAAGGAGAAGGACCTGAGGAAGGGAGTTTCTGGCATAGCTATTATCTCCTTCACCTCTATTCATGTAAAGGACTTGTTGGACATCCATGGATTGGGCTCTTTGTTGCGCCTCTCTTCTTCTTTCTTTGTACAATCATTTGCTTCATATGCAGGCACCCATTATAACTTATAGACCTTGGTCACCTTTTCCCTGAGTGCATGAACTTAGGTATGTATGTGAATGCATTTGCATTTTCAAAGAGGAATAATACATCCTATAGTGTATCTATCTAGATACGCTCATATACACCATATCTACTCTTTCCATAATTAATAATATGATCCAACATTTGGACATAAGAAGATGGATGTCAATCCTCTCTAGTGATTTCATCGAAGAATCCAGTGAATGAAATGCATCCATATATGCATTCCTCTAATGTTTATATCTCTGTTTTCAAAGGAATTCCCGCATCTAGTTGTGACGTGATATCTTTGTGTGCTTAATATCATGATTTGAATCCAATGTTCTTCTTCTTGTGACATGGTATCTTGTGTGCTTGATGTGGTGAGGGGATCAGAATCCACAACGTTCCCGAATAGTTTCGCTGAATGAAATTGTTGTTGTAATCGGTGCCTAGGCTTCGGGACTTGACATGAGACAGCACCCAAAACTCCTGCCCATGAATAAAATACTATCTTTTTACCCATTTCTTTCTCTTTGATCAAGATTCAACGTTAGTTGGTTTCCTAAACAGTGGGTATCACAGCCATCCATTTCTTTCTTTCAAGCTATCAATGATCTTCACAATCTCTTCTCTTATCTTCACTTGCTGCTTGATTCTACGAGATGACGACTCTCATGGGCATTTAAACAAACATCTTAGGTGCAACATTTCACTTGCAGTGTCCAAATCTCTATCCATGCCTCTATCTAAATAATAAAAGAAACCAAATCAAGAAGTAAAGATGCGAGAGCAAGAAGAAGTAGAGGCAGCGGGGAACACCGATCGATAATCAGATGTCGTCGTCGTTGAACACAGAGATCTCCGGAGGAAAAACGGAATCTTTAATGGTCGCATAGAAGAAAAAACACAAACTTATGGTTAAAAAAAGGATCTTGGCATATTGGTTTGAAAAAGAACATCACAAAAATTGATCCTTTTTTTTTGGTACAAACGCTTCCTCTCTTTTCTTTTTCTTTTTTTTTAAACAGAGGCAAAACTGCTTTTTAATATCTAACGAGATAGTATATTTAGAATTATAAAGTTTTTTAACCGTTTAGAAAATTGTCTTTATGTTGAAAAAAGAAATTTCTTGGAGATTTCATTTCTTCAAACCCGCTTTCACAATTTCAGTATTTACGGAAAAAATGGACATTAACATATCCTCTTACGAAAATTTTGAGAAGCCCAAAAACCCTAAATAATTTTAGCCAATCTCTTACATCATCGAGCATAACGTTTAAATCCCAAAAAGAATGTACCTATAAGAATAACATCGAGCATAACGTTTAAATCCCAAAAAGAATGTACCTATAAGAATAACATCGAGCATAACGTTTAAATCCCAAAAAGAATGTACCTATAAGAATAACAGAGGACAAAGGCCCTATTAAGGAAATCCAATTAATAACAACAATTGTGCAGGAATATCTTGTTGTATGAAAAGTTTCAACGAAAGGAAACAATAACATTGTTCGATTTAGGATTCGCTGATGGTAAGTTGTGTTAGAAGATTAGACATTTTTTTAGGGTTATTCTAAAAATGATCCAATGAACAATAGTAAATTATATTTTAGAAAAATAATAATAAATAACAACAATTAATCATCTAGAAAACAAGAATGCTCTATATGTCTTTTCCCCACTAATTCACTCCCAGAAAAAAATCCTGGCCATTCAAAACCTAAAGATCCTTCAAAATCCTCAAAATTCCAAAAATTCTCCATTGTGTGCTTCAAGATGCTCTTCTTCTCCCATTATTCCTTCTCTAAGCTTCTCTCTCATTCTATTCTCAATCACAAAACATGCTCACTTCTTCTTATTCCCTTCTCTCTTCTCTCACTCCAGCGAAGCCCCACCGCTTTGATCTAATCCATCGCTTACCCATTTCAAACCATCGGATTCTGCTACTTGGGTTTGAATCAAAAAGGGTTTTTGGCGAGAGGGTTGGGAGAATTAGGGTGTCTGATCAGAAAAAGATGACTGAATTAGTTAAAAATGACGCTTTTAGGAGAGGTGACGGCAGTGAGAATGAAGCAGATGCGATTTTGAGGAATGGGTGTTCGGTGTTTGGTCTGGAATTGGATCTGAGAAGATTTGAATCCACTTTGAATCGGATGGTGAGCTCTCTGATGTTTCTTATTGGGTGAACCTCAACTTCAGCTATTATTGATTTCATTTCGCAGACCCTGGGAATAGAAAATGTTCAATATTGCAATTATCTCAATAGAAAAATAAAATGTTTAATATTGAAATGAAAGTGCTTACGTTGGAGAGCTCGAATTTATCGTGGGTTCTTGGTTGTCTGTTTTGGGTTCTGACATTCAAATTCAATACTTAGTCTTCTCATTCTATTAATCATTTGATCGATCTATATGAATCTGACATTATTGTTATACAAACATACCATTTAGCAGGTGGACTTTCTATGTGTGCCTTACGTGTGCGCTTGCACAATCATTCCGTATTCTGAATATCTATGAATATTAATTGATTGTTTATTTCAGATCGTAGGGAAGTTCATATTTTGGTGTTTATATTAATTCTAAAAAGTTTTGTTAATTGGATCATGACATGATAATTTGCATGCAGACATGTTTAACTTTTCTAGGAATAGTAACCTAGGGAGATAAGAGAAATTAAGTCATTAAATGGTCACTGTGATCTGAACTGACTTTGAGGCTTCAAAGTAAAGATGACATTAAACATGATAAACTGCTTGGGTATGTTCAGACAAATGACGAATGCTAATTATGTTGTGTTGTCATAAAGTTAGTGAGAAGACTCAAATTAGAAAAGCATTATGATCATTATTCTATAGTACGAAAAATTTCAAACTGCTTCTTGAGTTCATGGGAAGCAAAGAGAGCTATTGGCGTGAGTTATTAAGTGATTGAGGTCCTAGTCAAGGCATCAAAGGTTGTTATTTTTCAGCCAAAATTAAAAAGAGAAAACAGGGGCTGCAAGCCCAAAACTGCAGTGGCCTTTCACATGGGACCAGTGGGGTTCAGGGGCCTAACTACAAAATAGCCAGCGGCCCTACTGGCCCATGTGAGAGGTCACTGCAGATTAGGACTGCAGGGTCCCTGCAGGCCCCGTTTCCTCAATTAAAAAACCTAAACTTGTGGATATCAAGGATTACATTTTAGATTAATAAAATTGTTTATAATATCTCTTATCGTGGAAGGATTTTTTTTTCAAGTGGTTGAATGGACAAAAACTTGATTATTGATTTAATTAGCCATCCGTCCTTGATATGTTGTACTTTGATTGATATAGTCATGTACTTAAATTTGTAATTAAGTCGTTTTGGTGTATTACGTGACCAACTTAACTGTGGTAGTCCATATAAATATAGCATAATGGAACAAAGAATACGAGCTCGATTGAGAGATTCTTCACAAAATATTTTTATAATATTTGAAACCAGTATTCTCCTATCAAGCTTTCTCCTTTTGTATCAATGGTTTGGGTTCTAGGTTCTAGATTCAGATTTAGGCTTTTGATGTAACTTTCATAGATTTTGGAAACAATAAGAGGTAAGAAATATCGTAAGAAAAAATTTCAAAATTTGTGGGTATTGTGTGCTTGTATGGCATTTATAGCGTACAATTTTGTCTTTTGAGCATTTTTCTGATTGCTGTATCTTTTAGCAAACTGGGAATATGTTTTCATATTTGCATTTGTGGGCACTATTTTTCTTTCAGATTATTTACTAATTGTTATAACATATACATTGAATGTTCTTCAAACCGTGCAACAATTCCTACTTTTCTAAGTGATTTGTTCTGGTTTCCACAAATCCATTGATTAAAGCCCTAGATTTGATCGAATCTAGTTTCTTATTGATTATCTTAAATGTTACTTTAATTTTTTCCTCGTTTTTTAACCTATTCGATTATTAAAAACTACCATCATAAGCTTGTTGGATCATAGGCTGCATTTTCTGAGCTTACTTTGATTTCAGAAATTATTTTTGGATCAATGATACCATATTTTCCTTGCTGGTTATTAGAGCAAATGGCTAGTGGCTGTGCTCTTTGGCCTTGTGATTCTATGGAAGCATGATCCCGAAGCTCTATGGGCTGCACTGGGATCAGTTGTAAATTCATGGGTTTCAATCACGTTGAAGAATATATTAAATCATGAGCGACCTGCCTCCGCTTTGAGATCTGATCCTGGAATGCCGTCATCACACGCGCAGTCGCTGTTCTACACAGCTTTCTTTGTAGTTCTTTCATGTAGGTCTTCCCTGATATTTCCTTATGCTGATTAACTTCAACATTTTATACGGATTTATTCCAAATTTGTCATTGTAGGATGCACCATACTGTTACGCTTACGTGGCAACATCCTATTGGATGATACCTATTATTTATAGGATATGACATCTCTCGTATTGAATATCGGATTCACTTTATGTCGCATTATTTTATTTAATATGCAACATCCGACGAGTTATTGCCATGTTAGCTCCATTGTGCTGTAAGGTGGGACCCTACAGTGACAATTTGTGCCCCAATTCCTCTTAGTGTAAACTATATTACGGCAAATAACTAAGTCTACTGCTAATTCTTATGGTACTATTTCAATGTCTCATTTCTATCTAGCAACATTGTAATTGATCAAAATCTTTCTTTTTCTTTCCCTGGTTTTGTGATTCAGTGTTCCAGTGGCAAGGGATGAATGCAATTACTTTGGTCACTGGGTCCATCATCTTGATTTGTGGCTCTTATCTTGTAAGCATCTTCCCGTCTTATATTAACATTTCATTGTGCTATCTTGTGAGGATCACCTAGTCCTGGCAGTTTGATGATTGGCTGAACTGCACAAAACTCCCCGGATTGTATTGTACCCATATGCAAAAACGACCATAACTCAGAAAAACCTGCACTTTGTCCTCCGAATTTAACGACAGTTAGAAAATAGGTATCTGACGGCATGTTTGATCTCAAAATTACCATGATTTTCGTCTATAGATATTTTAGGAAGAAAAAGGCAGCATAAATGAAGTTTTTAACAATTGTAAATGATATAATTTAGGGTAAAGAGCGATTGCACTTTTCTTCTTTATAGGGTACGCAATGCTTTGGAAAGCAGAATGCAGAGCAAAGCAGGGATGGAGGCATGACTTAGGCTTTTGCAGCAAAGAGCGCCAAGCCTTTTTTCTGTAATAAAGAAATAATAATGATAGAAAATTAGATAACTTGAAACTCTTATAATAAAAATAGAAACATAGAAGTAGAAAGATTTACATCTATGATTTTTATAAAGTTTCTATGTGATAATAGAAACATGTTGAAGCATTTTATGACGACAATATTAAATATGTCGTCAATATACCGTCTAAGAAGATAATATTTTACATTGAAGAGAACGATGAAATTCTTCTATCATTTAATACAAAAAAATCCCAATTTTAATAGATTAAGGGCTCCTTCGCATTTAACCATTTAGTTTAAGCAGGGTTTCAAGCACGTAAAGCAGGTCGAAGCCAAAACCAAAGAGCCTCATGGGTCCATGGCTACTTTCCGCTAAAGCAGGGTATCTTGGGGCTTAATAAAATGGTTTCTCTCTCACTATATTTTTTTCTTGTTGTCTTTGTTAACAGACGTGGCTGCGAGTTTCGCAGAAGCTTCACACCATCAGCCAAGTCGTGGTTGGCGCGGTCTTGGGATCGGCTTGCAGCATCACATGGTTTTGGACATGGCATTCGTTCGTGCAGATAGCATTCGTCGCCTCTATTTGGGTTCGGATCGCTGTAGTCCTCATGTCTTTAGCGTGCTTTGTAAACTTCTTCATCTATGTTGTGCAACACTGGCTCAGCGACGACGAGTAAAACATATCCATACATTTAGCATACCATAACAAGAGATGGCATAAGGAGAATAACTACATGATGCTTTTATTGATATTCTCAGAAGCACCATTTTGCAAAGTGCTCAGATGATATACAAGTGAGTTGGTAGTTATCATATAACGAGAAGCAAGGAAAGGGGATCGAACACAGATAATTGTTATGGTTATGCTCTCATAAAAATATATTTTGTTTTAGAGCTTGCAAGTCGAGTTTCAAAGATCAGAAAGTCAAACTTTAAGGAATTTTATGTATTTTAGGGATATGCTGCAGATTTTGGTATAGACAAAACTTGTGCTTGCCTTCTTGTTTCAGAGTCTACAAATTGAGAATTTTGATGCCTAAGCAATGGTTATGACGACCTTTGGTTTTAGCTAATTTCATCAAATACATTTCATTTTTATCAGGGTGTTCAAGAAGCTAAAGAATCTGATAGTTTCTGCCGTTTATTGCAAGGTCTTGATGTGTTGAAATAAGCTGGCACCTTGCAGAATATGATGATACTCTCTATTATGCAATGTTGTGCTGCATATAATAGAATTGTACAAAGTTTTTACAAAAGCACCATCTTCACAAACAAACGTTACAGAAAAATGTCAGATTACAACATATATTAGACACTGGAAACAAAGATATTGCATGTACTTCATTTAGATTTTGATACCAAGAAGGCAGTTCTTAGCATTTGCTGTAAATATAAATGAAAAATACGCTGCTGCTTTCTGCTATGTAAAGCCTCGCCTTAGAAATGATATAAGTTCACAAGTTTATTACTCAACAACCATCATGAATACACCAGACAAACATCACAAAACAAATGCGAGTTTACAGCGTAAATAAACATAAAAACCAGTGACTGGATAATTTCTTCTTGCAAATTTCCTTCTGTAATGTGCATCAGATAACAATGCATTTTAAACATTCATTCAAATCAAGTTGGTGTTACTATTGCTTTAACGACAAAAATGAGGAAGCCTTGCACGGCCAATTACACACAGGTGAAAATATTAAGAAAATAAAAGAAAATATGTATTGCTGAGGAACAGTCACTTGCATATCTTTTGCCTGTCTAAGATGTGCATCCATTGAATTATTTGTGATGCGTGCCTATGAGGTTATAAGATGAAGTTTCACTTTATATTCTAATTTCCATGGCTAGTTGAGGTTTCAGCGTCGTTGTGTGCAGGCTTTGCAGCAGGGACATAGGACCATGCAATGGCTGCTGCTCCAAGAGTTACAGCGAGGCCGACTGAACCCCAAATCCATCTCTTCCTTCTCTTACTCTGGTGCCGGCGTTGCCTAGCCTTCTCTGCAACCAAGAGAAGATATTAGAAGAAGTTAATAGTCTCGTATTATTTACGTTTGTGAGTAAGCAAGTACATACAGACGCGCATGAAATAGATATGAAAATAATTTTATGTCATGTCAACTCAAATATTGGGCATCCAGTGGAGTGTTGCCATGGCAGTTCCACTGAAGCGGGATCGGGGTCTCCAATGTTACTGTAGGGAATTAACAATAGGGATGCTGGCATGTTGGGTGTTGCCCTGCGCTTTAATTGATGTGGATCCTCTTGTAAATAAAGGTTATTATACCACATAATGGAGTGCTATTGCACCAACTCCATTGTAGCGAGCTAGATACAATGCCACCGTAATTCCAGCCCATTCCTCCAACTGAATTTGAATAGAAATTAAATTTTCGATCATTAAGTTAGTACTGCCAATTGTCTAAACCCAACTTAGGCACCAGAGATAATTAAAGTTACAGAGGAAATAATGGGCTAAATTTTTAAGGGTAAATAGGCTTATCTGCTTCTTACATGATTAAGTGCTGTTCTACTGTTCTACATTCAAGCTCGATGCCAGATCGAAGTAATGTCTTGATTCCTGAGGTCCTGAGGACAATACATGCATGATTCACTCTATTAATACTTAGTACTTACCAAATTGTAAATTTAACTGAGAAGGCTAATAAAGCAGAACGGATTAGATGTTGATGTGGTTTTAGAAAAATCTTGTATTCACAATATGAAGATCCATATTTGATATTTACCATGCACGTCTATTATCATATATTGATAAATAACAATATTTTATTCCTAATGTTTATGTATATGGGAGTAAAAGCGGCAAAATAGGTTTACTCATTTCTAATATAGGAGTCAAACTCATGAACAAGAGCGAAAAGATGACGAAAATCTCAGCTTCCACTAGCTAGTTAATAGATTAACATATCAATACGATCATTAAACAAAGGAGAAATGGCCGTCACTCGCAAGCAAAAAACGAGAATAAGATGGAAGTAACAAGGCAAGCATGATTTCAAAAACAAGTTCATCAGTCTCACCGACCGCTTCCTGGTTTCTCTGAGACATCTCCCTATTTGCAGCTTCATAATACTGCAGCCAATCCCAGAGCCTCACAATTTCAAAGTTCTTTGAGTCGATTTGAGGCTCCATCTCCATCTCAACCTTTGCACAGCCCCGTGCAATTGAGTCAGTAACAAGCCGCGAAATAACAACTTGCCGGCACAGTTCCTCAGCTGGATCAAGATTTGGTTGCTCCCCAGTCTCATCTGTGGTGGATGAAAGTGTAGGAAGTCTCAAACCCAAAAGTGATAGATGTTGGCTTAAGGAGTGCCATTGGGTTTGCAAGTTCTCAAGAGATTCCTATGCTTGTTTCCTTTTCTCAATTTCCATTAGAAGATTCAGCCTCATCTCGCGTGGCACGTCTTCAATATTTTGAGGAGATGATCTTGTCGCACCATCACTTGAAATCTCTACAGTATATGCAGAAATAACTTGAGCAAAATCCATGCTATTGGTATTTTACAGATTAATGGTGCTAGTAAGGTAGGGAAAAACTTTACGAGTTAAACTATTTCATGGTTGCCATGGCATCTAAAGCAAAGATGAATACAAGGAAACTCTTTGAACATCTGATATCATTATAGATTCAGAATAAATATATACGACGTGAAAGAGAAACTGTCTTGCTATCATTTAAAAGAGATGTGAAGTAACAGGTTTTTTCCCCTCAAACATTTGGCCAACTTCTTAGCTAGCTGTACCAGCATTGCAAGCACACAAGTGCAGAGGATGCCAAATAGTGAGTTGTAAGTGAGTCATAAATGAGACAGGTGACACTGTTATGTTGCACAAATGAACTAGTTGTTGCTGGCTACCAAAGGCATGTAGTTCACAGCAAATGTTTTCCCACCTATCATTCGGTTTCAAATTAATAAAATTATAACATATTGGAACATGAGCCTATACATGAATATTGGAAAATGCCATTTCCATCCTGTACAGAATCTAGCCAACCCCAAATGTTGGCAATTTAGAATTCGCTGTTGTTAATCTTGAACAAAATGCCACATAGCAGATGTCCAAAATTTAGGTTTTATAATCAAATCAGGCAACAAATATCATTAGGCTTTCTCCTACGGCAGTCAATTTTATAGCACTCAAGGACATGGCACGATGATTCTAGGGAAGTAGTAAGACATGCAGTGGTTATATAAAGGTTGATTTCACAACTACCTTGTACAATATTACTAAGCATCGGGTATCATAGGCCATAGCAGAGGTTTTCTCCAAAATGGGATCCTCAGTAGTTCGTGATTATGTGAAAGTTGCTTGCTTAGAGCAAGTGAAAGTTCCTTGCTTAGAGATCAAAATTTTGACAGGGTGCTCGGCGACAAGTATATCTAAAGATTATGATAACCATGCTTCTCATTAATAATTGGAACTTGCTGCTTTGTAATGACATGTTACAACCACAATACCTTATCTTCCTTTCTCAACAATGTTCATGTAAAGATCAATCAAGTAGAGCATTATAAGAGACTAAAGGCTCTCTTAGGATTCATTTTGTATTTTGAGAAGGTTCAATTAGCAACATAATCAATTAGAGTGGTCCACTGCTCCACTTAAATTGCTTAGAACAAAGTGAATGCCCCCAATATGCCATATGCAGCTCCCCAGCAATGGCTAGGTATGTATTGTTTTAAATTATTTGGTGGTCCTTCAAGTTCACGCAATTACATATCCTATCGCACATCAATCATCTTTGATCTTTCTAACACTTCTAGCATCTTTCTTAGATAGAAGAACATTTAAATCCCCCCCCCCCCAAAGCCTACACTTCATAACCAGAAAAAGTTTTCCTTCAACCTCCTAAACAGAGTGCTACGATTTATGGCACCTCTCTCATCCATGGTTTCCTTAACCATGAATCTCATGATTATTTTAGGGTTGACATTAGATTGAATAACTAGTTTTCAAACTTTTCTTAAATATTCTATGGAGCCTAATGCTCCATAGCTGAACCCATTTGAATGGGGCGTCCCTCTATTCCCTCTTGGAAAGGCGGGAAGCAGCTGGCTCGATGCTAGAATGACTTTTAAATAAAAAGTACACATATTATTGACCTACTATATTCAATATAGTTAAGATCATGACCCTACACACCATTTTAAGGGCATGAACAAACATGGATGAGAATTGGTTGATGTGGAAGATTTCGGATCAAGACCTTGCATTGGTGAAGGGTGAATCAATTTTTTTCCCTTTAATTATTATAAGACATGCAAGAGTTTTGATTCTTTTATACACCCTTTTTGTATATTCTACTTAATAACTTATTAGAGGACACGCTAGATTTTTTATCCTTGCATACACTCTTATAGCATACTGTTGGAAATAGCCAACAGTATGATATTGCTCAGATTAATTAGAATCTGTTTATAACAGAATCTGTTTATATTTAGTTAGAATCTGTTTGTAACAGAATCTGTTTGTAACTTCCTTATTGTTTTCAAGGCTATAAAAAAGCCTCTCTGTATACTGAATTTAATGTGAAAAAGAAAGTTCAATTCGCTTATATGGTATCAGAGCGGTAAAACTTTCTCAAAAAAATCACCATTTTTCCTCAACCAAAATTTTTTCCCAGTTCCTTTTTTTTCCAGCCATAATGTTTACCACAGAGACTAAAGTATCCTCCACTTTGCAGATCGAGTCCGATGGTTTTCAGGAGTCAAGAATCAACTCAGGATTGCCTCCATTCACAAAGGAACAACTGGAGCACCTGTACAAGTTCTTTACCTCCACCGCAGACCCGTCAAGACCCTCCTGTTCTTTAGCCTAAATCGGTAACAATCAACTTCCTTAGATTCTTGATTCTGGAGCAACTGATCATATGATCAGTTGCTTCACATTATTTTCAATCTACACACCCTATGCAGGAAACAAAAGGATCAAAATTGCAGATGGATCATATTCTGCCATAGCCGGCCAAGGAACCATCACAATCTCTCCTTCCTTAACCCTTCTTAATGTTTTACATGTTCCAAAGCTTTCCTGCAATCTGATTTCCATTATAAAGCTAACTCAAGAGCTTAAGTGTCAAGTTAAATTCATGTCCTCTCACTGTGAAGTTCAGGTTCTGGACTCGGGGATGATGATTGGCAATGTTAGGACCAGTGGAGGTCTCTACTTGCTTGAAGAAGGATCGCATCTCAATAAGTATGCATCTAGTCTGTGTTTTCAGTCCATATTTGTTTCTCATGACAATGAATTGATTATGTTACATTTTCGTCTAGGTCATCCTAGTTTCCATTATATGCAGTATTTGTTTCCAAAGTTGTTTCGGAATAAAAATCCTTCTCAATTTCAATGTGAAGTTTATGTTTTTGCCAAACAAAAAAGGGCAATTTATCCACCTCAACCCTATAAACCTTCAGCACTGTTTGCCTTAATCCATAGTGATATTTGGGGACCATTCTGCGTTTTATCTGTCTTCGGAAAAAAATGGTTTGTTTCGTTTATTGATGATCATACTAGAGTTCTTTGGGTGTTTTTGCTAAAATAGAAATCAGAAGTTGAACAAGTTTTCAAAACCTTTTATACCATGGTTGAAACACAGTTTAACACAAAAATTCAGAATTTTCGAAGTGACAATGGACGAGAATTTTTTAACAAAACCTTGGGAGATTTTTTTCCAAAGAAAGGCATCATTCACCAAAGTTCTTGCATTAACACACCACAACAAAACGGTGTGGCTGAAAGAAAAAATAAACACATTCTTGAAATTGCTAGGGCATTATTATTCATCAAGTATGTTCAAAAAACATTATGGAATGAAACAATTTTAACAGTAATCTATCTTATTAATAGAATGCCCTCGAAAATTCTCAATTTTAAAAAATATGTTGCCTTGTTAAAATCCCTTTACCCTCAAAGCCGCCTTGCAATCTCGGATTTGCCGTCGAAATTTTTTGGTTGTACCGTGTTTGTTCACGATCACAACCCCACTATGGGTAAACTTGATCCAAAATAAAAAAAATGTGTTTTCATTAGCTACGCCACGAATCAAAGAGGGTATAAATGCTTTGATCCTTTATCAAATAAAATATTTATCACAATGGATGTGTTGTTTTTTGAAAATAAAGCTTTTTTTAAGCCTCCTCTTCGGGGGAGACAAATAGTGAAGACTCGGTTTTCATAAAAATTAGTCTCCCAAAAATAGTCAACTTAATCCCATATACAAATTCACAAGATCTAGATTTTTTAAATTAAGACATTTTAGACCAGTCTTTTGAACACCTAGCAAACCAAAACAGTGAAAATTCACTGGACACTAAAAAAACGGTCCTTGAAAACTCAGAAAATATATCTGTTGAAAACTCGGTTCCTTTATTAGAAAATCCGGAAAAATCCCATAAAAATAGGAACATGCCACCGACTCCTAAAACAACTTGCCCCGTGGATTTAAATCCACCAGAACCTGATATGGAAATTAAAACTTACAAAAGAAAACGTGAAACAGATCAGGAAAAAACGCAACAGGAACATTTAATTGAGATAGATCCTTCTCCAGAAGCAGAGACCGACTCTGTCCAGCCCCACCAAGAATCCGACTCGAGAACAGAACCGGATCACCGTGAGCTGGATCTTCTCATAGCCCTCCGAAAGTCCACAAGGTCATGTACTAGTCGTCCCTTGTATCCAATGTCAAAATTTGTGTCCTCAAATAATCTCACCCAGTTTTTCAGCCTTTACCTCTAATGTGTCTGCCGTGGAGATTCCAAAAACTGTACAGGATACTCTGAGAGCTCCAGAGTGGAGAAAGGCGATTTTCGAGGAGATGAATGCACTTGAGAAAAATCAGACTTGGAGTATAGAGGAGCTGCCGAGAGGAAAGAAAACTGTAGTATGCAAATGGGTATTCACACCAAAGTTTCGTGCAGATGGAACCCTAGAACGATATAAGGCGAGGCCCATTGCTAAAGGGTTCACTCAAACATACAGGATCGACTACACGGAGACTTTTGCACCTGTGGCTAAGCTAAACACGATCCGGATCTTGCTGTCGGTTGCAGTAAACCTCGATTGGCGACTTCAACAACTAGATGTGAAGAACGCATTTTTGAATGGAGACCCGGACGAAGAAGTATACATGGAATCTCCGCCGGGGTTTGAAAAGGGTTTGGCTCCAAAGTGTGCAGATTGAAAAGATCACTTTACGGTCTTAAACAATCTCCATGAGCTTGGTTCGAACGTTTCCATCAGTTTGTGAAAGGGCAAGTATACAATCAGGTTCAGGCAGATCACACCATGTTCTACAGAGTCTCGAGACATGAAAAAATTGCAATACTAATTGTTTACGTTGATGACATCATTGTTACAGGAGATGACGAGGAAGAGGTCAACCAGTTAAAAGGAAGTCTTGCAAAGGAGTTCGAAGTAAAAGACTTGGGAGAATTGAAGTATTTCTTGGGTATGGAAATTGCTCGAAGTAAGAAAGGTATTGTTTTGTCTCAACGGAAGTATGTTCTCGATCTTCTCAAAGAAATAAGGATGACAAACTGCAAACCTGCGGAGACATCGATAGATTCGAATAAAAAGCTCGGAGAATTTACACAGAGCCCGCCAGTGGACATTCCACAATACCAGAGGTTAGTGGGAAAACTGATCTATCTCACACGTCCTGATATCACCTTTGCAGTGAATATGATAAGTCAATTTATGCACTCACCTCAAGAAGAGCACCTTGATGCAGCATATAGAGTTTTGAAGTATTTAAAGGGCGCACCAGGAAGAGGTTTATTCTTCAAAAAAGGTGAGACTCGCAGCATCAAAGTATTCACTGACGCGGATTGGGCAAGTTCCATCGTAGACAGGAAGTCAACTTCAGGGTATTGTACGTACATGTGGGGGCAATCTAGTTATATGACGGAGCAAGAAACGGTGTCGTGGCAAGGAGTAGTGCGGAGGCAGAATTTCGAGCCATGACCAACGGTATTGTGAAGTTCTGTGGGTTCAACGGGTACTACAGAAAATAAAGCAGCCTATAACTCAGCCACTAAAACTATACTGCGACAACAAAGCTGCCATCAGCATAGCACACAACCTCGTGCAGCATGACAGAACGAAGCATATTGAAGTCGACCGACACTTCATCAAGGAAAAACTGGATGCCGGTACCATCTGTATCCCCTACATTCCAACAAAAGAATAAACTGCAGATATCTTTACAAAGGGACTATTCAAAGCAGTGTTCGAGGGACTCGTAAGTTGGGCATGATGGACATCTACGCACCAACTTGAGGGGGTGTTAGAAATAGCCAACAATAAGATATTTTTCAAATTATTTAGAATCCGTTTGTAACAGAATCTGTTTATACTAAGTTAGAATCTGTCTGTAACTTCCTTATTGTTTTCAAGGCTATAAAAGAGCCTCTCTGTACACTGAATTTAAAGTGAAAAAGAAATGTCAATTCGCTTATACATACTCTATTTAATAACTTCATATAGGACATGCAAGAATTTTGATGTATTGATCAACACTTCTAATGTATTCTATTCAACAACTAAGTCCACACTTTACTTAAACAAGGGAAAAATCTGTAAAACTCGAATCACAAGGGCCAAAATGGTAAAATAAAATGAAAAGGAATTCTCTTACCACTGCAAGAGAATGGAGAGATGAATTTTTTTTAAAAGGTGGTTAAGAGGAGAAATAAAGATTTTATGAATATATAAGAGTTTGGAATTCAGGGGAGCTTTATCCGGCATGTGAATTGTGTATGAGAAATAAGTTGCTTTTAAATTACAAAAATCATCCATCATCATCATCTAAGCATTTTCCCACTAGAATGGGGCCAATCATGAAGCAAAGTCCACCAAGAATTTGACAACTTTACATTCGATTTGTCTACACTCTTAATTAGTGTTGAGTTCTAGAATGAAACAGCTATGGACAATAGAAAGGCTCATCATACCCTCTAAATGACCGGTTGACATCCACCATAGTTTGGTCCCTAGACTCAAATGGAGGTCTAGATGATCATAAATAAGTCAAGAGTGAAACATGCAGGTTTTACTGCGATGGTATTTGAACTTGTTAATGGAGGATCAGTAACGATTAAACAAGTAGAATTATGGAGCATCAGTATTCCATGCTAAACCACCTCATTTCAAAGTTTGAATGAAGCAATGTAAATTGACTAAGGTGTTTATCTCATGTTTATCATCTTGAAGAAAGTATGTACAACTGACAATAATAGGATTTGGAGATTGGACTAGCTCAAAATTTTCTGAGTCTCAAAGTTATAAAAGATAGAGTCATGAATACTTTGATAATGAGATGTCAGACTGAGACATAAATGGGGCTTTCAGAATGTATGTGTATGAATCTTATACTTAAGAAATGATTTAACTATTGGTGAAGCCTTAAGAATCATATTGTATTTATCAGATTTACTTGAATTCATTGGTTAGTATAGATCATCAAACACACTTCAAGCTGAAAATTTGTTGAGTTGGATAGATTATAGAGCAATAGCTACAACAATCTATGCACATATATCAAGAGGCGTCAACTTTAAAGTAACCATTTGTTATTCAAAATGTTCAAAATATAATAAACAAACTCTAACAATTCATACACACATACCTTCAAACGCATCATAATACTCACCTACAGGAGTACTCGGCTTCCACAACCTCTCTCCCCCATTGCTCTCATCCGCATCGGTATTACTCGTCATGCTCATCGAGTCTTGAAAATCAACGAAGTCATCCAACCCTACATCTATTTCAACTTCCACAACCAAACTCTTTCCCATCCTCTCTTTTCCAATAAACCCATTTTCCGAATTGCTGTGAGCACCGTTTTCTTGTAACTCTTCCTTATTCCCACCCTTTGATTCTCCTTCAACCCCAGATGTTTCATTAGGGGCTTTGGCCTTATGATCGAGATTGGAGAGCTGAGATTCATCGACAATACGATCGAGATGGGAGGGTTGAGATTCATCAACAATAACATCGCCTTGAGATAAGCTCCTGAGCCGGGGCCCATGATGCTTGTGGTTGACGATGTAAGGAGATGGAGGGAAAGACGAAGGCGAGTCAGGCAGTAGAGTCACCTCAGGTGTGGCATAAAGAATCGGGGAAACAGCGTGAAGAGGCCGAGAAGGCATCCTTCTTCTCAGAAGTAGATACCAGGGGCAGCCTAGGGTTAGGGTTCAACCTCACCGGAGGCGGCGTCGGCTTACCGTTAGGGTTTCTAGACCCTGGCTCTAATAAGCTATCCAGAGCTATCGCTGTGAAGGTTGGCATCTCTACAATCAAATCAAATACACCTAAAACCTTAAAGATTGGATCTTTCTAAAACCCGCATACAAATTTCACCTATGAAAATAATCTAGCTCGGTATATGAGATTTTCTTCTTCAATTTCCCCAAAACTCGACTGATATCTCGAATTAGACCAACGAAACGCTAAAAAATGGAGAAAATGGGTCGAATCATCAGCGAATTTGAATTCAGAGGACCAAAAATTGGGACTTTTATAAAAATAGAGAAGTAATTACCTGAGATCAAAGCTCAAGCTCTCGAAACCCTAGCTGCTCTTTTTCCATTTTGCTCTCGATTTTTATTCTATTTTTAAAGGGGAAGCGACAAGAAAATGGATCCTATAGAAAATAAATTTATAATTCTAAAGTCCGCTTATAATTTCAGCACCCAGTGACGCACCCAGGTTCAGATGGGGCCCACAGGTTGTGTTTAGGCGTTTATGTGTGATTTAGGTGAGTTTTGTGTGAGATTAAGGATTAATCACAGAATCTCTCTATCTTTTCCAAGAGTCTTGGACCAGAAGTTGCCAGAAAAATAAGTCGTTGAGCTCAGATTTTAAAGTACAGGTGTCAAGATGAGGTGTCAATACCATGGGTCCCACCGAGATGTACAAAACATATGCAAAAGATATCTTATGCCTTTCTTTATCAGGCGGATTGTTTTTGTTACTTGTTGAGTCAGTAGAAAGAGCGAAATTTAGGAGAATGAAGTTCTTAGAGAATATGGTATGTAGTTTTGGAAAGTGGATTAGAAAAGATTGAAATGTTTATGAACAATGAATAATAAAAGCCCAGTTGTTGTTGTATGAATGATGCTTGGGATAAAGACAAGGCGTTCAGTTGCAGTTGCATGAATGACGAATAATAAAAATGGCAACGCTGATTAAAAGGAGAAGAAAATTTATAATATGGTATACCAGTCGCAAAAGCACTGATTGTAAGAACCATTAAAATTGAATTCGATTAACAGCGTGCTGAGAGGTGGGTGAAGCAAATCATATAAAAAAAAAACCTAGTACAAATGAGATGTGAGATGTAAATGTGGGAAAAACTCATATCATTAAAATTATAATCCTCTGAAGTTTTCATGCAATCACATTCTCATAGATGTAAAGAGCAAAGTAGTGCCTATTGTTAAGACAACAATGGCACAGTTAATTACAAGTTATTACAGCATGACATGAAAAGAAAAATTATTGAGCCAAAACAACTCCTTGTGATAGCATGAACGGTTTATTACATGCAGGGCTCCAAAACACTGTGGTGAATGTTATTTATTTCCTCAAGCATTCGACAACATAGGAAGCATAAAGATCCCTGCAAAACAAAATTTATTTGAAATATCCGATAAAAAAGTAACAATCCCAACCTGTAAACACTTACATAGAGTATTGTATTGCTTCGATGGCGTCTTCAGCTGGGAGGAAATCATTAACTGCGACCTCCTTGCTCTCGTTCTTCTTGTCTATAATTTTGAGAGTTAATTTCTACTTTATAATCCTCGAAATTTCATATGTGAAAAGTAAATATAGATAGTCATGGGACAAAATTCAAAAATAAATAGAAAAGTCTAGAATCGGAATGAGCATGATTCAAAACATATTTATTGATGTAGTGGATACAGTCTTCAAAGAAACGCCGAATTTCTGCAAGGCGATGAGGAGGAAGCTCTTTGATGTCTCTATAGTGTCGAAACTCGGGATCGTCGGCATGGACCGCTATAATCTTGTCATCCTTCTCACCCTAGAAGACATTGAAAGCAAAATAGGAATGAACATTCTTAAATGTTCTTTTGCGAAAGTAAATCTTAAGCGCGATTTTGTTTTTATTTAAGGATGCATAGTGAATGTCAGTATACTAGAAACATAAGATTATAAATTGAAGGTCAGAAGGATACAAATTCTTTTCACAATGATCTCTTAATTCTCTTGAACTCATTTAGTTCATGGAATTTCCTTATACAAGAACTTATTCAGATATATATCAGCAAAAATTGCTAGTCACATTGAACGCATTTCATTATATATCTCATTCAACTCTTGCAACCCCACAACTGTGGTTGGTGCGATCTGCGCCGTTTTCAGCTGGTTTATTAGCACATATCGGCTCTAGAGCTTTGACATGCTGACTAATCTGGAGGCGTCGGCTGCTAATAAGCTAGCTGGATGAGGTATATATGACGGGTGTTATAAATCCTAAATTTTTTTGCATACCTGATCAATCATAGGCACGAGCGCGCAGAAAAGAACCAGTCAGCACAGGCTCCTGCAAGAGAACAGGATGCTTTAAATTAAAGTTTAAAATATAACAAAAATCTTACATGCGAATATTAGTATATTGTAAGGGAAAATGCCTGCATTAATACGACAACATCCATGGGATCGCTGTCTTCGCATATAGTCCGTGGGATGAAGTCATAGTTATGTGGGTACACAACAGAGGAGTAGAGCACACGATTCACCTAATTTGAATCTTTTCATCAATCACATGCATGATAATGTAATATTCATGAAACATTGTGCGTGCGTGTGCGCACGCACACACTCGTTTTGGTCACCAGTATTACCAAAAAAAATACATGTGAAATAATGGGTAGGTAATTTTGGTTTACTCAACATAAAGTAGATTTTTAATTAGTTCTCATTGTAGCATTGTAACTCAAAATATTTATAGCATGATGTTCCAAACCTTGATAAGGCCACTTGGTTTGTCCAGCTCATACTTAACCTTGCTACCTTTGCTGATTTCAATAACCTATACAATCGACAGCTCGAGTTAAAATTTAGCATATGATCATCATGAACTACGATAAGGTCAATAAAGTTGGTGAAGTTACATATATATAAGCGACTAATCGAGTGGCTTTAAAGTTGTGGCCTAATTTTTCAAGTTGCCAACTCAATTTTTTTTAACTAATTGAAAGATCATAGGTCAAATTCAATTCAGATTTTACGCGAATAATAAAATTCGATTTGGTCAAATATATGACCTATACATACTTCACTTACTTTTCCTTCTCTATTTTTGGTTAGCCATCTCTCACAAAATTATTTATAGACGACCAACATATTTTCGTGCATGTTACCTTTTAAATCAATAATAATCTTCCAAAGTGTATGAAATGAATAGCAATACTTGGTGCAAAGAGAAGCCCGCAACCGAAAAGTCAAGTACCATAGCAAAGTCCTGATGTGTAACCACTTATGCACGGCGCGAATTATTAATTAAATAACCATTACACACAAAAAAAAACAGCTTTGTTAATTCAGAAACTTACACAATTGAAGACTTCTGGAGCCTCAGGTCCTATATCGAACAAGAACACAGGATCAGCAAAACCCACGGAGCAATTAAATATAACGACTTCAAACAAATTTTATCTTTTCAATAACTAGCAGAAAAATAATTAATTAAACTCAAAATGGAAGTGGGAAAAGAAATTTGAAGAACTTGTGTATCAAAATTCAAACTATACCTATTTCTAGATCATGCCAAGGATGAGCAGCGACTGATTTCCGCGACATAGAAGAAAGGATTCTCTTATTGAGAATAACATTAGGAAAACTTGAACCACTCATATTGAAGCTGTAGAAATTTATATAAAAAATAAGTAAAATTATATTTGGCAAAAGCTGCAATAATATATAATATCAAACTGACGCCACAACGAGTTATTAGAACATGAGATATGCTATGGATTGCTTTTCTTGGTGCAAACTACTTTTGATATGTATTATATGGTATCCAAACATGTTAATAAACACCATAATTTCACTTACAATACTACTATACATATCATACATTATAGATATCGGCAAATTTGCAGTAATTATTTGTGAGAAAAAAGTATATTATGATCATTATAGAAAAGGGTCAATAGCATAACACACCCTCCACTTATAATTCCTCGAGTGGCTTATTACTAAGCGCCACCTCTGGGTTGTCTCGATCTAGGAAGAAATAACACACATACTAAAACCCTTGATTGACTAATTGCAGGGTGTTGTGTACTAATGATTTAGATTTAGGGTTCTAAATGGATGGGGTGTATACAGATGAACAATTAATCAGGATCCACCACCGATAAAAATCAATGCATAGGTGCACTGATAAAATATAATCATTCATCACCAAATCAAAATTAAACCGTTTGTTTATCAGTAGAGCAGAAAATCTGAATCCATAGATGGAGTCTAGGCCCTATTTGGGAATGGAATTAAGTTCAGATCACCGAAGCTTGATAAAGTTATCTAGACTTAACTTCAAAATCCTAACTTTGCCATGTTTGGCTTTCATCTTACTAAACTCTCTAATCCATCATAAGTTTTCTAAACATCATAATCATTAATCTTCATTCTATTTGTTTTAGGACTTCAAAACCCCATTACCCAATGATTTAAAAACCATCTAAAACACGATAAAGTAAAATCAAACTCCCATCAAAATCTTTAAACCAAGCCCGGGATTTGTGCTATTTTCTTGCAATGGAAATTGTATAAGAGGGAAAGGGTGAGGATTGAGAGAGAGAGTGTGTGTCACGCCTCGCTTCCCAAAATACGGAATACGGAAGCGACGAAGGCCAGCCTGCTACCTATGGTAAGGAAAAATCATTCCATAGTCACATAAGGCTGTCTAGATTAACCTGTCAAGGATAAAATCCAATACCAAAAAGGAATAATACAGATAATCATGCTGCAATGCAACCACAAAAAATCCTTAAAATGGGTCCACTAGATAATTGATGCAATTAAAGATCCAATACAATAGGTTCAGAAATAAAATAAGATCCAAAAGAGATACATAAGTCCTAATGCCCCATAAGAGAGCACATGCTAAAAACTAATTGAAAAGAGGTGAAAATAAATCTATGGTTACTGATCTTCTGCGAAATCCTGATAGCCGCTCTGATCCTGCTCAGCCTGTAAATCTGTCTCTAAACCTGAGATGGCAAATCTCAGGGATGTCAGAACACCCCAGCAAGTACTCAACGTATAAGGTGCGTGTAGTATAATAACAAGAATACAAGAAAGTAGTGAAGCCCGGATGTGCAAGAAAAACATATATATAAATAAATAGATGCATTAGCATTATGAAACATGTATGTAAGGGGTCAAGTCATAACCTAACTGGTCACTAAAAGGTAAACTATCCTATCGTAAGCTCGAGTGTGTGTGTCAACCTCTGCAGGAGTATTCCTAACCCAAGAGTGGTGCCCTAGGGGCTAGGAAACACGGGCCCAACTGTGGAATGAACAAGAGACCGATATAGCCCGGTACGAGCTGTAAACATGAGACCGATATAGCCCGGTACGAGCTGTAAACATGAGACCGATATAGCCCGGTACGAGCTGCCGGCATGGGACTCCTGAGATCCTGTTGTACAACGCACACTCAAACTACCCCAACACCCGCGTATTTATAGCTACTATGGTAAAGATTAAATCACTAAATTACAAATGCTGAACAGACAGGAACTTGTGGTATGGTAATTGTATGGAAATAAAACTGGTGAATAGTGGTGTCATGGCATGTAGTTCAGCATTCCAATTAATGATTTCATTTTAATATAAATAACAAGGATCATGAATAGGCATGTCAAATCAAGGTGTTCTATACATGTAAATCAACATGAGCCTCGAATGTGTATAAAGCATGTAAAAGGATTCTTATGCATAGTAATCATGTCATAGCATCACATAAAGAAGAAGCAAGCAGCAGTTGGTAATTAGCAAAAGAAATGATTTTCACGTATAGCTCGATGGAGAAAAATTTATGTGACCATTAGCCTTAGAAAAAGTTCATAAGTTTGTGCCTATACTCACTCATACTTTAGGGGGAATATTTAGCAATATTTTGTACAACTAAATTGCACCTAATTTATAATGAAATTTGTAGTTGCAAGTTTACAATTAGCAATATATCAGCAAGTGTTCCGATAAGGACAGATGATAAAACTGTGAAAGTAACCTTTTTCCTCTAATATCCAAAGTTGCATAGGTTAAGAACTAATTTAGATAATCGCCGATATTGCATCGACAAAATGAAAAGAGCAAGAGTATTTGCCTGAGGATAACGATCACGGAAAACGATGTACGAAAATGCGGGGCACGATCTCAGCTAAGGTGCGACTTGGGATCTGAGTTATACGATCCGCCTAGATAAATTTATCATCGGTTAACCATAAGTATCTTCATAAATATTGTCACACAACCAAACACAATTATACCAATTTAGGGTTTTGATACTAATTTTCCCCTTTCAATTGTTCACTGATTTCTTATCATTTCATTTTATCCATATTTCTTTTTTTTTTTCTGAAACAACAGGGATCGGGGAAACTTACAGAGGATGATCGTAAATGCTAGGGTTTGGCTGGGTCATGGTCGAGTCGAGAAAGTGTCGAGGGTTCAGATCTGATGATGGAAGGACTGGGATGATGTTGCTGCAGGGGAGCGGTGGAGATCTGGGTGATGGGAGCAGCGGCGGGGCGAAGACGAGGGCTGCGGCGACGTT
Organism: Agapanthus africanus; assembly: GCA_030015575.1. NCBI lineage: Eukaryota > Viridiplantae > Streptophyta > Magnoliopsida > Asparagales > Amaryllidaceae > Agapanthus > Agapanthus africanus. The sequence goes on along the minus strand of CM057346.1, from coordinate 573,640,916 downwards.
AAGGGTTATGTGCAGGTCGCTGGAGGTTGTGGTGGAGTCGGAGATGGTGGTGCGAAGGGGCGAAGGCGATGGTGAGGGGATGAGATGAGGGGATCGGGGTTTGTGGCCGCAACGAGGGATGGAGGCGGCGTCGGCGCGATGAGGACGAGGGTGAAGGCGAAGGCGACGACGAAGGGGAAAAGAGAGGGAGGCGAGGGTCGACGAGTGAGGAGCGGGAGTCGAAGTTTGCGGCGGCGGTGATGGTGGCGACGCGATGATGGAGACGTGTGTTAAGGTTTCGTGAGGGCGAGGGAATTTGATGAGCAACGGGGGGAGAGAGAGATGTGGATATTAGAGATAGAGAGAGATATTTTGTTTTGTGTATATATAGAATTTTTTATAAATATATGTATATAGATGCATATCTTTAATTGGTTGTACTTAGAGATTCTGCACAGATTTTTCTTGTGCTCAAATTAACAACAAACAGAAGTTAGCCAAGGTAATATGTGCATGCAACCAAATATTAATAGGTCAAATTAGGAATTTTAAGATATGCAAAATATTGTTTTGTTGCAACTAAGGAAATTATATATATATATCATATAAAAACTGAAGATTTTTCTCATATCAAAATTGTTTACAGTAAAAATTCAAAATAAAATATACTAACAGCCAATTAAAGGTTCTAAAATTATAGAAAAAGAATCTTAATAAATCTTGAATTACTGCATCCAAATAGGGCTGTTACATCCTACCCACCTTATAGAAAATTTCGTCCTCAAAATTGAAAGGTCGACTACAAGATCAAGAAAACAGGTATGTGTACTTTTGACGAATCTCTTCCTCACGCTCCCAAGTGGATTCCCCACGAGAACGTCCGCCCCAAGATACAAGAACTAAAGGGATGTCCATGTTTTTCAATACCTTCTCCTTACGGTCGACAATGGTTGTAGGTTGCTCTTCATACGAGAGATCAGTGCTCAAGGTTAATTCAGAGTGATCGAAAACATGACTGTTATCGCGAACGTACCGACGCAACTGTGATATATGGAATACATCGTGCACACCAGCCAAAGAAGGTGGTAAGGCCAATCTGTATGCCACTACTTCAACGCTTTCCACAATTTCGAATGGTCCGATAAATCGGGGACTGAGTTTCCCACGACTACCGAATCTAATCACTCATCGAGTCGGCGAAATCTTAAGGAATGCATGATCTCCTACTCCAAACTCAAGAGGTCTTCGACTAGTATCCGCCCAGCTCTTCTGACGATCTTGTGCTGCCTTGATACGGTCCCTGATCAACTGGACCTTCTCAACTGTTTAGGTTACAAGCTCCGGTCCTAGTAATCTTCGCTCATCCACATCATCCCAGCAAAGTGGGGAATGACATTTACGCCCGTAAAGTGCCTCAAACGGTGCCATCTAAATACTCGCCTGATAGCTGTTATTATACGAGAATTCCACCAAATGAAGATGATCCTCCCATGATCTCTTGAAATCTAGTATACAGGCTCTCAACATATCTTCTAATATCTGTATCGTACGTTCAGACTGTCCGTCAGTCTGGGGGTGGTAAGCTGTGTTGTAACGGAGACGAGTGCCTAAACTCTCTTGTAAGCTTCTCCAGAAATGTGAGAGCAATCTCGTGTCCCGGTCCGATACTATAGTGATAGGCACCCCATGCAACCGTACGATCTCTTGCATATATTTATCTGCCAATGTCTCCGTCGATTGTCCCACTCGAAAGGGTAGAAAATGGGCCGCCTTTGTGAGACGGTCGACGATGACCCAAATAGCATTATTGTCCTTAGGACTTCACGATAAAGCTGTCACGAAGTCCATAGTGATGTGTTCCCACTTCCACTGAGGAATGGGAAGTGGTTGCAACAGGCTGGCCACTCGCTGATGTTCGGCCTTCACCTGCTGGCACACTAAGTATTTTGACACATTGCGGGCAATCTCTCTCTTCATGCCATTCCACCAAAAGTGTTGTTTAACATCCCTATACATCTTGGTGCCTCCCGGGTGCACCGAATAGGCTGAACTGTGTGCTTCTTTCTGTCAGGCCCCGCTTCCCAGAGTACGCAAGATTGGGCACGTGACACAGCCAACCATGCTACCTGTGTGTAGGAAGTATCCATCCACAGTCACATTACGGTTGTAAGGTTATCAAGAACAAGATAATAAGCTAAACTAATACATGTCCAAATCCATAATAATGGGAATCAATGATAATTAAGTGCGGAAGCAAATGATCCAATGTAATAATAAAAAGGTACGTCCCGTAATGCGGGATCACACCTGGAAATAAATGCAATAAATGAACTGACCACTACAGAACTCACAAATCAGCCTGCTGGCTGAAATACTCCTGCTCGGTCGTCGACAGTGGTACGGAATCTGGGCCATGCAAAACCCAGACGTCAGCGCGTCAAGACATCAAGTATATAGCATAAACATGGTAATAAGCAATGCAAGTATGAACATGAATAAAGCAGTAATAAGAAATAACAAGCAGGGTAATGTGCAATGGTGACTAAACTGTCCTATCAGGTTTTCTACTCTATAGTCTTTGAAATCAATTGATGAATCGTCGATGTAACTCAATAGTATCCCGTGCGTGCCCGGGACCACGGTCAAAGCCCTCGGGGCTGAATCCGAGACGTGCCGCTAAGCAGTAAAAGGTAGCAAGATGGACGAGTGATGTCAGCATCACCACTCCGGAGCTGGCCAAGCCCGTAAGACTGATCAGAACAAGTATCGAACTGTTGAGTTACAAGTCGGTTTCACCTTTGATTTCCCCATACCCCCAAGTTATGTATGTCAGGTCAGGTATTCAGTAGTCACGGACTAATGCCAACAGAAAATCCGGTAAAAGTAGGTCTGTCTGGATAGACAGCAGGAATGGTCAGGTTTGTCGGCATTAGGCATGAGATCATGAAACAAGTCATGTCACGGTACAACAGGATGAGTCGGTATGTATGTATATGTCATGTGTAGCAGGGTCAGGCCAATATGTAGTACAAACGAGTATGTGCTCACAACAGGTATACAATCAAGTAATGAACAGCAGCAGGAAACAGTAAATAAACATATTATTCCATGTAAACACAATGATGTTTTGTATTCTCTTATTAACAGGTTCACGCACCTTTGGGGTGCAATAGCCACAAGGTGAAGCAATATCCATAATCTTAAGGTAATGAAGCTACATGAATTTACACTAAGTATAATAATTGTCTCGTGAATGATTTAACAATTAAAGCAGATATGATCCAATTGTTTTATTTAGTTGAATTATGGATTGATAGTGGGTTGATTAATTTCGAGGAACTATTATAACGATTCCATGATAAAGATAACTGCAACTATTAATTCTAACTCATAATATAATATCAATTACCATCATTAAGTTGTTGTATTATATAGTATGATATTCAACTACGTGGCAAGACTAGATCTCGCACGCTAGCATGTTAAAGCAAGTATTCAGATACTTGCCTCGACGGTTTTGCAAACCGGAACACGGATGCGATGTCGGCAGAAAACACGATATGGGTGCACGGGCCACGGATCGAGTCCCAACAGAGAACAACGGGATCACACGGACCAGGGTGCTTCGCTGGAGCGTCGGGTTCACAAGACGGCACGGTCGGGTTCCGGCAAAAGTCACGGCAACGAGGTTAGCAACAATGATATACATACAAGATTAGCGGGGGGGGAAAAGACTTTGCACAAAGGAGAGATAAGGATGCTTACCGAGAGATACCAGGGACAGCCACGACGGGCTCGACGGCGATGGGACGCCGGCGAGGCAGCGACGGCGAACAACGATGGCTGGAAATCCTGAGTTCGCTGGAAAGAGAGTGCTGCAGTGAGTAGAAGGGTGGTAGTCGACTCTGGTGGTCGAGGAGGAAGGGAGGTGGTCGGAGGTGGCGTCGACGAGGGTCGACGGCGCGGTTCCCGGCGACCCGGGGTAGGTGCAGGGTCGGGCTGCAGGTTGGTGGTGGTCCAGCGAGGAGGGGAGGAAGGTGATGACGAGGTAGTGACAAGGAGGAGGAGAGGGAGTCGCGGGCGTCGTCGGCGACTGGAGGCGACGTCGACGACGAGGCCTGCGGCGGTTGGTGGCGTCGTCGGGGTTGGGTGCAGGCGCGGGAGAGAGCGGAGGAAGGAGGTAGGAGGGTGCGGCCGGGCTCGTGGTGGCGAGGGCGACGACGGCGAGGTCGCGAGGAGGTCGGAGACGCGAGTACGAGGGCTAGGGTTTGGGCTTGGAGGGGTTCTCGTGATGGGAGAAGATGAGGCGGCTGCATGGAAATGAATATAAAGGAAGAGAGAGAGAGATTGGAGAGAGAGGGAGAGAGAGATTGGGAAAGGATTTAGAGAGGGGGATTAAGAGGCGGGGCCCACGAGAATTTAGCCTCGTGATTGGCTGCCAACAGAGAGAGAAATGATTTAGCAAAGATTTGGAAATATTTGTGAATAATTTAATCAGTTAAGGAAACAAATTCGTATATATATATATTAGTTTAAGATATTAAATTAAAATGGGCCTTTTTGGCGCGAAATGAAACATTTCCAAATCGAGCCCGGGTTGCGCCCAAATGTTCCAAATTCAAACTATAGGATTTTAAGCGGGTTCCAAATTTTGAAAAGAGGTGTTTAATGATTAAAATGCATGCCCCCAAGTCGGACACTTGCACGCGCGCGTAGTCGTCCAAACTTGCCCGTTTAGCCAAACGGGACAGAATCTCGACACGCGGACGCTACCACGCGACTAGTGGCGACGAGTAGGCCAACATGGACACTTTTAATTTCATTTTAGGAGTTAAAATTTGTTATGTGCCAAAATGACTTAACCGGTTAAAATTTAGCAATAAATCCCAGAAAAACAGAATAATTGGAAATGAGCAATATATAACCCTCAACTAGTAATATAAATAGTATTATTGGGCTCGGGTGTTACACTTTCAACACTTCCTCTCGAACCTCGCCCTTTGGCACGCATAATCGACTGCCGAATCTTAATGAGCCATCTTCGTGTATCAATAGATCCGTCCTCAATCTGGCCTCTACTAACCCGCGGAACTTCTGCAATTACGGGTCCCCAGCCTGTGCAGCTTTAATACGATCTACTTACGAAGATTGCACTTTCGGTTGCCAATATTGTCCGTGCGTCCCCTGCTCTACCACTTCTAAATTGAGTCTTCGAAATTCATCAATGAGTTCCCTCTGGCCAGTTAAGCACATCGCTGTTGGTCTTCGATTGAGAGCATCCGGTACCACATTTACCTTCCCGGGGTGATATTGCAAATCAATATTATAATCAGCCATGAACTCCAACCACCTGCGCTGTCTCATATTTAGCTCCTTCTGCGTGAATACATAGCTCAAGCTCTTGTGGTCCGTAAAAATTTCCACTCATTCTCCCAAAAGATAATGCCTCCAAATATTCAAAGCAAAGATTACAGCGGCCAACTCTAAATCGTGAGTTGGATAATTTTTCTCGTGCGTTCTCAGTTGACGCGAGGCATAAGCAACAACACTCCCACGCTGCATCAAGACACAGCCTAGCCCCTTGCCGGAAGCATCACTATGAATCACCAGTCCTCCTGTCCCATCTGGTACAGTCAATATGGGTGCAGTTGTGAGTTTCTCCTTCAATAATTCGAACGCTCGGTTGCACTCTTCTGACCATACGAATGGTACCCCTTTTGAGTAAGTCTTGTCAACGGCTCAGCCGCTCGTTCAAAATCTTTAACAAATCTGCGGTAGTAGCCTACGAGTCCTAAGAAACTTCTAATCTCTGCTACTGATTTTGGTGCTGGCTAATCCTTCACTGCTTCAATTTTCGCCGGATCTACTGATATACCGTCTCCAGAAACGATGTGGCCCAAAAATTGAACTTGTTCAAGCCAAAATTCGCATTTACTGAGCTTAGCGTATAACTTTTCTTGTCTCAGTATCTGCAACACGATCCTTAAATGCTCGGCATGCTCCTCCTTGCTTTTGGAATACACAAGGATGTCGTCGATGAAAACTACGACAAACTGATCAAGGCACTGAGAGAAAACTCGGTTCATTAAATCCATGAACACGGCTGGGGCATTAGTAACACCGAATGGCATTACCAAGAATTCATAGTGACCGTATCGAGTTCTGAAGGCTGTCTTGCATACATCTTCCGCTTTAACACGAACTTGATGGTACCCCGACCGAAGATCCAACTTAGAGAACACTCGAGCACCACATAATTGATCGAACAAATCATCGATCTGAGGTATAGGGTATTTGTTTTTAATCGTAACCCGGTTCAACTCTCGGTAGTCAATGCACATGCGTAACGAGCCGTCCTTCTTCTTTACTAGTAAAACTGGAGCGCCCCATGGAGAAGTACTCGGGCGAATGAATCCTTTGCTGAGGAGGTCTTCTATCTTTTTTTTCAATTCCGCCAATTCAACTGGTGCCATCCTGTAGGGTGACTTAGAAATTGGTGCCGTTCCTGGTAATAATTCTATCGAAAACCCTAAGCACGAGGCGGGGGTAAGCCGAGTAAGTCCTCAGGAAAGACATCCAAAAATTCCCGAACTACGACCGGTGCCGAACTCATATCAACCTCCATCAACGCTAGTATGCCGCACGTCGGCTTTGCTCTATACTTTATGGGTCCCAGAGATTTTCTCTCTCCAGTGAACACGAACTCTGGGTGGTTAGGAATGCGAAAGTTTACAGTTTTGGCCCGACAATCAATATGTGCATGAAAGGTGCCCAACCAATCCATTCCTAAGACGACATCATAACTTCCAGTCCCAATCAACAAGAAATCTGCGAAAAGCTCCCTGCCGCAAATCACTACCGGACAAAGCTTGCACTCTAGGTTGGTGGTAACTACTCCATTTCCAGTGTGAATGTCCCAACCTCTAGTCAATGTTTTGTGTGTAATAGAATGTGTTGTGGCAAAATCCAAAGACATAAAATAGTGTGAAGCCCCGGAATCGAAAAGTGCTCTAGCAAGAACAGAACAAATTATAATGGTACCTGAAACGACATCCTCCGACGCCTCCGCCTGCTCAGCTGTCAGGGTAAAGGCTCGCCCCTGTCCATGACCTGTGTTTCCTCGCCTCTGATCAAAAAGTTGCTTCTGAGGGACAAGTCCTTTCTGAGGTTGGTTGCGCTCAGCTCTCCTAGGACAACTCCCAATCTAATGGTCACTAGCACCATAAATCAGACATAGATCCTTAGCGCGGCGGCAATTTCTCTCGATGTGTCCCGATATCCGACAGTATCCACAAACCGGAGGTTCCCGTTGTGGTGGGGTTGCGGTACGCTTCATCTGAACTCCTCCATGCTGTCTAACTGGAATCCTCCCTGAAATTTGATTCATGGGCCGTTTGAATACTCCACTCTGAAGTTTCTTCCTCTTATCCATAACTGTCTCAATTCTGCGGGCCGCATTTAATACCTCTGAATAAGTCCTCAGATCATGTGAAGCTAGCTTCTCCTGTATTTCTAGAGTGAGACACTGTAAGAATCTTCTAGCTCTATCCTTTTTCTGGGCTACCATTGAAGGAGTGAAACGACTGCGTCGGATAATCTCGGCCACTACCTCATCCACTGTGTGATCTCTCTGACGAAAACTGATAAATTGCTGTTCCATCTCGATCCTGGCCGATTTGGGAAAGAATTTCTCAAGGAAAGCCGTAGAGAAATTAGTCCATGCAATTGGTTTCTTCAACCTGTTCTCTTCTGCGAGCCACCAAATTCTAGCAAGATCCTGCAGTTGAATCTTGACTATATCCACTCTGTCCTCTTCAGGAACCCGGACGGCTGACAGCAAATTCTCTATGTCGACAATCTCCTGAAATCTGCGACGCTGCCCGGACGTCTACCTTCACGAACCTCAGCCACTTTGTTCAGGGCCGCAGTAGCGGACTGCTGAGAAGCAAGTAGGCCTCCTTGTAGCAATTCGGTCTGTTGTTGTTGACTCTCAAGCATACCACATATAACTCCAAGTAGTGCAGTATTGTTGTCACGTCTCTCATATACTCGCAAATTCTCTTCTGCTATGATTCTGAAGTCAAAACGAACGACGAGGTTTAGCAACGAAAACGAGGTTTAAATTTAAAATATTAAAACTGAGCGAAGCAAAGAGATAATGTAACAATCAATTCAAAGAATACGGATTAAGTGTAGAACTCTAAGTTACTCATACAGAATACCGTATTGTATCCATGCCGCGGTACATGGGCACAATATCGTAACTCTATGTAAATCGCCTGAATCCTACGGTCAGAGTTAACGGAATCTGCAGCATGACATACTGGGGAAAACCTAGACATGTGATTCTAACCTAAAAGGCCGGAAGAACCCAGACTAACCTTTGACGTTAGCCTGGCTCTGATACCAACAAAACCTTGTCCCGTCCCGCTTCCCAAAATACGGAATACGGAAGCGACGAAGGCCAGCCATGCTGCCTACGGTAAGAAAAAATCCTTCCATAGTCACATAAGGCTGTCTAGATTAACCTGTCAAGAATAAAATCCAATACCAAAAAGGAATAATACTAATAATCATGCTGCAATGCAACCACAAAAAATCCTAAAAATGGGTCCACTAGATAATTGATACAATTAAAGATCCATACAATACGTTCAGAAATAAAATAAGATCCAAAAAAGATACATAAGTCCTAATGTCTCATAAGGGAGCACATGCTAAAAACTAATTGAAAAGGGATGAAAATAAACCTACGGTTACTGATCTTCTGCGAAATCCTGATAGCCGCTCTGATCCTGCTCAGCCTGTAAATCTGTCTCTAAACCTGAGATGGCAAATCTCAGGGATGTCAGAACACCCCAGCAAGTACTCAACGTATAAGGTATGTGTAGTATAATAACAAGAATATAAGAAAGTAGTGAAGCCCGAATGTGTAAGAAAAACATATATATAAATAAATAGATGCATTAACACTATGAAACATGTATGTAAGGGGTCAAGTCATAACCTAACTGGTCACTAAAAGGTAAACTATCCTATCGTAAGCTCGAGTGTGTGCGTCAATCTCTGCAGGAGTATTCCCAACCCAAGAATGGTGTCCCAGGGGCTAGAAAACACGGGCCCAACTGTGGAATGAACAAGAGACCGATATAGCCCGGTACGAGTTGTAAATATGAGACCGATATAGCCCGGTACGAGCTGTAAACATGAGACCGATATAGCCCGGTATGAGCTGTAAACATGAGAACGTTATAGCCCGGTACGAGCTGCCGGCATGGGACTCCTGAGATCCTGTTGTACAATGCACACTCAAACTACCCAACACCCGCGTATTTATAGCTACTATGGTAAAAATTAAATCACTAAATTACAAATGCTGAACAGACAGGAACTTATGGTATGGTAATTGTATGGAAATAAAACTGGTGAATAGTGGTGTCATGGCATGTAGTTCAGCATTCCAATTAATGATTTCATTTTAATATAAATAACAAGGATCATGAATAGGCATGTCAAATCAAGGTGTTTTATACATGTAAATCAACATGAGTCTCGAATGTGTATAAAGCATGTAAAAGGATTCTTGTGCATAGTAATCATGTCATAGCATCACATAAAGAAGAAGCAAGCAGCAGTTGGTAACTAGCAAAAGAAATGGTTTTCAGGTATAGCTCGATGAGGAAAAATTTATGTGACCATTAGCCTTAGAAAAAGTTCATAAGTTTGTGCCTATACTCACTCATACTTTAGGGGGAATATTTAGCAATATTTTGTACAACTAAATTGCACCTGATTTATAATGAAATTTGTAGTTGCAAGTTTACAGTCAGTAATATATCAGCAAGTGTTTTGATAAGGACAGATGTTAAAACTGTGAAAGAAACCTCTTTCCTCTAATATCCAAACTTGCATAGGTTAAGAACTAATTTAGATAATCGCCGATGTTGCATCGACAAAATGAAAAGAGCAAGAGTATTTGCCTGAGGATAACGATCACGGAAAACGATGTACGAAAATACGGGGCACGATCTCAACTAGGATGCGACTTGGGATCTGAGTTATACGATCCGCCTAGATGTGAGTATGAGAGATAGAGAGAGATATTTTGTTTTGTGTATATATAGAAATTTTTGTAAATATATGTATATAGATGCATATCTTTAATTGGTTGTACTTAGAGATTCTGCACAGATTTTTCTTGTGCTCAAATTAAAAACAAACAGAAGTTAGCCAAGGTAATATGTGCATGCAACCAAATATTAGTAGGTCAAATTAGGAATTTTAAGATATGCAAAATATTGTTTTGTTGCAACTAAGGAAATTATATATATATATATATATCACATATAAAAACTGAAGATTTTTCTCATATCAGAATTGTTTACAGTAAAAATTCAAAATAAAATGTACTAGCAGCCAATTAAAGGTTCTAAAATTATGGAAAAAGAATCTTGATAAATCTTGAACTACTGCATCCAAATAGGGCTGTTATAGAGAGTGTGTGATGATTTGAGTTATAAGTTGTAAGAGTCTTGAGTTCTCATTAAAATCCTAATTTTTGATAAATTTCCAGCTTCTTCCTCAAATTCTGTCTTCCTTGTCTTGCCTCCCCCAATTATATATCCTTCTTCTCGTCTAAATTTCGCCATGGCTACTCGCCTCCGACGATCTCCCACCTCACCCGCCGACGATACTTCCTTAGGGTTGAACCAATAGCTAGCATCATCTAAACTAACAAAAAACCAAAGCTACAACTTTCCAATAGATTAGACTTTATGTGTAATGTATATCTCTCCAAAACTATTGCACAGCCCCATCATCATGCATGCTTATAGCACATAAAATTATGAAATTATAACTAAGTACTAAATTGTGAACTACCCAAATGATTTGGAGTCAATGGGTGCTATCAAAATCAAAACTTTATCAAACTTTCTTCAGAAAAAAATTCATAAAAATTAGAAATTTAACTTACGGTGAGAGAGAAAGACACACAAACAGAGAGAGAGAGAGAGTTTCTTTGGTTTTTTCAGTTGGGAATTTGGGCAGCTTTTGTTTTGTGCGCCTTGCACCCCAAGCCGGCCTTGGGCTGCTGTGGCCCGTTGGATTTCTAGTGCAGGACAGATGGACGGAGGATACTGCTCCACGTTTCCATAATGATCATGGAAGAGACAAGTGCCGTATCAAGGAGCATATATGCTCTGTTTTTTTAATATCTAATATTTTACTATTTTTCTTTTCCATGTGATAAGAGCATATATGCTCTATTTTTTTTTTGCTGTTGAATTAAATAAGGTAGAAAACTAGAAATGGAGGAGAACTTTGTTTGTGGAAGAAAGGGAGGAGGTATAATAGCTTTGAAAGTGTTTGAGTTTAAGAATTTCTTGACGTGCCACTATATCATATATATCATATACAGTGACCAAAATTCTATCCCTTGCCCAATCACTCATGCGTTTAAAGTCTATAACAAGTTTGTATGAATTACAGAAAAATTGATGTTTTTCAACGGGACATTTCTTTTGTGAATAAAATACAATATATTTTGTAAGAAAAGTCTGCATATCCATTTTTCTGGCTTGTTTCATTGATTGATTTTTGGATATTAGCTAAATTGAGCAGGAATAATAGTTCTCTTGTTTCCATGGAGCACACATTATTTATGGTTTTTATAATGGGTTGAGGACTGATTAAAAAATAAAATCATTTTGGCAGCATTATTTGTGTTTTATTTTGCATTTATCACTCTATTACAAATCACAGTTATCATATTGCTAGCCAATAGGAGAAATAAAAATCTATTAATAAAATTTGTCCCTTTAGCTCGAACTTTATCCAGCCACATGGCTGCAGAAGGACGGTTCTCTCAATTAAAAAAAAAAATTGATTTGTACGTAACTAAGAAAAGACAACGTAAATTCTAATTTGTAAAGACTCCAAAGTTTAAATCTAAATGTTAAAATAGGTGCATTATAGCATGTTGCAATGTGAGTATTTGAACACACAATGATTGCTAAGTTGAAACCGAACATACATGTCTTTAGATCAATAGATACAGGCTATTCCCCAAAATCCCAGACCTAACCCTAATTTCATCAAATCGAAGCCCCAGCCTTCTTCCCTCAAAACTCAAAAACCCAAACTTTTCCGATGGAATCGGCAGAAACCGACGCCGCCGCTTCGATGCCTTTCGCCAAGTGGCGGAGCGACTTCTCCCGCGCTTTCCAGTACTATCTGGACCGATCGGCCCCTCACACTGCCGGCCGATGGGTCGGAACCCTAGCCGTCGCCGCGATCTACGTGCTGAGGGTCTATTTCTTGCAGGGGTTTTACATCATCTCCTATGGGTTGGGGATCTACGTCCTGAATCTCTTGATTGGGTTCCTTTCGCCGATGGTGGATCCTGAGATCGAGGCTTTGGATGGGGCCTCGCTGCCGACGAGGGGCTCCGACGAGTTCAAGCCCTTCATTCGCCGCCTTCCCGAGTTCAAGTTCTGGTATTTTTCTTGGTTTTCTTGGTCCTATTTTATATATTTGGAATTAAAGTTGATAACTTGCAAGTGAAAACCTAAGCGAATTCTGGAAAGATTAAGAATTGGGAATTAGTATATGCGACGGCAAATGTTGTGGTTGGTTTGCATATTATATATACACTGCAATTTGTTTGTAAAAAGGGCAGTTAGTATGAACTGCTTGAAGCTCTATTTAATGTTAAGCAGGTAATATTCTGGTAGAGCTGATTGTGCACGGTTAGTATGAATCGTGAATGGAGCTTTACAAAATTTTGTAGAGTTGTTTGCACCAATATAAGTAACAATGAATCTAGTCAAGGTAGCATGTCACATGTGCTTAGCGAGATTTGGGGGCTATTGTGCTTTTATACTTTGTAGTTTTTTATCATGTACTACTAGGTCCAATATATTTGCAGAATGCATCATGGAAGTATGTAAAATAATATTGATGTGTAGAATGAAGGTAACCTTCCGATCATCGGATTTCTGTTCAGGATTGGTAGAGTACTTTTCCTTTTCGTTCAGTATTGTATCTACGGTTTGAGGAGATAAATTCACCGGATGCCCAAGTTAGTTTGTAATATTTGCAATCACGTGGAACACCATTGTATATTACTATATTTGCATGAGATATAATATCTTTGTATGTGATCGAAATTTACATAACTGATTATATAAGAATGAATCTTCTTCTCACTCGTCTAGCTTTCTTGTTAGATCATAGAACTTCACCTGTTAGAATTATTGTTTTCATGCACATCTTCACTATGATTGCAGCTATCATCTGCATTCAGTAGGACTTCAGCTCTGTTGTGCCTCGATTTGCTCAGTAGATTAGTTATTTATCACCACCACCATCATGTTACCTTGCATGTAAATATGGATTCGCATAAGTTGAAATGGTTTGATAGAAATTTTACTATTGTCTGGCAACCTAGTGTCAACTGCCGATAAGTTGACACTAGGTTTGGCAAAGGGAAGGGTTTAAGGCTTGTACTTTCTGGATGGATAGCAGGAATGAGAGAGTCAAGTACCTTTTTCAAAGAGATTTAGTATTCAGTTAATTGAGTTGGTTCGAGTTTCTTTAGTCTATTTATTTCTCTTATTTATTATTTTGTTTGCTTTGGTCGGTATACTTACGTTATTAGGTCAGCGGGTTCAGGTGACATTATTAAAGTATTCGATTACTCAAGAAGAGTTTCAAAGATGCCTTGTTGTGTTGCTCAAGGAAGGATATAGTATAAAACCCTACTTCAAGCTTTTCTTTTTCCCATTTTGCCCCTTGCATTCAATTTAATTACTATTTTATCCACACTTGAAATGTCATCAAACTTTTCTTTTGCCTTCATGCATGCAAAATTAGACTCCACCCTTTAGTTTAAGAAAATTTGCTTTTAGCCCCTTATTGCGAGGAATTAATCCTTCGCTCCCTATAATTTAAATTAATATGCATTTGATCCATTCTAAGCTCATCTTCATATTCACGCGATATATTTTCTGATGAATTATTTATATTTATTTTCATACAAATTATCACTACTATCTAATCTAGATTGTACCGTAACGTCTATGGAAAATATTCGTCTTGAGCACATGTGGATGAAAAATTAGATGAGATCTTTGATATCTTTTGAAAATTGCAATCATGTGGCCGTTGACGGATGCAAATTTGGATATGGATAGTTATAAGAAATGAAAATATGTATATTATAGATCGACTACCAATAGGATTATGAAATATATATTAAAAGTTATATACACTTCTGAAATATATTAAAAGCAGCGAGTTGAGTTATATAATATGGAAATTAGTAAGAGAAGAGTACATGATGGATAAAGATAACCATCGTCTAAAGGAAGAAGGAGGTTGAGAGCAATAAGTGATGATGGCAAGAAGATTCTGGAGAAAATCTTTTAACATTTCAAATGCAGTTAGTGATGATGGCAAGAATTTTCGAATACAATTTGTTATCCCTTGAATACATGCAATAGGTAGAAATGTGTAAAGACGGAAAATTTTTGGAATTATTTTGAGAGAAAATGAAGAATTTTTCTTAATTGTTTCGAAAGGGACGCGATTTAGGTTAGGTTTGAAAGATTTGCCTGCAATAAAATTTAGTTAAGATTCAGTCATTTGTGCAATAACATATTTTTTGGGTAACTTCTCATCCCTGTGCATGGCACCGGGGCACTTGCTAGTTGTACAAATAATGACATAAGCTAACATGTTGAAAGGATTGTATAAAACCAGAACACAAACCATGGTAACATTTTTCTCTATAAAATATGAATCCCTTACTGCTAAAATAAAAAATTATTTACCAGTAACCATTATAGCCTTTTATCGGAGACAGACCAAGGGGCAGCAAATTTGTTCTTGCATTTCTCATTCTTTTTCTTATGTGTTTCAGGTACTCCATAACAAAAGCCTTTTGTGTGGCATTTGTGATGACCTTCTTCTCTATATTCGATGTTCCTGTGTTTTGGCCCATCCTTCTTTTCTACTGGATTGTGCTTTTTGTCCTGACAATGAAACGGCAAATCCTGCACATGGTCAAATACAAATATGTCCCAATGAACATTGGGAAGCAGGTGAGAACTAGGCTCTGATCAATGAAAACATTTGCCATTATTTTTCCTTTCCAGTAAAATGGTATTTTGGGGGTTAAATCTTCAAGTAGTAGCTGTCAAGGACACTTACGAGAGCTGTTGATTTGACCTGTTGAGGCTAGTTTGATCTGTAACTTATCTAGTAGGATTCCTCAGTTGTTGAATCATGCCTGTTGCAGCTCTTGAAACAGAATTATTATCAATTCTTTATTTCACTAAAATACTATAAACTTTTTGGGTTCATATAGATACCTTGTACTATATGAATTAAAAATAAATACAATGCACTTATTAAATTGCAAACAAATACCACCACCTTTCTTGGTTTTCTATTTAGCAATGTATTAGGCAAAATAACCAAGCGGTGCAGAGGTAAAGAGGCTCTCACCAAAATTGCATATGATACTAAATTGGAAAATTTTAAAGGTGTGGTATGCATATGCAATATACTAAATTCACGGTATTAATTTGAAATTTATAAGGTATATGGTATTTTATCTTGCAAATACTCAACGCCCATGGTATTTTAGTTAAATTTTAGTCTATTAACAAATCAGGAAGGACGAAGTTTATGAGTTATATTATAAGGTTGAAATTGAGCCAAATGGAGATGAAGTTGCCAATTCCATCATTAATGGTGGTGGTGCCTCACATCTAATTGCAGGAAACTCCCTTACTTTTGCCCGCTTAACAGGAAAAGTCCATTAGCAGGAAATCACCTTCAGTGGAAAACCAGCACTTTAACCCCTTGTTTTGCTTTTACTGACCGCTAACCTTTTCTGCTTCTAATATGTTTTATTTCAAAAATAGACTCTCGGATAAAATATTACTTACAGCTAATGAAAGCCAACTGAAATATTGATGCCGTCAGGGTGGGAGGGGTAAAGTGAAAATCTTGAAATCTAGGGTGATTTCCTGCTAGTGGGGCAAAAGTAAAAGAAGGGTTTCTGCTCTTCTAAAATTAACCTGTGTGATTTCGGATGCAACAGAGATATGGTGGCAAAAAAGCTTCATCACAAAGTGGCAGCTCATCCAGGAGGGATTAATAGGGGGGCCAACATGACATTTTTTCAGCGCGAAAGATGCAGAGGGCTTCTATATAAAGCTGGGCAGCTCATCCAGCAACAAAGATGGCAACAGAAAATATTTCTGATAAAAATTACATTGTTTGATATGTTGTGGATATCTTAATATAAAAACAACCCATCAATTTACATTGTATGAAATATGAACTAGTGACAGGTTTTAGTCAATGTTAACCGTGCAAATGAATTGTCGATGATGAGTCGTGGTAATGTTCCGTGTGCAGGCGGCGCGCTGCTATTACAGTTCTTGTTAATTTCTCTGTTTGAATCCTTGAAAATGAAAATATTCGGACCTTATATTGCTACATGAATCTTTTGTTGTTAGGTTCCTATTTTGTTATTTAGATTTTCTTAGGAGAATTATAAGACTTGTAACGACCAAACTATTCACTTGACTGCTGATGGTTGGTAATCTCTCATGCTGGAGCATAAAGTTTTACCTTAAAAGATTGTGAAGCAGTACTTGCAGCCATGTGGTTAATCCTTGTTGCAGTTGAGGTCTGGGGTTGGGTTTTAAACCCATTTGTATAAGGTTTTGGCTTATTAATCAAAAGAATAAACAAATAAAAAATTATCAAAGTGAGATACCAACTACCATGAGATGTACATTTCTTATTCAATCGATCATAGAACATCCTTAACTTATATACATGATCAAACATTAGACTCTACCGATTGTGGGAAGCAATGGCACATTCTAAAGGCATTGACTATATAAAATATCATCAATCATGTGAACCACCTAAACGTAAGGCACATTTCAAGAAGCACATGGCATTGAAAGCTCAACTCTACATCAATAATCCAGAAATGCCTAAGCTGGTCTGAGAAGGCAAAGCTTGTGTTATCAATTGGCATGGAGTCTCTCTTTGTATGTTTTTAATTTAAACTTAATTATATATACATAAATCATGATCATGCATTTTCTCACAAACACTTCTGCTTGGCTATTTCAAGTACTCAAGTTCTCCATGATAAAGCTTAAGTTTAGTCCATCGGTAATGAAGAAAGGCCGGAAAAAAAAGCAAGACGTCGATCATGACCTTTTTCCCACAAGACATGCTCATCTCAATGACATTAAAAGCCTACGTGCAACGTAAACATTTCTTACTTTTTATAATTTCAGAACCAACATATGAATTATCTAATGTCGTTTTGTATGCATTTTAGATGTAAGAGTTTTTATCGGGCCTCTAAAGATAAGATGGTCGGGTGTTCAATCTCGGTGATTGAGTACTTGAGGATATATTGGTAGGAAAAGTGTGTGTGTCTAACTTTGCTTCGGAACTGTACAAATAGCGACAATTTTGATTCTAACTTCATTCTACGACTGGTAAATAATTTGATTTAATACATATCTTGCTACTTATATTCTGTTATATATATATGTGTGTGTGTGCGCGCGCACGCACGCGCGCCTTATTCATCGATGTTGCCCTTTTCTTTAAACCTATAGGAAGAGATATACAAGTTAGGAAGGATGATTTTGGGCATGGAGCATCTCAAGACAGTGATAACCAGTAGCCACTTTGCAGTGGCATACGTGATCGGGATCATGCTGTTTTTTATGCCTGTACACGGGCACATGCTGTGGAAATCCTGAACAAAGTTTCTTGCGGCAATCTTTTCTGCGCTGGTCATGAAGTTAAAGAGTGCACGAGATCGGGCAATCCGATAGTAGACAAATGCAGAAGAAAGACTTTGCAGATTACGAATAAAAGTTGGACGAGCGGTGTTGAAGATGGAGCCGAAATCTCCTTACAAGGATAAGCTCTGTGGAATGGTTGTGAAGGCAAAAAGTGATGGCTACAGGGTTGATAATGATCGACTTCTGAGGGAGTTTTGCGATCGGTTTTGTCGATAGATAGACGAGTGCTACAAATTCTTTCGAAAATTAATTCCAAGGGAAATATTGCTACCATCTCTTAACTGATTATGTTTTTGAACTTTTTTTAAACAATTTTAAGTTTCAGAAGTATATGCCATATTTGCTGGGTAGGATGTTGAAATCTGTGATCACTTTATAATGGTTCATTTTTGTACCAACATCTCCTTTTGTTGCTAAATATAATTTTCATATCGTAACCGGTTTTAGTTTATTGTTGAATGATGATAGTCTTAGGCGAAAACACTGAAATCAGAAATATTTGCACCATTCATTTTTTGTTGTCTTCTACACCACTAAACAACATCAAATATTATTTTTTCCAAATATTTTTATTTAATTTACTCAAGTTATGGTACTATCAAATCAATCAAATTATGCTTTGTCAAATTTACTTTATTGAAAACCGTTCATATGCAAAGTGAATTATGATAAGAGTTCAAAAATTAATTACTTATTAACAAACTAAAATGATATATTTATTGATATTCTATTTTTCTATTACTTTTTGAACTCTTACTCTCTTATATAAGGCCACTTCATTCATTTTCCAGGTATCCCACTATATTTGGCTTGATGAAATTGTAGTTCGAGTAAGCCGGAGTTGGTATGGCGTGTTATATGATGAACATGGTTCCCTTTCTTTTATTTTCATTGGAAAAAATATATCGGTAACTAATTTTGTTTTATATTCAATTAAAAATAAATCATTTTGTAACTTACCTATTTTCTAATTTAGTATTGTGAGGTTGAAATTTTGGTCTCTGATAAATTATCTTAATATTGTCATGATAAAGTATTAAAAGGCCATCTGTATATGATTACCAATCTCATTAAATGTGCTTCGAACACTAGTTATAAGATAATAGATAAATATCGGTATCTTCCGTTGATAATTGCATATCGATCCAACACCAATTCATCTATCAAGGATTTCCAATATTAAAAAACTACAATAATTATCAGCATGAAAGAAGATATCGACGGTGTTATTAGGTTTGTTTTTCTATTTACGATAATGTTGGCATGTTATTTAATTTTTATATGCTAATTTGAGTTTCTAACATTTCAAATATTTTGATATTCATTGTCGATATCAGCTCCATAACTACTATAATTATGAAGAACGGAGGAATAAAAAATATGTTGAAATATTTGTGATAGACGAGACATATTATATCTCTTGTTGCGTGGGACAATATATTCCAAGGAGAGATGGAATAATTTACAGATGCTTATCTATGACGAAAAGCTATGATCGCAAATGGTCTGAACATCATTTATTATGAAAGTTTAATTTTATATTTCTATTTTTTTTTTTTTTGCGTTCTCAAGTAAATACTCTTATTAATGCTTAATAACTTTTGTTTAAATTAAAATTAGTATATTTTTAATTGATTTATTTTCTCAGATAAGTTTACTCTACAATCTACAGAATTTACACGGTTTAACTATGATATTAATAATGAAGATGAGTTCTTACGTCTTTCTAAATGGTAACTTTCACATATAAACTTTCGATACAAAATATTTCTCAATATATCTATAATATATTGTCAATAACAATATTAGTATTGTTTACTATAAGATGCAAAACGATTTCAGCAAGACTATTCATGTTCTCCAAAATCTATCTTATGATTTCATAATTATTCGGCGATTAATCATGTTCACAGACACTCCACCTCCAGCGGACATTGTAAGAAACGATATAATTTATTTAATAAAAATTGTATTATATTATGAAAGTATGTGTTTATTCATCTATATGGTTGTATAGGTATTGAAATTTAAAATAAATGCTCCAATTGCATAATTATACACTTTTTTGGTGTAGCATATGCTTGCATTGTAATAAAAGACAATATCATGCATTTTACAATTCAAATTTATGCAATGAATGTCAGCATCCGATTGCAAAATTGTTGCCAAGGTATGACATAAACAGTATTGCATATGGTTGCAAAAATCATATTAAAGATACCGAATTTAGCAAATTTAGATTCAAATTATCTTTTTCTCTCAGGTATAAAATTAGAGATAGGGCTGTTGATCACACGGGTGAAATACATGTTATTCTTTATAATGATCAAGCAGAAACCGTACTTTGTCAGCCCATCGAATACACGCAGTTTGTTTACAATCAGGTTACAAACTCTAATTTCTACAATTAACACACATGCACATACACATGTTTATTGATTTTTAAAATTAATTTTGCAGTACAATGGGAGAAATATATTCAATAAACATATGTCGACTTGCGAATGGTCTATATTTGTAATGCATATGACCATTAAGAACTTTGGCTCACTACAAAAACGCGGATATCCTATATCAGAAGTTTTACGTGTTGTTGATCCCCTTAAACTTGACAACAAGGATGACGACGACGACAATGATGGTGGTAACAATATTGAGATCAATGATAGCAATAAATACTCTGAAAAATATGATGTTGTAAGGCGTTGTTTTAATTTTTAGATATTGGGATGTGATGATGTTATAGAATGTTGTTTGATTTTCAGACTGGGCTGTGATGATGTTTAGGGTGTTGTTGCATTGTTAGGTTAGGCTGTGGTGATATAGCATGTTGTTTCATTTCAAGTTAGGCTGTGGCAAATGCTATATTGTATGGTTTTATTTACAGTTTGCTACGGTGATGCAAAATATCTATAGATTAGGCTGCTGTGAGATTGTATGTTTTTTTAAAAATGTTTTTCTGTTTGTTATATGGTGTTGTTTTATTTTCTGATGTAATACGGATATGGCAATCTACTTTATCTATACTTAGGACAAGATTTTTTGCTTATATCATACGTCTGTTTCAATGAAATGGATGACTAATAATATGCATTTTCCTTAAAATATCTCTGTGTTTTCATATTTTATATGTTTAGGTTAAATAAATATTATGTAGCTTATTATGCTATCATCCATTAGTGCTTTGCACGTCTTTTAAATCCAGAGAAGAGAAACAAAGACACGCGTATTCTTAATTCTAATTTAAAATAAAAACATAACTTATAGTCTCTTAAGTGTCTATTAATCATTGAGTATAATCAAGATAAGTTGCAAATGCGAGAATCGGGACTAGATAGAATTTAAATTTTAACCTGAAAACTACTTCAGCATCTCATTCTTCTTGATTCATGTTTTTCCCGCGCTTGCGCGGGTGTACAATGCCAGTATATACAAAAAACCATAAACGACAGCATGGTCATATCTGTTTAACAAGATTCAAGACAACAACTACAACATGCATCTCTTAAATTTCCCGAATCAACATAAATTCTCATAGTTAAAATTTTCCATCAGTCTTGAAAACAATAAAAGAAGAGATAGTTCTGCAATATATAGAAAACTGGGGGACAATTTTCAGCGAACCCCCTCTCTACAACAGAGTATCCAAAAACTAGATAATATCTGGGTATAGCTGGGTTGCATCCAAGCCAGATGATTTATCAATGCTGAAGTAGGTATGATCGCCCTTGATGAATATAGAATACTGAATACATAAATATCCACTCCATGTTGCTAGGATATGGTGTCTCTGCAATTTAATAAAGCAATACTCAAATTATACGAGTTTGCAGCGAAAGGAGTCGAAAGCAAAAAAGACCGAAGGAAATTCATGATCATGTTCCGTAACAGATGCTCTTAAGAACATGGCTAAATTGCAGGACATGCCCGCGCTTTAGTCAGTCGAGAAAAACTACTACTCGTAACTTTTTAAAACTTGCATTTTACCCCTGCTTTTATCAGGCATTATTTTGTTTCTTCCCGAAATAGGCATTTTTTCCACTGATATTTAATATAGGTGAAACTGCACTAAAATACCCCCAACTATCAAGTCTTTTGCGATAAATACCTCCAATTAATTTAATTAGAGAAATCCCCCTTGAATTATCATCCCCGATTGCAAAATAGTACCGTGACGTTCATAAACGTCTGAAAACGTTAATATATGTTGCCATATCATCAAAATATGAAATATTCTTCTCCTTTTACCCCCAACAAATGTTTGAAATAACTCTTTTCTTTTTCTTTATTTAACATAAATTTTACTAATTTTTCTCTTACTTTTCTTATAATAAAAATCTCTCTTTTTCCGAAAAAAATCTCCTCTATAATTCTTCAAATCTTCTTCAATCTGAAATGATTGAGCTTAAAGAATAAAGGAAGAAGACTTGGATCTGCTTTTTAGAACATAATCTCTCATTTTTAGGGGCACGATCTTTTCTTGTTTTCTTCTCTTCTCTTCTTATGGGACCAATCCTTTCAACTCTAAATTGTTTGAGTTTGAAGAAGGGTCAAAGACTTAAATTGGGGTTGGGTTCGAGTTTTTAATGGATCAATTATTCTGCAGAGGATAATCATGGCTCATGATCTTGACATCTCACAAGAGATGCTCTGAGATGATGGGTACTTGTTCGTCACTCTAACTCTGCGCGAGGAGGTATGAGGATGAGAGAGCCGTGTCTTTAGAATTAAGGAGAATGGGAAAATTAATGAATTGGTGGCTCTATGCCTCCATGGAAAAGAATAGAGGAAGATGGAACTTTTGGTTTTGAAAAAAATAACTACGGGTAAAGGATTAAAATTTAATAGGTACTAACACAGTAGGATAGTTAAATGTCAATAAGATAATTTAGGGAGTTATCTCTAATTTATAAAGTTCAAGGGAATTATAGCAAAAAACTAAAAAGTTGGAGGTATTTTACTGCAATTTAGCCTTTAATAAATTATAACTTAATTGCAGGTCAATGCTCCCAAAAAAATACTACAATTATAGCTAGAATATAAGTGCACCTTTTTTGAAGTTAGAGTGGAATCTTGCTTATGGGCAAAAATAAGGAAGGTCCAGTTAGGAACTTTCGTGAAGAGTTCAATTTACGAGTGCACTATTTCAATATTTGGGTAAACACATGCTTACATTATCTAAAGACAGAATGCACATACACTTTTATGAAGAGCCCGTTATATCTTTGTACACTATATCACAAGCTAATCGAATTTCGAATACCTTCAATGCTCTTGAGCAGCTGCTCCTCAGTTACATAAACCTTCTCAAGCTTCTTCCCAATCTTAGTCTCCCACATCTCAGCCAACTCAGTCATCGACACGACGTTTCCAGGCGTCCTTAGGTATAATACCTTGTTCAAAGTTCGGGGATCATCGATGGCCCTAATTGTAAAGGCAGCTACATCGCATTCTTGTCAAAGACAGCTGCGGAGAAAATTCCATTGGTTAAACAAGTAATAATAGACAAATAGAATTTCAAGAAGGATCGATTGCAATTAACACCCTTCAATCGTTTATTAGCACCTGACACAAAGCATCCATTGGCTCTAGATTATCAAATTTGACATGGCTGCTGACATTGAGGACTGTCAGATTGCTAATAAACCAGTTGAGGGTTTATAAATGCTGAAAAGGGTAAAGACGAAGGGGGTTATATGTAGTTAACCCTTTAAAGAATAATAGGTAAATTATCCTAAGATGGAAAATAAAAGGTAATTACTTGGACAACCATTTAATATTTTCGTCACCGGCAGTTATGAGTTATAACCCCTCAAGTGATTTATTAGCACTCTAGGACAGGGTTAGTATCTATGGGAGTTAGAATATCAAATTTGACATGACTGCTGAGTGCTGACAATCCAAGGGTCCCAGATGATAATAAGTCAGTTGAGAGGATATAAATGCTCGAAAAGGTATAGATAAAGGGTGTTATATGCAATTAACACTTTAACGAACAATAGGCAACTTATCCTAGTAGCTGTAGATCGTGAAAGATTCCAACCGAAGCAACCTAGTAGTATATATTGAGCTATTTGCTTGGACATACCTTTAGCATTTCCATCACCAAGTATCTTTAATTTGTCTCTTGGGGGAGTCTTGAAGGCTGGTTGCACAAGTGATGGTAGCAAATATCTCATGAAAAGATTGCAACAGACGAAGGTATGAGGAATGCCTTCATTCTCTGTGAGACGCCTGATTTCCGATCTTTTCTCATAAAAGCCAAAGTCCATATTGCAAGAACCTTATCAGGATCCGCTCCAAATTCAGATGGGATAAACCTCTGCATTTGTTTTCCACGATCAGAGCATAAACATAAATTGAATGTTAAAGATTTTAAATTTTAAAAATGCAACAAAAATAGTATTGACAAGTAATATATTTGGGTCAATTCGTTGTCTGCTGTGTTGATGTGATCATCTCAATATTGTTAAGGATTTCCAACATACTTTCTGATAAATATTTGGGTTCACTTACATGACTCCCATGTTGGAGAAATTACAAAGCAGTCATATTCTGTGAGATGCATTAAGCCTGCAACTCCCAAATATTTCTAACCTTCAACAGGAATATGATCAAAGCCTACTCGCGTGCTTTTACTGACTGATGTATTTAATCTTCCGTTATATAAGTTGCTAGGAATTTTTAAAATTAAAATATTAGCAACTAATTAAGTAGCTTACGCTTTGCATTACGCTATCTGTCCTTTTTGCTATTTGGAGGCATTGTGCTATGCGTAGGTACTACAGTCATTTTTATTAACGCTATCATTGTATTCAACATTGTGTATACCATTAGAAATTTTAATTGGAAAGTCCAATCAAATATCACAATATCTACAAGTAATTCTGCAGTTCATGCACCATCGACACTATGCATGTTCCCACATGCAGCTCATAATGCATGCGATAATTAACACTTAGAAAAGAATCTTTTGAAAGATCGAATATAGCCTTTGACGTACTTTCCATAATTCAATATTATTGACTATATATACTTGGATGCGAGGTAGCAGGAAAGGAACAAGAGGAAGAGCTTTAGGTAGGTGCCCGGAAAGAACATTTCAGCTATATCTACAGGACTGTATACACAGTGATGATTTGATCAGATCCAGTGAGGTCAAGAGTTCAATCCCTTCTTGCAAACTATGGGGAAAGAGCAGCCTCTCCACTTTTTTGCCAGGTTAAAAGAGTTTTGAAGGTGTAATTTATATTTGTTTGTTTATTGTTGTTGTTGATGTCATGCTTTTTGCTAATGGAATACTTAATATAAATATAGATTCTCACTCTTCATGTCAACTTTATCCATGGTCTCAAAGGTTCTATCTTGTGCTAAAGAAGGGGGGGGGGGGGGGGGGGAGGATATCACATGTCTAAGTTATGTTAATGGATGATATGAAAAGTTTACGTGAATTGTTTTGGGTTGTATTGGCCACAAACCATTATCATGATTTTCATCAACATCGTCATCTAAGCCTTCCGTCTTCGCTTAAGTAAGTTTTTGGACAACATTAATACCCTCTGTTCTTTAGTGTAGAGATTGGCTAGCCATAATCCTAAACAACAGGTTTTTGTGTTGCATGGATTACAGATTCATATCCTTACCGAATTCTCTTGGATTGGTCTACATTACCGGTGGACTCTTTTTGGAATTTCCAGAAAATTATATGGTATGATAGATCAATCGAAAACTAATCAATGGCCAAGTTATCAACTATCTACGCATGAATACTAACAAGTTACATGCATTCTTAGTTTAAAATTTCATTATTTTGTTGTTTTTATTTTTGTAACTATATTTAAACACCCCAAAAAAAATATTGTGTCACTGTATCCCAGACTTCTGGAGAATTGCGAATACACAAATCCAACTTGTATCGTATCGTGTAATTGTAACTATACAGAAGTATGTTCAACTCTAAGGCACAGCTAAAGAACGCGCGCATGAACACACATAAACCATGACGAAAGCCATATAGCTGAATACTCGATCTGTATTTGCAAGATATATCAACATCAAAGAACAAATAAGTTATGAGGTAAATTTACCTTTATGCAGCCTGCTTCGTTTATAGCCTGATGAGAAGCTTCTGTTCAAGGACTTGCTTTGATGGGCCATAAGCTTCTGTTTAAACTGAGCTATAGTGACATTGCTAAATCAACGGTGAAAAAGTTGTAGAATCATATGAAATTTGGTGTACTCATATCTTAGATGATAACGATGAAGATGATGGGTGCCGATCGTCGGAAAAAACGATGAAGATTGTATTTTTTCGACGCAATAGGAGGAAATTCCCTCCCATGGCATCTTTTCTCCATTATTCTCTCTCTCTCTCTCTCTCTCTCTCTCTATATATATATATATATATATATATATATATATATATATATATGAGAATAATGGAGGAAAGAGGCATAAGAGCAGATTTTCTCCTATGGCGTTGAAAAAAATACCCCTTCCGTCATTTTTTCCGACAATCCAGACCCACCATCTTCATCGTTATCATCTAAGATGTAGGTACACCAAATTTCATGTGATTTAAAATCTTTTCACCGTTGATTTAGTGGGTTCAAAATTAACGGTTTATCGACAATAGAACTTTTTACATTGCTAAATCAACGGTGAAAAAGTTGTAGAATCACACGAAATTTGGCGTACCCACATCTTAGATGATAACGATGAAGATAGTGGGTGCCAATCGTCGAAAAAAATAAGGGAGGGGTTATTTTTTCGACGTCATAGGAGGAAATTCCCTCCAATGGCATCTTTCCTCCATTATTATATATATATATATATATATATATATTGAGTATTTTTAAATAAGCGCCCCTAGTCTTCATGTTTCTGAATAGGCCTTCCAATCCCTAATCGTTAACTAAATTAGCTAGGCAGTTAGACCTACATCTCACCCCTTTTTTTTTAGTGAGGTTGGGATACCCCTCGTCTCAAAAGGGCTACAAGTGTTTTTAGTATGGCGCTTCCCCCTCCTGGGAGAGTGCGGGGTTCAAAACTGATGAGGGAAAGTGACCATAATTTAAAACTTTCAGGCCAAATCCGTGGGTCCTTTGGATGCGGTGTGTGTTGTGTGCTTGTGTGTGCCGTGTGCGTGTTGAGTGCAGTGAGGCTTATGGGCCGATTCAAAAAAGAAACTGAAAATTAGCTTATTGGGTTAAGTAATTAGAGGCATTTGTATTTCTTCTCCTCCACCTTCCTTGCTTACTTCTCTCTTTTTTTCCCTCTTCTTCTTTTCTTTTTAATTGTTGTTATCTATTATTGCATGTTGCCGCCTTTTTCGTTGGCGGCGCCTTTACATTTTTAGCATTTGGAAAGTAAGGGCAACATGATAAAATTATCTACGAAATAGAGATTTTGGGGGCTAATGTAGAAATCCAAAATATTTGGGGGATCAATACAGAAAAACCCCTTTTGTATAAATCTCTTGAATTAGAACTAAATATTAGTCTCTAAAACCTAAAAACAGCGTATAAAAAAAGGTTTTTTAATTGATAATTTAAAACTAGATTAAGTTTGAGTGCATTTAGAATAAAAAAACGGTATTTATAGAACAGGTTACATCTAAATGTAATATTTCTCTATCCTGGGTTCAATTAGAACAAATGTCCTGATCCAAAAAATCTTTTATCGGATCGGAAGACCTGAAGCAAACATGAGATTTCAATGAGTTATTTCCATTCAGAAAAATGATATTAAACCCTTAATATGTGTGTGTGTGTGTGTGTGTGTGTGTTAACAATGCAGATAGAGACCTCATGTAAGAATATGTGAGATTCAAAATTAATCAAGTACAAAATTTGTTATGTACAGAAAACTGGCAAGAGGCAGCATACACTACCAAATTTAAATGTGAACGTGTAACAAAATCTTATGTGTGATAATTTAGTCCAAAGACGATAACCAATCTAACAAAGCTTTATTGGCCAGCTCCGGGACCTCATCATGGGGGCAATGCCCGGCCTGCAGGTGCACGATCGAAGTCTTTGGGTAGAACTCTTTGATCCGGAGAGCCTTGGTGGGACCCACCCAAGGGTCTAAGTCGCCCCATAGCAATAACAACGGGCACGAAAGCTTGCTTAGAAGGCTATCGAGTGAGTATTTGGTTTGGTTCGTCATAAACCTCGACATCAATCTGCCCACATTGAAGGAAATAAGGAGTTGGAGGTATTCCTGCTTCTTTGAATTTTGAAGCAATTTAGGCTAAATTACACTATAATATCCTTAGCAATTGTTGTTTTCCACTAAACCAGCTTAAAGGTTTTTTTATCAGAGCAAACTATTCTAATGTTTGGCTTTAAGGGAGCTTTTTACTTTTTTACTGAATGCCGAAATATAGCACTTTAAGGAGCTTAGTGTAATTACAAGAAAACCTTCAAGGCGGTTTGGTGAAAAACAACAATAATTAAAAGATATTTTAACCCTTTTTCTTCTTATACAAATAGGCTCAGTAACAGAAAACTGCCCTTAACTATCGTTGTTCTTCACTAAACCACCTTGAAGTTTATTAATTACAGTAAACTCCCTAAAACTTTGGCTTTAAGGGGTTAGCAGTTTAAAGGAGCTTACCGTAATGGAAATTGAGGTTGTTCATTGAAAAGCCGCGATAGTTAAGAGTAGTTTAGAGTAATTTAGCCATATAAATATGAGGGAGCTGTTAAGGATACAATGATGTAGTAAAAGTTTAAGTACCGCGGTCAAGGTAAAACTATGTGTAATCACCTGTAATAAACTTCTCCAGCATTGGGATCGCTTGCCGGTTTGGTAATTGATTCTACAAGATAGTCGTCTACATTGGACTTATTTATGTACACCTGGACAATGGAAAAATGATGTTTGTTAGAGAAACGGGCGAAGGCCGAACATGATCAATGAACAACATACAAGCCTAGATATGATAATTCCACTCCTCTATCAAAATGCAATTCCTGATTATTTCTGAGAGAACTGAAAAACTCATATGTTTTCTGCTACTTATTTCTTTGGCAAAAACCAATATTCGGTGCTATGCTTTTACATTGAATACAATAGAAAACGTATAAATGAAGAGGATATATAAGCAAAGAGCTTGAAATTACAGCAAGAAAATTTGTGTGCCTATGGCCATTGCTGCCTATATGTATGGTATCAATCATTGGAGTAAAAAGTGTGAAGCTAAATTTTTTACCGCGCATATGAGATTCCGTTTTCTCATAATTGAATCATGAATGGATTTTGATTGCTAAAACCCTGTGCCGCTTCTTACCAATTCTCAAAATGTCGGCCATCTTTTGTACTTTTTGTTAGAATTGATTCTATAATCCTAATCCTATTTGCTTTAGGATTTTTTTATTAAAGATAAATCCAAATTAAATCGGAGATAAGATTTAAATTGGATATTTGATTTAAATTGTATATTTGATTAGATCCAAATTTAATCTTATACTTATCTCTAAGAATTAATTGTTGGCTATAAATATGAGAGAGAGAAAATTGAGTGAGGAGTAATTCCGTAATTCTCCATAAATTTTGAAATGTTCTATGATGTTGCCCGTGGTTTTTCCCGTTTGAGTTTCCACGTAAAATCTATGTCTTCTTGAGTTGATCTTTTATGTTTTCTGCGATTTGTTTGATCTTTGTTTCTACGTTTATCTCGATCATCCGTAATAAACTGGTATTTGAGCTTGTGTTGATTCTACCGATCGAGTACAAAGATGACATCGCATAATATTAAGATCGACAAATTCCCCGGAAATAATAGTTTCAGTCTCTAACGCATTAAAATGCGTGCTCTGTTGAAATAACAGGATCTGTGGACGCCGCTTTCTGAAACGAGGCCGGCGTCGATGACTAATGAAGACTATAAAAAGATGGAGGCGAAGGCACATGTGGCGATTCAACTATGTTTAGAAGACGAATTCTTATGCGAAGTTGCAAACGAGGAAACCGCGTCGGGTCTCTGGCTGAAATTGGAGAATTTATACCTGACGAAATCCCTCACGAACAAGTTGTATATAAAACAGCGATTATTTTCTCTCCGTATGAAAGAAGGTACGCCTCTAAAAGAATATCTTGATCTGCTGAATACGATTCTCATGGATTTAAAGAACGTGGATGTTAAAGTAGAGAATGAAGATTCTGCGCTAATTCTCTTATGCTCCTTGCCACCGTCTTTCGAGAATTTCGTAAATTCTTTTATTGTCGGTAAGACACCATATCACTAGAAGATGTCATATCAGTGTTTCACTCTCGTGAACTTCGGTACAAGGTATCAGAAAGCAATGGAAAGAGTCAGACGAATGGATTGATGGCGAAAGGTTCCGATCAAAAAAGGCGATCTAATCAAAAAGGACGTTCTAACAATGACAAAAGCATACAGAAGTGGAGAGGCATGTCTAAGTCAAGAACTCGTGATGGGAATATTATTTGTCATTACTGCAAAAAGGAGGGACATATGCAGTATCCATGCCCAAAACAGGAAGAGATGGAAAAAAGAAGACAAATAATTCTTCAGTTGCTAGTGTAGTAAAAGATGAGTCCTCTGGTGACGCCGAACAAGTTTTATCCGTTATTGATCATGTTCGGCCAATGAACGAACGGGTGCTAGATTCCGGTTGATCTTATCATGTGTCCCAATCAGGACTGGATTTCAACATATGATGAGTTCAATGGCGGTAATGTCTTGATGGGTAATAATGTGCCATGCAAGGTTGTTGGTATTGGCTCTATTTGGATTCGTATGCACGATGGTGTGGTGAGGACTTTGTCTGATGTTCGATATCTTCCAGATCTAAAAAAATAATTTGATTTCCTTAGGCATTATGGACTCCAAAGGTTACCGATTTGTGATTGAAGATGGAGTTCTTCGGGTCCTGAAAGGTACTTTGGTGGTGATGAAAGGAGTAAAGGAGAAGACCTTGTATATTCTGCAAGAAAAGACGGTGACGGGTTCTGCGGTAGTCTCATCTACAGAAGAATCAGAGGTAGAGAAGACCAAGTTGTGGCATGCGACTTAGACACATGAGCGATAGGGGTTTGGTGATTCCCAGCAAACAAGGCATGCTTGGAGGCCACAAGACGACATTGACTTCTGTGAGCATTGTATTTTCGACAAGCAGCGCCGAATTCTGTTCGGCAAGGCAGTGCATAGGACGAAGGCGACGCTCAACTATATTCATGCTGATGTTTGGGGACCTTCTCGTGTTCCATCGAAAGATGGTGCTTGGTATTTCTTATCTCTGATTGATGATTACTCCAGAATGGTTTGGTTATTACACTGAAGCACAAGAGCGATATTTTTAAGGCTTTCAAAGTGTGAAAGGTTCTGGTTGAAAACCAGACTAAAAAGGAAGATTAAGCGTCTTCGTACTGATAATGGCATGTAGTTCTGTTCAAATTAGTTTAATGAGTTCTGCAAAGATGAAGGTATTGCAAGGCACCGTACAATTATAGAAACTCCGCAACAGAATGGTGTCGCAGAACACATGAACAGAACGTTATTAGAGAAAGCACGGTGCATGCTTTCTAATTTCGGATATGCATCCCCCTAGAAACCTTAAAGAATTACGTTTATTTCAAGGAAAATTGGCTTACATTCGAAGATTCATTGTTAATCTTCGGGTAAATGTAACACCCTAAACCTTTTGTACGGTATTTTCTTGAATAAATGATATTGATGGGTTTTACTATTGTACTTGGGTTTATAGATATTTGTTTGGTTTAAGATTTCTGGTTTGAGATTGGAATCGGTATTCTGGACTCTTAAGCCGGCTCAAGATACATATGAGCCGTCTCATGTAAACAGAGAAGAAAACAACATTCCAGGTACTTGGTGAGCCGGCTCAATTTTCTTTGAGCCGTCTCAAGATGAGACTCGTGAGATATCCGGCCCATTAACATGTAACCTATTTAAACCTTATTATTTCTCATGCAAAACCTAGATCCATATTATTTCCTCTCAAACCGTAGCCATATTCTTCCTCCTCTTCTCCGGAACCGAACCTTAACCCTAACTCCAAAACCTAGCAAGCTCTTCACGATCACCGCAGCCATCTTCGTTGTCTTCATCTTCTTGGTTGCGGCTATTTCCAAGAACGATTACGCCATCGTTGTCATCACCAAGCATCCAACCGAGAACTCATCCAAACGTGGATCTTGCATAGGGGTTCGAGATCGTGTCTTCATCTTCATCGTTGTGATCGCAAGATCATATCGAGGCAAGTATCTCTAGATACATGTTACATGATAGTTACGGCCGAATCAAATCTGGCGTAACACTGTTATCATTATCATTAATTTCATATCTAAGTTGACATCTAAACGAAATTAATGATATATCGAGATCTGAATCACGATATGTCGGCAAACTTGATCTAGACATATATCTTGACATTGATCGCTAAAGACACCATCTTTGAGTTGTTTTAACTGCTATAATTTAACGTGGAGAATGCAATGAAATTGCAGTTATTATCGCATGCACTGAATTTAGATAGACACTCGAATTAAGAAATCCGGTCGTCTCAGAAAAGGACGACGAGCCGGCTTAACATTACTTGAGTCGTCTCATATACCAGAAAGAAAATATGATGTTCTTAAGATAGATCGAAACATCTCAAACACATTGAGCCGTCTCAAGTTAGGATCGAGCCGGCTCAAAACAGACATGAGCCGTCTCATACAACCAGAGAACAAATACTAATTCTGGACGACTTTTGAACCGTATCATCTCATTGTGAGCCGTCTTACATACGCACGAGCCATCTCATCCATTGATGAACCGTCTCAAACTGATATTTCAACCTAGTTTGTTACCCAACATATTAAATAGCTTTACTCATATGCGTTATGCTACCGGATATGATTATGATATATTGTCTAATATGATTATGCTATCCAAACCATACTAGATATATCGTTTGCTTACATGTATACATGCTTGAATTCATTACTTGTTACCAAGTCTGAAATTGCTAATGTTAAGATACCTAATGTTATCTCAATGTTATCCGGTACGAATATGCTATTTCTAATCATGTTAGCACATCGATTGTTTACCTGTAACTATGCTTGAACATGTTCATTGATTATCATGGCATGACTCATGTAATGTAATTATTATCCATTACCAACAAGTTTATAATATTGCCTATTACTACTTGACTTGACTTGCATGGGCATATGTATTATGGTCATAGTGGACATATGTATTATGGTTAAAAGGGGCATCCGTGTTATAGGATGTATGTATCTGACTCATAACATCATTCATCTGTATATTGACTTGTATGTATCTGCCTCATGACATCATTCGCCTGTATTGAATATAATATGTTGCTGTGTTTCACTCATTGGTTTCAAATACCTGTTGGATAGATAACTACTAGTGACATGGACACAGGTTCCACATGATATGATTGCTTTGCCATATCCTGCTTGTAATGTCATCGGTTATTGCTGATGTTATCGTATGATCACTCGACATCATTCTTGTATCATATTATATTGACATATTACATCCCATTTCGGTTATTATCTTCATGACATTATATTCGACGCTCTGACGTCTGGGTATTGCATGGCCCAGATCCTTGACATTAGAACCGCAGTATCCGGAGTGCTTCAAGGGGATAGCCGAGCAGAGAGGCGTATCTATTATTCCAGTTATTGGTCGTTTAATTTATTCTAATACTGAACTTTGCTTCTTAGTTTTATTTTGTGAGCCCTTAAGAGACAAAGTCTTGTGTATTCTTTCTATTTCATTATTGGATCAATTTGACTTTACGTTTCCGCTATTCCAGCTTGATTCTTGTTATTGTTATTTATTGTGGTATTGGACATGTTTAGCATTATTTATATATTGTATCGCTTGATTACTGCATGATAGCCTTAATGTGACTATGGAAGGATAATTTCTTACCGTAGATAGCATAGTTAGCCAAGTTACGTCCCGAAATTTATGTATTTTGGAAAGCGGGACGTGTCAGTAAATGTAGACCTTTCTCTAAACTTGTTAAAAAGAATGCACCATATGTTTGGGACGATGAATGTTAGGAAGCTTTCAATCAAATCAAGACTTACCTTTCACATCCGTAATTTTGGCGTCATTTGTTCACGGTAGACCCTTCATACTTTATACTGCTGCTTTAGAGGATCTTTAGGGATACTACTTGCATAAGTTAATGGCGCAGGATATGAAAATGCACTATATTATCTACGTAGAGTGCTCATAAGAGCAATAAAGAATTATTCTCCTATCGAAAAGTATTGCCTATCTCTAGTTTTCGCTGTGATTAAGCTAAAGCACTATTTACTTTCAAACGAAATTTGGTAGATCTCTAAAACATATCCTATCAAATATCTAATGAAATTGTATGTATTAACTGGACGTCTCGCCAAATGGGCATTAATTCTACTTCAATGCGATATTCGATATATGCCTCAGAAAGATGTTAAAGGTCAAACCCTAACTGACTTCTTAGCAGCACATCCTGTACCAGATAACTCACCCCTCCTTTATGAATTACCTAGTGAAAATGTTTTATTCGTCGAGGATGAACAACTCTTTTGGAAATTATATTTCGACGAAGCGTCGTCATTAGAAACAAGGGGACAGTCAGAAGTTTCCAAGGTTAAAGTAGGCTTACGTTTGGTGTTTATCACTACTGCTGGAGGAATTATCAGACAAGCCTTCGCAATGACGGATCCTAAAACAAATAACGAAGCTAAGTACGAAGCACTAATTTTGGGTTTAGAACTCGCTATCGAAATGGGCATTCTAAATTTACATGTTTTTGGAGATTCTCAGCTGATAGTCAATCAAGTGTTAGGAACCTTCAGAACAAACTAACCCAAACTACTAAAGTATTGTTTACAAGCCAGACAACTGCTCTTACATATACCAATATTTAGATTAAAGAATTTACCTAGAGCGCAAAATAGTAAAGCCGGTGCTTTAGCAAAGCTATAGCTAAAGAATTGGCTAACTCAGATCTCGATGAAATACAAGTCACAGTTCAGGATCGTTTAAGTGTGTATCATGCACTTCTTGAAGACGAAGAAATACACGCCTAAACTTTAAACATCGAAGAAGCCGAAAGAACTACAGAAAAATCGGACTTGCGACAAACATTTCTAGGTTTCAACACGCTATGTTACCCGACGACAAATCTGCCTACTTCGCTTTGAGGAAACAAGCTTTACGGTATGCATATTTCGACAATGTTCTGTATCGTCATACATTTGATGAACTTCTATTACTATATTTATCGCTCGAAAAAGCTAAACAAGTGATGGATGAAGTTCATTCAGACAACTGCGGGGCCCATCAAGCTGGTCCCAAAATGAAGATAAAATTTAAAAATTAGGATATTATTGGCCAAACATGACACAACATTGCATTGAACATGCAATGAAGTGTCATTTATGCCAAATACACGATAATTTCATTCACATGCACTCGAATCCCTTACATCCCACAGTTTCGACATGGCCATTTGAAATGTGGGGTGCCTACATCATTGGCCCAATTGATCCTCCCTCATCAAAAGGGCATAGGATTATTTTGGTCGTAACCGATTATTTCTCCCGATAGTCTGAAGCTGCAAGTTTTAAAGAAATCACGGCAAAAACTATCGTCAAATTCTTTCAGAACAATATTTTATATAGGTTTGGAATCCCGATGCGGATTTTGTCTGATAATGGACCTGCCCATAAGAGTAATAAAATAGTAAAGTTCGCTTAATCGCACAAAATCGACCGGCGATATTCTACTATATATAATCCATGAGCGAATAGTTTAGCTGAAGCTTTTAATAAGATTCTAATTAAATTACTTAAGATATTCCTTAAAAATAAAAGTGGCTGGCATTCTAAGATGGTTGAAGCCTTGTAGGCATATCGAACTACATATAAAACTCCTACAAAAGCCACACCGTATCAGTTGGCATTTGGAACTGAGGCAGTATTACCCTTTGAAATCCAAATACCGTCTCTACGAGTCGCTATACACGAAGAAATTACTACTGAAGGAAATGCGGTTCTAAGACTTGAAGAATTGGAAACTTTAGATGATACGCGACTTAAAGCGCAACAAAATCTAGAACTTTACCGAGCTCGGATGATGCGCGCTTATAACAAACTGGTCAGGCCTAGAGCATTTGCTCAAGGAGAACTGGTCCTAGTATTACGATGTCCTAAGATCATGAATCACAAAGCGGGTGGAAAGTTTGAACCAAATTGGGAAGGACCATACATCATTGAAACCGTCTACAAAGGCGGTTTTTATCAACTCATTGATGCCCACGGAGAGAGACCCATACTCCTTATTAGTGGCCGATATCTGAAGAAATATTACGCTTAAACGGAAGAGCCAAACTATATCTCTTCTGGGTTTTAAATCACAAATGTTATAAAGAAGACAAAGGAATTTGACAACAGTTACAACTTCAACAAAACCTATAACAAACGTTAGAATTCCAAATTTTACAAAACTAACGAGGTATACTCTAAAGCTAAAGTATCTCTCAGTTAGTCTTGTCCTCATCTATATCTATAGAGATAAGACGAACAAATAAGATAGTCTCATGAAGGGAATATTTTATTCAAACCCCTACTCTAAATACATTAAACACGGATAGGCCTGAAGTAAATTTGAATACAATTTCTGGCCCCATACAAAACAAGGGATATGTCCGAAACTTAACAAATAATGGTTTCTGGCCCTCACAAATCTCTCTCAGATTTGGATCGGACACGAGATAGGTCGGACATACTCTAAGAGGTGGCCCATATGATTTATCTTCAGTCGCCGTGCGAAGCCATTAAAGGCAGTACCAAAGATAAACCAAGTACAACCGAAAAGGATACTCACTAAAATATTCATTTTTAGTTCTCACGATAAATATCCATATTATGGAAAAGCCTACGAAAGGCAGTACCGAAATGAATGATTGAGTATAACCATGGAAGGGTATTCAAAATTCCGTTTTATATGGTTCCGTAATGATATCCATGAATATGCATATAGGTCAAGCAAAGAAAGAGTATTCTTGTAAATAGAATATTCTATGTAAGGCCCTGCTGTTACATGTTTAAAAGTGGACAGGTTTGAGACTAAGCGAATAATAAGTTTCTGACCCCACAAACCATATATTAACACAAAAGGAATATCAAAACAGCTTTATTGATTTATTCAAAAATTCTAAACAAACAAAACAAAAAGAATACATAAGAAAGTCGAAAAAGACTACAAAACGCATTAACAAAAGTTCAAATGAAAGCCCTATTAGGATTTCGAAGAGCTGCTAGCGATGTGCGGCTTCATCTTTCAAAGACTGGACATCCTTACAAAAATCGATGAATTCACGAGAACGCTTATATTGACTATCTAGGTCAATTATTTATGCCTTGCGTTCCTTCAGAAAAACTTGGCACCTACTAGACTTTTGTTCAAAAACAATCAAATTAGCCTTTGACATCCGTCAGTCGCTTATTAATGATTTCAAGCTCAGCTTCAAGTTTTTCTTTCTCCTTATGATAGTCCGCTTCGAGTTTCACCCAGCGATCTCCGGCTTTGACTAACTCCGTTATTTTAGCAACTTCGTTTTTTCTTTGGCTTTGACGGCGTTAGCTTTATCCCGAAGAATGGTATTTAAAATGGCTTGGTCATCGGTAAATTCAAATTGTTGAGCCACTTCTCCAGCCTTGTGTATCCAATATAGGTCTTTATATATCTTTGTCATCTGAAGAGCAAATGGCTTTGGATCAATACCAGCATTTGCGAACACCCCAGAAAAGCCATTGATCACTTCTCTAAAATCGTCGGGAGTAATTATAGGCGATCAATTCAGAGCATTCTGTAAATTATGACGCACGATCAATCTAGCACTCTTCTGAACCTCTTTAGGTAAATTCAGAGCATAAGGCGAGATCGGTGGGTGAACTAAGAGTGCTTGCCATTGCTTCATATAATCATCAAACCCCTCTTCAACCTCTTTCTTTAAATCAATATCCATGTCATCTATCAAAAGGAAAATGATCATTTAGTCTTACTAATGAAAGAAGTTACGTGAGATTAAACAATTCAAACACTATATCTGTATCTTCAATAGCATCAAGAGGAAGCGATTTTCTTGAGGACGATATGGAAGTGGGGATAGGAACCTCCGATGCTATTTTCATGAGAACGGCTGCTTTATCGGTGGAAACTGGAATTTCGGTGGGTTTTTCAATTGTAATGGCAAGCTCTACCAGAACTGAAGTCTCGGCTATTAAAACAGAAGAATTTGGGCTTATGTCAGTCATAGAGACTTCTCGTGAAAAGCCTAGGACATTGGAAGTGGCGGAAGGAATCCGTATACTCATAGGAGTGACTACTACGTGTGGTCCGTCTGGTATATACTCCACGTAATTGACTAGATGTTCCTATACCACTCGAGCTAGCTTCGCCAAACAACAAACTTGGGTTAACGGGGATAGGGAGTTCAGTCATATCTTCATTCAAATGGGTTAACGCTTCAGCTATTGACAATTCTTTTGCCCTAGCAGTATAAGCATCGTCCTCTGCTTGTGTGCATGGAGCCGCAGCCTGAGCTAATTGCATGTCAAACGACTCATCAAGACACATTCTCCCCCAAGTCGGCAGAAAGCAAACCTGCTTGATATCTCGCAGCGATTTCCTGATCCTTGATAGTGGACTCTATTCTTGGAGCAATTAAAGCTTCGGGATTTAAGTTTGGACCGACAGAGCTTGTTGATTGACGACCAGTGGCCTGAATGTCACCCAAATTTAATCTTGTTGCAGTAATAGGTTGACTGGGACTTCTTCGATAGCTTACCAATTGCTAATCCTTTTTCCTTTGGATGACTCTTTAGCCAATACATGTGATATAATCTCGCTAGGTTCTGAATTCCCTCAAGTCGTTCTATCAACTATTGTTGGAGCCGAAATGGGAATATCTATTACAAAAATGTCAACCAAAGAAACATCATCATAGGCCGCTTCTTCTTCAGCGATGGCTTCATCAGATTCACCAATCATTTTACTGCGATCTACTAAGTAAGAAGAATGCCACACATTAAACTGAGCATGTGTAGTTATGATGAGTGAAATTAATAAATACTTACGAGATGCCACACGTTTAAGCTTCTTAGCCAGAGGCAGCAAAGTTTGTATGTCCCCAGGAAGAATGTCGAATCGAGATCTTTTAGTTCGAGATCCTTCGATTGGAGCAGTCGAAACATCTTCTAAACCCAAAATAGAATCTATCTAGGGTTTGGTGGATCTCTTAGCATATGGGTGCTTTTGCGTCTTGGATGACTTTGCCTTCGTCGTAGCTTTCTTACGAATATTACTGATTTCCCCATCGCTTGGAGATCGAGCTTGATTCGAGACGGGATTAAATCGTGGTCGAGGAGATTCAGATGCTGAAGGTTCTACCCTAACAATAGTAGAATTCAGCCTAGGACAAGCAAGATCTTGATTGGGGGCTACAGAAGTTGAAGGATGTGGAATTCCTGTCCCTAAGAAGATGTTCTATGAATATCATATAAACCCAACATTAACATACTCAACAAAATGAATAAATACTAATAATAGGTGTGGAAGAAGTTCATGTAAGATGCGAAGAAGATTTCGATTGAAATCGAGTAGTTCTCTGACTTTGTGATACCAGAGCAGAGGATATGGGAGGTTCAGGCGCTATATAAATGAATTGTTAAAATGAGTTAGAAATGCATGGACATATAGACATGCGTACATGAAATAAACGAGTACATGATGAATTGACGGGATTTTCGACCCGATCAACTGAAGGAGGTCCATCGGTTCGAAAAGTTTCGAACCCTCTACAAAGTATAAGACACACGAGTATGATTCTGACAGAATCAATATAAAAAGGAAACACTATATAAAAAGAAAAGAGAAATTATCATAATCAAATGGTGGAATATCTCCTTCATCAAATGAAAGCCCTGAGGGAAGAATATCCTCTCTTCCCCAATCATGAACCCTTTGATGTAAAACCTCTTTAGCTCCACTCACATGAATTGCTTTACGTCGACTTCGAAGTATTTGAGCTACTTCACAGGCTTTAACCTAATAAGCATAGCTTCGGGTAGACATCATCCCATAGCATACTTTTTGGTTCAAAGAATCAAAGAATGCTTGTCGTATCTCGGAGTCCGTAATTGCAGGATTCAAACATTGCATAGCAACAAAACCCTGGAGACTATCACGCAATACCCCGGTTATATTTGTTATGCCAACGGTTGAATCTTTCTCTTTAAGAACAACAACAATATCGGGGTCATCGGCCAAATCTCTAAGGGTTTCCATGGTAAAACCCGCATATGTACCTGGACCCGTAGGAATGACTTTCCCGATACCAGGAATCTTTGGAATATTTACCTCACGGCGCTTGCGTGCAAACGATTCGCTACTTCCTCGAATAAAACGATTTTGAGATGCCGCTAATTCCCTAAATTGAAAATTTCTACTTACCGCAGTTGACAAGTACGCCCCATAATGTCTACGGAAATGACGTAAATAGCCTTGAGATGGTCGACCCACTCGAGAAAAGGATGAACAACAAATATCGAGCCATTGTTGCAATCCCTAACTTCGAACCAGCATTGTCCGAGAAATCTTAACGAAATGCGTCAGGCAGGCAGTTCTAATTCCCCAGGGATATGTTGGTCCTAACCTAACTGTCGGCTAAGACGATTTGGGCAATACAGTTCAATACTCGGTGCTCTTGCGATGGTAAGGAATAATGCGACACCACAAAGTAATCAAATATTCTCTGAATCGGGCAGCCATGATAGGGCCTTTGGTTGCAACCTTTGTAAAATAATATTCAGTAGCATGACACACTCTTTAAATTCCCGCCCGATATATCTCTTCTAAAAAATTAAAGAAGAAACAAGATTTCGAAACGCTGGTCTAGCCCTATTACGAATATATATGGGGTTGCGGAAGCAATCAAGAGCATCGAAGGCCACGAATGAAGTCGGAAGTGATCAGGTGCATTGGACGTATACATTCCTTGAATTTGAATCCCTAAAAAAGCATATATATACTGCATAGGAGCAACAACAGCTCTTGATCCTAGAGGATCGGCTTCTAAGACTGTACATATGCTTTGATGAATGCGAGCATATACATGCAACCCTATGGCATACCTAACCCCTGCGTCATACTTGATGCCATCCAAAATACCTTTGGTCGTATCACCATTTCTGGATGAGAGAGAACCGCGAAATGACAAATCCATAATGCAATAAAGGCACTCAAGAGAATATCTCGGCTAATGTTCCCTTGTTTACAAATTCGCTTAAATTGTGGCTCGAAAAAAGCTGATGCATGTATAGTGTAATTATCTCGAGATCGTGAAGTACGCACTTCTTCTTTAACTTCGTCAAAATCTGGTGGGGGTTACTTGAGAGCTCTTAGCTTTCCCTCTTGGCTTGGAATCATGTTTTGGTTGTGGCGAAAAAGTCGTAGAATCATCTTTAGGGAAAGGATTCTTTATATTTAGGAAATCGTCATATCTCTTAAATTCATTTAGATTCAAGAAATGTGCAATCCACAGATCGAAACGCACTGCTCTGGGTGTTCGTCGTGTTTTAGCACAAGAAAGGGTATAATAAGCATTATATAAGTCCACACAGGGGTTGGGGTCAAAATTACACCCCGGTTGATCAAGTCAAAGTCAACCCCAAGCCTAGGCTAAGTGGGCCCATGCCCAAGTCGAGCCCGAACATGAAGCGGCCGGTCTCCCCCATGCCAAGAAGAAAATTACGTAATAAATAAGTTTGATATAATTTTCATTCATGAATGTAAAATAAATGGGCAAAAAACCAAATTTTTGTGAAGCCCATGGCTCATGTGTAAAAGGAAATAAGTACATGGGCATAGGATGGGCAAAATGCCATTTTGTAAAGGCCAAGCGACCATGTGTAAACTTGTAAGCCTATATAAGGCAACATTATGATGAAATGAAAGAATAATTCATTCCCTTCAAAAATTAAGATTCTGTGCCTCCTCCTTCCTCTAAACCTTTTTTTTTTTTGAATTAAATCAAGAGTTTAACTTTTCTTTTCCCAAAAAAAATAGTTTTTCACTATAAAACCCTCGAAGAGGAGCTTAGATCTCCCATCAAATTTTTAAAATGAAGATTTTTAATTTCAACGCCCATTTTCTCCAAGATCCAGCCAACAGAAAGAAGGAGACTCATCTCCAAAATTCCCACTTTGGAAAGATCCAAGGCTCAAGAGAAGATTCAGAGCTCAAGGGAGAAGAAAAGGGTCCCATTTTATCATCTCCGAAAATCTTTTGGGAGTTTTTAACTCCGAACAAAAATCTCTTCTTTAGGAGTTTAACTCCAAACCAATCTTTGAGCAGCTCAACTCCAAAATCCAAATACTCGAAATATTTGAACCCCAAAAATCCAGATCTTTTAGGAGTTTAACTCCACAAAAGACCCTTTTTTTAAGGAGTTTCACTCCAAAAGTCACTCGCGAGTTCAACTCCCAGTCCATGGACTAAGGCCTTTTTTCCGCGGGCGCCAAGCGCCCGTGTGCAGGGTGCGTGAACCGTTGGCGCCCAGCGCCAGCCTGCCGGGCGCGTGGCCCTCTAGAGCCCAGCGCCCGCATGCCGGACGCGTGGCCTACTAGCACCCAGCGTCCGCCTGCCGGGGGCATGGCCCGCTGGCGCCCAACACCAACACGCCATCTCACGCGTCCTTAGGACGCTCCTCACCCCTCTTTTTCCCCACGCTCTACACTCAAAACTCATCTCCCGTTAGAAAAAATTTCTAACGGGGCGCTGCCCCACACCCCGTAAGAGGGCTGCTAGCCCCCTGACCCCCAGCCTGCTATCCAGGTAACGAGAC
Organism: Agapanthus africanus; assembly: GCA_030015575.1. Lineage (NCBI taxonomy): Eukaryota > Viridiplantae > Streptophyta > Magnoliopsida > Asparagales > Amaryllidaceae > Agapanthus > Agapanthus africanus. The sequence continues at coordinate 573,598,159 of CM057346.1, read as the reverse complement.
CCCCGTAACTCTGCGATGCCCCAATATACAAAACTCCTCAAGACACATATATGCACACTGCACATTGAGTTCGCATGACCAGTTTGACCCATCAATCGGAGTTTTGCTCGCTCTAAAGGCGAGAGGTAATTAACGGCAGCTTAGTCCGCAGTTGCCGGAGATTCGGATCCCCATAATCAATAAACTCCGGTCTACCTTAGGCAGGAGGAATCTGTAATACGCCTGACAAGCGACGCGTATTCTCATATCAATAGGGTGATGAAAAACACCCTACTACAGGATGTATGAACACAACGCCGACATCTATCGTTCCACCCGAAAAGCAGTTCTTTGGGAGGATTACACTCGTCATAAATCTTCCCTGTAATGAGTAATCCAAAACAATATCGGATGTGTGACAGAGTAATGCCAAATTCACCAATTGACGTGATAGCAGTGTTAGTGTTAGTGTGGGTGTTAAAATTTTCCAGAAAAGCTTTCAAATAACCCATTGATGAATGATAGGGAAAGAAAGAGCAGTATATATCATTATAAATGTCCGCAGACTTTAGCTTCTCATACTTGTGACCCAAAGAATATTTTACCCACTCTAAATATCCTGGTAAATGAGGAGGATTGCCTATGAATTTAAATCGCGAAGTCCATATCGTTTGCGCCCCCACTCGTCAATGAAGAACCTAAACCTGTTGAATTTTCTTATGGTAGTCGTTGAGCATATGGACTAATGACAGAGAAGGCGGAAGGATAATTGTTAGATAACAACATACTCCCGTTATCTTTAAAACAGGCTTCTTGATCCTTAAACATCGGGACATAAATCATCCTCATCCTTAACAAAACACCGTTTTTTGCTGATCGGAACCTCAAATAAAAAGATAGGCAAATGGCGTTCAAATGTCTCTCCCAAGTTTTTCATCTAGTCAAAAAATGATTATGGAGGATAGCTCTGCTCACCAAATCTTGAGGTTCTACCTCACAGCAAAATCGCTAAAATAAGGCTTCATTTGGTTCATAAAAAGGAACAGTTGTGGTCCTCATCCATAAATAGGAACGTTTTGGCATCATAAATGGAGTTGATCCAGAAGGCCCTGGCTCATTCGATTGCATAGGTTGTGATTCAACCCTTGTCCCTTCATAGAGCGGAATGACGTCTTCGGTTAAATTTTCACTAGTAATCCCAATTTTTGATGCTACTAGTACATCAGTCTCGATAACACCTCCGACGGCCGCTAAAACTTTAAGATCGGGTCGAGACGCTTTAGCTGTAGTTGACTGTATTGTAGACTCTGCTTCTTCTACACGGGCCTCCTCAGACCAGTCAAAATAACTAGAAGTAGCCTAATCAACATCCGAACCCTCATAGTCCACAGCTTCCTCATCCATAGGAACTTTTGAATGTCCAACTTCTAATCCCAGGGCTGAAGCAGCTTTGGGAGTAGGACTCGGCAATGAAGGAGCTTCAGTACTTCCAGCCGTGGCAGGCTCGGGATTGTTGATGGAAGTCTTATTTCCTTGCACGACTCCCTGAGTGTTTAGCTGACCCTCCTCAACGATATGAGGGTATTCACGTCGAGAGTCAGCATTGTATCTATGAAGATGAAGATGCATATTAAAAGGAGAACACTACCGGTGTACATGTAAATATATGCATGCATGAACAAAGGAATGATGATGTGTATATGAATTAAAGGGTTTTATGCCATGAAAAAGAGGGGTAAGATTTGATGAACAAGGTTAAAACATCAAAAGGATGACCAAGTATGAGTTAAGGGTTTACATCAAGACAAAGTTTCCCTAACATAGTCATGTTTGACTAAGTAGAAATGGGTATCTCTAAAATAAAAATACCTGACTACTTAACGGAACCTGTTGTGGGTATCTTTAAAATTGAGATGCCCGACTGATTAAGAACCCCGCCGCGGATATCTTCAATTTGAAGATATCCGAATGTTCTAAAAGCTCCCCGCATATTCGGCGGAGACCTTATTTGAAGGCTTTTCTTAAAATTGTTCTAAAACTCGTCCCATGTTCAAAATCCTATGATTCCTATGTGTTTTGTGAAAAATTGGCCAGCACTTCCTTTGTGTTTGCCAATTTTTATTAAATTTTAGAATTTGGGGGAAATCCCTATTCTTTAAAGAACTATGGGCATGAGCCCTAATTCTTGAAGTAGCAAAAGCTACTTCCAATTAAGTTCAGATGAACCCAAGCGGGACCATCTCCTTTGCTTGATCTCCATTAATGGAGATCAATGCAGAAATGACCGAAGAATACCCCGCCATAACGAGCACAAGCCACCTACCTATATGATCTGCAACGAAAAGTGAAAGGGGATTGAGGCTACTCGATGCGAAGAAATTCTCTTCTTTCTTCCTCCTTGACCGCGGCTGTTGAAAGAAATCAAATGGGTTCTTTGAAAACCCTAAAAAACCTTTAAATAGAGGAAGATGATGAAGGGGTGACCGCTAAACCATTGGATAGCCGCCACGTCACCCATTATCTCTATTTTGATAGGACTTCGAGTTATAGCCCATTAAAGATGCCCGTCTGGCTAGATGCCCGCCTATGCGGATATCACACTCGTTGCGCGGACCCTATTGCGAGTATCTAATTTTGAGTGCAACAATGGATTGTGTATAATAAAGTACGCACACATTGTTGAGAGACGTTTGTTGGATTCAAAATACCAAGTTTTCCTAAAAAAATATCCTATTCTAATTGATAGCGGGTATCTCAAATAAGTGGGGTCCTCCAGTGGCGGACATCTCTTTTGACCAAGCTGAAAAGAGATGACCACCTTAATTTTGAAGCGGCGGCGGGTATCTTTAAAAGATACCCACATTTGTGATTAGGAGTTATTTAGTAGGTTATTTTTACCCCCACTACCCCTAAAAACGTGTGTAGCGGTTTATTAACTTCCTCATCCACCAATTAGAAGAAAATAAAACAATAGACGAACTCTAAAAAGAAGACTTGGTGCTATCGGCTGAGAGGAAGAAGAAGAAAAGACAAAGAAAATGTGGAAATTTGATGAAAGCCCTTTCATTTGAAAGAATGATTCTTCTTTTCTTTCTTAATTTGATGGGGAATACTTCGGGTTGAGGGCTTGAAGAAATTCTCACCGGTTACTATAATCAAGAACCCCTTAATGGATTTAAGAATATGGTTGAATCCATATTTTTCAACAATATCTTTCTTATGAAATTCAATAGGGAACACGTAAGGTTGAGAGCTTGAAGGAATCCTCATTGGTTCCTATAATCAAGAATTCCTCAATGAACTTAGGAACTTGATTAATTTCATGTTCTTTGATAAACATTGATTATGAAAAATACTCTATAGAATATAGAAGAAATTCTATGTTCTCTTTAGAATATATGGGAAGCCCTATGTTTTTCATGTATATAAGAATATGGACCATAAATCCATATTCTTCTTTAGAACTCAAAAATGCAAGAGGAAGTGCTGCTCATTTGTATTTTGAACAAAATTGATAAAATATTTAAATGGATATCTTTTTAAATGAACACTCGCTATATTTCTTTTAAGAGGGAATTAAAAAAATACTTTAATGAATACTTGATCATGATATAAGAAATGACATAAGAAAGATATCCCTATTGGCGAATATCTTGAAATATCCACTTATGATATCTTTAAAAGAACATCCTCATCGGGTATCTTAAAAGATACACGCTCTACACTCTAAAATATGCCTATTTGCGTGCATCTTAAAAGGAAACCCATATATCAAATTCTTAATACAAAATATCCCGTATTCCCTTAAAATATATGTGTGCAAAGCGGGTGTATTAAAAGATATTCGCAAATTGGACATCTTCAAAGATGTCCGCAAATGGGGTCGAGCATCTTAAAAAATGACCGCTGGTCAAACATCTTAAAAGATGCCTGCTGTCCGGTATCTTAAAAAGATACCCGCAAATATAGAACTTAAGAAGATGCCTGCTTGTCCGGTATCTTAAAAAGATACCCGCAACTATAGAACTTAAGCGGATATCTTAGTTAAAGATATCCGCGGTCCTTTCAAATGTATTGTGGATCCCATATAGGAGATCCCACACTTGTTTAAAGGAGCTAAATGTTGATTTTGGCCAAGTGGAGATGTCTACTAATGTCCCAATCTTTAACATTAACTTTAATGCTAAACCCCCTTCTTGTGAAATGCGTTTGTATCCCTTGTAATTCTTTTGTTTAAGCTTTGAAATGCAAAATGCATATATGTATCAAATTTATATACAGATGAATGAAACATCTCTTGATGACTTCTTTTATATTGTCTTTTATTTGCAAGCATACATATGATGTGATCTTTATTCAAATTTGATGTGATTTAAACAGCTTAATACGGTATCCCATCTAGGTTTTTTCCTTAAGACAATTGAGTATAATTAATGGTAAGTGCTTGCGCTTATCGGAAGTCTCGAACTCCAGGACCTTCTGATCAAATTTTCAACTCATAAACTTTGTTTTGTTTAAACACTGCCTTTATTATAACGCTCGATCATTAGAGGTCCTAAAGATGGTAACCAAGTTACAGTCAGAAGAAAAGAGTAGATTACAACGAGATACTTTCCCGCGTTGTGAGGCATACTTCTATTCGTGTGTTGCTTGCTATGGTAGCACATCAGGACGTAGAGTTAGAGCAGCCCGACGTGAAAGTTTTTCTTCATGGAGAGTTAGAGGAGGATATATTGATGAGTCAACCATAGGGATTCACTATTCACGGTAAGAAAGATCATGTTTGCAGATTGCGGAAATCGTTGTACGGGTTAAAGCAGGCTCCGAGGCAGTGGTACAAAAGATTTGACAGGTTCATGGTAGAGTATGGCTACAATAGGAGTCCGTATGATTCCTGAGTTTATCATAGGAGACCGGAGAACGGTTCGTTTGTTTATTTACTCCTATATATAGATATATGCTTATTGCAGCTCGAGACAAATCGGAGATTCAGAAATTGAAGGTACTTCTTAGTGGTGAGTTCGAGATGAAGGATCTTGGAGCAGCTCGAAAGATTTTGGGTATGAAGATATACAGGGATCGCAAGCAGCGGAAACTTTTCTTATCACAAGAGAGCTACATTCAGAAGATGTTGAAGAGATTCAACATGTACTCTATTGGCTGCTAATATTCGTCTTTCGGCAGCTCTCTCACCTCAGTCAGAAGAAGAAACAGAGCATATGTCTCGAGTCTCATATGCTAGTGCTGTGAAAAGTTTGATGTACGCTATTGTGTGCACTAGGCCAGAAATTGCATACGCAGTTAGTATTGTTAGCAGGTACATGGCTCAGCCTGGAAAGGAGCATTGGCAAGTAGTGAAGCGGATATTCCGATCTCTCATAGGGACGGCGAATGTTGGTCTGATTTATAGAGGAGTTTATAAGTGTTGTGAAGTAGCAGGTTATTCTGATTCGGATTATGCAGCCGATCTTGATGGAAGATCAGTGACTGGCTACGTTTTCACATTAGCTGGTTCTATCGTTAGCTGGAAGGATACATTACAGCCTTCGGTCACCTTATCTACTATAGAGATTGAGTATATGGCGTTGACGGAAGCAGCGAAGGAAGGCATTTGGTTAAAAGGTTTATCCGATGATCTCGGCTTATATCAAGATCAAGCTGCGTTGTTTTGTGACAGCTTGAGTGTTGTATGTTTAGCAAAGGACCACGTGCATCATGACAGGACTAAGCACATCGACGTAAGATATCACTTCATCCGGACTGAGAAAAAGATCACGATATAGAAGGTTGATACAGAAGACTGGGCAGCAGATATGTGTATTAAGCTGGTACCTACTTGGAAGTTCAGACATTGTTTGGACTTACTCAGCGTCGATAGATGGAGATAACTCTAAGGGGCAATCGGCGGCGACAGACTTCTGGTAGGACGGTTCACAGTTGACAGATTTTAAAATTAAGATGGAGATTGTTAAAATTGATTCTATAATTATAATCTTATTTGCTTTATGATTAGTTTGCTAAATATAAATCCAAATTAGTTGTTTAGAGAAGATTTAAATTGGAGATAAGATTTAAATTGGATATTTGATTTAAATTGTATATTTGATTAGATCCAAATTTAAATCTTATACTTATCTCTAAGAATTAATTGTATGCTATAAATATGAAACCAATTGTTTAGGGTTACATAGAGAGAAAATCGAGAGAAGGGTAATTCTGTAATTCTCCACAAATAGTGAAACGTTCTCTGCTGCCGCCCATGGTTTTTCCAGTTTGGGTTTTCACGTAAAATCTCAGTGTCTCCTTGTGTTGATCTTTTCCGTTTTCTGCGATTTGTTTGATCTTTGTTTCCACGTTTATCTTGATCATCCGTAGCACCTTTGTTACATTAAACCCACTCAACTACATCCTCAAGAACAATCAAAATTACAACATACATACAATATAGAAATATTAGGAGTACAGATTATATATGACCTCAACATAGGTAAGATTTATTTCCGTGGTAAGAGATTGTACTAATTAGCGAGTGGTATAAAGTAACTTGGTTTGTTCAACTATTGAAATTTCACAATTGATGTCCCCATTATCTCTAGATCTCTACTGTATTATATACAAACATGAAATTCTTGTCAAGTAATACATCTGCTTTGGTGAGCTACTAAAGAAAAGATGTCATGAGTTGCAACGAACAAATAAACTTTTGGGGGGTGGGGGATATCAAATTAGAAAAACTTAAATAAGAAAATTTTATGCTTTTGAGATACAGAGTAGTAGCATACACTTTTCAAGACTGACTCAATGCGTGCGGGTTGTTTTGCTTGCCAGAAAAGAAATCCGAGTACGACCCTTTGAAAAACTTCCTTCAGTGGGTTGATGATGAACTTCTTCAATGCTGTTTCTTCATTATTTTCCTTGGGCTGCCCACTTCGGTTCCCAAATTGTCCTGCAGAATTTAGTAATGCAATCCCGAGAACTTGTTGGGGCAACTCCGCTGCTGCAAACAAAGCCGTGAAGCCACCAAGGCTGGAGATCAAGAGTAATCTAGATTAGCCATATGATAACATTCTAAATTGTAGAAACTATAATAAACTGTCTGAGATTCAACCATCAAGTAATTAAAGAAGAAGCTTTAGCAATGTGGCTCTGAAGAAATAAGAAATTGCATGTGTATCAGAGAGGACTCTCTAGGTTTTGAAAGGGTTCTTAATAAGCCCTCTGGTTTTGGTCTCTGGACAATCTAAAGAGGTACATACTTTCATTTATAAGCAATATTCGGTCAAAATTGTGGCCGTTGGTTCAATACGTTTCATTTGCAAAAGTTTTCAAGGAATAAACGTTCCCTTAACCACTACGATTCAAAACCAATAGGGAGTAACGGCTCTTTGACGATTGGGTTTGTTTATATCCGTTGTACTTTAGACCAAGCTTTTAACAATTCAGTGCACATTGTTCATCACACACACACACACACTTACTTAATCTTATAAATGTATTTCTTTGATCACTTATATTTCATAAACATTAAATTCAAAAAAAGATTAACAATCATATCCAATAGTCGCTTGTATTGTAATTACCTATTGCCGACTAAGACTGCTGGTTCTTTGACAACTTCTTTCATAAAATCGGACACCTGATCCCTCCAAACAGTTGCATCATATTCAACGAGCGCTTTATCGCTCCAGCCAAACCCTAACAAGTCTATAGCATATACCTTGTAGTTCTTTGCCAACTCAGGGATGTTGTATCTGCAAAAATTGTAATAGCATGATATGAGAGCTTACACCAGCTGTAGTGTGTGAAACTAAAGTTTTCAGCAGTGCAAAATGACATGCCACATAGGATTGTGGTCTAGCCCACCTCTTGGACCCGCATCACCTTATGAAGGTGATGGTCCAGCAAGGACATAATATCCTGAACGGTGGGAGTATTTCACAAGCCACGAGTGATATGTCCGGTAGATAGTTTAGGTAAGGGGCGCCGCATAACAAAAAGTTGCGTAGCGCCCTATGCAACAGGGTTGTTAGGGGCAGGGCTGTGGGTTTACTGCTCAAGGAAACTCGCCAAATTCAGAAGGCCGCCCCCCCCTCTCTTCGGGCAGGGGCCTGCGCAATTAATTGTCACGTGGGCCCCCTTTTCTCATAATAGTCGACTTAATGTAGGGTAAATTTCACTAAAATATCCTTAATATTTTTCACGAAACTACCTTCAAGTCTTATTACAGTAAGCTCTCTTACAGCACTGCTTTTAATGGTATTTTTATTTTTAAAAATCCTTAAGACCACAGTTTAAGAGAGTTTAATGTTTGGTAATGGCTAAAGAAAACGAACGAAAATAACTTAGAATAAGAGGCGGATCCGGCACGAGAAGTTTCAATCTATTGTCTAATCTGGGAAAACAATTAATATCAGATAAATATACAATCGTGAAAAGCCAGGGTCTAATAAATCTCAAATTATCTAGTCTGAAATTAATTCTAGCTATTATCCTGGCAATGCATTCTCCTTGGGCATTACTCAAAATATACTACATGAGTATAATCACTACTAGACTCTAGATAAGGTGCTAGTAAGAAGTTAGTTGACCGAACTATGACACACAAAAAAATTATCAGTGTGGTAACGAAGGTATTTGCAACCAATGTGATTCACAGTAAACATTAACGAAAACAACGGAATGGACGCAAATATAGTCAGGCGTGTCAATTGTGCTTTTCATAATAACATTTGGAGTTATCATGAGGTTAAATGATATGTAAGCAAGGCACATCTTGTTGATCGCATAAAAGATGATAAAAATCTTCAACTTAACCATACTATATGTCAATGCCATGTCCATGGTTTTGAAACTGTACAAAAATAAGCAAACCTCCAATGAAATGCCGAAGCACCAAATCCATGTATAAGGACAACCGGACGCCCGTTCCCTTCTTCCACATAATGTATCTTGTGACCTTTCCATGTCCAAAATTTATATCCTTCTGGCTTAAAGGGTAGCCTCTCCATTCCTGCAATACACCAAATGCCTTTAATAGTCAACCTTTTTTTCCCAATAGAAATCGATCATATTTCTAGCAATGCTGATTTGTATGCTCCGATGACATACTGATATGTCATATACAGTAGTTTCGAGTTGTTTCTTGGTTAGTTGGTGATCTACCTTTTTCATCAGTAGGATTGGGCCTTTTGAGTGTATTACTTTTACTAATCTGCAATAGTTAGTTGCATAAAGTATCTTATAAATAAAATTTATGGCTAGAGTTGTGACTCAATCCTAAATTCGTTTTTTTTAAAAAGGAAACTATTTCACCCTTTTACTCGAAAACATGTTCAGATTATGCGTGAGAATTTTATAGTTATCATAGTGGCATCAACTGCGCTATTGCCCCCACAAGAAGATCATTGCATCAAAACAACCCATCTGTTTGATTTATCTATGTTTATGTAAACTCACATATTCAATCTCTCTTGTCTGAAAATATGTAATCTGTCTATTAAAATAGTGAAACGATCTCTACCGCTGCCCGTAATTTTTCCTGGTTTGGGTTTTCCACGTAAAATCCGTGTGTCTATTTTCTTTTCATTGATTGCTTTAGTAGTTTGTGTTTGTTTATCTCTGCCGATCTCGATCATCCGTAACACCATCAAACATTAATTCACTGTGCTCTATTAATTCATGATGAAAGAAAGTTCTCATAGTTATGGTTGTTTGATAACAAAATTATGGTTAGCTTAAAATATCATCCAAAATTACTTTGTCATATATATGCAATTAACTGGAAGAGGAGATAACAAACCTTGGACAGGATCTGCAGTCATCAAAGAACAAAAAACTGAGAGAGCAATATTAATCCCTTTAGACACCAAGCTCCTCCTCCTCAGAATCCCACCTTTAACAATAAAAATGCCGCCTTTCATCAATTTTTTCAAGTAAAAACAGAAAACAGAAAACAGAAAATGGGCAAGTTCCACAGCTCACCATGAGAAGCAATCCTCTGAGAAAAGAAACGCCTGGGGTTGGTATCGATGAGTTGGGGTCTAATTGAAGGCAAAGAAGAAGCAAAGGAACAAGACATTGAAGGGCTTTTTGAAAGGAAAAATGAAACCCTAACCCAAAATGAGATGAGATTCCATGAGAAAGCACTGGTAGAGAGAGAGAAACTCCCAGCTCTGTGTGTGGTTACTGTCATTTTGGAGCTGTGGATCGTTTTAAGCCAGTTGAGGAGGGAGAGGATACATTTGTAACTATTGAGATCATGGAGACCAAAATGTACATAAAATTTCATCCTTTTTTTTTTTTGCAAGCCCTAATCCATACATACACCGCACACAACATCCACACCATCCACGAGTATACAGCAAGCATAGAAGACCCACGAATCTGCCCCAAAGCATTAATTTGTGATCACTTCAGCCTGTTAAATTGATTGAGCTTGTATTTGAAGAAAAGATAAATATTGACAGCCACACGTGAAAAAAAAAATAGCAAAAACCGATCTTGTAGCACCATTTGATTTGATGCAACCAGCAAGGCTTAAGTGCCAAACAAAAGAAACCACCTAAGTAAAATCCGTAAAAGTTGATAGTTAATTAGACTTATAAAATCTAAGAATTTAATGCTATTAATAATATTAGAAATAAAATGGTCTAACCTATGTAGGTGTACATAAGTAAGATACGAGGGTGCAAGGCTGTTTAACTGATAATCTGCACAACACACGGTGCTTCCAAAACAAAATGCAAATGTTCAATATCCACTTAATAGCGGCCCGGTTTTGTTGCTCTTCCCATCGTCGTGTTTTTCTTCTCGTATCTCGTCTTTTTAGGATTTTCTACTCACATAAACATGCTAACATATATTTTTATGTAATTCCGTTATAAGACGGATAATCCACCTCTTGGTCTTGAGCTCGCAGAATAACAGAAGACGTACGTGATGCATGATGTATTTCCTTGACATTATAAGGGAACATATTTAAGATTTTATTTTTATTTTTTGAAAATCGTACCCTTCCATAAAATATATACTATTTTATAATAGGTGAAAAAAAGAAATCATGTTTTGATATAGTAGCATTCTCCACACAAGGAATCATAAGAGTCCAAAAAACAAAAGGAATTTAATCTGATTGCTAGCCTTACCATGAAGACCTTGTCGGGTTATTAGTTTTGGATGTAACTATTACCAAACCCAATCCTGTATGATCCAGACCCAATAATTCAAATAAATGCAATTGGATATTTCTTTTAGGAAAAAAATGGATATATATGCTTTGTATTATTGAAATTGAAAATTCAAAAGGATAAGAGGATTGCTTACTCAACCATCTATGGACATGTTTGTTTGCACGGAAGTAACATGGAAGTACTGGAAACAAGCTTACTTCCGATGCTTCGGCTGTCTTCCAAAATCTTCTTCCCCTTATTTTGGATAGAAAATAACCATGGAGCCTAAGGAATAAGAAAAATAATGAATTATTTAATCCTTCTCTTTGTTACTTACAAAAAGCAATAAAATATTGCTATTAAAAAAGTCTTTTTGGTGTTCGTTTCTTTCATGAAGAAATTTAGGAAGTTGCTTTATTTTTTTGCTACCTTGTTAAAAAAATTATACAAACATATTAAATTTACTATCATGACATCTTTTTTTGGAAGCTGCTTCTTTATTACTTCCGGTGCTTACGACAACCAAACAAGCCCTGCTGGCATGTTTGTTTGCACGGAGTACCGGAAGTAAAGTACTTCGGTTGTTTGTTTTGATGGAAATAGAGTCTGGAAGTTACTTTATGGTGATGAGATGGATTCTATGCGGCACGATTGCTTCCAAAATTTTCTTCTTTTTGTTTTGGATGGAAAGTGATCATAGAGCACAAGGAAGAAGAGAAAGAATGAATTATTTAACCCTTCTCTTTATTACTTCCAAAAAGTAATAACATATTGCTATTAAAAAAACACCACCTTTGTGCTTGTTTTCTTTAGGGAAGAAACGTAGGAAGTCGATATATTTTTTACTTCCTTCTTCAAAAGACATACAAAAAAACATTAGAAATCAACATTTAAGTTAAACTTCCATGACAGCTATTTTTTGAAGCTGCTCCATTATTACTCTCGGTTCTTCCGGTACTTCCGGCAACCAAACATGTCCTGCATGTCTGCTCACTTCTTAAAAACGGTGGCACCCACCTTCATCTTTATCCATAGATACACAGATTAATATAGCATACTAAAATATAGGCAAAAAACAGAACTAGAACAATATAGCAAGCAAAATTATTCTGGAAAAGAAAATGATATAAGCTTGTTTAAATACATGGCGACATATATACACAGCCGGAGTTTAAATATTCTAGTATGGAGGCGCAAAGAAAAGAAAAATTTGGGGTCAAGTTTGCCGATAAAATCTAAACTATGCGAATCATATACAAGTCTTTTTTCCTTCCAGAGAACCGGCAGAACCATCTTTCGGTTGGGACAACACTTTTTCCAGCTGTATGATATTTATTGAATCAGAATCGGCGAGATGGAAATAAGAGAGTAATGAATCTTAAAACCTGAGAACGATTTTCTCACATAATCTGAATCCATCATGATATCTAGTGCTAAGATATGCTTTGCCACAACAAAAAAGATAATACAGGGAGTTTTTTTTATTTCAAGCTGACAAGGCTCCTCACAGTCGTGGGTGCGAGCTGCGGACGACCACAACCACGTAATATTCAATTGTTGTTATTTTATTGTAAATCAATGTTTTTGCCGAAATACTTTATCTACGTATCCCTTAAAAAAAGGACGGTGATCCTAAACTAATTTCCCGACAGAAAAACAGTTGGCGGTCATGTATTTTCACACCAAATAAGATTGAAAACAAATATATTCTGCCTATAAAAAGGAGGGGGAAATAAGGGGAAAAACTTTTAAAACCAATAAGAAAATCAAGTGGGCCCCACAATCCATGAGCCATATGAATAGCGGGTGCAAAATCAAGTGAAATGAGAACTTGGTGGAATTAAATAATTCCCATCGTCATCGGCAAATTGTGTTTCGCTGGCATTTCTTTCTTCTTTGAAAACCGCCGACAAAGTACCCATTTTTACTGCCCAAAAAAAATTAATAATTAAATATTTTGATAAAATTATTTTAAAGAGAGAGGAGAGTTCAAATTATATTGGAGGAGAGAGAGGATGAAGAGGGGATTGGGGATCTCAAGGAAAAGGAAGAGGGATGATGATGATCTAGTCAAAATGAGAGGAAAAGTTTCTCAAATTCGCCCAAATTGAAACAAGTTTGGATTTTGATCTTAGATTCGGGCTCTTTCCTTTGGATTCCTTCGTGGGTACCCCTCAAAATTTCGTCTTTTGAATTTTTTTCTTCCCCTTTTGTTGAATTGTAGCTATAAATTGTGAAGTTTTCAACAAAAAAGTTGTGTTTTTTATGCCCCCTATTAGATCCATCTTTGTTGCATATGGTTCTTTTATGGGTACTCGATAGAAATTAGAATGTAGATGTTTTGTTGTAGAAATAGGGAAGCTAAAAAATTCAATTTTCAGTGTCCAAATCCATTAGGATTTCTTTCCCTTTTGAAAGACCTGCACACAAATGGGTAAAAAGTTGAAGCAAAAGGCCTTCTTCAATGCCAAAAGGCCAATTTGCATCCAATAACGACCTCATTTCTCTTTCCTTGGGTTTTTAGTAAAGAAAAAGAATCCAAACAATGTCATTTAAAAGCATAGTCAGAGAGCTAAAGGAGATGAGAGATGGGTTTAGTAGCTCTTCAAGAAGAGGCAATGCTGTTGGAGGAGCATTTCGAAATTCATGGCCGAATTTGCGCTACCAGGCTCGAGAAGAGGAGGATTGGGAGCATGAGAGCTGGGCAAATTTGCCGCCCGAGCTTTTGTTGGATGTGATACAAAGAGTTGAAGCCAGTGAGGTGGTGTGGCCCGCGAGGAGAAACATGGTTTCTTGCTCGTCGGTATGTAAGAGTTGGAGAGAGATTGCGAAGGAAGTGGTTCAAACTCCTGAGGAATGCGGGAGGATTACATTCCCAATTTCTTTGAAGCAGGTTGTTGCTTGTTACTTGGGTTGATTGCATTAAACACACCTATAGTTTACACCGTATAGCACTTATACCCCCAGAATTGATTTATTAGCACAAAGAAGTTCTAGAGTTAGATCAGACAATCATTTAAGTCTCATAGAGTTGAATTTTGAGTATTTTGAAGGGTTTCAATCAATGAACAGGGGGTGTTTGAGCTAATAAATTACTTGAGGGGGTATAAGTTCTATATGAGGTAAAATGCAGGGGTGTTTGGTGCAATTAACTCATTATCTTTGTTTATTTGGTGTTAAATTATTTGCTGGTTTATGATATAAATTGTAGTTTGCTGATTTTTCTTTTTTGTTTGGATTAGCCGGGACCAAGGGATACACAGATACAATGCTTCATTAGAAGAGAGCGTGCAACCTCCACTTATCGGCTGTACTTGGGGTTGAGCCCTTGTAAGTATTTTTCGAATCCATGCTCTTTATGAGGTATAATTTTGATGGTGGTCTAAATTATCCAATGACAGGATCAGAAGAAAGAGTATACCTTTTTCTTTGAAGTAGAGGTCAAGGATCGTACCATGTGCATCCAGATTCAGTGTTTGTTTGCATGTTATGGATGTAGATAGCTTAGCTGACGAAGATGATTCAGATGCAATCATGGTTGTAATCATCTTAATGTGTGATTATCTGTGTTTTTTTTGGAGAAATAAACGATGCGCACCATGATTCTAATCTCAACATATAAACAGTAATCTTAAGATAACCTTGAAATTTACAGACGTAAGAAATCTATATCAAAAAATGTCAAATGCTATGGTTGTAGATATTGTCGGCAAAGAGATCAGGATCTTTTCCTAGAAAAGTAGCAAGGGGACCGATACCAATTTCTTTCTTCTTATCCGAAAAAAATTTACAATTGAATCACTAGCCGCTCAGTGAATGAGATGGAATATGCCATATATTCTATTGTTCGAGCCTAAGAAAGGAGTTCTTAGCACCCCCCCCCCCCACCCCCCACCCCCCGCATTATACTAACTAACAAAATCTGATTGCAGCCACTCAGGGTGAGAATGACAAGCTACTGCTAGCAGCTCGGAAGATTCGTCGAACAGCAAGCACTGAATTCGTGATCTCCTTGTCCTGTGACTACTTCTCTCGGAGTAGCAGCACCTACATTGGGAAACTGAAGTAAGTACTGCTTCCAGTTCTAGTGTTAAGCTTGTGTTAGGCTGCTTAAAATATCGACAAAGAAAAGGACTTAAGAAGTCAGGAAAGTAGAACAAATAAAAAGGAACCTGTATAGTTGTTTCATATATATTTTTTCACCTTTCAAGCGGGTATGTTTGCCAAAACTTAAAACTGGTTCATTGTGTAGGGACCTTGTATACCCATATAAATGTATGGTGTCTACCATCTACACTGTTGATTTTAAACTATATACTATGCTATACAGAAAAAATTAGGTACATTTTTGGAGATTTCTTATATGTGCATCAATTGCCAGTGAAAGAACACATTGATCCTGAGATGTATATATTTATTATATAAATGGAAACCGGTTGAATGAAGTTAATCATATCAATACTAGTTCCTTGTTCGGTTGTGTTTTGTAAGGAATCAGGGTCCATAGGGTCCGTGTTCTGTTTCACCATTTTTGTAATTTGATTTCATTTTATTTTTTGCCTCAGGGTTCGAACATAATTTGTTATAGCAAATCTATCTTCTTTTCTCTTACTCTAGACCTTTCTTCCTAATGTATGAATATTTGGACACCAAATGGTCGCTTAGGATCATGGCAAACCGCTT
This sequence comes from Agapanthus africanus, assembly GCA_030015575.1. Classification (NCBI taxonomy): domain Eukaryota; kingdom Viridiplantae; phylum Streptophyta; class Magnoliopsida; order Asparagales; family Amaryllidaceae; genus Agapanthus; species Agapanthus africanus. The sequence goes on along the minus strand of CM057346.1, from coordinate 573,582,329 downwards.
TCTTGTGTGTATCTTTCTTTCCCAGAAATTTGGCACCAATGTTACCTGGAACAGAGACGTTTCGGTACACAAAACGAAAATAGGAACGCAGAATACCACTTGTTGTGGAACGCGGTATGATTAAAGTAGTTTTCTTCTGTATGCTTATATGGTATGGAAAACATATCTCTAAAACAGGAAGTGTTTTCGGACCGTCTGTATGTACGTGTGTATTTATGTATAATATACATAAATACAATTCAATTTCTTCAATTTCTTTTGCTATAAAATAAATATCTTTTAGTATAATCTAACAAAACCCTGACTGAATGCCACATTTAACTTAAGTTTTAATCAGAACGTTGATTTTTTCCCGATCCGGAGCGCTAGTGTTCCCGATTTGGGAATGATCGTTCCAAATCGCAAGCGAGCGGTTTAGCGATTTATGGTAACATAGTTTGGCACTAATTAAGTGAAAGTTAGATGTCAGGTCAATTGTAGGTAGTAATTTTCATAATTTTAATCTTTTTTGTGGAAATCCATCAAAGTCTTTAACTAGTGCATAAATGTGTCAAAACTGATACAGGTCAAACTTTCTCGGAACCAAATTCACCGTCTATGACAGTCAACCTTCTCAAGACACCCCAATCATCCCCAACAACCGCTCGAGCCGAAGGTTCCATTCGAGACAAGTGTCCCCACGAGCCCCTGCCGGAAATTATAACATCGCCACTATAGCTTACGAGCTCAACGTCCTTCGAACCAGAGGACCGAGAAGAATGCGATGTACCCTCGACTCGATCCCTATTTCGTCGATTCAAGAAGGTGGAACCGCCCCAACTCCCACCGACTTCATCCACTCCCTTGATCAGTTATCATCCTTGGCTTCAAAATTGAAAGACACATTGGAAACAAACAGCTCAAGAAAAGAGACAGGTCTCTCTTTATATTTATATTATTAAGGCTAAAATTACCTTATATATCCTTAACTATTGTTATTTTTCACTGAACTACCTCAATTTTTTTTTAATGACAGTAAGCTCCTTTAAAGGCATTAAAGGGTATTCTAGTTGAAAACCATCTTAGAACCGATGTTTAAGGGAGTACCATATTAGAAAGAAACTTTGTGGTATTTTAGTGACACACCGATGGTTAAGGGTATTTTAGTGTGATTTTGCATATTATGAAGCAGGGATTTAGTATTACTTAAAAGTTAAAATAGCTTAAATACCCTTTTCTCATTATAGGTCCAATTGTGGAATTTTCGTCTACTAGCCTCACCGAGACCCCAAGGCCAGACCAATCTTCGACAGAGCCATTGATTTTAAAAAACAAAGCGCCTAGATGGCATGAGCAGTTACAATGTTGGTGCTTGAATTTCAGAGGGAGAGTGACGGTGGCTTCGGTTAAAAATTTCCAGCTGGTGGCGTCGGTGGATGAACATCATGGAGTTTCTTTAGCCGAGCAAGAGAAGGTGATTCTTCAATTTGGGAAAATCGGAAGGGATATTTTCACGATGGATTATCGATACCCGCTTTCTGCTTTCCAGGCATTTACTATATGTTTGAGTAGTTTCGATACTAAGCCGGTTTGTGAATGAGTTGACCAAACGAGAAGCTTGAGCTTCTCTTGCTTTCGTGTGTTCTCTCTTGTCCTTTTTCAACTCTTTTTTTTGGAGGTTTCCTTGTATTGTTGTCGAAGAATTGATGATGACGATGTTAAAAGCGTTTGGAGAATTAAATGATATCCGATAACAACATTAGTTGCACTATGTCTCTATTTGATTTTTAAATTTAAAGCAAAGTAGTTGTATTTCTATGAGAATTCCATGAAACCAATATTTGAAGATAATAGTATGTCTTCTCATTTTTGCCAACTGTTATATTTGTATGAAAAAAGATTAACCATATTTCTTCTGGCTTATGATGTGGTTCTGCATCTTGCCATAATAAAAGCTTGGAAGATGTCGAAATTTGACTATAGATTCTCATTTTGATTCTTAATTGAGTTCCTCAAATTTGAATGAAGAATGTGTTGTTGACATGAAGTTTGAATAGATTAGCCTAGTGCATGAAACATGTGTCTATATCTTAGGTCAAAGGTTTAATCATGAATTATATGCAGAAATGTTTGAAATTGTTTGAAATGAGAATCATTCCATGTGGTTAAATTAGTTTTTTTGCATAATAATACCATGGCAGTCAAATATGATGGGAGTTCTACTAAATCATTGTGGAATATTATGGGAAATGTGTCACATTGAGTCATATTTACATTTTGACTATAAAATTCATACCCCTAGGGGCAGAAAATTTTATACTTTCAAATAATTTTCATTAGTTTTTTTATTATATCAAAAAACCGTCTTCTTGATTAAATTAAAATCATCCGTCGGCCGTTTTATCCATTATTGTATAAGCCGGTAAATCTTTATTAGGATCTGTAATGCGCAAATCATAAAACATGTGGAATATCTACTCTAGTTTAAAATTTCAAAACAACAACAAATTTTTGAGTTTGATGATTTTTTGTTGGAATGATGATATATTGAATTATTCAGATTCCATTGCAGCTCTAATAACAAAGTTTTTGGGTACTTGTTCATATTGGAATGGGTTTTTAAACATTCTTTTTGTCTTGGATTCCCTATGATGGGAGAGGCTCAAGAGCAGTTAAGTTAAATTGAAGAGAATTTCCATGTTCATTTAGGGTCTAGTATCCTTAGTTTTTTTTTAAAAATATTGTGCATGAATTGTATAAAAATATACATGTGGGAATTATATGGCCATATGTACAAAAAATGTCGGATTTCAATATGGAATCTCTTGGGTTGATAAATATATTTCTCAAAGTTGTAACACAGTTATGTGTCTGGATATTATGCTAATTGATCATTTGTCCAAAAGCGTAAGCAAAGTGATATTATATGATAGAACTATTAGTTCATGCCATCTCAATATCTGTATCAGAAGTAAAATATAAAGTTTGGCATCATTTTCTTATATTTTTTCCAATGAAACAGGCTAGAAGTTGGTACTTGGTACTCTTGGATACCATGAAATAAATGGTATTAGATACCAAAGGTCGTTAAACATAAATCCGTTTGTGGCGGTCAAAAGCCCATTCACACCATTTTTGGTTGAGAGACGTCTGACAATCTTGATCTTCATGATGTAAAACATAAATACATTAAAATTTCATGTGATTTTAAAACTTTTTACCTACTTATTTGATCTCGAAAAATATTATATTATTAAAAAAAAACTATTAAGTCTGCACCCACTTAGATCAATAGATATTTAAAGCTGAAATCGGATGAAATTTGATGTTTCAATGGTTCGGAGGGGTAAAAACTTTGTGGGTTTTGGTCTCTAATTGAAACAGGTCATCAAACGGGTCCTGAGTTAGTCCGACCCGAATCCGACGACTTTGTCAGTCATCGACTTGATGCTAAATTCTAAGACGCAAGAGGCAGCATTTGTTTGGACCAATTCTAAATTCTGCAAACATTGTTGCCAACTTTTCTCTCTTTGTTAGAAGAACTAATTGCCTGCTAATCTTTTAGAATGCTAACAAAACTTTGATAGAGAAAGCCCTATCAAGCTATTAAATGGCTTAATTTCTAATATTAATGCAAAAAGAGTGGTGGCCTTCAAACTAAAATTGTGAGTTTAATTCTCATGATGAGATGCGGCAACAAAAATTCTCCTATTTTTTGATAAAATTATTCAAAAGAAAAATAATAGTGTACTTTTCAAATATTCTCAACTCTTTTTAAATCCTAAATTAAAAAAAAATTAAGGTAATCTTTATCTATGATATCTCATAATTTAATCGCATGCAGCACACATGCCAAAACCCTGTCAGAAGTAATTACTATTTCAAGTACATTTACCGATCGACAACAAGAATTGAATCTCAATAAAATCATAAATGCCTGTTACAGCCCACCGTACCAATGCAGTCCTAATAATTTCATCCATATTCTATTGCCATTTCGCATTGTTATTGTTTACGAGAGGAAAACTCACGCACAATGTCGGGAGAATCCAAAATTTCTTTCACCATTCCATAATTATGTATTTTAAGAGGTAAAATTGATAGGAAGGATGTCCTCTCCTTTTAAAAAAACATTTTAAAAAACAAGCATACTATTTAGAGAGACCCGTTTGCAAAGAGATTGAACAAACTCATTGCAGATCTAGAAAAATAGCGAACAAAGTGTTTCCATATCTATCCCACATACAATGAATCTCATGTTGCGACTCCTTCATGAATCGAACCAACGTTCTCGAAAGCAATACCAACTAAGCTAGAATTAGTTGGTAAACGAACCTCTAATTGAACGAAAAGAGTAGGCCAGTGCAACCAAAAACATTAGTCGACTTTTTCTGAATTGTAGAGCATCCATTCAAGATTCAATTAAAACATAATTTACAAAAAACCAAAATACATATCAAAATAATAGTAAGTCTAAAGGTAAACTCTACCATGCCTAATGTAAATAATAATTACCTACTAAAATAACTATAATTGTAAGTGACAACAAATCATTAACAGGATAAGTTGTGAGAGGTAGAGATGTAAACGGATCGGATATAGACGTAACTATATCCGTATCTGGTAGACGTTGACGGATGCAAATACGGATATGGATAATGAAAACCATTATTCATACTTGAAAAAATTTGGATACGAATGTTGGAGTGGGTGAGAAAAATCAACCGTAAAATTAAAAAAATTCAGCAATAATACCGCAATGACCATCGATAGATCAAGTCGAGAGCTGCTGTGCGTTCGTTAACACGGATCTTAAAGCAGATTCAGCCTACTCTGGTGCAAAGATCATAAAGCCGATCAATTCTAGAAACAATAACTATGAGTTCTGGTGTGTACCAACCAGCAACTAGGTTCTGGCCGCGATGAACGATCCAATGACACAAGGACAGAACTCTCTGGTTCTAGGCTGATTAACGAAAATACTTTACAATATTTTCAGGAGTTCTGAAATAAAAATATTTGGTAATATTCTTATGGAATTCTGAATTGAGATAGGTGATAATATTTCGCAATATTCTATGTTCTCAATTGAATTGAATTTTTCTGATTAGGATGGGATTCTGTTCATCACAGAAAACTGAATTTTAATACCACTCATTCATTATCTGTTTTGTTATATATCGGTACTATTAAACAGTGTAGTAAATACAGATTACCGGTACTCGTGACAAAACACTGAAAACACACTCAAATTCACGGATATAACATTTGTGAGACGACACTGCAACCGGAACAGAAAACCGATCGATATCTAAAGAGTTCTTTTGCAACAAATAAAGTGTACGCATTTTTGGTCCAGCACAATACATGTGTGCACATAACTCTTTGGCACATGGACCATGATGGGGCTGCCCATGGCACAAGTGCGGTGATATGTGATAAATGCTAAAAGATATGATTTGATATAAAGCGACAAGTTTCCCTCCAAATCCCTGAATGAACCAGGTTCATATAGGCAAATCAAACAGCACTAGTGGGATTATGGAGAGCACACAATATCACAGAACAAACACAAACCCATTTGCCAAGAATTAAACCGGCGAGAATGCCCAAAGACCCGACACCACCGGTCCATTGTTGCCCAATATGCTCCATTTTTCTTCTGTCTATCTCTTGTTGTCATATCATCCTTACTATATTATTTGTTTATTCTTATTTTGTGTCTATAAATGCCAGATCGGTGAGCAAGAGAAGGAGAGACTTGAATAAACTTTTTGCAATAGTTCAACTCTTTTTCATTTTCCATTTTGTTTTAGTTCTTGTACATAGTAGTTTGCCTTGAATTCTTTGTCTTCTCTTGATCTTACAATCTCTTCATTGAGCTTACAAGTTTAAGTTTTAGTTATTGAACTCACGGTTTGTATCATCATTCGAAGTTAATAAAGCTTTCATTTTTGCATTTGGGTTCTTAGTATTCCTTTTTTATCTCTTTTACTTACTTGCAATTATTTCTTGTCATTTACTTACTTGCAATGCTGTGTTATTCGTTTTATTTCATTTCATTTGCTCTTTCTTTTGTTGTTTTGATGGTTTGTGAATAATGGTGTTGTTAGGAAAGAGAATGGTTATGTAAGTTAGGAATTCCATTTGCTCATTTCCTTTACCCGATATTTACCAATTGAACTCTGTCTAAACCTTACGCAAGCGCTCCGTTAGGCACCCTACCCTACCAAGGTATCGGTGATCCCTAACCGTAACCGGTTGCGTTCGGTTTGGTCGGAGGCGAAAGTAAAGAGACAAGAACGGACGGACAAGGATTTCACAAATACCGTATTTAAGCACCCTAATCCACATTGTTGCCGATTGTTCTAGCTTCAATAGTCAAACTCGGCACAAAGGATTGAGTACGGACTTCCCTAACTTACATTAACATATCTCTATTCCTAACAACTTATACTTTGCATATACAACACTTAGGGTAGAATCGAACAATTCCGAACCTTACATTAACTCGTCATAACAAGAATGCAAAATGCACCATCTCCCTGCGGATGATCCGTACTCATCGCAGCTAGCTACACGCGACGCCGTCTTAATTGCGGTTAACTTTAGAACTAAATACGACGCGCGAAAAGCGTGTCAATCAAATGACGCCGTTGCTGGGGAGACGGCAACGTTTTTATTCTTTTTATTTCGGGTTAATCTCTGTATATCTTGTTTATATCTCTGACACCATTATAAAAACAAAACTAAAAAAATCAAAAAATTTCAAAAAACCAAAACAAAATTTGAAATTTCTAGCTTTTTGCTCTCTGAAAATTTGACCTGCTACCATTTTGGGACTAATTAAAAAAGTTAAACAATAATATTGATACACTAGTAGAACAATTAGATCACAGAAAAAATTTGGAGCCCAAATTCACCAAGTAGATCGGCGAGATCCCACAAAAATTCGGCGCCGCTGGTTAGTTCATCTCTGTTTGCTCCAAAATTTTGTTTTATGCTCCATTGTTCTGTTATTGTCCTAATTTTATTGTTTGATTTTTATAATTTTGTGTGTGTAGGAGTTTGAGCATTCATATCGCTTTTTCGCACTAAAAATCCATTTTTCCGACATTTGCAGATTTTGACGGATTTGCGAACTGTGATCATGTGGAGCAAAATGTACATTCAAAATTAAGCTGATTGCGAAATACAGTGCCAAAGATCCGGGTAGTTTGACTTGCGCAAGCGAACTTTTCAAGCTAATCGGATTCACTTTAACGGGGGTTTCTTAACTCGAAAAACTTATCGGTACGTATTTACTAACACCTTCTTCTCAAATCCGACGCATCCAATGTATTATCTTTGCAGGATTCTTTGCAAGTTCGCCGTCAAACGCTAAAAGTGACTAACCCGTATTTGTTGCAGTGCTGTTCCTAAACATAAAAAAACGATTGTTTGATGTTTTGAAACTCTTTCACTGATTTGCGCATTGCATCCATTAATACGTACTTAAGGGCAAGCGAACCCACAACATACGGTAAAGGATTTCACCACCTTTTCCATGGCCCACAAATAATGAAATTGAGCATAATGTTTACCCGCACAAATTTTAAAAGAATCTAGACTTTAAGCCTTTAAGGACTTCACGCTCATTATGAGAAGTTAACCGTGTTTAGAATACTGCTTAACGGTATATCGTTCACGGGGTGTTTAGGAAAGTGTTCACGGCAAAACCGCCAAAAGAGAAAATGTTATTTAATTAAGGAATTTCGCGAAAGCGTTAGAAAACCTCCCTTTATCTCTGCACTTACCTGGCCTCTTGATCAGTATATCTTGAGTCCGTTTCTCGATACAGTTTTACTTCAACAATCAAGTTCTTAAGCAGGTCTAGTTGGCCTAGGTGAACCCTAGACCGATTAGGTGTGTGGTATTGTGTCGTGATTATTTTTTTCTTTATCTTTTGTGTATATATTTCATACTTTTGTTGATAACCAACAAATAAATAAAACTACATTTTTTTCTCCTCTCCTTTTTCTTCTCTTCATATCACGGGTACCCCACATAGACCAACTCTTGCTGAACTTTGGTACCCTCAACCAAACATTACTTCATACGGTTCTTGTTTTGGTAGAACATCAAACGATCCATCCATGCCCAAAATTTCTTTGAAAGATCGAATAGACGTATCTAGGACAAACAACCGAACTCCGCAATCCACTTTGTATCAACCGTTTCAACCTCCTCCACCCTCTTACGTTGATACCCCTTTTGAGAGTCATGTTCCGACTCTAAGACCCATGTCCATTGCTGACAGAATTGAACAATCCCGTAACGATCTTTTACTCCTTTCACCACTTCCAATTCTTTTGATCAACAATTCTAATCACCTTCTTATCATAACGTTGATCTTAATCCTGTCCAACCATTTGATTCCGATCAATCCTACCTGACTTTTACACATTCCCTAGATATTGCTTCTGAACAGCCTTTTGGGAGTTTCAAGTATCCAAACGAATTTGAATCTTTTACTGAAACCCCTTCACAACCCATGTCTAGTCTAGAACAGTCATTGGAAGAATTTTGGGTAGCGTCATGCTAACAGATGATGGATTTGAATGCGTCCATGGCCGCCCTTATAGAACCTAACGAACCGGCAGCTAGTTTCCAACTAGCTCCAAATTTTCCAATGTATGATGAGACGATGTGACAAATTGAGGATTTGAGTCGTGAGAGTGAGCGGTACACCCTTCCACATCAAACCTACCCATTGAAAATTGAATTCCACAACTTCGGTTTTGAAAGTCTATCGAGTGTCCCAAATGATTCACCAATTGAAGATAGAATGTTTAATGAGTTGTGCGACTTTGTAGTGTTTGATTTACCGGATTGTAAAGGGACCCTGTCAAGTGAAACCACCCCCAATCCCTTTGACCTCTACACCTCCATCCTAGAACCACAATTGAGTAAAATCCATGCTTTTGATGAGGTGTCTGAGAAATTTTATTTTCACTTGATTGAGGATATCGACGCTGGGAATATTCTGGACGACGAACCCGCAGTTTTGGATGAGTTTTTCTCACCAATTCATCATGTCCTTTCACTTCCGTGTGGACATCATCCCAAGTCATTAACTGTTTTTCCCAAACTCCATATGTGTCTTGATATTGATGATGATAAATGCATGGATGAGCTTAATTTTGAGGACAATCTTGAGGATAGAATTGAGGATGAACCAGTTTTATTAGATGAGTCGGATTTTCCAATTCATCCTATCCCTTTCATTGACTGTGTACACACTCCTGAATCTTTAACCGATATCATTCCTCGATCACTCCCCTCTATCCTTTCCATCGTTCCCACCTCGCAAGACACCGTATCACTTTCATTTCCTGTGTCTGGTTTACCAAGTTCGGTCTACCCATGTTTTCTAACGAATCTTGAGAGGTTTGACCCCATTTCTTAACGGGTTGATAGATTAGTACAACCGCTTTTTACACATCGGTCATTACAAATTGTACTACTTTATTCACTACATTTCCACCCTCAAGTTCGTATTCCATTTCTTTCTCCCCTCCACCATTCCTCTCCTCCACCGAGATCGTACCTCGCTTCCATCCCCACATGGTCTCGTGTATTTTTCATCTCTTTCCTCTCCGCATTCTTTCACCAACCTACACATTATAGTGATAAATTTTTTGAATGGTATGTGTTAACTTTTGGCCTGTGTAAGGCCTTGTATAGATTAAAACCGCTCCCTCCCCTAACCTTGAACGTCAACGCTTAAACAATGGCAACACTGTTTCACTTAAGTTTGGGGGGGATCTTTTTGTGTATATATTTTTGGTTTGCTTTTTGTTTTGTATAAAAAAAAAACAAAAAACAGGAGAGCGCCGGCACGTGTGCGTCAGGCGCCCGCGGGCTACGTGAAAGGCTCGTGGGCGCTGGGAGCCAGCTCCTCACACGTCCGGCACGTGGGCGCCGGGCGCCAGCGCCTCACGCGCCCGGTATGTGATCAGGAGTTAAACTCTTACAGAAAAAGGGGATTAGCCCCGGGACTAGGAGTTAAACTCCCGAAAGGATCTTGAGTGGAGTTAAACTCCTAAAGGAGTTTTATTTATGGAGTTAAACTCCAAAAGATTTTGAATGGAGGTAAACTCGTAAAAGAATTTTATTTATGTAGTTAAACTCCCAGAAATCTTTGAAGATGACCAAAGGGGACCACTTTCTTCTCCCCTGAGCCCTGGATCCTCTCTTAAGCCTCGGATCTTCTCCAAAGTGGGATTTTTGGAGATGAGTCTCCTTCTTCCTCCTCTCTGTTGGCTGAATCTTGGAGAAAAGGAGGTGAAACTTAAAAATCTCCCATTTTAGAAATTTGATGGAAGATCTGAGCTCTCCTTCGTGGGTTTTATGGTAAAAATATATTTCTTTTTAGAAAAGGAAGAGTTAAACTCTTGGTTTAATTCAGAAAAAAGAAGAAGGTTTAGAACCTTAAGGAAGGAGAAGGTGGCATAAACCATAGCTTTTGAGGAGAATGAATTATTCTTCTTCATTTCATCGTCATGTTGCCTTTTATAGGCTTAAAAATTTATACATAGCCCCTTGGGCTTTACAAAATGGTATTTTGCCCATTCCATACCTCATGTGCTTATTTCTTTTGCACATGAGCTATGGGCTTTACAAAAATTTGATTTTATGCCAATTTTTCTTACATTTATTCATCAAAATTATTTATTATATAATTTTCATTTTGGTATGGGGGAGGCCGACCGCAGGGTTCGACTTGCGCATGAGCCCGCTTACTTGGGGTTGATTTTGATTTTGACTTGGTCAACTGGGGTGTAATTTTTTACCCCAACAAAGTACCCCCATCAATAAATGCACACCGCGTATATGAGTTGTGTGCATGAAATCGATAGATCTTGGAGTTGGACTTCGAGGTGGAACACCATTCAGGGGGCGGAACATCATTCCAGGAGCATAATTCCGGGGATCGGAGCATAATTCCGGGATCGGAGGATCATTCCGAAGAGCGGAGCATAATTCCGGGATCGAAGCATCATTCTAAAGAGCGGAGCATGATTCAAGGGATCGGAGCATAATTCCGAGGAGCGGAGCATGATTCCCAGAGGTCGGAGCATGATTCCCAGGGGTCGGAGCATAATTTCGAGAATCAGAGCATAATTCCGAAGAGCGGAGCATAATTCCGAAGAGCGGATATATTCTGAGACAAAGCATAGTTTCGATGTAGGGTTCTGGGGCGAAGCGTAATTTCGACATGGGACATGTGTATCCTGAGATGAAACTTAGTTCCGGCATAGGGTAGACATTCTGAACGAAAGATAGCTCCGATGCAGAAGTTGATTCCGATTCGAAACATAATTTCGACAGGGAAGGCAGATATTCCGAAGCGAAGCATGATTTCGACATGGGGTACATTCTGAGACGAAGCATGATTTCCCCGCAAAGCTTGTTGATTGACTTAATTCCGAGACGGAGCATAATTCCGACGGGGAGGTCATTGGTTGACTTGATTTTGAGTCGCAGCATAATTCCGACGGGGAGGTCATTGGTTGACTTAATTCCGAGTCGAAGTATAATTTCGACGGGGAGGTTGTTGCTGCCCTTTTTGCAGTTTGAACGGTCGGTGTCACGCCCCGCTTCCCGGTGTACGGGTAAGGGGACACGCTGGGCCCGCTACGTATTTACTCAAAAGTAAACACGCTAAGCGTATCTAAGCAATATAAAGTAAATGTACACAAGAAAAATGATAGTAGATGTAATTGAACAACAACTTTTATTTATTAACACTTCTTTACAAATACAACTGGAAATGTAAATACATGAATAAAAAGCAATGCCTAAATAATGGCATGAACTGAAATGAAAAGTATGCACAAGTATCTAAAGCTCGGGGTCGAAGGCTAACTGCTCCAAGTCTTCAGTACTGGGCTCGATCTCCAGTGATTCCGATCCACTTGACAACATTCTAAAGAAAAAAGAAAAGGAATGTCGTCGGCGAAAAATCGCTCGGTAAGTCCCAAAGATGGGAAAAGACAGAATAGACAGAAAGAGAGTATGACTAGTAATGTTTGATTATCATGTTAACGTAGTTGTTTGTAGCTTGGTACAGAATATGCTAGTGTATACGAGAAGTGTCCAACTTACACCGTGGTCTTTGGTAACCCGTGGTACAAGACTCCGTCGAAAATACCACGGAACAACAGTATGGATGTAATTACGTCTTTAGTGACCACCTCGTGCCACTTTTAACATGTTCCATACCAGTCCACCCCTTTATAAACCCTGTAATGCCTTTTGTATTGATTGTATTGTTTTGTTGTATAGATGGATGACTTGCCGAAACTATGATATCAGTAAACGGAATGGATATAAATGGTTAGTCATGTAAACAGAGTATATACATGGTTCGGTTCGGTCGATATAGACTGATATAGATTGAATAGACGGATTCATGTTGAATTGCAGTTTATACTTGAATTATATTCAAGTCAGATTGATTAGATTGAGATTCAGTCTGAATCAGACACTTTGAAAAGAAATTGAAGTCCTGAATTAGTTTTGATGTTATCGGTAACCGCTGCACATGGACGGCAGGATTTGTGTCTTTTTCCAAGACAATTACCGCGTTGATAACAACGTTGTTTGGTTTTCTACCTTAGATAGGCAAGCACCCACTTTCTCCGGCTCCCCGAGACTCAAGAGAACTGGTCCCGCTTAAACCTATATTTACTAGGGTCCTTATTGTAATTTTATATGACTTGAGGGGATTTTATATAAAAATAGTTTTGATATATTTTCAAAATACATCTCAAGTATTTAATTATCGTCTTTAGGGTTTTCATAGATGTATATTTTATAAAAGTGAAATATTCTAGTGAGTAGAACCTAGTTTTCATTGTATATGGTATTTTAATGAAATACTGGAATTGTATTGTATTGAAATGGTACTTTCATCTAATTGTGATTCCTTGGATTTAGAAAACATGGAATATTTGTATAATATATTAAAATAGATCTTTTGATAGTATTCATATATATATATATATTTATATATTTAATAAAAATAAATTTTATATATTTTGTAGAAATCTCAATTTCTTAAAAACCGTATTAAAAATTCCATCAAGATCGAATGCTACTTGCGGAGGTCTGCATCTCGCTCTACTAGGCTATAGAACGTGCGATAACCCGCACCATTCCGATCGGGGTTCCCCAAAATGGGTTGTAGATGCGCAATTGCAAGAAATTAGTTAACACCCTTTTTAAAGAAAACGGTTTTTTAAGTTTAGGGTATTTATTCGTAAAAGTGTATTTTCCCATAATCTAGAATATCAAAGTTCATCGTGCTATGTCCAATATGTGTGTTGTGATGAGGTAGGTCCTTACCTCGTGAGTTTTCTAAAGGTACTACAAAGAAATATGTTGAATTATGTCGAAATGTAAAGTATATGGTATTTTACCGTATAAATGCGATAAAAGTTGCATAAAAAATTCTTTTGAGATGAAACCTATTCTAATGTGTTCATTTATGTTTATTAAACATTATGAGAGAATATGGTATTTTGTTATTTTAAAAAAATGGAATTTTTAAGGAAAAACGAATCGGAAATCGGATTAACTCTACTTCCGACGAGTTTTGAAAAATGAAAGTTTTAGAATAGTAGAAGAGGAGGGGTGTTTCCCCCAATCAGAGAGCAAAGATCTGTTCAAAATTTGAAATTTTAACTGAGGCAGCGCCTCACATGTAAAGCACGAGAGCGCCAGCGCTAAGAGTCAAAGACTCTGAGGAAGCGCTAAGAGCGCCAGCGTCATGAGTCAAAGACTCTAAGGCAACGCCTCACGTGCAAAGCACGAGAGCGCTAGCGCCAAAAGCGCCATCGCCAAGAGTCAAAGACTCTGAGGCAGCGCCTCACGTGCAAAGCACGAGAGCGCCAGCGCTAGAACTAAATATTCTTCACCATTGGATTAAAGATCCAGCAAAGATGATAAATCATCAAATTACCAGAATAAAATTCTGTTGAGGAAATACTCCTCAAATCTTTCCAAACAAGAAAGATTTGTGCTCTGTAAATCAGAGCACCGTTGGATCAAAGATCCAATGGTGATCAAATATCACCAAGATACAGAATAAGTTCTGTATGGGAAAATATTTTCCCAATCTTGCTAAAAATAAGAAAGATGTCTTCTGTGAAACAGAAGTCCTTGGATCAAAAATCCAATGGTGGATAAATTCCACAAATCAATTAAGAAATCTCTCATTGAGAGATTTCCTCAACTGATCAACAAATCAGCCTCCCCTATATAAAGGACCCAAGACTTCAAGTCTTGAATAGGAGAACCCCCCCATAAACCTCAAGTTCTCAGAAAAGAAAAAAAGAAGAGTAAGCTCTAAGAAGAAGAATCTTCTTCAAGGTAAATAACAATAAGTGAGATCATAGCATCTCCTCTATATTTGAGAGTTTAACTCTTACATCAGAAGAACTTAGTTCTTTTTCCAGATCACAGATTTATAAGACAAAGTCTTTCATAAAAAAGAAGAGAGATCATAGCGTCTCCTCCTCATCTAAGATTTTAATTCTCACTTCAGAAGAACTCAGTTTTTCTTCCAGATCTCAGATCTATAAGACGAACTCTTTCACAAGGGAGAACCAAATTTCTGTGAGAATTGAATTGGGCAAAACAAAAAACTCAGTGCTTAGCACTCAAATCTGGCGCTCAGCGCCGAGCGCTCCACATGCCCCTCATGTGGGCGCCGCTCAAAATAAAAAGAGCGCTCAACACTCAAATGCTGGCGCTCAGCGCTAAGCGCTCCACGTGCCCTTCACGTGGGTGCTGCTTAAAATAAAAAAAAACGCTTAGCGCTCAAATACTGGCGCTCAGCGCCAAGCCCCCACGTGCCCCTTACATGGGCGCTACTTAACACAGAGCACTCTGCACTCCTCAAAAAGAGCCTAGCGCCATGAAGAGTGTTCAACACTCATAAAAAAACAAAAAAGAAAGCGGGCATCAGTATTCACATAATTGTTTAGTATTATGTGCACAGAGAAAGGACTGTATCCTAGCAAGTGTCTAACACTTTATAAAAAAGGTAAATGATAAAGACTAAGTGAGCTAAGCCCAAGGTTGGCCAAACCCCAAAATCGACCGAGCCCATAGGTCTCCTTTTAAATTGGACTTAGTCCCAAACAAGATTATCAAATCTTTGATGAACATTCATTGGTTCAAGGGTACATCTCTCTACACCTCTGATACATGTCGTTGTAATTCTTCAACGTCTTCAGAGAGGTGCAGGGTCCCAATAACCAATAATTCTTGGTATACCCCCCTTAAACCAACAACCTAGTGGACCGCAACGTCCCTAAAACTAAATTGTGGACCAAGATATCCTTAAAACTAAATTGTGGACCGCAACGTCCCTAAAAACTAAATTTTGGACCGCGATGTCCTTAAAACTAAACTCCATGGACCACAACGTCCTTAAAACTAAATTGCAGACCGCAACGTCCCTAAAAACTAAATTCCATGGACTATGATGTCCTTAAACTTTGGACCGCAATGTCCTTAAAACTAAATCCTTTGGACCGCAATGTCCTTAAAACTAAATTGCGGACCGCAACGTCCCTAAAAACTAAATTACGGACCGCAATGTCCCTATAAACTAAAGAAAATCCTGTTGAGTAGATCTTAGTCTAAAATTAGACTAACGCATCCTCAACAACGTTTGAGTTTATCTTAATCTAAAATAAGATTAACGATTCTTAAACCAACCCAAACCCAAATCTAAGAAAATATGGATTTGAACTAATCCACGCCCTACGGGCGACAACACAAATTAGTCTCCGTACACAATCCACGGGCAACCAAAAATAAAACAAACAGACACGACATGAAGTTACCTTCTGGAACCGAAGAAAGTGGTTACCGTGATACGGTAACGTAATTAATTGCAGGGGCTTGCGCCTGTAGGGAAAAGCGTCCCCACAATCAAAAACCCCTCACAATGAGGGGGAATCTGACGAAATCTGCTACAACGGCCGTATCTGTCCAAACCTCTGATACGCAGTGCCATAATTCAACTTGGCATCATCGGAGAGGTGGACAGATAAAACCAAATAGCATCTGCCCCTAAATTCAGGCAAGACGTTTTGTCTTCCCGGTTTTCGGCGGCGAATAGATTCTGGCATGCCCGGTGGGACCTTTTTCTCTTTCCACTCCACACTTCATGAGTCGTGTTCTCGAACAAATCCCGGTATAATATGGTTGCCCCTGAATTTGAGGTACTAAGATTTGGTGTCTTGCTCCGTGCAGAAGAGAAGATGGTGTCAATGGCTTCCAACTGCACCAACTGCAACAACAACTCCCGCTCCGTCCTCGCCGGAGGAGTGACCTATGGGCCCCAAGCGACTTCCATCTCCGCGATGCCGGTGGAATAGGTGACGCATGCCACCACTGGGTTTTTCTTCGGGACTATGCTCCCGCCAATGAGCTTCAATGCTCCGGCGCCGTCACAGGAAGTTCCAAAGAAGTCGGTCTTTGATCGGCTTACCACTACCACGGTCCCTCTCAACAGGTCGTCCAAGTCCAACGCCTCGGTCATTAACAGACTAGGCCAAAGCTCAAGCGGGCCCGTGAAGAAGCCTGCAATACCCGAAGGAGTCATCCTGAAGCGGATAGCCATTCCAGCTCCGGTAAACAAAGTCATTAGAGGGGATTCTCCTGCTAAGGGGTCGGTCTTTGCAAGGCTGGACATCCTAATTCCTGCTTCGGGTGAGGTCGTTACGAATGCTTCCCCTACCAAAAAGTCAGTCTTTGCAAGATTGACTGTTCCTTCTCAGTGGACGTCGGTCTTCGACAGGCTGGCCACAACGGCCTCTCCTCAAAACAGGGGACATGACGAAGCCACCCTCGTAACTGAGCCGATCCCGGCTACACGACATGCTCGACGTCGCCACTGGCGCCGAGTGAGGAAAGCTGGGGGCAGTTTCCCTTCTGGATTGACTCCACCAGCTTCGATGGTAGAAATTGATGCTGCTGTTCCAACCGGAAACAGCTTTGAGCCGCTCAGGAGGGTCCGCAAGAACTCTCCAACTGCTGTATTAAAAAGGTCTCCTCCACCCGCTGAAAATATCACAAAGGCGAAGCCGGAGCAGCCCCCTCAGCGATTGTCCTCCAAAATCCATAGGGTTTGGCGAAGAGTCCAAGACTCTGTAGTTGACCAAGACTACCCCCACCGACAGAAGAAAATGAAGGGTCGACAGGAGGGGGACCATCTCACCGGCATGCCATGGAAGGTATCGTCTATATGGGTGCCCGCTGTAACGGCCCCCTCAACTTCGACCGCCCATAAAAGGAGAAGGCCGGAGAAGATCCCTGTGTTTGTGACAAATCTCAAGGGTGCTGAATCCAAACGCCCCAAGTATGGGAGCATAGTAGTGCGCACCATCTACATGGCTTTCGGGAAAGAGGATAGCCGTATCTCTACGGGTCATCGACCACTCACCCGGTCTGTGACAAAGGCTCAGGAGCAATAGCAAAAGCTCCAGGAGATGCTAACGAAGATGGCCACGCTCACCGGGTCGAAAGAAAGCCCGAGGGTATCGTCGGAGCAGCGCTGGGAACAGGAAACCGACGCCGAGTTCCTCCGGAGAATGCTCAAGAAGAAGGACAAAGAGGTCGCGGAACAAGCGGCCAATATAAAACAAATGGCGCTCTTGTTCCAAGGTATGGTCGGGATGATGATACAGCCTGATCCTCCAGTTGAAGACCCTCCAATAATCCTTGAAGACGACAGAGGGGAGACATCAAACCCTCTTCCGGCTTTATCAGCAGCCAAGGAAGAGACCATCTCCAAAGCCGCCCTTGACGACTATATAGCTCAACAGATACGAGCTTATCAAGCGAGTGAAAGCGGCCAGCCAAATCGTCAAGACTGGACGACCCTAACCAGGTTGGTACGATCAAATAAAGTACCCGCTAGGATATACAATCCCTAAATTCCATGTGTATAAGGGGACGGGTAATCCACACCAGCAAGTTGCTCAATTCAGGGCTCTGTGCGGTAATACTGGGGGCGACGACAAAATGTTGCTTCGTCATTTTGTTGGTAGCTTGTCGGAGACAGCATTCGAATGGTACTCCGAGCTCCTGAATGACTCTGTCAAGACATTTGCAGAAATGGAGCTACTGTTTACAAAAAGATTCGCGAGCGCTAGCGAGTGCACCCCGATCACCACACTAATTAACGCTAGAGTGAAGCCGGGAGAAACCTGGGTTCAATACGCCATTCGGTGGCGGAACCTGTGGTCAAAGTGCGAACAACGCATAGAAGAAGCTCCTGCCATGGGCATGTTCGTAGGAACCCTTAAACCTCAGGCAACCATTTCCCAATTCATGACGTTCTTTAAGCCGACCACTTTTCAGGCCTTGATCGACAAGCTGGTCCAAATGGACCAGATGGGCTATAGACCGTCCTCCTCAAAGACGGATCCTCGGAATGAAAAGGGAAAAGGGAAAGCGAACTTCGTCGCCAACGCTCAGCAACAACCGAGTGGCCCGAAGCCGGTTGCTCACCAAAATGATAAACGGCGATCACTCGGAGAAATGATGAGATGCCCTTACTCATTCTCTCGGGATAAGACGAAGAGATTATTCGAGCTAGCGCTGCGCAACAGGCTCATCACTCTGCCAGAATCGAGACGCCCAACGCAATCATGCGACGTTAACAGCCCCAATTACTGTCCTTACCACCGAATATTGGGTCACCCAATCGAAGATTGTTACATCTTTAAAAGTTGGATCGAAGACCAGTATCAATAGGACAAGTTCGCACTGTCCGAAAACTGGAGGGTGAACCCACCACAACCGTACGCTCCTAAAAAGGTGGACATGCCGGGGGCATCATGCTCACTTATAAAGGAAGCCCCGTTGGAGGTGGCCCTTTCAGCTAAGACTAAAAGAATGCTGAAGGGCCTTCAAGCATGTCCGGCGATTAGGTGGAAGAGCCCGCTGGAGCCTGAGATTATTGAGGGGATGCTGAAGCCGCGCCCAACGCTGAAATTTGGTGATATTGGACGAAACCTTCGGGCCAAGCCTCCGAATTCTTTAAAGAAAAAGAAGAAGGCCAAAAAGCCCGTCCAACCCGACGATAACCGTACAGGTTTGCAGAAATACATCGATGCACTGGAAGAATATAACCAGAAGCCACGGACCCCAATTACATTGGATGAATTCTTCAAGCATGTTCTTGAGAATGAAGACGATAATGCTGATGAAAGAGATGATTCTTCAGAAGAGCCCGAGGATTATGTGGTGAGCCACCACATGATCTCTCACTCGTCAATAGATAGTAAAGAAGCTCCTGATGCAGAGAGACTGGGGGCAGAACTGGAACCAAAATCCCTGGAGCCATCAGACGAATTGATTGACAGGTTGCTGAGCGAAGCTCTTTAGATGAGCAAAGCTGATCGAGAGCGTGAAACAGCCATATACGAAAAGGCCAAGCGTCGGCGTCAAGCTGAAGAAGCTCCGGTAATGAGAAGCCATAAAATACCCCAACCGGGTCAAAGTGCCCTTGTTATCGGCAAAAGCAGGCTTAAGACGAGGAAACGACTCGCTAAAGCCCTGTCAATGGGAATGAAGTTACCACCTTTCAAAGAAAGCACTTCAGAAAGTACGTGCTCCGACAAACTGGATGCACATCCAAACTACTGCTTATACCATCAGAGGATCACGCACCCTACCAACGAGTATAAAGCCTTCAAGAAGTGGTGGCAGAAATATGTCGCCTATCGACAACAATTCAAGCGAATAAAGCGCAAAGCGAGTCGGGAGCAGAGAAGCACGACAGATGAGCACAAAAGAGATGCCGGCAACTGTCACGTGGTTGATACCAGGGGATCGCAAGTTCTCATCTTTGGGAACGATTCTGACGAAGAAATGGCCCTTGACCCCCTCTTTAAGGAATCCACCTATGGAAGAGAAGAAGAGATGAAGAACTGCGAGAACATTCAGCTGCGTAATCGTACGTTGCCTGAAAAGAATCTTGAACTTTCAAACAAAGGTTCAAACAGAAAAGACAAGGGGATGGAGAAAATCCATGAGGAGATTGCCCTCGATGATGGGGTCGTCAAAGAGCTCGCAACCAAGGACCCGCCTAAGATAAGCAAGGTGGATTACAATATCCTAGCGCATTTGAGGAAGATACCCTCACAACTAAGCATACTGGATGCCCCCTTTCTATCTAAAGAAGCATGGGATTCCTTGGTCAAAGCGTTATAAGAGCCCGATCACTTCCAGGCCTTCATTGCAGAGAAGAAAATGCAAGATGAGCTGGCAGAAGTCTACACGGCTTACATTACATTTAATGACGAGGATATTCTCCTTGGTACGTGTGACCACAACCGTCCTTTATATGTCACTGGATACTGCCATGACATTAAAATGGGGAAAATACTTGTTGACAACGGGTCCTCTGTCAACCTTCTCAACGTGCGGGTGCTAAAAGAAATCTGCATGAGCGTTCAACATTTAGCCCGAGATAAAATCACTATCTCTGGATTTGATTCACAGTCATCGCAGACGCTCGGGTCCGTGATACTGACATTACGCTTTGGGCATCTCGTCACAGACATCAAATTTCATGTCATCGACGCTAGGACTTGCTACAACGCTCTACTTGGTCGTCCTTGGTTACACGAATATAACATCATCCCTTCTACACAACACCAGTGTATGAAGTATTTCAAAGACGGCCTCAAGTACACCGTTACGGGAGAGCTAAACCCATTCTCTGTGAACGAAGTTCGAAAATATGAAGACGTCAAGTACTTGCTGCCAGACTTCGAAGACATAGAGAAGTTTCATAAGCTGGAGCTTAAACAGAAGCCCGTCACTCCCATTCCTACCTTTGGAAGCTATATACCGAGAAGGATGAAGAAATAGTCTACTCGGGACAGCCTCAGAAACGGAATGATAAACCCGGACCAACTGCTCCGATTTTGGTCTTTGGCAGCGACTCCAAAGATGAAACCAACGCCGTATTCTCTGTCCGCCTGTCGATGCAAACCTTCGTTGGAATAGACCGGAGTTTGCAAATAGCCATGGTTCCGTGGCGGCACTACAGAGAGCTTGATGTGCTGGAGACATATAGTGTGCAAGAGTTGCAGACATTCTATGTCCCTCCCACGCGAAGAGGTGAAAAGGCGATTCTATTCTATCTGTCCACGGAGACTAAAGTCGAAAGAGAAGTCTGGCGTGGTGCCGATCCTGTGCTCGACAGGCTCCAACCCATTCGTCTGCCCAGGAATTACACCGAAAGAATCTGACTTTTGTTTATGGTATAGCCTTTTTCCACCTCTTCTTCAGGTGGAGTATCTGAATACGAGCCTTGAAAAACTGTGCCCACGGACCCGTAAGCCCTCGAGGCAAGGCGAAAAGGAAGAGATGCTCTGGCTTTCTTTGAAAAGGTTATTAAGATACTAAGGCGTACTATTTAAACAAACTTCTCGACAAGCTCAGTTCTACAACAGGATTTTGGACGTTCCCGGGACGTAGCGAAAATTGCCCAACGGAAAAATGGAAATGATTGGGCTTGGATATGTCCAGTCTGAGAAACGGGAGCAATTCCATGACTGCCATTTCATAAAGGACCTTGATGAAGAAGAGGATGCTCTTTTAAACGACGCTGACGTTGAACCAGAACGAGATCCTGCCATAAAAATGCCGAGCCCGTCATTTGAAGAACATATTGACAAGCTAATAAGAGAAGCAGGTCAAAGGATTCGGGATGACCACAGCCGTGAAATGGTCATTTACGAAAAAGCCAAGACGCAACGCCTCCTTCAGCGGGCTACAAAGGACGACGATGCCCTTCACCGTCAGCCCGCCATGCATTCCCAAGACAAGAAAAGGCCTGACGCAGAGGCAAAAACAAGTCAAAGAACGGAAAAAACGTTCAACAGCGGCAAAACGGATCCAAAAGACCACGTGATCAAGAAAAGGTCAGCCAGAATCCGTCTCTAACGAAAAAGATGGGTCGAGCATATTCCTTCCCTCAAGATAAGACAAGGAAGATATTCGACCTCGTCATGAAAAATCAGATGATTACGCTCCCGGAATCCAAGCACCCTGAACAAGCAAACGAGGTTCATCGCCCGGATTATTGCTCCTATCACCGAGCGATAAGACATCCTCTTGAAGACTGCTTCACCTTCAAAAACTGGGTCGAAAAATAATATCAACTCGGCAGATTCGCTTTATCCAACAGTTGGAGGGTAGCCCCACCGCAAAGGCATGTGCCAAAAGCAACGTATATGGCGAGAGTAGAACCAGATCAATATCGGTCTTGGAAACGATCTCGTACCTGTCACGTGATAACGCTGTCAGAAGAAGGAGTGCCCAAGAATATGGATGACCTCTCCTGGTGCTTCGAAAACAAGGATGAAGAGGAATTGATCTCAGAATTTCCACCAGCGCCAAAAGAGTTGGAAGATGGAATACAAACTACTGCGGACAACCTAAGGAAAATCGACTTGGGGACGGAAAACGACCCGCGACTTATGTTCGTCTGCGAGCTGCTGTCTAAAGAACAGGTGGCTACGCTAAAAGACATGCTCATGCAGTATAAGGACTGTTTCGCATGGAACTATTCCGATATGCTGGGGCTGGATCCAGAAATCGCTGTGCATAAATTGGCGATATCCCCGAACGTCAAGCCAGTCAAACAAGCGCCAAGAAGAATGTGGATTGAAATTGAAATGAGCATCAACACCGAAGTCAAGAAGCCAATCGACTCTAGCTTTATCCAAGAAGTTCAATACCCCGACTGGATCGCCAAAATTGTCCCAGTAATGAAGAAAAATGGGACGGTGCGCATCTGCGTGGACTTTCGAGACCTCAACAAAGCCTGTCCGAAGGATGATTTTCCCGTACCGGTTACCGACTTGATGATAGACAACACGTCCACACACGAAGTCTTCTCCTTCATGGACGGCTCATCAGGGTACAATCAAATAAAGATGCATCCCGAAGACCAGAAGCATACCGCTTTCCAGACTCCTCTGGGCATATTCTGCTACAAAGTGATGCCTTTCGGTCTGAAGAACGCCGACGCTACCTATCAGAGGGCCATGACAAAGATCTTCGATGACCTCATACATGAAATCGTCGAATACTATATCGATGACCTCGAGGTTAAAAGCAAATCATATGAGGAACACTGGGAGCATCTGAAGTTAGTGTTTCAGCGCCTTCGGAAATACAACCTGAAGATGAACCCTCTGAAATGCGCGTTTGGAGTTTCCTCGGGAAAATTCCTGGGATTCATCATACGACATCGAGACATCGAAATAGACCCATCAAAGATCAAGGCGATTATGGAAATGCCTTCGCTAAGAACTTTAAAATAATTGCGGTCTCTGCAAGGGAAGCTCGCGTATATCCGACGGTTCATAGCCAAACTCTCCGGAAAATGCCGTCCCTACTGTCACTTGATGAAGAAGGGAACCCCATTCGTTGGGGATCGCAAATGCCAAAGCGCACTGGACGAAATCAAGCAATACCTGTAGAATCCACTTGTACTGACCACTCCGGTTAAGGGAAAGCCCCGCATCCTGTACACAACTACCCTTGAAGGTTCTTTAGGCGCGCTATGGGCACAGGAGAACGACTAAGGGAAAGAGAGACCCCTCTACTATTTGAGCCGAGTTCTCCTGAGGGCAGAAAACAACTACCCCCGTATCGAAAAACACTGCCTGGCGTTAATCTTCGCTATAACAAAGCTTCGGCATTACACTCTGGCGCATGAGGTCCATCTCATATCAAAGGTTGATCCTCTTAAGTATTTGATGTCAAGAGCCATACTAACAGGACAACTTACTAAATGGGCCCTACTCTTAATGGAATTCTTGATAACATACCGACCTATCAAGGCGGTGAAAGGCCAGGCCATCGCCGACTTCCTCACTGAGCATCCGATACCTGCCGATTCACCCCTAAATTATGAATTGCCAGACGAGCACGCATTTGACATGATCGACAGGGAGAGAGGAGGGAGTGATACCCGATGGGAACTCTACTTCGACGGGGCATCCTCCATGAAGAAGCGACAGCACAACACCCTTATAATCAAATCTGGGGTAGGCTTTATCTTCGTGACTCCACAAGGAGGGATAATGCGCTTTGCTTTTTCCTTAACAGAGCCGAGGACAAATAATGAAATGAAATATGAGGCCTTGATAGCAGGTCTTGAGATCGCTGTCGACATAGAAATCGAAAACCTCTTTATATACGGAGACTCCCAACTGGTCGTTAGTCAGGTAAACGGCGACTATCAAATGTGCAAACCAAAGATGGTAAAATACGGCGAAAGAGTACAACAATTACTGACTCAAATCCCTTCCTATATCCTGGAAAGCATACCACATACAAAAAATAGCAAAGTGGACGCATTAGCCAAACTCGCCAAAGAACTGGCTGACGAAATCCTCGATGACATAAAGATCGTTGTACAAAGCCATCGGGTTCTTGCACCAGCGGAAATATCTCTGGAGTCGTTTGAAGAAATGGAAGCGACCAAGAAAATGGCTAGAGAACCAAGAAAAGGCTAAGGATTGGAGAGAAGACTTTATAAACTACTTCAAATCCCGTCAAACGCCGGAAGATGCATCCTCAAGACATCAGCTCATGAAACGAGCTCTGTCTTTCGCCTTCGTCAATGATACTCTGTATAAGAGATCATTCGACTCTCTATGGCTAAGATGGCTGGGACCGGAAGAAGCAAGGAGAGTCGTCCAAGAAACTCACGATGGACTCTGCGGTTCTCATCAAGTCGGGCCAAAGATGAAGCTGAAGATTAAAAGGATGGTCTACTATTGGCCCACGATGATTCAGGATTGTCTCGAATACGCAAAGCAGTGCCACTCGTGCCAAGTTCATGGAGACTTCATCCACCAGCATCCAAAGCCGCTACACCCAACGATGGCTAGCTGGCCGT
The DNA here is from genome assembly GCA_030015575.1 of Agapanthus africanus. Classification (NCBI taxonomy): domain Eukaryota; kingdom Viridiplantae; phylum Streptophyta; class Magnoliopsida; order Asparagales; family Amaryllidaceae; genus Agapanthus; species Agapanthus africanus. Next base: position 573,557,353 of record CM057346.1, on the reverse strand, counting down.
TCGAAATGTGGGGAACCGACATAATTGGGCCCATCGAACCAGCATCATCCAGAGGACATCGGTTCATATTGGTGACAACCGATTACTTCTCTAAGTGGGCAGAAGCAGTACTGCTAAGAGAAGTGAAGACGGAGAGCATCCTCCATTTCTTCAAGACACACGTCATCTATCGGTTCGGCACTCCGCGACGGATTATCTCCGTTAATGGGCTAGCCTACAGAAATCATAAAATCAGTCGCTTCGTACAGCAGCATAACATAGACTGGAGATACTCTTCGGTCTATAATCCCTGAGCTAACGGTCTAACTGAGGCTTTCAACAAGAGCTTGATGAAGATCATAAAGAAGACGGTGTCCAAAAATAAAAAGGACTGGCACGAAAGACTGTATGAAGCTCTCTGGGCTTACCGGACTATGTTCAAAACGACCACAAATACAATGCCATTCACGTTGGTATTCGGCACAGAAACGGTACTCCCCCTGGAGATAGAGCTACCCTCTCTACGAGTGGTGGTTCATTATGAGCTAACAGACGAAGAGAATGCTCATCTTCGGCTTGAGGAGCTCGACGCCCTCGATGAAACTCGTCTCATGGCGTAACAAAACTTAGAGGCTTACAAAACAAAAATGACGCGCTCATACGAGAGATTGACTAGGCCGAGAACATTCCGCCTAGGCGAACTCGTGCTAGTTGTCAAAAGACCTATGATCCCCAATCGTGCCAAATGGGAGAAATTCGAGCCGAACTATAAGGGCCCATACATCATAAACAAAGTCTACCAAGGTGGGGCTTACTTGCTCATGGATATGCATGGCGAAAGACCCTTCAGGCCAATAAACGGCCGGTTCCTGAAAAAATACTACACCTGACGAGTCACGGCCTAGGTTAACGATAGATGACGACGCTTATGTCCGTTCGCTATCTTCCCAAGCCCAAACTCTATAAGTAGTATCCAGCGAAAACTTGCCTCAAAATTGCTATGGACCGTAATGTCCTTAAACTAACAATGGACCGAAACGTCTCTAAACTAACAAGGGACCGAGATGTCCTAAAACTAGCTAGGACCAAAACATCTTTAAACTGCTATAAACCACAGCATCCTAGGGTTGGCACAAAAAAAACGGTATGTCCATATGCAAAAGGGGCACGGATGAAAACCCAAAAGGGCTCCGTGAGTAAAAACAGCAGGGCTACCGGCGAGTTTGTGAAAACCTGAAAGGGCGCAGACTCATAAAAAATTCATGCACACTTGCAAGATCCTCTCGACCTTATAAGGAGAAAATACCTGTGTGAGATCCTTATGACTCACAAGCGAGCAATACACTTAGTGATCCCCACGGTTCCTGAGGAGAAATTACACTTACGAGATCCTCACGACTCGTAAGGAGAACCCTCTTATGAGACTCTCACGGCTTATAAGATTCAAAAGCCTTAAACTACAGGTATCTCAACCTGTTCTTAAGCTATCACATTTCCCAGACTGCCCTACAAACGGTTCAATGTTGACCCTTGTATACAATCCACGGGCATAAATAAACGTTCCCCTCACCCAGTTCCACCAATGGTGCGAAATTTCCTCATGTGGTGAATGGCACTTGTAAGTCCTCTCGACTTATAAGGAGAAAACACTCTTGTAAGATCCTTACGACTTATAAGAGAATACACACTTAAGAATTCTCACGATTCTTAAGGAGAAAACGCACCTACGAGATCTTCACGACTCGTAGGAAGAAACACCTTTATGAGACTCTTACGGCTCATGAAGTCAAAAGCCTTAGTTGACAGGATTCTAACCCTGTTTTCTAAGCCATTTTTGTTTAAATCGACAAAGGCAAATGATGATTCACTCCTGGCAATATCCCAGTTGTAGCGATACTGATGCCTAAATCGGTATCAAATTCCAAGTCCTTTCACGGCAAATGATGATTCGCTCTTGGCAATATTCCAGTCGTAGCGATGCTGATACTAAGATTGGTATCAGATTTTGAGTTCCATACTCGCAAAAAAATACATATGAAATAGCCGAAATGATGGGGGCAACTCGCAATAAAAATCAGCGAGTAAAATATATGCATATAAAAATAGCCAAAATATTTGGGCAACTCGCAATAAAAAGTAGCGAGTAAAGAAAAAGAAAAATAGCCGAAATGATTGGGCACCGTGAAAAATAGCCGAAATGATTGGGCAATTGCGACTTTCGCGATATAAAAAGCTGAAATGATAGAGCATCGTGGAAAGAAATAAAAAAATGAAAGAATGAAACTTTTGCCCTGCAGGTAAGTCCATACTGACCCCTGTATACAATCCATGGGCATAAACGAAAAGGGAACCACATGTCCCAACAAACTCTGTCAAAGGGAAAGTCCGATCTCGACAGCAACATCTGCATACCAGAAGACCAACAACGGCGTTCCTCCTCATGCCAGCAGGGCACGGACGTGACACTACCAATCGGAGCCACGACAAAGTCCCCAGTTCCAAGACTCTACGGTTCACAGACAATCTAGAGTCAACCCCGACACCGCAGAAAGTGGAGCAAGTCAGCCCCGACACCGTAGAAAGCGGAGCAAGTCATCCCGACACCACAGAAAGTGGAAACACGTCAGCCAATGACCTCTGTCTCGGAAACACGTCAACTAGTGACCTCCGTCTCGGAAACACGTCAGCCAGTGACCTCCGTCTCGGAAACATGTCAGCCACTGGCCTCCGTCTCGGAAACACGTCAGCCAATGAACTCTGTCTCGGAAATAAGTCAGCCAATGACCTCCGTCTCGGAAACACGTCAGCCAGTGACCTCCGTCTCGGAAACACGTCAGCGAATGACCTCCGTCTCGGAAATACGTTAGCAAATGACCTCCGTCTCGGAAACACGTCATCCAATGACCCCGTCTCGGTAATACGTCAGCAAATGACCTCCGTCTCGGAAACACGTCAACCAGTGACCTCGGTCTCGGAAAGACGTCAGCCAGTGACCTCCGTCTCGGAAACACGTCAGCAAGTGACCACCGTCTCGGAAACACGTCAGCAAATGACCTCCGTCTCGGAAACACGTCAGCCAATGACCTCCGTCTCGGAAACACGTCAGCAAATGACCTCCGTCTCGGAAACACGTCAGCCAATGACCTCCGTCTTGGAATCACGTCAGCCAATGACCTCCGTCTCGGAAACAAGTCAGCCAACGACCTCCCCGTCGGAGCAATGCTTCGACTCGGAAACAAGTCAACTCACCAACCACTTACGAGTCCTCTCGACTTGTAAGGGAGAAAATTCTCTTATGAGATCCTTACGACTCTTAAGAGAAAACACACTTAGGAATCCTCACGATTCCTAAGGAGAAAATACACCTACGAGATCCTCTCGACTCGAAGGGAGAAAAATCTTTATGAGACCCTCACGGCTCATAAAATTGAAAAGTCTTAGGCAGCAGACTCGAACCTGTTTCCTAAACCATCGCTACCCTACATAGGATTCAAGATGAACTGTTATCTATCATCTACAGGCTACACTTGCTAGAGTAACATGCCAACGACACAACAGAGAAACGAAAGCGATAATAGGAGATAAAAATGTGTCTTTTATTCATGAATTCAATTGAGTACAAGATACATCATATAAAAAAATGAATGAAAGCATGTTATTCATAGACTATAAATTTTTGGTCGATACAAAGATGGCTACTGAAAAGGAAGCGTTTTTAATAAATTAGCAAGCCGCTCGCGCACTCCTCTCAACTCCTTTTCATGATCAGCCGCCGCGGCCAACTCCGCTTCAATTCGAGCCCGTTGCTGCAAACAAGATGAAAGCTTCTCATCGATTTCCTGCTGAGCGGCTTCATGACTCTGCGTAACCTGCTCAGTGAAGTCAAGCTTCTTCCTCAGCACCAGTCCGTCAGAAATATATCGTTGGAGGTTTTCAAAAATAGTTTTCAGCTGTGCAGCGTTCGCTTCAAGCTGGGCACACAATTGAACAGACTCGGTGGAAGCCTCTACACGTTCCTTTCGCCTCAGGGTCGCGTCTTGTTCAAAATGGCGAAGGAAAGGAACACTCTGCTCGACCCATGCAGCCCGCTGGGAGTTCAAAGCCGATACTTCCGGAGCGAGACGCTTGAGCTCAATCTCATGCAGGTAAGTCTCGATCTTTCTACAATAATTAACCCAAGACTCGACGACGCCTTCGTCATGGAAGTTCACGAGCGTCGCCAGCATAGGATTAACCTTAGCAGCAAAGTCTGCAGCAAATGCGAGGGCCTCGACATCGAGATCCTCAACGAACTCGCTCAACATTCACAGGCTAGTCGCAGCGCCCTTGGAAGATGGGCGTATAGCAAAAGGCCCTGCTGGCATTGGGATCCGAGACTCGAAGGGAGCTGGAGCCGGTGCTATTACTGCAAAACAAATTGTGGTCAATTGTCGACCAAGGAGGTAAAGAAAAATACACGAGTAATAGAGTCTACTCTACTGGCTATGGCAGATGGCAAGATTGGGAGTGCCGGAGGTGTGACTATTCTCTCGTCCCCTCCTCCAATCCGTAACGCTGCGACCAATACAAGGAAGACTTAGTAACGGTACGGCTATTCGTAAAAGAAAGAAAGAAATAATAGCTGAAGGATATACTAACCAACACCAGAGGGCGGAGTGACTTCGACTGGAAGGAGAAATGCGGGTTCAGCACCTGATACAGATGATTAAAGAGGACTCCTGCAAAGTTGTGACAATACACGGTCAGTACAAGGAAGACGGTGTTCATAGTTCAACTAAATAAATCGCGAATCTATACCTTCCAGCATTTCGGAGGGCATAGGAGAAGGCGAGGGAACAACAACCGTCATGGCGGCGACCGGAGGTGCTTTAGATGGAACAATTTCTACGTTCACTGCACATACAAACAAAAATCGTCAGAAGAAGCTGAACGGGATTGTAAAATGAAAGGAGAACAATGACTCAAGACTTACCTGACGGGTCATCAACCAAAACCGCGACGGAAGCATCACCAGGCGTTGCAGCTTCTTCGCTCTCCTTCAGAGGAGTAGTCTTTGCGCCCATTGCTTCGTCCCCTGATTCGACGAGAGCCGTCGTGACACTCGCGATGCCCGCCGATAGCAAGGAACCACAAGGGAAAAGAGTGGCGGTTTGGGCAGTCCCAGACTCCCAAAAGAGAGCAACCATTTCGGGCTCTGTGGTCGCCATCATCTCGCCTACAGTCCCATCATCAGGACTTGGCCCTGCAGGATATGATGTATCAGAATTTGCGGATCGGGTTCTAATAAAAAAAAGACCGGGCATTACATTACCTTGCGTTGGATTCTCGGTTGCCTCTCGAGTAGCGCATGCAACCTGTCTATGGGTGGTAGACAAGGCAACAGGAGCACCCTCTGAAAGAATAGCGATAGGGGGAGTGGTGCTTGAGCCTACACCTACAGCCAAGGCGGCATCACGTTCTTTCGCTGCACGCTTCCTGCGCTTCCTTTTGTCCTGGGCCGTGAGAACCGACCTCCTCAGGACTTCCGACAAGGGTATACCGTCGTCTGAACCAAGCTCTGCCTCCGGAGCCATTATGACGTCCATCATTGGCTGCTTTAGCGAGACCTCTTGCGGTGGCTTGGGGATAGCCGTGGCTGCGGTAGTCGACTCTAACGATGCCGCTGCGTCACCACTCGATATTGGCGCTACACTTAGGATAACCCGAGTCGAGGTAGTCCCTGAAACAGGAGGGAAGGAAGAGGCAGAGCACGAGTAAAGGAAGGAATAAAGGCATAATGAACAGAATTTTACCAAGGCCCAGAGAAGCACGGAGCCTCTCTTCCTTTTTGAATATCTTGAGGATAGCCGCGAGAGCCTCTTCGGTGGATATACCTGTTGAGGAAGAAAACGTCAGTGAAATCATAATAATAAGGAAGGAATGAAAGGGAAAAATACAACTGAAGCATACCTGACTTCGCGATGGTGATCAGCGCTGCTTCTTCACGAGCCAATCACTCAGAGGCCACAAGGGCAGCCTGGAGATCAGTATCATCCACAGGCACGATAAATAAACCCTCATTGGTGCCATACTCACTTAAGCCTTCGCTGTAGGGAGCATGGGGTTCCTGGCGAGTACAACGTCAGCAGAAAAGAGCGATTTCTTCTTTTTCTGTGAGCGAGCGTCGGCAGCCGATGACAGGAGCTTACGCTTGGCGGGCAAGTTTGGGCGACGAGTCCCGATCTCCGTACCCACTCCAGACGCCGGGGACGCTGCCCCTACCGCTTCTATAGGAACACGGGATAGAGACTTATCAGGAAAGGCACGCGGGACTGCAACCATACCAGCTTCTCTTACAGAAGACGAACAATGGTCCATTCCTTCAAGGGGATAGCGAGATTACCAGCAGAGGCTGCACCCTTGCGATCAAGCAGTAACCGCCTTTCTTCCCTAATGACAGCACTTGTCGCATGCGATTACCACGCCACATATGTGTTCGAGATTCTCGAAATGCAGCTCGGCTCGTTGATAAAGAAGTTGGACCCGGTGTTCAGCCGCATGAAATGGTGTAGCGCGTTGCGGATACCCTCCTCAGTAGCGACAGGCTCAGCTAAAAAAGCTTCTAGCGGGACACCTTGATTGTAGCTAGACTGTAGAACGAAACGGTGCGGGTTGTACCTCATGAACAGCGCCGAGTCGTTCTGCCTGAATAGTAAAAAGCCTGGCCTGATCGAGTACAGATGCAGAATCTCCCGAGCCGTCAAGGTAGGAGCCCCGTCTTTGAAGGTGTCGCGCAGTGGCTGCACCGTTTTAGTGGATTCCTTGCCGATAGTTAAAACTTTATCAATGAAGGTCATGCTATTTCCAACTGTACACGGGCGAAGGACCAAACCCCGAGTCTCCCGCTGTGACGGATTTAAAGCGGAAGCGTCGACTAAGTGCATAATCCGAGGGAAATTATAACTGTCGAAGAAGCGGGGCCGTTTGTGAACTCCAAAAGCGCCGAGCACATGCAACTCGATCCATGACGTGAAGTAGTGCAGCTGGAGAGTTACGGGCTGTACCCCTGGCTGAGTAGTGTCTGCCGCTAAGCTGAGGCCATGATACAAGTGAGCCAGCCCAACAATCTCGACGGCCACTCATATTCCCGCAACCATGCGGTGGGCTGGGTAAAAGACTGACGGCCTCATATAACGAAGGTGCATCGGAAGCACGAACCAGTTCAACCACAAGCCAATAAATCCCCAAAAGAACTTCTCTTCATCGACGTCTGAAGTAGCAAGCTCTGCGTAAGGAATGACCGGGGTATCCGAAATAAAGAAGCTTTTTAAATCTGCTTCCGCCATCGGCTGGTTATTCAAACCAAAACCAAACGGATCGTCAAGCTTGGCGAACATCGCAGCTTGCTTTGATAAGACCTCCGAATGAAGAAAGCAAGCGTTGAAGTCTGCGAAGCTGACTCCATGCCTTCCGGACTCTATAAATAGACTTTCGTAAATGTTCAACACCTTGATCAAACTCGGGAATTGGTGTTGAATGGCGTTCTACGGGGTAAGGCCCATTACCACTGATTTGGTGGCAAAGATGTACTCGTCAGGAGGAAGTAGCTCCTCGTAATGTCCCCCCTGACGGATAGGCCGGAGATCTCTGCGAACTCCTCCAAAGAGATTGAAACTTCCCAATCTGATAGAAGGAAGGTGTGAGTCGGGATATTCCATTGCTCCAAAAAAGTTTTGACCCACCATACAGGGGGTGTGGAATACTGGAAAAGAGACACGTAAACTGCGGGTACAACCCGAGCTTCAGCAGCAGTGATTTCTTCGCTGACAAGATGTACCGAGCCCACTGCAGATATCCAGCTAAATGGCGAGGAGTCAAGCCAATCATATACGTTTGTCCCCAGGGGCGCGATTCACCTTGACATATGCGCCGCCCCAAAATATCCAAAGCCATCGGCGGCTGTACAGGTATTGAGGCCATAGAAGGCTGAAGGCAACCCTCCGAGGTCTAGTTGACCTCCTCTACAGCGTAATTCACCGGGGGTGAGTCAGCATAATGAATCGCTGAAATGGGCTCTGAGGGTGCGGCACAAGAGAAGCTACGCCGACCATGGATAATTCGATTATACCACGACCCCCATAGATGAAGAGATTTCCGCTCCGGGTCGTGATCCTTAATGAGCGCAAAAACTTCCTTATCCACTGGTGCATCAGCAATGCGCTTTCCGGATGAACAAATGGGAAAGATGTGTCCAAAGACATAGAACCTGCGCGAAAAAGAATAAGAGTTAGCTGTCAAGGCTACAGTTCAAATTCTGATACTTGGTACTTTAAATTTGTACCGCACTGCAATGCAGTGGAAATGGACCAAAGGGGACCCACAAAATTAAGGTGACGGCTCATCATTGATGAGACAGCCACTCATTAAAGAAGAAATCCCAAAAATGATTCTCATTTAATGAGAGACCTCTCAGGCCAAGGAGTTAAACTCCCTTGAAAGCAACGCTCTTCAGACAGGAGTGACATCTGTCAACTTTAATCATGAGAGGAATAAAACTCCCTAAAAATTTTAAGAGCTATGCTCTGTGAAAACGATGGAATCATCCATAAAAACCCTAAAAAGCAAAGCTTTTACTGAGTTAAAAACTTCGAGATCTTAAGATCTACAAAATGAACTCTAAGAGTTCCTCATTAACGGGTTAAGAAACCTAAAAATCCACTTTAAGATCTACGATCTAAGAAGAGCAAGGCTCTGTTAATGGGTAAAACCCTAGAATATGAAATGATTCCTTAAAAAATTTGATCCTTACCAAAATTTTTGACAAGGTTCTGACTCTAAAAGAGTTTCTTAAGACAGGGAGCTTAGCTCTAAAGGAGAATTAAACTCTCAAGAACAAGAAAGTAAGAAGATGGACAAGCAATCATCTCAAGGGCCAAAGGCCCTATTTATAGGTGCTGGAAGTCGATCCAACTTCCAAGTTGATCTAACGGTGGAAATGTAACAACCGAGTTCAGTTATACCAATTTCTGTTTCAGTATTTCTTATCTGTGGTATTTTACTGATATGTCTTGTTTGGATGCGAATGGTAGTTACACTTTTACATTACATTTGACCCGACCCGCTTGCTTGAACTGGCTAATTCATATTCCTAAACTACCCTGTCCTGTTAATTAGACACGTGCATCTTATATATTTTGCATATTAACATTCACCTAGCATCGTGTATTTTTACATAACAATTTAAGTCAAGTAAAATAATTTAAAAATACATAACATGGCCTGCATGATACCCCTAACCCTGTGGTAGCGTCCGTGCATCTTGTTTTCGTCCCGTTCAGTGAAACGGACGTGTTTGGATGGCTACGCGCGCGTACGTGCGTCCGTTCTTGAGGGTATGCATTTTCTTACCTAATCTTTCATTTTGAAATTTGGAAGCTGCATACAATTTTCGTATTTTAAATCTGAATTTTTTGACCCGACCCGGGCGCATTTTGAAATACTTTTGTATCTTGCCAAAAATCATTTAATTAAAAACTTTTAATATTATTCGAGTATACATTTTTCTGTTTACCCAAACTAATAAAAATCTTTTTAAAAATTTCTTTTCTCTAAAAATATTTTCTCCAACCAATCCCCAGCTTTCTTTTGTGCTGGTCCTACCACCGAGCCATCTCTCTCTCTTTCTCTCTCTCTTCTATCTCTCTTCTTTCTTCCTCTCTCTCTTTCTCTCTCTCTCACCTCCACTAAAATACAATTTCATCTCTTCTCTTCTTTCTCTCTCCTCTCGCCTTCTCTCTATCTCTCTCATCTCGTGCCCCTCTCTTTCTCATCATCGGGTGAACGCGAGTCCCAACACCGCCTCCCTTCCTTAACGTCACCTCCCTCTTCTTCCCTCACGTTCTTTTCTCGTCGTGAGAAACCCTAACCTAGCACCCTCGTCGCCGCCTCCGTCGCTACCTAAACCACGACCTCCTTACCCTCGTCTTCACCTTCTCCTCAACCTCCTTCTCAACCCAAGAGCCCACTCCCTCTCTTTCCCCGAGCATGCACACCCACTTCCACCGCCACCTCCTCGTCGCCGCCACGCCTCGTCGTCGCCGGCGACCGTCCCTGCATCACCACCACCTCACCCTCATCTCCTCTCCTCTTTCCTTCTCCCCCTCTCTTTTCCCCTGCACACCCCGACGCCACTGCAAACCGACCCTAAGAAACCTAAGAACCCGATCTTCGAACCCGACCTCGCCTGCAGTCCTCGTCGCCGCCGACCATCCTCGTCGGCCTCCCTTCGTCAGCAGCACCGCCTCCATCTCCTCACCGACACCCCAGAGCCTCTTCCCCTGCGCAAGAACCTACTGCCTTTGCCTAACCCCTAGCTGCCCCTTGCCGGAAAACCATCGCCGCACACCCTCACGCCGACGACCCCTCGTCGTCGTCGTTCCCTTCTCCTTTCCCTGCAACTCCTACAACCCAGAGCAACCAACCCCTCTCCCTCTTCTTTCATTTCTCTTCTTCTTCTTCTTCTCTCTTTTTCGCTTGGTTCTCGGTTTCCGACCGTCGCCGGAGCCGTGCTCGTTGCCGACGATCCGGGCGACCCAGTAGATGTCCATATCCAGCGTGGTCGTATTCTTGCAGTACCTAGTTCCGTTCTGTGCTCGCGCGAACACATCGCGACGTTTTCCCGACATTCGACATTGCCGTACGTATCCGTATCGCGATCCATCGAGGCAAGTAAAACTTGCTGCATACTATTTATAATATTTCATATTTATTTAGATACATATTAATCATGAAGTTGAATTTAGTACCCTATATTACATTTTACCATTCTATGCCCGTTTATATCATTTTTGAGTTAATTATGAAAACATACCTGGTTGCATGTTAGATTACAATATTTTGTGCCCATGTCCATATTTATATCATAGTGCTTGGTTGCATAGCCTATAGTACCATAAAATAGTATAACCTTTTAAACACCCGTGTGCATCCATCTCGTCTCGTATACATATTATTGCATCCCTAGATCACTTGAATGTATAACATTGAAATATTAACATTCCACATTTGATAAGTTGTAGTTTAATTAGTATTGGAACTTTAACTTTAACCCTAATCATAACTGTGCATCTATATGCCTTAATCTGTACCTGATTGCATATCATATTACAATGTTCCATTTTTATTGTTCCATTAGTACCCCATGCTTGTTTTGTATACCCATGCTTATGTTAGTTTGATTTTAAGCACCCACATGACATTTTGTGCAATCCTGACATGACTTGATACACCTATTACTTGACATGACATGGTACCGTGCACTTCTTAACATGACATGATACCTATATACTACCTGACTTGACCTGATGTACCATGGCTTTACCTGTTACCTGATCTTGTTACTAATGCCAACAAACCTAACCTGTTATCCCTACGGACATTTCCTGTTGTCTATCCAGACAAACCTGTACCTGTCTGATCCTGTGTTGGCATTAGCTCCAGATTATTTAATACCTGACTTGAACATATATAACTTGGGGGTATGGGGAAATCAATGATGAAACCTGACTTGTAACTCGACAGTTCGACACATTTTCTGATCAGTCTTACGGGCTAGGCCAGCCCCGGGGTGATGCTGCTGACATCACTCGTCATTACCTACTACCCTTTACTGCCTTGCGGCACGTCTCGAATTCAGCCCGAAAGTCATAGACCGTGATCCCGGGCATACACGGGATACTATTGAGTTACATCGATGATTCATCAAATTGATTTCAAAGACTTGAGAGTAAATAACCCAGTAGACCAGTTTAGAATATTCACTGCACATCACCTGTGCCCTATCCTTCACTGTCACTTTTATATTACTGTTATACCTGTTTTACTGTTCATACACATACATGTATGTCTTTCTACCCTTATTTATTTTATTGCTTGATATTATGACGCACTGACGTCTGGGTTTTGCATGGCCCAGATCCTCTACCTTTGTTGCAGACTGATCAGTACTGCCGCTTTTAGACCGAGCAGTGAGGATCATGTTGGTATCCAGTTTTACTTTCCAGGTGTTTTATTTATTGGATCTTTTGCTTCCGCATATTGTATTATTTCTTGACTCATTTATTCTGGCTTATAGACATGTACTAGATAGATTAGTTTACTTTCCTATTCTTGATATCTCTACAGCCGTAATATGACCGTGGAAGGATTTTTCCTATCCATAGGTAGCATGGTTGGCTATGTCACGTGCCTATTTTAGCGTACTTTGGGAAGCGGGGCATGACAGGAAAGGCTGCCACCGCTGCACTCGCGTGCAAGCCACGTGAGCGCAACGGTGGAGGGCATTTGTTTCCCCCAATCAGAGAGCAAAGCTATGTTTAAAATTCGAAATTTGAACTGAAGCAGCGCCACACGTGCAAAGCACGAGAGCGCCGGCGCTAAGAGTCAAAGACTCTGAGGAAGCGCCAAGAGCGCCAGCGCCAAGAGTCAAAGACTCTGAGGCAGCGCCTCATATGCAAAGCACGAGAGCGCTAGCGGTAAAAGCGCTATCGCCAAGAGTCAAAGACTCTGAGGCAGCGCCTCACGTGCAAAGCATGAGAGCGCCAGCGCTAGAACTAAATATTCTCCACCATTGAATCAAAGATCCAGCGAAGATGATAAATCATCAAATTACCAGAATAAAATTCTTTTGAGGAAATACTGCTCAAATCTTTCCAAACAAGAAAGATTGTGCTCTGTAAATCAGAGCACCGTTGGATCAAAGATCCAATGGTGATTAAACATCACCAAGATACAAAATAAGTTCTGTATGGGAAAATATTTTCCCAATCTTGCTAAAAACAAGAAAGACGTCTTCTGTAAAATAGAATTCCTTGGATCAAAGATCCAATGGTGGATAAATTCCACAAATCAATTAAGAAATCTCTCAATGAGAGATTTCCTCAACTGATCAACAAATCAGCCTCCCCTATATAAATGACCCAAGACTTCAAGTCTTGAACAGGAGAACCCCTCATAAACTTCAAGTTCTCAGAAAAGAAAAGGAGAAGAGCAAGCTCTAAGAAGAAGAATCTTCTTCAAGCTAAATAACAATAAGTGAGATCATAGCATCTCCTCTATATTTGGGAGTTTAACTCTCACATCAGAAGAACTTAGTTCTTTTTCAGATCACAGATCTATAAGACAAAGTCTTTCAAAAAACAGAAGAGAGATCATAGCATCTCCTCCACATCTAAGAGTTTAACTCTCACTTCAGAAGAACTTAGTTCTTCTTCCAGATCTCAGATCTATAAGACGAAGTCTTTCACAAGGGAGAACCAAATTTCTGAGAGAATTGAATTGGGCAAAACAAAAAATTCAGTTCTTAGCACTCAAATCTGGCGCTCAGCGCCGAGCGCTCTACGTGTCCCTCACGTGGGCGTGGCTCAAAATAAAAAGAGCACTTAACACTCAAATGCCGACACTCAGCGCTAAGCGCTCCACGTGCCCTTCACGTGGGTGCTGCTCAAAATAAAAAAAAAGCGCTTAGCGCTCAAATACTGGCGCTCAGCGCCAATCGCCCCACGTGCCCCTTACGTGGGCGCTACTTAACACAGAGCGCTCTGCGCTCCTTAAAAAGAGCCTAACGCCATGAAGAGTGTTCAACACTCATAAAAAACAAAAAAGAAAGTGGGCGTCAGTATTCACATAAATGTTTAGTATTATCAGAGAAAGGAATGTATCCTAGCAAGTGTCTAACACTTTATAAAAAAATGGAAATGATAAAGATTAAGTGGGCTGAGCCCAAGGTTGGCCAAACCCCAAAATCGACCGAGCCCATAGGTCTTCTTCTAAATTGCACTTAGTCCCAAAAAGGTTATCAAATCTTTGACGAACATTCATTGGTTCAAGGGTACATCTCTCCACACCTCTGATACATGTCGTTATAATTCTTCAATGTCTTCAGAGAGGTGGAGGGTCCCAATAACCAATAATTCTTGGTATACCCCCCTAAACCAACAACCTAGTGGACCGCAACGTCCCTAAAACTAAATTGTGGACCGCGATATCCTTAAAACTAAATTGTGGACCGCAACGTCCCTAAAAACTAAATTTTGGACCGCGATGTCCTTAAAACTAAACTCCATGGACCGCAACGTTCTTAAAACTAAATTGCGGACCACAACGTCCCTAACTAAATTCCATGGACTATGATGTCCTTAAACTTTGGACCGCAATGTCCTTCAAATTAAACCCTTTGGACCGCAATGTCCTTAAAACTAAATTGCGGACCGCAACGTCCCTAAAAACTAAATTACGGACCATAATGTCCCTATAAACTAAAGAAAATCCCGTTGAGTAGATCTTAGTCTAAAATTAGACTAACGTATCCTCAACAAACGTTTGAGTTGATCTTAATCTAAAACAAGATTAACGATCCTTAAACCAACCCAAACCCAAATCTAAGAAAATACGGATTTGGGCTAATCCACGCCCTACGGGCGACAACACAAATTAGTCTCCGTATACAATCCACGGGTAACCAAAAATAAAACAAACACACACGACATGAAGTGACCTTCTGGAGCTGGAGAAAGTGGTTACCGCGATACGGTAACGTAATTAACTGCAGGGGCTTGCGCCTGCAGGGAAAATCGTCCCCACAATCAAAACCCCCTAACAACGAGGGGTAATCTGACGAAATCTGCTACAACGGCCGCATCTGTCCAAATCTCTGATACACGGTGCCATAAATCAACTTGGCATCATCGGATAGGTGTACAGATAAAACCAAATAGCATCTGCCCCAAATTCAGGCAAGAAGTTTTGTCTTCCCGGTTTTCGGCGGCAAACAAGGGGAAAGGGAACTTACTAGTTATTAAGATAGAGGAGAGAAGGGGGAAGCGTAGGGAAGCGTCGAGGCGGCGTTTCGTCGCCGGAAACTCCTCGAAACGTCGTCGGAATCTTGCCCTTTGCTAACTCCATTTGCACAACTATATGGACTTGAGAATTTTTAAGAGTTTTGGCAGGGAATTTCTGAGTGAGGAGGTGTAAAATGGAGTGTGGTATTTATAGGGAAAATTAGGGTTTTGGGGTAATGAAGAATGAATTAAAAATGCATTAAAAATTTGGTTTAATGCCGCTTTTAAATTCTCTGTTTATTTTTAATAAAAACAAACAGCACAGGAATTAAGGGGGAGGCCAAGGGGTATGGAGTTGAAGTTTGGGGACCAACCTCTGCGGAGGGGCCGGCGTCGCCGAGCCAGAAAGTGATCTCGCCGGTCGAGATGGGTTGGTTTGGGTCTAGATTTTTGCCACGTGTCCATATCGCTTTGTATACTTCAATGCGCATGTTTGATTATTCTGTGTCTCTTCATTTTACGTATAGTGCACGTGTAAACCCTTGGGCTTCTAAAAGATTAAAAGAAAATACAATAAAAATATATGTGGCTGGGGGATTCGATCACAGGGGGTACGTCACAGCAGTGCAAGGCTTTACCAATGAGCTACAAGTGCTTTCTTGTTGTTCAAAAGCAAATTAAATTTATAACTTGTGCTCAGGTTAAGGTACCCCTTTCTGTATTTTGGAAAAAAATTGTTAAGAAAGTTTAGGATTGTTACATTCAACCCTCCTTATAAAAATTTCGTCCTCGAAATTTATTGAAGGAAAGTGTAACAGATTCAAAGCAATTTGGTGATAGAACTATTGATAGCGCATAAAAAATATTTGAAAGAACGAGATTGAAAAAAAGATGTAAGGAATTTACCATGGTTACCTTGGTCTACAGTCTCAGCTTCTACGGCCGTTAATGTGAAAGTTTGACGTCGGGGTATATTCTTCCTAGTTGGGGGCACATTCCTCTGTCCTTGGGGATGTTTCTTTGCCCTCTAGGCATGTTCCTTAGTGCCTGATGGAATTGGCGATTAGGCTGTGCAGGAGGTCCACACGGAGGTGCAGCTGGGAGTGCAAGACGAGGTGCAGCAGCCTGGATAGCTGGCCGCTGTGGATAGTTGGTGTGTGTGGGAGCTGAGTTGCATCTATAAGGACATGTTCCAATTCCATGATTAGATGTGCCATAAACTAAGCACAGGCCTTTTGCGTGCCTACAGTCCTTCCACAAGTGTCCATCTCTTTTGGAGTAGAAGCAAAAATCTGGACTTGGCTGATTATTTGTTACTTCCGGTCTCCTCGGTTCAAACGATGGCCCTGAAGAGGCTCCTCCTGCCATCTGGATGGTAGGGCGCTTCACTCCGGCAGATTGAGGTCTGCCCTTCATCTTCACCACTGCCTCATATCAGCGAGCAACTTTCAAAACCAATTCGTGGGTTGGGAAATCCCCTGTAGCTAAGGTAGCTTGGATTTCCGGATCTAACCCTTACTGAAATCTTCTGGATCTGATCTCAGCGGTTGGTATCAAGAGTGCTGCGAATCTGTTGCGGTCTTGTGTTAGCTGTGTAGTATGTGATATTTGCAAATCGAATATTGAGACATATCTTACCTACTGAGCATGGTAAACTCAGCATCATACTCATCTACGGACTTGGTCCACATCGAACCCTGTTGTAGATGGATAAATTGCTGCTCCATGTCAAATCGGGCAGTCTCTGGAAAATACTTTGCATCGAACATGTCGCGAAAGGTTTTCTATTCGATCGGCTACTCAAGACGGCTTTCTTTCGCCTTCACCAAACTCGGGCGTTGTCGGTGAGTTGTAGCTTCGCAACACGTACCAAAGCGATGTCTGGCACTTGTACTGCTGCCAGATCGTCCTCAAAGCTCCGAGCCCATTCTTCAGCTTCCAGGGGGCTCTCTTTTCCCGAAAATTATTTTGGGTGCGATGCCCGGAATTGCTTCACTCCGGGCGCTTCCGCTTCTGGACGGTTCATTAGAATAGCAGTTTGCTGCTGCTGTCCTTCCGGGAGGCTGCGGATCGCCTCAAACAGTACCGTCTGCTCATTGATCGGAGCAGCAACGGTAGGCGTAAGCGGTAGAGGTAGTGGTGTGTTGTTAAAATTAGTGCCGGTGTTGTTTGGAGAATCCATAATCTTGAATAAAAAATTGGGTTAGGACATATTCAAAGAATATGAAATTGTAAAATTCAAGAAATATGAATTTTAAAGAATATTTTTAGTTACTGATTCTTGTGTTATATTGCTTAGGACTTCATGCAGAATTGACCTGCATGTCCATGCAGAACTAACCTGCATGTCTATACAGAGCTGGTTTGCATGGGCCACCAATAAAACCTGTCAAGCCCCGCTTCCCGGTGTACGGGTTGTAGGGTTCCTAGGCACTCTCAAGAGGTCTCACAAGGCATCAACCATGCCAATTTCAAAAATTGCGGTGCCGAGAAACCCTAATACGGATCGTTGGCTAGATATTTAGGCGAAAAAGCAACTAGTAAACTACTTTACTAAGAGAATACGGAAATACAACCTTTGTAGATCCGGTCCTCCACCTCCACGGCTCCGTGATGAAGTCCTCTCCGCTGTCCAAATCAAAATCCGGGTTCTAGCGTCGGCTTCATCGGAGAAATGGGCGGGCAAGGTCGTCGGCTTCGTGCCGAAGATGATCTACGTCAAAGCATCGCAAGATTAAGCTCCCACTTCACCAAGTCATGAAACTTGTGAAGAAAACACACTCTACTACTTGGCAAGAGGTAGAGGATGAAGAAATAGGAAGTGGGTTCACTTTAGAATTGGATTTCTCACTCATTTTATCAATCCACCATTGATGAAGCAAGGTTCTTCATCTTGAAGATGAAGAAGAAGAAGATAGAAATGTTATGATAAGTTAATCTAAAAAAGAAAAGAAAATGAATTCTTATCATAATAGAACCATGGTTAGGTGTAGAGAATTAATTAGGGTTAAGTGGAATGGTTAGGGTTAAGGATGAGACACAGTGGTCACAAAGTCAAAGTATTCATGAAGCTTCATGAAAGAACAAAGAATGCCACCATTTTATCATTTCCTTTTCTTTTTCCAAAAGAATAAATAAATGAATAAAATGAATAAGCAAATAATAAACCCTAACCATTTCATTAACCAAGGTTTAATTCTTTATACTTAACCAATTTTACATGCACCATCAAACATGATACAAGCATGTGCACAAAATCATATCACATATATAATGCGCACATCCGAGCGAGAAAATCCATTTAAAGTGAACCGATACTAGTTAATGCAAAGTAATATATCAAATATATAATTATGCATTAAATCATTAAATCAACACTTGATTAACGATCCGGTCATATCGCATATAACCGACTAATATCCAATGTATCGATTTATCGAATCAATCTTCGATTCGATAACTAGGTTATATCGCATACAACCATTCGACACATTGTTCGCGAGAATGAAATACGGTATCACATACACGCATTATTCTCGGTCCCGCACATATCTCATATGCGCTCCTATTTCGTTTCGCTTGAGCCAGGAAACCTCGGTGTAGGACTCTAAAGACTCGTCAATACGCCGGCAGCAGATGATGATCATATCAAACATCCACAAGCCGCAAGCGGTCTGCTAAACGTAACGGCCACCCGGGTATTGAGCGATCAGAAGATCGATGAGCAAGCCCGCTCACACTCCAGTGAATCCAACCAGTAACACTACCGTACAGTCCGGTCTGGTCGTCTGATATGTCGCATATCTTGCCTAGGGGTGGTAAACGTCAGACCCCAATAGCTCGATAAGTCGTGTCGATATGAGGTCTATAACAATTCGAGAAACTACTGGTAACACTTACCAGTAAATCTCAGCAACCCTGGCCAGGGATTTCCTGTTATAGCCAATCGAACACAGCGCAACATCAACCCCTTATACCGGGAGAGACGAATCCCCTCCTATCGCTCATTGCCTCCATGTGACTCGGGAATGTACCCAAAAACCACCGTTTTGCACGCCCTCTTGGACGTGGTAAGATGGAAATCAAAGCACAGTGGGAACCACACAAGACTCTATGACGATCTCGGGTCAACAGACTACTCTGTACCAGTGTCACCAGAGAACTGCCATTTGACGTAAGGTATAATACCATCTGGGAGTTCTCGGCGAGTCCGTCCAGTGTACCCAGTCTCTACTGAGCACCCGTATATCATCTCTGATGTCAAACACCAATGGATATGGGATCATCCATCGCCCATCTGTATGGGTCGAGAAGGTACACGCTAGTCTACTCTGGTATATCGATGCCCTATCTCGATACACCCACGACTAGGGACTTTCAAGGATGTACTTATGTTCTACCATGTCCCCACTAGTATGATCCGCATCATAGTCCAGGTAGTCAAGTACACATCCTAAGGGCTTTACCAACATGTAATAGAGAGACAATCTGTGTACACGTTAAGGCAAAGAGCAACCAGATAGCATACTATCATGTCGAGCAAGAAAGTCCTCCCTATATATGTCCCAGTATCCACTACAATATACATCCAATGTACAGTAATGGCCTCTAGGGCATACATATAACTAACAATCTCCCACTTGCACTAGGGCCATCTGTAGCAGTGGTTGTAGTATCTCATACTCAACCATCCCATAAAAGTCTCTCTCTGGGAATAGGCCTTCGTGAGTGGATCCGCCGTGTTGTCCTCTGAGTCTACTCTCCTAACCTCGATCCCTTAGAGATTAACCATCTCCATGATCAAGTGATACTGCCTTAGAATATGTCTGGATCACTGATGGGACCTGCGTTCCTTGGCATAAGCCACAACTCCATTGTCACACAATGGGAGGAACATAGTTCATCTCATGAACCAATATACACCCAAACAGCCTCTTTGGTAGCATCTTAAGTAGCGATGTATCCAGCCTTTATCGTCTAGTATGCCACGGTATCTAGCTTGGAACTCTTCCAACATACCGCCCCTTTACTGAGGGTAAAGACAATGCCTGTGACTGACTTTCAGTCGTCTTTATCACCCTGGAACCCTTCCAGTGATTCTCCCCAGGATCGATTGATACCATCTCACTACAACTAGTGAGAATCCTAACATCCAATTAGATCTATCTCATAGATCCAAAACCCAGAATTTAGGAGGTATCATTTTGATCCTATATGGAGAATCATTGTGATAAGTGGAGATTGACCGAGCGTAGCATAGGAAACTCCTTCCCTATCAAGAGTATGTCATCCACGTACTCTATGAGGATCACCACTATACTCCCTACTACCTTTTTGTTTATACAAGGTTCATCTACCATTTTGATGATGTCAAACTCTTTGACTACTACATCAAAACAGATGATCCAACTCCGCGATGCCTGCTTTATCCTATAAAGCATCTTGCACACGTTTCCGCTGCTCCCACTGTCTACGAGGCCCTCTGGCTGTGTACTTATAGACGTTCTCTTCTAAAACATCATTTAGAAAAGCAGTCATGGCACCCAACCGCCAGATATCGTAGTCATGGTACGTAGCCGTGGCAAGTAGGATCTGGATGGACTTAAGCATAGCTACTTGAAAAGGTTTCATCATCATCCATACCTGGTCAATGATGTAGACCTTTAACAAGTCTAGCTTTGAAAGTCTCAACTCTTCCATGTACACCAAGTAATCTTCTTAAGATATACTTGCTCCTGACGGGGATTTAACCCTTCAGATATAGCAACCAAAGTCCATACTTTGTTGGTGTATAAGGATTCCATCTCGGATCGCTAAGCATCCAGCCATTCTTACAGAGTCCCTACTCTCGATGGCCTGCTCGAAACTAGTTGGGTCATCATCTCATGATGCAATCCTCGCTCCCACTGTCATAGAGAAACCGAAGTATCTCTCAGGTGGGTGAGGAACCCTACTAGATCGGCGGAGAGGCTGAGGTTCGTTGGTAACTATTGAATCCTTTGGTTTTATCAAATCATCCGTTGTAGTTTGTATAGCTGGAACCTTTCCAGTTCTACATTACAGACCTTGCCTCGAGCTTGTCCGGATTTTGCTTTTAGACATAAGCCGGACAACCCCAAATCTTAACTACTTAAGACATGGGCTCTTCCCTTTCCATATCACATATGAAATGGCAGGCAATTGATTTGATTGGAACCCTATTCAATAGGTATGCAGCTTCTCAAGTGCATAACTCCCAAAAAGGAAAAAGGTAACTCAGTAGTACTCATTATAGAGCACACCATATCAGATAGGGTGTATCTGCTCCGCCCCGACATACCATCGTGCAATGGTGTATACGGAGGAGTAATGCTGAGAGAGAATCTCATTCTCCTTTAGAATAATCCAGGAATTCCGTGCTCAAGTATTCTCCTCCTTGATCTCATCAAAGGACATAACACTTTTACCCGTATTGGTTCTCTACTTCTTAATCATATTCTGTGAATATCTCAAAAGGTTCGGACTCGTGTTTCAACAGGAACATATGTCTGAATCTTGAGAGATTATCAGAGAATGTAACGAAGTACAAAGAACCAGTCCTGGCATATGTAGACAGGGGACCTTTCATACATCAACATGTATCATCCCAAGAGTTCACTAACTCTTTCTCTGTTTTCAGTAAACGGAGCTATGGTCATCTTATCTTTGTGACATGACTGGAAAGTTTCACAAGATGTAAATTCAAACTGATTTAAATATGCATCTTTATGTAACTTCAGCTAGTCGGGTCGCATTGATATGCCCTAGTCTACAATACCTCAAGAAGGATTCGTTCATTTCTGAACTCTTCCTCTTGTGTGTGTTCTGTATACTAAGAACTGTAGTTTGATTTAGAACATCAACGCTTTTAGATAACGTGCCTGAACTGATCAACTTTTGATATAGGAAATGTTCAAAACATTATCCAACAATACAAAATTTTATCATTTCTTTACTAATAAGAGAGTGATATGATTTTGTATATCAGATTCGGTATCTAATAACATTCGTTCAGAATCAATGTATTGGTAATACAGGGTGACAGTGACCAACAGACTTGGCTGCAACACTTGCTCCGTTTTCTGCCTCATGAAACTTATCACCCGTTCTCAGTTCTCTACCTTTCTGTAGCCCTATGTAACATATTACATATCTGGGATCCTGATCTGGTATCACATACCCAGGACGTAGAGGATACAGAGAAACAGTTCTACATAATGAACACACCCGAAGATGATGCATCAGCATGCACTCTCTTCGTTTGGGCGGCACGGGAATTCTGGTAATCCCTATTTCCTGCTCTGTCTTATAACAATTATAAGTTGGAGCGGGACCAACGTTCCCCAGCTCAGTATAACAAGCGGGTTCGGTCAATAATTCGTATTATTATCTTGATTAAGGCGTGATATGGTCGCTACCTGAAGAGAGAGAGAAGAAAACACTCAGCGTGCGCTCTTGCAAGAATAGATTGGTTATTATTTTATCTAATCAGGATGGCTCCCACTGCTTTTTATCAAATCTTCCTTCAAACCCTAAAAGGAAAGACTAGCCGGGATTAATTACACACTACAAGTTCGCCAATCTTTCAGCCAGGCCAGTGTCGGTACTTTGAGGGAGGTCCCCCGTGCTTTCGCACGAACCTAATTAATGTAAACCTCGTTTTCCCAGAGGCGTAACCCCGTTGACACCTTTCTAGACACCTACTTGATCGGCTAATTGTAATGTGTAAAACTCTCCCAGGAGTAACAATTACTCGCAGCGGGTATCGGGATCCAACTATCTCATAGAAGGTATGCAATCTCATTGCAAATTTCAACACTTGAAATTCCCGATAATATTTTGCCCCTAGTGTTCTATGACCTTGACGAATGCCAAACAACCCATAGTCCACTAGTCAAGTTCAACCCGTACATTTCTTGATCAAATTAAACCCACCCGCACGACCCTTGACGAATGCCAAACAACGCCGTACGAATACCCTAATCCAATCGCATCATATGCTCAAGCAGATAAATACTAGTTAGCTACCGTACACTACGCCTTGACGAATGCCAAACTACCGCAGCACGAATACTAACTAGTACTTATCTGAAATGACGGAGGGCTACGACAGGTTTTTCTGAAAATCTATTGCGTAATGAACTTGATATCGTTGTAGAATCAAATGATTTTAAAATGGAGTGCTTTTGAGGCTTTTCTAGTTTTGCTAAAGGAGTCACTCCCGGTGAAGGGATCGTCGGTCCTTTCCTCGTCGAATGAGGTGCGGGATATATCGTATATATCACTGTGCAAAGCAAAAACACTTAAAAGCAATCAAAAGACAAACCGAGTGTGTAGCATCTGCCAGTTATTGCTAAAGGAGTCACTCCCGGTTAAGGGATCTCGGTCCTTTCCTCATCGAATAAGGTGCGGGATATATCATATATACCGCTGTGCAAAGCAAGAACTGTAGCTACCTGTTTTATTTTGAAATTCGATTCTACAACATCTTAGGTTTCTTTTATTTCATTAATCACATTAATGAAGTCCCATCATTTAAGTACCTAAACATCACAGATAAATACGACGTACACTTATGCCATCCGCATTCGCCTCGATGTCCCCTCGTGCACCGTTAGGTTAGGTAACTAACGGCAGAGCGGGGCAGGGCTAGCGCGGGTGTAAAACATAAGTAACGTCTATATAATATATCATATATACTATATACAGTATCTATCAGAGAACATCACATGATCACATCACAGATATCGCAGCAGAAGAAACATATGAAATATTGGATATACTAGGACGTCCGTGTTTTCAATACGAGCCAGTATAAAACACGGATTCCACGGTCGCGATGAATAGCCAAACCCACACCCCTAGACCCCTACGAGAGCGGCAAGCAACCCTACCAATTCTAGAGTTAGGAGACCCGGACTCGACTCCTCGAGTTGGTCTCCCACTGGACTCCAGAACCCGGTTACTTGTGCTCCCCTCCTTGGGTCTATCCTAGTGCGGAAAAGTAAGTAATATACAAACGGTGACATCTTCCGCAACCTGGAAGTGCCCCAATAAAAGAATATTACATACAAGTTTTTACATGAATGAAAATGAAAAACACCCATCTCACATAAAAACCCCCGGCTATTCAAACACGACGATCCAATATAACATATCCAGCAACACATAACATCACATGTCATCAACGTAAGTAAATATGCGCATCCCAATTGTCGTTGACATATAGCAACGAAACCGGCGATATCACATACTACACTTACGGTCACAGAAAAGAAAGTGTAAAACTACAACAGTTAGAATCCGCAACCTGCATAGACATCGCATGCCTAATCAAATGAATTCCTTAGACATTGCATGCCTAACAATTATAAACCCCGCATTTTAGTCTCAAAATCGAAAACACTTTTCAATACCAAGTCGGGTAATTCAACAAGATTCCCGATATCCTGATCGAATGCTCGTCGCAAACTTCAGTAGACGGCCGCACCCCCGACGCCGTCAACGAAGTGCACCGAGGCGGAATACCGCTACCGCGAGCACCCGAACGGATGCTTTCGGCGACGGGGTTCTCCTACAGTCACTTGGTCGGGGCTATGGGGCGTAGCTGTCTATTAAGTTTTCCCGGCGAGTATCCGCGTACGCTACGTGACTGTGACGGACTTTTGATCACATTAAAATTCCGTGGCAACCGATCAAGTGAGACTAAACTGCTATGTTTATAACATTCATTCAGTTATCTCATAACTTCTTGTGAATTCCAATTATTGTATCCCATTCCGGATAAATAGAAAATGTTAAACTTTCCGATCGAACATTCAAACACCCAAGTTTTCCCGAAACAGATCAACTCTTGAAATAACTCTAAAAACATTCAGTTCGTGCCTCAGTACCAACGGTCCAGCCGTAGAAGGGTCAAGCCAACGCCTCACATGTGGCACGCCGTACTGCCCCAAACCCTAAGGTTCAAAGGGCAGTTCAAGACGGTCACATAATCGAGTTAAGGTTTGTTGTCTTCTAGAGGGTCCATCGCGTTACTTGCACTACTTAGAACGTCGTTAAACTACGGAAAAATCCAATACTTGGAAATTTCCCGACAGGGGAAAAGTTGGGTATTTTTATCCGGTCGAACTTTTTAACATATTCAAAAAATTATCCGGAAAGCCACACAGACAAAATTTGATAATCCGATCGAACATTCGAATTCCCAAAACAACCCAGAAAAATTCAACTCTTGAATAAAAATTAAAAATTCCCATAAAATCCAGCATCAGAAAAGAGGAGTTACTGTGCAACAATGACAGTGAGATACGACCGTACGGCCGCGGAACCGCCGCATGAGGCATGCTCATGCCGCGGAACCGCGGCGGTTTAGATGAATTAGGATGTCGTATTTCACCATAACTCTTAGATCTTCCTGCTGAATTTTTTACGAATTTTTAATCTGGAAAAATCCCAGGATTTAGAAAAAGTCCAGAGAGCATGGAAATTTTGGCGTTTCGGTTCGTTCGGACTTCAAACTCCGTCTAGACTTCGCCTAAGGCTCTAGCTAGGCTCTGATACCACTGTAGGGTTCCTAGACACTCTCAAGAGGTCTCACAAGGCATCAACCATGCCAATTTCAAAAATTGCGGTGCCGAGAAACCCTAATACGGATCGTTGGCTAGATATTTAGGCGAAAAAGCAACTAGTAAACTACTTTACTAAGAGAATACGGAAATACAACCTTTGTAGATCCGGTCCTCCACCTCCACGGCTCCGTGATGAAGTCCTCTCCGCTGCCCAAATCAAAATCCGGGCTCTAGCGTCGGCTTCATCAGAGAAATGGACGGGCAAGGTCGTCGGCTTCGTGCCGAAGATGATCTACGTCAAGGCATCGCAAGATCAAGCTCCCACTTCACCAAGTCATGAAACTTGTGAAGAAAACACACTCTACTACTTGGCAAGAGGTAGAGGATGAAGAAATAGGAAGTGGGTTCACTTTAGAATTGGATTTCTCACTCATTTTATCAATCCACCATTGATGAAGCAAGGTTCTTCATCTTGAAGATGAAGAAGAAGAAGATAGAAATGTTATGATAAGTTAATCTAAAAAAGAAAAGAAAATGAATTCTTATCATAATAGAACCATGGTTAGGTGTAGAGAATTAATTAGGGTTAAGTGGAATGGTTAGGGTTAAGGATGAGACAAAGTGGTCACAAAGTCAAAGTATTCATGAAGCTTCATGAAAGAACAAAGAATGCCACCATTTTATCATTTCCTTTTCTTTTTCCAAAAGAATAAATAAATGAATAAAATGAATAAGCAAATAATAAACCCTAACCATTTCATTAACCAAGGTTTAATTCTTTATACTTAACCAATTTTACATGCACCATCAAACATGATACAAGCATGTGCACAAAATCATATCACATATATAATGCGCACATCCGAGCGAGAAAATCCATTTAAAGTGAACCGATACTAGTTAATGCAAAGTAATATATCAAATATATAATTATGCATTAAATCATTAAATCAACACTTGATTTAACGATCCGGTCATATCGCATATAACCGACTAATATCCAATGTATCGATTTATCGAATCAATCTTCGATTCGATAACTAGGTTATATCGCATACAACCATTCGACACATTGTTCGCGAGAATGAAATATGGTATCACATACACGCATTATTCTCGGTCCCGCACATATCTCATATGCGCTCCTATTTCGTTTCGCTTGAGCCAGGAAACCTCTGTGTAGGACTCTAAAGACTCGTCAATACGCCGGCAGCAGATGATGATCATATCAAACATCCACAAGCCGCAAGCGGTCTGCTAAACGTAACGGCCACCCGGGTATTGAGCGATCAGAAGATCGACGAGCAAGCCCGCTCATACTCCAGTGAATCCAACCAGTAACAATACCGTACAGTCCGGTCTGGTCGTCTGATATGTCGCATATCTTGCCTAGGGGTGGTAAACGTCAGACCCCAATAGCTCGATAAGTCGTGTCGATATGAGGTCTATAACAATTCGAGAAACTACTGGTAACACTTACCAGTAAATCTCAGCAACCCTGGCCAGGGATTTCCTGTTATAGCCAATCGAACACAGCGCAACATCAACCCCTTATACCGGGAGAGACGAATCCCCTCCTATCGCTCATTGCCTCCATGTGACTCGGGACTGTACCCAAAAACCACCGTTTTGCACGCCCTCTTGGACGTGGTAAGATGAAAATCAAAGCACAGTGGGAACCACACAAGACTCTATGACGATCTCGGGTCAACAGACTACTCTGTACCAGTGTCACCAGAGAACTGCCATCTGACGTAAGGTATAATACCATCTGGGAGTTCTCGGCGAGTCCGTCCAGTGTACCCAGTCTCTACTGAGCACCCGTATATCATCTCTGATGTCAAACACCAATGGATATGGGATCATCCATCGCCCATCTGTATGGGTCGAGAAGGTACACGCTAGTCTACTCTGGTATATCGATGCCCCATCTCGATACACCCACGACTAGGGACTTTCAAGGATGTACTTATGGACTACCATGTCCCCACTAATATGATCCGCATCATAGTCCAGGTAGTCAAGTACACATCCTAAGGGCTTTACCAACATGTAATAGAGAGACAATCTGTGTACACGTTAAGGCAAAGAGCAACCAGATAGCATACTATCATGTCGAGCAAGAAAGTCCTCCATATATATGTCCCAGCATCCACTACAATATACATCCAATGTACAGTAATGGCCTCTAGGGCATACATATAACTAACACGGGTAAGGGGACACGACTGGGCCCACTACGTATTTACTCAGAAATAAACACGCTAAGCGTATCTAAGCAATATAAAGTAAATGTACATAAGAAAAATGACAATAGATGTAATTGAGCAGCAACTTTTATTGATTAACAATTCTTTACAAGTACAACTGGAAATGTAAGTACATGAATAGAAAGCAATGCCTAAATAATGGCATGAACTGAAATGAAAAGTATGCACAAGTATCCAAAGCTCGGGGTCGAAGGCTAACAGCTCCAAGTTTTCAGTACTGGGCTCGATCTCCAGTGATTCCGATCCACCTGAAAACATTCCAAAAAAAGAAGAAAAGGAATGTCGTCAGCGAACAATCGCTCGGTAAGTCCCAAAGATGGGTAGAGACAGAATAGACAGAAAGAGATTATAACTAGTAATGTTTGATTATTATGTTAACGCAGTTGTTTGTAGCTTGGTACAGAATATGCCAGTGTATACGAGAGGAGTCCAACTTACACCGTGGACTTTGGTAACCCGTGGTACAAGGCTCCGTCGAAAATTCCACGGAACAACGACATAGATGTAATTGCGTCTTTAGTGACTATCTCATGCCACCTTTAACATGTTCCGTACCAGTCTACCCATTTATAAACCCCGTAATGTCTTTTGTATTGATTGTATTATTTTGTTATATAGATGGATGATTTGGCGAAACCATGATATCAGTAAATGGAATGTATATAAATGGTTAGTCATGTAAACAGAGTATATCCATGGTTCGGTTCAGTCAATATAGATTGATATAGATTGAATAGACGGATTCATATTGAATTGCAGTTTATACTTGAATTATATTCAAGTCAGATTGATTAGATTGAGACTCAGTCTGAGTCAGATACTTTGAAAAGAAATTGAACTCCTGAATTAGTTTTGATGTTATCGGTAACTGCTGCACATGGACGGCAGGATTTGTGTCTTTTTCCAAGACAATTACCGTGTTGATAACACCGCTGTTTGATTGTCTATCTTAGTTAGGCAATCACCTACTTTCTCCGGCTCCCCGAGACTCAAGAGAACCGGTCCCGCTTAAACCTATATTTACTAGGGTCTTTTTTGTAATTTTATATAACTTGAGGGGGTTTTATGTAAAAATAGGTTTGATATATTTTCAAAATACACCTCAAGTATTTAATTAGCGTTTTTAGGGTTTTCATAGATGCATATTTTATAAAAGTGAAATATTCTAGTGAGTAGAACCTAGTTTTCATTGTATATGGTATTTTAATGAAATACTGGAATTGTATTGTATTGAAATGGTACTTTCATGTAATTGTGATTCCTTTGATTTAGAAAACATAGAATATTTGTATAATATATTAAAATAGATCTTTCGATAATATTCATATATATATTTATATATTTAATAAAAATAAATTTTATTTATTTTGTAGAAATCTCATTTTCTTAAAAATCGTATTAAAAATTCCATCGAGATTGAATGCTCCTTGCGGAGGTCTGCATCTCGCTCTACTAGACTCGAGGATGTGCGATAACCTGTACCATCCCGATCAGGGTTCCCCAAAATGGGTTGTAGAGGCGTAATTGTAAGGAATTAGTTAACACTCTTTTTAAAGAAAACGGTTTTGTAAGTTTAGGGTATTTATTCGTAAAAATGTATTTTCCCATAATCTATAATTCTAAAGTTCATCTTACTATGTCCAATATGTGTGTTGTGATGAGGTAGGTCCTTACGTCGTGAGTTTTCTAAAGGTATTATAAGGAAATATGTTGAATTATATAGAAATGTAAAATATATGGTATTTTACTGTATAAATGCGATAAAAGTTGCATAAAAGATTTTTTTGAGATGAAACCTATTCTAATTTGTTTATTTATATTTATTAAATATTATGAGAGAATATGGTTGTTTACCGCCGAAAACGGGGACAGATGCTATTTGGGTTTATCTGTCCACCTCTCCGAAGATTCCAAGTTGATTTATGGTACCGTATATCGGAAGTTTGGACGGATGCAGCCGTTGTAGCAGATTTCATCAAATTCCCCCTCATTTGTGAGGGGTTTTTGATTGTGGAGACGCTCTTCCCTGCAGGCGCAAGCCCTTGCAGTTAAATACGTTATCGCATCGCGATAACCACTTTCTTCTGCTCCAGAAGTTCACTTCGTGTCGTGTGTGTTTGTTTTATTTTTGGTTGCCCGTGGATTATATACGAAGACTAATTTATGTTGTTACCTATAGAGCGTGGATTATTCCAAATCCAAATATTTTTAGATTTGGTTTTGGGTTGATTTAAAGATCGTTGATCTGTTTTGAGATCAAGATCGACTTAAATGTATACGAGCAGTTGGGGCTCGGTTAATCTTTTGTTAAGGATACGTTAGTTCAATTTGAGACTAAGATCTACTTAACAAGGTTTTAGGATCATTTTTTCTTCAGATCCAACAAAAGAGTATTTGGGCTCTGTTGTTTTAGTTTGAGGACGTTTCGGTCTCTTATCGCCATTTTGGAGGCGAAGTTGTAGTTTGAGGACATTTCGGTCCGTAGATCACTATTTTGGAGGTAAGATTTTAGTTTAAGGACGTTACGGTCCATTGCCGCCAGTTTGGAGGCAACTTTTAGTTTGAGGACATTTCGATCTGTAGATCACCAATTTTGATGTGAGGTTGTAGTTTGAGGACATTTCAGTCTGTAGATCACTATTTTTTAGGTGAGGATTTAGTTTAAGGACGTTACGGTCCGTTGTTAGTTTAGAGACATCTCGGTCCATTGTCGCCATTTTGGAGGCAATGTTTAGTTTGAGGACGTTTCGGTCTGTTGTAGTTTAAGGACGTTTCGGTCTGTAGATCACCATTTTTGAGGTAAGGTTTTATTTAAGGTGTGCACGTCAGCTTGGAAAGTGCACCCAAAAGTATTTGGTTGTCAGGACCTGCCACCTCTCTAAAGACATTGAGGAATTACAACGACATGTATCAGAGGTATGGAAAGATGTACCCTTGAACCAATTTCCCTATTTGAGAAAAAAGGAGTTGGTGGTCAACCCAGAAATCACTAGTCGTATTTTGAGACTAAGATTTCCTCAGGGGAAATGTGAGATGAATATCATTTTGGCTATCATCAGTTGAGGGGTCGTCAGTCATGTTTAAGACATAAGATTAGTTTGGGAAAACATGAGCGCAGAGGCTCGTTCGATTTGGAGATCAAAGAGATTTTGAACTCAGGAAGACTTAGTCAATTTAGGGCTGAAGTTGATTTCCCATAACGCTAAACACTAGTGTATGTTCAGCACTCACGTGTTCCCACGTAAGGCTCTGAATTAGTGTTAAACACTGCACTTTGGATGCGCTCACGTGTGGGCACGTGAGACGCCCCAAAGTGGGAGCTGTTCTCTGGGTTCTATTCCCCCTTTCTTTTTTATAAATGCTGAGCACTTGGTTATGTTCAGCACTCACGTGTTCCCACATGAGGCTCTAAATCAGTGTTAAACACTGCACTTTGGAAGCGCTCACGTGTGGGTACATGAGGCGCCCCATAGTGGGAGATGTTCTCTGGGTTCTATTCCCTCCCATTTTTTATATAAAAATGTTAAACACTTGATTCCTGTTGTGCTCGTGTGCGAGTACGCGTGGCGGTTTGTGTCTTTCCCTTTTTATTCATTAGAGACGCTCACGTGGAGCATGTGAGATCTTATTGTAGTATCATCAATCTTTCTTTCTGAGTGTTTGGAGATTTTAATCTCATGCTAGGATTTTGGAGGATCTCATGCCTCTTGTTTTTGTAAGAATCAATTTCTTATTGTAGGGTTAAACCTTGATTTTCAGAGGAATTAAATTCCCATATATTTCTGTAAGAATTAAATTCTTTGAACTCATTTCTTTCCCCTAGATTTTGAATTTGCATGACAGAATCTTCCCGATGAGAATTAAATTCTTAACTTATGGGGAGATCTGCTTCTACAGATCTTAAGCAGAGGAAGAACTAAGTTCTTGTGTGAAAGGTTAAACCCTTAGAAAGGTCATGAAAAGATAAAACAATCTCTGTGTATTTTCTTTTTTTTAACCTAGAATGTTATGATGAAACAAGTCTTTTCTAAGACTTAAATTCTCTTCTTCCCTTTTTTGTCTTCTCTCTCCTCTCTTTTTTGCCTTTCTTCTCCTCCTCTCCTTACTCTTATTTATATAAGAAGAAAAAGAATCAATTTGTTAGGAAAATCCCTCATTGAGAGATCATGATTGATTTCATAATCAATCCAATTGTTCTGGTGAATTTTATTCACCGTTGGATTTTTAATCCAAAAGCTTTCTTTTTAACAGAGAAGATTTCTTATTTGTTTTAAACCAGATTAGGAAATATTTTCCTAAGATAGAATTTTATTCTATCATATGAATATCTTGTTAGTTTAACAAGATTCGAATTTTATTCTATCATAGAATTTTATTTATATGAATACCTTTTATAGAATTTTATTTTATCAGACGATCACCGTTGGATCTTTGATCCAAAAGTTCTTCGTTTAACAAAGAAGATTTTTCTAGTTTAAGGAAGACCAGGAAAATATTTCCCACATAGATAGAATTTAATTCTATCAGATAGTTCATCCATGATTCTTTGTTAAAGAGGGATCTTTCCATATTAGAAAGATTTAAGGAAATATCTTCCAAATAGAGTTTTAATCTTTTTATTTAGAATTTAATTCTATCAGCTAGGAAGGTGTTTAGAAACACTCACGTGTAGCACGTGATCCCAATGGAATTAAGCTTGTTCGCTTATATGCAACACCATAAGAGTGTATCATGTGTTAACACGTGAACCTTTTTGGCCTTCCATCTGTTTGAATGTAGCGCCTATATGCTTTGCATATAGGCGCTCACGTGCTTACACGTGAGGCTCAATTTTAGCCTATCAATTGCTTAAACGCAGCGCCTATAAGCTTTGCATATAGGTACTCATGTGTGGGCACGTGAGGCTCCATTAGCCTAATAGTTGTTTTAACTGCAGTGCTTATATGCAACGCATATAGGCACTCATGTGTTAAATACGTGTGGTTATTTTAGTGGGAAATTTTCCCCCACCCCTTTTTTGTAAGGGAACAAATATCCCCCAGCGTTGCTCTCACGTGGCTTGCACGTGAGTGCAATGTTGTCTGTCTTTAGAGCCGTTGGATTGCCTAGGGGAATGGGAAGATGAACCGTTCCCCATCATGTCTTATAAATGCGGGGCTTTTGCCTCTGAGAAGACCACTGTTCTTTCATCTCCTCCCTTACTTATTTTTCTTGAGAATTTAATTCTCTTTTTCAGAGCTTAGTTCTCTGCTTGCTGAAACTTCAGAGTTAAACTCTGTCAAAACTCTTTCTTTGGTAAGGATCATGAACGGAACCCTTTCTTGCTTTTTGCCCTGGATTTTAAATCCATCAACAGAGCGTCGCTCTTTTCTTAAATTGATTTCTTAAAGATCCAAAGCACACATTTTTTTGTAGATTTTGAAGTCTTGAAACAATGAGGATTGTTAATCCCCCTCTCAGGGTTTTACCCTGTCACCGATCTTTAAAGATCCTTGGAATTTAATTCCATTTCTTTGCCTCCTGGCCATGGGGTTTTCTGGGATTTAATCCATTTATTAAAGGAATTTAATTCCTTATTCACAGAGCTTGGCTCTGAGAGAGACTCAGAGCTTTTTGGGAATTTTATTCCCTAATGCACTCGGGTATTTGAGGGTTTTAATGCCCCTAATGCAGATTTGAATCTGTTGTGCTTTTTTAACAGAACTCGCTTTAAGAGTCGGTTAAACTTTACTGTTTACTTGATGAGAATCCTTTTTGATTCTCCCAATGATTATTTTGCCTCATTATTGGTGAGCCGCTATTTAGATTTTGTGGGGTCCATTGGTTTTGCAGGCAGTGGTCCCATCACATCACGGTTTTCTGTTATTTTATTTTATGTTACCTAATTAATTATTATTATTATTATTAAATGGTTTTTTACTTTAGGAACGATGGCCTCACTTCCCGCCTTCCCTTACACTCGCTCAAAAGCCGCTTTTCCGCAGTCACCATCGGATGAGGAGGTTATGGTGATGATCAAGGCACATGACAGGGACCATACTAGTCTTCTCTTATGGGGCGCATGGTACAGTCATATCATCAGGGGCCGCCGTAGTTTTACCAACGAAGAGCCGACAGAACCCATCTGCTCCATATCATTGATGGAACGCCCACGGACTGCTTATGCAGTGGAGGCGACTAACTGGACTCCCGTAGACCGACTTGAGCCATCAATGACCGGGATACCCAACCAACACATGGTGGCCATTGATATTCTGGGGCGCCGAATATGCCACGGTGAAGCTCGACCCTGGGGCAGGTTTATAAGGTAGGCGTTATCCCCTGCCGCCAAGTAGGCTACCTTTCCTGGGTCCGATACATCCTTTCCTCCCAACGTGCACGTCTGCAGAAGGTTGGGTTGTACCAAGTATTGTACGCTTCGTTATTCTATTATCACGCTCCTTACGTCTGGTGGGTTAAGGCTTTCTTGAATCAATGGAATCTTTCCACCAACACATTCTTGCTAGGGGATCGAGAGGTCTCAATTTCACTGGAAGAGTTTCGTGAGATCTCTGGATTGCCGATCAGGGGAGAGCATTATGAAGAGTTACTGCCTCCCGATGAATATGTGTTTGATACGGTGCCTGCTATGCTTGATGGCTTGTCGACTGAGAACGCCGTACGTCACAAGTACCCGAGTCTAATCAAGGCCCTGGGTATCTTTGAAAAGCCGTTCGTGACATCGGAAGGGCAAGGTTTCACCTTTGACTCTTTCATTGCTTGCTTCCTTCGAGAGGACGTCTTATCCAAAAAGGCTCCGAAATTTGCAAAAATTGAAGACCCTTTTGGATTAGGATTAAGAAAACTGCCGGCTAAGGAGGAAGACCTGCCGCATTTCTATATTCCAAACTCGTCAACCGTAGCTTTCGATGCAATTGCAGCCCCTGGCATGGACGAAGAAACCTTCTTCGTTGATTTTATCAGTCTTTGGCTAAGCTGGTTCGCCATGCCGATGCATCGCCGCTTTATGAAATCCTTCGTTTTTTATCCCGCTTATCGCATAGCTGGAGGAGCACGCTTAGCTATTGACATCACGGGGTTGTCGCATCTATATCACGGGTTAAGCATTGAGGCTAATACTTCGAACCCGGGTGCGGAGACCGTGAATTTCTCCCTCCACTACTTCATGTTGTGGATCGAGATGCATGTGCTAGGAGCGTTCGCTGTGCATCAGCGGTCGGATTTTTACGATTCGTATACCTTCTCGTAGATTATGAGGTTGGTTGATACTTCCGCTCCCGATCCGACCCAGCTAGGGGCTCTCTGCATATTGCTCAACCCATACTCAAATGAAGGTGGAATGGTGTTCAGCGATCGAGTCCTTTCCGCTCCCGCGGGGCCCGTTCAGCAATTGTTTGATTTATCGAAGGGTGGGGTCCCGGCTTTGAAACCAAAAGAGTTCATGCACCTATACTCGATCAGGCCAGGGTATCTTGTGTTTCACCATAATAATGATGTCCTTTTTATGCGGTATAACCCGCACCGCTTTGCCCAGCAGTTAGGCTACGACCAGGGCGTCCCTATCGAGGCATTTTTAGTCGAGCCTGCTCTCTCCTTGGAGGTTACTCGCGACGTCATTCACCACTCCATGCGGTTAAACACTGGCTCCCGCTTCATGATCCCGGAGCCCGATTATCTTCCGAGGCCTGTGGGGTTTTTTTAAGGGTTGGTATCGCTATCGGGTCGGCCCCGTCATTGCAGAGGAGAGACGTGTGCTTTTCGAGGGTAGAGCTACCATTCCAGCTTAAGCCACCAACGCCCCATTACGGCCGCGGTCAGTGGTTTGCCCTCCACTGAGTGATAGCGGTTTGGTACTTATCCCTAAAACCGCAGAAATAGAATCGATCCCTCGTACTGCTGGTATGCCAGTGCGTACTAGAGCCGAAGCAAAGGCTTCTAATGAAGTACCAGCGGTAGTGTCACCAAAGGGCGATACCGAAGGTGAAGTTGGGCAACGTCGCGCCAGAGCACCCAGGGGGAGGAAGCACTCCTCCGTTAGCGTTAGCACAAGCTCTAAGAGGAGAAAGAAATCGGCCGCCGGCCTACTCGACACTCTTCTTGAATCCGAACCATCCATTCAGGATAAGCCGATATCAAAGAAAGAGACGGACGACGGTCTTCTCTTTCCTGGTTCGTCTGCCAAGGAGGCCGCGCAGTTGGCTGAGACTTTAAGGCGCTCACAAGATGAGACTGAGAACGTGTGCGCCTCAAAAAAGCCCTACCCCTTGTTATATTCTATGATGTTGACCCATCCTTACGACGGGTACACATGGGTCCTTTTTTAATGGAAGAAGAGCGGGCCCTCAAACAGTCCATCTCGGTTGCTTCCGAAGACGAGCTTGCACTAAAAACGGGTAGTCATTCATTTGCGCTTGAAGCCCGGCGAGCGTATTTAATGAGAAAAGAACAACGACTCAAAAAATCCATACTTCAAGCTTCCTTGCGTATTGGTATGCGTCTTTCTTGTGTCCTTCTTTTAGCGAGTAATCTGTATTACTTTTATGTTTTCTCATTTTTGCGAAAACATTACAGGAACTTCTGCAGCAGAAGCGGGTTTGAGTCCGGATCGAGCCATGGCTGCAAACTCTACGAACATCTCCCATGACGCATCGAAGGGTGTAGAGGAGATGACTGAAGATGTCATCCTTGTTGTGGAGCTTCCGGTGGTGGCCGGTGTCCCTTCCGCGTCTACTCCTTTAGCAGAGCTAACTTCATCAGCTATAGATCCCATAGACATCCCCGGTGACGTACCGGAGAGTGTAGAGGAGATTGCTCAAGCCGTCATCCCTGACTTAGAGCCTTCAGCGGCTGCTTTTGTCCCTCTATTGGAGACTACCGCACTGGCTATAGATTTTACAAATACACCTGAGGGTGTAGAGGAGACCGCTGAGGCTGCCATCCCTCCAGCTCAGGGTGAGCGAAGCATTGAAGATAATCTCATATACATATATATTTTGTTTAATGATCCTTCTGTCATCTGACCCTTTATTGCGGGAATCGACGGTTTCCATCGTGGACCTCTCTCCGAGGAAAACCTTCCAGTGCTTGCTTGATATGGCTGCCCCATAAGCAATACCCCCCCACAAAGCATAGTTCTTTCCTCATGCCAAGGTTGGTATGTTTTTCCCTTCTGGTTTTATATTTTCATAATGATGCTGATATGTCCTTCCTTTTAAACCACAGTTTTAGAGGCTAACGACGAAGTCGAGATTCTTGATGGACCTGAGGATCTTTCAAATCCGCCTTGCATGACCGTGGGTAAGTGATGTTTTATCCTTGGCATCATTTTGTTTACTATATGTTGGGAAACACAACTGACCGCACATAAATCTTTACAGCTTTACCAGCCCCGACCCCATTAGAGTCTCGGATCCCTATGCCACCAGGACCTTATGCCCAATGTGCATCTGAAAGGATGGCAAAATAGAGCATTTATTCTTTGGCGGCACTCATCGAAGATCTTCACGCTGGTACTTCTGTCGCAGCCGAAGAATTTGCTGCCGAGGACAACGCCTCATTATCTGTTCTGGCCACTTATCATGATGAGGAATTATTGCGTACTTGGGTTGAGTACTGTCGCAAAGTGGAGGCCTGCCTGCATGGTATTGAATGCATATGCCTTCCTTCCGACATCTTAACTGTAAAAACGAGCCTCCGAGGATGGATCGAACGGTATGCAGCCAATCTCTAGTCATGCGAGAAGAGGCTCAATCGGAAGTTTTCAGAGAGGGAGTTGGCTTCAAACGCGTTGGGGGAACTTCAGGCTCAGCTTACTGCCAAGACCACACGTGCATACGAAATTTGGCGGGTGATTCACGAAGCCATTACAGAGGTAGTGGCTTTTGACAAAGCTGTTATTTTTACATGTGAAATGGTTGAATCCCATAAGGTCGCTGAGAAGGAGCTCGAGAGTCGGTTTTCTTCATACCAGACTCAACAGATCTAGGCAGGGACTCGTCTCACAGCACTGGTGAAGCTTGAAGCCGAAGTCCAGCAGAAGAACGATGAACTGGCTGGCCTATTGAATTGTCCGCCCACTTGAAACATTTTTGTCGCTGTATATTCTCTTCTTTTTGTATAAGAGTATCTTGTTTTCATTTTGATTCATGAATAAAATGTATTCATTTTGATTCCTGAATGAAATGTATCTTGTATTCACTTAAATTCTTAAATAAAATACATATTTTATTTCATACCGGCATTTCTCTTTTCTTCGATGCCTTGATTTGGCATGAAGTAGTTTATATACTCATTTCGGAGTTTGTAATTTATTCACTCATTCCGGAGTCTCGAGTTTATGAACTCATTTTGGAGCTTGTAGTTTATTCACTTATTCCGGAGTCTCTAGTTTATAAACTCATTTCGGAGTTTGTTTAGTTTACCTCTCTTGGGCTTGTAGGCAAACATGTCCTAACGTCATAGTTAACCCCTGCTCTTTACGATAGAGGTCCGTTAGGGTCTATGGTACTAGGGTTTTTCTCCGTCGTACCGTCGCGTTGGCTGATGCATTCCCCGATATGCAGACTTTACACTACTGTTCGAGTAGCCCCGTGACTGTCGTGTCTCTGATCCCTTCAGGGGCTAGATAAGACGTCTTCAAGTAATCTTCTTAGGTCATATTATCGTCGAGAGAGAAAGCGGTAGGAATTTTGCCATGTCGCTTTTTACTTGAGCTTAGGCTCAGTTTGGGAGCCCCGATGAGTCATAACCACTCCGCGCTGGTGTGGGATGATTTTCGATAGTCTTTCAGGTTTTATTTGAGTTGCCGTCAAGACCCTGAAGCTAGGAATTTGGCCTTCGCTTCATTTGTTGACACTGCGTCTGCTGTAATGAGGCGAATGTCGAGATGATCTTTAGGTTGTTTGTGAACAGTCGAGATTTGGAACTAGTGACTTTGCCATGGCTCTATTTTGTTTTGACCCTGGGATCGTTTTTTCGCGTCTGCATCCTGCTGGAGTGAGTAGAAGCGTCGTTGTTGACACTGCGTCTGCTGTAACGAGACGAATGTTGAGGTGGTTTCTAGGTTGTCTGTGAACCGTCGAGACTTCGAATTAGGGACTTTACCATGGCTCTGTTTTGTTGACGTCACGTCTGCATCCTGCTGGAGTGAGAAGAAATTCCGTTGTTGACACCGCGTCTGCTGTAACGAGACGTATGTCGAGGTGGTCTCTAGGTTGTTTGTGAACCGTCAAGACTTGGAACTAGAGACTTTGCCATGGCTCCGCTTTGTTGACGTCGCGCCTGCATCCTGCGGGGGTGAGAAGAAACGCCGTTGTTGACACCGCGTCTGCTGTAACGAGACGAATGTCGAGGTGGTCTCTAGGTTGTTTGTGAACCGTCGAGACTCGGAACTAGGGACTTTGCCATGGCTCCGCTTTGTTGACGCCGCGTCTGTATCCTGCTAGAGTGAGAAGAAACGCCGTTGTTGACACTGCGTCTGCTGTAACGAGACGAATGTCGAGGTGGTCTCTAGGTTGTTTATGAACCATCGAGACTTTGCTCTCTTTTTGACGGAGCCTGGTGGGAAAATAGGGTTCCTTTTTCGTTTGTGCCCGTGGATTGTATACAGGGGTCGGTGTAGACTCAGCTGCAGGGCAAAAGTTTCATTCATTTTTTATTTCCGCGATACTCTATCATTTCAGCTTTTTATATCGCGAAAGTCGCGATTGCCCAATCATTTCGACTTTTTATCGCGGTGCCCAATCATTTCGGCTATTTTTCTTTTTACTCGCTGCTTTTTATTGCGAGTTGACCAAACATTTCGGCTGTTTTTATATGCATATATTTTGCTCGCTGATTTTTATTGCGAGTTGCCCTATCATTTCCACTATTTCATATGCATTTATTTTTGCTCGCTGATTTTTGTTGCGAGTATGGAACTTGAGATCTGATACCACATCTAGAATATTGCCAGAAGCGAATCATCATTTGCCGTGAAAGGACTTGGAATTTGATACCGACTTAGGCATCAGCATCGCTACAACTGGGGTATTGCCAGGAGCGGATCATCA
The DNA here is from genome assembly GCA_030015575.1 of Agapanthus africanus. NCBI lineage: Eukaryota > Viridiplantae > Streptophyta > Magnoliopsida > Asparagales > Amaryllidaceae > Agapanthus > Agapanthus africanus. The sequence goes on along the minus strand of CM057346.1, from coordinate 573,517,649 downwards.
TTTGCTTTTGTCGATTTGAACAAAGATGGTTTAGTAAACAGGGTTAGGGTCCTGTCAACTAAGGCTTTTGACTTTATGAGCCGTAAGGGTCTCATAAAGGTATTTCTCTGTACGAGTCGTGAGGATCTCGTAGGTGTATGTTCTCCTTAGAAGTCGTGAGGACTTTTAAGTGGTGTTTTCTCTTATAATTTGTAGGGATCTCATAAGAATATTTTATCCTTATAAGTCGAGAGGATTTACAAGTGTCGTTCTCCATATGAGGACATTTCTCGTGATTGGTGGAACTTGTTGGGAGAAACGTTTATTTGTGCCCATGGATTGTATACAAGGGCCAGCATTGTACCGCCTGTAAGGCTACTTGGGGGATGCGACGGCTTAAGAACAGGTTTGGACCCTTGTGACTTAAGACTTTCAAATTCTATGGGCCGTGGGGGTCTCATAGGGGGAGTTCTCCTTATGAGTCGAGAGGATCTCGTAAGCGAAAAAATTACGAGATTGCGTCCTTTCGGGTTTTCACAAACTCGTCGGTAGCCCTGCTGTTTTTACTCACGGCGCCCTTTCGGGTTTTCATCCGTGCCCATTTCGCTTGTAGACGTACCGCTTTTTTTACTTTGGTTGCAGTATTTGTTGTTGGAGCTTTGATTGCAACATAGATCCCAAGAGAATATATCGCCGAATTTGGGACGATGCGCCATGTTTGAGGCAGAGTACTAGTTTAGGGGCATTTCGGTCCAATGCCAGTTTAAGGTCATTTCGGTCCAATGTCGCCGTGTTTGGGGTGGATGTTCTGTTGGATACTACTTTAGAGTTTTGACTCAGGATGATAGCGAGCGGACACGAGCGTCATCATCTATCATTAACCTGAGTCATGACTTGTCAAGTGTAGTATTTTTTATGGAATCGGTCGTTTATTGGACGGAAGGGTCTTTCGCCATGCATATCCATGAGCAAGTAGGCCCCACCTTGGTAGACTTTGTCTATGATATACGGGCCTCATAGTTTGGCTTAAATTTCCCCCATTTTGCACGATTAGGGATCATAGGTCTTTTGACAACTAGCACGAGTTCGCCTTGGTGGAATGTTCTTGGCCTAGTTAGTCTTTCATATGAGCGCGTCATCCTTGCTTTGTAAGCTTCCAGGTTTAGCTGCGCCATGAGACGAGTTTCATCGAGTGTATCGAGCTCCTCAAGCCGAAGATGGGCATTTTCTTCATCCGTCAGCTCATATCGAACTGCCACTCGTAGAGAGGGTAACTCTATCTCCAAGGGATGTACTGCTTCCGTGCCGAATACCAACGCGAATGGTGTTGTATTCGTGGCCGTTTTGAACGTGGTTCGATATGCCCAGAAAGCTTCATGCAATCTCTCGTGCCAGTCCTTTTTATTTCTGGACGCCGTTTTCTTTATGATTTTCGTCAAGGTCTTATTGAAAGCCTCAGCTAGACTTTTAGCTCGGAGATTATAGACTGAAGAGTATCTCCAGTCTATATTATGCTGCTGTGTGAAGCGGCTGATCTTATGGATTCTGTAGGCCGGCCCATTATCCGAGATGATCCGTCGCGGAGTGCAAAAACGGTAGATGACATGTGTCCTGAAAAAATGGAGGATGTTCTCCGTCTTCACTTTCTTTAGCGGTACTGCCTCTGCCCACTTAGAGAAGTAATCGGTCGTTGCCAGTATGAACCGATGTCCTTTGGATGATGCCGGCTCAATGGAGCCAATTATATCGGTTCCCCACATTTCGATCGGCCAGCTGGTTACCTTTGGGTGTAGCGGGTTTGGATGCTGATGGATGAATTCCCCATGAATTTGGCACGAGTGACACTGCTTTGCATATTCGAGGCAGTCCTGAATCATTGTGGGCCAATAGTAACTCATTCTCTTGATCTTCAGCTTCATCTTTGACCCAGCTTGATGAGAACTGCAGAGTCCATCGTGGGTTTCTTGGATGACTCTTTTTTATTCTTCTGGTCCCAGGCATCTCAGCCACATACAGTCGAATGATCTCTTATACAGAGTATCATTAACGAAGGCAAAAGACAGAGCTCGTTTCATGAGCCGGTGTCTTGAAGATGCGTTTTCGGGTGTAGGATTTGAAGTAGTCTATGAAGACTTCTCTCCAATCCTTAGCCTTTTCTTCATTCTCTAATTAGAAGGCTGCTTATTTGGTCGCTTCTTTCTTTCAGACGACTCCGGAGATATTTCTGCTGACGCGAGAATCCGGCGGCTTTGCACAATGATCCTTACGTCAACGAGGTTTTCATCGGCCAGTTCTTTAGCGAGCTTAGCTAACGCATCCGCCTTGCTATTTTCTGCACGCGGTATGCTTTCTTGGATGTAGGAGGGAATTTGAGTCAGCAGTTGCTGCACTCTTTCGCCATATTTTACCAACTCCGGTTTACACGTCTGATAGTCACCGTTTACTTGGCTAACGACTAGCTGGGAGTCTCCATATATAAGGAGGTTTTCGAGTCCAATTTCGACAGCAATCTCAAAACCCGCTATCAAAACTTCGTACTCGGCCTCATTATTTGTCCTTGGCTCTGTTAAGGAGAGGGCAAAACGCATTCTTCCTCCTTGCGGAGTCACGAAGATAAGGCCCACCCCAGCATTGATTATGGGGTGCTTTGCTTTCGCTTCTTCAAGGAAGATGCTCCTGTTGTGGTAAAAAATTACACCCCGGTTGACCAAGTCAAAATCAAAGTCAAACCCAAGCCAAGTGGGCCCAAGCCCAGGTCAAAGGGACCGGCCTCATGACAAAAGGAATGAAGCCATAAATTGGTTTAATGTAATTCTTTTATATATATATATATATGCATAGAAATAAATGTATGTAAAATAAGCAAAAAGTCAAAATTTTGTAAACCCTATGGCTTGTGTGCAAAAAGAGATAAGCACATAAGGCATGTGGTGGCATGAGTGCCATTTGGCAAAGCCCAAGGGGCTATATGTAAAGTGTGTAGTCTATAAAAGCAACATGATGAAAAAATAAAAAAAAACTTTTTTCTCTCTCTAAAAAAAACTAGGGTCTGTACCTCCTCCTCCTTCCTCAACGTTCTAAACATTCTTCTTTTCTTTTGAATTAAGTCAAGTGTTTAACCTTTCATTTTTCAAAAATAAATAGTTTTTCACCATAAAACCCTTGAAGGAGAGTTCGGATCTACCATCAAAACTCTAAAGGGGGAGATTTTAAGTCTCACCTCCCCTTTTTCCGCCAAGATCTAGCCAACAGAGAGGTAGAAGAAGGATACCCATCTCCAAAAATCCCATTCCAGGAGGATCCGAGGCTCAAAAGAAGATCCAAAGATTTCTAGGATTTTAACTCCATTCAAGATCTGTTGGAGTTTAACTCCATAAATCAACCCCCTTTTTAGGAGTTTAACTCCAAATCTATATATAATCCATGTTAGGAGTTCAACTCCAAATCTCTCTTGAGAGTTCAACCCCTAACCCAGGGGCTAAGCCCCTTTTCACATTGGTGTTCCCGGCGGTCGCGTGTCGTGCACGTGATCCGCGGACGCCCAGCGGTCGCGTGCAGGGCACGTGACACGCGGACGCTAAGCGCCTACGTGCGCCTCATTCAGCGCCCCGCGGTCGCGTGCTACGCACGTGACCCGCTGGCGCCCAGCGGTCACGTGCTACGTACGTGACCCGCGGGCGCCAAGCGCCCACGCGCCAAGCACGTGACTCGCGGGCGCCCAGCGCCCACGTGCCATGCACGCATCTTTAAGACGCTCCTCATCCCTTATTTTCCTTGCACTCCACACCAGAAACACGTCCCCCGTTAGGAAAATTTTTCTGACAGGGCCCTGCCCCGCACCCCATAAGGGGGCTTTAGCCCCCTTGACCCCCAGCCCGCTATCCGGATAGAGGGACCCCCGTAAACTCTGCGATGACTCCGATATATCCAAAACCCCCTTTCAAAACACAACACACGCACACTGCACATTGAGTTCGCATTTCTAGTTTGACCAGTCGATCAGAGGTTCTTTCGCTTCAAAGGCGAGGGGTAATTAACGGCAGCTTAGTTCGCGGCTACCGGAGATTCGGATCCCCACAATCAATAAACCCCCGCCTACCCTAGGCAAGGGAGAATCTGTAGTACGCCTGACAAGCGACGCGTATTCCCATCTCAATGGGGTGATGAAAAACACCCTACAAATTCTGGTACGTCCGGTGGGACCTTTCTCTCCTCCAATATCTCGGGTTAAGTGTTCTTGCGAACTCATTTAACATATATGCCGATGTTTGTACCGAAATAATGTTTTTTTTCCATGCAGCAATCAACTTCAACGACGATGTCTTCCAAGATGAATTCAACTTCTGATGCTACCCCGATCCAGTACGTGGTCAAGATCAATGCCCGTGTGGTTCTCCCTGCAAGTCTCAGCCGGCATGGGTGGAGCCACCCCGTCAATTTGCTTCCATCATCATCTACCCTGCCGAAAGCGCTCATTTGGCGGAGGTCACGGCAAACCAAGCGGCCAAACCGACCTCAAGGGGCAGGAGGCCGAACGTTGTAGTCGGTAAAGCATCCCACCCCAAATGCAAATCTGTATTCGAATGACTCTCCACTGTTCCGACTGGTGGCAAGGCCGTCAACACCAATGGAGCCACAAAGCATCTCCACCAAGATCAGGTGGTGCCCTTGTAAGTGCACGGCGGCGCCCCGGCCGTCAATCCGACGGCCAAATGCGGAAGCGGTGAAAAACTTTAAATTTCTTGAACTGGCAAACCGCCGCGCACTAATACCCGGATCGAACCATTAACTAGTCCTAGCTATCTACAAGAAAGGGAAGAGAAGTATACCGACAGATCCGAGTCCTCCGGTCTTCTCGTCGTCGTCCCGATCTCCTGCGGAATGTCCCGTCTCCTCCTCGTCGCCGGAAGTGCACCACATCGCCTACATCGTTTACGGGCTCCCACCTCAATGCCGAGGCAACTCGGGCACGAAGCCGGCTACTCGACGTGCCCAAGGTTCGCTGTAGAATATGTAGTCCTCAAGTCTCACTTTGGGGTTCATGGAGATGCCATTTTAGGTGGAGGGATGATACAAGAACAATGTGGAGGAACTTGGGGATTTTTCTAACATCAAGAGAGCAAAAATCCCCACTACAAAAATGGGCAACCCCTCCTCTAAGCTTGGCCGGCCATAACTAGAAGGGGAGGAGAGAATGAGAATGAGAGAGTCAAGTGTGTAACAAAAGAGGGAGCCATTCTCATAATCCCAAAAAAAAAGGGAGAGAGAGAGAAGGCTATCATGCAAAAGGAAATGATCACCAAAAAGATCCTCACTCAACAACCATACCATCTCCCATCATCAACAATCATCAAGCATGATGACTTCAAAAAGTCAAGCCATCATGAAGAGGTCAAGGTCAAGGAATGGTGCTCATCATGAAAACCATCATGACACAAATAAATATGCAAAGACCCCCTCCACAATTGCTTATTTGCAACAATGCAAATAAGCCCTCCTCCACCAATCTTCGGCCAATGAACGGAACAATGGAAATCGGCCGAAACGGAAAGCAAACTGGCAACTCCAGAAAACTGGTCCCGTAATAAATTACAGAAAAACCCCGATACTGTGCATACACACCCGCATCTGTATTTCGACCGAAAGACAAATGCAATGAGACAAAATCTCTGTAACACCCGAGCCCAATAATACTATGTATATTACTAGTTGAGGGTTGTAGTTTGCTCATTTCCAATTTTCCTGATTTTCTGGTGTTCATTGCTAAATTTTACCCGGTTAAGTCATTTTGGCTCATAACAAATTTTAACTCCGAAAATGAAATTTAAGATGTCCATCTTGGCCTACTCGTCGCCACTAGTCGCGTGGTAGCGTCCGCGTGTCGAGATTCCGTTCCGTTTGGCTAAACAGGCAAGTTTGGACGACTACGCGCGCGTGCAAGTGTCCGACTTGGGGGCATGCATTTTAATCATTAAACACCTATTTTCAAAATTTGGAACCCGCTTAAAATCTTATAATTTGAATTTGGATCATTTGGGCGCAACCCGGGCGCGATTTGGAGATGTTTCATTTCGCGCCAAAAAGGGCCCATTTGAATTTAATATCGAATATATATATACCTTCTAATCTATCTTTTCCTAACTGCATATCCCCTAAAATCCTTCAGAAATTCCTTTTGATTTTCACTCAGCCAATCACGAGCTCCTATTGAGCTCGTGGGCCCCGTCTCTCTTTCCCCCCAGTCTCTCTCTCTCTTCCCTCAATCTCTCTCTCTCCACTCAATATCTCTCTCTCTCTCTCTTCCTCTATATATAATTCTCATGCAGCAGCCGCCCCCGACCCATCTTCGTCGCGAGAAACCCCCTCAAACCCTAACCCTAGCCCTCGCGATCCCGTCGCCGACTTCCTCGCGACCTCGCCGTCGCCGCCCTCACCACCACGACCTCCACCGCACCCACCTACCCTCTTCCTCCTGTTCTCCCGACAACACCCGCGCCTGCACCCAACCCCGACCTCGCCTCCACCCTCGCAGACGTCGCCGTCGACGTCGCCTCCCACCGTCGACGCCTCCCACGACTCCCTCTCACACCCCTCGTCGAGACCTCGTCGTCGTTTCCCTCCTCCCCTCGCCGGAACAGTAAACCCGAGCCCTAACCCATCGCCTACCCCACTGTTCGCCGGAGGAACGTGCCGGCGACCTCGTCGACGCCACCTCCGACCACCTCCCTCTCTCCCACGACCACCAGAGCCGACCACACTCCTCTCCAACTCGCCGCAGCACACTACCCTGCACACCCGAGGCCTTTCCCCTTGCTGCAGCCGCCGCTGTCGTTTCGCCGGCGATCTAGTGCCGTCGAGCCATCGTGTTTGCACCCTGTTTCTTCCCTGTAAGTTTCCTTCTCCTTCCTTTTGGTACAACCCCCCGCTGGTCCGTGTCGTGAATGCGTAGTTTGGTTTGCTAACTTTGTTGTTCTGTTTGCTGCCGGATCCGACCGTGCCGTCTGACGAACCCGACGCTCCAGCGAAGCCCCCTGGTCCGTGTGATCCCGTTGACCTCTGTTGGGACTCGATCCGTGGCCCGTGCTTCCGTACCGTGGTTTCTACCGACATCGCATCCGTGTTTCGGTTCGCGGAACCGCCGAGGCAAGTATCCGAATACTTGCTTTAACATGCTACAACTTAATCATCATATTATAACCACACAACTATTATAACATCGATACCTTTTATAACTTAGAATTGCTAGTCACAATTATCCGTAACTTTAAATCAATGAAATCATTGCTCGTATTAACCGGTCTGCTATAAATTCACACTTAACTAATCAAACCAAGTAGATCATCCCCACTTCATTTGTAAAAATCACTCATGAGACAATTATTATGCTTAGTTCAAATTCCTGTAACTCCATTACGTATATTATCGATATTGTTTCGTCTTGTGGCTATTGCACCTCAAAGGTGCGTGAACCGGATTAATAAGAGAATACGAAACATCACTGTGTTTACCTAGATTAATATTGTTATTTACTGTTTCCTGCTACTGTTCATTATTGATTGCATACCTGTTGCGAGCACTTACCCGATTGCACGACATTTTGGCCTGACCCTGCTACACCTGACTTATACATACATACCGACTCATCCTGTTGTACTATGACATTACTTGTTTTATGATTTCATGCCTAGTGCCGACAAACCTAACCATTCCTGCTGTCGATCCAGACAGACCTACTTTTACTCGACCTTGCGTTGGCATTAGTCCTTGACTACTGAATACCTGACTTGACATACATAGTTTGGGGGTATGGGGAAATCAAAGGTGAAACCGACTTGTAACTCAACAGTTCGATACATTGTTCTGATCAGTCTTACGGGCTTGGCCAGCTCCGGAGTGTTGATGTTGACATCACTCATCTATCCTACTACCTTTTACTGCTTAGCGGCACGTCTCGGATTCAGCCCCGAGGATTATGACCGTGGTCCCGGGCACGCACGGGATACTATTGAGTTACATCGACGATTCATCAATTGGTTTCAAAGACTATAGAGTAGAAAACCTGATAGGACAGTTTAGTCACTACTGCACGTTACCCTGTTTATTACTTCTTGTTGCTGCTTTATTCATGTTCATGCTTGCATTGTTTATTACCATGTTTATGCTATATACTTGATATCATGACGCGCTGACGTCTGGGTTTTGCATGGCCCAGATTCCGTGCCCTTGACGTCGACCGAGCAGGAGTACTTCAGCCAGCAGGCTGAACTGTGAGTTCTTTAGAGTTTAGTTTATTTATGTCATTTCATTTCCAGATGTGAGCCCGCATTATGGGACATACTGTTTACTCATTGTATTGGATCATTAGCTTCCGCACTTATTGTTTATTGATTCTTGTTATTATGGATTTGGACATGTATTAGTTTAGTTTATTTTACTATTCTTGATATCTTTACAACCGTAATGTGACTGTGGATGGATACTTCCTACCCACAGGTAGCATGGTTGGCTATGTCACGTGCCCAAATCTTGCGTACTCTGGGAAGCGGGGCGTGACATGGTTTTATGGTATCAGAGCCATAGGTTAGTCGGGTTGATTCTTTTGTAGTTGGGTATTGTACCCAATACACGAATCAGAATACCCGTGTTTAGGAAACATGTCCAGCCACCTTGACCGTTTTACCATCCTTGAATCATTCTTCCGGATCATGTCGACATGCAAACTTACTTTGCATTGTCAACTCGAAAACCTGATTTCTTGTTATCCCTAGGACTTGGGCGACTTGGGTGGAGTTAAGTAATTGCGGCTATGATACCGCGGCATAGCTACAATGCAGTACTCTATTTAAGTATCTTGGAGTTCTAGCCTTGATCTATACTCAGAATCTATCATCATGCTAATGTTGGGTACTTTGATTTCCAGGATTCATGGCAGGTACGAATTTGAAGATGGACCAAAGAAGTGCGGTCTTAGCCGCCAGGCGAAGAGTGATAAGGGGATTGTTGGAGAAACTAAAGGAACAACTCGAGCTGGAACCAGCATTTGCACTGGACCCCACGTCCGTACGTAGAAGTATTCCAGTGAACAGGCGCAGCGTGGCACCAATGAAGAAAACAAGTATGGGTGATCGGAAGGGGAGCGTGATCTGTAGCCACTGCCATAAACCCGGACATGTGCGAAGGGAGTGTCGTTTGAGGCTGGGACTCTGTTTTAGATGTGGAGCGGCAGATCACACCGTTGATGCTTGTCCGTCGAAGCCTCGCACAAAGGATGATACACAGAAACCTCCGCAGGGACCGTTCCAAGGATAGGAACCGCTTACTCAAGGACCACAGCAGGCTCGAGCGTTCACGTTGACGGCTGAAGAAGCTAAGGCATCGGGAGAATTGGTTTCAGGTAATTTACTCGTTCATGGTTTTCCCGCTTTGGCATTACTTAATTTCGGAGCATCCCATTGTTTATGTCATCCAAATTTTATAACTACACACTCGATCACCTGCACGACCCTGTCTAGTTTTGGGACATACACACTGGGAATGGGAAAATCATAGCTAGTAAGGAATGTAGAGATTGTACTGTTGTTGTTTGTGGACGGGAGCTTTTTGCGGATTTCTTGGTGATTGATACGGGCAGTTATGAAGTAGTCTTGGGAATGGATTTTCTTGGCACTTTCCACGCACACATTGATTGTAGGGCAAGGAAAGTAATTTTCCAGATTCCCGGACACCCTGAGTTACTTTCATTGGAGAAATAAATTCTGTCGGGCCAGTCGAGTTTAGGGCTAGGCCGACGAACAGTGTTCTTGCGGCTATGGTAGTAGAGAGTGATGAAGAGCCGGCAGTTGTCCGCGACATTATGGATGTGTTTGAAGACATTTCGGGCTACCACCGAAGCGAGATGTGGAGTTTGCGTTTGACCTTACTCCTGGTGCAACGCCAGTATCAAAAGCTGACTATGCAATGGCACCAGTAGAAGTGGAGGGAGTTAAGAAACAAGTGAGTGAATTACTCGAGAAGGGATGGCTTCGAAGCAGCAACTCACCGTGGGGAACTCCAGTTCTCTTAGTGAAGAAGAAGGATCGCACTGCCGACGCTGAGACAAGAGAAGTTATTTGCGAAAGTGAGTAAGTGCGAATTCTGGTTGGAAGAAGTGAGGTTTCTGGGGCATGTCGTGTCGGGCGATAGAATCGCCGTTGACCCCGAGAAGATAGCAGCAGTTCGAGATTGGCCTGTTCCAAGGAATGTAGCTGAGATAAGAAGTTTTCTTGGACTCGCCGGATACTACAGAAGATTTGTGGAGAACTTCGCTCGTTTAGCTGAGCCGTTAACCAAGCTTACGCGTAAGGAGGTACCGTTTGTGTGGACAGATGGATGTGCATTGGCCTTCGAGGCGTTGAAGCAGAAGTTGATAACCGCCCCTATCCTAACCGTACCGGATGATTCAGGAGGACTGGTGTTTCACAGCGACGCATCGGGAAAAAGATTGGGATGTGTTTTGATGCAGAATGGGAAAGTCGTCGCTTACGCATCGAGACAGCTGAAGACTCATGAGAAGAACTATCCGACTCACGACTTGGAGCTTGCAGCCGTGATCTTCGCCCTGAAGATTTGGAGACACTACCTTTTGGGCGAGAGAGTTGAAGTCCTTACGAATCATAAGAGTTTGAAGTATGTGTTCACTCAGAAGGAGTTGAACATGAGGCAACGCAGATGGTTGGAGCTGATGGCCGACTATGACCTTGATCTTAAGTACCATCCGGGAAAAGTCAACGTCGTGCCGGATGCGCTGAGTCGGTTACCAGCAATTCTGATATTGACTGCACAGAGAGAGATCATTGCGGATTTTCGGAGATTTGACTTGGAGGTTGTGCTACCACATGCTACAGGACAGTTGATGCAGTTGCAAGTACAGTCGTCCTTAGTTGAGAAGATTAAAGTGGCGCAATCGCAGGATCCTAGACTGCAAAAGTTTCGAGAGCAGGTTGGAGCCGGACTACGAACCGATTTACTGATCCATGAAGACGGTTCGTTGAGATATGGTAGCCGTGTGTGTGTGCCGAAAGGAGATGTGCGTGAAGAGCTTATGAAGGAGGCACACAGTTCAGCTTACTCTGTACATCCAGGAGGGACAAAGATGTACCGAGATATTCGACAGCATTTCTGGTAGGAAGGCATGAAACGGGAAATTGCTCGCTTCGTGGCTAAGTGCTTGGTGTGTCAGCAAGTCAAGGCTGAATACCAAAGGGTTGCTGGTTTGTTGCAACCACTTCCGATTCCTCAATGGAAGTGGGGACTTATAACCATGGATTTCGTGACGGCTTCACCGCGGAGTCCAAAGGGGCAACAATGCTGTATGGGTGATTGTCGATCGGTTGACCAAAGCAGCTCACTTTATTCCTTTTCGGGTTGGTCAATCGACAGAGACTTTGGCAGAGCGGTACATGCAGGAGATTGTCAGGTTGCATGGAGTGCCGGTAAGCATCGTGTCCGATCGGGACACTCGGTTCTTGTCACACTTTTGGAGGAGTTTACAAGAAAGTTTGGGGACTCGATTGAAGTTCAGCACAGCTTATCATCCCCAGACTGATGGACAATCAGAGAGAACGATCCAGACCCTTGAAGATATGTTGAGGGCTTGCATGTTAGACTTCAAAGGTTCTTGGGAGGATCATCTACACCTGGTGGAGTTTTCGTACAACAATAGCTTCCAAGCGACAATTCAGATGGCTCCGTTTGAGGCGCTGTATGGTCGTAAGTGCCGTTCACCTGTTTGTTGGGATGATGTTGGTGAACAAAGGTTATTAGGACCAGATTTGGTGGTACAGACAGTCGAGAAGGTGAATACAATCAGGAAGCATATGAAGGCAGCTCAAGACAGACAGAAGAGTTGGGCCGACACGTCAAGAAGACCTCTAGAGTTCGCCGTGGGCGATTTGGTATTCCTGAAGATATCACCGACTAGAGGGGTGATTCGCTTTGGAAGTCGGGGAAAGCTTAGTCCCCGATTCGTTGGACCCTTCGAGATATTGGAGCGTGTTGGAGAGGTATCGTACCGGTTGGCATTACCATCGTCATTAGCAGGAGTTCACGATGTGTTTCATGTGTCTCAACTACGGAGGTATGTTCGTGATGAGACTCATGTCTTGGATCATTCGGAGTTGACCGTTCGGGAGGACCTGACTTTTGAGGAGCGACCAGTCGAGATCAAGGATCGAAGAGAAAAGGTTCTTAAGAACAAGGTTATCCCTCTTGTGCTAGTTTCTTGGGGTAACCGATCGCATGGAGAATCTACTTGGGAGCGAGAAGACGAGATCCGGCAGAAATTCCCTCATCTTTTCCAGTAGTTAGTTATCTTGTATTCTTGGAATTTCGAGGACGAAATTCTTTTGTAGTGGGGTATGATGTAACACCCGAGCCCAATAATACTATGTATATTACTAGTTGAGGGTTGTAGTTTGCTCATTTCCAATTTTCCTGATTTTCTGGTGTTCATTGCTAAATTTTACCCGGTTAAGTCATTTTGGCTCATAACAAATTTTAACTCCGAAAATGAAATTTAAGATGTCCATCTTGGCCTACTCGTCGCCACTAGTCGCGTGGTAGCGTCCGCGTGTCGAGATTCCGTTCCGTTTGGCTAAACAGGCAAGTTTGGACGACTACGCGCGCGTGCAAGTGTCCGACTTGGGGGCATGCATTTTAATCATTAAACACCTATTTTCAAAATTTGGAACCCGCTTAAAATCTTATAATTTGAATTTGGATCATTTGGGCGCAACCCGGGCGCGATTTGGAGATGTTTCATTTCGCGCCAAAAAGGGCCCATTTGAATTTAATATCGAATATATATATACCTTCTAATCTATCTTTTCCTAACTGCATATCCCCTAAAATCCTTCAGAAATTCCTTTTGATTTTCACTCAGCCAATCACGAGCTCCTATTGAGCTCGTGGGCCCCGTCTCTCTTTCCCCCCAGTCTCTCTCTCTCTTCCCTCAATCTCTCTCTCTCCACTCAATATCTCTCTCTCTCTCTCTTCCTCTATATATAATTCTCATGCAGCAGCCGCCCCCGACCCATCTTCATCGCGAGAAACCCCCTCAAACCCTAACCCTAGCCCTCGCGATCCCGTCGCCGACTTCCTCGCGACCTCGCCGTCGCCGCCCTCACCACCACGACCTCCACCGCACCCACCTACCCTCTTCCTCCTGTTCTCCCGACAACACCCGCGCCTGCACCCAACCCCGACCTCGCCTCCACCCTCGCAGACGTCGCCGTCGACGTCGCCTCCCACCGTCGACGCCTCCCACGACTCCCTCTCACACCCCTCGTCGAGACCTCGTCGTCGTTTCCCTCCTCCCCTCGCCGGAACAGTAAACCCGAGCCCTAACCCATCGCCTACCCCGCTGTTCGCCGGAGGAACGTGCCGGCGACCTCGTCGACGCCACCTCCGACCACCTCCCTCTCTCCCACGACCACCAGAGCCGACCACACTCCTCTCCAACTCGCCGCAGCACACTACCCTGCACACCCGAGGCCTTTCCCCTTGCTGCAGCCGCCGCTGTCGTTTCGCCGGCGATCCAGTGCCGTCGAGCCATCGTGTTTGCACCCTGTTTCTTCCCTGTAAGTTTCCTTCTCCTTCCTTTTGGTACAACCCCCCGCTGGTCCGTGTCGTGAATGCGTAGTTTGGTTTGCTAACTTTGTTGTTCTGTTTGCTGCCGGATCCGACCGTGCCGTCTGACGAACCCGACGCTCCAGCGAAGCCCCCTGGTCCGTGTGATCCCGTTGACCTCTGTTGGGACTCGATCCGTGGCCCGTGCTTCCGTACCGTGGTTTCTACCGACATCGCATCCGTGTTTCGGTTTGCGGAACCGCCGAGGCAAGTATCCGAATACTTGCTTTAACATGCTACAACTTAATCATCATATTATAACCACACAACTATTATAACATCGATACCTTTTATAACTTAGAATTGCTAGTCACAATTATCCGTAACTTTAAATCAATGAAATCATTGCTCGTATTAACCGGTCTGCTATAAATTCACACTTAACTAATCAAACCAAGTAGATCATCCCCACTTCATTTGTTAAAATCACTCATGAGACAATTATTATGCTTAGTTCAAATTCCTGTAACTCCATTACGTATATTATCGATATTGTTTCGTCTTGTGGCTATTGCACCTCAAAGGTGCGTGAACCGGATTAATAAGAGAATACGAAATATCACTGTGTTTACCTAGATTAATATTGGTATTTACTGTTTCCTGCTACTGTTCATTATTGATTGCATACCTGTTGCGAGCACTTACCCGATTGCACGACATTTTGGCCTGACCCTGCTACACCTGACTTATACATACATACCGACTCATCCTGTTGTACTATGACATTACTTGTTTTATGATTTCATGCCTAGTGCCGACAAACCTAACCATTCCTGCTGTCGATCCAGACAGACCTACTTTTACTCGACCTTGCGTTGGCATTAGTCCTTGACTACTGAATACCTGACTTGACATACATAGTTTGGGGGTATGGGGAAATCAAAGGTGAAACCGACTTGTAACTCAACAGTTCGATACATTGTTCTGATCAGTCTTACGGGCTTGGCCAGCTCCGGAGTGTTGATGCTGACATCACTCATCTATCCTACTACCTTTTACTGCTTAGCGGCACGTCTCGGATTCAGCCCCGAGGATTATGACCGTGGTCCCGGGCACGCACGGGATACTATTGAGTTACATCGACGATTCATCAATTGGTTTCAAAGACTATAGAGTAGAAAACCTGATAGGACAGTTTAGTCACTACTGCACGTTACCCTGTTTATTACTTCTTGTTGCTGCTTTATTCATGTTCATGCTTGCATTGTTTATTACCATGTTTATGCTATATACTTGATATCATGACGCGCTGACGTCTGGGTTTTGCATGGCCCAGATTCCGTGCCCTTGACGTCGACCGAGCAGGAGTACTTCAGCCAGCAGGCTGAACTGTGAGTTCTTTAGAGTTTAGTTTATTTATGTCATTTCATTTCCAGATGTGAGCCCGCATTATGGGACATACTGTTTACTCATTGTATTGGATCATTAGCTTCCGCACTTATTGTTTATTGATTCTTGTTATTATGGATTTGGACATGTATTAGTTTAGTTTATTTTACTATTCTTGATATCTTTACAACCGTAATGTGACTGTGGATGGATACTTCCTACCCACAGGTAGCATGGTTGGCTATGTCACGTGCCCAAATCTTGCGTACTCTGGGAAGCGGGGCGTGACAATCTCCAACAGCCCTTGACAATCGCGCGAGCAGGCATCTTCTTTGGGCTCTCTGTCAATTGGTCTACGGCGTATTCCCGAAGAGCCGAAGTCTGCCAAGTGCTTAAAACAGAAAAGCTAAGGCAGAAGCGGCTCAGGTATCGAGCCAACAAGAGGGCCAGGACTTCAGCCAAGTGGAATATTGTGAGGTTCATAGAGCATGGTTACTCCGTGACGACGGCTGAGTCAGCTGTAGAAGTCAGCAATTCTTTTGAGCCTCTGAAGTGGGTTCAGAAAAACGCCATGACCGCCAGAATTAAGAAGATGGCAGTCCGAACGATGTTGCAAAGAGACGTGTCCCAGCCTCGTCAGAGAAAGCACGACACCATCTCTTCAAGTGTCTATCAGGCACTCTGTGCCGCGCGAAAGCAGCAAGGCAAACCCAGAAAAGAAGCACAGCACTATTCAAGAACCCGGTCAGGCTAGCCGCTTTCAATCGATTGCCCGTTACTGAAACATGAGGGCCACGACAATGATGGGGCCACCACATCCCAAACCTAATCTCTCTTGAATTTGGTTGCCCCTTCCTAAGATCAGCCGCCTCCATTAGATGAGGAAAACCCTCTTGATGAGGCCAATAGGCAGATAGACCCCTCAGTCCATGTAGAGTCGAGCTCGGACAGTGAGGAAGAGCCGACTTTCCGCCCTAGGACTACGGAGCAAGAGCTGCTTCAAGAGCTTCGAAAATAGCTCAGGAGCAAAGATAAAGAGATGGCCAAGCTCTATTCGAAAATTGACGACCTAACGAACGTTGTGATGTAGCTTACGGCTCAAATTGCTCGAGCGCCTCCCAATCAAGCACAAGTATCTACTCATGAGCCGTGTGATGACAACCCGCAGCAGCCGATGCCTGTCCCTTTGGGTCCAAGATTGGTCGAGCTGCACGAAAGCCAGCCACATTCCTCTTCTGGGGACGCCTTGGCCCCAGATAGCACTATCCCTCTAACACAAGATTGGATAATGGATTTGGTCACCAGCAAGGTTAAAACATTGGTGGCTGAAGCCGAAGCTCAGAAAGAAATTGGCAGTAGTGGGCAGCCATATCCCACACAGTACGATCTGATCGAGTTCCCGAGTGGCTACGTCATTCATAAGTTCGGAAGATTTGACGGGACGGGAAACATAAATCAGCACGTTGCTCACTTTAAAGCATCGTGCGGAAATACAGGGGGCAATGATGCACTCCTTCTTCGTCAGTTTGTAAACATCCTGACTGGTGTCGCTTTCGACTGGTACGCAAGTATACCAGACGGGTCCGTCACTATTTTCGCCCAAATGGAGTCTCTGTTTCGGCAAAGATTTATGAGTGTCGGTGATAAAATCTCCATTGCTGACCTTGTGAGGACCAAGCCGAGGATGAATGAAAGCAACACCGACTTTATCCCTCGATGGCGTAATCTCACGGTCAAGTGCGAACCGCCGCTGGAGCAGGACCAGCCTGTTAGCCTTCTCATTGGGAACCTCAGTAATTGGATGGTCCCATTCTTGTGTATAGCAGGCCTCAAGACGTTTCAGGAGCTAACCAAGAAAGTCCAAATGCTGGAACACTCGAAGCAAGAGTCTACCCCAGACTCTCCGAGAGACAAGACTTGAAAAAGCAAGAGGGATGACAACCATAGAAACGGGAATTCCAGCAATACCAATGTTTTTAATGCGTCCGACAATAAAGACAAGCGAAAGGCAGGCGAATCCAAAACCAACCGGCCTCAAAAGCCAGTGCTGGAAGGAGAAGAGCTTTCCTAAGAGGAGAAAAAGAGCAAGGTTTACTCTTTCAGAAGGGACAAGGTCCGCAAGATATTCAAAAATGCCCTGAACAACGGTCTACAATTGCCGGAGTCGAAAAGACCCCACGAAGCAAAAATGACCGACAATCCTCTATATTGCCTGTACCACCGAGCAGTGAGCCATGCAATTGAGGATTGCTATATCTTCAAAGACTGGGTCGAGAAGCAGTACAAGACTGGAGAGATCGAGCTGTCTAAGAATGTGTTGGTGAACAATCAAGTTGCAACCCCCAACTTTATACAGACAGAAGCTGAAACTTTTTGGGAGCAGACAGCTGAACCCGCTGCCCTGAGAAATGAAACTGACTTACCGCAGTCTCTTTGGAGTACGCACATATCTAATAAGACGAAGAAGATGCTAAAGCTACTTTGGAAAGAGCCCAGAACGGAATGTGAAGGGCAGAAGAAGCCTACCATTCCAGCTGCCAATTCGGCTCCATCAGGCTCAAAATCCAAAAAGCTCAAGAAGAAGAAAAGTGCAGCTCGACGCGAAAAAGTGTCTGCAGAGAGATCGACCATTCAAAAATATATCGATTCCCTCGAAGACTATGAACAGAAGGAAAGAACTCCGATTCAATTGAAGGAGTTCCTCCTTGTAGAAGCGGCTGAAATTCTGGAAGAGTTAGAAGAAGACTCTAATGAAGAGATCCCTATAGTGACCTGCTACACCATCCATCTTGGCAACGACTCTGAGTCCCGAAGAGGACGAGGAGCTCGCCGCAAAGGCCAACCAAATCCAGCTCAGAAGCAGCAGGGCTCTGCCGCCAAATCAGGGCAATACCCTAAAAGGAAAGGAAAAACATGTAGCTAATGAGAAAGATGGTAGAGAACCGACTAATGAAAACTCAAGTCCTTCCTCAGTGGACTACAATATCTTGGCTCATCTCCGGAAGCTTCCGTCTCTCGTGAGTATCTACGATGCCTTGGTCTTATCTAAAGAGCTTAGAGATGTTCTCATTCACGCTCTACAAGACCCCGAGTGGTATCAGGCTTGCTTTGCAGAAATTAATATGAAAGAAGCCCAATACGCTCTGCATGCCGCCGCAGTCACATTTAAGGACGAAGACGTGCTATTGGGCTTGGGATGTGGTGGCCTCATCCTTGCTTTTGCTGTGAAGGTTGTCGCTGGGGCGCCCACCCGCCATATAGACCGTATGGATAACATATCCAGCCATCTTTTATTATCGGCGGCTGATTTCATGGATCGCTGTCTTGACCCTCCTGTTTCGGTAACGGGCAGTCGACTGAAAGCGGCTGGCCTGGCCAGATTCTTGAATGGTGTTGACGCTTCTTTTGCTGCATATTAAGTTTTGGTTGTGGTGCCTTAGCGATCACAACATTCGGTCTCTTGCTCCTTGAGATCGGGTTGGCCATCTGTTTTGTCGGGATTTCTACCAGATGAGCGCTTCCGGTAGGGTAGACGATGACGGAACCAAACTGGCGGGGCAGTTCCTCCCACTGTCGACTGAGGCTTGCGGGGAGAACCACACGAGCATTGATCTTGACCACATACGAGATCGAGGTCGCGTTGGAAGCTGAATTCATCTTGGGAGACATTGTAGTTGAAAGTTGATTGCTGCATAAAAGGAAAATTACTTCAGTACAAACATCGGCATATATGTTAAATGAGTTCGCATGAACACTTGACCCGAGGTATGGGAGGAGAGAAAGGTCCCAACGGGCGTGCCAGAATCTGTAGAGTGTTTTTTGTCACCCCATAGAGATAGGAGTACGCGCGCACTTGTCAGGCATACTACAGATTCCCCCTGCCCGGGGTAGGCTGGGGTTTATTGATTATGGGGATCCGAATCTCCGGCAGCCGCGGACTAATCTGCCGTTAATTACCCCTTGCCTTTGGAGCGAGAGAACCTCCGATTGACGGGTCAAACAGGTCAAGCGAACTCAATGTGCAGTGTTGTGTTTTGAAGGGGTTTTGGATATATCGGGAGCCCCACAGAGTTTTTTACGGGGGAGGTATTTTTAGTGTGGAGTAGATGTAAAATGAGAGGAAAATGGCGTCCAAAGGACGCGTGAGCGCCAGCGCCTCACGTGCCTAGCACGCTGGCGCTGGGCGCGAGCGCTTTGGGCGCTGGGCGCGAGCGCTTTAGGCGCTAGCGCCTCACGTGCCGGGCACGTAGGCGCTCGGGCGCTAGCGCTTTAGACGCTAGCGCCTCACGTGCCCGGCACATGGACGCTCGAGCGCTAGCGCTTTGGGCGCTCACGCCTCACATGCCCAGCACATGGGCGCTTGGGCACCAGCGCTAGCGCTTTAGGCGCTAGCGAAAGGAAGGGGTTTTTACCCCCAGAAATAAGAGTTAAACTCCAAAAGAGAATTTTGAGTGGAGTTAAACTCCAAAAGATCTGGATTAGGAGTTAAACTCCTTTGAGGATTTAGGTCTTGGAGTTGAACTCCCTAAAAATCTTCAGAGGTTCTTCTCTCTTAAGCCTGGGATCTTCTCTTGAGCCTTGGATCTTTTCCAAAGTGGGATTTTCGGAGATGGGTCTCCTTCTTCCTCCTCTTTGTTGGCCAGATCTTGGAGAACAAGTGGGGTGAGATTTTAAAAATCTTCCCTTTTGAGATCTAATGGAAGATCTGAGCTCCTCTTTGTGGGTTTTGTAGTGAAAAACTATTTAGTTTTAGAAAAGGAAGAGTAAAACTCTTGATTTACTTCAAAAGAAATAAGAAGGTTTAGAACCTTGAGGAAGGAGAAGGAGGCACAGAATCTTAGAGTTTTAGAGAAATGAAAAAGTTGTCATGGATATTTTCATCATATTTGCCTTTATAGGCTACAAACTTAACATATAGGCCCTTGGGCTTTACAAATTGGCATTTTGCCCATCGCATGCCTCATGTGCTCATTTCTTTTGCACATAAGCCATGGGCTTTACAAAAATTTGGCTTTATGCCCATTTTTCTTACATTTTTTCATAAAATAAAATAAAATAAATACACCAAAATTATTTATTACAAAATTTTTATTTTGGCATGGGGGAGGCCGGCCGCTTCATGTTCGGGCTCGACCCGGGCATTGGCCCTCTTGATCTGGGCTTGGGCCCACTTGGCTTGGGGTTTACTTTGATTTTGACTTGGTCAACCGGGGTGTAAATTTTTACCTCAACAAATTGCCCCCCATCAATAAATGCACACCACACTTGTGGGTCGTGTGCATGAAATTGATGGATTTTCTTTCACGTGGAGGCGACTTGATTTGGTTCCCGCTTTTGGGAAGCTGGCACTGCCCTTTTTACGATATGGACGGTCGATTCTGCCTTTTTTATGACTTGGACTGTTGGTTCTGCCCTTTTTACGACTTGAACGATTGGTGCCGCCCTTTTTGCGACGTGGACGGTCGGTTCCGCCCTTTTTGCAACTTGGACGGTTGGTCTTGCCCTTTTACTGACTTGGACGGTCGGTGCTGCCCTTTTTGCGACTTGGATGGTCGGTGCTGTCCTTTTTGCGACTTGGACGGTCGGTGCTGCCATTTTAGCGACTTGGACGGTCGGTGCTGCCCTTTTAGCGACTTGGACGGTCGGTGCTGCCATTTTTGCGACTTGGACGGTCGGTGCTGCTCTTTTTGCGACTTGGACGGTCGGTTCTGCCCTTTTTGCGACTTGGACGGTCGATTCTTGGTTTGACTTGCTCTGCTTCTTGCAGTGTCAAGGATGAACTTGACTTGCTCTGCTTCTTGCGGTGTCGAGATTAGATTTTGACCTGCTCCGCTTTCGGCGGTGTCGGGGTTGAAGTTGACTTGTTGATTGTGATTTGGGTTGACATCAGCATCACTATACTGGAATATGGTACCAGAAGCGAATCATCATTTGCCATGAGAGGATTTGGAGATTTTGGTTTTTCGGTCGGCATCTGCATTACTGCACTGGAATAATTCCAGGAGCAACTCATCATTTGCCCTTGCCCTTTGAGGAGCGATGGCTTAGGGGACATGTTTAGGTCCCTATCACCTAAGACTTTTCAATTTTATGAGCCGTAAGGGTCTCATAAAAGCATTTTCTCCCTACGAGTCGAAAGGATCTCGTAGGTGTATTTTCTCCTTAGGAGTCATGGGGACTCCCAAGTGTGTTGCTCCTTTGTGAGTCGTAAGGATCTCACGCGGGAATTTTCTCCTCACAAAATCAAGAGGACTTTGCGAGCGCATTTCATCTCTTTTTCATGAGTTTGCGCCCTTTCGGGTTTTCACAAACTCGCCGGCAGTCCTGCTGTTTTTACTCACGAAGTCCTTCAGGTTTTCATCCGTGTCCATTTTGCTTGTGGACATCCTTTTTTTTAGGAATCTTCATCATTAGTGGGACTTTGAATGTGGTCTCGCCGGTAGGACTTGGGAGAGATTGGGGTCGTTTTACGCCCGTGGATTGTATACGGTTTTGCAGGATGTATGATCCAGACCGTAGGGCCGAACGAATTTCGGGACTTTGTCGGTGTCTGCATCGCTGCACTGGAATATGGTACCAGGAGCGACTTATCATTTGCCGTTTTGAGAATTTGGATTTTGGTTGGCGTCTGCATCGCTGCACTGGAATATGGTACCAGGAGCGACTCATCATTCGCCGTGAGGGGATCTCCCTCGTTTCCAGTTTAACGACTTAGGGGTCATCTGTTCCCAGTTTAACGACTTAGAGGTCTTCTGTTTCTAGTTTAAAGACTTAGGGGTCTATGGATCAGAAGCTTGGAATTTTGGGGTAGGGGTCGGCATCCGCGTTGCTAACACTGAAGCACAGGTGCCAGAAGCAATTCATCATTTGCCCCTTCCTGTTGGTGAGCGATGGCTTAGGAGACAGGTTTAGGTCCCTATCACCTAAGGCTTTTTCAATTTTATGAGCCATGAGGGTCCCACAAAAGCATTTCCTCCCTACGAGTCGAAATGATCCCGTAGGTGTATTTTCTCCTTAGGAGTCGTGAGGACCCCTAAGTGTGTTTTTCATTTATGAGTCGTAAGGATCCCACGAAAGTGTTTTCTTACGAGTCGTGAGGATCCCATAAGTTTGTTCTCATCATGTACGTGAGGACACATGAGTGGGTCTTCCCAAATGGAGCAAAATTCCAAGGGTGGAGATCAGCCGTGGGGCTTGTGATTGCCGTAGGGCCTGGGTGTGATGAGAATTATTTGAGCCCGTGGATTGTATATGGTAGTAAATTTGGGGACTGGCCGTAGGGCTGGAAGAATTTTGGGAAATTGGATTTTGGTTGGCGTCTGCATCGCTGCACTGGAATATCATATGAGGAGCGACTCATCATTCGCTGTTTGGGGACTTGGAATTTGGAAATTATTTGGCATCAGCATTGCTGCACTAGAATAATTCCAGGAGCAACTCATCATTTGCCCCAGGAGGACTTGGGATTTGGTTTTTGGGTCGGCATCAACACCGCTAACACTGAAGCGAAATGCCAGGAGCGACTCATCATTTTCCGTTGGCTGTTGGGGGCGATGGCTCAGGAGACAGGTTTAGATCCCTATCACCTAAGGCTTTTCGATTTTATGAGCCGTAAAGGTCTCATAAAAGCATTTTCTCCCTACCAGTCGAGAGGATCTCGCAGGTGTATATTCTCCTTAGGAATCATGAGGATTCCTAAGTGTGTTACTCATTTGTGAGTCGTAAGGATCTCACGCAGGGATTTTCTCCTCACAAGGTCGAGAGGACTTTGCGAGTGTATTTTATCTCTTTTCATGAGTTTGCACCCTTTCGGGTTTTCACAAACTCGCCGGCAGTCCTATTTTTTTTACTCACGGAGCCCTTTCGAGTTTTCATCCGTGCCCGTTTTGCTTGTGGACATACCTTTTTTTTGGAGACTTTAAAAATAGTCTCACCGGCAGGACTTAGGAGAGATAGGGTTTGTTTACGCCCGTTGATTGTGTACGGTTTTACAGGATGTATGATCTAGACCATAGGGCTTGTGTGCTCAATTCGCCTGTGACTTGGAGCATTCACGCGTAATATTTCTTGAGATATCGGCCATTGATAGGTGGCATGGAACTTTCTCCCTCGGCATTTATCAGCTGGTAGGATCCTCCATCAAACACTTTCTCGATGACGTATGGTCCTTCCCAGTTCGGCTCAAATTTTCCTTTTGCATGTCGATTGGGGATGATCGGCCTTTTGAGGACCAACACCAATTCGCCTTTCTTGAAAGCGCAGAGATGGGTCATCTTGTCATAGGCCCGTGACATTTGGGCTCGATATAGCTCCTAATTTTGCTGTACCGTGAGCCTCCTTTCTTCGAGGGCGTCAAGTTCTTTGAGACGAAGAAGCACGTTTTCCTCTTCCGTCAACTCATGCTGGACGATCATTCTCAAGCTTGGAACTTCGACTTCGAGAGGGAGGATCGCTTCCACTCCGAAGAGTAATGAGTATGGGGTGGAATGAGTTGGAGTGCGGTGCGTGGTACGATATGCCCACAATGCCTTATAAAGTTTGAGATTCCAGTCTCTCTTGTTGGCTGAAGAATTTTTCCTCAGGTGCTTGCATAGAGTTTTATTGAAGGTTTTGGCTAGCCCATTGGCCCTTGGATTATAGATGGAAGAATATCTCCGGTCTATCTTGTGCTGAGTAGCGAACCTTGAGACTTTGAATCTCTTGAAAGAAGGCCCGTTGTCAGAAATGATTCTTCTTGGTGTACCGAAGCGGTATAGAATATTATGTTGGAAGAACGTCAGAATATTTTCTGTCTTGACTTCTTTTAGCGGGACAACTTCAGCCCATCTAGAGAAATATTCAGTTGCGGCCAATATGAACCGGTGGTCTTTAGATGACGGAGGATCAATTGGGCCAACAATGTCGGTGCCCCAAACTTCGAAAGGCTACGACGCCACCGTAGGATGCAGCGGATTGGGATGCTTGTGAATGAAATCACCGTGAATTTGGCAGAGATGGCATTTCTTTCCATGCTCGTCGCAATCCCTTATCATGGTGGGCCAGTAATATCTAAGCCGTTTGATCTGAAGCCGCATTTTGGGGCCGGATTGGTGAGTTCCGCAGACGCCTGAGTGAACTTCTTTCATGACTTTCTGGGCTTCGGCCGATGACAGACATCTGAGCCAGAGTTAGTCATATGATCTGCGGTATAGCGTATTATTTAGAAACACGTATCGAAGAGCTCTCTTCTTCAGTTGAACCCTCGCAGATTTTCTTTCGGGTAGCTTGTCATATCGGAGGTACCCTATGAAGGGCTCTCTCCAATCAAGCTTATCTTGAATGATAAGAACTTCTTCGACAGGACTGCTCTTTTGTTCCACGCTTTCCTCTTCTCATAAAGAGACTGGGGGTAGGATTTGCCGACTTCTGACTATGATCAAAATTTCTTCCATGTCAGGATCAGCTAGCTCTTTAGCTAGGCGAGCGAGTATGTCGGCTTTTCCGTTCAACGCCTTAGGGACTCTCATTAGTTCAATGTGAGTGAACCGTTTCATGAGTTCCACCACTCGGCTTCTATATCGAGCTAACTCGGGTTTGTATATATTATAGTCACCGCTTACCTGTTGACAACAAGCTGGGAGTCATTGTAAACCTGTAGCCGAAGGATTTCCATTTCTATGGCGAGCTCCAGACCAGCTATCAGAGCTTCATACTCAGCTTCGTTGTTTGTATGAAGCTCGGTGAGAGCAAAAGAACGTCGTAGGGTTCCCATCGATGGCATGATGGACACCAATCCTATCCCCGTTTTTATCTGCGGGGTTCTTGATTTGCCGGAGCTCCTCATTGATGAGGCTCCGTCGAAGTAGAGCTTCCAACATGGCTCACCTTCCTCGAGGTGCAGCATTTGTCCGTCGGGTAACTCGCAATTGAGCAGTGACCCTTCTGGTATAGGATGAGCAGCGAGGAAATCGACGAGGGCTTGCCCTTTTACTACTTTCTGAGGAGTATAAATTATGTCAAACTCAAGTAGCATGACAGCTCATCTTGCCATTCTGCCGGCTAGGCTTGCCTTGGTTATTAAGTGTTTGAGCGGGTCGACCTTGGAGATCAGCATAAGTCGATGAGCGAGCAGATAGTGTATCAGCTTCTTCATAGCGAATATTAGAGCCAGGCATTGCTTTTCGATCGGGAATAGTTGTGTTCTGCCCCGACTAGAGTTCGACTGAGGTAGTAGAGGGCATTTTCTTTTCCCTCCTCCTTGTTCTGGGCAAGGAGCACACCGAGTGACCCATCCAGCGCGGCAGTATAGAGAATCAATGGTTTATTTAGGATAGGAGCAGCAAGCACTGGAGGGTGCAACAGATACTGTTTGATGCTTTTGAATGCTTCTTGACATTCAGTATCCCAGACAAAAGGAGCTCCTTTCTTCATGAGCTTTGAGAAGGGCTTACATCTCCCCGATAAATTTGAGATAAACCTTCGTATATAAGCAAGCTTGCCTTGAAAAGATCTTAGCTGCGTCAGACTCTTGGGAAGGGGCGTCTCCATGATGGCCTTTATCTTTGATGGGTCAACTTTGATCCCTCGATATCGGACTATGAAGCCTAAGAATTTTCCCGATGACACGCCAAAAGCGCACTTTAGAGGATTCATCTTCAGATCATATTCTCTCAGTCTGGTGAGAACGGTCCTAAGATCTTGGATGTGATCGGCCTTGGTTTTAGTTTTGACGACCGGATCATCAACATAACATTTGACGACTTTATGGATTAAGTTATCAAAGATATTGGTCATTGCCCTTTGGTATGTAGCACCCGCGTTATTCAGTCCGAACGGCATCACCTTGTAGCAGTATATCCCGATCGGGGTCCGAAATGCTGTGTGTTTCTCATCCTCAGGTGACATCTTGATCTGATTATATCCAGACAAGCTATCCATAAAGGTGAACAGCTCATAATTTGAGGTGTCATCGACCATCATTTCCATGACCGGTAGCGGGAAGTCGTCTTTAGGACATGCCTTGTTGAGGTCCTTGAAATCGACACAAACTCGGATCTGCCCATTTTTCTTCTTCACTGGGGCTATGCATGCGATCCAGTCCGCATATTTCTCTTCCCTGATGAAGCCGGCATCGATGAGTTTCTTGGTTTCCTCGATTACCTTTTCTTCCAGTTCCCTTCTTATTCTTTGAGAGCTTGTTTGACTGGCTTAGCATCAGGAGATATAGCCAGCTTATGCACGGCCACTTCAGGGGAAAGGCCAGGCATTTCTTTGTACGTCCACGTGAAGCAGTTGGTGAACTCATGTAGCAGGGCAATTATCTGCTCCTTCATTTCAGCTGACAAGAGTGTGCTGATATATGTCGGCCTTGGATTATCGGGAGTTCCCAAATCAATCTCGGTCAGCTCATCGAAGGTTGCTTGTCCACCATCTTCGAGCTCTTGAGGAGCTTCTTCTGGCTTGGCTATCTCGTCATCATCATTTGATCTTTCGCTGGCTTCACCAACATGGATCATGTAGCATACCTTGGAATCAGGTTGAATGAAACCTATGCCCCGTCTATCTGGAATTCGTCCATCGATGAGTGCTCGGATCTGAGGCGGATGCCATAGCCCATCATAAAACTTTGCTTCGGACTCCGTTTGGTATAACCAGCATCCGCACCTTTTGAAATATTCTCGCATCTCGGACGCATAGTATCTGGGATTGAGAACGGCTCTTATGCCTCTCTCATAGGGAAGGAACGCGACAGACAAATCGTCTGGGTGCACCACAGGATTTGACCCATAAAACAGGATGCCCTTCTGTCCATTTTTTCATCCGGGAACGTAGAAAGTTTTCAGCTGGTCCACGGTAAAGACTGACAATGTATCGAGCTCTTCGCACATCTGCTCCGGCACCCTTGTGACAACTATAGACCCTTCTGTAATTTTAAAGGTCTCTCGTAGTTTTGTTGTTCGTACGATAGCCCGATTTGCACAGCCGTTGCAAGACGGATCCTCTTCTTCTGATTCTGCAGTGTCACTACCTAAACGAGGGCGAATTTTGTTGTCGGATGGGCCTTCAGTGTCAGATTTGTCCGTATCACTACCGAAATGAGGGCGGGTTTTACGGAAGGACGGACTTCCAGCGTCGGACTCATCATTGTCACTGCCGAAACGCGGGCGCACATAGGGGTTTCTTCTTTTGAAAGTGACAGCCGACCCAGACATGCTTTTGAGTTTCGGAGCTGGTCTGTCTTTGGTCAGCTGTGGCTCAGCACTTTGGAGGTTCACAAAGTACCGAGAATCTTCATATTGGACTTCATGCACACCGAATGGCTGGATGTCTCCGTCAATGGGTCTTTCTTCGCCATTTTTAATATACTCCATGCATTGATGGAGAGTTGACGGAACGATGCCGTAATCATAGAGCCACGGCCGTCCCACGAGAATTTTATAATGCGTGTCAGCGTCGATCACGTATATCTTAGCTTCAGTTTGCAGATCTCCAAATTTGATTGGCAAAACTATGGATCCTAGAAGTTGCTGGCAATTTTGATTGAAGCCTTGGATGCCAATCCTTCCCCTTGACAGGTGTCGGACGTCCATTGACAAACTCTTCAGATTTCGCAAGTTCATGATGTTCACTGAGGATCCCGGATCAATCAATATGCGATTAATCTGATCTCCGTCGCTGTACCCGGTCACGTAAAGCGGCCGATTATGCTCAGCCGTTCTTAATAGCAAATCTTCGTCCTTAAACGTGACTGCGGCGGCACGCAAAGCGTACTGGGCTTTTTTCATATTAATTTCCGCAAACCGAGCCTGATACCGCTCGGGGTTTTGTAGAGCGTGAATGAGAATATCTCTAAGCTCCTTAGATAGGACCAAGGCATCGTAGATGCTCAGGAGAGACGGAATATTCCGGAGATGAGCCAAGGCATTATAGTCCACCGAGGAAGGACTTGAGTTTTCATTAGCCGATTCTCTGCCATCTTCCTTATTAGCTACATGTTTTTCCTTTCCTTTTGGGGCGTTGCCCTGATTTGGCGGCAGAGCCCTGCCGCTTCTGAGCTGGATTTGGTTGGCTGTTGTGGCGAGCTCCTCGTCCTCTTCAGGAAAATAGAGCTCCTCCTCAGAGTCTCTGCCAAGATGGATGGCATAGCAGGTCACTATAGGGTTCTCTTCATTGGAGTCTTCTTCTGACTCCACCAGAATTTCAGCCGCTTCTATATGGAGGAACTCCTTCAATTGAATCAGAGTTCTTTCCTTCTGTTCATAGTCTTCGAGAGAATCGATATATTTTTGAATGGTCGATCTCCCTGCAGACTTTTTTTCACGCCGAGCTGCACTTTTCTTCTTCTTGAGCTTTTTGGATTTTGAACCTGATGGAGCCGCATTGGCAGCTGGAATGGTAGGCTTCTTCTACCCTTCCCATTCCGTCTTGGGCTCTTTCCGAAGTAGCTTTATCATCTTCTTCATCTTATTAGATATGTGCGTACCCCATGGAGGCTGCGGTGAGTCTGTTTCATTTCCCAGGGCAGCGGGTTCGGCTGTCTGCTCCCAAAAGGCTTCAGCTTCTATCTGTATAAAGTTGGTGGTTGCAACTTGATTGTTCACCAACACAATTTTGGACAGCTCGATCTCTTCACCCTTGTACTGCTTCTCGACCCAGTCTTTGAAGATATAGCAATCCTCGATCGCATGGCTTACTACTCTATGGTACGGGCAATACAGGGGATTGTCGGTCATTTTTGCTTCGTGGGGTCTCTTCGACTCCGACAATTGTAGACTATTGTTCAAGACATCTTTGAATATCTTGCGGACCTTGTCCCTTCTGAAAGAGTAAACTTTGTTGTTTTTCTCCCCTGGGGAAAGCCCTTCTCCTCCCAGCAATGGCTTTCGAGGCCAGTTGGTTTTGGAATCGCCTGCCTTTCGCTTGTCTTCATTATCGGACGCATTGACGACATTGGTACAGCTGGAACTCCCGCTTCTACGGTTGTCGTCCCGCTTGCTTTTCCAAGTCTTGTCTCTCTGAGAGTCCGGGGTAGTCTCTTGCTTCGAGCGTTCGAGCATTTGGACTTTCTTGGTTAGCTCTTGAAACGTCTTGAGGCCTGCTGTACACAAGAATGGGACCATCCAATTGCTGAGGTTCTCAATGAGAAGGCTGACGGACTGGTCCTGCTCCAGCGGCGGTTCGCACTTGACTGTGAGATTACGCCATCGGGCGATAAAGTCAGTGTTGCTTTCATTTTTCCCCGGCTTGGTCCTCACAAGGTCAGCAATGGAGATTTTATCACTGACACTCATGAACCTTTGCCGAAATAGAGACTCCATTTGGCCAAAGGTAATGACGGACCCGTCTGGTATACTCGCATACCAGTCAAAAGCGACACCGGTCAGGCTATTGACAAACTGACGAAGAAGGAGCGCATCATTGCCCCTGTATTTCCGCACGATACTTTAAAGTGGGCGACGTGCTGATTTGCATTTCCCGTCCCGTCAAATCTTCCGAACTTAGGAATGACGTAGCCGCTCGGGAACTCGATCAGATTGTACTGTGCGGGATATGGCCGCCCACTACTGCCAATTTCTTTCTGAGCTTCATCTTCGGCCACCAATGTTTTAACCTTGCTGGTGACCAAATCCATTATCCGATCTTGTATTAGCGAGATAGTGCTATCTGGGGCCAAGGCGTCCCCAGAAGCAGAATATCGCCGGCTTTCGTGCGGCTCGACCAATCTTGGACCCAAAGGGACAGGCATCGGCCGCTTCGGATTGTCATCATCTGGCTCATGAGTAGCGACTTGTGCTTGATTAGGAGGCGCTCGAGCAATTTGAGCCGTAAGCTGCATCACAACGTTCGTTAGGTCGTCAATTTTCGAATAGAGCTTGGCCATCTCTTTATCTTTGCTCCTGAGCTATTTTCGAAGCTCTTGAAGCAGCTCTTGCTCCGTAGTCCTTGGGCGGAAAGTCGGCTCTTCCTCGCTGTATGAGCTTGACTCTACATGGACCGAGAGGTCTTTCTGCCTATCATCCTCATCGAGAGGGTTTTCATCAGCCAGCGGAGGCGGTTGTTCTTGGGAGCGGCAACCACATTCAAGCCAGATTGGGCTTGGGATGTGGTGGCCCCATCCTTACTTTTACTGCGAAGGTTGTCGCTGGGGCCCCCACCCGCCATATAGACCGTATGGATAACATATCCAGCCATCTTTTTTATTATCGGCGGCTGATTTTACGGATTGCTGTCTTGACCTTCCTGTTTTGGTAACGGGCAGTCGACTAAAGGCGGCTGGCCTGGCCGGATTCTTAAATTGTGCTGACGCTTCTTTTTTGGTTGTGCCTCGCTGTTTTCGCGCTGCACAGAGCGCCTGGTAGACTCTTAAAGAGACAGTATCATACTTTTTCTGTTGGGGCCGGGACACGTCTTTTTGTAGCAATGTTCGGACCGCTGTTTTCTTGATTCTGGCGGTCATGGCATTTTTCTGAACCCACTTCAGAGGTCCGAAGGAATTGCTGATTTTTATGGCTGTCACGCCCCGCTTCCCAGTGTACGGCGAAGTGGACGCGACGAGGTCCGCTACGTATGTACTCAGAAGTACATACGCTAAGCGTAGCTAAGCAATATAAATACACAAGAGACAAGAGTATAAAAAGAACAGCAATTTTTATTTATTAACATTCTTTGTACAATACATGGAAAGAAAAATACAACTGAAATAAAGATGCCTAAACAGTGGCATAACAGGAAAAGGAAAGTACTGAAAAGAAAAGTGTACAATGAAATTATACTGCTGGGTCGTCGGCAAATTGCTCCAAGTCTTCTTCTGTTGGCTCTACTTCTGCCGGGTTCAAGTCACCTGACGACATTCAAAGAAGAGAGAACAGAATGTCGTCGGCGAACAGATCGCTCGGTAAGTCCCAAAGGTAAGAGGGAAGTAGAGAAGACAGAATAAGAAGATACATTTTTACATTGTAAACTATTGTTGTAATGTTATGTAACGCTGTTGTTTGTAGCTTGGTACAGAAGAATGCCAGTGTATACGAGGGAAGTCTCACTTGCCAGAGACTAAGACACGTGTAGTACAAGGAACCGTTATGCCACGGTACAACAGCAATGGGATTCAGGTTAGGTGTATTAATCTGACCACCTCGTGCCATCTTTAACATCTTCCGTACCAATCTACCCCTTAAACCCCGTAGTGTTTTTAACAGTATTGTTATCTTGTAAAATTGTATTGATTGTAAGATTGATTAACTGACTGTCCGAAACCATGATATCAGGAAACAGTTATAACCGTAGAGTCATGTAACTGAAATACTGGGAAACATGTAAAAGGAATATGTCCATGGTTCGGTTCAGTCAGGTTATATAGATTGTTAACTGGATCCTGGGATTCATGTATTCATCTTGAGTTGAAATATACAGAATATAGATTGACTTGAATCATATTCAAGTCAGAAATAGTCAGACTCTAACCCGAGTCAGACTAAAAGAAAGATAATTTGAAGTTCTATATTTGTTAGGGGCCTTATTGTAATTAATAAAACTTGAGGGGGTTTATTGTAAAAAGTAATATTGTATAGTTTTCAAAATACACCTCAAGTAATTATTATTCGTCTTTATACTTATAATGAGTGTAAATTTTATTTGTGTTATTCTAGTGAATATATCCTAATAAAAGTATTAATTTATTTATTTGAAATTTATGGTATTTTAATGTAACTTTTAATCTTGTAATTTTTAGAAAAAAGTGGAAACTTTATCTTATGATAAAATAGGTGTTTAAATGATAATTATATATATATATTAACACATGAATAATTTTAAATAAATATTTTATTTTCCCAAAATCTCATTTTTCTTAAATGCCGTATTTTAAACCTTTCGAGACCGAATGTTCCTTGCGGAGGTCTGAATCTCGCACTACTAGCCCGCGGGTGCACGATGAACCGTACTATCCCTAACGGGTTCCCCAAAGTGGGTTGTAGTGGCACGTTGCTTAGGTTTAACAAATACTATTCATTTAGGAAAACGGTTTTATAAATAAAAGGTATTTATTTGTAAAAGAGTATAGTTTTCTGTATTTTAGTTTCTAGGGTTTGCTAAGCCAACTAGCCTATTTCTAAGGGTCTAAACAACAAGTCATTAGAAGTCTCAAATCGCCTCTTCACCGCCAATTGTGGCCAGGTAAGTACAAGTGAGGAGGGAGGGATCCGCTCACGAATCGTGAGACGGGCCTTTTAAAGTTACCCAAGCTCACTTGCCTAGCCTAGACACCACAAAGTCAGTTTAGATAAACGATCGATGTCCATGACATATCGTATTTTCCTATTAAAAGATATTGTTTTAAAAATTGTAAACAACTTAGAACTTTTTAGAAAAGGTTTATAAAGAAAAGGGTATTTTAGTGAAAAGTCTTGTATTTTCGTATTCTATGTTTTGACGTTTATCAATTAAGGTTATATTTGTGTGTGTGTAGAGGTAGGTCATTACCTCGTGACTTATTTTAAGTTCTGATGAAGTTTAGAGGTAAAACATGATATATTAAACTTAAAGGTATTAAAGCGCAAGAATACGGTATTTGAAAACGTTATCATTTTATGTGTGAAATTTCATTGAAATTGATTTCTACAAGTTTAGTGATCAAGATAAACATATTTAGGAGTGAGGGATTTATTTAGAACAATAAAAACAAACTTTATGGTATTTTTATGAAAAGAATACGGTTTTACAAGAAAGCTATCATTTCATGTGAGAAACTTTGTTCAAATTGGTTTCTATGTGATTAATAGTCATCATGTATATGGGTAGGTATCATGGATTAGGTGACAAGTGGAATTTTGTAGAAAAACCGAATCGGAAATCGGTTTGTTCCGATTTCCGTCGGGTTTCATATTTCTGTATTTTAAGAAATAGAAAAGAGAGAGAAGGATGGGACTTACGGGTTTTAAGCTCTTCTAAAGAGTAAAGAGAACTAGGGTGAAAGACCGAGGGGTGGTTTCGTCGCCGGTTGCTTCAAAGCACGTCGCCGGAATTCCGTCAGAATCTCGTCGGAGCTTCGCCGCGAACTTGTTTTCAAAGCACACACTTCTTGGAAAACTTTTGAGAGAGTGGCTCATGATTTTGGGGGTGAGAGGGTAGTGTGTAGGGTTGGTATTTATAGGGTTAGGCTAGGGTTAGGGTAGATGAAAAGTTAAAAATAAAAATGTGATAAAATGTAATAAAAAAAGTATTAAAAGTGGATTAATTGGGGTTTTTAAAGAGCTCTGGAAGTGGTATGAGGCTGAAACTTTGCAGGTGCATAGGGAATATGGAAAGACACAACTTTGATGTTGTGACCATCGCCGGAATCGGCAGAATCGGGGGTGACTCGGCCGTGACTCGGTCGGATCACTGAGTCGGCCGAGTCAAGGCCGAGTTGGCCGATTCCCGACCGAGTCCGGTGGCCTGGATCCCCCCCGACGGTTCATCTAACTCCTGCAAGTGTTATATGTTTGGGTGTAGTGGGGTTTTTGTGAGATATGCACGTGTAAACTCTTGGTATTATAAACATTTTAAAAAAATCAATATTAAAAATAATGTGGGGTATGGGATTTGAACTCTGGTGGCTTGGTTCAGCAGTGCAAGGTATTATCAATGAGCTACAAGCTCATTCTTGTAATTATTGTAGAGAGATAGATACTTAAAGTGTTATCAGCAACATTAATACTCCAAGTATACTTCAAATTTAATTCAAATTTAAGTATACAAAAATTGGAGTTGTTACAACGGCCGACTCAGCCGTCGTCGCAGGATGACTCTGCTCTTAGAATCTCACAAGATTCCACTTGGCCGGAGTCCTGGCTCTCTTGTTGGCTCGATTCCTGAGCCGCTTCTGTCTCAGCCTTTCTGTTTTGAGCACTTGGCTGGTTACGGCTCTTCGAGAAGCCGCCGTAGACCGGGCGATGGAGGGCTTTGGAGATACACCTAATTGTGTATTTGTTGGAGTCATCGCCTGAGCTCTTCCGGAATGTTTAATGTTTCCCTTTGTACCGGAAGTCTTGCCCCCAGCTGGAGCACCAGAGAGTCGATCAGACACCGTCATAAGTTTCGGTTGTGGTGCCTTAGCGATCACAGCATTCGGTCTTTTGCCCCTTGAGACTGGCTTGGCCATCTGTTTTGCCGGGGTTTCTGCCAGATGAGCGCTTCCGGCAGGGTAGATGATGACGGAACCAAACTGGCGGGGCAGTTTCTCCCACTGTCGACTGAGGCTTGCGGGGAGAACCAAACGAGCATTGATCTTGACCACATACGAGATCGGGATCGCGTTGGAAGCTGAATTCGTCTTGTGAGACATTGTCGTTGAAAGTTGATTGCTGCATAAAAAGAACATTACTTCAGTACAAAAATCGGCATATATGTTAAATGAGTTCGCATGAACACTTGACCCGAGGTATGGGAGGAGAGTAAGGTCCCACCGGACGTGCCAGAATCTGTTGGGTGTTTTTCGTCACCCCATTGAGATGGGAGTACGTGCACGCTTGTCAGGCGTACTACATATTCCCTCTGCCTAGGGTAGGCTGGGGTTTATTGATTGTAGGGATCCGAATCTCCGGCAGTCGCGGACTAAGCTGTCGTTAATTACCCCTCGCCTTTGGAGCGAGAGAACCTCCGATTGACGGGTCAAACAGGTCATGCGAACTCAATGTGCAGTGTTGTGTTTTGAAGGGGTTTTGGATATATCGGGGGCCCCGCAAAGTTTTTTACAGGGGTCCCGCTACCCGGATAGCGGGCTGGGGATCAAGGGGGCTAGCAACCCCCTTGTGGGGTGCGGGGCAGCGCCGCGTTAGAAATTTTTTCTAACGGGGGAGGTATTTTTAGTGTGGAGTACATGTAAAATAAGAGGAAAATGGTGTCCAAAGGACGCGTGAGCGCTAGCGCCTCACGTGCCTAGCACGCGGGCGCTGGGCGCGGGCGCTGGACGCTTGCGCTTTGGGCGCTAGTGCCTCACGTGCCCGGCACGTGGGCGCTTGGACGCTAGCGCCTCACGTGCCCGGCACATGGGCGCCGGCGCTTTGGACGCCGGCGCCGGCACCTCACGTGCCTGGCACGTGGGCGCTTGGGCGCCAGCGCCAGCGCTTTGGGCGCTAGAGAAAGGAAGGGGTTTTTACCCCCAGAAATAGGAGTTAAACTCCAAAAGAAAATTTTGAGTGGAGTTAAACTCCAAAAGATCTGGATTAGGGGTTAAACTCCTTTGAGGATTTGTGTCTTGGAGTTGAACTCCCTAAAAATCTTCAGAGGTTCTTCTCTCTTAAGCCTGGGATCTTCTCTTGAGCCTTGGATCTTTTCTAAAGTGGGATTTTCGAAGATAGGTCTCCTTCTTCCTCCTCTTTGTTGGCCGGATCTTGGAGAACAAGTGGAGTGATATTTGAAAAATCTCCCCTTTTGAGATCTAATGGAAGATCTGAGCTCCTCTTTTTGGGTTTTGTGGTGAAAAACTATTTAGTTTTAGAAAAGAAAGAGTAAAACTCTTGATTTAATTTAAAAGAAAGAAGAAGGTTTAGAACCTTGAGGAAGGAGAAGGAGGCACAGAACCCTAGAGTTTTAGAGAAATGAAAAAGTTGTCATGGATATTTTCATCATATTTGCCTTTATAGGCTACAAACTTTACATATAGCCCCTTTGGCTTTACAAAATGGCATTTTGCCCATCCCATACCTCATGTGCTCATTTCTTTTGCACATAAGCCATGGGCTTTACAAAACTTTGGCTTTATGCCCATTTTTCTTACATTTATTTATAAAATAGAATAAAATAAATACACCAAAATTATTTATTACAAAATTTTTATTTTGGCATGGGGGAGGCCGGCCACTTCATGTTCGGGCTCGACCTGGGCATTGGCCCGCTTGATCTGGGCTTGGGCCCACTTGGCTTGGGGTTGAGTTTGATTTTGACTTGGTCAACCGGGGCTTTTACCCCAACAACGAGGACTGGATTGCGTGCATCGTCCCAGTGAAAAAGAAGAACGGGCAGATAGGAGTTTGCGTCGATTTCAAGGATCTCAATAAGGCATGCCCTAAAGACGAGTTCCCGCTTCCGGTCATGGAAATGATGGTCGATGATCCCTCAAATTATGAGCTGTCCACTTTCATGGATGGCTTGTGTGGATATAATCAAATCAACATATCGCCCAAGGATGAGAAACACACAGCATTTCGAATCCCGATTGAGATATACTGCTACAAGGTAATGCCATTCAAATTAAAGAACGCAGGTGTTCTCCGCCGAAAGCCGGGAAGACAAACGTCTTTCCAGAATCTGGGGGCAGATTCTATTTGGATTTATCCGTCCACCTCTCCGAAGATACCAAGTTGATTTTATAGCACCTTATATCGGAGGTTTAGACGGATGCGGCCGTTGTAGCAAACTTCGTCAGATTCCCCCTCGTTTGTGAGAGGGTTTTGATTGTGGGGACTCTCTTCCCTGTAGGTGCAAGCCCCTGCAGTTAATTTATATTACCGCAACGCGGTAACCACTTTCTCCTGCTCCAGAAGGTCACTTCATGTCGTGTGTGTTTGTTTTGTTTTTGGTTTCCCTTGGATTGTATACGGAGACTAATTTGTGTTGTCGCCCGTAGGGCGTGGATTAGTCCAAATCCGTATTCTCTTAGATTTGGGTTTGGGTTGGTTTAAAGATCGTTAATCTTGTTTTAGATTAAGATCAACTCAAATGTTTGTTGATGATACGTTAATCTAATTTTTGACTAAGATCTATTCAGCAGGATTTTCTTTAGTTTATAGGGACATTGCGGTCCATTGGGTTTAAGGACATCATAGTCCATGAGTTTAAGGACCTCATAGTCCAGAGTTTAAAAACATCATAGTCTATAGAGTTTAGTTTAGGGACGTTACGATCCATTGGGTTTAAGGACATCATAGTCCATGAGTTTAAGGACCTCATAGTCCATAGTTTAAAGACATCATAGTCTATAGAGTTTAGTTTAGGGATGTTACGGTCCATTGGGTTTAAGGACATCATAGTCCATAAGTTTAAGGACCTCATATTCCATAGTTTAAAGACATCATAGTCTATAGAGTTTAGTTCAGGGACGTTACGGTCCATTGGGTTTAAGGACATCATAGTCCATGAGTTTAAGGACCTTATAGTTCATAGTTTAAAGACATCATAGTCTATGGGGTTTAAATACATCGTAGTCTGTGGGGTTTTGGTTTGGCGGTTTGGGGATGTGCCAAAAGTTATTGGTTATTAGGACCCTCCATCTCTCTGAAGAAGTTGAAGAATTACAACGACATATATCAGAGGTATGGAGAGTTGTACACTCGAACCAATGTCCCGACTGAGGGGGAATAGGACGAACATCATTTTAGATGCCATCTGTTGGGAGCTCATTAGCTATCTCTGTTCCCCTCCGAAAGACGGCGCGACGCAAGGACGTCTTGTCTGAGATTCGGGGCAGATGCTAATTGGTACTATCCGTCCACTTCTCCGAAGATGCCAAGTTGATTTATGGCACCGTGTATCGGAGGTTTAGACGGATGCGTCCGATGTAGCAGACTTCGTCAGATTCCCCCTCGCTTGAGGGGTTTTTGATTGTGGGGACGCTCTTCCCTGCAGGCGCAAGCCCCTGCAGTTAATTACGCTACCGCATCGCGGTAACAACTTTCTCCTTCTCCATGTGGTCACTTCGTGTCGTGTGTGTTTGTTTTGTGTTTGGTTGCCCGTGGATTGTATACGGAGACTGAGTTATGTCGTCTCCCGTAGGGCGTGGACTAGTCCAAATCCGTATTATCTTAGATTTGGGTTTGGGGGTTTGGGTTTAAGGATACGTTAGTCTCATTTGAGACTAAGATCAACTTAAACGTTTGTTAAGGATACGTTAGTCTAGTTTTTAGACTAAGATCAACTTAACGGGATCGTTTAGATCCAACAAGAGAGCAATTAAGGGAGCCATGTTGTTTAGTTTAGTGATATTGCGGTCAATAGGTAGTTTAAGGACATTGCGGTCCAATGTTAGTTTTAAGATATTGCGGTCAAGGTTAAGGACAGCATAGTCCGTGGGTTTAAGAACTCCACAGTCCATCGTTAGTTTTAAGACATCACGGTCAAGGTTAAGGACGCCATAGTCCGTTGTTAGTTTTAAGACATCCCGGTCAAGGTTAAGGACATCATAGTCCGAGGATTTAAGGACTCCACAGTCCGGCGTTAGTTTTAAGACATTACGGTCAAGGTTAAGGACATCATAGTCCGTTGTTAGTTTTAAGACATCCCGGTCAAGGTTAAGGACATCATAGTCCGAGAATTTAAGGTCTCCACAGTCCGACGTTAGTTTTAAGACATTACGATCAAGGTTAAGGACATCATAGTTCATGAGTTTAAGGACCCTACAGTCCGTATCAATGTGTGGTTGTCGGGACCCGTCACCTCTTTGAAGACGTTGAGGAATTACAACGACAAGTATCAAAGGAGTGAAGAGATGTACCCTTGAACCAAAGTAGATTAAGTGATCTGTAGTCTAATTTGGAACCAAGACCAATTTATTAGGTTATGAGCACATTGGCTCAGTTGAGTCTGGATTGAGGACTTATGGCCTTCTTGGGCTAAATCCAATCATGTTTGGAATATTGGCCCTCTGTTGGTCTATTGAAGGAGAGGCTTTGCCTCTGAAAAATCAGCCAACTTGGCTAAGAGTAGTGTTAAACACTAAAAATCAAAAGTGTTAAACACTAGAGATAGATTTCTTAAACTAGTGTTAGACACTAATAGTACAATCAGTGTTAAACACTGGAAATATAGTTCTTGATTTAGAGTCAAACATCAGAAGGTAATAGTGTTAAACATTGCAAATAGGGTTTTTCAAATTAGTGTTAATCACTAAGAAAATCAGTGTTAAACACTGGAAACAGAGTTTTCAAATTAGTGTTAAACACTAAGAAAATCAGTGTTAAACACTGAAAACAGAGTTTTCAAATTAGTGTTAAACACTAAGAAAATCAGTGTTAAACACTGGAAACAGAGATCTCAAATTAGTGTTAACCACTAAAGAAAGAGGGGTCACGTGTGGACACGTGAGAGCGCCCTGATTCCCTTTATTTTGTTCTGCCAAAAGTATTGAATACTTTGGAGCATCACGTGCTGTCACGTGGTGGGAATTTGGGTATTTGTCTGCTAAAGCTTTTGTCAAGGGGTCACGTGGTAGCACGTGAGAGCGCCCATAGCTTCTGTTTCTTTTGCTTTTTCTTTGTGTGAGGCGTTGCCTCAAAGTTCTTTTCTGTGGATCTTTACAGGGGTCACGTGGTAGCACATGACCCTGGTTCTTTGCTTTTTTAAAGATCTGTTCATCTTTTAAGAATTAAATTCTTCATAGGGTTAAACCCTAGCAATAACTTTAAAGGAATTAAATTCCTATTTTCTTTTGAAGAGTTATATTCTATTCTTAGATAGGGTTAAACCCTGCTTTCTTTTCTGTAGGAATTAAATTCCCCATATATGCAAAGAATTAAATTCTGGCATAGGGTGAAACCCTAATTTTTTTAAGGGAATTAAATTCCTGTGAGTTTGAGAGAATTAAGTTCTCAATTATGTTTAAACCCTAGTTCTGTCCATTTTGAAGGAATTAAATTCCAATAATATAGGGTTAAACCCTAATTTTATCTCAAAGGAATTAAATTCCTATAACTCTGTGAGAATTAAATTCTCAAAACTCAATTCCTCCTCTATGTTTTAGATCTGCATGGCAGGATCTCAACCCAATAAGAATTAGATTCTCAATTTATGGGGAGATGTGCACTTTGCAGATCTTCAACCAGAGAAAGAACTAAGTTCTTTTCTTTTATAAGAGTTAAACTCTTGGATTGAGAATTAAATTCTCTTTTTGAAGCTTTTACCCCCTTTCTTTTCTTACCTAGGGTTTTTCTTTGTAGAGAATCAAATTCTTCTTTCTTTTCTCTCTGAATTTTCAAGATTCCAAGGCTCTACCTCTCTCTGTCTCTTTCTCTATCCCTCTTGGCTCCTATTTATAGGAGAGGGAAAAGAATCATTATGTTTAATAAATCACTCATTGAGAGATCTGATTTATTTATCGAGAGATTTGATTTACTTTCATCATTGATCTGGGCCTTTAGATTATTAGGTGAATTTTATTCACCGTTGGATTTTAAATCCAAAGATATTTCTTTGTTATTCTGGTGAGATTTAGGGAAAATCTTTCCATGTCCAAGATTTTTCCATAAATTGGTGATATTTAATCACCCTCGGATTCTTACTCCAACGGTTTTATATAATTCTTCTCCATTTTGGAAAGATTTAAATAATCTTACCCAGAATTTAATTCTGTTGAACAGCAGGGTTTTTAAAGCCAGTCACGTGCGGCCATGTGACCTTTGGTCACGTGTGAGCACGTGACCCCCTGAACTTTTTCTCCTCTTCTTTGCTCTGTTCTTTGCCGCTGCTTAACCATCACGTGCCAACACGTGACCACTGGTCACGTGTGAGCACGTGATGCCTCTTCTGAAGCCTTTCCTGATTTCTAATCAGGGAACTAATGCCCCCACAGCGTTTTTCTCGCGTGTCTGCACGTGAGTGCAACGCTGTCACTTTTGTGACCGTCGGATCTACCTTGGGAGTAGGGTAGATGAAACGTTTTCCATCCCATCCTATAAATGCCAACGTCCTTTCAGAAGAGCCTCCACTTTGCTTCATGTTCCTCCTTGCATACTTTCTTCTTTTTAAGAATTTAATTCTCTTTTTCCAGAGCTTAGATCTCTGCTTCAAACTTTTTCCAGAATTTAACTCTGTTCCAAGAAGACCCTTTCTTCAGGTAATGACCTTTGAACGATCGGAGAACTTTCCCAGCAATCACCATGGGATTTTAAATCCAGATCAAGGGTTTTTTTTGATAAGAACACACGGTTCTTTTTATTTTAAGTTCTTCCACAAGAACAGAAAACCATCCAATCCTCAAACTGTAGACCTCCTAGGGTTTCTTTAACCCTTAGGGAAACGATGATGTTGGTTGTTTTCCCTGGAATTTAGTTCCATCCCCAAGGAGCTCTGGCTCTGGAACCACATTTTCTGGGAATTTAATTCCCTTTTTCAAAAAGGAATTTAATTCCTATGAAGAACTAAGTTCTTCCTAGAGACTTTCATGGGTTTTCTTGCCCTGAGTCATCTTCTTCACAATTTAGAAGAAGTTTGCACTGTTGGTCTCTGGGAATTTAATTCCCTTGATTCTGTTTGACTCATCACAGAGTCCAAGATGGATTTGTCTTTTAGGAGAATGTGTAGGGTCACTTGAAACCCACTGCCTATTTGATGAGAATATTCTCTTTGTCTCATTATAATTGCTATGCCTCATTATTAGCCAGCCGCCATCTTGATTTCGTGGGACCCACATGTTTTGTAACTAATGGTCCTACCAAACAAGTCCTCTGTCGCTTTCTTCAACTGTCTTCATATATATATATATATATATATATATATATATATTGCTGGCTTCACTTTTGACAGTTTTCCTTCACTTTGTTTCAGGTGCGATGGCTTCTGTTCCGTACTTTCCTTTCACTCGCTCGGAGGCCGCTTTTCCTCAGTCACCATCTGATGAGGAAGCGATGGCGATGATCAGGGCTCATGAACCGAACTGCACTAGCTTACTTCTATGGGGAACTTGGTACAGCCATATCATCCGAGGTCGCCGGAGTTTCCTCTGCAAGTGCCGACAGAACCCACTTTCCCGTTCTTGCCAATGGACCCTCCGAGGACGGTTTTCGCTGTGGAGATGCCAAATTGGACTCCAACGGGGCGGCTCGAGCCTTCGACAACCGGTATCCCAAACCATCTGATCCCAGCTATAGATATCCTGGGATGATGTATTTGCCAGGGTGAGGCCCACCCATGGGGACAGATATACAAGATATGGCTCACCCCTCGACACCCTACGGGCTACCTCCTCTGGGCTCGTTACATCATTTCTGCTCATCGCGCGCGATTGCAGAAGGTCGGGCTTTACCAGGCGATATATGCGTCGCCCTTCCACTACCAATCTCCGCATGTCTGGTGGGTTAAAGCGTTTTTGAACCAGTGGAACCTCCTCACCAACACTTTTCTTCTGGGAGACCGAGAGGTTTCGATCTCTTTTGGGGAATTTTATGAGATCTCGGGGCTGCCAATTCGAGGGACACTTTATGAGGAGTTGCTGCCTTCTGATGAATACGTCTTTGAACCCGAGCCCGCACCGCTTGACGGCTTGTCTGTTGAGAACGCCGTCCGCCACAAGCGTCCCAGCTTAATCAAGGCGCTAGGTATCTTTGACCGATTGTTCACCAAATCTGAGGAGCAGGGCGTTACTTTTTAGAGCTTCATTGCCTGCTTCCTTCGCAAGG
Organism: Agapanthus africanus; assembly: GCA_030015575.1. Taxonomy (NCBI): domain Eukaryota; kingdom Viridiplantae; phylum Streptophyta; class Magnoliopsida; order Asparagales; family Amaryllidaceae; genus Agapanthus; species Agapanthus africanus. Next base: position 573,475,332 of record CM057346.1, on the reverse strand, counting down.
GCGTCCTGTCGAAGACAGCTCCGAAGTTCGCAAATATCAAAGACCCCTTTGGGTTTGGTCCGAAGAAGCTGCCGACCAATGAATCGGATCTACCACAGTACTACATCCCCATAATGTCGCCGATGTCTTTCGAATCCATTGCAGCTCCCAGCATGGATGAGGAGACGTTCTTCGTAGGGTTTATCAGTGTCTGGTTCAGCTGGTTTATCATCCCCATGCATCGCCGCTTCATGAGAGCCTCCGTTATTTATCTGGCTTATCGTATAGCTGAGGAGACGCGGCTTGCCATTAGCATCCTGGCATTGGTGCATCTTTATCATGGGTTGGGCGCTGCAGCTAATACTTCCACCCCTGGCGTAGATGTGGTAAACTTTTCGCTTCACTACTTCACGTCTTGGATCAAAATGCACATCTTGGGTGCTTTCGCTATGCATCAGAGGCCTGCATTTTATAATGCTTACACCTTTCCGCGACTTATGCGATTGGTGGATGCTTCTGCCGCTGACCCGACTCAATTCGGGGCTATTCGGGCGTTGATTTCTCCTTATGCTACTGCTGGCGGGTTGGTATTTACTGATCGGGTCTTATCTTCTTCCTCGGGTTCAGCTCAGCTGCTTTGGGACCGGTCAAAAGATAACGTGCTCTCTTTAAGGCCCCGGGAGGCCGCGCACTTATACGCAATCAGACCGGGCTACCTGGTATTCCGTCAGGATAGCGCGGCCTTTTTCATGCGGTACAATCCGCATCGCTTTGCCCGGCAGCTTGGCTACGATCAGGGCGTCCCGTTTGAGGATTTCATAGTCGCGCTGGTTCCTTCGCTCGAGGCCGTTCGAGATGCCGCCCATCATTTTGTGAGGCTGAACACCGGTTCCCAGTTCGTGATCCCCGATGCTGATTACATGCCCCGATGGTAGGGTCGTTCATGGGCTGGTATCTCCATCGGGTCAACCCGATTATTATTGAAGAAAGAAGGGTACTTCTTGGCCACGGTGCCCATACTCAGGTTCCAGCCATAGGAGCTACACTGCGACCGCGCGCCCCGGTCCGCTTTCCTCTGAGGGATACTGGCATCACGTTTATTCCGGGAGAGTCGGGGGTGGACTTTACCCCAACAGCTGGTATGCCCCTGGGTACCCGGTCACGGGGTAAACAGGCTCCGGTAGCAGCACCACCACCCACGGCAGCACCGCCCCTCGTGGCATCGACAATAGCGGTGTCATCCTCGGTTGTGGCACCGGATGAGGGTGACAGGGATGAGGGCGTTGAGGGTGACGTGGGCCGGCGCCGCACTAAGGCTCCGCGGGGAAGGAAGCGGTCGTCCTCGGCGACCGGCTCTGGGTCCAAGAGTCGAAGGAAAGTGGCTACTAACTTGCTCGACTCTTTAATAGAGTCTGAGCCCATCCTTGAGGATGAACCGCTGGCCCTGCAGGAATCAGATGATGGACTACTTTTCCCGGGTTCGACCGCCGAGGAAGCCGCACAGTTGGCTGAGGCTATAAGACGTTCCAAAGATGCGTCTCAGAACGTCAGGGTTCCGAAGAAGCCCTATCCTGCTGTAATCTTTTACGAAGACCCCTCGTGGATCCAGCGGCGGTTTATCGGCCCTTTGGAGGAATGGGGAGAAAAGGCCCTGAAGCAGGCTGCTTCGGAGGATGCGGCGGACGCGCTTTCCTTGTGGACTGGCGGCCACGAATCCACCCTCGAACCTCGGCGGGCACGCCTCCTTGAAAAGGATCATCGGCTTGAAGAAACCATATTGAAGGCCTCCCTATGCATTGGTATGTTTTTATACTTCTTTATAGCTTTTCAGATTGTTTACGCCTGTATGTATGTATCCTTATTCTTGTGTGAATTGTGCAGAATCTTCGACGATGGGGGAGGTCCCTACGGGCTTATTGAAGCTAAAGCCTGTCGACATTCCCGATGAAGCATTGCTCGATGTGGAGGGGGCTGACGAGGCTGCTCCTCTTACAATAGAGCCTCCAGTGGCAGTTCTTGATCACAGAGCACTCGTTCCTTTGGTAGAGGCTCCTTTGGTGGTCGCCGCCCCAACGACACTTCCTGAGGGCGGCCCAGAGGCTGGAAGAGAGGCAGTCGGGACTACCCTCCCTTTGTTGGAGCCGGAGATCACGGCGGAGGCCATTGAAGCCGCCATCCCCCCGACTCAGAATGGGAGGAGTGTTGAAGGTAACCTTCTAAATTTTAAATTAGCAATCTTTCTGTTGTCTGAACTCTTTTGTTTTCTCAGAATTGCGCGGGCTGGCGGCCTCTATTGCTGATTTGTCTCCCCGGAAATCATTTCAGCGTCTGTTGGAGATGGCAGCTCTGCAGGCGATATCCCCTCAACGCATCGTCCTCTCATCTGGGCAAGATTAGTGTCGTTCGCCATTTCTTATAGTATCGTTGTTATTTTGCGTATTGACATTGATGTTCTCTACAGTTTTGGAGGCCGATGACGAGGTTGAGGTCCTCGAAGGGCTAGAGGAACCTTCAGCTCCTACTTGCATGGCCGTAGGTAAGTGACATTTCAATATAGTCCTATTTGGCCCTTTGCTTAAGAGTTTTACTGACATTTTTCAAATCTGAACAGCCTTGCCAGCCCCCATAGCGCTGGAATCGCGTATCGCCATGTCGCCCGGCCCCTATGCTTTGCGAGCCTCAGAGCACCTGGCCCAGTTAAGCCTTGTCTCCCTGTCGTCTTTGATCGAGGAGCTTCGTGCTGGCAGCGCAACCACAGCTGAAGCATTTGCTGCCGAAGCCAACGGTTCTCTTCCTTTTCTTGCCACCTACCATAGCGAAGAGGTGGTGCGAGTCTGGGTGGAGTTCTGTCGGCAGGTGGAGGCTTGCTTGCACGCACTTGAGTGTTCCCGCCTTTCCTCGGAGGCCGTGGCTGCAAAGGCGGTCTTGCGGGGGCTGATAGCGTGGTGCGCGGCAAATATGGTATCATGCGAGATGAGGCTCGGCCGCAAATTCTCGAAAAGGGAGCTAGCCTCTAAGGCATTGAGCGAGCTTCAAACCAGCCTTACAGCCAAAGCCAATAAAGCGTATGAACTCTGGCGAGTGCTTCAAGAGTCTATCAAAGAGATGGTGGCTCTTGATAAAGCTGTCGTGTTCACTCGCGAAAGGGTTGAGGCTCATAAGGCTACCGAGAAAGAGCTCGAAGGACGGCTTGCCTTGTATCAGGCCCAGCAGGCTCAGGCGGAGGCCCGTCTTTTGGCGATCCTGAATCATGAAGCCGTGACTCAGCAAAAGAAGGACGAGCTAGTAAAATTGCTAAATCGCCCGCCGGCTTGAAGACTTGTATTTTTTCCTTTCTTTTTTGTACATACTCCTGGATGAGATTATATTCTTTTTGCCTTTTCATGAATTGTACTTTGTATTCATTTTGGTTTATGAATAAAAGACATATTTTTCTTCTCAGTGGTGTGTCTCTTTTTATTGAATGTGTTCTGCGGATAATTTATCTTGGTCTCCTTGCAGGGTAGCGATGGCTTAGGATTCAGGGTTAAGATCTGCCTCCTAAGACTTTTGAGCTTTATGAGCAGTGAGGGTCTCATAAAGAGTTTTTCTCCCTACAGGTCGAGAGGATCATGTAGGTGTAAGCTCTCCTTAAGAATCGTGAGGATTCTTAAGCGGGTTTTCCCTTGGGAGTCGTAAGGATCTCATAAGAGAGTTTTCTTCCCTACAGGTCGTGAGGACCCGCAAGTGCTGTGTGCGGTCGCCCTTATCCGTATCTCACGGGGTCAAGGATTGCTTTGGGATGTTTTTCAGGGTACCGTAGTTTAAAGACATCGCGGTCAAGGTTAAGGACCTCATAGTCCGTGGGTTTAAGGACTCCACAGTCCAAGGTTAGTTTTAAGACATCACGGTCAAGGTTAAGGACATCATAGTCCGTGGGTTTAAGGACTCCACAGTCCAATGTTAGTTTTAAGACATCACGGTCAAGGTTAAGGACATTATAGTCCGTGGATTTAAGGACTCCACAGTCCGATGTTAGTTTTAAGACATCACGGTCAAGGTTAAGGACTTCATAGTCCGTGGATTTAAGGACTCCACAGTCCAACATTAGTTTTAAGACATCATGGTCAAGGTTAAGGACATCATAGTCCGTGGATTTAAGGACTCCACAGTCCACGAAATATGTGGTTACTGGGACCCGTCACCTCTTTGAAGACGTTGAGGAATTACAACGCCAAATATCAAAGGATTGAAGAGATGTACCCTTTAACCAAGGTAAAATCAGTCTAGAATCATCATGGTTGATCGTTAGTTTTAAGACATTACAGTCTAGAATCATCATAGTCCGTGGACTTTAAGGACTCCACAGTCCGTGGATTTTAAGGACTCCACAGTCCGATGTTTGCTCTGGATGCTTCATACGGGTTCACTGCCGTGCTCTGCGAGGACCAGGCTCCGCTCTGGACGTTTTCCGCGGGGTCAAAGAGTGACGTTATCCACGTTCCACGTGACCAGGAATTTTGCACTAGATGCTTCACACGGGTTCACTGTCGTGTTCGGCGAGGACTAGGCTCCGCTCTGGATGCTTCACACGGGTTCACTGCCGTGCTCTGTGAGGACCAGGATCCGCTCTGGATGTTTTCCACGGGGTCAAAGAGTGACGTTATCCGCGTTCCACGTAACCAGGAATTTTGCTCTGGATGCTTCCCACGGGTTCACTGCCGTGTTCTGCGAGGACCAGGCTCCGCTCTGGACGTTTTCCACGGGGTCAGAGAGTGACGTTATCCGCGTTCCATGTGACCAGGAATTTTGCACTAGATGCTTTACACGGGCTCACTGCCGTGTTCGGCGAGGACTAGGCTTCGCTCTGGATGCTTCACACGGGTTCACTGCCGTGCTCTGTGAGGACCAGGATCCGCTCTGGACGTTTCCCACGGGGTCAAAGAGTGACATTATCCGCGTTCCACGTGACCAGGAATTTTGCTCTGGATACTTCTCACGGGTTCACTGCCGTGCTCTACGAGGACCAGGCTCCGCTCTGATGTTTTCCGCGGGGTCAAAGAGTGACGTTATCCACGTTCCACGTGACCAGGAATTTTGCACTAGATGCTTCACATGGGTTCACTGCCGTATTCGGCGAGGACTACGCTCCACTCTGGATGCTTCACACGGATTCACTGCCGTGCTCTGCGAGGACCAGGATCCGCTCTGGATGTTTCCCACGGGGTCAAAGAATGACATTATCCGCGTTCCACGTGACCAGGAATTTTGCTCTGAATTCTTTCCATGGGTTCACTGCCGTGTTCTGCGAGGACCAGGCTCCGCTCTGGATGCTTCACATGGGTTCACTGCCGTGCTCTGCGAGGACCAGGATCCGCTCTAGACGTTTTCCACGGGGTCAAAGAGTGACGTTATCCGCGTTCCACGTGACCAGGAATTTTTCTCTGGATGCTTCCCACGGGTTCACTACCGTGTTCTGCGAGGACCAGGCTCCACTCTGGACGTTTTCCACAGGGTCAAAGAGTGACGTTATCCGCGTTCCACATGACCAGGAATTTTGTTGATTATATCCGCATTTCACGGGGTTGGGATTTGACTTTCGGTGATCTGTACAGCGCCGAGTCATAGAACTGGGAGCTGCCGCTGTTCCGCTTTGCTCGAGGTCGTATTTGCCGCAATGAGACGAATGTTGAGACGATCTTTGTGGCTCGTCGAGATTTGGCTTCTTCTTATGATGAAACCTGGGGGAGGAGTATGACCCCTTCTTTGTTTGCGCTCCTGGATTGTATACAGGGATTGATATAACATCTCCTGTAGGGCAAAAATTTCATTTTTATTTTATTTCTTTTTCCGCGATGCTCTATCATTTCAGCTTTTATATCGCGAAGGTCACGATTGCCCCATCATTTCGGCTATTTTTTCGCGGTGCCCAATCATTTCGGCTATTTATTTTATTTTACTCGCTGTTTTTTTATTGCGAGTTGCCCCATCATTTTGGCTATTTTTCATGCATACATCTTTACTTGCTGATTTTGTCGCAAGTTGCCCCATCATTTCGGCTATTTTTCATGCATACATTTTTACTTGCTGATTTTGTCGCAAGTTGCCCCATCATTTCGGCTATTTCGTATGCATGTGTGGCTTGCTGGCTTTTCGCTGCAAGCTTGGATTTAGACACTGATTTCGGCATCAGCACCCCAACTGGGATATTGCCAGGAGCGAATCATCATTTGCCTCTATCGATGTTGAACAAAGGTGGCTTAGTAAACAGGGTTAAGGGTCCTGTCGATTAAGGTTTTTGACTTCATGAGCCGTAAGGGTCTCACAAAGGTATTTCTCCCTACAAGTCGTGAGGATCTTGTAGGTGTGTTTTCTCCTTGGGAATCGTGAGGATTCCTAAGTGCATGTTCTCTTATAAGTCGTAAGGATCTTACAAAAGGATTTTCTCCTTATAAGTCGAGAGGATTTACAAGGGTTGTTCACCATATGAACGTATCCCTAGTCACGGATGGGACTCGGTTAGGGAAATGTTTATTCGTGCCCGTGGATTGTATACAAGGGTCAGTATGAGCCGCTTGTAGGGCAATTTCGAAGGTTGTGGGGGGTTGCTTAAGAACAGGTTCAGGTTTCTGTGACTTAAGACTTTCAAATCTTATGAGCCGTGAGGGTCCCATAAGAGGGTTCTCCTTACGAGTCGTGAGGATCTCGCAAGTGTAATTTCTCCTTAGGAATCGTGAGGACTCCTAAGTGTGTTGCTCCCTTGTGAGTCGTAAGGATCTCACGCGGGTGGTTTCTCCTTACAAGGTCGTGAGGATCCTGCAAGTGTCCTTTAATAAGGTTGCGCCTTTTCAGGTTTTCACAAACACTCGCCGGTAGCCCTGCTGTTTTTTACTCACGGAGCCCTTTCGGGTTTTCATCCGTGCCCATTTTGCTTATGGACATACCGTTTTTATTTTTATTATTTTTTAAATATTTTTTTGTATTGGCTTTGAGATGCTGCAATCCACCGAAGTTTATCGACTTCTCGGTCAACAGCTAGTTTTAGGACATAGTGGTCCATTATTAGTTTAAGGACGTTTCGGTCCGTCGTTAGTTTAAAGACGTTTCGGTCCGTTGTTGAAGAAGGTCGGTTACTACTTATAGAGTTCGGGCTTAGGAAGATAGCGAGTGGACATAGTCGTCGCCATCTATCATTGACCTAGGCCTTGACCCGTTAAGTGTAGTTTTTCTTCAGGAAGCAACCGTTTATTGGCCTGAAAGGTCTTTCACCGTGCATATCTATGAGTAGATACGCTCCACCCTGGTAGACCTTGTCTATGATGTACGGGCCTTCATAGTTCGGCTCGAATTTCCCCGTTTAGCGCGATTGGGGATCATAGGTCTTTTGACCACTAGCACGAGTTCACCTTGGCGGAATGTCCTCGGCCTAGTCAATCTTTCGTATGAGCGCGTCATCTTTGCTTTGTAAGCCTCCAAATTTTGTTGCGCTATGAGCCGGGTTTCATCAAGGGCATCAAGCTCCTCAAGCCGAAGGTGAGCATTTTCTTCGTCTGTCAGCTCGTAGTGGACTGCCACTCGTAGAGAGGGTAACTCTATCTCGAGGGGGAGTACTGCTTCTATACCGAATACCAATGCATACGGCGTCGTATTTGTGGCCGTTTTGAATGTAGTTCGATATGCCCAGAGAGCTTCTTGTAGTCTCTCGTGCCAGTCCTTCTTATTTCGGGACACCGTCTTCTTCACAATCTTCGTCAAGGTTTGTTGAAAGCCTCAGCTAGACCATTAGCTCGGGGATTATACACTGAGGAATATCTCCAGTCTATGTTGTGTTGTTGCGCAAAGCAGCTGATCTTGTGGCTTCTGTAGACTGGCCCATTATCGGAGATGATCCGTCTTGGCGTTCTAAACCGATAAATGACGTGCGTCTTGAAGAAATGGAGGATATTCTCCGTCTTCACTTCCTTCAACGGTACTGCTTCTACCCATTTGGAGAAGTAATCAGTGGTCGCTAGGATGAAACGATGTCCCCTGGATGATGCTGGTTCGATAGGGCCGACTATGTCAGTTCCCCACATCTCGAATGGCCAGCTAGCCACCGTCGGATGTAGAGGGTTTGGGTGCTGATGGATAAAGTCTCCATGAATCTGGCATGAGTGGCATTGCTTCGCATATTCGAGGCAGTCCTGAATCATCGTGGGCCAATAGAGCCCATTCGTTTAATCTTCAACTTCATCTTCGGGCCTGCTTGGTGAGAACCGCAGAGTCCGTCGTGAACTTCTTGAATGACTCTTTTCCCTTCGTCGGGTCCCAGGCATCTCAACCACAGAGAATCAAATGACCTCTTGTACAGAGTATTATTGACGAAGGCGAAGGACAGAGCTCGTTTCACAAGCTGATGTCTTGAGGACGAGTCTTCAGGCATTCGACGGGATTTGAAGTAGTCTATGAAGACTTCTCTCCAATCTTCAGCCTTTTCTTGGTCCTTTATTTGCATAGCCATTTGCTCGGTTGCTTCCTTTTCCTCAGATGATTCCGGAGATATTTCTGCTGGTGTGAGGACCCGACGGCTTTGTACCATGCTTCGGACGTCATCGAGGTTTTCATCAGCCAGTTCTTTAGCGAGCTTGGCTAACGCGTCCGCCTTGCTATTTTCCGCACGCGGTATGCTTTCCAGCATGTAGTAGGGAATTTGAGTCAGCAATCGCTGTACTCTGTCGCCATACTTCACCAGCTCTGGCTTGCATGTCTGGTAGTCGCCGTTCACTTGGCTAACGACCAGTTGAGAGTCTCCATATATGAGGAGGTTTTCAATTCCCATGTCAATGGCGATCTCAAGGCCTGCTACCAAAGCTTCGTATTCAGCTTCATTGTTCGTCCTCGGCTCTGTCACGGAGAAAGCAAAGTGCATTATCCCTCCTTGTGGAGTTACGAAGATGAGGCCTACCCCCGATTTAATTATAGGCGTGTTTTGTTTGCGCTTCTTCATGGAAGACGCTCCGTCAAAATAGAGTTCCCACCGGGTACCACTTCTGTTGATCGTGTCAAACGCATGTTCGTCTGGCAGCTCGCAATTCAAAGGAGAGTCGGCAGGTATTGGATGCTCAGCGAGAAAGTCGGCGATGGCTTGGCCTTTCACTGCCTTAAGAGGCTGATAGGTTATTGAAAACTCCATCAAGAGTAGGGCCCATTTAGCGAGCCGACCTGTCAATATGGCCTTCGACATTAAATATTTAAGGGGGTCCACCTTCGAAATGAGACGGACTTCATGCGCCAATGCATAGTGCCTGAGCTTTGTTATTGCGAAGATCAACGCTGGGCAGTGTTTTTCGATAGGGGAATAGTTGCTTTCTGCCCCCAGCAAAACTCGACTCAAATAGTAGAGTGCTCTTTCTTTCCCTTGGTCGTTCTCTTGTGCCCATAATGCGCCTAAGGAACCTTTGAGGGCTGTGGTATAAAGAATAAGAGGCTTTCCCTTGACTGGAGCAGCTAACACCGGCAGGTTCTGCAGGTATTGCTTGATCTCGTCCAGTGCGCCTTGGCATTTGTGATCCCAGACGAATGGGGTTCCCTTCTTCATCAGGTGACTGTAAGGACGGCACTTGCCCGAGAGATTGGCTATAAATCGTCGGATGTACGCGAGCTTTCCTTGGAGAGACCGCAGTTGTTTGAGAGTCCTTGGCGGTGGCATTTCCATGATCGCCTTGATCTTCGACGGATCTATCTCAATGCCTCGGTGCCGGACAATGAATCCTAGGAATTTGCCTGAGGACACCCCGAACGCGCATTTGAGAGGGTTCATCTTCAAGTTGTATTGCCGAAGACGTTGAAATACAATCTTCAGATGCTCGAGATACTCCTTGTACGATTTGCTTTTCACCACGAGGTCGTTGATATAGCATTCGACGATTTCATGTATGAGGTCATCGAAGATCTTCGTCATAGCCCTCTGATAGGTGGCACCGGCGTTCTTTAAACCGAAGAGCATAACTTTGTAGCAGAATATACCCAGAGGAGTTCAGAAAGCGGTGTGCTTCTGGTCTTCGGGATGCATCTTTATCTGATTGTATCCTGATGAGCCGTCCATGAAGGAGAAAACCTCGTGAGTGGATGTGTTATCTATCATCAGCTCGGTGACCGGTACTGGGAAATCGTTCTTCGGGCAAGCTTTATTAAGATCCCGGAAGTCCACGCATATGCGCACTGTCCCATTTTTCTTCATTACCAGGACGATGTTGGCGATCCAATCAGGGTACTGAACCTCCTGGATAAACCCAGAGTCGATCAGCTTCTTGACTTCGGCGTTGATGCTCATCTCAAGCTCGAGCCGCATTCTCCTCGGCGCTTGTTTGACTGGCTTGATGTCCGGGGATATTGCCAATTTATGGACTGCTATTTCTGGATTCAGTCCTGGCATTTCGGAATAGTTCCATGCAAAGCAATCTCTATGCCGCATAAGCACATCTTATAACGCAGCCACCCTTTCTTCAGATAGCAATTCGCTGACAAATGTCGGTCGCGGGTCGTTTGCCATCCCCAACTCAATCTTCTTGAGGTTATCTGCAGTAGTATGTATGCCATCTTCCAGCCCTTTCGGCGCTGGTGGAAATTCTGAGATTACCTCGTCGTCATTGTTTTCGAAGCACCAAGGAAGGTCATCCATATTCTCGGGCTCTCCTTTTGATATTGTTATCATATGACAAGTATGAACTCGCTTCCAAGACCGATGTAGATCTGGTTCTGCTCTTATGGCTTTGGGTTCGTGCTTTTGCGACGGCGTTACCCTCCAGCTGCTGGATAGAGCAAACCTGCATTGCTGGTACTGGTCTTCGACCTAGTTCTTGAAGGTGAAGCAGTCTTCGATAGGGTGTCCTATGGCTCGGTGATAAGAGCAATAGCCCGGATGAGAGACCTCGTTAGCTTGCTCAGAGTGCTTAGACTCCGGAAGTGTAATCATTCGATATTTTAAAGCGAGGTCAAGTATCTTCTTCGTCTTGTCTTGAAGGAAAGAATACGCTTGACTCATCTTCCTCATGAGGGAAAAATCCGAACTGCGCAATTCCCGATCACATGACTCTTTAATCCCGCGTTGTCGTTGTCAAATCCCTTTTCCGCTCTTTGACTTATTTCTGCCTCTGCGTCGAGCCTTTTGCACAGCAGGTTGACAGGGAGGAGCATTTTCGTCTTTTGCATCCTGTTGAAGAAGACGTTGCGTCCTAGCTTTCTCGTAGATGGCCATTTCGCGATTATGGTCGTCTCGAGCTTTTTGACCCACTTTCCTGATAAGCTTGTCCATTCGTTCTTCAAATAACAGACTCGGCACTTTGATCGTGGGCTCTAGTTTTGATATGGGGTCGGCGTTTTCTGACAGGGCATCCTCTTCTTCATCGAAGTTATATATGGCGTAGCTACCGTGGACTCGTTCCCTTTTCCCGGATCTCACATATCCAAGCCCAAGCATTTCCATTCTCCCGTTGGGTAACTTGCGCTGAGTCCCAGGGACATCCCAAATCCTGTTGTAGAACCGAGCTTATCGAATAGTCTGTTTTAAGGGTACCCCTTGGCGCTTCAATAGCCTTTTTAGTCCGTTCGTATCATATCTGGGCAAACAGATGGGTTGGAGCCTGTCGAGTGTAGAATCCGCGCCATGCCAGATTTCTTTCTCCACTCTTGTTTCCGTGGATCGGTAGAATAGGATCGCCTTTTCACCTCTTCGCCTGGGAGGGACGTAAAACATCTGCAGGTCTTGCACATTGTAAGCTTCAAGTGCGTCAAGATCTTTATAGTGCTCCCACGGAATCATGGTAATTTGAAAACTCTGATCACCACCAGGGAATTCTCGTATTGATGGCCGACTGGAGAACACAACATTAACCTCATCTTCCGAGTCACTTCCGAAGATCAATATGGGGGCGGACGGTCCCGGGTTGCTGCGTCGAGATGGCCCAACGTAAACTATCTCTTCTTCTTCTTCGGTATCAATCTCGAAAACAGGAATGGTGGCGGCGGCTTTGTTTTCCGGTTTGCGACACCTCTCTGTGTCCTCGAAATCTGGCAAAAAGTATTTTGCATCTTCTTACTTGCGGACTTCGTTCACGGAGAACGGGTTCAGCTCACCTGTTACGGTATACTCGAGACCATCTTTGAAATACTTCATACACTGATGCTGCGTAGAAGGGATGATTTTGTACTCGTGTAACCAGGGACGACCGAGCAGAGCGTTGTAGCAGTTCTTGGCGTCAATGACATGAAACTTGATGTCCGTGATGAGTAGTCCGAAGCGTAATGTTAGTATTACAGATCCGAGAGTTCGTGACGACTGGGAGTCGAAACCGGAGATGGTAATTTTATCATGAGCGAGATGCTGAACGCTCATGCAGATTTCCTTCAACACCCGAACATTAAGGAGATTGACGGAGGATCCATTATCAACCAGAATTTTGCCTATCTTGATATCATGGCAGTATCCAGAGACGTACAGGGGACGGTTGTGGTCGCACGTACCAAGGAGAAGGTCTTCATCACTAAACGTGACATCGGCTGTGTGCACTTCTTCAAGTTCATCCATCATCCTTTCCTCGGCGAGGAAGGCTTGGAATTGCTCGGGCTCTTGTAGCGCCTTGATTAATGAATCTCTCGCTTCTTTTGATAATAAGAGGGCGTCAAAAATGCTGAGCTGCGAGGGTAGCTTCCTCAGGTGCGCTAGGATGTTATAGTCCACCTTACTCCTCTTGGGTGGGTCCTTGGCAGTTAGCTCTTTCATGACTTGGTCATCTAAGGTGATATCCTCAGCGACCTTTCCTTTCCCTTATCTTTTCTAGTTGCAGGTCAGAGATTCTTTTCCGGGAGCGTGCGATTGCGCAGCTGAATGTTTTCGCAGGCCTTTGGTTCTTCCTCTTTCCCTAAGATGGATTCTTTAAAGAGAGGGCCCAGAGCCATTTCCTCATCAGAGTCGCTCCCAAAGGTGAGAACTTGTGATCCTCTGGCATTGACCGTGTAACAGTTACCGGTAGTTCTTTTGTGCCCTTCGGTCGTACTTCTCTGTTCCCGATGAGTTCTGTGTTTCATTCGCTTAAAATGTTGCCGGTGAGCAACATATCCCTGCCACCATCTCTTAAAAGCGCCGCACTCCTCAGTAGGGTGTGAAATCTTCCGATGATATGAGCAGTAATCAGGATGCATTTCTGCTCCACCGAGCGTGTTTTCTTCCGAGGGTGGTAGCTCCATTCCCATTGATATGGCTTTGGCAAACCTTTTCCTCGTCTTGAATATGTTTTTATCCGTATCAGATGTCTTTTGATCTGGCGGGAGTGCTTCGACTCTTTCGTTTAGTCGCCTGCGTTTGGCTCCTTCTGGTGCGGCCATCTCACGCTCCCGATCGGCTTTACTTTTCAGACAAATCTCATCCAGAAAAGCGTCGATCGTTTCGTCTGACGGCCACACGAATTCCGGTTCAGGCTCTGCCCCCAGTTTCTCAGTGCAAGGAGTTTTTTCATCGTCCGTAGACGAGTGGGAGATCACATGACAACTCGCCATGTATCCTTCGGATTCATCTGACGAGCTTTCTCCATCATCTTCTTCCTGAATGACATGGTTGAGGAACTCTTGGAGTGTGATAGGAGTCCGCGCCTTTTGATTGTACTCTTCCAGCGCGTTAATTTGTTTCTGTAATTCCGTGCGCTTGTCGCCAGGCTTCACGGGCTTTTTGGACCTCTTCTTCTTCTTCTTTGAAGATTTCAACGGCTGGGTGTGAGTACTTGGGCCATCGCCACCGATCTTTGGAGTTGGGCGCGGCTTCAGCATCCCTTCAATGATTTAGGGTTCCAGCGGGTTCTTCCACCTGATCGTCGGGCATGTCTGGAGCTCATTCAGCATTCTTTTAGTCTTTGCTGAAAGCACGATTTCCCACGGAGCTTCTTCAATGAAAGAACAAGTTGCCCCCGGTGTGTCCGTCTTCTTAGGAGTGTGCGGTTGTGGCGGGTTCACCTTCCACTCCTCGGACAGCGCAAACTTGCCCTGTAGGTATTGATCTTCAATCTATCCTTTGAAGACGAAGCAATCCTCAATCGGGTGGCTTACCGTTTGATGGTAAGGGCAGTAATTGGGGTTATTCACCTCACTGGGTTGCGGCGGTCACCTTGGATTTGGCAAGTTGATAAGCCTGTTGCGTACCGCCGGCTCGAATAGCCTCTTCGTCTTATCCCGTGGGAATGTGTAGGGGCGCTTCATTTTCTCATTATAATACCGCTGTCTTTCTTCCAGTTGATCCGCTAGCTTTGGGGCACTGGGTTGCTGCTGAGCGTTCGCGATGAAAGTTGCTTTCCCTTTACCCTTGTCATTCCGGGGCTCCGGCTTCGGGGGAGGTGGTCTATGACCTATCTGGTCCATCTGGGCCAGCTTGTCAATTAAAGCCTGGAACGTGGTCGGTTGGAAGAACATCATGAACTGTGAAATAGTTGCATGAGGGTCTAGAGTGCCCACGAACATGCCTACCGCTGGCGCTTCTTCGATGCGCTGTTCACACTTCGACCACAGGTTTCGCCAGCGTATAGCGTACTGGACCCACGTCTCGCCTGGTTTCACCCTGGCATTAATCAACGCCGTTATCGGGGTGCGTTCGCTGGCGCTCCTGAATCGCTGAGTGAATAGCAACTCCATTTCAGCGAACGTCTTGAAGGAATCGTTCGGGAGTTCAGAATACCATTCGAACGCTGTTTCTGATAAGCTGCTGATGAATTGGCGAAGCAAGAGCTTATCGTCGCCGCCAGTGTTGCTACAAAGTGCCCTGAACTGGGCCACATGTTGATGGGGATTTCTTGTCCCCTTGTAGACATGGAACTTCGGGATCGTATAGCTCAGTGGGTACTTTATCTGATCGTACCAGCTCGGATATGGTCGTCCCGTCTTGACAACTTGGCCGGCTGCCTCAGTTTCCTGGTGAACCCTTATCTGCTGGGCTATGCAGTCATCCAAGGCAGCTTTAAAGATCGTTTCCTCTCTGGCTGTTGAAAGAGCCGGAGGTGGATTTGATGTCTCCCCTCTATCGTCTTCAACAATGATCGGAGGATCTTCAGCAGGAGGATCTTGTTGGATCATCATACCCACCATGTCCTGGAACAGAAGGGCCATTCGCTTTATATTGGCTGTTTGTTCCGCAGCCTCTTTATCCTTCTTTTCCAGTATCCTGCGAAGGAATTCAGCGTCAGTTTCCTACTCCTGGCGTTGATCCGAGGATGTTTCGGGGCTTTCTTTTGGCCCAGTGAGTGTGGCCATCGCATTCATCATTTCTTGGAGCTTCTGCTGCTGCTCCTGAGCTTTAGTCACCGATCGCGTGAGCGGTCGATGACCCGTAAATGTACGGCTGTCTTCCTTTCCGGACGCCATGTAAATGGTATGCACCACCATGCCCCCAGACTTAGGGCGTTTAGGTTTACTGTCTTTGACATTTGCTGCAGGCGTGGGGACTTTCTCCGGCCTTCTTCTCTTTTGAGTAGTCGACGTGGAGGGAGTCGTTGCAGCGGGCACCCAAGTGGTTGTCGTCCTTTGTTGTTTGATAGGACGGTTCTTTTCTTCCTGAACCTTCACCCTCTTCTGCCGGCGAGAGTGATCTTGGTCGATTACTGAGTCCTGAACCCATCGCCAGACCTTGTAAATTTTGGAAGACAGCCGTTGAGGAGGCTGCTCCGGCATCGCTTCTGTAACACTCTCCGCAGGTGGAGGAGATCTTTTCAACGTGGCAATCAGAGAGTTCTTACGTATCCTCCTTAGTGGTTCAAAGCTGTTCCCAGTTGGAACAGCAGCATTAACTTCCATCATTGGAGCCGGTGGAGTTAGCCCTGAGGGGGAGTTGCCCCCGGCCTTCCTTACTCGGCGCCAGTAGCGACGTCGAGCGTGTCGAGCTGTTAGGGCTGGCTTGGCGATAGGGATGGGTTTGTCTTACCCCCTGTCTGGATGAGACGCCGCTGGTGCCAGCCTCTTGAAGCCTGATGTCTTTTGAGTGCCGGTGTCCAATCTGTTAAAGACAGACCCTCGAGCAGGAACAGGAGCCGGAATAGTCAGCCTTGAAAAGACCGACTCTTTAGCAGGAGAAGCCGTATTGACGACTTCAGGAATAGAGATGGCTGTCTTCTTTGCGATGGACACGTTAGGGGTCATGGGCTTCTTGGTAGGCCCATCAGAGTTCAGGTTCAGCCTGGTAAAGACCGAGGCTGCCGGCTTGACATTGGACGATTCGTTGAGAGGGGCCGTGGTAGTAGTGAGCCGATTGAAGACCGACTTCTTTTGCGCTTCCGGTACGGGCACTAGAATGGTGAAGCTTGCTGGCGGGAGCATGGTCCCGAAGAACAGACCGGTAGTAGCTTGAGTCACTTGTTTCACCGGCATAGCAAGGATGGAGGCCGCTTGAGGCCCATAGGCTACACCTCCAGGTGAGGCGGAGCGTCGGTTGCATTTGCATTTGGAGCAGCTCGAGCAGTTGGATGCCATTGATGCTTGATTTCTAGGCCAGGCAAAAGACCAAATCTTAGTAACTTGAAACCCAATGGCAACCATTAACAAACTGCGATTCGTTCGCGAAAACGACACATGGCGTGTGGAGTGGAAAGAGGAAAAGGTCCCACCGGGCGTGCAAGAATCTGTTCCCCTCCGAAAGACGGCGCGACGCAGGGACGTCTTGCCTGAGATTCAGGGCAGATGCTAATTGGTGCTATCCGTCCACCTCTCCGAAGATGCCAAGTTGATTTATGGCACCGTGTATCGGAGGTTTAGACGGATGAGTCCGATGTAGCAGACTTCGTCAGATTCCCCCTCGCTTGAGGGGTTTTTGTTTGTGGGAACGCTCTTCCCTGCAGGCGCAAGCCTCTGCAGTTAATTATGCTACCACATTGCGGTAACAACTTTCTCTTTCTCCATGTGGTCACTTCGTGTCGTGTGTGTTTGTTTTGTGTTTGGTTGCCCGTGGATTGTATACGGAGACTGAGTTATGTCGTCGCCCGTAGGGCGTGGACTAGTCCAAATCCGTATTATCTTAGATTTGAGTTTGGGGGTTTGGGTTTAAGGATACGTTAGCCTCATTTGAGACTAAGATCAACTTAAACGTTTGTAAAGGATACGTTAGTCTAGTTTTTAGACTAAGATCAACTTAACGGGATCGTTTAGATCCAACAAGAGAGCAATTAAGAGAGCCCTGTTGTTTAGTTTAGTGACATTGCGGTCAATAGGTAGTTTAAGGACATTGCGGTCTAATGTTAGTTTTAAGACATTGCGGTCAAGGTTAAGGACATCATAGTCCGTGGGTTTAAGGACTCCACAGTCCATCGTTAGTTTTAAGACATCACGGTCAAGGTTAAGGACGTCATAGTCCGTTGTTAGTTTTAAGACATCCCGGTCAAGGTTAAGAACATCATAGTCCGTGGATTTAAGAACTCCACAGTCCGGCGTTAGTTTTAAGACATTACGGTCAAGGTTAAGGACATCATAGTCCGTTGTTAGTTTTAAGACATCCCGGTCAAGGTTAAGGACATCATAGTCCGAGGATTTAAGGACTCTACAGTCCGGCGTTAGTTTTAAGACATTATGGTCAAGGTTAAGGACATCATAGTTCATGAGTTTAAGGACCCCACAGTCCGTAACAATGTGTGGTTGTCGGGACCCGTCACCTCTTTGAAGACGTTGAGGAATTACAACGACAAGTATCAAAAAAGTGAAGAGATGTACCCTTGAACCAAAGTAGATTAATTGATATGTAGTCCAATTTGGAACCAAGACCAATTTATTAGGTTATGAGCACATTGGCTCAGTTGAGTCTGGATTGAGAACTTATGGCCTTCTTGGGCTAAGTCCAATCATGTTTGGAATATTGGCCCTCTGTTGGTCCATTGAAGGAAAGGGTTTGCCTCTGAAAAATCAGCCAACTTGGCTAAGAGTAGTGTTAAACACTAAAGATCAAAAGTGTTAAACACTAGAGATAGATTTCTTAAACTAGTGTTAGACACTAAGAGTACAATCAGTGTTAAACACTGGAAATATAGTTCTTGATGTAGTGTCAAACATCAGAAGGTAATAGTGTTAAACACTGCAAATAGGGTTTTTCAAATTAGTGTTAATCACTAAGAAAATCAGTGTTAAACACTAGAAACAGGGTTTTCAAATTAGTGTTAAACACTGGAAACAGAGTTTTCAAATTAGTGTTAAACACTAAGAAAATCAGTGTTAAACACTGGAAACAGAGATCTTAAATTAGTGTTAACCACTAAAGAAAGAGGGGTCACGTGTGGACACGTGAGAGCGCCCTGATTCCCTTTATTTTGTTTTGCCAAAAGTATTGAATACTTTGGAGCATCACGTGCTGTCACGTGGTGGGAATTTGGGTATTTGTCTGCTAAAGCTTTTGCCAAGGGGTCACGTGGTAGCACGTGAGAGCGCCCATAGCTTCTATTTCTTTTGCTTTTTCTTTGTGTGAGGCGTTGCCTCAAAGTTCTTTTCTGTGGATCTTTACAGGGGTCACGTGGTAGCACGTGACCCTGGTTCTTTGCTTTTTTAAAGATCTGTTCATCTTTTAAGAATTAAATTCTTCATAGGGTTAAACCCTAGCAATAACTTTAAAGGAATTAAATTCCTACTTTCTTTTGAAGAGTTATATTCTATTCTTAGATAGGGTTAAACCCTGCTTTCTTTTTTGTAGGAATTAAATTCCCCATATATGTAAAGAATTAAATTCTGGCATAGGGTGAAACCCTAATTTTTTAAGGGAATTAAATTCCTGTGAGTTTGAGAGAATTAAGTTCTCAATTAGGGTTAAACCCTAGTTCTGTTCATTTTGAAGGAATTAAATTCCTATAATATAGGCTTAAACCCTAATTTTATCTCAAAGGAATTAAATTCCTATAACTCTGTGAGAATTAAATTCTCAAAACTCAATTCCTCCTCTATGTTTTAGATCTGCATGGCAGGATCTCAACCCAATGAGAATTAAATTCTCAATTTATGGGGAGATGTGCACTTTGCAGATCTTCAACCAGAGAAAGAACTAAGTTCTTTTCTTTTATAAGAGTTAAACTCTTGGATTGAGAATTAAATTCTCTTTTTGAAGCTTTTACCCCCTTTCTTTTCTTACCTAGGGTTTTTCTTTGTAGAGAATCAAATTCTTCTTTTTTTCTCTCTAAATTTTCAAGATTCCAAGGCTCTACCTCTCTCTGTCTCTTTCTCTATCCCTCTTGGCTCCTATTTATAGGAGAGGGAAAAGAATCAATCTGTTTAATAAATCTCTCATTGAGAGATCTGATTTATTTATCGAGAGATTTGATTTACTTTCATCATTGATCTGGGCCTTTAGATTATTAGGTGAATTTTATTCACCGTTGGATTTTAAATCCAAAGATATTTCTTTGTTATTCCGGTGAGATTTAGGGGAAATCTTTCCATGTCCAAGATTTTTCCATAAATTGGTGATATTTAATCACCCTCGGATTCTTAATCCAACGGTTTTATATAATTCTTCTCCATTTTGGAAAGATTTAAACAATCTTACTCAGAATTTAATTCTGTTGAACAGCAGGGTTTTTAAAGCCAGTCACGTGCGGCCATGTGACCTTTGGTCACGTGTGAGCACGTGACCCCCTGAAATTTTTCTCCTCTTCTTTGCTCTGTTCTTTGCCGCTGCTTAACCATCACGTGCCAACACGTGACCACTAGTCATGTGTGAGCACGTGATGCCTCTTCTGAAGCCTTTCCTGATTTTTAATCAGGGAACAATCTCTGGCACTGAGATCGATTCTGGGGACCCTGAGCATGAGGAGCTCAATTGATGGTCCTCGGGAAATTTGTTCTGAGTTTGGCTAATATTAGCCCTTCATAGTGTTAAACACTAGTATGTGCTCAGCGCTCACGTGCTCCCATGTGAAGTGCTTGAAGTAGTGTTAAACATTAAAAGTTTGAGGTGCTCACGTGGGGTCATGTGAGGCGCCCCAAAAATGGAAACTGCCTTTGATTTATTCCCTTTTTTTGCTTTGTAAGCGCTAAGGACTAATTGAGGGTCACGTGGTGTCACGTGAGCCAATCTCGGTTGTCCTCTTTTTTTCATCAAGGGTGCTCACGTGGGAGCACGTGATCGGCCGTTACCATGTTGGATACCAATCCTTTTACATGCATGGATATCCTTAGTTTTGAGACTTTCAAACCCACTGTTTTGTAAGAATTAAATTCTTAGGACTTAGTTTTTCTCGTAGGTTAGGGATCTGCATGACAGAATCTCCTCGATGAGGATTAAATTCTCAACTTGTGAGGAGATCTGCTTCTGCAGATCTTTCACCATAAGGAAGAACTGAGTTCTTATATGAAGGGTTAAACCCTTGTTTTATCAGAGAAATTAAATTCTTATATACTTTTTGGGAGAATTAAATTCTCTGAACTTAAATCTCCCCCTAGGTTTTGGATCTGCATGGCAGGATCTCCCTGATGAGAATTAAATTCTTAACCTGTGGGGAGATCTGGTTCTGCAAATCTTAACCAAAGGAAGAACTAAGTTCTTTTTAGAAGAGTTAAACTCTTATGGAGGTGAAAAGGAGATAAGATATTCTCTGTGTTTCGTTCCTTCTCTTACCTAGAGTTTCTTTTTTCTTTTTTTCTCTTCTCTGGAGAATTAAATTCTCTTTTCTTTTAAGCTTAAGAGAGGGTTTCTCTCTCTCTCTCTTTCCTTTTTTGTGTCTCTTGGCTCCTATTTATAGGAGAAAGAAAAGAATCAATTTGTTCAGAAAATCTCTTATTTAGAAATTTTGATTGATTTTATAATTAACCAGAATGATCTTTTAGATCAATCGGTGACTTTTATTCACCGTTGGATTTTTTAATCCAAGGACTTCTGTTTTACAGAAGATATTTCCCACAAGATTGGGAAAATATTTCCCTTTACAGAATTTTCTTCTGTAAATTGATGATTTTTAATCACCATTGGATTTTTAATCCAATGGTGCTCTGCTTTACAGAGCGTAATCTTTCTTGTTTAGAAAGATCTAAGGAAATATTTTCCAAATAGGGCTTTGATCCCTTTTGTTTTAGAATTTAATTCTATCAGTTCAGAAGGCATAGGAGCCCATCACGTATAGCACGTGACCCCACAAAGTTAAGCACATCAAAGAGCGTCACGTGTTATCACGTGACTTTTCCTGGCCAATTGTTTGTTTTAAGAAAGCGCCTGTATACTTTGTATATAGAAGTCACGTGTTTGAACGTGAGGCTCAGTTTCAGCCTCAGTCTCAGCTTTGCTTTGTCAAGCGCAGTGCCTATCACGTGCAGGCACATGATGCTCCGTTTGGGGACTTTTCCCGTTGCGTTTGTATTATTTTTTATTCAGTTTTTATGAGGGAACAAATGCCCCCGTAGCGTTGTTCTCACGTGGCATACATGTGAGTGCAACGCTGTCACTTTTACAGCTGTTGGATTACCTAGGGGAACGGGGAGGTGAACTCACTGCTAAGACCACCCGTGCGTACAAACTTTGGCGGGTGCTTCAAGAAGCTATCAGAGAGGTGGTAGCTACTGATAAAGTAGTTGAAGCTCACAAGGTTGTTGAAAAGAAGCTTGAGAGTCGGCTCGCATCGTATCAGGCTCAACATTCTCAGGCAGAGACCCGTCTCGTAGCAATAACAAAACTTGAAGCCGAAACCCAACGGAAGAAGGATGAACTGATGAATTTATTACATCGTCCGCCGGCTTAAAGATTTTTTGTATATTCTCCTTTTCTTGTATTCACTTATGAATGAGAGAATATTTTGTATCCATTTTGATTCTTTCTATGACTGTATCCTGTATTCATTTTGAATTCATGAATAAAAGACATATACTTTTTTTATATTGGTGTGTCCCTTTTAGCAAACGCGTAAATAGTCTATCTTGATCTCCTTGCAGGACAGCGACGGCTTAGGAAACAGGTTCAGGTCTACTACCTAAGACTTTTCAACTCTATGAGCCGTGAGGGTCTCATAAAGGTTTTTCTCCCTACGAGTCGAGAGGATCTCGTAGGTGTATTTTATCCTTAGGAATCGTGAGGACCCCTAAGTGTGTTTTCTCTTGAGAGTCGTAAGGATCTTACAAGTCGAGAGGACTCGTAAGTGGCTGGTGGGTTGACTTATTTCCGAGTCGAAGCACTGCTCCGACGGGAAGGTCGTTGGCTGACGTGTTTCCGAGACGGAGGTCATTTGTTGACGTGTTTCCACGACGGGGTCATTTGCTGACGTATTTCCGCGACAAGGTCATTGGATGACGTATTTCCGCGACGGGGTCATTTGCTGACGTATTTCCGAGACGGGGTCACTGTATGACGTATTTCCACGACGGGGTCATTTGCTGACGTATTTCCGAGACGGGGTCATTTGCTGACGTATTTCCGAGACGGGGTCATTGGATGACGTATTTCCGCGACGGGTCATTTGCTGACGTATTTCCGCGACGGGGTCATTTGCTGACGTATTTCCGAGACGGGGTCATTGGATGACGTATTTCCGAGACGGGGTTATTTGCTGACGTATTTCCGAGACGGGGTCATTGGATGATGTATTTCAGCGACGGGATCATTTGCAGACGTATTTCCGTGACGGGGTCATTTGCTGACGTATTTCCGCGACGGGGTCATTTGCTGACGTAGACGTGTTTCCGCGACGGGGTCATTTGCTGACGTGTTTCCGCGACGGGGTCGACGTGTTTTCGCGACGGGGTCATTGGATGACGTATTTCTGCAACGGGGTCATTTGCTGACGTATTTCCGAGGCGGGGTCATTGGATGACGTATTTCTGAGACGGGGTCATTTGCTGACGTATTTCCGCGACGGGGTCATTGGATCACGTGTTTCCAAGACGGGATCATTGGATGACATATTTCCGCGACGGGGTCATTTGCTGACGTATTTCCACGACGGAGTCATTTGCTGACGTATTTTCAAGACGGGCTCATTGGATGACGTATTTCCGAGACGGGCTCATTTGCTGACGTATTTCCGAGACGGGCTCATTGGATGACGTATTTCCGTGATGGGGTCATTTGCTGACTCTAGGTTGTCTGTGAACCGTAGAGTCTTAGAACTGGGGACTTTGCCGTGACTCCGATTGGTGGTGTCACGTCTGTGCCCTGCTGGCATAAGGAAGAACGCCGTTGTTGGTCTCAAGGCTGTAAAGATGGTCATCGAGATTTGGAACTAGGGATTTTGCCATGGCTCCAATTGGTGGTGTCGCGTCCGTGTCCTGCTAGCATGAGGAGGAACGCCATTGTTGGTCTTCTGGGATGCAGATATTGCTGTCGAGATCTGACTTTCCCTTTAACAGAGTTTGTTGGGACATGTGGTTCCCTTTTCGTTTATGCCCATAGATTGTATACAGAGATCAGTATGGACTTACCTGTAGGGCAAAAGTTTTATTCTTTCATTTTTTTAATTTCTTTCCGCGATGCTCTATCATTTCAGCTTTTATATCACAAAAGTTGCGATTGCCCAATCATTTCGGCTATTTTTGTATGCATATATTTTACTTGCTGATTTTGTTGCAAGTTGCCCTATCATTTCGGCTATTTCATATGCATTTATGGCTCGTTGACTTTTCGCCGCGAGTATGGAACCTGGGATCTAATACAAATCTTAGCATCAACATCGCTGTGACTGGAATATTGCCAGGAGCGAATCATCATTTGCCGTGAAAGGACTTAGAATTTGTTACCAATTTAGGCATCGGCATCGCTACTACTGGAACATTGCCAGGAGCGAATCATCATTTGACTTGTCAATTCGAACAAAGGTGGCTTAGCAAATAGGGTTAGGATCCTGTTGACTAAGGCTTTTGACTTCATAAGCCGTAAGGGTCTCATAAATGTATTTCTCCCTACGAGTCGTGAGGATCTCATAAGTGTGATTTCTTCTTAGGAATCGTAAGGATTCTTAAGCGTATGTTCTCTTGTAAGTCGTAAGGATCTTGCAAGAGTGTTTTCTCCTTGTAAATCGAGAGCACCTACAAGTGTTTGTACACCAAATGAGGGCATTCCTCGTCGTTGGTGGGACTCGGCAAGGAAATGATTATTTGTGCCCGTGGATTGTATACAAGGGTCAGTATTGAACCGCTTGTAGGGCAGTCTAGGAAAGGTGATGACTTAAGAACATGTTTAGATCCCTATAGCTTAAGGCTTTTGAATCTTTTAAGCCGTGTGGGTCTCATAAGAGGGTTCTCTTTACGAGTCATGAGGATCTCGTAAGTGTAATTTCTCCTCAGGAATCATGGGGATCCCTAAGTGTGTTGCTCCCTTGTGAGTCGTAAAGATCTCACGCAGGTTTTTCCTCCTTACAAGGTCAAGAGGACCTTGCAAGTGTCCATAAATTTTTTTTACGAATCTAGGCCCTTTCGGGTTTTCACAAACTCGCCGGTAGCCTTGCTGTTTTTACTCACGGGGCCCTTTTGGGTTTTCATCCGTACCCATTTTACTTATGGACGTACCGTTTTTTTTTTGCGTCAGTCCAAGGATGCTGCGGTTTGTGGTGGTTTTAGAGACGTTTCGGTCCGTCGTTAGTTTTAGGACATTGCGGTCCATAACTAGTTTTAGGACATTACGGTCCATTGTTAGTTTAGGGACATTTCAATCCATTGTTAGTTTAGGGACGTTTCGGTTCATCGCTGGTTTTAGGACATTGCGGTCCATAGCTAGTTTTAGGACATTACGGTCTATTGTTGCCGTTTTGGAGACAACAGTTTTGCTGGATACTACTTATAGAGTTTAGGCTTGGGAAGATAGCGAGCGGACATAGGTGTCGTCATCTATCGTTGACCTAGGTCGTGACTCATCAGGCGTAGTATTTTTTCACTCCGTACCCATTTTGCTTATGGACGTACCGTTTTTTTTGCGTCAGTCCAAGGATGCTGCGGTTTGTAGTGGTTTTAGAGACGTTTCGGTCCGTCGTTAGTTTTAGAACATTGCGGTCCATAACTAGTTTTAGGACATTACGGTCCATTGTTAGTTTAGGGACGTTTCGGTCCATTGTTAGTTTAGGGACGTTGCGGTCCATAGCTAGTTTTAGGACATTACGGTCCATTGTTGCCGTTTTGGAGACAACAGTTTTGCTGGATACTACTTATAGAGTTTGGGCTTGGGAAGATAGCGAGCGGACATAGGTGTCGTCATCTATCGTTGACCTAGGCCGTGACTCATCAGGCGTAGTATTTTTTCAGGAACCGGCCGTTTATTGGCCTGAAGGGTCTTTCGCCATGCATATCCATGAGCAAATAAGCCCCACCTTGGTAGACTTTGTCTATGATGTACGGGCCCTTATAGTTCGGCTCGAATTTCCCCCATTTGGCATGATTGGGGATCATCGGTCTCTTGACCACTAGCACGAGTTCGCCTTGGCGAAATGTTCTCGGCCTAGTCAATCTCTCGTATGAGCGCGTCATCCTTGCTTTGTAAGCTTCTAAGGTTTGCTGCGCCATGAGACGAGTTTCATCGAGGGAGTCGAGCTCCTTAAGCTGAAGATGAGCATTCTCTTCGTCTGTTAGTTCATAATGAACCGCCACTCGGAGAGAAGGCAGCTCTATTTCGACGGGAGTACCGCTTCTGTGCCGAATACCAATGCATACGGCGTTGTGTTTGTGGCCATTTTGAACGTAGTCCGATACACCCATAGAGCTTCATGCAATCTCTCGTGCCAGTCCTTTTTATTTTTGGACACCGCCTTCTTTATGATCTTTGTCAAGGTCTTGTTGAAAGCCTCAGCTAGACCGTTAGCTCAGGGATTATAGACCGAAGAGTGTCTCCAGTCTATATTATGCTGCTGTGTGAAGCGGCTGATTCTGTGACTTCTGTAGGTCGACCCGTTATCGGAGATAACCCGTTATCGGAGATAACCCGTCACGGAGTGCCGAACCAATAGATGACGTGTGTCTTGAAGAAATGGAGAATATTCTCCGTCTTCACTTCTCTTAGTGGTACTGCTTCTGTCCACTTAGAAAAGTAATCGGTTGTCGCCAATATGAACCGATGTCCTTTGGATGACACTGGTTCGATGGGCCCAATTATGTCGGTTCCCCACATTTCGAATGGCCAGCTAGCCACCGTTGGGTGTAGAGGGTTTGGATGCTAGTGGATGATGTCTCCATGAATCTGGCACGAGTGACACTGCTTTGCGTATTCGAGGCAGTCTTGGATCATCGTGAGCCAGTAGTAACCCATTCTTTTGATCTTCAGCTTCATCTTTGGCCTGGCTTGATGAGAACCGTAGAGTCCGTCGTGAGTTTCTTGGACGACTCTTCTTGCTTCTTTCGGTCCAGGCATCTCAGCCATAGAGGGTCGAACGATCTCTTATATAGAGTATCATTGACGAAGGCGAAAGACAGAACTCGTTTCATGAGCTGATATCTTGAGGATGCATCTTCAGGTGTTCGACGGGATTTGAAGTAGTCTATGAAGACTTCTCTCCAATCCTTAACCTTTTCTCGATCCTCTATTTGTAGGGCCATTTGCTTGGTCGCTTCCTTTTCTTCAGACAACTCCGGAGATATTTCCGCTGGTGCAAGACCCCGACGGCTTTGTACAACAATTCTTACATCATCGAGGTTTTTGTCAGCCAGTTCTTTGGCGAGTTTGGCTAATGCATCCGCCTTGCTATTTTCTGTTCGCGGTATGCTTTACAGGGCATAGAAAGGGATTTGAGTCAGCAATTGTTGCACTCTCTCGCCGTACTTCACCAACTCTGATTTGCATGTTTGATAGTCGCCGTTTACTTGACTAACGATCAACTGGGAGTCTCCGTATATGAGGAGGTCTTCGATTCTCATGTCGACAGCGATCTCAAGACCTGCTATCAAAACCTCATATTCTGCTTCATTGTTTGTCCTCGGCTCTATTAAGGAAAAGGAAAAGCGCATTATCCCTCCTCGTGGAGTCATGAAGATAAGGCCTACCCCCGATTTGATTATAGGGATGGTGTGCTTTCTCTTCTTCATGGAAGATGCCCCATCGAAGTAGAGTTCCCATTGGGTATCACTCCCTCCTCTCTTCCTGTCGATCGTGTCAAACACGTGCTCGTCTGGTAACTCGCAATTTAGGGGTGAGTCGGCAGGTATCGGATGCTCAGCGAGGAAGTCGGCGATGGCCTGGCCTTTCACTGCCTTTAGAGGTCGGTATGTTATCGAGAATTCCATTAAGAGTAAGACCCATTTAGCGAGCCACCCATTAGTATAGCTCTCGACATCAAATATTTAAGAGGATCTGCCTTTGATATGAGATGGACCTCATCCACTAACACATAGTGTCTGAGCTTCGTTACCGTGAAGATTAACGCCAGGCAGTGTTTTTCGATAGGGAGTAGTTGTTTTCTGCCCCCTGGAGAACCCGACTCAAATAATAGAGGGCTCTCTCTTTCCCTTGATCATTCTCTTGTGCCCATAGCGTGCCTAAAGAACCTTTAAGAGCTGTTGTGTATAGGATGAGGGGCTTTCCCTTAACCGGAGCGATCAGTACTGGTGGATTTTGCAGGTATTACTTGATTTCATCCAGTGCGCTTTAGCATTTGCGATCCCATACGAACGGTGTCCCCTTCTTCATCAAATGGTTATAGGGGTGGCATTTTCCGGAGAGATTGGCTATGAACTGCCAGATATACGTGAGCTTTCCTTGGAGAGACCGCAATTGCTTGAAAGTTCTTGGCGTAGGTATTTCCATAATCGCCTTAATCTTCGATAGATATATTTCGATGCCTCGATGTCATATGATGAACCCCAGGAATTTTCCCGAGGAAACTCCAAATGCGCATTTGTGAGGGTTCATCTTCAGATTGTATTTTCAAATACGCTGGAACACTATTCTCAAATGCTCCCAGTATTCCTCATATGATTTGCTTTTCACCACGAGGTCATCGATATAGCATTCGACGATTTCATGTATGAGATCATCGAAAATCTTCGTCATGGCCCTCTGATAGGTAGCACCGGCGTTCTTCAAACCGAAAGGCATCACTTTGTAGCAGAATATGCCCAGAAGAGTCTGGAAAGCAATATGCTTCTGGTCTTCGGGATGCATCTTTATTTGATTGTACCCTGATGAGCCGTCCATGAAGGAGAAGACTTCGTGAGTGGACATATTATCTATCATCAACTCGGTAAATGGTATGGGAAAATCATTCTTCGGGCAAGCTTTGTTGAGTTCCCGAAAGTCCACGCAGATGCGCACCGTTCCATTTTTCTTCATCACTGGGACAATGTTGGAAATCCAATCGGGGTATTGAACTTCTTGGATGAAGCCAGAGTCGATTAGCTTCTTGACTTCGGCGTTGATGCTCATTTCAAGTTTGAGCCGCATTCTTCTTGGTGCTTGTTTAACTGGCTTGACGTCCGGAGATATCGCCAATTTATGCACATCTATTTCTGGATCTAGCCCCGGCATCTCAGAATAGTTCCATGCGAAGCAGTCCATATACTGCATAAGCACGTTTTTTAGCGTAGCCACCTGTTCTTTAGACAGTAACTCGCTGATGAATGTAAGCCACGGGTTGTTTGCCGTCCCCAAGTCGATTTTCCTTAGGTTGTCCGTCGTAGTATCCGCCGTAGTATGTATTCCATCTTCCAACTCTTTTGGCGCTGGTGGAAATTCTGAGATCAATTCCTTCTCATCCTCGTTTTCGAAGCACCAGGAGAGGTCATCCATATTCTCGGGCACTCCTTCTTCTGACAGCGTTATCATATGACAGGTACGAGATCATTTCCAAGACCGAGGTTGATCTGGTTCTACTCTCGCCATATACGTTGCTTTTAGTACATGCTTTTGCGGTGGGGCTACCCTCCAACTGTTGGATAAAGTGAAACTGCCGAGTTGATATTAGTCTTTGACCCAGTTTTTGAATGTGAAGCAGTCTTCAAGGGGATGTCCTATCTCTCGGTGATAGGAGCAATAGTCTGGGTGATGAACCTCACTTGCTTGATCGGGGTGCTTGGACTCCGGGAGCATAATCATTTGATGTTTCACGACGAGGTCGAAGATCCTCCTTGTTTTGTCTCGAGAGAAAGAATATGCTCGATCCATCTTTTTCATAAGAGACGGATTCCGGCTGACCTTTTCTCGATCACGTAGCCTTTTGGATCCATTTTGTCGCTGTCGAACGTTATTTCCGTTCTTTGACTTGTTTTTGCCTCTGCGTCGGGCCTTTTTCTTGTTTTGGGAATGCATGGCGGGCTGGCGGCGAAGGGCATCGTCATCCTCCGTGGCCTGCTGAAGGAGGCTTTGCGTCTTGGCCTTTTCGTAAATGGCCATTTCGCAGCTGTGGTCATCCCGAACCTTTTGACTCACTTCCCTTATTAGCTTGTCCATCTGTTCTTCAAATGACGGACTCGGCACTTTTATGGAAGGACCTCGTTCTGGTTCAACGTCAGTGCCTTTTAAAAGAGCATCCTCTTCTTCATCAAGGTCATTTATGACATAGCAGTCATGAAAATGCTCCCGTTTCTTGGACTGGACATATCCAAGCCCAATCGTCTCCATTTTTCCGTTGGGCAATTTTCGCCGAGTTCCGGGAACGTTCCAAATCCTGTTATAGAATTAGGCTTGCCGAGCAGTCTGTTTGAAAGGTACGCCTTGGCATCTTAATAACCTTTTCAATACCTTTGCATAGTATCTGGGCAGACGGATTGGTTGGAGCCTTTCAAGCGCAGGTTCGGCACCACGCCAGACTCCTCTTTTGACTTTAGTTTTCGTGGATCGATAGAATAGGATCGCCTTTTCACCTCTTCGCCTGGGTGGGACGTAGAATGTCCGTAGCTCTTGTACACTATATGTCTCGAGCGCATCAAGCTCTCTGTAGTGTAGTCGCGGAACCATAGCGATTTTCAAACTTTGATCATCTCCAGTGAGGGCCTGCATTGATGGACGGACAGAGAACACTGTGTTGACTTCATCTTCAGAGTCACTACCAAAAACCAGAATAGGGGTAGATGGTACCGGCCTGTTGCATTGGGGCGGCCCCGAATAAACTATCTCTTCTTCCTCCTCGGTATCACTCCCGAAGACTAGAATAGTGGTGATAGCTTTTTGCTTATTCTCCGGTTTATGGCATCTTTCCGTGTCTTCAAAGTCTAATAGGAAATACTTTGCACCCTCGTATTTGCGGACTTCGTTCATAGAGAATGGGTTTAGTTCCCCCGTCACAGTGTACTCGAGACCATCTTTGAAGTACTTCATACACTGATAATGTGTAGAAGGGATGATATTGTACTCGTGTAACCACGGCCTGCCGAGCAAAGCGTTATAGCAAGTCTTGGCGTCAATGATGTGAAATTTGATGTCGGTGACGAGCGACTCGAAGCGTAACGCCAGTACTACAGACCCGAGCGTTCGTGATGACTGGGTGTCAAAACTAGAGATGGTAATTTTATCCCGAGCTTGGTGATGAACGCTCATGCAAATTTCTTTTAGCACTCTGGCATTTAGGAGGTTGACAGAAGACCCGTTGTCAACTAGAATCTTCCCTATCTTAATGTCGTGGCAGTACCCGGTGACATATAGGGGGCGGTTGTGCTCGCACGTCCCGAGGAGGAGGTCTTCATCGCTGAAGGTAATGTCGGTTATGTGAACTTCTTCCAGCTCGTCCTTCATCTTTTCTTCGGCAAGGAAGGCTTGAAACTGTCCGGGGTCTTGTAGTGCCTTGATCAGAGCATCTCGCGTCTCTTTAGACAACCGAAGGGCATCGAGAATGCTTAGCTGCGAGGGTATCTTTCTCAGGTGTGCCAGAACGTTGTAATCCACTCTGCTCTTCTTAGGTGGGTCCTTGGTTGCAGGCTCTTCGACGACTCGATCATCGAGGGCGATATCCTCAGGGACCTTTTTCTTCCCTTTATCTTTTTTGTTCGATCTCTTGTTCATGGGTCTGAGATTCTTTTCAGGCAACGTGCGGTTACGCAGTTAAATATTCTCACAGTTCTTTATCTCTTCTTCTTTTCCTGAGGTGGATTCTTGTGAAGAGAGGACCGAGAGATACTTCTTCGTCAAAATCACTTCCGAAGGTGAGAACCTGCGATCCCCCGGTATCAACCATGTGACAGTTGTCGGCAGCTCTTTTATGCTCATCTGTCGTGTTCTCCGTTCCCGACGAGCATTGCGCTTTATCCGCTTGAAATGTTGTCGGTGAGCGACGTACCCTTGCCACCACTTTTTAAAGGACATGCACTCTTCAGTAGGGTGTGCAATCCTCTGGTGGTATAAGCAATAGTTAGGATGTACGTCTGCTTCGTCGAGGTGCGTATCCTTAGGGATATTTTCTTTGGGCGGTGGCAGTTTCATTCCCATGGACAAGGCTTTGGCAAACCGTTTCCTCGTCTTAAGCTTTCTTTTGTTTGCCGCGGGTGCATTTTGATCTGGTTAGAGTGTTTCATGATCCATCTCTACTATGATTTCTTCAAATTGACGCCGACGCCTGACCCTTTCGAATATGGCCATTTCACGTTGTTGATCAGCCTTGCTCTTCTGACGGGCTTCGTTTAGCAGCATGTTGATCATCTCGTCAGACGGTTCGAAGGATTTGGGCACCGCTCCTCCCCCCAGCTCCTTTATGTGAGCTTCTTCGTCATTTACGGGTGAATGAGAGATCATGTGACAACTTGCCACATAATCCTCGAATTCTTCTGACGAGTCGTCTCCGTCGTCATTGTCGTTTTCTTCGCTCTCAGGGATGTTGTTGAGGAATACTTGGAGCGTGACTGGGATTCGCGCCTTCTGATTATATTCTTCCAGTGCGTCAATCTGCTTTTGCGGGTCCGTGCGCTTGTTATCAGGCTTTACGGGCTTTTTGGTCTTCTTCTTCCTTCTCGAAGATTTTGACGGCTGGGCCTGGGCGTTTTGCCCATCGCTACTAATTCTTGGTGTCGGGCACGGTTTCAGCATTGCCTCAATGACCTCGGGTTCCAGCAGGCTTTTCCACCAAATCGCCGGGCATGTTTGAAGATCCTTCAGCATTCTTTTTGTTTTGGCTGAAAGAGCGACCTCCCATGGAGCTTCTTCTATAAATGATCATGATGCCCCCAGCGTGTCTATCCTTTTAGGAATGTGTGGCTGCGGTGGGCTTACCTTCCAGTTCTCGGATAGTGCAAATTTGCCCTGTTGATATTGGTCCTCGATCCAGCTTTTGAAGACGAAGCAATCTTCAATTGGGTAGCCTACTACTCGGTGGTAGGGGCAGTAATTGGGATTGTTGACGTCACCTGGCTGCAGTGGGCGTCTCGGGTCTGGCAGAGTGATGAGCCTATTGCGCACCGCCAGTTCGAACAATCTCCTCATTTTATCCCGAGGGAACGAGTAAGGACGTTTTAACTTTTCGTTGATAAATCGCTGTCTATCGTTTTGGAGATCAGCTGGTTTTGGACCACTCGGCTGTTGCTGAGCATTGGTGACGAAAGTCGCTTTTCCTTTCCCCATTTCATTCCGAGGCTCCGTCTTTGAAGAGGAAGGCTTATGGCCATCTGGACCATTTGGGCCAGCTTGTCAATCAAGGCCTGGAAGGTGGTTGGCTTGAAAAACATCATAAACTGAGATATGGTCGCCTGCGGATCGACGGTCCCCACGAACATGCCCATGGCTGGAGCTTCTTCTATGCGTTGTTCACACTTTGACCACAGGTTCCGCCATCGAATTGCATACTGAACCCATGTCTCTCCCGGCTTCACTCTGGCGTTGATTATTGTCGTAATTGGGGTGCGTTCGCTAGCACCCACGAATCTTTGTGTAAACAATAGCTCCATCTCTGTAAACGTTTTGACAGAGTCGTTCGGAAGCTCCGAATACCATTCGAAGGCCATCTCCGCTGGGCTCCTGACGAATTGGCGAAGCAGTAGCTTATTGTCACCTCCAGTATTGCCGCACAGAACCCTGAATTGAGTGACATGTTGATGGGGATTGCATGTCCCCTTATACATGTGGAACTTAGGAATTGTGTATCCTGGAGGGTAGTTGATTTGATCGTACCAGCTAGGATATGGTCGCCCCATTTTAACGACTTGGCCAGCAGTTTCGTTTGCTTGATGAGCTCGTATCTGTTGAGCTATATAATTATCGAACGCAGTTTTCGAGATCGTTTCCTCCTTTGCTGGTGAAAAGGCCGGAAGAGGGTTTGATGTCTCCCCTCTGTCGTCTTCAATGATCACCGGAGGATCCTCCGCTAGAGGGTCTGGCTGGACCATCATGCCCACCATGTCCTGGAACAATAGCGCTATTTGTTTTATATTGGCCGCTTGTTCTGCGGCCTCTTTGTATTTCTTCTCAAGCATTCTTCGGAGGAATTCGGCGTCGGTTTCCTGTTCCTGGCGCTGCTCCAACGACATCTCCGGGTTTCTTTCGGCCTAGTGAGCGTGGCCATCTTTGTTAGCATCTCTTGGAGCTTTTGCTGTTGCTCCTGAGCTTTAGTCACAGATCGGGTGAGTGGTCGATGACCCGTGGAGATGCGGCTATCCTCTTTCCCGGAAGCCATGTAGATGGTGTGCACTACCATGTCCCCAGACTTGAGGCGTTTGGATTCAGCACCCTTGAGATTTGTTACATACACGGGGATCTTCTCCGGCCTTCTCCTTTTATGGGCGGTCGAAGTTTAGGGGGCTATAATAGGCACCTCTGTAGACGATACCTTCCGTAGCATGGCGGCGAGATGGTCCTTCTCTTGCTGAACTTTCGTTTTCTTCTGTCGGCGGGAGTAGTCTTGGTTAATTACAGAGTCTTGGACTCTTCGCCAGACCCTGTTAATTTTGGAGGACAGCCGCTGAGGGGGCTGCTCCGCCTTTACCTTTGTATCGTTCTTCACAGGTGGAGGAGATCTTTTTAACACGGCAGTTGGAGAGTTCTTGCGCACCCTCCTGAGTGGCTCAAAGCTGTTCCCAGTTGGAACAGCAGCATCAGTTTCCGCCGCCGGAGTTGGTGGAGTTAATTCAGAAGGGGAGCTGCCCCCAGCTTTCCTCACTCGACGCCAGTGGCGACGTCGAGCACGTCAGATGGTACTAGTTCAGTTACGGGGGTGGTTTCATCATGCCCCCTGTTCTGGTGAAGAGTTGCTATTGGTGCCATCCTATCGAAGACCGACATCTGCTGAGAAGAAACGTCCAACATGTCGAAGACTGACCGTTGGGCAGGTGAAGTAGTTTGGACAACCTCACCCGAAGCAGGAATTGAGATGTCCAGTCTTGCAAAGACCGACCCCTTAGCTGGAGAAGCCCCTCTGATGACTTTGTTTACTGGAGTTGGAATGGCTATCCGCTTCGGGATAACTCCTTCGGGTATTGCAGGCTTCTTTACGGGCCCACTGGAGCTCATGTTCAGCCTGTCGAAGACTGAAGCATTGGAATTTGACGACCCGTTGAGAGGGGCCGTGGTAGTTGTAAGCCGATCGAAGACCGGATTCTTCGAAGCTTCCTGTGACGGCATTGGGACGCTGAAGCTTGCTGGTGGGATCATGGTCCTAAAGAATAGTCCAGTGGTGGCCTGCATCACATGTTCCATCGGCATTGCGAAAATGGAGGCCGCTTGGGGCCCATAGGTCACTCCTCCAGCGACGACAGAGTGAGAGTTGCTGTTGCAGTTGGTGCAGTTGGAAGCCATTTTCTCTTCTGCACGGAGCAAGACACTAAATCTTAGTACCTCGAATCCAGGGGCAACCACATTAAAACTGTGATTCATTCGCGAACACGACACACGAAGTGTGGAGTGGAAAGAGGAAAAGGTCCCACCGGGCATGCCAGAATCTGTTCTCCGCCGAAAGCCGGGAAAACAAACGTCTTGCCTAAATTTGGGGGCAGATGCTATTTGGTTTTATCCGTCCACTTCTCCGAAGATGCCAAGTTGATTTATGGCACCATGTATCGGAGGTTTAGACGGATGCGGCCGTTGTAGCAGACTTCGTCAGATTCCCCCTCGTTTGTGAGGGGGTTTTGATTATGGGGACGCTCTTCCCTGTAGGCGTAAGCCCCTGCGATTAATTACGTTACCGCATCGCGGTAACCACTTTCTCCTACTCCAGAAGGTCACTTCGTATCGTGTGTGTTTGTTTTATTTTTGGTTGCCCATGGATTGTATACAGAGACTAATTTGTGTTGTCGCCCGTAGGGCATGGATTAGTCCAAATCCGTATTCTCTTAGATTTGGGTTTAGGTTGGTTTAAGGATCGTTAATCTTGTTTTGGATTAAGATCAACTCAAACGTTTGTTGAGGATACGTTAATCTAATTTTAGACTAAGATCTATTCAACAGGATTTTCTTTAGTTTATAGGGATATTGCGGTCCATTGGGTTTAAGTACATCATAGTCCATGAGTTTAAGGATCTCATAGTCCATAGTTTAAAGAAATCATAGTCTATAGAGTTTAGTTTAGGGACGTTACGGTCCATTGGGTTTAAGGACATCATAGTCCATGAGTTTAAGGACCTCATAGTCCATAGTTTAAAGACATCATAGTCTATAGAGTTTAGTTTAGGGACGTTACGGTCCTTTGGGTTTAAGGGCATCATAGTCAATGAGTTTAAGGACCTCATAGTCCATAGTTTAAAGACATCATAGTCTATAGAGTTTAGGTTAGGGACGTTACGGTCCATTGGGTTTAAGGACATCATAGTCCATGAGTTTAAGGACCTCATAGTCCATAGTTTAAAGACATCATAGTCTATGGGGTTTAAAGATATCGTAGTCTGTGAGGTTTTGGTTTGGCGGTTTGGGGATGTGACAAAAGTTATTGGCTATTGGGACCCTCCATCTCTCTGAAGACGTTGAAGAATTACAACGACATATATCAGAGGTATGGAGAGATGTACCCTCGAACCAATGTCCTGACTGAGGGGGAATAGGACGAACATCATTTTAGATGCCATCTATTGGGAGCTCATTAGCCATCTCTGGCACTGAGATCGGTTCTGGGGACTCTGAGCATGAGGAGATCAATTGATGGTCCTCGGGAAATTTGTTCTGAGTTTGGCTAATATTAGCCTTTCATAGTGTTAAACACTAATATGTGCTCGGTACTCACGTGCTCCTACGTGAAGTGCTTGAAGTAGTGTTAAACACTAAAAGTTTGAGGCGCTCACGTGGGGTCATGTGAGGCGCCCCAAAAATGGAAATTTCCTTTGATTTATTCCCTTTTTTTTGCTTTGTAAGCGCTGAGCACTACTTGAGGGTCACGTAGTATCACATGAGCCAATCTCGGTTGTCATCTTTTGTTCATCAAGAGTGCTCACGTGGGAGCACGTGATCGGCTGTTACCATGTTGGATACCAATCCTTTTACATGCATGGAGATTCTTAGTTTTGGGACTTTCAAACCCACTGTTTTGTAAGAATTAAATTTTTAAGACTTAGTTTTTCTCTTAGATTTGGGATCTGCATGACAGAATCTCCTCGATGAGGATTAAATTCTCAACTTGTGAGGAGATTTGCTTCTGCAGATCTTTCACCATAAGAAAGAACTGAGTTCTTATATGAAGGGTTAAACCCTTGTTTTATCAGAGAAATTAAATTCCTATATATTTTTTGGGAGAATTAAATTCTCTGAATTTAGATCTTCCCTTAGGTTTTGGATCTGCATGGCAGGATCTTCCAGATGAAAATTAAATTCTCAACTTGTGGGAAGATCTGCTTCTGCAAATCTCAACCAAAGGAAAAACTAAGTTCTTTTTAGAAGAGTTAAACTCTTATGGGGGTGAAAAGGAGATGAGATATTCTCTGTGTTTCGTTCCTTCTCTTACCTAGAGTTTCGTTTTTCTTTTTTTCTCTTCTCTGGAGAATTAAATTCTCTTTTCTTTTAAACTTACGAGGGGATTTCTCTTTCTCTCTCTCTTTTCCTTTTTTGTGTCTCTTGGCTCATATTTATAGGAGAAAGAAAAGAATCAATTTGTTCAGAAAATCTCTTATTGAGAGATTTTGATTGATTTTATAATCAACCAGAATGATCTTTTAGATCAATCGGTGAATTTTATTCACCGTTGGATTTTTAATCCAAGGACTTTTGTTTTACAGAAGATATTTCCCACAAGATTAGGAAAATATTTCCCTATACAGAATCTTCTTCTGTAAATTGATGAATTTTAATCACCATTGGATTTTTAATCCAATGGTGCTCTGCTTTACAGAGCGTAATCTTTCTTGTTTAGAAAGATCTAAGGAAATATTTTCCAAATAGGGCTTTGATCCTTTTTGAAGGCATAGGAGCCCATCACGTGTAGCTCATGACCCCACAAAGTTAAGCACATCAAAGAGCGTCACGTGTTATCACGTGACTTTTCCTGGCCAATTGTTTGTTTTAAGAAGGCGCCTATATACTTTGTATATAGAAGTCACGTGTTTGCACGTGAGGCTCAGTTTCAGCCTCAGTCTCATCCTTGCTTTGTCAAGCACGGTGCCTATCATGTGCGGGCACATGATGCTCCGTTTGGGGACTTTTCCCGTTGCTTTTGTATTATTTTTTATTCAGTTTTTATGAGTGAACAACAGGTGCTACTTATCAAAGGACAATGACCAATATCTTTGATGACCTAATCCATAAAGTCGTCGAATGTTATGTTGATGATTTGGTCGTCAAGACTAAAACCAAGGCCGATCACATCCAAGATCTCAGGACCGTTTTCACTAGACTGAGGGAATACGATCTGAGGATGAATCCTTGAAGTGCGCTTTTGGCGTGTCATCGGGAAAATTCCCGGGCTTTATAGTCCGACATCGGGGGATCGAAGTTGACCCATCCAAGATAAAGGCCATCATGGAGATGCCCACTCCAAAGAGTCTGACGCAGCTAAGATCTTTTCAAGGCAAGCTTGCTTATATACGAAGATTTATCTCAAATCTATCGGGGAGATGTAAGCCCTTCTCAAAGCTCATGAAGAAAGGAGCTTCTTTTGTCTGGGATGCCGAATATCAAGAAGCGTTCGAAAGTATCAAACAGTACCTGTTGCACCCTCCAGTACTTGTTGCCCCTATTCTAAATAAACCGTTGATTTTCTATACTGCCGCGCTAGATGAGTCACTCGGTGCGCTCCTTACCCAAAACAACGAGGAGGGAAAAGAAAATGCCCTCCACTACCTCAGTCGAACTCTAGTCGAGGCGGAACACAACTGTTCCCCGATCGAAAAGCAATGCCTGGCTCTGATATTCGCTGTGAAGAAGTTGAGGCACTATCTGCTCAATTATCGGGTTATGCTGATCTCCAAGGTCGACCCGCTCAAACACTTGATGACCAAAGCAAGCCTAGCCGGTAGAATGGAGAGATGGGCTGTCATGCTGTTTGAATTTGACATAATCTATACTCCCCAGAAAGAAGTAAAAGATCAAGCTATCGCCGACTTCCTTGCTGCTCATCCCATACCAGAAGGGTCGCCGCTCAATTGCGAGTTACCCGACGAACAAGTGCTGCACCTCGAGGATGATGAGCCATGTTGGGAGCTCTACTTCGATGGAGCCTCATCAATGAGGAGCTCCAGCAAATCAAGCATCCCGGAGATAAAAGCGGGGCTAGGATTGGTGTTCATCATGCCATCGGGGGGAACCCTACGACGTTATTTCGCTCTCACCGAGCCTCGCACAAACAACGAGGATGAGTACGAAGCTCTGATAGCTGGTCTGGAGCTCGCCATAGAAATGGGAACCCTTCGGCTACGGGTTTACGATGATTCCCATCTTGTCGTCAACCAAGTAAGCGGCGACTATAAGATATATAAACCCGAGTTAGCTCGATATAGAAGCCGAGTGGTGGAACTCATGAAACGGTTCACTCACATTGAACTGATGAGAGTCCCTATGGCGTTGAACGGAAAAGCCGACATACTCGCTCGCCTAGCTAAAGAGCTAGCTGATCCTGACATGGTCGAAATTCCAATCACAGTCAGAAGCCAACAAATTCTATCTCCAGTTTCTTTGCGTGAAGAAAAAAGCATAGAACAAGAGAACAATCCTGCCGAAGAGGCTTCGATCATTCAAGACGAGCCCGATTGGAGAGAACCCTTCATAGAGTACCTTCGATGCGACAAGCTGGCCGAAGAAAAATCTACGAGGATTCAGCTGAAGAAGAGAGCTCTCCGATACGTGTTTGTAAATAATACGCTATACCACAGATCATATGACCAACTTTGGCTCAGGTGCCTGTCATCGGCCGAGTCCAAAAAGTCATGAAAGAAGTTCACTCGGGCGTCTGCGAAGCTCACCAGTCTGGCCCCAAAATGCGGCTTCAGATCAAACGGTTTGGATATTACTGGCCCACCATGATAAGGGATTGCAAAGAGCATGCAAAGAAATGCCATCTCTGCCAAA
This sequence comes from Agapanthus africanus, assembly GCA_030015575.1. Classification (NCBI taxonomy): domain Eukaryota; kingdom Viridiplantae; phylum Streptophyta; class Magnoliopsida; order Asparagales; family Amaryllidaceae; genus Agapanthus; species Agapanthus africanus. The sequence continues at coordinate 573,436,103 of CM057346.1, read as the reverse complement.
TTCACGGTGATTTCATTCACAAGCATCGCAATCCGTTGCATCCTACGGTGGTGTCGTGGACTTTCGAAGTTTGGGGTACCGACATAGTTGGCCCAATTGATCCTCCGTCATCCAAAGGCTACTGGTTCATATTGGCCGCAACTGACTATTTCTCCATATGGGCTGAAGTTGTCCCGCTAAAAGAAGTCAAGACAGAAGATATTCTGACATTCTTCTGGCATAATATTCTATACCGCTTCGGTACACCAAGAAGAATCATTTCTGACAACGGGCCTTTTTTCAAGAGATTCAAAGGCTCAAGGTTCGCTACTCAGCACAAGATAGACTGGAAATATTCCTCCATCTATAATCCAAGAGCCAATGGGCTAGCCAAAGCCTTCAATAAGACTTTATGCAAGCTCCTGAGGAAAAATGCTTCAGCCAATAAGAGAGACTGGAATCTCAAGCTCCAGGAGGCATTGTGGGCACATCGTACTACACACTGCACTCCAACTCATTCCACTTTATACTCACTACTCTTCGGAGTGGAAGCAATCCTCCCACTCGAAGTCGAAGTTCTAAGCCTAAGAATGGCCGTCCAACACGGTTGACGGAGGAGGAAAACGTCTTCCTTCGGCTCGAAGAGCTCGTCGCTCTCGAAGAAAAGAGGCTCGCAGTACAGCAAAATCTGAAGCTGTATCAAGCCCAAATGTCATGGTCCTATGATAAGATGACCCGTCTCCGTGCTTTTAAGAATGGAGAATTGGTGTTGGTCTTCAAAAGACCGATCATCCCTAATCGACATGCTAAAGGAAAATTCGAGCCAAACTGGGAAGGACCATACGTCATCTAGAAAGTGTTTGATGGAGGATCCTACCAGGTGATAAATGTCGAGGGAGAAAGGCCCATACCACCCATCAACGGCCGATATCTTAAGAAATACTACGCGTGAATGCTCTAAATCGCAGGTGAATTGAGCACACCGGCTTTACGGTCTGGATCATACTTCCTGTAAAACTGTATACAATCTATGGGCATAAACGACTCATATCTCTCCTAAGTCCTACCAGTAAGACAACATTTAAAGTCCCACCAGCGATGAAGATTCGCCAATGTAAAAAAAAGGGTATGTCCACAAGCAAAACGGGCACGGATGAAACCCGAAAGGGCTCTGTGAGTAAAAACAGCAGGACTGCCGTCGAGTTTGTGAAAACCCGAAAGGGCGCAAACTCGTAAAAAAGAGATGAAATACAGTCGCAAAGTCCTCTTGACCTTGTGAGGAGAAAATCCAGCGTGAGATCCTTACGACTCACAAAGGAGCAACACATTTTGGAATCCCCACGATTCCTAGGAAGAAATACACATGCGAGATCCTCTCGACTCATGGGGAGAAAATACTTTTATGAGACCCTTACGGCTCATAAAATTGAAAAGCCTTAGGTGATAGAGATATAAACATGTCTCCTAAGCCATCGCTCCCAAACGGGCAACGACAGATGATGAGTCGCTCCTGGCATTGCTTCAGTGTTAGCGGTGCTGATGCCGACCTAAAACCTAAATCCCAAGTTTTCCCAACGGCAAATGATGAGTCGCTCCTGGCATTGCTTCATTGTTAGCGGTGCTGATGCCGACCCAAAAACCAAATACCAAGTCCTCTCGGGGCAAATGATGAGTTGCTCCTGGAATTATTCCGGTGCAGCAATACTGATGCCGACCCGAAAACAAAATCCCAAGTCCTCCCGGGGCAAATGATGAGTTGCTCCTGGCATTATTCCATTGCAGCAATACTGATGCCGACCCAAAAACCAAATCCCAAGTCCTCCCGGGGCAAATGATGAGTTGCCCAAGACATTATTCCAGTGCAGCAATTTTGATGCCAAACAAAATTCAAATTCCAAGTTCCTTTCAAATTCAAAATTCCCGCCAGATAAGGCAGAAATCAAACAGATCAAATTAATGTCCCACCCTGTAGCGCTTCCAAGCTCAAAAGTCCCGATGGACGGGTAGTGAACTCCTAAAATAAATCAAATCAAACAAATCAACCCTGACACCGTAGAAAATGGAGCAAGTCAACTTCAACCAGACACCGTAGCAAGCAGAGCAAGTCAAATCGAATCCCGACACCGCAAGAAGCGAAGCAAGCACCAACCGTCCAAGTCGCTAAAAGGGCAGCACCGACCGTCCAAGTCGCAAAAAGGGCAGCACCGACCGTCCAAGTCGGTAAAAGGGAAGCACCGACCGTCCAAGTCACAAAAAGGGCAGCACCGACCGTCCAAGTCACTAAAAGGGCATCACCGACCGTCCAAGTCACTAAAAGGGCAGCACCGACCGTCCACATCACGAAAAAGGCAGCATCGACCTCCAAGTAGTCAAAACGGGAGCCAAATCAAGTCAACTTGTTAGTTAGATGTATGCCCTAGAGGCCATTATTGTACATATGATGTATTTTATAGTGGATGCTTGGACATATATAGAGAGGACTTTCTTACTCAACATGATAGTATGTTATCTGGTTGCTCTTTATCTTAACATGTATACTTGTCTCTTGATACTGTCTTATGGTTATATGTTGGTAAAGCTCTTAGGATGTGTACTTGACTACCAGGATTGTGATGCAGATCATACTAGTGGGGCCATGGTAGTCCATAAGTTCATCCTTTAATGTTCCTAGTCGTGGGTGTATCGAGACGGGGCATCGATATACTAGAGTAGACTAGCGTATACGCTTCTCGACCCATAAGATGGGCGATGGATGATCCCATATCCATTGGTGTTTGACATCAGAGATGGTATACGGGTGCTCAATGGAGACTGGGTATACTGGAAGGACTCGCCGAGAACTCCTAGATAGTATTATACCTCACATCAGATAGCAGTTCTCTGGTGATACTAGTACAGGTTAGTCTGTAGACCTGAGATCGTCATAGAGTCTTATGTGATTCCCACTGTGCTTTGATTTCCACCTTACCACGTTCAAGAGGACGTGCAAAACGGTAGTTTTTGGGTACAGTCCCGAGTCACATGGAGGCAATGAGCGATAGAAGGGGATTTCGTCTCTCCCGGTATTGGGGGTTAATGTTGCGTTGTGCTCAATTGGCCATGACAGGGAAGTCCCTGGCCAGGGCTGATTTAGAGATTTACTGGTAAGTGTTATCAGTAGTTTCTCGACCCGTTATGAGCCTTGTATCGGCATGACTTATCGAGTTATTGGGGTCTGACGTTTACCACCTCTAGACTTGATATGCGACATCTCAGACGAAGAGACCGGACTGTACGGTAATGTTACTGACAGGCTTTACAGGAGCTAGAGCGGGCTTGCTTGTTGATCTTCTGATCGCTCAATACCCGGGTAGCCGTTATGTCCAGCTAGTACCGCTGACGGCTTATGGGTGCTTGATGTGATCATCACCTACTGCCGGCGTATTGACGAGTCTTTAAAGTCCTACACAGAGGTTTTACTGGCTCAGGCAAAACGAAGTAGGAGCACATATGTGATATGTGTAGGACCGAGATTAATACGAGTATGTGATACCGTATTCTATTCTTGTGAAATTTGTATCGGTCGGTTATATGTAATATAGCCGGGTTATCGAATCAAGTGTTGATTCGATAAGTTGGTATATATAATATTAGTCGGTTATATACGATATAGCTGGATTATTAAATCAAGTGTTGATTTGATAATTTAGTGTATAATTGCATATTTGATATACTAGTTTACATTAACTAATATTAGCTCATTTAAGCATTTATTTTCTCACGTGTGCACACTTAATATATATGTGATATATATTAATTGTGTTTTATTTTGTGTCATGGTTATTGACACACACTACATGGGTGTATGAGACTTACACCATACTAAGTATAATGTAGGCTTTAAATATTTAAAGTAAATCCAAATTAGTGGATAATTGCTCACATGCATGAAGCTTGTAGAAGCTTGTAGATGCATTGACTTAGTCCACTCATTTTGTTTTACTTAAGATATTTATTAACCTAACCATTATAATTTAGCCATGGTTATGTCTCTACATGAGTTAGCTATATGATACAAACTCACCCATGATTCATTCTCTCACCTCATTAGTTCATTCTCATCTCTTGATCATCTTCTTCATCCTTGAGAAAAAGCTTGCTACCTTTTTCAAAAGTGAAAAAATATTGTGAGAAAAATAAAACTAAAGTGACCCCACTTTCTACTTCATCATCCTCTACTAGATTAGCACTTTAGTATAGGGTGTTAGCTTCACTAATCTCTCATTAATGAAGTTGTAGCTTGAGTTAGTGTCTCCTTGACGTAAATCATCTACGGCCTCGAAGACTTCAAGCAAGATTGTTCCTTTCACCTTGAGAAGCCATGCAAGAGTCCGGGAGTTCCATGATCACAGCGAAGGGACCACTACAAGGAGCATTTGAAGTGAAGGACTGGTCTACAAAGGTTGTATTCTTGTTCACTTCTCTTGTAATGTTGATTACAAAGTTTTGTTACCTTAGTTTTCTAGTTAGATTCCTAGGTTGTTTGCTTAGCACCTCCCTAAATTTTTGTTGTGGCATGTTTGATGCTTGCAAACCCTAGGCTTGGTGCTAAGGAAACCCTACACAACCTCCACGCGAAAGAAGATCCATCAATTTCATGCACACGGCCTATATATGTGGTGTGCATTATTGATGGGAGCACTTTGTTGGGGTTAAAAATTACATCCCGATTGGCCAAGTCAAAATCAAAGTCAACCCCAAGACAAGTGGACCCAAGCCCAGGGCAAAGGGACCGGCCTCATGACAAAAGGAATGAAGCCAAAAATTGGTTTAATGTAATTCTTTTATATATATATATATATATATATATATATATATATGTGTGTGTGTGTGTGTGTGTGTGTGTGTGTGTGTGTATGTATGTATGTATGTAAAATAAGCAAAAAGCCAAAATTTTGTAAACCCCATGGCTTATGTGCAAAAAGAGATAAGCACATAAGACATGGAATGACATGAGTGCCATTTGGCAAAACCCAAGGGGCTATATGTAAAGTGTGTAGCCTATAAAAGCAACATGATGAAAAAAAATTTTAAAAACATTTTTTCTCTCTAAAAAAAAACTAGGGTTTGTACCTCCTCCTCCTTCCTCAAGGTTCTAAACCTTCTTCTTTTTTTTTGAATTAAATCAAGAGTTTAACCCTTCATTTTTCAAAAAAAACTAGTTTTTCACCATAAAACCCTTGAAGAGGAGCTCGGATCTGCCATGAAATCCCTAAAAGGAGAGATTTTAAGTCTCACCTCCCCTTTTCCCCCCAAGATCTAGCCAACAGAGAGAAAGAAGAAGGATACCCATCTCCAAAAATCCCATTCCAGAAGGATCTGAGGCTCAAAAGAAGATCCAAAAATTTCTAGGAGTTTAACTCCATAAATCAACCCTCTTTTTAGGAGTTTAACTCCAAATCTATATATAATCCCTGTTAGGAGTTCAACTCCAAAGCCCCCTTAGGAGTTCAACTCCTAACCCAAGGGCTAAGCCCCTTTTCCCGCTGGTCTTTCCGGCGGTCGCGTGCCGTGCACGTGATTCGAGGGTGCCCAGCGGTCGTGTGCAGGGCACGTGACCCGCGGGCACCCACCGCCCACGTGCCATGCACACGTCTTTAAGACGCTCCGCACCCCTCATTTTCTGTGCACTCCATACAGAAACACATCCCCCGTATACTCTGCGAGGCCCCCGATATATCCAAAACCCCATTTCAAAACACAACACACGCACATTGCACATTGAGTTCGCATGACCAGTTTGACCAGTCAATCGGAGGTTCCTTCGCTCCAAAGACGAGGGGTTATTAACGACAGCTTAGTCCGCGGCTGCCGAAAATTTGGATCCCCACAATCAATAAACCCACGCCTACCCAAGGCAAAGGGGAATCTGTAGTACGCCTGACAAGTGACGCGTATTCCAATCTCAATGGGGTAACGAAAAACATCCTACAGCTCCGTCAAAGTATAGTTCCCTTCGGGCATTATTTCCTTCCTTCTCCCTTTTAATTGTGTTGAACGCGTATTCGTCTGGCAATTCGCAATTTAAGGGGGAGTCGGCTGGTATCGGATGCTCTGGGAGAAAGTTGACGATGGCCTGGCCTTTCACTGCCTTGAGGGGTCGATACGTTATCGATAACTCCATTATTAGGAGGGCCCATTTGGCAAGCCTTCCTGTTAGTATGGCTCTTAACATCAAATATCTGAGAGGATCCACTTTTGATATGAGATGGACCTCATGTGCCAAGGCGTAGTGTCGAAGCTTCGTTATCGCGAAGATCAGTGCCAGGCAATGCTTTTCAATGGGGGAGTAGTTGTTTTCTGCCCCCAAGAGGACTCAACTCAAATAGTAGATAGCTCTCTCCTTTCCCTGATCGTTCTCTTGTGCCCATAGCATGCCTAGAGAACCTTCAAGGGTTGTTGCGTACAGGATGAGGGGCTTTCCCCTGACCGGAGCAGTCAAAAATGGTGGGTTCTGCGGATATTATTTGATTTCGTCCAGTGTACTTTGGCATTTATGATCCCAAACGAACGGGGTCCCCTTCTTCATTAGATGGCTGTAGGGGAGGCATTTTCCGGAGTGGTTAACCGTTGGATATATGTGAGCTTTCCTTAGAGAGACCGCAATTGTTTGAGAGTTCTTAGCATGGGCATTTCCATAATCGCCTTAATCTTTGATGGGTCTATTTCAATGCCTCGGTGTCGTATGATGAATTCTAGGAATTTGCCTGAGGAGACTCCAAACGCGCATTTCAGAGGATTCATCTTTAGATTGTATTTCCGAAGACGCTGGAACACTATATTCAAATGTTCCCAGTGTTACTCGTACGATTTGCTTTTTACCACAAGGTCGTCGATATAACATTCGACAATCTCATGTATGAGGTCATCGAAGATTTTCATCATAGCCCTCTGATAGGTAGCGCATGCGTTCTTTAAGCCGAAGGGTATCACCTTATAGCAGAATATACCCAACGGAGTCCGAAAGGCGGTGTGCTTTTGGTCTTCAGTATGCATTTTTATTTGATTATACCCCGAAAATCCATCCATGAAGGAGAAGACCTCATGGGTAGACGTGTTATCGATCATCAGCTCGGTAACGGGTACTGGGAAGTCATCCTTCGGGCAAGCCTTATTAAGGTCCCGAAAGTCTACGCAGATGCGCACCGTCCCATTTTTCTTCATCACTGGAACAATATTAGCGATCCAGTCAGGATATTGAACTTCTTGGATGAAGCCGGAGTCAATTAGTTTCTTAACTTCGACGTTGATACTCATCTCGAGTCCGAGCCGCATTCTTCTTGGCGCCTGTTTGATTGGCTTGACGTTCGGTGATATAGCCAGTTTATGTACTGCTATTTCTGGATCTAGTCCCGGCATCTCGGAATAATTCCATGCGAAGCAGTCTTTATATTGCATAAGCACATCCTTTAGTGTGGCCACTTGTGTTTTAGACAATAGCTCACTGACGAACGTTGGCCTTGGATCGTTTTCCATTCCCAAGTTAATTTTCCTTAGATTGTCCACCGTAGTGTGTATCCCATCCTCCATGTAACATTTCAAAAAAATAAAAATAAAAAAAATTATTTTTGGGATTTTTTATAATTATGTATTAAATATAATGAATATTTTAATATTATGGTATAATTAAATACCGACAAATGGGAAAAATTTGAAAAATTATGGAAATTATTGAAATGAGGGTGCTTTATGTGATTCATGCAAATTATGAAAGTTTATGATTTATTTGACACTATTTTAGTGTTAATCGCGATTAAAAATCGCCAATCGGGCTTGAAGCGTGTTTTGTGCAAAACATGCACCATATCATTTCTACACTTGTGTTACATTTTTCTACATGCTTTCTCTTTTATCATGCATGGTTTGGGTTTATCTTGAGAGAAGAAAAGAAAAGAAAAGGAAAAAGAAAAGAATAGAAAATGTTGCATAGTGAAAGGTATGGGCAAGAGAGAGAAGGAGAGGGTGAGGGGGTCAACCTTGGTCTTGGTCTTTGTTTCATTCACCATCTTCATCATTATCCTCTCCCTCTTCCTCCCCATGGCAGCATCCTCCTCCTCCTCCACTACAACCCTCAAAACTCCATTAAAAACTACTCCAAAGTCCCTCCCCACTTCACAAAAATTGTGCACAAGCCCTCTAGCTACACTTTGGATCAAGAAAGTTTGCATTTTGGCGCTGTAGAGGATTCATAAGTGCCAAATGAGGTAAATCCCTTCACAATTAGTGTAGTATTTCTTTTGCTTAAGCTTCTATTCAAGTTTAAAATCGTTTAAGTGGTGTTTGGGTAAACTTTGAAAATTCTAGTTAGGGATATGGTTTTACGTATTTTGAATTCTGGATTTTTGTGATTTGTGTTTTATTCAATCACTTGACGTTTGTACGTCTCTATCGGGTGTTATTTGGTTATGTTGCGAGGGCAAACTATAGGTTTTGACCTATATGAGTTCCGCGTGTCGTTTTGGTTTCGATTTGGTTTTTAATGCGATACGATAAGTTATGATGTGTAGGTACCCTCACGAAGACTTCGAGACGACAAGCAAGCGCGTGGCGACGTCGGCATCGGCAAACGAAGATCAGGTGAGTAGATATATATCTATGGGGGAAGTCGGGTGGATGGCGTATAGCACCCCCGTAGTTCGTAGTATATTTATGATATATAACTGGATATATATGTGGTTTATGATACGTGGATGATTATCAAGATATGATTATGTGTTCATGGTTGGTTTGGGGTTATTAGAAGTGAACTAGCATAGCTTCTTTGTCGCGAAACCTATAATAGGTTTACACCCACACGCACACACCTGCATTCATTTTATTACCTGTGCGTATATGGGGATAAGTATATATATATACACACACATAGGTATGGGACTATGTGTGTGTGTATATATATATATATATATATATATATATACGTATACATATACACGGATTATGAGGATGGTACTTGGAATTGGAGATGAGTCGATGAGATTGGGCTTGAGGCCGTGAGATCGGTGATGTGATATGGTTCGTATTTGAGATACGACGTGATGTTTTAGCGGGTCCTTTCGACGTGGTGTTTTCAGACACACACATGCATATACATATGTGGTATTGGTATTGTAATAGACGTAGATCAGTACCCCCGATCATGATATTTGATAATGAGGATACCAGATGAATAATGTGATAGATGTGACATTAACCCGTACCCAGATTTGGGATGCCGTACGACGGATTTACCGTACGAGCTATATTGATGATAGATCCGCACTCTTGACTCGAGAATGTCATATTGTATTAGGGTATCGTATGGGATACTATTGAGATGGGATCACCGACTATTATATATATATATATATATATATATATATATATATATATATATATATATATCGACTCAGATGTTAGGCGGTTTCCTTACCTTTCGATCAGCCTGTTAGTTTAGCCTGATAGTTTACTTGTAAATGATGGATTAGACTCGAGTCATACCTATTTCAAAAATAACGAATCGTGAGTATTTTAAAAACAGGCCAAGGGATTCTACGGATATTTCAAAGGACATATCTTTTCTTAAAACACCGTAGGCCTTATTTCCAAAAACACCACGATTGTGTTATTTCAAATGGCAAAACTGTATGACTCATATTTATATAAATGCAGATTAATTGTCATTGTGTTTATTGTTCAGCTCCCGCATATTCTTGTTGTTCGCATCGCATCGCATGCTTATATTGTGTTTTCATATGCCAGTATTGAGATCATGCTGTTAGGACACCAGCACCATTAGCGATGATGCGTATGTTCCACATACACTTACTTGCCGGCTCACACACATCATCATCGGTAATTGACATGTCACGTATACTTTAGAGAATATTACTCATTGACATAGCTTGTTAACTGATAGTTCGACATGGTATTAGCGTGCTCGTCTTTATATGCTAGTTTAGACATTGCAGTTATTACTTGCTACTTCATGCATATTATTATTCACTGTTATGCAGTATTATGGAGTTTTATACCGATATTCACTGTTTACTTGCTATTGATGATTGAATTTCGGATTTTCATGAGATTTCCTGGATTTGGGGGAAAACCGCAAAAATATATATGAACTTCTCTCTCTTTTTAAAATGAAAAGTGCAGTTTTCTCGTGATGTAAGAGTCGTCCACCATGATGTTTTCTCGGTTATGAGATGGATTTCGAGACCCGATTCGAGGAATTGGATGAACCGTCTCGGGTACATGGTTGACCTGGTATGGTACCCCGGGGTAAGAAGCTCGAATTGTAGACGATGAGCCCGGCAGGGGCAGACTGCCTACCGGTGATTTTACATGGCGCGTCGGATATCCGGAGGATACCGTTCGTGGTCGTGTGATTGATGATAGGGGTCGATCCGGACTGACGGAGCCCTAAATAGTGAGATTTGAGACACTGAGATTTTGAGTCTTGAGATATTGAGGTATTGAGATTTGATGATACAGGCAAGTCCAAATAGCCGGAGCCTGAGATATTGAGATATTGGGATTTATGTTTTGTGTCGATGCTAGACACTGTTTATATTGATTTCATTGATGATATCTCGTTTTAAATATACAGAAACCTCACTAAGTTATGAAAGCAGTTTCTTCGTTTACATATATTCTGTTTTCATGCATTCATACCTCATTCATATGATATGTTGCTACGTGAGGCACTGACATGAGCACATGGGATTACACTTAGGTATAGATGTTTACTATTGCCACCTTTTCTTGCTTCAGACTTATCATTTGAGGTTATATATGTATATTTGATCGTATTGACCTAGGATTGTGTCATATATGCGATTTCTTCTCGTAGATGTTTTCTACTCACGAGTTGGAAACTCACCCCCGTTGTGCCACGGTTTCTTGCAGGTTTTGCCGTACAGGTTTCGTTACGGCTTTGCTGGCACACTGCTCCCTTTCCGGGTGATTGCTTTGGTAGGTGGGTTCACTTGTATCGTGACCACCATTGTACTTTATTACATTCAGTTGTATCTAGTAAAACTCCATCAACCAGACATGTATATCTTATTGACTTAGCAGACAAGTGATGTTTATTCTTCGACCTTAGAGTCGCGCGTTGTATTATGATGGATTTTATGTTGTTTTTGAGTTTTCCTTTCAGTTTTGATTCTCGCCCTTCGGCGTTGTATATTATATTGCTTGCGTGGTTGTGGCCGTCGATTGACGAAGAGCTAGCTCCCACTTGGGGATGCCTTTTATCATTGGTGCATAAATTTATCATGTTGTACCCCGTTCGGGGCCAGTATTTACAAAGGAAACTCTGCCAAAATTTTCAGAAAAGACTGGTGATTTTAAAAATGCATATTTCGGGTAATGTTGCTAAACTACTTGATTTAAATTGGTTTTTCCTCCACTCTACTGCTTTACTTGGTTTTGATTTCTGGGTTTTGGCTTACTTAAATTACGTACGCCTCGAGACGTTTCATAATTTAAGTGACGGTCATGTTCCGTACCTTTCGGGTCGTGACACTCCAGCTCTTTTGGCACCGATGGAAATGCTGAGATCACATCGTCTTCATTCTCATTTGCGAATCACCGGGAGAGGTCATCGATATTCTCATGCTCCCCTTCCTTCAAGAATGTTATCACGTGGCAGGTACGAGTTCGTTTCCAAGCTCTATATTGATCTGGACTTACCCTCGCAATATAGGTTGCTTTTGGCTCATGCTTTCGTGGTGGGGTTACCCTCCAACTATCGGATTTAGCAAACCTGCTTTGTTGATACTGGTCTTCGACCCAGGTGAAGCAGTCTTCCAGACGATGTCCTATTGCTCGGTGGTAGGAGCAATAAGCCGGGTGATGGACCTCGTTTATTTGTTCGGGGTGCCGAGACTCCGGGAGCATCATCATTTGATGCTTAATGACAAGGTTGAATATTTTCCTTGTCTTGTCTTGGGGGAAAGAATATTCTTGACCCATCTTCTTCATCAGCGATGGATTCCAGCTGACTTTTTCTTGATCGCGTAGCTTCTTGGATCTGCTTCGCTGTTTTCGAACGTCATTCTCGTCCATCACTTTGTTGTTGCTTCCACGTCGGGCTTTTTCCTTGGCACAAGAGCGCACAACGGGCCGAGGGTGAAGGGCATCGTAGTCTTTTCTTTCCGCAGACTGCTGAGTAAGACGCTGCGTCTTGGATTTCTCGTAAATGGCCATTTCGCGGCTATGGTCATCCCGAACCTTTTGACCGGCATCTATCATTAGCTTGTCAATTTGTTCTTCGAATGACGTACTTGGTATTCTTACGGCGGGCTCTCGCTCTGGTTCAATATCAGCACTATCTGAAAAAGCATTCCCTTCTCTATCGGAGTTATTTATGACACGGCAGCCATGAAATCGCTCCCGTTTCTTAGACCGAATGTATCCAAGCCCAGTCGTCTCCATCCTCCCGTTGGGCATCTTTCGCTGAGTCTCGGGAACTTCCCAAATCTTGTTGTAAAACTGGGCTTGTCGAGCGGTTTGTTTGAAGGGTACGCCTTAGCATCTTAATAGTCTTTTCAATCCCTCTGTGTAATATCCGGGCAGACGGATTGGTTGAAGCATGTCGAGTGCAAGTTCGGCACCATGCCAGACTTCTTTCTCCACTTTGGTCTCCATAGATTGATAGAAGAGGATCGCCTTTTCACCTCTTCGTCTGGGAGGGACGTAGAAATTTTGCAGCTCTTGTACAATATATGTATCGAATGCATCAAGTTCTTTGTAATGCCGTGGCGGAACCATAGTGATCTGTAAACTCTGATCGGCTCCAGTAATAGTTTATACTGACGGGTAAGTGGAGAACATGGCGTTGACCTCGTCCTCAGAGTCACGGCCAAAGACTAAAATAGAAGTAGATGGTCCTAGCCTGTTGCCTTGGGATTGCCCCGAGTAGACTATCTCTTCATCCTTCTCGGTATCGCTCCTAAAAATCAGGATGGTAGTGATGGCTTTTTGTTTATTCTCCGGCTTATGACATCTTTCCGTGTCTTTGAAGTCTGGTAGGAAGTACTTTGCGTCTTCATATTTTCGGACTTCATTTACGGAGAACGGGTTTAGCTCCCCCGTAACGATGTACTCGAAGCCATCTTTGAAGTACTTCATACACTGATATTGTATAGAAGGGATGACGTTGTACTCGTGTAACCAAGGCCGGCTGAGCAGGGCGTTGTAGCAAGTCTTGGCGTCAATGACATGAAATTGGATGTCGGTGACGAGCATCCCAAAGCGTAATGTCAATATCACGGACCCAAGCGTCCGTGATGACCGCGAGTCAAACCCGGAGATGGTAATTTTATCCCGAGCCAGATGCTGAACGTTCATGCAAATCTCCTTCAACACCTTCACGTTAAGAAGGTTGACGGAGGACCCGTTGTCGACCAGGATCTCCCTATCTTAATGTCATGGCAGTATCCGGTGACATATAGAGGTCGGTTGTGCTTGCACGTTCCGAAGAGGAGATCTTCATCGCTGAATGTGATGTGAGCTGTATAAACCTTTGCCAGCTCGTCCTTCATCTTTTCTTCCGAAAAGAAAGCTTGGAACTGATCAGGCTTTTGCAGTGCCTTGATCAGAGAATCTCATGCCTCTTTGGACAAGAGGAGAGCATCTGGTATGCTCAGTTGTGAAGGTATCTTCCTCAGATATGCCAAGCCATTGTAATCCACCTTTTTTTTTCTTAGGCGGGTCCTTGGTTGCGAGCTCTTTGATGACTCTATCATCGAGGGCAATTTCCTCAGGGACTTTTTCCTTCCCCTTGTCTCTTTTGCTCGAATCTTTGTTTGTAGGCCCGAGATTCTTTTCAGGCAATATACGGTTACGCAGCTGAATGTTCTTGCAGTTCTTCTCCTCTTCTTCTTTTCCAGAGGTGGATTCTTTGAAAAGAGGGCCGAGAGTTATTTTTTCCTCAGAATCGCTCCTGAATGTGAGAACTTGAGATTTTCCTTTTTTCGAACTGGTATCAACCATATGATAGTTGCCAGCCGTTCCTTCATGTTCTTCTGTCACGCTTCTTTCGTCAACGACCGAATTTGTGGCCAATGACCCACGGAAGCATGACTCTTGTAACAACCCTAACTTTCTGTACGAAATTTTTCAAAAAAAATACAGTAAGGGACACCTAAGCCTGAACAGGAGTTATAAGTTTGTTTTGCTTTAGAACAGTAAGAAGGAGCTTATAGCTCATTGGTAAGACCTTGCACTGCTGTTACAAAGCACCAGAGTTCAAATCCCACCAGCCACATTATCCTTTTGTTTTATTTTCTTTTAACTTTTTAGAATCCCAAGGGTCTACACGTGCACTACACGTAAACTGAAGAGAGATAGCCTAATCAAACATGTGCACGAGGGTAGACCAAACGACAGGGACACGTGGCCAAAGAACCAAGCCCACCCATCGGAATTTGGCCGAAAAAACCCATGGAAAAACCGGCACCATAGAACCGTCCCAAATGCTCCCAAACTTTGCCCCCTGCACCTTTTTAGCTACCCCACTAACCCCACATTACTTGTTTACTCTGAATATTTCCAGAGAGCAATAAAATGCCCATTTAATGCAATTTTAATGCATATTTCAATGCATTCTTTAAACACATTAAACCCTAATTTTCCCTATAAATACCACCCTTATTTCACCCCTCCTCACTCACAATTCCCTGCCAAAACTCCCAAGAAATTTCCAAGTTTTTATAGTGTGCAAGTGGAGTTAACGAAGGGCGAAACTCCGATGAAGTTCCGGCGACGACCCAAGGAGTTTCCGGCGACGAAACGACGCACCGGTGCTTCCCTTCTCTTCCTCTTTCTCCCCTCTACCTTATAAGCCAGTAAGCCCCATTTTCCCCTCTCATCTTCATTTTTAAAAAGTTCCATTTCTAAAACCCGACGGAAGCGGAGTTAATCCGACTTCCGATTCGGTTTTCTTTAAAAACTATACTTTTCTTTAATAAGATAAAACCATTTTCTCATATGATGATTATTAAATATTAACAAACTCAACAAAACAACTTTCACATCAAAATAATCATTTTTTTAACTTTTATCATAATTTTTCAGAAAAATACCATATAGTTTAGTTTCGACATAAACCATCATAATTCCTTGTTATACCTTTAGATAGTCTATGAGATAATGACTTACCTCCTCATAACACACATATCTATTATAGCATGATGAATTTTGGGACAATAGAATACGGGAAATACGACCTTGCAAATAAATCCCTTTAACTTATAAAACCGTTTTCTTTAAAAGATGTATTAAAACATTTCCATGCAATTGCGTCTTTACAACCCATTTTGGGGACCTGTTCGGGATGGTGCGGATTATCGCACATCTTTAGACTTAGTAGAGCGAGATGCAGACCTCCACAAGGAGCATTCGATCTCGATGGAATTTTTATACATTTTTCTTAGAAAATGAGATTTTTACAAGAAAATAAATAAAATTATTTTCGTTAAATATGTATATATAATTATTACTAAAATACTTATTTTAAATATATATAATATTCCATATTTCCAAAACTCAAGAAAATAATTCAAATATTACATGAAACTATCATGATAATTCAAAACAATATCCATATTACAAAAAAATACCATATACTATAAAAACTAGGTTCTTACTAGAAATTTCACATTTATAAAATATACATCTATGAAAACTCTAAAGACGATAATTAAATACTTGAGGTGTATTTTAAAATTATGCCAAAACTATTTTTACATAAAACCCGCTCAAGTTATACTAAATTACAATATGGACCCTAGAAAACATAGGTTTAAGCGGGACCAGTCTCTTGAGCCTCAGGGAGCCGGAGATATAGGTACTTACCTATTTAAGGTAGACAATCTAACAAACGGTGTTATCAATACGGTAATTGTCTTGGAAAAAACACAAATCCTGCCGTCCATATGCAGCAGTTACCGATAACATCAAAACTAATTCTGGATTTCAAGTTCTTTTTAAAAGTGTCTGACTCAGACTGAGTCTCAATCTAATCAATCTGACTTGAATGAGATTCAAGTATAAAACTACAATTCAACATGAATCCATGAATCTATATATTCAAGCTATATCAATCTATACCACTTGACTGAACCGAACCATGGATATACTCTAACTACATGTTCATCCATTATATCCGTTCTATTTACTGATATCATGGTTTCGGCAAGTCATCCATCTATACAATTTATAATACAAGACAAGACAATACAATCCATACAATCAATACATAAACACTACGGGGTTATAAAGGGGTAGACTGGTACGGAACATGTTAAAGTTAGCACGAGGTGGTCACTTAAGACATAATTACATCCATGCCGTTGTTCCGTGGTATTATCGACGGAGCCTTGTACTACGGATTACCAAAGTCTCCGGTGTAAGTGGGACTCCTTTCGTATACACTAGAATTTTTTGTACCAAACTACAAAAAACAGCGTTAACAATATAATATAACTTTAAAAGTTACATTCACTTTCTGTCTATTCTGTACTCACCTTTGGGACTTACCGAGCGACTTGTTCGCTGACGACATTCTCTTTCTTCTTCCTTGGAATATCGTCAGGTGTTTCGGACTCACTAGAGATCGAACCCAGCAACGAAGACTTGGATCAGTTTACCGAAGACCCGGAGTTTTAGATTCACTTGTACATTACATTTCATTTTCATTTCGGTTATGCCATTGTTTAGGTATTGCTTTCATTCCATGTATTTTCATTTCAGTTGTATTGTAAAAAGAATGTTTAATAAATAAAGTTACTGTTTATTTACATTTTGTCTCTTGTGTACAATTATTTTATATTGCTTAGATACGCTTAGCGTGTTTACTTCTGAGTAAATATGTAGCGGCCTCGTCGTGTCCTCTGCCCGTATACTGGGAAGCGGGGCGTGACAACTCTCCCCTTTTCCGGAAGCTATGTAGACGGTGTGCACCATCATGCCCCTAGACTTGGGGCGTTTGAGTCCGTCGCCTTTGGAGTTTTGCCGCCGGCGGTGGGAGATTCTCTGGCCTTCTCTTTTTGTGAGATGTCAAAGTCGAAAGAGCCATTGTAATAGGTGCCTTCGTAGAAGAAGTTTCTCGCTGTATGGTAGAGGGATGGTCCTTCTCTTGCCGAACCTTTGTTTTCTTCAGTCGGCGAGAGTAGTCTTTATTGATCACATAATCTTGGACCTTCCGCCAGACCCTGTGAACTTGGGAGGACAACCGTTGAGGGGGATGCTCCGGCTTCGCCTGTGTCATGTTTTCAACAGGTGGGTGAGATTTCTTCAGCACCGCGGTCGGGGAGGTCCGCCGCACCCTCCTTAGCGGTTCAAAGTTGTTCCCGGTTGGAACAGCAGCGTCAACTTCCACCATTGGAGCTCGTGGAGTAAGTCCAGAGGGGGAGTTTCCCCCAGCTTTCCTCAGTCAGCGCCAGTGGCGACGTCGAGCATGCCTTGCAGACGGGATTGCCTCAGTTATGGGAGTGGCTTCGTCATGCCCCCTGCTTTGGTTAGGGGCTGCTGCTGATGTCAACCTGTCGAAGACCGACGTCTATTGAGAGGGAACAACCAATCTTTCGAAGGCCAATTTTCTGGTAGGGGAAGCACTTTTGATGACTTCACCCGCAGAAGGAGTTGGCAGGACTATCCGTTTTTGGATAGCCCTTCAGGTGTCGCGAGCCTCTTTGCGGGCTTACTTGAGCTTCGAATCAGCCTGTTGAAGACTGAGGTGGCAGACTTGGACGACCCGTTGAGAGGGGCCATGGTGGTTGCAAGTCGATCGAAGACCGACTTCTTTGGAGCTTACTGTAGTGGTACTAGGGCGCTGAAACTTGCTGGCAAGAGCATGGTCCCGAAGAACAATCCAGTGGTGGCTTGAGTTATCTGCCCCACCGGTATTGAAAAGATGCAGGCCGCGTTCGGCCCGTATGTCACTCCTCCAGTTAGGGCGGAGCGGGAGTTGCTGTTGCAGTTTGTGCAACTAGAATCCATTGACCTTTTTCCTGCACAGGAGCAAGACACCAATTAGTACCTCGAATCCAAGGGCAACCGTAGCAAACCGCGATTTTGTTCGCGAAACATGACACACGAAGTGTGAAGTGAAAAGAGTAAAAGGTCCCACCGGGCGTGCCAAAATCTGTTCACCGCCGAAAACGAGGACGGACCACGTAGGTCGTCTTGCCTGAATTTTGGGGCAGATGCTATTTGGGTTTATCCGTCCACTTCTCTGAAAATACCAAGTTGATTTATGGCACCGTATATCAGAGGTTTGGACGGATGCGGCCATTGTAGCAGACTTCGTCAGATCCCCCCTCGTTAGTGAGGAGTTTTTGATTGTGGGAATGCTCTTCCTTGCAGGCGCAAGCCCCTGCATTTAATTACGTTATCGCATCGCGATAACCACTTTCTCCTGCTCTAGAAGTTCACTTTGTGTCGTGTGTGTTTGTTTTATTTTTGGTTGCCCATGGATTGTATATAGAGACTAATTTATGTTGTCGCCCGTAGGGTGTGGATTAGTCCAAATCCGTATATTTTTAGATTTGGGTTGGGTTGATTTAAGGATCGTTGATCTGTTTTGAGATCAAGATCGACTTAAATGTATACAAGCAGTTGGGGCTTGGTTAATCTTTTTGTTAAGGATACGTTAGTCCAATTTGAGACTAAGATCTACTTAACAAGGTTTTAGGATCATTTTTGCTTTGGATCCAACAAAAGAGCATTTGGGCTCTGTTGTTTTAGTTTGAGGACGTTTCGGCCTCTTATCGCCATTTTGGAGGCGAAGTTGTAGTTTGAGGACATTTCGGTCTGTAGATCACCATTTTGGAGGTGAGATTTTAGTTTAAAGACGTTACAGTCCGTTGTCGCCATTTTGGAGGCAGCGTTTAGTTTGAGGACATTTTGGTCTGTAGATCACCAATTTTGAGGTGAGGTTGTAGTTTGAGGACATTTCAGTCTATAGATCACCATTTTTGAGGTGAGAATTTAGTTTAAGGACATTACGATCCGTTATTAGTTTAGGGACATCTCGGTCCATTGTCGCCATTTTGGAGGCAACATTTAGTTTAAGGACGTTTCGGTCTGTTGTAGTTTAAGCACGTTTCGGTCCGTAGATCAGCATTTTTGAGGTGAGGTTTTATTTAAGGTGTGCACGTCAACTTGGGAAGTGCATCCAAAAGTAGTTGGTTGTCGGGACCCGCCACCTCTCTAAAGACATTGAGGAATTACAATGACATGTATCATAGGTATGGAAAGATGTACCCTTGAACCAATTTCCTTATTTGAGAAAAAAGGAGTTGGTAGTCAATCTAGAAATCATTAGTCGTATTTTGAGACTAAGATTTTCTAGGGGGAAATGTGAGATGAATATCGTTTTGGATATCATCAGTTGATGGGTCATCAGACATGTTTGAGACATGAGATTAGTTTGGGAAAACATGAGCGCAGAGGCTCGGTCGATTTGGAGATCAAAGAGGTTTTGACCTCAAGAAGACTTAGCCAATTTGGGGCTGAAGTTGATTTCCCATAACACTAAACACTGGTGTATGTTCAGCACTCATGTGTTCCCACGTGAGGTTTTGAATCAGTGTTAAACACTGCACTTTGGAGCCACTTACGTGTGGGCACGTGAGGCGCCCCAAAGTGGGACCTGTTCTCTGGGTTCTATTCCCCCTTTCTTTTTTATAAGTGCGGAGCACTTGGTTATGTTCAGCACTCACGTTTTTCCACGTGAGGCTCTAAATCAGTGTTAAACACTGCACTTTGGAAGCGCTCACGTATGGGCGCATGAGGCGCCCCACAGTGGGAGATGTTCTCTGGGTTCTATTTCCCCATTTTTTATATAGAACTGTTAAACACTTAATTCCTGTGGTGCTCACGTACGAGCACACGAGGCGGTTTGTGTCTTTCCCTTTTTATTCATTAGAGACGCTCAAGTGGAGCACGTGAGATCTTATTATAGTATCACCAATCTTTCCTTCTGAGTGTTTGGAGATTTTAATCTCATGCTAGGATTTTGAAAGATCTCATGCCCCTTGTTTTTATAAGAATCAATTTCTTATTGCAGGGTTTAACCTTGATTTTCAGAGGAATTAAATTCCCATATATTTCTGTAAGATTAAATTCTTTGAACTCGGTTCTTTCCCCTAGGTTATGAATCTGCATGACAGAATCTCCCCGATGAGAATTAAATTCTCAACTTATGGGGAGATCTGCTTCTACAGATCTCAAGCAGAGGAAGAACTAAGTTCTTATGTGAAGGGTTAAACCCTTAGAAATGTCAAGAAAAGATAGAACAATCTCTGTGTATTTTCATTTTTTTATCTAGAATGTTATAATGAAACAAGTTTTTTCTGAGACTTAAATTCTCTTCTTCCCTTTTTTGTCTTCTCTCTCCTCATTTTTTTGCCCCTCCTCTCCTCCTATCCTTACTCCTATTTATATGAGAAGAAAAAAAATCAATTTGTTAAGAAAATCCCTCTTTGAAAGATCATAATTGATTTCATAATCAATCCAATTGTTCTGGTGAATTTTATTCACCGTTGGATTTTTAATGCAAAGGATTTCTGTTTAACAGAGAAGATTTCTTATATTTTTTAACCAGATTAGGAAATATTTTCCTAAGATAGAATTTTATTCTATCATATGTATATCTTGTTAGTTTACAAGATTCAAATTTAAATCTATCATAGAATTTTATTTATATGAATACCTTTTATAGAATTTTATTCTAACAGACGATCACCGTTGGATCTTTGATCCAAAGGTCCTTTGTTTAACAAGGAAGATCTTTCTAGTTTAAGGAAAATCAGGGAAATATTTCCCAGATATATAGAATTTAATTCTATTAGATAGTTCATCCAAGATTCTTTGTCAGAGAGGGATCTTTCCATATTAGAAACATTTAAGAAAATATCTTTCAAATAGAGTTTTAATCCTTATATTTAGAATTTAATTCTATCAGCTTGGAAGGTGTTTAGGAATACTCACGTGAAGCACGTGATCCCAATGGAATTAAGCTTGTTCGTTTATATGCAACAGAATAAGAGTGTATCACGTGTTAACACGTGAGCCTTTTTGGCTTGCCATCTGTTTGAATGTAGCACCTATATGCTTTGCATATAGGCGCTCGCGTGCTTACACGTGAGTCTCAATTTTAGCCTATCAATTGCTTAAACGCATCGCCAATAAACTTTGCATATTGGTGCTCACGTGTGGGCACGTGAGGCTCCATTATCCCAGCAGTTGTTTTAACTGCAGTGCCTATATGTGTTGCATATAGGCACTCACGTCTTAAACACGTGGGGTTGTTTTAGTAGGGAATTTTCCCCCACCTTTTTTTTGTAAGGGAACAATGGTATTTTGTTATTTAAGAAAAATGGAATCGGAAATCGGATTAACTCCGCTTCCGACGAGTTTTGAAAAATGAAAGTTTTAGAATAGTAGAAGATGAGGGAAAGGGAACTTACTAGTTATTAAGATAGAGGGGAGAAGGAGGAAGCGTCGGGGCGTCGTTTCGTTGCCGAAAACCCCTCGAAACGTCGTCGAAATCTTGCCCTTTGCTAACTCCACTTGCACAACTATATGGACTTTAGAATTTTTGAGAGTTTTGGAAGGGAATTTCTGAGTGAGGAGGTGTAAAATAGAGTGTGGTATTTATAGGGAAAATTATGGTTTTAGGGTAATGAGGAATGAATTAAAAATGCATTAAAAATTTAGTTTGATGCCACATTTAAATTCTCTGTTTATTTTTAATTAAAACAAACAGTACAGGGGTTAAGGGGGGAGGCCAAAGGGTGTGGAGTTGAAGTTTGGGGACCAACCGCTACGGTGGGGTCGGCGTCGCCGGGCCAGAGAGTGATCTCGCCGGTCGAGATGGGTTGGTTTGGGTCTAGATTCTTGCCACGTGTCCATGTCGCTTTGTATACTTCAGTGCACATGTTTAATTATTCCGTGTCACTTCATTTTACGTGTTGTCACGCCCCGCTTCCCAGTGTACAGCGAAGGAGACGCGACGAGATCCGCTATGTATATACTCAGAAGTATATATGCTAAGCGTATCTAAGCAATATAAAATAAATACACAAAAGACAAGAAATAAAAAGAACAGCAACTTTTATTTATTAACATTCTTTGTACAATGCATGAAGGAAATACAACTGAAATAAAAAGATGCCTAAACAGTGGCATAACAGGAAATGTAAAATACTGAATGGAAAAGTGTACAATGAACTAAAGTGCTGGATCTTCGGCAAACTGCTCCAAGTCTTCTGCAGATTGTTCGATCTCCGCCGGGTCCAAAACACCTGACGACATTCAAAGAAGAAAGAAACAGAATGTCGTCAGCGAACAGGTCGCTCGGTAAGTCCCAAAGGTGAGAGGAAAGTAGAAAAGACAGAATAAGAAGATATCTTTTAAAGTTGTATACTATTGTTGTAATGTTGTGTTAACGCTGTTGTTTGTAGCTTGGTACAGAAAGATGCCAGTGTATACGAGGGGGGTCTCTATATGCTAGAGAGCAGGGCAAACGGAATGTACAAGGAACCGTTAAGCCACGGTACAACAGCAACGGAATATAGGTTAGGTGTCTTAATCTGACCACCTCATGCCACCTTTAACACCTTCCGTACCAATCTACCCCTTAAACCACGCGACATCTTGTTTGTATTGTTACCTTGTAACTTGTATTGATTGTAAGATTGATTGACTGACTGACCGAAACCATGATATCAGGAAACGGTTATAACCGTAGAGGCATGTAAATAGAATACTGGGAATCATGTAAAAGGAATAAATATCCATGGTTCGGTTCGGTCAAGTTGTATAAATTGATAATTGTATTCATGGATTCATGTGTTCATTTTGAATTGGAAACTTGTAGATTATAGATTGACTTGAATCATATTCAACTCAGATTAATCAGACTCAAACCCGAGTCAGACAATCAGGGATGTGAATCGAAGTCTTATAATTGCTAGGGCCCTTAGGGTAATTTATAAAACTTGAGGGGGTTTTATGTAAAAATACTTTTATATACTTTTCAAACTACACCTCAAGTATTTATTGTCCGTCTTTAGAGTTGTAATGAAGGTGCATTTTATGTTGTGACATTTCTAGTGGAAATATCCTAGTTTTATAAATAAGGGTGTTTATCTGTAATATTGATTTATTTGAAGTTCATGGTATTTTAGTGTAAAATTTATTATTGTGATTTTTAGAAAAAGGTGGAATATTTATATTATAATAAAATAGATATTTAGATGATAAATATACATATATTTATACAAAAATAATTTTAATAAATATTTTATATTCCAAAAATCTAATTTTCTTAAGATGTCGTATTTTAAACCTTTCGAGACCGAATGCTCCTTGCGGAGGTTTGAATCTCGCACTACTAGCCCGAGGGTGCGCGATAAACCGCACGATCCCGAACGGGTTCCCCAAAAATGGGTTGTAGCGGCGCTTTGCAAAGATTGTAAAATACTATTCCTTTAGAAAACGGTTTTATAAAGTAAAAAGTATTTATTTGCAAAGTGTAATTTTCCATATTTTAGGTTCTAGGGTTTCCTAAGCCAACTAGCCTATTTCTAAATGGTCTAAACGACAAGTCGTTAGAAGCCTCAAATCATCTCTTCACCGCCAATTGTGGCCAGGTAAGTACAAGTGAGGAAGGAGGGATCCGCTCAAGAATCGTGAGACGGGCCTTTTAAAATTACCTAAGCTCACTTGCCTAGCCTAGACACCACAAAGTCGGGTTTAGATAAACGATCGATGTCCACAACTTATCGTGTTTTCCTAATAAGAAGTATTTATCTAAAAGTGTATCAAATCTAAAACTTTTAAGAATGGTTTTATTAAGAATATGGTATTTAAATGAAAGTTTCGTTTTATCGTATTCTAAGTTTTTGATGATGTCGTTTAAGGTTGTATTTGCGTGTGTGGGGGGGTAGGTCATTACCTCGTGCTCTACTTTAATTGTATAGCAAAGTTAAGGGGTTAAATGTGAAATTGAAATATGATGGTATTAAAGTGAAAAATACGATAAATTGAAAAGGTTATCATTTCATGTGACGAAACTTGTTCAAATTGATTTTTAAAAGTTTAATAGTCAAGATAAAGATGTTTAGACATGAATGTATTGGTTAGAAGTGAAGTTTTATAGAAAACCGAATCGGAAATCGGATTTGTTCCGATTCCGTCGGGTTTCGTAATTTCGTATTTTAGAGAAATAGGAAGAAGAATAGAAAGGGGCTTACGGGTTTTGATCTATACTAAGAAGTGAGGGGAGACTAAAGGAGTTGCCGAGGCGTTGCTTCGTCGCCGGTTGTTTCTAAAAACGTCGCCGGAATTCCCGCCGGAATTTCGTCGGAGCTTCTCCGCGAACTTGTTTTCAAAGTACACACTTCTTGGAAAACTTTTGAGAGAGTGGCTCAAGATTTTGGGGGTCAGAGGGTAGTGTGTAGGGTTGGTATTTATAGGGTTAGGCTAAGGTTAGAGTAGATGAAAAGTTAAAAATAAAAATGTGATAAAATGTAATAAAAATGTATTAAAAATGGAGTAATTTGGGTTTTTAAGAGCTATGGAAGTGGTCTGAGGCTGAAATTTTGCCGGTGCATAGGGAATATGAAAAGACACAACTTTCATGTTGTGGCCGTCGCCGGAATCGGCCGACTCAGGGGTGACTCAGCCGTGACTTGGTCGGAGCACTGAGTCGGCCGAGTCAAGGCCGAGTTAGCCGATTCCCGGCCGAGTCCGGCGGCCAGGATCCCCTCCGACGGTTCATCTAACTCCTGGAAGTGTTACATCTTTGGGTGTAGTGGGGTTTTTGTGAGATATGCACGTGTAAACTCTTGGTATTCTAAAGGTTTTTAAAAAAATCAATATTAAAAATAATGTAGGGTATGGGCTTTGAACTCTGGTGGCTTGGTTCAGCGGAGCAAGGTATTACCAATGAGCTACAAGCTCTTGCTTGTAATTATGGTGTGAAATAAATACTTAAAGAGATATCAGCAACATTAAATACTCCAAGTATACTTTGAATTTAAATCAATTCTATGTATACAAAAATTGGAGTTGTTACACGTGTAGTGCACGTGTAAACTCTTGGGCTTCTAAAAGATTAAAAGAAAATACAATAAAATATATATGGATGGGGGATTCGATCACAGGGGCTACGTCACAGTAATGCAAGGGTTTACCAATGAGCTACAAGTGCTTTCTTGCTGTTCAAAAACAAATTAAATTTATAGCTTGTGCTCAGGCTAAGATACTCCTTTCTGTATTTTGGAAAAATTTGTGCAGAAAGTTTAGGGTTGTTACAGTCGGTGCTGCCCTTTTAGCGACGTGGACGATCGATGTTGCCCTTTTAGCGACATAGACGATCGATACTTGATTTGACTTGCTCCGCTTCTTGCGGTGTCAGGGATTGGATTTGACTTGCTTCACTTTCTGCGGTGTCGGGGATTGGATTTGACCTATTCCGCTTTCTGTGGTGTCAGGGTTGAAGTTGACTTGCGATTCGACTTGTTTCCGAGGTGGAGCTTGATTTCTCCAGGGAGGTCGTTGGTTGTCATGCTGATTTGATGTGATTTGGGTTGACATCAGTATCGCTACACCGGAATATAGTACCAGGAGCGAATTATCATTTGCCATGAGTGGATTTGTAGATTTTGGTTTTGGTTTGGCATCAGCACCGCTACACTGGAATATGGTACCAAGAGCGAATCATCATTTGCCGTGAGGGGTGTTCCCCTCCGAACGGCGGCGCACAGGACCGCGATGTCCTGACGCTGAGATTCGGGGCAGATGCTAATTGGTTTTATCCGTCTACCTCTCCGAAGATGCCAAGTTGATTTATGGCACCGTGGGTCGGAGGTTTAGACGGATGCGGCCGATGTAGCAGACTTTGTCAGATTCCCCCTCGCTTGAGGGGTTTTTGATTGTGGGGACGCTCTTCCCTGCAGGCGCAAGCCCCTGCAGTTAATTACGCTACCGCATCGCGGTAACAACTTTCTCCTTCTCCAGAATTTCACTTCGTGTCGTGTATGTTTGTTTTGTTTGTGGTTGCCCGTGGATTGTATACGGAGACTGAGTAATGCCGTCGCCCGTAGGACGTGGATTAGTCCAAATCCGTATTTACTTAGATTTGGGTTTGGTGTTTTTAGTTTAAGGATGCATTAGTCGCGTTGCGACTAAGATCAACTTAAACATTCGTCAAGGATACGTTAGTCTTGCTTTGGACTAAGATCAACCTGACGTGGTGATTCATTTAATTTATGGCCATCGGGACTCATCACCTCTCTAACATCGTTGAAGGATTACAACGATAGGTGTCAGAGGAGCTCAGAGATATACCCTTGAACCAAAGCTGATTGAGGGTTTTATAGTCCATTTAAGTGCTTAAGGATACGTTAGCCGTATTTGGGGCTAAGATCAACTTAAACGGGATCGTTTAGATCCGGCAAAAGAGCAATTGGTTCTATTGTTCCAGTTTAGGGACGTAGTGGTCCCTTATTAGTTTAGGGACGTCTCGGTCCGATACCAGTTTAAGGACGTAGTGGTCCATTATTAGTTTAGGGACGTTTCGGTCCGATGCCAGTTTAGGGACGTAGTGGTCCATTATTAGTTTAAGGACATTTCGGTCCATCGCCAGTTTAGGGACGTGGTGGTCCGTCATTAGTTTAGGGACATTTCGGTCCGATGCCAGTTTAGGGACGTAGTGGTCCATCATTAGTTTAAGGACGTCTCGGTCTAATATTAGTTTAAGGACATCTCGGTCCGATATTAGTTTAAGGACGTCTCGGTCCCATATTGTTTAAGGACGTTTCGGTCCGATATTAGTTTAAGGACGTTTCGGTCCGATATTAGTTTAAGGACGTCTCGGTCCGATATTAGTTTAGGGACATCTCGGTCCACGAGTTTAAGGACCCCGCAGTCCATATCGATGTGTGGTCGTTGGGACCCGTCACCTCTTTGACGTCGTTGAGGAATTACAACGACGGATGTCAAAGGAGTTCGGAGATGTACCCTCGAACCGGATGTAGATTGATTTAGGAGAGCCATTTTGCTCAGTCAATTTAATTTAAGGACTTATGGCCAAAATTGGGCTAAGTCCAGTTGAAATGTTCAACATTTTATTTGCTTTTGCATTGCATTTCTTTTTTCTTTTTTTTTTTATTTGGGCCTTGCCCAGAAAGGATGCAGAGTATCAATTTGTTTTGGGCTCTACCCTTTTAGGAATGATGCAAGGTATCAATTTTATTTGGGCTCTGCCCTTATATAAAGGATGCAAAGCATCAATTTATTTGGGCTCTGCCCATTTATTGCCTTGCAATTTATTTTGGCCTGTCAGGTCATTTTGATTTGGGCATGGCCCTTCAAATAGTGCAAAGCACCAAGAATCTTTTGGACTCAAGAAAAATGAGTGCAGAGCACTTTTTAATGATCTAAATTTAGATCAAAGAAGAGAAAAGAAAATCTTTTCTTTCTTTCTGTCTCAGAGAACCAGAGGTTCATAGCAAGTGCAAGGCACTATTTTTATTTATTTATTTATCTGAGAACCAGAGGTTCATAGCAAGTGCAAGGCACTATTTTTATTTATTTATTTATCTGAGAACCAGAGGTTCATAGCAAGTGCAAGGCACTATTTTTATTTATTTATTTATCTGAGAACCAGAGTTCATAGCAAGTGCAAGGCACTATCTGTTGTGCGCACGTGCGTTGCACGTGGTGCCGCATGGCGGGCATACGTGCGTTGCACGTGGCGCACATGCGCATTATGACGAGAAGCAAAGCTTCTATATATGGAGAACAAGCTCCTTTTAATATTATTAAATATTCTCATGTGGTGCGCACGTGCGTTGCACGTAGTGCCGCATGGCAGGCACACGTGCGTTGCACGTAGCGCACATGGCGCTTGCGCATATGCGCATTATGGAGGAGCATGCTCCTATCTTGGAGAACTAAGCTCCTTTGAGTATTGAATCCTTTGAGGATTTTTACTCTATCTTTCTAAGAGGTATCCCCTCTTATTTATATGGGAGTGGTAGAGAAGCCAGCTCTCCTTTTCCCGATGTGGGACTAAAAAATGCATTCCCCATGTAGTAGAGCATTACTTTAGATTACACGTGTATAACACATTTGCTCATAACTTTTGATCTCGGATGAATTATGAGGCCCATAATATATCAAATCGAAGGTCTTTTCGAGATGCTTTCAATATCATCAGAATTTAGCTGTTTTTCGTTCCGGAGTTTGTCAAAATACAGCTCGGAAAATACTGGTTCGCATCTTCTTCCTTAAATCACATGTGCATAGACATTTGCTCATAACTTTTGATCCCGGATGAATTATGAGGCCCATAATATATCAAATCGAAGGTTTTATCGAGACGCTTTCGATACAAATAGAATTTATCCATTTCTCATTCGGGAGTTTGTCAAAAAACAGCCCGGAAGATACTGGTTCGTATTTCCTTAAGCGTATCGCTGCCATTTGATACCTTGGACTCTTTTGCGCAGAAATTTTTGGTGGGAACAAATGCCCCCCACTACTTTGCCCACGTAAGTATGTACATGGGTGAAGTAGTGCAGAGTTATGCAGAGTTATGCATGGCGTATGGCCAGTTTTGGGTTGATGTATCACTTTCAGAATCTTGATCTGAGAAGATAACGAGCGGACACAAGCGTCGTCATTTATCTTTGACTCAAATCTCAACTCTTAAGGGATATAGTTCCAACCCTTAACTCCATGAGCCGCATCCTTCTATTTCTTTTTTTGTCTCACTCTGGCGTGGAGTAGTTCATACGCTTATGAGTAAGTTCTCCATCTCAGTGGCATGTAGCTTTGGCAAGTGTGGCCCATAGATGGTCGGCCTATCTTGACTTCTTTGCAGGGCAGTGATGGCTTAGGAGACAGGGGTAGGATCTGCCACCTAAGGCTTTTCAACTTTACGAGCCGTGAGGGTCTCATAAAGACTTTTCTCCCTACGAGTCGTGAGGATCTCGTAGGTGTATTTTCTCCTTGGGAATCGTGAGGATTCCTAAGTGTGTTTTCTCTTATAAGTCGTAAGGATCCTATAAGAGAGTTTTCCCTCTTACGAGTCGAGAGGACCCGTAAGCGGTTGTTTCCCTCCTTATCGAGATTCGACTTTGGAGAGTGTGACCCGTGGATAGTATGCAAGAGACCGTTTTGGGCCGACTTGCAGGGTCCCAGTGCTTAGGAAACAGGTTTTTTAATCCCTACTGCCTAAGGCTTTATCTCACGAGTCGAGACGCATCGAGAAAATCTCGCAAAGACATCAATTTCCTCACGAGTCGAAACGGATCGAGCAGATCTCGCAAGAACATCTTAACGTCGCATTTAACCTCTGCTCTTTACGACAGAAGCCCGTTAAGGTTGGTGGTACTTAGGGTTTTGGCCATCGTACCGTCGCATAAGCTGATATAGTCCTCGATAGGCAATCGTGCTGTTCGAGTAGCCCCGCGACTGCCGTGTCTCTGATCCCTTCGGGGGCTGGACAAGACGTCTTCAAGCAATCCTCCTTGGCAGTTTGACCGTCAGAAGAGCAAGCGCTAGGAATTTGCCATGCCGCTTTTTACTTGAGGTTAGGCTCATTTTGGAGAGCCCCGATGAGTCATAACCACTCCGCGCTGGTGTGGGGATGATCTCCGATAGTCTTTCGGGCTTTATATGAGTTGCCGTTAAGACCCTGAAGCTAGGAATTTGGCCTTTGCTTCGTTTGCTGGCATTGCGTCTGCTGTATCGAGATGAATGTTGCGGTGGGAACTAGGGATTTTGCCGTGGCTCCGTTTGTTTGATGACGTTACGTCTGCTGTGTCGAGACGAACGTTGGGGTGACATCTCGTCTGCTGTATCGAGACGGACGTCGAAGTGGTGACCACTCCACACTGGTGCGAGATGATCTCCGATTGTCTTTCCGGCTTTATATGACTTGCCGTTAAGACCCTGAAGCTAGGAATTTAGCCTTCGCTTCGTTTGCTGGCATTGCGTCCTCTGTATCGAGACGAATGTCGTGGTTGTCTATAGGTTACTGGTGAACCGCCGAGGTTTGGAACTAGGGATTTTGCCGTGGCTCCGTTTGTTTGATGACGTTACGTCTGCTGTGTCGAGACGAACGTTGGGGTGACATCTCGTCTGCTGTATCGAGACGGACGTCGAAGTGGTGACCACTCCACACTGGTGCGAGATGATCTCCGATTGTCTTTCCGGTTTTATATGACTTGCCGTTAAGACCCTGAAGCTAGGAATTTAGCCTTCACTTCGTTTGCTGGCATTGCGTCCTCTGTATCGAGACGAATGTCACGGTGGGAACTAGGGATTTTGCCGTGGCTCCGTTTGTTTGATGACGTTACGTCTGCTGTGTCGAGACGAACGTTGGGGTGACATCTCGTCTGCTGTATCGAGACGGACGTCGAAGTGGTGACCACTCCACACTGGTGCGAGATGATCTCCGATTGTCTTTCCGGTTTTATATGACTTGCCGTTAAGACCCTGAAGCTAGGGATTTAGCCTTCGCTTCGTTTGCTTTGGTGTGTCTGAATCCCTGCTGGAGGAAGAACGCTGAGGTTGACATTTCGTCTACTGTATCGAGACGAACGTCATGGAGGTGACCACTTCATGTGAGATGGTCTCCGATTGTCTTTCCGGTTTTATGTGAGTTACCGTTAAGACGTCGAAGTTAGGAATGTGGCCTTCGCTTCGTTTGCTTTGGTGTGTCCAAATCCTGTTGGAGGAAGAACGCCGGGGTTGATATATCGTCTACTGTATCGAGACGAACGTCAAGGAGGTGACCACTTTCTGTGAGATGGTCTCCGATTGTCTTTCCGGTTTTATGTGAGTTACCGTAAAGACGTTGAAGCTAGGAATGTGGCCTTCGCTTCGTTTGCTTACACTGCGTCTGGTATATTGAGACGAATGCTGAGGTGGAGCTGGGATTTTGCCATCACTCCGCTTTGTTTCGACCATGGGGTCTTTTGTTAACTTTGCATGTACACCCCGCTGGGCTGCGAAGGAACGCCGTTGTTGACATTGCGTCTGTTGTAACGAGACGAATGCTAAGGTGGAGTTGGGATTTTGCCGTTACTCCGCTTTGTTTTGACCGTGAGGTCTTTTGTTGACGTTGCATCTGCCTCCAGCTGGACTGCGGAGGAACGCTGTTGTTGACATTGCGTCTACTGTATCGAGACGAATGCTGAGGTGAAGCTGGGATTCT
Source organism: Agapanthus africanus (assembly GCA_030015575.1). Lineage (NCBI taxonomy): Eukaryota > Viridiplantae > Streptophyta > Magnoliopsida > Asparagales > Amaryllidaceae > Agapanthus > Agapanthus africanus. The sequence goes on along the minus strand of CM057346.1, from coordinate 573,404,857 downwards.
GCCATCGCTCTGCTTGATGGTGTAACATCTGTGTCCTGTTGGAATGAGGAGGCACACCGTTGTTGGTCTCCAGGCTTTAGACGTGGCCATTGAGATTTGGAACTAGGGACTTTGTCATGGTTCCGTTTGTTGCGATTCTGAGGTCAGTTGTTGACGCCATGTCTGCATCTAGTTGAAGTGAGGAGAAACGCCGTTGGTGATCTTTAAGTTGTCGATATTGACGTCGAGACCCTGAAGTTAGGGACCTTCCTTTGCTTCATTTGTTGACATCGTGTCCGTAATATTGCGACAAATGTCGAGATGGTCTCTAGGTTATCTATGAACCGTCGAGATTTGGCTTCGCATTCTGGTGGAGCCTGTTGGGAAGGTATTGTTCCCTTTTTATCTGTGCCCCTGGATTATATACAGGGATCAATGTGATTTCACCTGTAGGGCAAAAGTTTCATTCTTTCATTTTTTTTTATTCTTTCCGCGATGCTCTATCATTTCAGCTTTTATATCGCGAAGGTCGCGATTGCCCAATCATTTCGGCTATTTTTCGCGGTGCCCAATCATTTCGGCTGTTTATTTTATTTTTACTCGCTACTTTTTATTGCGAGTTGCCCAATAATTTCGGCTGTTTATTTTATTTTTACTCGCTGTTTTTTATTGCGAGTTGCCCAATCATTTCGGCTATTTCATATGCATTTTTTTTTTTGGCTCGCTGATTTTTTTTCTTTCTCGCGAGTAGGGGATTTGGGATCCGATACCAATCTTGGCATCAGATCGCTGCGACTGGAATATTGCCAGGAGCGAATCATCATTTGCCATGAAAGGACTTGGAATTTGATACCGGTTTAGGCATCAGCATCGCTACAACTGGGATATTGCCAGGAGCGAATCATCATCTGCCTCCGTCGATGTTGAACAAAGGTGGCTTAGCGAACAGGGTTAAGATCCCGTCGACTGAGGCTTTTGACTTCATGAGCCGTAAGGGTCTCACAAAGGTATTTCTCCCTACAAGTCGTGAGGATCTTGTAGGTGTGTTTTCTCCTTGGGAATCGTGAGGATTCCTAAGTGCATGTTCTCTTGTAAGTCGTAAGGATCTTACAAAAGGGTTTTCTCCTTATAAGTCGAGAGAACTTACAAGTGTTGTTTGCTGTACAAGCATATCCCTAGTCACGGATGGGACTTTGTTAGGGAAATATTTATTCATGCCCGTGGATTGTATACAAGGGTCAATATTGGACTACTTGTAGGGCAATGTCGAAAGTTGTGGGGGTTGCTTAAGCACAGGTTTAGGCCTCTGTAACTTAAGACTTTCAAATCTTACGGGCCGTGGGGGTCCCATAAGAGAGTTCTCCTTACGAGTCGTGAGGATCTCGCAAGTGTATTTTCTCCTTAGGAATCGTGGGGATCCCCAAGTGTGTTGCTCCTTTGTGAGTCGTAAGGATCTCACGCAGGTGGTTTCTCCTTACAGGGTCGAGAGGATTCTATAAGTGTTTCTTTAACGAGGTTGCGCCCTTTCGGGTTTTCACAAACACTCGCCGGTAGCCCTGCTGTTTTTACTCACGGAGCCCTTTCGGGTTTTCATCCGTGCCCTTTTTGCTTATGGACATACCTTTATTTTTTCTTCTTTTTTTTTACGAGGTCGCGCCCTTTCGGGTTTTCACGAACACTCGCCGGTAGCCCTGCTGTTTTTACTCACGGAGCCCTTTCGGGTTTTCATCCGTGCCCATTTTGCTTGTGGACGTACCGTTTTTTTTATCTTTTATTTTATTCTTTTTTTTTTAACGAGGTCGTGCCCTTTCGGGTTTTCACGAACACTCGTCGGTAGCCCTGCTGTTTTTACTCACGGAGCCCTTTCGGGTTTTCATCCGTGCCCATTTTGCTTGTGGACGTACCCTTTTTTTTTTTTTTTTATTAACACGTCAGCCTGAAGATGCTGCGGGTTGGGAGTAGTTTAACAACGTTTCGGTCATTTGCAAGTTTTAGGACATTGCGGTCCGTCGTTAGTTTAAGGACATCTCGGTCCGTTGTTAGTTTAAGGACGTTTCGGTCCGTTATCCAGTTTTAGGACGTAGTGGTCCGTTAGGCTTTCTCTATGAATGAGCATGATGCCCCCGGCGTGTCCATATTTTTCGGAGCATGCGGTTGTGGCGGGTTCACTTCCAAATTTCGGACAATGCGAACTTGCCCTGTTGGTATTGGTCTTCAACCCAGTTCTTGAAGACGTAGCAATCCTCGATCAGATGACCTACCGTTTGGTGGTAAGGGCAATAATTAGGATTATTAATATCGCCTGGCCGCAATGGACGTTTTGGATTCGGCAGATTGATGAGTCTGTCGCACACTGCCAGCTCGAACAGTCCCCTTGTTTTATCTTGCGGAAACGAGTAAGGACGTTTCAACTTTTCCTGGAGGGATTGCCGCTTGTTGCTTTGGCAAGCAACCGGTCTAGGGTCACCTGATTGTTGGTGAGTGCTGGCGACGAGGGCTGTTTTTCTTTTTCCTTTATCTTTTTTGTTCGATCCTTTGTTTACGGGGCCGAGATTTTTTCCGAGTAGCATGTGATTGCACGGCTGAACGTTCTCGCAGATTCTCAATTCCTTTATTTTTGAAATAGATTCCCCGATGGAAGAGTTGGGGGTAGCTTCTTCGTCAGAGTCGCTTCCAAAGGTGATAATTTGTGATCCCTTGAAGTCGGCTATATGACAGTCGGCGATGGCTCTTTTGCGCTCATATATCGCATTTTTCCGATGTCCACAAGCTTCACACTTTGTCCTGTCGAAGTGTTGCTTTTGAGCGACATACCCTTGCCACCAACAGTTAAAGGACTCGCAGTCTTCGGTAGGATGTATGATCTTCTGATGATATAAACAGAAGTTAGGGTGCATCTCTACCTCAGAGAAAGGATTTTCTTCGGAGGGCGGTAGCTTCATTCCTACTGATAGAGCTTTGGCGAACCGTTTCCTCGTCTTGAATTTATTTTTACCCGCAGTGTATGGCTTTTGATTTGACGGGAATACCTTGGTTCTTTCCAGTATGGCCATTTCATGCTCTTGATTGGCTTTTGCTTTCAAACGAATTTCATTTAGGAAGGCATCGATCAACTTGTCTGACGGCCGCGAAATTTCTGTTTCAGGGTCCGCCGTTGATTTCTCAGCGCAAGGATCCTCCTCCTCATCCGTCAGTGAATGAGAAATCACATGACAAGTCGCTACGTAGTCTTCGGATTCATCCGATAAGTTTTCTCCATTGTTTTCATCCTCGACGAAAGAACAAGTTGCCCCCGGCGTGTCCGTCTTCTTTGGAGAGTGCGGCTGTGGGGGGTTTACCTTCCAGCTTTCAGACAGCGTGAACTTGCCTTGCAGGTATTGATCCTCAATCCATCCCTTAAAGACGAAACAATACTCAATCGGGTGACTTACCGTTTGGTGGTAAGGGCAATAATTGGGATTATTAAGATCGCCTGGCTGCGACAAACGCTTTGGACTTGGCAGATTGATGAGTCTGTTACGCACTGCCAGCTCAAACAGTCTTCTCGTTTTATTCTGAGGAAACGAGTAAGGACGTCCTAGCCTCTCTTCGAGGGATGGGCGTGGACGCACGTTGTTTTGGCGAGCGACCGGCTTTGAGTTGCTCGGCTGTTGCTGAGTGTTGGCGACGATGATCGCTTTTCCTTTCTCATTTCGGGGATCGGGTCTTGGAGGAGACGGTCTATGGCCCATCTGGTCCATTTGGGCTAATTTGTCGATCAAGGCCTGGAAGGTGGTCGGCCTGAAGAACGTCATGAATTGCGAGATGGTCGCCTGCGGATCGAGAGTGCCCACAAACATGCCTACCGCAGGAGCCTCTTCTATGCGTTGTTCGCATTTCGACCATAGGTTCCGCCATCGTGTTGCGTATAGGACACATGTTTCGCCTGACCTTATCCTGGCATTTATCAGTGCTGTAATCGGGGTGCGTTCACTAGCACTTGCGAATCTTTGTGTAAACAGCAGTTCCATCTCTGCAAATGTTTTGACAGAGTCGTTAGGTAGCTCCGAATACCATTCAAAGGCTGTTTCTGCTAAGCTGCCGACGAATTGACGTAGCAACAATTTGTCATCGCCTCCAGTATTGCCGCATAAGGCCCTGAATTGAGCGACATGCTGATGCAGATTCCCTGTCCCTTTATATACGTGGAATTTAGGGATCGTATATCCTGGCGGGTAACTGATTTGGTCATACCAGCTCGGATACGGTCGTCCGGTCCTAACAGTTTGCCCAGCCGCTTCATTCGCCTGATGAACCCGGATCTGCTGAGCTATATATTCGTCTAGGTCGACTTTGGAGATTGCCTCCTCTTTGGCTGTTGATAGAGCCGGCGGAGGATTTGACGTTTCTCCCCTGTCGTCTTCAAGGACGATCGGAGGATCTTCAGCAGAAGGGTCCGGCTGTAACATCATCCCTACCATATCTTGGAAGAGGAGCGCCATCTGTTTTATGTTAGCCGCTTGCTCTGCAGCTTCTTTGTCCCTCTTTTCGAGGACTCTGCGTAAAAAGTCAGCGTCGGTTTCTTGTTCTTGACGCTCATCCGAAGACGTTTCAGAGCTTTCTTTTGGCTCAGTGAGTGCAGCCATTGTAGTCATCATTTCCTGAAGCTTTTGTTGTTGCTCCTGGGCTTTCGTCACGGATCGGGTGAGCGGTCGGTGGCCCGTAGAAGTGCGGCTTTCCTCCTTTCCAGAAGCCATATAAACAGTATGCACCACCATGCCCCCAGACTTGGGGCGTTTGTGTTCGGTGTCTTTGCGATTTGCCGAAGACACATGGGCTTTTTGCGGCCTCCTTTTTTGAGTGATTGGAGTTAAGGGAGCCGTTGTAGTGGGCACCCGAGTAGCTTTTGCTTCTTGTGGTTTGACAGAGTAATCCTTCCCCTGCCGAACCTTCATATTTTTCTGTCGTCGGAGGCAGTCTCGATCGATCACCGACTCTTGGACCTGTCGCCAGACTTTGTAAATTTTAGAGGACAGCCGTTGAGGGGGCTGCTCTAGCTTCTTCTCTGGAGTATTCTCCACAGGTGAAGGAGTTCGTTTCAACATCGTAGTAGGAGAGTTTCTGCGCACCTTGTTGAGCAGTTCAAAGCTGTTCTTGGTTGGAACAGCAGCATCGATCCTCACCATCGGAGTTGGAGGAGTAAGTCCAGAGGGGGAGTTGCCCCCAGCCTTCCTCACTCGGCGCCAGTAGCGACGTCGGGCATGTCGTGCTGATGGAGTTGTTTCAGCTATAGGGGTGACCTCCTCATGCCCCCTGTGTTGGTCAGAATATACTGGTACCAGCTTTTTAAAGATCGACGTCCGTTGAACGGGGACGGCCAACTTGTCAGAAGCGGACTTCTGAACATGGGAAGCAGCCTTGGTGATTTTGCCAGGAACGGGAGTTGGAATGGCTATCCGCTTCGGGATAACGCCTTCTGGTATGGCATGCTTCTTCATTAGCCTGTTAGAGCTCTGGCCTAGTCCGTTAAAAACTGAAGCAGTGGAGTTGGACGACCCGTTGAGAGGGGTCGCGGCAGTAGTAAGTCGATCGAAGACCGACTTTTTTGGAGCTTCTTGCAATGTCATTGGGGCGTTGAAGCTCATTGGTGGGAGCATGGTCCCAAAAAATAGTCCAGTGGTGGCTTGAGCCATCTGTTCCACCGGCATTTTGAAAAGGGAGGCCGCTTGGGGCCCATAAGTCACTCCTCCAGCAACGGCGGAGCGAGAGTTATCGCTGCGGACGATGCAGTTCGAAGCCATTGATCTTCTGTTTTCTGCACGGAGCAAGACACCAAATCTTAGTACCTTGAATCCACAGGCAATCACAGCAAACCGCGATTTGTTCGCGAACACGACACACGAAGTGTGGAGTGGAAAGAGGAAGAGGTCCCACCGGGCGTGCCAGAATCTGTTCCCCTCCGAACGGCGGCGCACAGGACCGCGATGTCCTGACGCTGAGATTCGGGGCAGATGCTAATTGGTTTTATCCGTCTACCTCTCCGAAGATGCCAAGTTGATTTATGGCACCGTGGGTCGGAGGTTTAGACGGATGCGGCCGATGGAGCAGACTTTGTCAGATTCCCCCTCGCTTGAGGGGTTTTTGATTGTGGGGACGCTCTTCCCTGCAGGCGCAAGCCCCTGCAGTTAATTACGCTACCGCATCGCGGTAACAACTTTCTCCTTCTCCAGAATTTCACTTCGTGTCGTGTATGTTTGTTTTGTTTGTGGTTGCCCGTGGATTGTATACGGAGACTGAGTAATGCCGTCGCCCGTAGGACGTGGATTAGTCCAAATCCGTATTTACTTAGATTTGGGTTTGGTGTTTTTAGTTTAAGGATGCATTAGTCGCGTTGCGACTAAGATCAACTTAAACATTCGTCAAGGATACGTTAGTCTTGCTTTGGACTAAGATCAACCTGACGTGGTGATTCATTTAATTTATGGCCATCGGGACTCATCACCTCTCTAACATCGTTGAAGGATTACAACGATAGGTGTCAGAGGAGCTCAGAGATGTACCCTTGAACCAAAGCTGATTGAGGGTTTTATAGTCCATTTAAGTGCTTAAGGATACGTTAGCCGTATTTGGGGCTAAGATCAACTTAAACGGGATCGTTTAGATCCGGCAAAAGAGCAATTGGCTCTATTGTTCCAGTTTAGGGACGTAGTGGTCCCTTATTAGTTTAGGGACGTCTCGGTCCGATACCAGTTTAAGGACGTAGTGGTCCATTATTAGTTTAGGGACGTTTCGGTCCGATGCCAGTTTAGGGACGTAGTGGTCCATTATTAGTTTAAGGACATTTCGGTCCATCACCAGTTTAGGGACGTGGTGGTCCGTCATTAGTTTAGGGACATTTCGGTCCGATGCCAGTTTAGGGACGTAGTGGTCCATCATTAGTTTAAGGACGTCTCGGTCCAATATTAGTTTAAGGACATCTCGGTCCGATATTAGTTTAAGGACGTCTCGGTCCAACATTAGTTTAAGGACGTTTCGGTCCGATATTAGTTTAAGGACGTTTCGGTCCGATATTAGTTTAAGGACGTCTCGGTCCGATATTAGTTTAGGGACATCTCGGTCCACGAGTTTAAGGACCCCGCAGTCCATATCGATGTGTGGTCGTTGGGACCCGTCACCTCTTTGACGTCGTTGAGGAATTACAACGACGGATGTCAAAGGAGTTCGGAGATGTACCCTCGAACCGGATGTAGATTGATTTAGGAGAGCCATTTTGCTCAGTCAATTTAATTTAAGGACTTATGGCCAAAATTGGGCTAAGTCCAGTTGAAATGTTCAACATTTTATTTGCTTTTGCATTGCATTTCTTTTTTCTTTTTTTTTTATTTGGGCCTTGCCCAGAAAGGATGCAGAGTATCAATTTGTTTTGGGCTCTACCCTTTTAGGAATGATGCAAGGTATCAATTTTATTTGGGCTCTGCCCTTATATAAAGGATGCAAAGCATCAATTTATTTGGGCTCTGCCCATTTATTGCCTTGCAATTTATTTTGGCCTGTCAGGTCATTTTGATTTGGGCCTGGCCCTTCAAATAGTGCAAAGCACCAAGAATCTTTTGGATTCAAGAAAAATGAGTGCAGAGCACTTTTTAATGATCTAAATTTAGATCAAAGAAGAGAAAAGAAAATCTTTTCTTTCTTTCTGTCTCAGAGAACCAGAGGTTCATAGCAAGTGCAATGCACTATTTTTATTTATTTATTTATCTGAGAACCAGAGGTTCATAGCAAGTGCAAGGCACTATTTTTATTTATTTATTTATCTGAGAACCAGAGTTCATAGCAAGTGCAAGGCACTATCTGTTGTGCGCACGTGCGTTGCACGTGGTGCCGCATGGCGGGCATACGTGCGTTGCACGTGGCGCACATGCGCATTATGAGGAGAAGCAAAGCTTCTATATATGGAGAACAAGCTCCTTTTAATATTATTAAATATTCTCATGTGGTGCGCACGTGCGTTGCACGTAGTGCCGCATGGCAGGCACACGTGCGTTGCACGTAGCGCACATGGCGCTTGCGCATATGCGCATTATGGAGGAGCATGCTCCTATCTTGGAGAACTAAGCTCCTTTGAGTATTGAATCCTTTGAGGATTTTTACTCTATCTTTCTAAGAGGTATCCCCTCTTATTTATATGGGAGTGGTAGAGAAGCCAGCTCTCCTTTTCCCGATGTGGGACTAAAAAATGCATTCCCCATGTAGTAGAGCATTACTTTAGATTACACGTGTATAACACATTTGCTCATAACTTTTGATCTCGGATGAATTATGAGGTCCATAATATATCAAATCGAAGGTCTTTTCGAGATGCTTTCAATATCATCAGAATTTAGCTGTTTTTCGTTCCGGAGTTTGTCAAAATACAGCTCGGAAAATACTGGTTCGCATCTTCTTCCTTAAATCACATGTGCATAGACATTTGCTCATAACTTTTGATCCCGGATGAATTATGAGGCCCATAATATATCAAATCGAAGGTTTTATCGAGACGCTTTCGATACAAATAGAATTTATCCATTTCTCATTCGGGAGTTTGTCAAAAAACAGCCCGGAAGATACTGATTCGTATTTCCTTAAGCGTATCGCTGCCATTTGATACCTTGGACTCTTTTGCGCAGAAATTTTTGGTGGGAACAAGGGGGTTTTCTTCGTTCCCAGTTTAACGACATAGGGGTCATCTGTTCCCGGTTTAACGACTTAGAGGTCATCTGTTCCCAGTTTAAAGACTTTGGGGTCTATTAGATCGAAAGTTTGGAATTTTAGGGTTGGGGTCGGTATCAGCGTTGCTAACACTGGAGCACAACTGTCAGGAGCAATTCATCATTTGCCTTTGCTTGTTAGGGAGCGATGGCTTAGGAGACAGGTTTAGGTCCCTATCACCTAAGACTTTTCAATTTTATGAGCTGTAAGGGTCCCATAAAAGTATTTTCTCCCTATGAGTCGAAAAGATCTCATAGGTGTACTTTCTCCTTAGGAGTCGTGGGGACTCCCAAATGTTTTTTTCCTTTGTGAGTCGTAAGGATCTCACAAAGGTGTTTTCTTACGAGTCGAGAGGATCTCGCAAGCTTTGTTCTCTTCATGTATCGTGAGGACACATGAGTGGCTCTTCCCAAATGGAGCATAATTCCAAGGGCTGAGATCGGCCGCTGGATTGGTGATTGTGGTGGGGCATGAGTGTGATGCGAATTATTTGAGCCCGTAGATTGTATACGGTAGTCAACTTGGGGACCAACCCTAGGGCTGGGAGAATTTTGGGAAATTGGATTTTGGTTGGCGTCTGCATCGCTGCACTGGAATATGGTGTCAGGAGCGACTCATCATTCGCCATCTGGGGATTTGGATTTTGGTTGGCGTTTGCATCGCTGCACTAGAATATAGTACCAGGAGTGACTCATCATTCGCCATTTAGGGATTTGGATTTTGGTTGGCGTCTGTATCGCTGCACTGGAATATGGTACCAGTAGCGACTCATCATTCGCTATTTGGGGATTTGAATTTTTGTTGGCGTCTGTATCGCTGCACTGGAATATGGCACCAGGAGAAACTCATCATTCGCTATTGGGAATTTAGGGATTTGGATTTTGATTGGCGTTTCCATCGCTGCACTAGAATATGGTACCAGGAGCGACTCATTATTCGCCGTTGGGAATTTAGGGATTTGGAATTTGGTTGGCGTCTGCATCGTTACACTGGAATATAGTACCAGGAGCGACTCATCATTCGCCGTTGGGAATTTAGGGATTTGGAATTTGGTTGGCGTCTGCATCGCTACACTGGAATATAGTACCAGGAGCGACTCATCATTCGCCGTTGGGAATTTAGGGATTTGGAATTTGGTTGGCGTCTGCATCGCTACACTGGAATATAGTACCAGGAGCGACTCATCATTCGCCGTTGGGAATTTAGGGATTTGGAATTTGGTTGGCGTCTGCATCGCTGCACTGGAATACGATACCAGGAGCGACTCATCCTTCGCCGTTGGGAATTTAGGGATTTGGAATTTGGTTGGCGTCTGCATCGCTGCACTGGAATATGGTACTATGAGCGACTCATCATTCGCCGTTGGGAGGGTTTTTTTTTACCGTGATTGCTCTATCATTTCAACTTTTCTTATCGCGAAGGTCGCGATTGCTCTATCATTTCGGCTATGTATTCGCGGTTGCCCCGTCATTTCAGCTTTATTTTACTCACTGGTTTTTATTGGGAGTTGCCCCATCATTTCGGCTTTATTTATTTATTTATTTATTTATTATTTATTTACACATTTTTTTACATCCCCAATTTAATGACTTAGGAGTCGATTGTTTCCAGTTTAACGATGTGGCGGTCAACTGTCCCCAGTTTAACGATGTGATCGACTGTCCCCAGTTTAACGACGTGGTGGTCGACTGTCCTCAGTTTAACAACGTGGTGGTCAACTGTTGGAGCCTGTGCTCGATTCTGCAGGAACCACGGGCTCCTTTGGCTTAATTGCATAAGCGGGCTCTTCGTCATCTAGACCGAGCCGGTGTTGGATGGCAACAACCATGTCATCGTCATGGCTATAAGGTGCAGGAGGACTTGTTCCTCTGGGATCCATCATTCGCCACCCGTCTATCGCTTCTTCATTGACAATGTTGCTCGTTTGGCTCTTAGCTTGTTGTCTTGGTCCGCTCTTTTCAGAGAAAGGCAAATGTCTGAGAGAATCAAGTTCCCGAAGGATTTCGGTCTCCGTTTGTATGAAATCGGCGGTCGCAGCTTGACTGTTTGTTAACACGACTTTAGACATTTCTATCTCTCCTGTCATGTATTACTTTTCGACCCAATCTTTGAAGACGAAGCAGTTCTCAATGGCATGACCTATCACTCTGTGATAGGAGCAATATTTGGGGTCGTCGGTCATATTTTCATCTTGAGGTCTTTTTGATTCTGGCAATTGTAGACCGTTTCTTAGGGCATCTTTGAATATTTTATGAACTTTGTCCTTTCTGAAGGAATAGACTTTATCCAGCTTCTCTTTCATTGGAGATTCTCCTCCTTCTCCGAATACTGGCTTCCAAGACTGGTTGGCATTAGGCCCGCTCATCCCTCGCTTATTTCAGTTAGCCGAAGTGTTAAAAGATTCAGTATTGTCAGAATTTCCGCCTTTGCGATTATCGTCCTTTCGGCTTCTCCAGGACCTATTATTATTTTGGGAATCAGAGGATATCACGTCCCACTTCCCAAAAGAGCGGTAACGGCACGCGACAAGCCCGCGACGTATTTATTTAGAGAAGGTCATTTCTCAAAATAAATACGCTAGGCGTAATATAAGCAGTATAACAATGACAAGAAAAGACAAGTAAAAATAAAATCCAACCACTTTATATATTTACATTCTTAACTTTACTTAGTTTAACTGATACAAGAAGTCTGAACATAAAAAGAAAGTGTCTAAACATGTGGCTTACTGAAGAAGAAAAGCAGGAAAGAAAACTGATGATCTGCTTCAGGTGCGAACTAGTTGTAATTCTATGCAGTGGATTCCACCTCCTCTGATTCTAAGTCACCTGACGAACATTCCAAGAAACAAAAGATGGGTGGAATGCACGCCAGCGAACTTACGCTCGGTAAGTCCCAAGAAGATGTGTAATATATAGATCGAGTGCAAGATGACATGTAATATAATATAAATGGAAATTGTAATATGTGAACAAGTATGGTAATATATATGACAACTATGTCAGCATGACAAATAAGTATAACATGGCCATGGAGTGTAGGTATAGTGAACATGAAGTGGATGTCCGTGTCCTAAAGGGTCTCTATAAGGTAATATATCCTAACGTCAGTTCAAGTGTGAATATCAACCAATCTCAAGAGTATTCTCAAACCCAAGGCTGTCATCCAGGGATAAGGAATCACGGGCCCAAAATAGTGGGATTTCAATTGTTATTGAAATATTCCAAACCCAATAGGCTATCATTCAGGAGCTTGGAAACATGGGCCCTCATTCGTGAATTCGTGATTTGTACTGTTTCAGCCCGGTATCATAGCAAAATGATTTGTACCGTTTCAGCCCGGTACCACAACAATATGATTTGTACCGTTTCAGCCCGGTACCACAGCAACTTGATTTATATTAATGGGACTCATGAGATTCCGTTGGTTTCATACTCAAACTATCCCAATACCCCGTGTATATTAGCCTGTGATTAAAATTACAAATCTTGCCCGAATCCATGAATAGATAAGAGAGTGCAATTCAAGTATCGAGTCGAGTCAAGTATTCAAGTTAATTGTTCATGTATTCATGTCAAGTGTTTATATCAAGTCATTACGTATTCATGGTTCGGGCCGAGTCGAGTCAAGTGTACATATTGGGTTCAAGTATTCATAATTGAGTCATGTCAAGATCAATTCAATTCTAACATATAATGGTTTAATCACAAGTCATATAAATAAAAATAGATAAGCAATCATAGAACATGATATGAGATAAGTATACAAGTAATGTCCAAAAAAAATGTTGTAAATATGTGATATGTACGACTAGTTAATCAAGTCAATTGAAGTCGGAAATATAAACGAAAACATGGCCTTAAGTGTTATGCACACGTGAGTTCCAGTCTCGCCTAAATATGACTACCGGTTTGGGATATATACATGTTTTCGTATCGTCGCGCAAAATATATCAGAATCTGTTCAGCACTGTCACACATTTTTAAACCGCAGTTTGAGTTAATTTCCATCGGTTTCAGGTTACGAAAATTAATAGAAAATTGTAGGTATTTTGATATGCTTATCCAAAATACCAAGATTCACGTGATTTGAACTTCTGAAGCTCTAGTTATGATCGTTTTAATATCAGCGTTTAAAATAGAAATTCAGATTTCTGGACAGCAACTATATATTGTATTGCAAAGCCTATATCGGATTGTTTCCTGCATTTCTAAGTAATCTAATATACAGAAAATTATAGTTCTATCAATTTTACATCTACACATTTAAATTTTGTCACGAACGGACATCATGTGTTTGAGTTATGTCCTATTTAAAAACAGTGTGCGAATCATGACAGATTCTGTCCAGATTCATCGCTTAATATTGTAACGCAGTTTTCTATATTTTATATCGATTTTTAGTAAAAACTTAAAACTAACAAAATCTATATCTTTCGATGTATATATTCAAAACATCTGAAAACACTTAATTTGGATCAACGATTACAGAGTTATGGTCTCTCGAAAAAGACCCTTATTGGCAGTTTTCTGTTTTAAAAACAGTGAATAAAAACTACGTAACTTCTAAACCATTATTCGGTTTGATATGAAATTTTTACTGTACACCTGAAATTATATCTAGTATATAATGTAATTTTTCTATAATGTCCAAAAGTCAAGATTGATTTTCTAAAAATTATTTTGAAGGTAAAGGTATTTCTTCAGGTGTATTTGAGATTGATAAGGTCATGGTGTTTATTTGAAAGCTCGTTTTCTTTTAAAACTAAATATAAACAAAACAAAATAAAAATAGCGAGCAATAAATTATGAAAGGCATACGGACAAGCATACGAATCGATCATGATATATATACTAAAATCGATATAAAAGATTAATAAACATTCTACACAAAAATTATTAAACACTTTTTTTTTTCTGAATAAACGATCGCGTTATGTGATGGTATGCAATATAGGATGATACGATTCACATATTTTCATAACTACTAACACATGAAATAAGATAATCACTACTAATTAAAAATGTGTCCTATACATGAAGATAAATAAGTTTATAAAATAATTAACTGTTAGATTATCTATTTATTTTATGTGCATTTTCTAAACAAGAAGTTTACATATGATGTTAGCAAGTATGGACATCAGTGAAGAAATGACAAGATGAGGATGATTCAACAAGAGAAGGAGAGGAAACGAAGGGGATTTATATACACAAGCCGGTATTGTCACCGGGCATGTCTATCCACCGATAGCCTTGCGTTTCTAGCGAGATCTTCTTGAGAACTTTTTCATATTCTTCTTCGAGAAATCTAAATGAAGTGGGAGATGAAAAATAATAGAAATGTGTGATAAAGATAAAAAAGAGGAGTGGCATATAAAAAAGGTTTATGGCCACCATAATTCTAATAAATTATAGCTCATAACCATTCTAATTATTTTGAGAGTTAAAAGGAAAATGAAATGAAAGGTCTCATTTGTAGGTTATGAGAAGGGTAAAAATTAATGAAAAAATAATTACAAGAATGAGGATTTGAACATGCGACCTATGGAATAACAATGCAAGAACTTAATCAATGAGCCACAAAATTGTTCATGCACATATTTAATAAGAATTAAATATAAGTCGTACCTTGAAAAGAAAGTGGACTTAGAAAAAGAAAAGAAAGAAATCAAATGGATTTGTCTTGGCTTGGGTTTGGGCTTTGAAAAATTATAGGATGGATAAAGTAGATAAAGTGATAAAATAATATATCTATTAGAAAATAAAATATACCAAAAATAAATAATTGTAATATTTTATTAAAGAAATGATATGCGGAGGTATAGGAATTTTCGGGTCGTTACAGAGGAGGACTCTTGTTTTGAGCGCTCCAACATCTGAACTTTCCTGGTCAGCTTTTGGAATGTTTTGAAACCCGCGGTGCATAGAAATGGGGCCATCCAATTGTTGAGATTTCCGACGAGGAGGCTAACAAATTGGTCCTGCTCTATCAGCGGTTCACATTTGACAGAGAGATTGCGCCATTGGGTTATAAAATCCGTGCTGCTTTCGTTGTTCTTTGGCTTGGTCCTTACGAGCTCGGCGATGATGATCTTATCGCTAACACTCATGAACCTTTGTCGAAACAGAGATTCTATTTGGACGAAAGTAGTAACGGAGCCATCCGATAAGCTCGCGTACCAGTCGAAAGCGATATCGGTTAAGCTATTAACGAACCGGCGGAGGAGAAGCGCATCATTGCCCCCAGTATTCCCGCATGAGGCTTTAAAGTGGGAGATGTGCTGATTCGCATTTCCCGTCCCATCAAATCTTCCGAATTTGAGGATGACATAGCCGCTAGGAAACTCTACCAGATCATATCGAGCGGAATATGGTCTCCCACTACTGCTGATATCTTTTTGCGTTTCGGCTTCGGCTACCAATGTTTTGACTTTGTTGGCAACCGAATCCATAATTTGATCTTGCGTTGGCGGGTTTCTGTCATCGGTAGTCAAGACATTTCCCGAGATAGGATGCGGCCGACTTTTATGCAGCTCGCCCACCTTTGGATTTGAGGGAATAGGCGTCAGCTGCCTCAGGACACCGTTTCCCGGTTCATGAGCAGAACCTTGCGCTTAATTGGGCGGCTGAGAAGCAACTTGGGCCGTGAGCTGTAAAATGACGTTTGTCAAGTCGTTAATCTTTGAGTAGAGCTTGACCATCTCCTTATCTTTGTTTCTGAGCTGTTTTCGGAGCTCTTGGAGGAGATCCTACTCTGCGGTCTTAGGATGGAAAGTAGGCTCCTCTTCGCTTTCCAAGCCCGACTCCTCATGAACCGAGGGATCTATCTACTTATCAGCCTCACTGGAAAGGTCTTCATTACCTTCTAGAGGAGACCGGTCTTGGAAAGTGACAGCCACATTCACACCAGATTGGATTTGAGATGTGGTGGCCCCATCCTTGCTCCTGTGAAGGTTGTCGCTGGGACGTGTGCCCGCCATGTAGACAGTGTGGACCATATATCCAGCCATCACTTTATCTTTGGCGGCAGACTTTTCGAACCGTCGTTGTGGCCCTTCCTCTTCTGGAAAGGATAGACGACTAAAGACGGTTGGCCTGACTGGTCCTAGGGTGGCACTGTCAGAATCGTAGCTTTCTTGACTTTTGCGGTCATGGTATTCTTCTGAACCAATTTCAGTAGTTCAAAAGAGTTAGCGAGCTTCACAGCCGACTCAACTGTTATTGCGGGGTAACCCTATTCTTGGAACCTCATGAAGTTCAGCCTAGCAAGAGCCCTAACCCTTTTGTTAGCTCTGTATCTGATCCTTTTATGTCTTAGCTTCTCGATTTTGAGGGTCTGATAGGCATCCGTCATCCAAGAAGCCAATGTGAGTCGATTAACGGGAAGCTTGGAGAAGATATCCGATCGAGCAGTTGTCAAGGGCACCGCTGGAGTTTGCCCGAGATGCCTTATTACGTTTTTGGTGTTGATGGCCCTGTCCCCAGCTGGAGCAACAGAGAGTCGTTCGGAAACTGATTTGTGCTTGGGCTGAGGTGCCTTCGCGACTATGACATTTGGCATTTTCCTTTTTTAGGCCGGTTTATCTGTCACCGAAGCTTGAGGAGCGGGGATGGTGTTAGCTGGCACGAACAGAATAGAGCCAAGTGGTAGTAGCGGCTCCTCTCACTGTCACCCGAGACTGGCCGGGAAGATCGTCCTGGCGTCCATTTTCATCGTGTAGGAGATGGGAGCTGTATTGAAAGCTGATCTTGTTCTTAGAGATATTTTGTTGCGTCCGAAAATTGCAATTGGAAAATGTTAACCTGCACAAAGAAGCATAATTTCATACAAGAAATCGATATGTATATTGATTGAGTTCGCATGAACGTTTAACCCGAAATATGGGAAGAGAGAAAAGGTCCCACTGGGCGTGCCAGAATCTGCAGGGTGTTTTTCGTCACCCAATTAAGATGAGAATACGCGCCGCTTGTCAGGCGTACTACAGACTCTCCTTACCTAGGGTAGGCCAGGGTTTATTGATTGTGGGGATCCGAATCTCCGGCAGCCGTGGACTAAACTGTCGTTAATTACTCCTCGCCTTTGAAGCGAAGGAACCTCCGATTGACGGGTCAACTAGTCATGCGAACTCAATGTGCGGTGCTTGTGTGTATGTTTTAGACGTATCGGAGGCCCCGCAGAGTTTACGGGGGTCCCGCTGCCCGGATAGCGAGCTGGGGGTCAAGGGGGCTAGCAGCCCCCTTACGTGGTGCGGGGTAGCGTCCTGTTAAAAAAAAATTCTAATAGGGAATGTATTTTTAGCATGGAGCGTGTGGGAAAAGAGGGGTGAGAAGCGTCCTAAGGACGCATGCGTGGCATGTGGACGCTGGGCGCCCGCAGGCCACGTGAGAGGGGTGCGGACGCTGGGCGCCAGCACCTCACGCACCCGGCACGTAGGCGCTGGGCACCCGCAGGCTACATGAGTGGCGCGTGGGCGCTGGGTGCCCACGGGCCACGTGCCCGGCACGTGATCAGGAGTTAAACTCCTGCAAAAAAAGAGGTTTAGCCCCGAAATTAGGAGTTAAACTCCCGAAAGGATCTTGAGTGGAGTTAAACTCCCAAAAGAGTTTTATTTGTGGAGTTAAACTCCAAAATATTTTGAATGGAGTTAAACTCGTAAAAGAATTTTATTTATAGAGTCAAACTCCCAAAGATTTTGACAAATAGAGTTAAACTCTCAGAAATCTTTGAAGATGATTAAAGGGGGCCCCTTTCTTCTCCCCTAAGCCTTGGATCCTCTCCTAAGCCTTGAATCTTCCCCAAAGTGGGATTTTTGGAGATAAGTCTCCTTCTTGCTTCTCTCTGTTGGTTGGATCTCAGAGAAAATGGGGTGAGACTTAAAAATCTCTCCTTTTAAAGATTTGATGGGAGATCTAAGCTCTCCTTCGTGGCTTTTATGGTAAGAAACTTTTTCATTTTAGAAAAGGAAGAGTTAAACTCTTGGTTTAATTCAGAAAAGAGAAGGAGGTTAGAACCTTGAGAAAGGAGAAAGAGGCACAAACCCTAGATTTTAAGGGGAATGTATTATTCTTCTTCATTTCATCATCATGTTGCTTTTTATAGGCTTACAAATTTATACATAGCCCTTTGGGCTTTACAATATGGTATTTTGCCCATCACATGCCTCATGTGCTTATTTCTTTTGCACATGAGCCATAGGCTTTACAATAATTTGGTTTTATACCCATTTTTCTTACATTTATTCATAAAAATTACACCAAAATTATTTATTATATAATTTTCATTTTGGCATGGGGGGGCCGGCCGCGGGGCTCGACGTGGGCATGGGCCCACCAGACCTGGGCTTGGGCTCACTTACTTGGGGTTGACTTTGATTTTGACTTTGTCAGCCGGGGTGTAATTTTTGACCCCAACAGTATCTATTCAGTTTTTGAAGAACTCTACAGATTCTTTGTCTTCTTCTTTGATGAACTATGAAAATAGTTCTATGTTCTTTCTCTTTCAAGAACTACAGAGTAGTTTGGTCCTTCACTTTTCTAGCCGCTTTGGCACTTCGGTCTGAACCCTTTAATATAGAGTTGAACCCTTTAATATAGAGTCTTCCTGCGAGGAGGCCACACGACATCCAATTAGACATTCTACTAGACTGCCATGTAGACGCCAATTGGCAGCCAACTGGGCCACGATGTAAAGTGCAAAATGTTGTGCGTTCAATGCGCCTCGTCCTGATCCACGGCCCATGTAACGACCACAAAATATTGTACTTTCTTTTCTTCTTATTTAATAAAAGCTCCTCTTATATGAATCAAGTATATATAAATATTTATTTTCTAATTATATGCATTGCTTATTCTTGTACATCTTAATTATCACACTGCATTGCTATTCGATAGGTCATTGTTTCAACCCTTTCATGTTGTAAATTTTTATTTATTAATATTTTTTTGGTTAAAATGGGTTTAATTGATTTTTTTTGAAATTATTTTGAAATTTTGAAATTTATTTTAATGTGAATATTTACTTTAGAATTTAAATTTTTACCTAAAATCTATTTTATAAAACCTTTTCTATACTGTTTGTTCTAACCCAATTAAATTCTAACCCGACCTCTAAAACCCTAATCCTTAATATTATAAATAAAACTCTAGCCCCCCTCCCTCCCTTCCTCCCATAATTTCTCATCAAAAAAAAGAGAAAGAAACCCTAGAAAGAAAGAGAGGAAGAACCTTAGGAAGAAGATCCTTGGAGAAGAGACTCCTCCAAATATTATCTATGTCAAAGCTCGATTGAATCATGGTTTTCTCTACACGATTGGACTATCATAGATCGTCTAGATTGTAAGTCTTCTCAAAACCCTATACCGTCTCCTCAATCTCTCATCTTAGGTATCTTTGATCTATAATGATAGTGTCTCACGGTAAGAATAAAATGAATATAAGAAAAGATAATAATTTAATGAAAAGATAGATCGAATTAGGGATTTTAAATATGTGTTTGCCTTCATGTTTTTGGGTTAATACTATGTGCATGTTTTGTGATGATCTATGGTATTAATTATGTGATTTTCTCGCTGGTCATTGTTATAAAGTATTAGGGTTCATGTTTGTACCAATGGATGTGTCAAGATTAGTTTTCATACAAACAATATATTATGTATATTTCTAGAATTGTTATTAGTTGCAAACTTTAAACGCTTGTATCTTGTGGTTATTGAAAGCAAATGACAAGTTTCTTTTTTTAATAAAATAAAGAAAAGAGTTTCTTGCAACTTTCGTATTTTAATTTTTGACTAATTCTGAATCTAGAACTTAGATTTATGCAGTTTAGTTTTGTTGCGAAATTCTGGACTATAGCTGAATTTCAGCGATGCTATTTCACTCAAATAATTTTATAAAAATCATAAGAACGGATTTTGTAAATTGTCACGCTCCGCTTCCTAAAATACGGAATACGAGGGTTTGACAAGGCCAGCCATACTCCTACGGTCAAGGAAATATCCTGCCGTGGTCACACTTCGGCTTCTAGCTTTGCGCAGTAATCAGTAATCAATGCACAGGTAATGAGAAATGCAGTCACTAAATCAGAGCAAATACAATATACTAACCAGATAGAGATCAAGAGAAGATAGCGCTGAGTCACTAATCCAGATATCCGCAATGTTCTCGAGGTACGTCAGGTCCTGGTCCAAGCTAAATCCACTTCTCACTCTGAGCATGCATACTCAGGTCGTTAGAGCGACATAATAGCAATATATATATATAAATACAAATGTGAACACGTGCAATAATGATGAATATAAAACAGTAAACATGGAATAATGACGTGAGCATGAAGTAGCCAATACAGATAGATAATAGAGCAAGTAAACAGTAAAGCAGTAAACAGTATGGCAGATATATTGAATCAGTAAGCAATGCATGTCAATATCACTAACCCTATCAGTCCTTAAGTCTCACTGTCCAGGTCGCTAAACCTATCGTCAGTTCAAGTGTGAGAGTCAACCACTCGTGAGTATCCCCTACCCAAGGGTAGGACCCAAGGGCAAGGGAACACGGGCCCGAGTCGCTCGCTAATAATCAGAAATATCACCCATATATCTCCAGAATCGCTGTATGTGCCGGCAATTGGACTACTGAGATTCTGTTGAGCTCACACTCAAACTACCCCACACCCCGTGCTCTACATCAAACGCCAACCATAAACTCAAATACTAGTCGGTCTATGACAAGTCCACGCGAGAACTGGAGACAGGGTCTCCATCAAGCATGTCTCGACTAATACCCAAGATAAATGGACAGTGTTTGGTGCCTTACCTATGACACCCATATAAGTGCTTCCATAATCGTCCCATACCAATTATAGTTACATTTATACATGTCCCATAGACGTCGACAATGCAATAAATCAATAGGGTCCGCTGATTGTGTACAAGTACGCGTCACTTCGCCTATCCATTCACGCTTCAACACTAATGTACTTGCCACAATCAAATACTAAGGCCTAACACTGGGTAATGCACACGATCACTAGGTTACCAATGCAATGACATCTATATGATATGATGAGAATACAATAATTGTGATATGAACAAAATATCATCAGTCAGTGTCCTACCACTTGCATAATTTACTATAAATCATACATGATGAATTAAGCGGAACAATGTAAAAAAGGGGTAAGCAGTATATTTAATTATATATCCATTAAAATTGGTTTCGCGTCAATCGGGTTTCAGGTTCGCTAGATATGGCCATTTCAATTTAAGTATTCACTGTTGGAAATCCGGTTTCAGAATTGGAAGTCCGTTTCGTAACACATTTTAATCCCAGTTAGGATCGTAATTAGGCAATGCTATAGTTGAACAATATTTAGGTTTTACAGTTAGGTTTCCATTACAATTGGCGGATCAGTGATATCCCATATCAACAGGGAGTTATGGGCAGGTTATGTTCAATGTGTAAAATCTGTCACTGCACAATTCAGCAGAACATATCGAAATTATAAAATGTGTTAAAAATATCATACAGTTGAGGAATCCAGTGTGACCAGTGGGATAAGGAAGATAACTCAATTCTCTTCGTAACGATATAGGGTTCCGCACATTTTCGCGTTTGAGCAAGGAAAATACAGTGAGTTAAAAACAGGGGTTATCTGGAATTACTGCTCTGGACTGCAGTCCAGAATCGTAATTCTCCACAGTTTTCTCTATCGTAACTAGTTCAATTTTTAATATCAACTATAGGGTTCTGTATCTTATTCTGTTGGCTTCAATACAAGCCAGGGAACGCCAAAAACCAATTCGTAAAAGATTTAATGTGAATTTAACAGTCCAGCATGTTCAGGAAATTCAGGTTTCATAATGATTATCGGAAATAACATTTCATATGTGAAGCGACCGTGGTTTCCAACGAAATTTCTCAAGCACATCGGTAAATAGTAGACGGGTCTAATGATCATAAGTTCCTCCATTTAAAGGCGGGTTTTCACTTAAAGTTATGCATCGAAATCTAGATTTAAGCATTCGATTCGCAGTCGAAACGCCCGTTTCTTTTAACTAAACCAGCCTTATTGGGTTCTACGATTTGCATACAATATTATCACTAGCTTTTTGACTAGATCGTGACCCAAATCAATATTACTAAAATTAATACGGTTTACTATTTAAAACGCCATGGTAAATTTTGGTGTAAACATAAACGTGTATATTAATCTATTCATTACTGTAGCATGTAAGCAAGTGGCGAGCACTTGCCTCGATCGACATGGAAAGATGGCGACGACTCCGGCACAGTGATAGACAGCAGAAGCAATGATACGACAATGTCCTTAGTTCTTCGATGATCGGGTTTGGCTTGAACAGTGATCGGATGCGGCTAAAGCTCGAGTACAACGGAGAGGGGCTTAAGCTTGACGTCTTGACTGCGGTGGTCCACACGGCGGCGGCTTGGAGCTCCAGCGGCAAGCAGGCGGTGGAGTTGCGGCGCTGGCGTGGCAGGGTGCACGTCAGCAAAGAGGTGGTGCCGTCGTGGGTTCTTGCTGGGTGGCGGTGAGGTGAGGAAGTCGGCGAGATGGGCTCGGGGCTGGGTTGGCCGCTCGGTCGTGGCTCAGGTGAAGTTCGCGGGTGGTGGCAGCGCGGAGGTTGCTGGCCATAGTAGTGGCCTCGTCGACGGTGGGTTCGAGGAGGAGGTCGAAGCGGAAAGAGGGGAGGCAGCTGTCGGCGTTGGGGTGAGGAGTTCCGGCGAGGTGAGCTATGCAGGCGAAAGTGCTTGGGGAAAGTCGAGGTCGCCGGAGATGGGTGTGCAGGACGAAGTGAGGCTGTTGGGTTCGTTGCGGGCACGGTTACGGCGCTCGGGGTGATGGTGGATTGTCGGTTGACGAAATGGAGGAAAGAGGTTGCAGAAGGGGTCGGCTTGGCAAGCTCGATGATCGGTGGACACTCAACAGTGGCGGTTCGCCGGCGGTGAAGGGAGGAGCTCGTGGTGGAAGGAGGCGGCTAGGCTTGGTGTGCAGTGAGGGGGTGGCGATGGACATGGTGTCACCGTTGAGGGGAGCTCAGTGTGGAGGAGGGGAGAGGAAGAAGGAGGTGGCGACGGGGATGCGGTGAGGTCGAGGGTGGAGGTGCGCTCGGGGATCGACGACTAGGTAATGTTGCGGCGTCGGTTTGGGTTCTTGGGTCGTCGGGGTTTGCAGCGAGATGAGTTGGAGGAGACCGGAGTGATGCCGGCAGTGGTGGCGGGGCAAGCGCGGTCGTGGGCGTAGGCGTGGGTTCGAGAGGGGAGCGGGAAAAGAGAGAGAGAGAGAGGGGGAGAAGGGAAAGAAAGGGGATCGAGAGGAGAGGGAGAACGTGAGGGAGGGAGAAAGAAAACGTGGGGGGGGAGAGTTATGTGAGGAGAGAGAGGGAGAACGTGTGTGAGATGAGAGAGAGAGAAAGAGAATGGGGGGTTTATTTAAAAATATTAATTGAAATTGAATAGAGAGTTTTAATAGAATGAATAATACTTTAGCAGAGATTAATAGGATTTTAAAAAGGGATTAATAAGGGAAATTAATTGGGATTCAAGAGACATTAATTTCGTTGTTTAATAGGAAATTATGGGGGGTGATTTGGGTTTGGATTTGTGGGAAATTTAAAAGAAATGAGAAGCGATAATTGTTTGGGCTTGGGAAAAGGTGTGGGTCGGGCCTTGGACTTGGGAAAAAATATAGAACGGAGGGAAAATGAGTTGGCATGGGCTCAAGAAAATTTAGAAAGAAAAGAGTGGGATTAAAGATAGACTTGGGCTTTGGGTTAGGTTTGTTTAGTGAAAACCATTTGAGTAAAAGTATAGGTTAGGGTTTTTAAACAGAATAAATATAAATATAATTAAACAAATTTTGTAAACAACTCTTTATATAAATACAGCTACTGGCGTACAAAAGGAACTGTGTATTATATCATACCACCCTTACAAAAATTTCGTCCTCGAAATTAAAATAAACGATAAGCTATAAAATAATATGCGAAAAGCCATAAAATCAAATACTACTATACAGCGATTTACGTAAAAGCAGCTAGATAGAATTTTATATATGTATATATACGTATATATAAGAAATAGCGCAGCTAAAATAGTAATAATAAGTAAGCACGGGGGATAGCCATTTATAATGATAAACCACATATATACAACACACGGAAAAACAATAATAAATATTAGTGAGGGATCGGCTGATAGGCCTTAAGAATCAAAACCACTTTGGTGAGATTACAATTTAAACACGTACAAAATAAATTCAGAATACGTATAAGGTAAAAGTGTCGGAAATAAAACGAAGAATAAGCGAGATAGCAACGGAAAACAATAAAAGCATTAGTATGGAAATTTCACTAGACAATAAAATATATAATGTAAACCAAAACGATTCTAACACTTAGAAATAGTAAAGAAATTCGGGAAAATAACTAAAAATATTTATTAACACATAATGGAAATCTATCTTATCTTAAGTAGGAAAAACTCTAAAATTTCAAAATAGTGAACGTACTGATTATAATTATATCAACGGAAAAATAACACTGGTAAGGTGCAATAAGCTAATCGGAGAAAGGTTTGCGGTATATATATATATATATTGAAGATCGACTCCGTGGGCAGGCACCCGAATGGGAGGAAAGTGAGGAGGAATTGGGTTGCCCAGGATTTACACAAGAATAGAAGGATGAATTCGGATTCAAAAATAAAGGAGAGGCATAAGTTAACAAGGAGTATAGGATTGACAATTTCAGACAGAGGTATGTGGCGAGATACAAGCTAATCGAAAAGAGAGTCCGAGGTGCGGTGATGAACCATAATGTTGACTAAGATTAAGGTCTAGATATAGTGAGTCAACAAAAGTAGGCAGCCACAATCCACAACTTTATTGCGTTCAAACTAAGAACTTCAACAGATACAATATTTAAAGGAAAGGAAACAACTACTAAAATGGAGTGACAATGTCTTTATTGAAAGCGGGAAAAGTGATAACTTTGTGTCGACATCAAAATCTCTGCAATCTCGTAGGGCGGGTCTGAATCTTGTGCTGGGTCCGTGCCGTCTTCGAAATTAAAGTACGACAAACAGCTAAGTCGCTCAAGCAGACTCAGGGGCGTTGACAAATCTCTACCTTGCAGCTCCTTCTTTCTAGGGCAACCATTAACAAGATGTTCGTCGGATCCACAAATCAAGCACTGCCCTTTGGCGCTGCGACAGTCTCTCTGAAGGTGTCCTGATCTCTTGCAATATCCACAACGTTGAGTTCTCCGCTGCTTCCATTGCTGAGGAATAAATGGGCGCTTCATCTTCACATCTCTTCTTTATGTAACAGGGATTCCCTTACGATTTGGGGCTTGAGCCATTCGCCTTCTTAGTCCTTCAGCTATGAGATCATTTGTTCGCTCCTGGGCTTCCATTAATCCTTGCAATACACCCAAAATCTCGGCGGCCTGACTCCGGAGAGTGGAGGCGGAAGAAGAGTCGTTGGGAGCCCGGCTTTAACTTCCGCTGTACGACGCTGATAGGAACTTAAGGGTATGCAACGCGATATGATAACTTTGAAGAAACGAAGACACGAGAATGCAACGAGTCCAATAAGAAACGTAAGCAGGTATAGGATCAATCGGGAAAGTACAAGGATGAAAACGTGAAATAGATTTGAAAACTCGGAGACGATATAAGATATAAACAGAGATAGAGAGTTGACGACCAAAACAAGATTGTGCGGTAAAGTAATATCCAATCGATGAAGGAATCAAAGGTAGAACCCCAAGTCACTCAAATAGAGTACAGTATCGTAACTATGCCGCAGTTCATAATTACAATCATATAACTCTACTAAGTCACCCAAAACCTTAGCGGATGGATCAAGATAAGTAGCAGAACATGTTATGTGGATCAAGATCAAGGATAACAAGTTTACAATCTAGACTGAAGGATATCTTAGATTGTCAAGCCCTACACGGAAACTGTAATCTCATTCTAAACCTGGCTCTGATACCAACAAAATCATGTCACGCACCGCATCCCAAAATACGGAATACGAGAGCTTGACAAGGCCAGCCATGATCCTACGGTCGAGAAAATATCATGCCGTAGTCACACTTCGCCTTCTAGCTTTGCGCAGTAATCAGTAATCAATGCACATGTAATGAAAAATGCAGTCACTAAATCAGAGCAAATACAATATACTAACCAGATAGAGATCAAGGGAAGATAGCGCTAAGTCACTAATCCAGATATCCGCAATGTCCTCGAGGTACGTCAGGTCCTGGTCCAAGCTAAATCCACTTCTCACTCTGAGCATGCATACTCAGGTCGTCAGAGCGATACAATAGCAATATATATATAAATACAAATGTGAACACGTGCAATAATGATGAATATGAAACAGTAAGCATGGAATAATGACGTGAGCATGAAGTAGCCAATACAGGTAGATAATAGAGCAAGAAAACAGTAAAGCGGTAAACAGTATGGTAGATATATTGAACTAATAAGCAATGCATGTCAATATCACTAACCCTATCAGTCTCTAAGTCTCACTGTCCAGGTCGCTAAATCTATCGTCAGTTCAGGTGTGAGAGTCAACCATTCATGAGTATCCCCTACCCAAGGGTAGGACCCAAGGGCAAGGGAACACGGGCCCGAGTCGCTCACTGATAATCAGTAATATCACCCATATATCCCCAGAATCGCTGTATGTGCCGGCAATGGGACTCCCGAGATTCTGTTGAACTCACACTCAAACTACCCCACACCCCGTGGTCTAAATCAAACGCCAACCATAAACTCAAATACTAGTCGGTCCATGACAAGTCTACGCGAGAACTGGAGACAGGGTCTCCATCAAGCATGTCTCGACTGATACCCAAGATAAATGGACAGTGTTTGGTGCCTTACCTATGACACCCATATAAGTGCTTCCATAATCGTCCCATACCAATTATAGTTACATTTATACATGTCCCATAGACGTCGACAATGCAATAAATCAATATGTTCCGCTGATTGTGTACAAGTACGCGTCACTTCGCCTATCCATTCACGCTTGAACACTAATGTACTTGCCACAATCAAACACTAAGGCCTAACACTGGGTAATGCACACGATCACTAGGTTACCCATGCAATGACATCTATATGATATGATAAGAATACAATAATTGTGATATGAACAAAATATCATCAGTCAGTGTCCTACCACTTGCATAATTTACTATAAATCATACATGCAGAATTAAGCGAAACAATGTAAAAAGGGGGTAAGCAGTATGTTTAATTATCTATCCATTAAAATTGGTTTCGCGTTAATCGGGTTTCAAGTTCGCTAGATATGGCCATTTCAATTTAAGTGTTCACTGCTGGAAATCCGGTTTCAGAATTGGAAGTCCGTTTCGTAACACATTTTAATCCCAGTTGGGATCGTAATTAGGTGACACTATAGTTGAACAATATTTAGGTTTTACAGTTAGATTTCCATTGCAATTGGCAGATCAGTGATATCCCATATCAACTGGGAGTTATGGATAGGTTATGTTCGATGTGTAAAATCTGTCACTGCACAATTCAGCAGAACATATCGAAATTATAAAATATGTTAAAAATATCATGCAGTCGAGGAATCCAGTGTGACCAGTGGGATAAGGAAGATAACTCAATTCTCTTTGTAACGATATAGGGTTCCGCACATTTTCGCGTTTGAGCAAGGAAAATACAGTGAGTTAAAAATAGGGGTTATCTGGAATTACTGCTCTGGACTGCAGTCCAGAATCGTAATTCTCCGCAGTTTTCTCTATCGTAACTAGTTCAATTTTTAATATCAACTATAGGGTTCTGTATATTATTCTGTTGGCTTCTATACAAGCCAGGGAACGCCAAAAACCAATTCGTAAAAGATTTAATGTGAATTTAACAGTCCAGCATGTTCAGGAAATTCAGGTTTCATAATGATTATCGGAAATAACATTTCATAGGTGAAGCGACCGTGGTTTCCAACGAAATTTCTCAAGCACATCGGTAAATAGTAGACGGGTCTAATGATCATAAGTTCCTCCATTTAAAGGCGGGTTTTCACTTAAAGTTATGCATCGAAATCTAGATTTAAGCATTCGATTCGCAGTCGAAACGCCCGTTTCTTTTAACTAAACCAGCCTTATTGGGTTCTACGATTTCCATACGATATTATCACTAGCTTTTTGACTAGATCGTGACCCAAATCAATATTACTAAAATTAATACGGTTTACTATTTAAAACGCCGCGGTAAATTTTGGTGTAAACATAAACGTGTATATTAATCTATTCATTACTGTAGCATGTAAGCAAGTGGCGAGCACTTGCCTCGATCAACATGGAAAGATGGCGACGACTCCGGCACAGTGATAGACAGCAGAAGAAATGATACGACAACGTCCTTGGTTCTTCGATGATCGGGTTTGGCTTGAACAGTGATCGGCGGCGGCTAAAGCTCGAGTACAGCGGAGAGGGGCTTAAGCTTGACGTCTTGACTGCGGTGGTCCACACGGCGGCGGCTTGGAGCTCCAGCGGCAAGCAGGCGGTGGAGTTGCGGTGCTGGCGTGGCAGGGTGCACGTCAGCAAAGAGGTGGTGCCGTCATGGGTTCTTGCTGGGTGGCGGTGAGGTGAGGAAGTCGGCGAGATGGGCTCGGGGCTGGGTTGGCCGCTCGGTCGTGGCTCAGGTGAAGTTCGCGGGTGGTGGCAGCGCGGAGGTTGCTGGCCATAGTAGTGGCCTCGTCGACGGTGGGTTCGAGGAGGAGGTCGAAGCTGAAAGAGGAGCGGCAGCCGTCGGCGTTGGGGTGAGGAGTTCCGGCGAGGTGAGCTATGCAGGCGAGAGTGCTTGGGGAAAGTCGAGGTCGCCGGAGATGGGTGTTCAGGACGAAGTGAGGCTGTTGGGTTCGTTGCGGGCACGGTTACGGCGCTCGGGGTGATGGTGGATTGTCGGTTGACGAAATGGAGGAAAGAGGTTGCAGAAGGGGTCGGCTTGGCAAGCTCGATGATCGGTGGACACTCAACAGTGGCGGTTCGCCGGCGGTGAAGGGAGGAGCTCGTGGTGGAAGGAGGCGGCTAGGCTTGGTGTGCAGTGAGGGGGTGGCGATGGACACGGTGTCGCCGTTGAGGGAAGCTCAGTATAGAGGAGGGGTGAGGAAGAAGGAGGTGGCGACGGGGATGCGGTGAGGTCGAGGGTGGAGGAGCGCTCGGGGATCGACGACTAGGTAATGTTGCGGCGTCGATTTGGGTTCTTGGGTCGTCGGGGTTTGCAGCGAGGTGAGTTGGAGGAGACCGGAGTGATGCCGGCAGTGGTGGCGGGGCGAGCGCGGTTGTGGGCGTGGGCGTGGGTTCGAGAGGGGAGCGGGAAAAGAAAGAGAGAGAAGTTAAAGAGAAAAAGAGGGGATCGAGAGGAGAGAAAGAAAACGTGGGAGAGACAGAGTTACGTGAGGGGAGAAAAGGAGAACGTGTGTGAGATGAGAGAGAGAGAGAGAAAGAGAATGGGAGGGTTTTATTTAAAAATATTAATTGAAATCGAATAGAGAGTTTTAATAGAATGAATATGACTTTAGCAGTGATTAATAGGATTTTAAAAAGGGATTAAAATGGGAAATTAATTGGGATTCAAGAGGCATTAATTTGGTTATTTAATAGGAAATTATGGGAGGGAGATTTGGGTTTGTATTTGTGGGAAATTTAAAAGAAATGAGAAAGGATAATTGTTTAGGCTTGGGAAAAGGTGTGGGTCGGGCCTTGGACTTGGGAAAAAATATAGAATGGAGGGAAAATGAATTGGCATGGGCTCAGGAAAATTTAGAAAGAAAAGAGTGCGATTAAAGATAGACTTAGGCTTTGGGTTAGGTTTGTTTGGTGAAAATCATTTGGGTAAAAGTATAGGTTAGAGTTTTTAAACAGAATAAATATAAATATAATTAAACAAATTTTGTAAACGACTCTTTATATAAATACAACTACTGGCGTACAAAAGAAACTGGGTATTACATAAATCCATCTTTTGAGAATATCAGCAGATTTATGCATTTACTTCTGTATATTTAATTAGGACCAGATTGCTTTGTCTGGACCACGACTTAGTGGTTTCCTTCGTCGTCATGATTGTTGATTTTCAGAAAACTACAATAACAATAGTCGCTTAAAATATCGTAACTCCCATCTCGGGACTCCAAACTGAGTAAATCCTTAGGTATTTCATAAGCGCTGTGAGTGATGTATTTTTTCCCACTATATCTCGCGTAAACATCCTGAAACTATACTTTAACATCAACACTGTTTTCTGAAATTGTGGCTGAAACATATGCACAAACTGAATAAAACCCTTCATAACTCGAGTTCCCGATGCCAGAATTGGGAAATTCTTTTGTAGTATCTCCGTAACAAAAAGCGCTAATTTTCTTGTTTATATTTGGAAGCTTGAATCTGAAATGTGATATGCCTTATTTGCACTTAAGTTCATGGAGTTACTGGGTTTTTTTTGTTCTGAATGATAGCATACGGTATCGTACGACTAATTATTTAACCAGAAACTTGCAAGGGAACTAATTGATCATTGATATCGATGGTTTATGGAAAGAATGATGGACCGATCCAAAATCCTCGCTAAACTAAGACGAACGATGGATAGGTTACACCATGCCAGCAAGGAACCTCTATATGCACACTCATTCATGTTCATGAATCATTGATTACATTTATTTACTTGTTGCTCCTTATACTTGACTTATAATTGATAGACATTTCAATTATATGTGCTTGCTGCTGCTATTTGTGCTCTTGTTACTTTTCCGCATTTAAATCCATTTTTTGAGAGACTTACATGAGTTTCAGCTTTCTGACGAAAACTGATGTTTGATTGAAATGTTCATCAGGGTTGGAAGTTGATCAGGATTTTCAAGAGGGACAAGAGCTTTCTGCGGAAGACTCAGAGTTTTCGCTAATCAGCCACAGTGATCATCACCTTCTGACGGTTCGCTCACGCCTTGCAAGCCCTCATTATTTTTCTTTGTTTCTATTAAACTCTCGTTTGCAAATAATGTGGCAAAACATTTGCAAACCAATTGTGCTACTAAAGTGTTTTGTTATTATTCAAAATAGATAACATATAGTATAAACTTCACCCATTGTTTTTTACAGAAAACACCCACAAGAGCCAACAACGAATATGGATGCAAAACGAATATCAAAAAATTATATTCACATATGGTATAATAATCAGATACAGAAGGAATATGTGTATTACCGTATATGTACCTAATTATCGTTGACAGATATTGATAATTATTGGAAATGAAAATCAATATTCATATTTGATAAAAACCGATTGGATGATGGACAAGTACCGCCTTTCTAAATCGAAGAACCATAAGAATTGCACGCATGCCTTTGAGGCTTGAGGACTCTTCAATAAGGACGAGCATTAGAATTTTATTTTATATTAATTTTCTTTTACTCCTTAAGAATTTTATACTCTGTTTTTTTAAAGAGAAGCTCTGTTTTTGAGAGTTGGATGATTGGTACTTTGCAAAATTTATCAGAAGGGCATCCACCCACAACCAAAGGCTGATATAAAGTATTCGATATTTTTTTGGAATTAAGTTTTTTATATATTATCTTATTTTATTTTATTTTACTTTATGATATTAAGACCCTGCTCACTCCAATTTCCGGCTCCGTCCCTGCTCACAACAAGAATTAAATGGAAATGAAATCTCATCAGAGAAAGAGAACACCCTTAAAATTCACAAATCTTTCTCTTCATTTGAGCTCTTCAATGAAACAGATTTCCTCAACAAAGCAGACTTATTGCTCTTATCGCATTTCCTCCATACTCCGATCGAAACAGAGATACCCGTATCAAACTCGAGCATGTATGGTTATAACTCAAACTTGGATTGGTCTTTCATCAATACAGAAATAGAGTCCTTTGAAACAATGATACTCGTATCAAACACGAGCAACTTGGATCAGTCTTTCATCAATACAAAAACAGAGTCCTTTGAAACGGTGATAACCGTGTCAAACACGAGCGTATTTGGTTATTACTCAAATTTGGATCAGTCTTTCATTAATACAGAAACAGATTTATTCGAAACAGAGATACCCGTATCAAACACATGTGCGTTTGATTTCTACTCTTATCAAACAAATCTCCTCAATCAAAGCAGATTTGTTGCTCCTGTTAAAACATAAACAGAGACTTATCATCCATCCACTGTAAAAAGTAAAAAGTGGATGGATTTGGGTCTGAAATTGAAACGGGTCATCAAACGGGTCTAGTCCGACCCGAATCCAACGACTTTGCTAGTCACAGGCTTGTTGCTAAATTCTAAGACGCAAGAAGAGGAGGCAGCATTTGTTTGGACCAAATCAAAATAAGTTGCCAACTTTTTCTCTCTTTGTTGGAAAAATTAACCAACTACTGATCTTCAAATTGAAATTGCGAATTTGATTCCTATAAGTCCACATGGTATTTTTGATAAAATTATATATGAAAAATATTAATAACCAACTTTTTAAATCTTCTCAACTCTTCTTAAATACTTGAATTAATAACAAATTAAACTAATAAAGCATCCGAACTCCTTTATTTCTGATATCTCATTATCGAATTTCATGCGTTGCACCGTTGCACATGCCAAAACTGTAGTCTGGAAGCAATTACCATTTCAAGAACATTTGCCAACAACAAGAATTGAATTTCAATAAAATAAAATACAAATGCCATTTACAACTCGTATGCCAACGCAATGCTGTAAATTTCATCCCCATATTCTATTATCATCATACGTATATGTATTGTTATTGTTCACAAAAACAAAACCCGCTTACATATCAGGAGTATCTTAAATTCCTTTTGCCATGGTAAACTAATATCAAAATATTTTTTTTATAAATTTTCCATCAAGTAAAAATTCATACTAATAATCAACATTCTAATTTAATCAGGTCAATTTATAAAGACTATTCATATTCAATAATAATTGATAAAGACTCACATGTCCTTCAGGAAAAAAAATAACCATTAAAAAAGAAGAAACAAACAAACAAATTAAAAAGCAAGAAGCAGAAAGAAAACTCAAAGCTTTCCTCTAGAAAAAAAAACCCAACTTTTTTAGAAAATCGAAATCGAAGAATCGAATGGAGACGTTGAGCGAGGAGGTGGAGGAGTACAGCTGGCGGGAGGTGGTGCTGCCGTCGCTGATACCGGTGGTGCCGGAGCCGGAGCTCGAGAGGGAGACCGGCGAGCGCCGCCGCGGCCGCCGCGTGATCGTCGCCGTCGACCATGGACCCAACAGCAAGCACGCCTTCGACTGGGCCCTCGCCCACCTCTGCCGCCTCGCCGACACCATCCACCTAGTCCACGCCGTCTCCAGTGAGATTATTTATTACCCAAATTGCCCCCTTGTCTCGATTCTTGTTGTTTAATTTGAGATTTTTTTTTTATCTTTAGGGTTTTTTTTTCTGTAGGTGTGCAGAATGAGATTGTGTATGAGAAGAGTAGGGAGCTGATGGAGAAGCTGGCTGTTGAGGCCTTTCAAGTCTGCATGGTGATTTTTTTTTTCCAAATTTGATTATTGATTTATGTTAGTATTTTTTGCAATATATACATATGGTAACATCATAAAAAAAAAGAATGATAAGATTTTATAATATTTATTCTTTGATTTGATGCAATTAGAATAGAGTGATACTTTTCATTAAGCTAACCGGATTGGCGATTGGGTGCAGAGGTGGGGTAGTATTGGGACTTGCATTTTTGTTCCAAAAATTCCAAAACCTGTAACCGATTTCGCGTGAGGCACGTTCTCCCTCTGCTTTGGCTTTGGGTCTTCCTCCGCGCCCAATCCAGTAGCTTATGTGGAACCTACCGAGTCGGTGGCTTAAGTATTTTTCTTAGATATAAAACATTTTGAATAACATCTTTTGAATTTGATGATTTTGGCCAAGTGATCAAGAATTTAAGGGTTGTTGCGACAAGAAGACCACGAAGACAAAACAATCGATATAGAGAAGTAATCAAAACCACATGTAAATTGAAAATAAAAGTACTAACCACAAAACCAAATAGGTGAAGGCGAAACTTTATTAATAATTTAAAGTGGAGGAGTACAAATCGGTGGACGAATACAAATCCCTCAAACCCTAGCTCTCTCAAACAACAAGAGGGTTCTCTCAAATATCATAAAAGCTATCAAATCTAGGGCTAAAACATACTATCATATATATAGCATACAAAAGTTATTCCCAAATAACTAATTTCCTAATTAAGGAAAACATCAGGTCCAAAAAAGGCAGACGTCTGCAAAAGAAATGCACAGACATCTGCTCAAGTGTCTTTAAATCCACAGAGTATACCCAGACGTCTGAACAAGGATGTTTAGACGTCTGGCTTTCACATCTTCAAAAGGGAAGAGTGCTAGCAGACGTCTCGACTGATGGGTTCAGACGTCTGCCCAATATATGCCCGCGCATAGAGTCTTGACAGATGTATGAAGCTTTAGCTCCAGACGTTTGTCTCCTTGCCTTACAGATAACTCTGAATTTTGACAATTTCACGATAACGCCGGATCAATAGGAAATCTGTAGGGATCGAATGTGAGGCACACACAACAAATCTCCACCTTACCTTGCATCCCACAAACTCCTCCACCAAAACTAATAACAGACCCACCTTCACCACAAAACCCCTCAAGGACTTAAATGAGTGTGACACACTCCAATAAAATTCAAGCAATGCTCAAACTTCACAACTGAAAGAGACTTCTTCAACATGAGGCCGCATTATCCGCTGTGTCAACTTTCTTCACAATAATCTCTTCTTTCTCAACGACTTCCTGCACGAATCAGTGTCTCATATCAATGTGCTTCGTCCTATCATGATGCATCTGATATTTCGTTAAGTGAATCGCATTTTGGCTATCACAGTAGACTATTATGGTATCCTTTTAAATATCAAGTTCCGAAAATAGTCCCTTCAACCAGTTCACTTAACGGCCGCAACAACGGCCATATACTTCACCTCTGTCGTTGACAACGCAACCGTAGGCTGTAACGAAACTTGCCAACTGATGGCACATCCTCCCAAAGAGAATACATAACCAGTGATCAATTTTTGTCTGTCAAGATCACCCGCATAATAGGAATCGCTGAATCTAACCAAGTTGTCGTTGTTCCTCCTAAACACCAACCTCACACCAGACGTACATCGCAGGTAACGTAAAATCCATTTCACTGTCTGCCAATGGCCTTTACTTGGAGATGTCATATAGCGAGCAACAACACTAACATCATGTGAAATGTCGGGTCATGTACAAACCATAGCATACATAATGCTACTCACCACATTTGCATATGGAACATTCAACATATACTTAATCTCATCCTCTGTTTGCGATGATAAACGAGCTGAAAGTTTAAAATGAGATACCAACGAAATACTTACAGATTTAGCGTTTGCCATGTCAAAATGCTCCAAAATTTTCTCAACATATCGTTGTTGAGACAAATAAAACTTTCCTGCTTTGCGATCTCGTCTTATTTCCATACCAAGTATTTTCTTGGTCGTTCCCAAATCCTTGGTCTCAAACTTTCCTTTCAACCGTTCCTTCAAATTCTGAATATCAACCATATGCATTGATGCTATCAACATATCATCAACATAAAGTAGCAAGTATATGAAAGAATCAACGGCGGGATTTTTACAATAAACACAACCGTCGCCCTTCTCGTAAACCCAATATCAATCATGAAGGAGTCAAACTTCTTATACCAACGTCTAGATGACTGCTTCAAACCGTAGAGCGACTTCTCTAGTAAACAAACGTGGTCTTCTTTGCCTTCAACTTCAAAAATTCCTGGGCTGTTACATGGAGATCTTCTCTACCAAATCATCATGCAAGAATGTTGTCTTCAGATCGAGCTGCTTAAGCTCTAAATCTTGTATAGTTACCAAACCGAGCAAAACACGTAAAGTGACGTGTTTAACGACCGGAGAAAATATCTCGTTGAAGTCAACTCTCTGAACCTGCGAATAGCCTTTAGCTACCAACGGTGTCTTGTATCTCGTATCAATCGCGTCTTGGTCATCTTGTTTCTTCTTCAAACTCACTTGCAACTAACTATCTTTTTTCCTCCTTCGGGTTTCACGAGCTTCCAAGTCTTGGTTCTTGTGAAGTGACTCATTCATAACGACTAACCAACGAGGTGGCTCATCAGATGAGATGGCTTTTTTATTGCTCGTCGATTCGCTACTATCAACTATCTCTGCAACAGACGGCACATACACCACTAGATCATCGTAGCCATATCTTTGCGGCGGTCTAATGTCCCTTCTTTGTCGGTCACGAGCGAGCAAATACTCCTCATCATAGGACTGCTCATCATGAGCTTCTTCGGATAATGGTGAAGGAGAGATCTTCTGTGAACCCGATCTTTTACCGACCTCAATATCAACTCTCGGTCCGTTCTTCCTTGAATCGTTTACAACTGCAGATTTCTTGTTCGGGTTCAATATATCAGATTCATCAAAAGTCACATCTCTGCTAATCATAAATTTAGGCGATTTAGGATCCGAACACCATAATTTATAACCTTTAACGTCGGTAGCACAGCCGAGTAATATACATTTCTTCGCTCGAGAATCCAACTTGCCTTTACGGTATTGTGCATAAGCGGGGCAACCAAACACCTTAAGTGTTGAATAATCGGCATACTTTCTTGACCATACCTGCTCCGAATATTTACTACCTAGCGTCGTATGAGGTGACCGATTTATAATATAGCACGCTGTGTTTACCGTTTCTGTTCAGAACTCCTTGCCGAGTTGTGCATTAGACAATATGCACCGCGTTTTCTCCAAAAGAGTCCGGTTCATACGCTCCATGACTCCATTCTGTTGTGGTGTGTAGACAATGGTATGATACCGAACAATCCCTTCAATTTTGCAGAATTCATTGAAATCTCCACCGCAGAATTCTAACCTGTTGTCCGTCTTTAGTCTCTTGATCTGCTTGCATATCTGCTTCTCAAGCAACGTTTTTCATTGCTGGAATGTAGTAAATACATCGCTTATGTGCTTCAAGAAATAGATCCAAACCTTTCTCGAAAAATTATCAATGAAGACAAGCCGATACTTGGCATCGCTTCCTTTAAAAGCAACCGGAGAGGGCCCCCAAAGATCCAAATGGATATAATCTAGAATACCTTTTATGTTGTGCACCGCCGAACTGAAACTAACATGTTTTTGCTTCCCAAAGATGCAATGTTTATAAAACTCCAGCTTTGTCGTACTGTTCACACCAAGTAGACCCTGCTTCGACAACTCGGCCATACCTCTCCCACTCATATGTCCGAGCCTCATGTGCAATAATCTGGTAGTTTCTGAATCCGTCATAGATTTGGATAATGAAATAGCCGTCAATCTGGAAATCGTTGAACCCTGCAATGAATACAAGAACCTTTTCTTCAAGCCCTTCATCACAACAAGAGCGTATTTAGTTACTTTCAAAACTCCATCTTCAGTGGAAAACTTGTAACCCTCGTCGTTTGTTCCCGCCAAAAATTTTAGTTCAAAACTTGTTGTTCCTTTTATAAAAATAAAGGACAACCCCCACATGCAAAGCACGTGAGCACTCACATACAAAGCATGTGAGTATCGGTTTCAGATAGGATTAAATCATATGATAGCCCCCACGTGTTAAACACGTGCGCACCCACATGAAAAGTATTCAAGTGCTGCTTCAGATAAAATCAAATCCGATATTAGTTCCTACGTGTTAAACACATGAGCGTCTCATGTTATATCCGTGTGAGCACTGGTGTTAGCATCTTGGCAGCGCCTTACGTAATATCTACGTGAGCGCACTTACCAGTCTCTTGGCATTGCCTCACGTGATATCCACATAAGCGCTATAGGCCAGTGTTCCAAGTGCAATGCACGTGAGTGTTCTTTTTGGTAGAATTAAATTCTATATAAAATTAAATTCTATGGGGGAAATATTTTCCTAATCATTCTCAAATTAGAAAGATCCTCTCTTATATAGAGGACCTTTGGATTAAAAATCCAACGGTGATTATAAAATCATCAATATATTCATTTGATAGAATTAAATTCTATTTGGGAAATATTTTTCAGGTCTTTCTAAAATAAGAAAGATCTTCTCTGCTAGACAGAATTAAATTCTATGGTTAGGAAAATATCTTCCTGATCTTGTTAAACTAACAAGATATTCATATGATAGACTAAAATTCTATGTTAGAAAAATATATTCCTAAACTAACAAGATATTCATATGATGGAATAAAATTCTATTTTAGGAAAATATTTTCCTAATCTTATTAAAACAAATAAGAAATCTTCTCTGTTAAACAGAGAGCCTTTGGATTAAAATCCAATGGTGAATAAAATTCACCGGTTAATCTTTAAGATAATTTCGATTGATTATGAAATCAATCATGATCCCTCAATGAGATATTTCCTCCAACAAATTGATTTTTCTCTTCTCCTATAAATAGGAGCAAGGAGATTAAATCTAAAAGAGGAGACCACCCCATAAACTTCTGTAAAAAATATAAAGAAGGTTTTCACAAGGTTCCATAAAACAACAAAGAATTTAATTCTCAATAAAATAAGAAAATCTTTCTCTTCTAAAACCTAGGTAAAGAAAATACAGAGATCAAAATATCTCCTTTACCTATCTAAGCGTTTAACCCTTCTCAAGAATCTAGTTCTTTTTCTAAATCTGAGATCCACAAGATAAGCCTCCCACAAGTTGAGAATTTAATTCTCATCGGGAAGATTTTGCTCTTGAGAATCAAAAATTCAAGGAAAATCAATGTTGAAAAGGACATAAAAGAACATGAAGAAGATGGAGTCTATAATACTTTAGGAACTTAGTCTTTCAAATCAAAAACTTAGTTCTTAAAAAACCGGATCCCAGATTCTCAAAATAGTTATCTTGGTGATCATTAATGGTCAAAATACCATTAACAGAAATTTAAGTTCTCTAAAAATATCAACAGAGATTAAATCTCCAAAAACCTCAACGCCTCACGTGAAATACACACGAGTGCCAGAGAAAAATTAGTGTTTAGCTCTATTATAGTGCCTCACATGAAACCCACGTGAGCATCCAAAACAAAACTCAGCGCTTCACGTGAAACACACATGAGCACTCAAAAGAAGCCAAAGTTGAGCGTCTCACGTGAAACACACGTGAGCACCAGACACTCGGCGCCTCACGTGAAACACATGTGAGCGCTGGAGAAAACTAGTGCTTAGCACTATTTCAGCGCCTCACGTGAGTG
The DNA here is from genome assembly GCA_030015575.1 of Agapanthus africanus. NCBI lineage: Eukaryota > Viridiplantae > Streptophyta > Magnoliopsida > Asparagales > Amaryllidaceae > Agapanthus > Agapanthus africanus. The sequence continues at coordinate 573,365,808 of CM057346.1, read as the reverse complement.
CTGTATATCTTAGTGCTTAGCACTGCTGGGTGGTACAAAAACCCAATCTTAACCCAAATTGGCTAAGCCTGTGAAGCTTGTGCTTCCTCTTTAATTTAAATCAAGCGAGCCCATATACTTGTGATTTTCAAACTGATCTTTGTCTCAAACATGACTAATGGTCTCTCATTGATGAAATCCAAAATTATATTCATTCCATACCTTCTGAGGTAATCTTAGTCTCAAATATGACTAACGATTCTTAGGTCCACCATGATTCTTTCCCTCAAATATGGGATTTGGTTCAAGGGTACATCTCTTCATACTTCTGATATATGTCGTCGTAATTCCTCAACGTTTTCATAGAGGTGGCGGGTCCCAACAACCAACAACTCATCTTCTTTCGTCCCGAACATGGGAATGATGGACCGAAATGCCCTTAAACTAACATTCGTTCTCAAAATGGGAATGTTGGACCGTAGTGTCTTTAAACTAAAATAATTGAGCCCATATGCTTATTTGTTCATAAATTGAATTTAGTCTTAAATATGACTAACAATCCTTAAATCAAACCCGAATATCCCATGAACTGATGGACCTTATTTATATCAAATCTGCGTCCTAAGTTCATTCCCGTTGGCAAACCAAGCTACCAACGTGGTCCTCGTTAAGCAAATTCTTGACCCAAACCCAAATCCAAAATATACAGATTTGGACTAACCCGCGCCCTACGGGCACGACATAAATTAGTCTCCATATACAATCCACATGTAACCAAAATAAAACAAACATAATATGACACGAAGTGAAATACTGGAGCAGGAGAACGTAATTAACTGCAGGGCTCTGCGCCTACAGGGAAGAGCGTCCCCACAATCATAAACCCCTCATAAACAAAAGGGAATCTGATAAAGTCTAGTACAACGGTCTCATCTGTCAAAACCTCAGATATACGGTGTCATAAATCAACTTAGTATTTTCGGAGAGGTGGGTGGATATGTCCAAATAGTATCTGCCCCCAAATTTAGGCTAGACGTCCCAACGTCTCAGTATGGTTTTCGGCGGTAAACAGATTCTGGCACGCTCGGTGGGACCTCTTTCCACTCCACGCTTCGTGTGTCGTGTTTTCCCCGATCAAATAATCGCGGTATATATGTTTATAGTTGTCCTTGGCTGATGGGATACTGAAGCTGGCGTTTCGTCTCTATGCAGAATGGCGTTTGTTTCTACTCACCGCAACTCACGCTCTGTCACATCTGATGGAGGCAAGTATGGGCCACTTGCAGCCTCAAATCTCTGCAATCCGGCCTTTCAAGAAATGAAGGGGCTTCTCTTTGGGTCTATGCTCCCACCCTCGCCCTCGGTGCCTCAACGTTGAAGGTGGAAGCCCAGAAGAGGTTCATCTTCCATGGACCGGATTCTTAAACTTCAATTTTGCCGACAAATTCAGTCCCCAAACAACTAGTACCTGCCGAAGACTAAGGTCGACTCAGGGGGCAGAACAGTCATGCTCTCAAAGAAAACAGGGGGCAAGCTCAACAAACTCCTGAGACTGAAGAAACTCCAGTCGAAAGACATGATCGTCGTCGATATCAGCGTCATACAAAACGAGCTGGGGGCAGTTCTCCATCGGCGTTGACTCCACCTGCTTCAACTTTGATGATGAATGTTGTTGTTCTAACCCGGAACAATTTTGAACTGCTGCGAAGGGCCAGACAAAATTCTCCCACCGCAGTACTGAAGAAATCTCCGTAGCCCGTGGGGATCCAACAAGAGCAGAAGACGGTTCGCTCTCCAAAAGAACTTTCCTCATCCATATATGAGGTGTGGAAGCAGGTGAAGAACTTATTCATTGTCTGCCGTTCTTTCTCTAAACGTCCGCCAAATTCTGACAAATTCTCTTTCAAATATAAGGGGACTTATCCTAAGGCGGTTCCTGCTCTGCCGGTTCCGCCTAAAGCAGCTTCTCACAAAAAAGAGAGGCCAGATAAAGCTCAAGCGCCCGAGGCAAACTCTCAGGGTCGGGATTCCAAACGCTCTAAGCCTGGGGGCATGGTAGTTCACACAACCCATATGGGAGCTTCAAAGATGAAGGTCGAGCCTCTACTAGTCACGGACCGCATACTCGGTCTCCGATAAAACCTCAACTGCAACGTGAAAAGCTGCAGGAGATGCTTGCTCAAGCGGCGGCACTTGCTAGTCCACTGCCTAAGGCAAACCCCGAAGACGCACCTGAAGAAACGACAGGGCAGGAGTCGGATATTGATTTCCTAAAGTGCGCTCTCAAGAAGAGAGATGAAGAAGCGGCAACGATATCCGCTAAAATGAACCAAATGGCCATTCTGATCCAGAATATGGTTGGAATGATGGTCCATTCGGAACCACTAGCAAATGAACCGCCGGTAGTCGCTCTCAAAGACAAGGGTGGCATTTCAAATCCTCTGCGAGCCTCATCAACGGCTGAGGAGGAAATGATACCAAAAGCAAAGCTAGAGCATATATCGCTCAGCAAATCAAAGCTCATTATGTCAATGGAGCCACAAATAGGTCAATCTAAGACTGGTCGACCGTATCCGGCGTGCTACGATCAAATACAGTACCCGTCAGAATATATACTTCCGACGTTCCACATATACAAAGGAACCGGGAATTCTCGCCAGCACATCGCGCGGTTTAAGTTAATGTGTGGCAACACTGGAGGAAATGATATACTGCTCATCCGACAGTTCGTCAGCAGTCTGACAGGCATCGTCTTCAAATGGCATGCGGAACTCCCAAACGATTCCGTGAAGACTTTCGACGAGATGGATAAGCTCTTCTGTCAAAGATTCGCTAGTGCAGATAAATGCACTACCGTGGCGGCGTTGGTCAACGAAAGGGTTGGACCGAACGAGATCTGGGTTCAATATGTTACCCGATGGCGAAATCTCTGGTCAAAATGCGAGCAACACATCAACAAAACTGCAGACGTGGGAATGTTCATAGCTACCCTTGACCCAAATTCAAAATTGTTTCCATATATGATCCTCTTCAAGTCGACAACCTTACAAGAGCTCATGGATAAAATGGCTCAATTGGATCAGATGAGTTAATACCCTTCCTCATCCGATGAAGGTGAATGAAAAACAAAGGCAAGGTGGTGTTTGTCGTCAACGCTCAACAAAAATGAGCGGCTCTGAAGCAACTTGTCGCCAAAATAGCGACGGCATGGGTACTCGCAACCCCGAAATATACACTTGGGCATATTCCTCACTGGCGGAAGAATCTCTACGTGAGATGGTCCTTTCTTCTCAAAGAACAGAAAGGATATCAAGAGACCTACAAGCGGGTCCTGCAATCAAGTGGAATATCCCACTTGAGCCAAAAAACCATGGGAGGGAGGTGAAATCCATGTCCCACTCCGAATCAGATGATGAGGGGAAAAGCCCCCAAGTCTAGTTCATTTTTCCAAAGAAGAAGAAAACTCAGTAGAAGGAGTGACGTGATATCCCGTTCCTTCGTATGTGAAGATGCTTCGTCAGCATCAGAAAGCGACATTGATGAACAGGAGGCAAGTGCCGTGTAAAGTGCCATGTATTTCCCGCAAAAACAACCCGATTGGTACGATGATAAACGAAGCAGTCCAAGATGATGAAAATAGCTTAAGGTGTGAGGTGTCCATACATACAAAGGACAAACATCAACGCCTAAGCAAACAAGCGTTGGAAAGAATGAGTTGTGCAACTCCCTGACCAAATGATAATATTGGACCGGAACGTCCCTAAACTAGCGCGTCGTTCCAAATACGGCGATAATGGACCAAAATGTGCTTAAACTAATACATCGCCCCAAATACGGCGATAGTGGACCGAAATGTCTTTAAACTATCGCATCACCCTAAACACGGCGATAGTGGACCGAAACGTCCCTAAACTAGCTCGTCGTCCCAAACACGGCGATAGTGAACCGAAACGTCCCTAAATTAGCGCGCCGTCCCAAACACGGCGATAGTGGACCGAAACGTTCTTAAACTATCGCCTCACCCCAAACACGGCGATAGTGGACTGAAACGTCCCTAAACTAGCATTTCGTCCCAAACAAGACGATAATAGACCGAAACGTCACTAAACTAGCGCGTCGCCCCAAATACGGCGATGTTGGACCGAAACGTTCCTAAACCAACATTTCGCCCCAAAAACGGCGATAATGGACCGAGATATTCCTAAACTAGCATTTCGTCCCAAACATGGGAATGATGGACCGAGATGTCTCTAAACTATCATTTCCTTCCGAACATAGGAATGATGGACTGAAACGTTCCTAAACTAGCGCGTCGCCCCAAATACGGCGATGATAGACCGAAATGTCCCTAAACTAGCGCGTTGCCCCAAATACGGCGATATGCTCTCTTGAGGTCTATATTGCAATCGAAGTACCAACGACGAAGGTTGCAACTCAAGTCCTGCCGGCTACATAGCTACTCCGGCGATGAAGCCACCCCAAAGTCCCACCAGCAAACAGATGGGTCACCTGCGGCGAAACTACTTTCGAGAGTTCCATCTTTCAAAAAAAATGTATGTCCACGAGCGAAATGGGCACGGATGAAAACCCGAAAGGACGCCGTAAGTAAAAACAGTAGGACTGCCGGCGAGTTTGTGAAAACCCGAAAGGGCGCAATCTCGTTAAAAAAGGAAAAAGGAGAAAAGGAGAAACGGTATGTCCACAAGCGAAATGGGCATAGATGAAAATCCGAAAGAGCGCCTTAAGTAAAATCAACAGGACTGCCGGCGAGTTTGTGAAAACCCGAAAGGGCGCAATCTCGTTAAAAAAAGAAAAAGGAGAAAAAGAGAAACGGTATGTCCACAAGCGAAATGGGCACGGATGAAAATCCGAAAGAGCGTCTTATGTAAAATCAACAGGACTGCTGGCGAGTTTGTGAAAACCCGAAAGGGCGCAATCTCGTTAAAAAAAGAAAAAAGAGAAAAAAAGAAACGGTATGTCCACAAGCAAAATAGGCACGGATGAAAAACCCGAAAGGGCGCCGTGAGTAAAAATAGCAGGACTGCCGGTGAGTTTGTGAAAACCCGAAAGGGCGCAATCTCGTTAAAAAAAGAAAAGAAAAAAAGAGATTCGGTGTGTCCACAAACGAAATGGGCACGGATGAAAACCCGAAAGGGCGCTGTGAGTAAAAACAGTAGGACTGTCGGCGAGTTTGTGAAAACACGAAAGCGCGCAATCTCGTAAAATGAAAAAATTATGTGCACTTGCAAGGTACTCTCAACCTTGTGAGGGGAAAATACATACGTGAGATCCTTACGACTCGTGAAGGATCAATACACTTAGGAGTCCATACGATTTCTATGGAGAAATTATACTTGCGAGATTCTCACGACTCGTAAGGAGAATTCCCCCTATGAAATCCTCATGGCTCATGGGATTCAAAAGCCTTAAGTTACAGAGATCTAAACATGTTCTTAAGCCGTCATATTCCCCAAGCTGTCCTACAAGTAGTTTGATATCGACTCTTGTATACAATTCACGGGCACGAACAAAATATGTTCCAACCGAGTTCCACCAATGGTGAGAAATATTCTCATATGGTGAACGTCACTTGTAAGTCCTCTCGACTTTCAAGGAGAAAATACTCTCGTAAGATCTTTACGACTTACAAGAGAAAATATCACTTAGGAATACCCACGATTCTTAAGGAGAAAATGCACGTACGAGATCCTCACGACTCGTAAGGAGAAATACCTTTATGTGACCCTTACGGCTCATAAAGTCAAAAAGCCCTAGTCGACAGAATTCTAACTCTGTTTGCTAAGCCATCTTTATCCAAATCAATAAAGGAAAATGATGATTCGCTCCTGGCAACTTCCCAGTTGTAGCGATGCTGATGCCTAAATAGGTATCAAACTTTAAGTTCTCTCACAGCAAATGATGATTTACTCCTGGCAATATTCCAGTTATGATGCTGATGCCAAAATTGATATTAGATCTCAAGTTCCTGGCTTATAATAAAACCCAGCGAGTCGCAAAAATATACATATGATATAGCCGAAATGATGAGGCAACTCGCAATAAAAATCAGCGAGCAAAAAAATATATGCATATGAAACAGCCGAAATGTTTGGGCAACTCGCAATAAAAAATAGCGAGTAAAAATAAAAAAATGACGGCCGAAAAGATTGGGCACCGCGAAAAAATAGCCGAAATGATTGGGCAGTCGCAACTTTCGCGATATGAAAAGCTGAAAAATTAGAGCATTGCGGAAATAAAAAAATGAAAATGAAACTTTTTTTGCCCGGCAGGTAGGTCCATACCGACCCCTGTATACAATCCATGGGACAAATGAAGGAAAGGGAACCGTATTTTTCCATCAGGCTCCGTTAAAGGGAGAGCCAGATCTCGACGGCTACATTTACAACCTAGAGATCAGCTCGACATTCTTCTCATTCGAATAGGGTGCAGACGTGATATCAACAAAGCTCCAAAGAACTAAATAAAAAAGGAGTAATTGCAAAATCTCAGCTCCTGCTCGACGTTCCTTCTCGGTGCAGATGCAACGTCAACAAAGACCTAAAGGTCAAATATAAGCGGAGCAATGGCAAGATCCTAGCTCCAGATCTCAATGGCGACAACTACAGCCTAGAGGTCATCCCGACGTTCTTTTCATTCCAGCAGGATGCAGACGCAACATCATCAAAGACCCAAGGATCAATTAAAAGTGGAGTGATGGCAAAATTCTAGCTCAAGATCTCAACGGCAGCATCTACAGCCTAGAGATCAGCTCGACGTTCCTTCTCGGTGCAGATGCGATATCAATAAGCATCCAAGGGCTAAACAAAAGTGGAGCAATGGCATATTCCTAGCTTCAGATCTTGATGGCACATCTACAACCTACGGATCATTTCGACGTTCCTCCTCATTCCAGCAGGGTGCGGACGCAACGGTCAAATAAATGTGGAGTGACGGCAAAATTCTAGCTCCAGATCTCGATTGCGATACATACAGTATAGAGATTATTCAGATGTCTACCCTATTTCAGCAAAGAATTGGCGCGACATCAACAAAGTAAAAGCAAACTGATGGCATATTTCTAATTTCGGGTCTTGACGGCAATACATACAAAACCTAAAGACCATTGGAAATTATTTCATCCCAGAAGGGTGCGGTTATGACTCATCGGGGTTTCAAATTAAGCCTAACCTTAAGTAAAAAACGCCACGACAAATACTTAACGCTTGTTCTTCCGACGGAAAAATGAATATTCCGACCTGGGAAGATTACTTGAAGACGTCTTGTCCAGCCTTAGAAAGGATCAGAGACACGACAGACGTGGGGCTACTCGAGCAGTAGCTTAAGGGACGGCATATCGAGGATACATCAGCCAACGCGACGGTATGATGGATTTAAACCTAGTACCACCAACCTAATGGACCTCTATCAAAAAAGGGGTTATCTACATTTTACGTTAGGATACACCTGCGAGATTCTCTCGACTTGTCTCGACTCATAGGGAAAAATATCTTTATGGGACCCTAGCGGTTCATAAAGGTGAAAAAGTCTTGGGCGACGGGGATATCAACCTGTTTCCTCAACACTGTGGCCCTATAAGGAGGTCTAAACTGACTCTTGTATATATTCATGGGCCACATTCTCCAAAGTCGCATACCGATGAGGAGAAGAAGCCACTTATGGGTCCTTTCGACTCGCAAGTGGAAAATTCTCTTGTGAGATCCTTACGACTCTCAAGAGAAAACGCATTTAGGAGTCCTCACGACTCCTAAGAAAAAAATACACCTACGGATCCTCTTGACTCGTAGGGAGAAACGTCTTTATGAAACCTTCACGGCCCATAAAGTTGAAAAGCCTTAGGCGATAGATCTAAATCTGTTTCCTAAGTCATTGCTGTCCTACAAAAAGGTCAAAACTGACTCTTGTATACCATCCACATGCCACATTCGCCAATAAAGTGAAGAAGGCATTTACGGGTCCTCATGACTCGTAAGGAGAAAATACCCGAGTGAGATCCTTAAGACTCACTAAGGTGATGAACACTTAGGAATCCTCACGATTTCTAGGAAGAATACGCACCTATGAGATCCTCAGGACTCATAGGGGGAAACCTTCTTGAGACCCTTACGACTCATGAAGATGGAAAAACCTTAGGCTACAAGGATCCTAAACTCGTCTCCTAGCCATCAATTCTATGGCGATGCATAACTTTGCACTACTTAACCCACGTACATATCTACGTGGGCAAAGTAGTGGGGCATTTGTTCCCGCCAAAAATTTTGGTTCAAAACTTGATGTTCCTTTTATAAAAATAGAGAACAGCCTCCACGTGCAGAGCACGTAAGCACTCACATGAGTATCGGTTTCAGATAGGATTAAATCCTATGATAGCCCCCACGTGTTAAACACGTACGCACCCATATGCAAAACATTTAAGTGCAGCTTCAGATAAGATCAAATTCTATATTGGTTCCTACTTGTTAAACATGTGAGCGTCTCACGTGATATCCGCGTGAGCGCTAGTGCTAGCATCTTAGTAGCGCCTCACATGATATCCACGTGAGCGCACTTGCCTGTCTCTTGGCAGTGCCTCACGTGATATCCACGTGAGCGCTATAGGGCCTGCGCCCCACGTGCAGTGCACGTGAGTATTCTTTTTGGAAGAATTAAATTCTATGTAAAATTAAATTCTACGGGGGAAATATTTTCCTGATCTTTCTCAAACTAGAAAGATCATCTCTGTTAAACAGAGGACCTTTGGATTAAAAATCCAACGGTGACTATAAAATCACCAATATATTCATCTGATAGAATTAAATTCTATTTGGGAAATATTTTCCTGATCTTTATAAAATAAGATAGATCTTCTCTGCTAAACAGAATTAAATTCTATGGTTAGGAAAATATCTTTCTAATTTTGTTAAACTAACAAGATATTCATATGATAGAATAAAATTCTATGTTAGAAAAATATCTTCCTAAACCAACAAGATATTCATATGATGGAATAAAATTCTATCTTAGGAAAATATTTTCCTAATCTTATTAAAACAAATAAGAAATTTTCTATGTTAAACAGAAAGCCTTTAAATTAAAATCCAATGGTGAATAAAATTCACCGGTTGATCTTTAAGATCATTTCGATTGATTCTGAAATCAATCATGATCTCTCAATGAGAGATTTCCTCCAACAAATTGATTTTTCTCTTTTTCTATAAATAGGAGCAAGGAGATTAAATCTAAAAGAGAAGACCACCACATAAACTTCTGTAAAAAATATACAGAAAGTCCTCACAAGGTTCCACAAAACAACAAAGAATTTAATTCTCAATAAAAGAAGAAAATCTCTCTTCTAAAACATAGGTAAGGAAAACACAGAGATCAAAACATCTCTTTTACCTATCTAAGGGTTTAACCCTTCTTAAGAACTTAGTTCTTTTTCTGGATCTGAGATCCACAAGATAAGTCTTCCACAAGTTGAGAATTTAATTCTCATCGGGAAGATCTTGCTCTTTAGAGCCAAAGATTCAAGGAAGAACAATGTTGAAAAGGACATAAAAGAACATGAAGAAGATGGAGTCCATAATACTTCAGGAACTTAGTTCCTTCAAACCAAGAACTTAGTTCCTAAAGAACCCGATCCCAGATCCTTAAATAATGATCTTGGTGATCGTTAATGGTCAAAATACTATTAACAGAGATTTAAGTTCTCTAAAAATATCAACAGAGATTAAATCTCCAAAACCCTCAGCGTATCATGTGAAATACACGCAAGTGCTAGAAAAAAAATTAGTGCTTAGCACTATTATAGTGCCTCATGTAAAACCCACGTGAGCAACCAAAACAAAATTCAGCGCCTCACATGAAACATACGTGAGCGCTCAAAAGAAGCTAAAACTGAGCGCCTCACGTGAAACACACGTGAGCACCCAAAGCTCGACGCCTCATATGAAACTCACGTGAGCGCCAGAGAAAACTAGTGCTTAGCACTATTTCAGGGTCTCACGTGAAACACATATGAGTGCTGTATATTTTAGTGCTGAACACTGCTAGGTTGTACAGAAATCCAATCTTAGCCTAAATTGGCTAAAACTGTGAAGCTTGTGCTTTTTGATTTTAAATCAAGCGAGTCCATATGCTCATGATTTTCAAACTGGTCTTAGTCTCAAACATGACTAATGATCTCTCATTGATGATATCCAAAATGATATTCATCCCATACCTCCTAATGTAATCTTAGTCTCAAATATGATTAACGATTCTTAGGTCCACCACGATTCTTTCCCTCAAATACGGGATTTGGTTCAAGGATACATCTCTTCACACCTCTGATATATGTCGTAATTTCTCAACGTCTTCAGAGAGGTGGCGGATCCCAACAAACAATTCCTCTCCCTTTGTCCCGAACATGGGAATGATGGACCGAAATGTCCTTAAACTAACATTTGTTCCCACCGTGATGTCCTTAAACTAAAATAATTGAGCTCATATGCTCATTTGTTCATAAGTTGATCTTGGTCTCAAATATGACTAACGATCCTTAGATCAAATCCGAATATTTCATGAACTGATGGATCTCATTTATATGAGATCTGCGTCCTAAGTTCATTCCCGTTGGCAAACTAAGCTGCCAACATGGACCCCGTCAAGCAAATCCTTGATCTAAACTCAAATCCAAAATATACGGATTTGGACTAACCCGCGCCCTACGGGCATGACATAAATTAGTCTCCGTATACAATCCACGGACAACCAAAATAAAACAAACGTAACACGATACGAAATGAACTACCAGTGCAGGAGAAAGTGGTTATCGCAATGCGATAACGTAATTAGCCGCAGGGGCTTGCGTCTGCGGAAAAGAACGTCCGTCAAAACCCCTCATAAATGAGAGGGAATTTGATGAAGTCTGCTACAACGATCGCATCTGTCAAAACCTCCGATATACGGTGTCATAAATCAACTTGGTATTTTCGGAGAGGTGGGTGGATATGTCCAAATAGTATCTGCCCCCAGACGTCCCGACGTCTTAGTCCGGTTTTCGGCGGTAAACATCGTCGAGTGCATCCAAAGGGATGAGATTCTTCTTCAAGTCAGGAACATCCCTGACTTCCGCCAATATCATCATAACACTGTCAAACACTTTGATTTGGATCGTTTTCTTGCCAATAGCTCGACATGAACTATTGTTGCCCATCAAAACCACTCCACCATCAATAGACTCATAGGTGGTAAACAAATATCTATTGGGACATATGTGGTAAGAACAATCCGAATCCATGATCCACTAATCTTTGGATCGATGTATGTTGTCGAGGACGACAAGATCTCCTTCCCCTTCCGCTATACTCGTCTCGGCCGAAGACTCTTTCGATTTGTCTTCCTACTTTAGCTTGTTCCGCAACTTGTAACAATTGACCTTAAAGTGCTCTTTCTTACAATAATTGCAGGTCACGTTCTTAGCCTTAGATTTCGACCTCGACTTATTTCTATTTACTTTTGGATCTCTCTTCTTCGCACGCCCTCGAACAAATAAGGCAGACGACAAACTATCCGCTTCGGTAGAAGTCAACTCCCTATCGATCTTATCTTTGTGCTTATATGAGGTGGCAGCGAACCCAACAAAAGAAGAGCTTGATCGTTATCATCAATCTTAATATCAATCTTACCCAGATGTATAACGATTGAATTAAACTCACCGACGTAAGATTTGGTTGGAGAGCCTTTTGACATACGAAGTGTATAGAGACGTTTCAACAGGAGTCAATTCGTGAGAAATTTTCTTAAATATAACTCCTTCAATTTCTTCCACAAATCAGCCGCCGTCTTCTCCACCAAAACATTGTTTGTCAAACATAAGTAGATAGCTGTGAGGGCTTTCTTATTCATCTCCTCCCAAGCTTCCTCCGTTATAGTGGAAGGCTTTTTATCCTTCCCTAGAATCGCTTTCTTCAAATTGTTTTGAGTCAAAACGACAACCATACTGACTTGCTACAAACTGAAACTCATATTTCCATCAAACTTCTCGATATCGAACTTCATGATTTTCGGAGACATGATATTGGATCAAATCAAAACACGATGTGCTAACGAATCCTAAACTTCAAAATCACGATCTAAAAAAATTGGGAAGAGGATGTAGTTATCGTTATCCACCGTTGGCTTAGATCGCAATATTGAAGAAGTAATAGTTCAATCCAAAAGATCCCAAACAACAACAAAAGTCTCGATACCAGTTTGTTGCGATAAGACGACCACGAAGACAAAACAATCGATATAGAAAAGTAATCAAAACCACAAGTAAATTGAAAATAAAAGTACTAACCACAAAACCAAATAGACGAAAGCAAAACTTTATTAATAATCAAAAGTCAAGGAGTTCAAATCGGTGGACGAATACGAACCCCCCAAACCCTAGTTCTCTCAAACAATAAGAGGGTTCTCTCAAATATCACAAAAGCTATTAAATCTAGGGCTAAAACATACTAACTTATATATAGCATACAAAAAATGTTTCCAAATAACTAATTTCCTAACTAAGAAAAACATCTGGTCTAGAACACGGCAGACGTCTGCAGAAGGAATGCACGGACGTCTGCCCAAGTGTCTTTGTATCCACAGAGTATACCCAGAAGTCTGAATAAGGATGTTCAGACGTCTGACCTTCACGTCTTCAAAAGTGCAGAGTGCTCGCAGACGTCTGGACTGACGGGGTTCAGACGTCTGCCCAATGTATTCTTACGTATATAGAACCTTGACAGACGTCTAAAGCTTTAGCTCCATACGTCTGTCCCCTTACCTTATAGATAACTCTGAATCTTGACAACTTCGCGATAACGCCGAATCAATAGGAAATCAATAGGGATCGAATGTGAGGCATACACAACAAGACTCTCCTCTTTTGAGTTAAATTAGTAGAGAACTAAATTATATATTAGTGGAGGATGTGAATTGTATATGATCCCCTCTACGACATGGATTTTGGGATGGAAATGGTTGTGACCTGTGAGCTCTATAACTTCACATAAAAAGATAATATTGTGCTGTATAAAAGTTTATGCAAAAATGTAAATTGATGGGTTGCGAATCAACAGCATGTATAATGCCATTTCTAATTTCTGCATCATTAGGTTTGATTTAGTCATGATAATCTCTCCTAGATGTTAGTTTATTGAATACATTGTATGCTTATCCCGACACTATGCAAATTACATTGTTCATTACCAAGACATGAATCCCTCAAATTTATGCATACAAGAGACTGTTCAAGCTTTATAATTTATTATACAGTTCAATGGTTTTATCTGACAAATAAATAAAATATCTTGGTGATTTGTATAGTTTACCTGAGAATAAATGTGAATCAGAGTCTCTTCCACTTTCTATGCTGGATTAATTTTTTCCATAGAAATTGACACGGCCTGAAATAGAGAGAAGAATCTTGAAAGTTATACAAGTACAGCATTTTTTATTCTTGACCTTCCATTGTATCGGTCAACTTTTATTTTAATTATAGAAAATATCCCCTCTTTGAATGAAAATGTCCGTAATTGTTTGATTATTTTCAAAATAAGGTGAAATTTGTGATATATGGCTTGATTTATATTATTTACATGCAAAATCACCAGGTGAAGACGGTAGCTCAGATTGTTGAAGGAGATGCAGGGAAGGCTATATGCAGAGAGGCCGAAAGGCTGAAGCCTGCAGCCGTTATCATGGGCACTCGTGGGAGGAGCCTCATCCAAAGGTATTATAACAAAAATGATTAATTTATATGAAATAAAAAATTTATATCTATTCCTCAATAGCTTTGTCATGATTTTGTTAATCTGCAGTGTGTTCCAAGGGAGTGTTAGTGAATATTGTTTTCACAATTGCAAATCTGCCCCCATCATTGTGGTCCCAGGGAAAGGTAAGATGGAATCTCTTCTTTGATTGATCTACAGATATAAACATATGTATAGCAAGACTTAATATGGAATATTTTAATAGTTTATTGCACAATATCTTGTCGCAGTTCAACCCCTCCGGTATAAATTCTGGAAACACCCTCTCTGTTTATCGGCCTCAAGTGTTTTTATAGTGCAAACACCCTCTCTGTTTATCGGCCGAAACCCTTTATTTAAAAAAAAAATAAAAAACACTCCAATTCTACTCTAAACAACAGAGAAGTTCTGGAATTAAACTATACAGTCATGTGAGTTGTTTAGAGTTTAATTCGACTGTTTTCGGGTTGTGAATAACGTGGGGTGTAACTTGAGGGGGTTATTACTGTAAGTAGTGATAGAAGGGTAAATTATATGGGGGTTTTATGATCCTAGCTGCTGTGCAATCTTAAGAATCGGCTTGAAATTCAAGGGAAGTTTTTATATTTGTATTATTTACTTATGAACGTTTTGGCAGATGCTGGAGAGGAGTCGACGATTTGAAAGAATAGAAATTAGATGGAGTGATATGTGCACTTGTGCTTTCTGTCTGTAAGTACATATTTGTGTTTGTTAGGTATCTGCATTGCTTGAAAGTTTGGTGTTGGATTAGTTGTGTAAATGAAATATTAGTAGTATAATGGTTTGTATTGTTTGATGTATAATTTCGGTATAATATATGGTGACAACCATGCTCTCTTAGATTACTTGATTTGCTTTGTACTTCATTAATGAAATTTAGCAAAACATTCTTCGTTCTTCAATTTGTACAGTAGTAACAATCATTTTTCTTTTTGAATATTTGATGTACAATCTTTCTTTTCTGTTCTTTACAGTTGGTGCAATTCTCGTTTTTCAAACATTTTGTTAGTTATAGCTCATAAAAATCAAGAAATTTTTGAAAAGCTTAAATTTTTCTGTTTTATTTGGATTTTTAATATTTTGCATGTTATAATTTGTGTTTTTAAAAAAATATTAATAAATTATTGTTGTGTTCTGTTTTCCATAACACGAAAATTATGAAATTTTGAAAAATGTTAAAATTTTCTGTTTTTTTTCCGCAATATTTTGCTTGTACACCACACAAAATTTACGATGTTTTCAAAAATCTAAATCAATATTTTGCATGCCATATACAACATAAAAATCTTAAAACTTTCATAATTTTTCTATTTTCTTAGGTTTTTTAAATATTATGTTTGTTATGGCATAGAAATTTCCAAAAGCTCAAAAATTTTCTATTTACTTTAGTTTTTCAATATTTTGCATGCTAAATACATGAAAATCATGAAATCTTTAGAAATCTTTAAAAATTTATTGTTTTATTCGGTGTTTCATAATCTGAGTGCTATATAACACATGAAAATTGTGAGATTTTATAAACTATAAAATTTTCAATTTTCTTCCGTTTTTAATATTTTGTTTGTTATAACATAAAGGGTGGTGATATTGCCAAACCCTTGTTTGATAAATCTATACCAAAACTTGTGTACAGACAAAATTAACCTCAACTACATTGGCCTTTAATTTTTGTCTTTTTATCCCGGCCTTCCTCTTGATCTGGATCCGGATCCCATTCACTGCGTCGATGTAGCACTGCTCCATATCGCTCGCAGGATGGTCGTCGTCAGCGGGATCACGAAGATCCACAGCTTCGCAGGCTCGTCGGCAACACGGTCGAGCTCCTCCATCATGTTGCCGAGATCCTCCTACGACGAGATCGAGATGATGGCGTCAAGGTCCTCATCAGGGAGCTATACTTGACAGTGACGATCTCGCCTTCGAACATATTGCTGATCTTGGCCAGCAGATCCGGTAAGGTTGAGGAATACCGAAGCGAGAGGAGCAGGTCGGAGGAGAGGGCGGAGGTTGTTGGAGAGGTTAAGAAGGCGAAGGTGGAAGATGAAGGAGATGGGAAGGAAGGGATGGGGCCGATGAGGTTGGAGGAGAGGTTGAGGGCGACAACACGGCGGGTGACGTGTCGTAGGCGGAGGAGAGGCAATAGGGTTCGATTTGAGGAGAGGGAGGAAATTAAAGGTCGATGTAATTGGGGTTAATTTTTTCCATACACTAGTTTTGGTGTTGATTTATCAAATAAGAGTTTGGTAATATCCGCCACTCTAACACAAAAATTGTGATGTTTTCAAAAATCCCAAAAAGTTCAACATTTTGATGCTATACGACAGAAAAATCTCGAAATTTTCAAATACATCATGATTTTATGTTTTCTTTGTTTCAACATCAGCACACAAATAATCACTAAATTTTCGAAAAATTTCAAACTTTTTATGTTTTCTTTGGTTTTCAATATTATGCATAAATAAATAAAATTCGCAAAGTTTCCAGAAATCTAAAAAAACTACTGTTTTGTTTAGTTCTTCATAATTTTGTGTCCATAACACATTCAAATCATAAAATTAACAAAAATTCATGAAATTTTTGAAAATCTCAAAAAAAAATGAAAAATCACGAAATTTTTTAATATTAAATTCATGAAATTTTTTAAAATCTCGAAAAAAAATTGTTTCCTTCGGTTTTGCAATATTTTACATGCTATACACATGAAAATCAAGAAATTCTCAGAAATCTTTAAAAATTATTGTTT
Source organism: Agapanthus africanus (assembly GCA_030015575.1). Lineage (NCBI taxonomy): Eukaryota > Viridiplantae > Streptophyta > Magnoliopsida > Asparagales > Amaryllidaceae > Agapanthus > Agapanthus africanus. The sequence goes on along the minus strand of CM057346.1, from coordinate 573,349,302 downwards.
TGTTCCGATTTGCATAATATTGTCCGCTATGCCACATGAAAATCACGGAATTTTCAAAAATATTAAAAATTTTAGTTTGCTTCCGTTCAATATTTTGCTTGTGATAGCATATTAAACTTGCGAAATTTTTTAAAAATCTCAAATTTTCTGGATTGTTCGATTTTTCAATATTTCGCATTTACATGAGAAAAGCGCATAATTTTCAGAAATCTAAACAACCATTATTTTGTTTTTGCTTTTATAATTTTGTGAGCAGCACATGAAATTCAGAATTTTCAAAAATATTAAAATTTTCAGTTTGCTTTCAATATTTTATTAGATATAGCACACAAAAATTATGATATATTTTTAAAATCGCAAAATTTTCAATATTTTGTTTTAATATGCTTTCTTTTCGAAAATCTCGAAATTTTCTGTTTGGTTTCTCAATATTTTGCATATACACAAGAAAATCACGAAAATTTCAGAAATCTGACCATGTTTTTTTGGTTAAAACACCGCGCAGCGGGTTTTTCGATATGAACTGTTTTGAGTTGCAAGGTGAAATTTCTACTTCTGAATCTTGGTTCATTGAATCTCCTGCCACAAGTATTATTTTGAGACCCGGACCCTTTAGTTTTAGTGCTTCGATACGGGTTTTTCTTTGGTTTTTCAATCTTTTGTTTTTTATTGCACCTAAAAATCGCGAAATTTTAGAAAATATCAATTTTTTTCTATTTTCTTCGGTTTTTAAATATTTTGCATGCTATACACAAAAATCATGAAATTTTTAGAAAGCTTGAAAAATTATTGTTCGTATCCGTATTTCATAATTTTGCTTGCTTCCATGAAAATTATGATATTTTCAAAAATGTTAAAATTTTCAGTTTTCTTTCGTTTTTCAATATTTTGCTTTTTATTGCACACAAATTATGATATTTTCAAAAATCCAAAAATTTCCAATACTTTGTATGCCCATACCACACAAACGAAATTGTTAAAAATCTCATAATTTTTCTGTTTTTTATGGTTTTCAATATTATATTTGTTATAGCACAAAAAATCCGGAAAATTTCAAAAATTCTATGTCTTCTTTTCAGTTATTCAATATTTTGCATTCTATACACGCTAAAATCACGGAATTTTTAGAAATGTTAAAAAACCATTGTTTTGTTCTGTTTTCCCAAGATTTTGCATGTTACAACAAAATCATAACCCCAAAAAATTTAAAATTTTCTGCATTTTTGGTTTTTAAGAATTTCAAAAAACCATTGTTTGCACATGAAAATCGTGAAATGGTCAAAGATCTCAATTTTTTTATTTCTTCTGTATTTTAATATTTTGCATTATATAGCACACTAAAATTGCGAACGAAATTTTTTAAAATCTAAAAAAAAAAATTTCCCGTTTTAATAATTTTGGGTGTTATAGCACATGAAACTCGTGTAATTTCAAAATTTTCTGTTAGCTTCGGTTTTTAAATATTTGTTTGCTATAGCACATGAAAATCACGATATTTTCAAAGATCTCAAAAAAAAATCCTTCTGTATTTCAGTATCTTTGCGTTAATTGAAAAAAAATCGGGTTTTCAATATTTTGCATGCCTATACTTACAAAAGTCCCGAAATTTCCAGAATTCTTTAAAATTATTTAGTTTTTATTTTCATAATATTGCGTGCAAAGCACATGGAAATAATTTCAAAATTTCAAAAAAAAAATTGTTTTTTCCAATATTTGCACATGAAAATCGCGATATTTCCAAGATCTCAAATTTTTTTTTTCTTCCGTACTTCAATATTTTGTATGATATACCATACTAAGATCGTAAAAAAATTTAAAATATTAAAATTTTCCGTTTTCTTCGATTTTCAATATTTTTCATGCGATGCTCATGAAAATTCCGAAATTTTCAAAAATCTTTAAAACGTAAAATCTTAAGAAATTATTGCACTACTACAATAATGGGTTGCTCCTACGGATTTAGCCGTAGGGGCAAATCACTGCCCCTATGGATATAGACGTAGGGCCACGAAATTACCCCGCAGGTGCAAGGGCCGCAGGTGCAAGTCTTCACCCTGAACATGCCCCTACGGAGTAATAATTGCCCATACGCGTTACTCTGTAGGGACAGTTACCCTACGGATTACTCCGTATGGACATAATATTTATTTAATTTATTGTTTTATAAAATAAAATACTTGCCCTTACGGCATTATCCGTAGGGCCTACTAAATGCCCATACGGGTACATCCGTAGGTCCTACTGAATGCCCCTACGGATAAATGCGTTGGGGTAAGTTTTACCCCTGTTACTGAGTCCATAAGGACAAAATATCAGGTATCCTGATATTTTGTCCCTACGGCGAACTGTGTAGAGGCAAACATTTCACCTACGGATTAATCCGTAGGTGCAAAATATCAGTTTTTTTTAAAAAGGGCTTCCTATTTTTTTCCCGCCCTGTGCACAATAATATATATATCATATAACCAAATACAGAAATATTCATAACCAACATCTCTCGCATAATATATAAAAGAAATAAACAAACGGAATACGATATCAAACTAAATCATCGTGAACAAACAAACAACCACCAATATCGTCCAAAATTTATACAATATATATCAGATAAGTACATACATCCTCAAAAATATAAATAAGCTACCCTAGCTCGGTCCAGCTCCTCCACCTCTGATAATCTCCGTAATCTGGCGCATCTGATCCTCGGTGCAGCCCGAGTCGTCAAAAACTCGACTAATGAAGGAGTGGACTGTGTGGGAGTCTGAGCGGGCTGTGGAGCTGCAGGAGTGGTCTGCGCAACCGCAGCTGAGATAGTGGCTTGCGGAGTCACAGCCAAAAGAGATGCATGCGGAGCCGCAGCCGAAGTAGCCTGTCGCATCTGTTAAATTTTGTGTGTGATAAACGAGTAAGAACGGTGTATTAGATTTTAGTCGAGTTCGTATCATTATCAGGTTATTGCGAAAGCTCAATCTAAGAATACTTAGGGACTTAGGCCTCGTTTTGGTATCTAGTTTGGAAAGCTGTAGTTTATTTTAATTAGATAGTTTTATATAAGTATGATTAATCAAAGCTAAGTCTACAACCAAATAAGCTCAGATTACTAATATTGCATATGTTGCTATCTATAATGTAATATAATATTTTCCTATTAAGTAGTATACGTATCATCTCCTTCAACTCCTCGACGGTGGTCTTCAAGGCGGCAACATCATGCTCTAGACGTCGCTCACGGGGGTAAGGGAAGTAACGGCCGGAGTGGAGTCTAATCTCATATGGCCCTGCTAGGACCCAATCCCCAGCCTCTCTCCCAACCTCCGTGGTGCTCTCCGTGTGCGGCGTCTAGGACTGGGTTCAGCAGCATCGAATTGGTCTGTCTTGTAAAATCGATCCCCGATGAATCCGCCTGCTCCACCACGTGCTTCTATACCCACATTAACCATTAAAATATAAGTATATCATTTAAATTTGAACTTTTCAAAACAAAAATTTTAAACTTGTTGGAATAAATATTAACACTTACGCAATACTCCTGAGTAGCGGTGTCGGGGAATCGAAGCTCGACCATAGCGGGATCTGTCGAGGTGCCGTGAACGGCAAGATACGCGGTCAGCACGCTCAGTGTACCATCCTGCGCCTGGGTCTGAGCTCTCTTCAATTCGCAAAAAATTTACATATATTATAAAATAACTCTTAATATTACATTATATCAAAATAAATCTATTGTAATTTACCGATGCCTCCATGGCACGAGTAATGTTCCTCGAGCCATCTGTATAGGTGGGACGACCCCTCTTCGCCGACTTCCTATTCTCTTTATTTTGATTGGCATGTTTCTGCACAACACATTCAGATTTAGTTTTCTAACTAAGCCACACAAAAAATAAATTATATACTAAATAATGAATTACATTTAAATTACAAACCTATTTGCGCTGAGAGTCGAAATATTAGCACAAGAGAGACCATGTATCTGCGTCGACTCTCGCAAAGACCGGAGTATGTAGGAGAGCCGCTCTCTCTGCCTCGGGGATCGCCATCCACAGGGAATAGTAGTCGATCTTCAGCTCGTTCCTATTGTATCGAACCTTTGATTGCATGTTCTTCATCAGGACATTGTACAAAGCGTGAAAATCGAGCACTCTCTCAGGGTGATCAGGGTCGGGTACAGGCTGAAAGTCGTACTCCAACTGCAAATAGAAAAAACAATGTATTTAAATTGCAAGTGTTAAATAATAATAAATATATTGGATAAGTCAAATAAAAATATATATTAATACCCGAGCCTGATCCCTGAAGAGGGCAAATGAGCACCGATGCTGATCGCCCCACTCAACGTGAAGTGGATACTTCTTCACGAGGCGGCTCTCATCCCTATATATCGGCCGAACCTCTCGGCATAATCTCCGGTATAGCGATAATCGGGGGTAAAGAAAATGGGGAATGCTGTCTCCCCCTAGCTCTGTCGAGCCTCAGCCTGTGGGACTGATTCGGCCTTCGAGTCCCCCTCTCGGGATGGGGCTGCCCCGCATCTATAAGAAATATCAAGACAATCAATATTAAGACAAAGTGGTATTAAAAAATAAAGGTTTAACGAAAATTGAAGTGCGATATATACCTCCGGCGACAGCAGCACGAGCCTGAGCCCGAGCAGCAGAACGAGCGGGACGATAATTCCTCCGGTAAGGAACAGCCAGTGACCCGGATGTAGACACATCCCCTCCAACTAGAAAATAAACATTGACGCTAAATTTACATGAAGTTCATGTTTATTCTTTAGAGGATATGTAAAATGAATAAATATTTTATATTTATTCATACTAACCTGCAGACTGAGCGGAGGGTACGGAAGTGGCGGGAGTGCCCTCTGCGCCAGATGTGGACGCACCACCTATAATTAGACAATTAAAAATAAATTATATAAGTAATTGCAAAAAGAATGTGTAGATCAATAATATAACATTCTAGATCAATAATATAACATTATAAATCAATATGCATGCACTATAGGATATATAAACATACCCGTAGGTGCGATGGTGCCTTCTGCCCGAGAAGTGAAGGCACCACCTACAGCTAGACAATAAAAATATGATTATCTAAGTAAGAGCAAAAAGAATGTGTGTATATTTATGATATAATATTCTAAATCAATATGCATGAACTATAGGATATATAAACATACCCGGAGGTGCGGAAGCGGCCTCTGCCTCTGATGTGGACGCACCATCAACAGCTAGACAATCAAACATTGACTATATAAGCAATTTTGAAATAAATATGCGTGTATATCTATAATATTACATTCAAAATGAATATGCGTACAATATATCTGGAGGTGTGGCAAAGTCCACAAGGAAGGAGTCATCCGAAGGGGTCTCCGATCGGGGTGCAAGACCGGCCCTCTGAAGCTCCCTACGCGGCTCTCCGGGCGATAGAACTGCTCTGCCTCTGCCGCGGCTGGTGCTCCTGCCGCCCCTCACTGCTCTGGTCGTCGTCATCAAATCTAGACAAAAGTATAATCATTACATATGCATGCTATATATGTATAGATTGTAAAAATATGAAGTAATAATATAACATTACCGATAATCTTTTTCGTTTTGTGGACGCATTAGACATATCTACTTGGATTTCATTATTGATATCATTTCTAATCCACATAACTTCACGATCAGTCGAAGACAACCCGTCTTTTGAAACAGACGGTCAAAGCACTCTAAGTCTTCTCTCTTCTTCTTCCTCATCGTTGTCCTCCATACGATCCTCGAATTTTAGGACATCATAAATATCCCTGAGTTTCCAACTGCACACGACACTCCATCCCGGATACTTCAAGCACTGTAGGTAGTATACTTGGAATGCTTGGTTCGGAAAGATATATGAATCGTCCTGACCGTAAAATCGAAGTGTGTTCACACTAGTCAATCAATATTCATCTTTCCAAGTCCAGAGATTGTTTCTCCACTTATCCGTATCAATTCGTGTATCATACCAAGTACATTGAAATATATAAAACGGTTCTGATCGTCCGGAATATTGGATGTCAAGTATGCAATTTAAATATTCATAATTAATCACACCATCCGATCCTACCGTCGCAATCCCACTATTCTGAGTGGTTCGAGACATTTCTATGTCCTTAACTTCAAATTTGTATCCAAGGACACCGAATCATTTATAATATGCAACTTCCATACTGGGAAACTGAGCTAAACATTTTGAATCACTCTCTAATGATACAGACAAGTTCGGATCGTGGATCTGACAAAACAAATTTTACGACAAATACATAACGATATAAGTTTAGATTAAGACCGGTAGCAATAATATATTATTCGAACAACTTACATGATCTGCAACCTAATCGCAAAAAGTATCCTGATGATATTTTTCCAATTGTTCATCATTCAAATCAGGATGCCCCTCACGTACCTCGTTAAAATGATTTCTGTTCTCAACAATAAATTATGACATTAATATTATATCGTTTCATACACACGCAAACACAAATATAATAATTAATCCAAAAAAACTTACTCTTTAATTTCTTCAAGACATGTGCTATTGAGAAGGATAAACCGATATATCTTGTTGATAAATATAGTGTCTACTCTCTTATAATCAGCTTTACCATATGGCCCGTCCTGAATTCTCCGAGGCCGGTTAAGCTTCGTCTTAATGTTCTCGTCCAGATAGCGGGAACAAAATGTGGTTGCTTCATCTAGAAGATAACCTTACATGATAAAACCCTCTGGTCGATTTCTATTGCGTATATATTTTTTTAGAGTGTAGAGGCGCCTAAAGAAAAATATGTTAAATAAATAAATATGGGCATATAGGACAACAATAATTTTACAAATTGCGTGAAACGAAAAATTCCACGTAACTTTCGACGGGATACATCCATCGATATTGTACCGGTCCGGCTAACTTAGCCTCAGTTGCAAGATGAACCGTCAGGTGTATTATGATATCGAAAAATGACGGTGGGAAAATACGCTCAAACTTGCAAAGTATCAACATAATAGAATTTTCTAGATTCTCCAACGTCACAACATCCAGGGTTTTAGCACACAATTCTCTAAAAAAGCAACAAAGGTCATTGATTACTAGACCAACCGATTCGGGAAGGAAAGTCCTGAGGGCTAATGGGAGAAGGTGCTCCATAATAACATGGTGATCATAACTTTTCAGCCCATCGATATTGCCTTTCATAATTTTTATCTTCTTGCTAAATGATCCTGAGAAGTCTGTGGGAACTCTCAAATCATGCAACACCTGCAAGAATCTTTTTTTCTCCAATTGTGACATATGATACGCGGTATTGGGAAGTACAAACTTGCCTGGTTTACCCGCTATCGGTTTAGGATGCTATTCACTTCTAATTTCCCAGTCCTGAAGATCCATCCGAGCACGGAGGTTGTCTTTCGATTTTCCATCTTTACAAAGAAGCAAGTTGAGTACGTGCTCGGATACTCCCTTCTCTACGTGCATGACATCCAGACAATGACGCACTAAATTTGTTGACCAGTACGGAAGCTCGAATAAGATGCTTAACTTGTTCCAGTAGGGTGGTTTGACATGTTTTGCCGGATCTATCCCGAAAGTCACATTATTATAACCATCCTACCGAGCAGTCACGTCCTCTCCGGACAATGAGGCTGGAGGCCCAAGAAACTCCTGATGACCATCAAAGTGAGCAGCGTCTAACCTGTAGGGATGGTCTAGTGGCAGGAAACGCCGATGACCGCAATAACAAACCTTTCTGCTAAAATTCAAGAATTTCAATGTTGTATATTGATGGCAATAAGGGCATGCTTTGTGACCATGTACGGACCAACCTGATAGCATTCCATACGTAGGAAAGTCATTAATTGTCCACACTAAAGCCGCGCGCAGTGTGAAGGTTGTATCTGTGTTTGCATCGTAAGTCTCTACACCATTAATGAATAAAGATTTTAACTCATCGATCAGAGGTCGGAGATAGATATCAATATTGTTTCCCGGTGAGTTTGGTCCATCGATAAGAAGGGGCATCATAAAGTAGGATTGATCCATAGCCAACCAAGGCGACAGATTATAAACTATTATTACAACTGGCCATGTGTTGTGGCTTCCAGTCATATAGTTGAATGGGCAGAAGCCATCACTAGCGAGTCCGAGCCTGACATTACGAGGATCGCTGCTGAATATTTCGTGCCTCCTATCGAAATCCTTTCATGCCGGTGAATCTCTTGGATGACTCATTTTTCCATCTTCACTTGGAGGAGCACGGTGATGCCAAATCATTGCCTCAGCTGTTTTCTTGCACCTGAATAGCCTCTGCAGCCTCTGTGTTATGGGAAAATATCGTGCTATCTTAATAGGTATATCGGGCTTCTTATCAGAATCTTTCGGCTTATACCTGGCCTCTCCTCATGTTGGACACTCTTTCAAATCTGAATTCTCTTTCCGGTACAACACGCAATTTTTGGGACATGCTTGAATCTTCTCACACTTCAGATCCAAATCAAACATCATCTTCTGGGCTCCGTACCAGCTGTCGGGCACGTTATTTTCCGGGGGCATAGAATCTTTCAATAACTTCAGAAGTATCGTGAATGATCTGTTGCTCCATCCATTTAGACACTTAATCTGGAAAAGTTGGACGAATCATGATAGGGTGGAATACTTTGCATTCTCATAAATTGGTCTTCTAGCATCATTCATGAACTTTTCATACTTATCCGCACGCGGTCCTTGACCAGAAGGAATATCATCTTTGGTAGGACTACTATCGCCTAGGACAGCCTCTACCATATCCTCCATTTCTTCTCCTGGAAAGAAGTTATCGTGTTCTTCTTCTTCTGCCGCATTACCGTCTTCTCCTTCTTCTTCTTCCGCATTACCGTCTTCTTCTTGTCCTTCCCCGTGATATAGTTAAGTTGTATAAAGTCTTGTAAAACCATGTTTAACGATATGAAACTCTACGAATTCTATCTTTTGCCAGTACTTATTCCAACATCTATCGCACGGGCAGAGAATCTTCTCTAACACGATCTTATTATGTGCGCGTGCAAATTCAATGAAAGCAGCAATTTCTGCGACAAACTTAGGTTGCATACGTTATTTCCAATCCACGTACATCTATTCCTCAACTCTGATGTACTCATGGGCCATGTTAGACTGTATAACATATAAATTGTAGGTTATGATGACTATATTAATAAATCTAAGAACGGGATGGATACTGACAAAGAAGAAAATCCGTAGATACAAGTTTGTCGTTGAAAAGAATAAATTATCGATAAACAAAGTTAGATTTGAAAATACCCAAGTATGAGTTGTATTATGTGTATCTGTGTTTCAATTTATGATTTTGCTTAAGTTTAGAGTTGTTAGTGTGCATGTGCTTTGTGTAGAGTTGAAAAGAATAAATCATCATTTTTTTGAAGAACTAAATTCTTTATATAGGGTTGAACCCTAATTTTTGGAGAAATTAAATTCTCATATGTTCCTGTTATTTCTTTTTAAGTTAGTTCTTTTCCCCTAAATTTTGAATCTGCAGAACAAAATCTTCCCGATGAGAATTAAATTCTCAACGTATGGTGAGATTTGCTTCTGCAAATCTCAACTAGAGAAAGAACTAAGTTCTTATATGAAGGATTAAATTTACAGTAAAATTATGCGTTTACATTATCATCGAGTATACTACTGAAGGAACTAGTGCACCCTAAACCCTAACCCTAATTTTTGGAGAAATTAAATTCATATATGTTCATGTTATTTCTTTATAATTTAGTTCTTTTACTCTAAGTTTTGAATCTGCAGAACAAAATCTCCCCGATGAGAATTAAATTCTCAACTTGTGGGGAGATTTGGTTCTGCAAATCTCAACCAGAGGAAGAACTAAATTCTTATATGAAAGGTTAAGTTTATGGTAAAATTGTGCGTTTACGTTATCATCGGGTAACCTACTGAAGGAACTAGTGCACCCTAAACCCTAACCCTAATTTTTAGAGAAATTAAATTCTCATATGTTCCTGTTATTTTTTTATAACTTAGTTCTTTTCCCCTAAGTTTTGAATCTGCAGAACAAAATCTTCCCGATGAGAATTAAATTCTCAACTTGTGGGGAGATTTGCTTATGCAAATCTCAACCAGAGGAAGAACTAAGTTCTTATATGAAGGGCTAAGTTTACGGTAAAGTTGTGCGTTTACGTTATTATCGAGTATCCTACTGAAAGAACTAGTGCACCATAAACCCTAACCCTAATTTTTGGAGGAATTAAATTTCTATATGTTCATGTTATTTCTTTATAATTTAGTTCTTTTCCTCTAAGTTTTGAATCTGCCGAACAAAATCTCCCCGATGAGAATTAAATTCTCAACTTGTGGGGAGATTTGCTTCTGCAAATCTGAACCAGAAGAAGAACTAAGTTCTTATATAAAAGGTTAAGTTTACGGTAAAGTTGTGTGTTTACGTTATCATCGAATATTCTACTGCAGGAACTAGTACATCCTAAACCCTAACCCTAATTTTTGGAGGAATTAAATTCCCATACATTCCTGTTATTTCTTTATAACTTAGTTCTTTTCCCCTAAGTTTTGAATCTGCGGAACAAAATCTTCCCGATGAGAATTAAATTCTCAACTTGTGGGGAGATTTGCTTATACAAATCTCAACCAGAGGAAGAACTAAGTTCTTATATGAAGGGTTAAGTTTACGGTAAAGTTGTGCATTTACGTTATCATCGAGTATCCTACAGAAGGAACTAGTGCACCCTAAACCCTAACCCTAATTTTTGGAGGAATTAAATTCCCATATGTTCCTGTTATTTCTTTATAACTTTTTTTTCCCCTAAGTTTTGAATCTGCAGAACAAAATCTCCCCGATGAAAATTAAATTCTCAACTTGTGGGAATATTTGTTTCTGCAAATCTCAACCATAGAAAAAACTAAGTTCTTATATGAATGGTTAAGTTTACGGTAAAGTTGTGCGTTTACGTTATCATCGAGTATCCTACTGAAAGAACTAGTGCACCCTAAACCCTAACCCTAATTTTTGGAGGAATTAAATTCCCATATGTTCCTGTTATTTCTTTATAACTTAGTTCTTTTCCCCTAAATTTTGAATCTGCAGAACAAAATCTTCCCGATGAGAATTAAATTCTCAACTTGTGGGGAGATTTGCTTCTGCAAATCTCAACCAGAGGAAGAACTAAGTTCTTATATGAAGGGTTAAGTTTACGGTAAAGTTGTGTGTTTACGTTATCATCGAGTATCCTACCGTAGGAACTAGTGCACCCTAAACCCTAACCTTAATTAACCCAAATTATCCCTAATTAAACCCTAATCATCACCCTAACTCAAATTATCGCTAATTAACCCAAAATTAACCTAAATTAACCTAATTAACGCAAATTAACCTAATTTACCCAAATTAACCCTAATCATCACCCTAACCCAAATAAACCCTAATTAACCCAAAATTAACCCAAATAAACCATGATCAACACCCTAAGAAAAATACACTGTATTTTATCTAATTAACCAAAATTAACCCTAGCCCAAACCCTAACCCAAATCAACCTAACCCTATTCATCACCCAAACCCCAAACCCAAATTAACTCTAGCCCAAACCAAAATTAACCCTAATTAATCTAATTAAACCAAACCATCACCAACCCAATTTTACCTAACTAACCCTAACCCTAACCCTACCTAATTAACCCTTACCCCAACCCTAAACCGAAACCTAACCTAACCCTAAACCGAACTCGAACCCTAACTCTAACCCTAAACCGAACCCTAACCCTACCTAATTAACCCTAACCCTAGCCCAAACCCTAGACCGAACCCTAACTCTAAGCCCTAGTAGTAATCCTAAAATCAACAATAACACAAATAAAAGTATAATTATAAGTTAAAAATTGAAATTAACACACCTTAGGCCGGCGATTCTACTGTTGACGAGGTGGAGGAGGCCGGAGATTCCACTGTCGACGAGACACAGTCGACGACGCGAGCGATGGTGTACCGGCGATGAGGAAGTCGACGATGGTGTACCGGCGACGAGGAGGCGCGCGCGGGTGTGGTGGTGAGGAGGCGTGCACGGGAGATCGGTGACCAGAGGGAGTTTGGAAATTTTGGGAACGATGAGAAAATTTCCGGGCTTTATTTTTTTTATAAATAACCCATTGATGCCCCTACGGATTAATCCATATGGTCTTCTTTTGCGGCTCCGTAGGGCCAAATAAAATATTACATTTTAATATTTTTAAATTAATCCGTAGGGCATCGTAGGTGCAACCATCTGGCCATACGGATTAATCCGTAGGGACAATAAAAAGTTGCCTCTGCGGATTCCTGTAGCCGCAGGGGCAACCCCTTATTGTAGTAGTGTTGTTTTGTTCCGATATTATAATATTTTGCATGCAGTACACTAAAATTGCAAAATCATTAAAAAAAATCTCAAAATTTTCTGATATTTTCGATATTTTGCTAGCTATACAACACATGAAAATGCTAAATTTTTAAAGATGGCACATTTTTTTTGTTTTCAATAGTATTTTAATATTTTGCATGATATAGCATATTAAAATTGCAAAAAAAATTAAAATCTAAATTTTTTTGTTTCATTCAGTCTTTTAATATTTTGCTTGTTGTACTCACGGAAATCTCAAAATTTTAAAAAATCTTTAAAAACTATTATGTTGTTCTGTTTTTCATAATTTTACGTGTTATAGCACGTGAAAATCATGTAACTTCAAAAATTTCTGCTTTCTTTGACTTTTCAATATTTTGCTTTTTACAACACTTGAAAATCACGAAATTTTTCAAGTTCTAAATTTTTCTTGTTTTCTTCTACACTTCAATATTTTGCATAATATAACGAGTACTAAATTTTGCAAAATTTTAAAAAATCTCGAAAATTTTTGTTACTTGAATTTTTCAATATTTTGCTTGTTATAGCACATAAAAATCGTGTAACTTAAAAAATATCAAAACTTCCTGTTCTTTTCTGTTATAGCTCATGAAAATCGCAAAATTTTTGAAGATTCCAAAATTTTTTGGTTTTTTTCTTATTTCAATATTTTTGCATGACATAACACGTTAAAATTGCAAAATTTTAAAAACTCACAAAATTTTCTATTTTTCAATATTTTGCTTGTTATATAACAAACGAAATTCGCGAAATTATCAAAAATCCCAATATTTTCTGTTTTTTTTTTATTTTCAATATGTATTCTATATCTTCGAATTTTAATGTTTTGTTTTTCATAACAAAAAAAATCGCGTAATTTTCGAAATTTTCTATTTTCTTCGATTTTTTAAATATTTTGCATAGCAATGAAAATCTCAAAATTTTAAAAATTTGAAAATCTCGAAATTTTAATGTCGGTTTTTTAATATTTTGCTTTTTATAGCAAATGAAAAGATATCACGGTACCCCTTGGGAAATTGAACCTATGAAGTTTTGAGAGGGAAGTTTTACTGCAAAAGTTGTAATCCTTTGGTTATTGCATTTTATACAGTTGGCTATGTTTCTGACTAGAATAGCTTATGGGTAATCCAAACCCCAAGTTTATTATAGTTTGCTATGCTTATAATTGATATTTTAACGAATCTATGTTAGTGTTATTCCAGATCCTTTTTCATATATGTCATATTTTTCTACTCTTTTAAGGTATTTTGCATATGATTAGTGATATCCATGTTATCCTAACCTTTCTGTTATTGTTAATAAATGCTTGAGCAAAGTTGTATGCTATGCATATTTTCTTCTCTCTCTCAACCCTCCACCTCCACACTAGCATTTTGCACGTGCAAGGCACGTTTTATTAATAAAATGTATAATACTTATATAAATCTGAATGAACTATGTAGTTTTATTCTATTTTGAGTCCAAAAAAAATTTCTTTGAGCCCATGAATAAATATAAAATAGAAGGCTTTTGGTTTAAAATTATTTTGAATGTTAATAAATGAAGAGAATGGTCATTTTGGTAACTTGGATCAAGAGTATTCTAGAAGATACTATAATATATTATTTACAATATTTAAGTAAAAGAATGTAGTTTTAAGTAAATAAAAATAGAAGTTGAAAAATGATAAGACTAAAATAACTTCTAGAAAATTCTTTTTTGCCTTAAATTTGAGTATAATGTAGATTGAATTTGGAATTCAAACTAATTTCTGGAAGGTTTTTTTTTGTCTTAAGTTTTAGAGAATGTGAAGTTAATTATTTTTGTCTTTTTCTTTGATGACGTAGAGGCTCTAAGATTTGAGAAATTTTTTCCTTTTTTCTTTATTTTTTAAATAATGTAAATGGCGGACTCTGACTAATGTCATTTGCATTATATATATAGAATTTATGCACGTGCGTTGCACGTGTTAGTTTAAAAAATTTGAGACGGAAGGAGAGAGGGAGAGAGATGTGAAGGGTTCTAGAGTTTTATTTATTTATTTATTTAAAAAAAAGATTGATGATGTGGAGGGTTCTAGATAAACAATTAATTATTTTTTGAGAGAAGAGAGAGAGGGGGGGTGTGGAGGGCTTAAGAGGTGAGGGAGATGATGTGGAGGGCTTGAGAGATGAGGATTTTTCTCATTTTTTTTTTAGAAAAAAGGAGAAGGGTGGAACTTTAACCAAGGGTATTTGCATTATATATAGATTTATGCACGTGCGTTGCACGTGTTAGTTTAAAAAATTTGAGCCGGGAGGAGAGAGGGAGAGAGATGTGAAGGGTTCTAGAGTTTTATTTATTTATTTATTTAAAAAAAAGATTGATGATGTGGAAGGTTCTAGATAAACAATTAATTGTTTTTTGGGAGAAGAGAGAGAGGGGGTGTGGAGAGCTTAAGAGGTAAAGGAGATGATGTGGAGGGCTTGAGAGGTGGGGATTTTTCTCATTTTTTCTTTTTTTTTAAGAAAAAAGGAGAAGGGTGGAATTCTAACCAAGAGTATTTGTATTATATATAGAGATGACGTGGAGGCTCTAAGATTTGAGAAATTTTCTCCTTTTTTCTTTATTTTTTAAATAATGTAAATGGTGGACTCTGACTAATGTCATTTGTATTATATATACTAGAATTTATGCACGTGCGTTGCACGTGTTAGTTTAAAAAATTTGAAAAGGGAGAAGAGAGCTGGAGGGTTCTAGAGTTTTATTTATTTATTTATTTAAAAAAATATTGATGATGTGGAGGGTTCTAAATAAACAATTAATTTTTTTTTGGAATAAGAGAGAGAGGGGGTGTGGAGGGCTTAAGAGGTGAGGGAGATGACGTGGAGGGTTTGAGAGGTGAGGATTTTTCTCATTTTTTTTTTTTTTTTTTAGAAAAAAGGAGAAGTGTGGACCTCTAACCAAGGGTATTTGCATTATATATAGAGATTTTTTCTTTTTTTTAAGAAAAAAAGAGAAGGGTGGACCTCTAACCAAGCGTATTTGCATTATATATAGAGATATATAGAGCTATTTTTTTTTAAAAAGGTGATTGATGATATGGAGGGTTCTAGATAATCAATTAATTGTTTTTTTGGGAGAAGAGAGAGATGATGTGGAGGGTTTAAGAGGTGGGGGGAGGATGTGGAGGGCTTGAGATGTGGGTATTTTTCTCATTTTTTCTTTTTTAGTAGAAAAAAAGAGAAGGATGGACCTCTAACCAAGGGTATTTGTATTACATATAGAGATGTCATTTGCATTATATATATACTAGAACTTGTGCACGTGTGTTGCACGTGTCAAATGTAATATTTCATGTTTGTGAGAGTGAGTATATATGTAAATATGTAAATAATGAGAGTTTATGTGTAAATATGCATTTCATATAAGTGAGAATGAGTATAGATATAAATTTGTAAATATTGAGGGTTTATATGTAAGTTTATATTACAAGGCATCATTTTTTTTCCTCTTCCTTGATGAGTTGGAAGCCCTAGAAGAAAAGGAAAACTGAGATGGAAGCATCAGGAGAAAAGGATTTTTCTCCATTTTCTTTGAATTTTGGAGAAAAAAAAGGGTGTCCACCTCACCAAGGGGGTTATTTGCATTATAAAGAAGACTAGCATTGTGTAGCTTTATCCTATTTAGAGCGAAAAAAATTCTTGAGCCCATCTATAAATATAAAATATGGTGCTTTTGGTTTAAAATTATTTTGAATGTTAGTAGGTGAATAAAATAGTCATTTTAGTAACTTGGATAAAGAGTATCCTAGAAAATATTATAATATATTATTTATTATATCTAAGTAAAAGAAGGTAGTTATAAATAAATGAAAGTAGAATTTGAAAAATGATAAGATTAAAATAGCTTATAGAAAATTCTTTTTTGTCTTAACTTTGAGTATAATGCAGATTGAATTTGAAATTCAAAGTAATTTCTACAAAGTTCTTTTTTTGAGTTAAGTTCTAGAAAATTCCTTTTTTCTTTGTTTTTTGAAAAACGGTGAAGTTTAATTATTTTCGTCCTTTTCTTTGATGATGTGGAGTGTCTAAATTTTGTTTTTTTAAACATAACAATTAATTATTTTTATGACGTGGAGGCCCTAAGAATGGGGGATTTTTCTCCCTTTTTCTTTGTTTTTAAAAAAATAAGCTGATGACTTCTAACGAAGTTCATTTGCATTATATATACTAGAACTTGTGCACGTGCGCTGCACATGTCAAATGTAACATTTCATATTTGTGAGAATGAGTGTATATGTAAATTTGTAAATGATGACGGTTTATGTGTAAATGTGCAGCTCATACAAGTGAGAATGAGTATAGATGTAAATTTGTAAATATTGATAGTTTGTGTAAATTTACATTGCAATACATCATTTTTTTCCTCATCTTTCTTAATGAGATGGAGGCCCTAGAAGAAGATGATGATGAGGTGGAGACCTTGGGAGGAGGATTTTTCTTTTTTTTTTCTTTTTTTTTTAATTTCGGAGGAGGAAGAGGGTGTCCACCTCACCAAAAAGGGTATATGCATTATAAAGAAAGAATATATATATATATATATATATATATATATATATATATATATATATATATAATTTTCAATGCCTTTTTATTTAGGCTTTGTGGCAGTTGCATGTATAAATATCATCCGCGGATCAAAGGATCCATTTTATAGAGATGCGATTGTCGCATATTGAGCATGCAATGGAAACACACAATTCACATTGAACATGCATCACATGGTACATAAATATCTAATTATACATAATATCACACAAAAAATATCATAAAGTAATAACAGAAGACAAAATAGTATTTACATTTTCTGTCGCATATGCAATCAAAACAGCTATACATACAAATTACATGATCTAATGGAAATACAAGGGGATGGTCATAACATCACTCCAAAGTATTCCACCCAAAATTTGCATCATTTAAACATAATAATAATTCATTTATCCTCCTATTTCTAAACTATACTATATGGTCAGAACAACAAGCTATGATTATCTGGGTTTAAACAGAAACCGAAATTTCCTTCTGACGAACCCAGAAGACTTCGTACTCGGTTGTTTTCTTATAGGTTCATCGCTCAGTTTCTCCGTTTCTATTTCAGCTGCAGAATCAGACTGCAAATCTGAATTCTCAAAACTGCCGCTGAGCCGGAGATCTTTCAGAAGATGAAGCAATTCCAAAGATTTCTCCCTCCCCTTTAAATTTCCGTTAACAGAGATATCAACAAGAGAAGGAATAACACCTTCCTTCATAACTAATAGGCAGTGCTCCAAACTTTGAGAACATAAAGAATGCAAAATAGAAACCCCGTGATCTTTCTCATCTCGGTTACCCATTTCGAGAATCTCGGCTATAGAAGCGATGCATCCATTGGTTTCAGCAATCAACGCCAAAGCTTCTTTAATATCACACAAATTATTTAAAATCTTCAAGCAAAATCCTGTGAGTTTTCCGTCACTCAAGAAAGGAGCTAGTTTTGGAATGCAGCCAGAGGACACGATATGGGGTTTTAGTTCCCTGTGCGAGGAGAGATTAAGAAGGATTTTGACAGATAGCTCAAGAAAGTCGTGATTTTCGCAATCAACAAATTTAATAATGGAAGGAGGAAGACTAGACATCACGATGATAGACTTGGGGTTTGGATTTTGGGAGAGCTTTTGAAATAGGGTTAAGGCTTCCAAGGTTATTTCGGAATCAAGAAGAGAACTCAACACCAGAATCATGTCTTCGCTTAATGATGGGATTTCAACTCTGCAAATATAGGAGGGGAAAAATTCAGTATAGCAGAAAAAAATAAGGAGCAAGTAATTTGGAAACATCTGACAGTCATCAGATGTTCATAGCCCATATCTGGAGGTCTAGTAAAACTAGCCAGATCTTTAAAAATTATAATTCGTTACCTTTTGCAGCTCAGGAACGCAAGAAAGATCTGTGCTCCTGTTCTTTGCACGTGCATATCGCACAATTCGTATGCATACTTGAGAAAAGTCACCACCGCTTCAGCGAAACCGTTAGAGAGCATAGCATAACATATCTCTTCATTATTTTCAAAAAGAATTTTCAAATTGCACACTTCTTTGTCTCGGAGATCCAGCGGAAGCTCACAAAGCCCGTGAAAGAATCTTGTATACATATCATAACTAAAGTTGGAAAAAGATTGACATTTCGAATAATCATCGCTCCAAGAGAACAACTGAACGCCCTTGACATGCGATGAATCTGAACAAAAGCTTGCATCGGAAGATATAAATGATACGCTACTATTATCACTCTGAAGCAAATAATCTCCACTTCTCCCATTTAATAGAGCTGCATCAACGTGTCTCAGGCTTGATATAGAACTGCAATGGGAATTTTCCCAAGATTGAATCGGTACCGATGGGTCCTCCAAATTTATATTGTGTCTTTTGCACCAGTTAAAGATAAGATCCTTCATGCAAGAATTCGGAATCATATAAACATTCATCAGTTTCTTTTGGGTCTTTGGGCATGTATCATGCCCTTCATTAAACCATTTCTCGATATATGCTCTTTCAAAAGTTTGCCCAGATGCTATGATAACAGGATCGTACATTAATCTTGATGAAATTGGGCAACAAAACTCTTCGGGAACAGGAAACTCACTTGCAATTGAGTCAGTTCGAGGATCACAAATATCGGCGAGTTCATTGGGTGCAGGATCTGGGTTTGAACTAAAAAATTTATCTTGCACAGAATGATCCACTTTGTGTTCATAGGTTTCGGCTTTCACTTTCTTCCCGTATTTTTTTATAAGGTAAAGAAGGTAGTTCAGGATCTTTTCTTTTTTAGGATCACTGCCATTGATTTTATCCAGGAGCTTTTTAATGGATCTTCTTTCTATCAGAAGCGCCTTAGGAGACGTGATTTTTAAACTTGAAACAGCAATTTGAAAAGCCTTGAATTCTAACTCTTCACTTGAGTCGCTTAGTCGAAGAAGTTCTAGCATGGCCTTGCCAGCTTCGTCATCAGATGATTCGATGATGAACCTTGCACCTTTGAGAAATTTTTGAATGCCAGAGATCTGTGGGATATGATAGGACAATCAACAACTATAACAAAAAACGTACAACTTTAACGAACTTATGAATACAGTGTGTTAGCACCTCTGCACACTCAATAAGAAGCATCCTCTCACAAGACTAATAAATCTAGCATGTTCACGTTTTGTTTGAATCCTACAATCCTTTTATGTTTCCTATTTACAGATGACGTTTCTGATCCTGTCTCCATTAGGTTTAGATATCACATGGATCTGCCGAAATGCAAGTCAGTGCACTCTACTTGCTACTAGGCTGCTGGTTTTTTGCACCATGTTCTTATTCGTAGCAAGATTTCATGCAAATAAATGTTTCCGTATTTGAGCATTTTCTTCGTTTCTTAAAAATATCTCTTATTTGAGTACAAAATAATCCAAAAGTATTCTCCACAAACTTGCTTTTTCGATGAGTAATCCAGTCTTTGTTCTTTAGGAATGGACGGAGTCGATATGCCGCTAGCCAAATAAAATATTTCCATTGAAAATGTGAAATAGGAAAGAGCTACAAACTTTAACTTAGCGCTATACAAAAAACACTAAAAAAATTTACCCCTTCCAAGAAAAGAAAAAAGCACTAAAAAGAAATAAACAGACTATAGGTTAAGGTCGACCATGGCTTCCTTCGTCGACTGTCAACAACAAAGGTAGAAAATCAACTGCTAGTAACACTCTTCCTTTTCAAATGACTTGTCCTAGTTCCAATTAATACTAATCAGTCGAACTTCCACCTCTTCTCTCAAACCTCGTGTGCTTACTATATTCCTAAAAGGTGGCTCCTCTCTTAATCTTTCTTCCCCAACAAACACCTAAAAAAGGCGGCTCTTCCAAACTAAGCGTGAGTATGTTGTCTCTGAGAAGATCTCCTGATCATCATGATTTTGTGGTTCATCAAATAAGTTATGAATTATTCACTTCTCCTTTTACATTTTTAAAAAACGGCTATATTTTGGCTAAAACAAAACTAACAGTAATAATGAAATATTTCATAAATGCGTTTGATAAATTATATTGCACCGAAGCCTACCAGGCCATTATGTGACCCTAAGATTTCAATATCATAATAGCAATTAATGCTTTATAATGTGAAGGAACAATAGATACTATGACAGAAAATAAAAATCATGACTGACCTGAACAGCTAAAATTTGCGGAACCATATTTTGAACATGGAATAAGCTATGGTCCAATGAAGTTCTTATCCTTTCACATCTTAAAACAACCGATTCCCCAGTAATCGCCTGTAAAATAAGTAGAAAACAGGCAGGAACTTAACTACACGCTTCACAGATAGAATTCACACTTATGAACTATAAAAATTAATTAAGATGAATAAAAGCAGTAAAGAAAAATACAGTCAATGATAAAGATAACAAGATTAAAGTTCCGCTGTCTTCATTAATATGATTTTTTGCTGGGATGTCCCACGTAATGCTGAACCAATGGTGCAATGTGCAAAGACAAATTAACGGAAGAAATGATGAGGATACCCAAAAAAATATTTTAAAAAATCAGTTCTTAAAAAGTAGGCGAAGGATAAAAGGAGCTTGTTGGTGAACCATATGTAGCTATTTTACTTTCATGGTTGGATATTCTTTTCTGCATGCTTATTGTATATCTTTGAGTTGTTCTTTCTAATTTGCAAGTCTCCTTATTACATATTTTCAGTGAAATATAACATTTGGCTAGGGTCTTAGACTGTGTATTCAGTCTCCTAAAAAAGAAGTACACAAAGCTTGAAAACTTAAAGTTAATTATTACCAAATAGAGCTTGCTAGATTCAGCACAATGTTGAATAAGAAGCTTTGCTTTCTCGATTGAGTTGTTCAGATTACATAACTCTCGTATTCCAGCTGTACATCCCGGTCGTGCTGCTTCTATCGCAGGAAGAACTCCGGTGATTTTTTCCAAAATCTTTGTAAGCTCTAAGTAAATTGAATTGTGAGCCTGACAATTAAATAGAGATCTAAGAAGAAAGCACAACATAAAGTATTGAGAAAAGTAATAAGTTAAGAGACACATAACAAGAGGCGTGTCAATGAAAAGTTTTTTCCTGACATCTCATTTTCTTTCTTCAAGTGAATGATTAATAGTAGAATCACAGATCAAAAACCAAATAGAAAAAATAAGTTTATTTTTTGCTATATGACTACTCCCATCAAAATGGGGTACGATTAACTCCGGAAAAGAGTAAACATATATAAAATTTTCATTAATATCACCAATTATATTTCAGTAAAAATGCGGTTGTTGTACTCAAAGCTCATCCGCAAATTATGTAACTGAATTTTATGTTATTAAGACAACTTTACACGTGGATTGTCCTTATGTCCTAGGTCGGCCACATTTTCAAATCATGATTGAGCAAATCGACTATACCATACAATCCAACAAGCTTCTCCAAAGTTACTATATCTGCAAATTCTGATACCAGAAAGCATAAAAATGAACTAAATAAAAAGGTAAAAAATATCAATGAGCAAGATTATTCAGAAAGCACTCAAATCAAAGATAAAGTTTCTAGGGAAATGCATTTACATGATAATCCTAGGCAGTTAAAATCATTATCATATTGGTATCAGAAGTGTATGTCCCCACCTTTACACATGAAGAACTTTTTGGTGCAGATACAGTTTCAGCAGGATCACTCCCCATCAATAAGGACACCGGATTTTTTCAATCTGCTTATAGAATTTGATAAAACCTGCAATGTACCATGTATGTCACTTAGACCCCCCCTAAAGTGATGTATTAAAACAAGCGCCCATCCGTATTTCTGAAACCCTTAAGAACACTTAAATTCAACTCAAAATAACTCAAATGATTGTATAATTTCACAATATAACTTGTTTGTTTTATTCAAAGTAGAATTTGAGTCTTTTTAAGGGTTTGATTGATGAACAAAGAGGGTCTATCTGCTACTAAATCACTTGAGGGGAATAAGTGCTAAACAAATCTAAGCAGAAGAGACAGGATTGCTAATGCTCGAGAATCAAACATGAAATATAATAGTTGAATATAGATGAAAGTCATCAATTGGAACTCGAATTACAGAAAAATTTCCAAGCAACTAAGACATTACAAAATACATAATTTTCCACATCATGTTTTAATCAAGTTTTTGAAAAAAAACAACTTCAAAATTTGACATGGATCTATGTAATAATGGGGTAGGTTCTTATACCTAGTAAAAGAAACTCAATTTTGTGTGAGAACGCATACAATATAAGCATATGTGTTAAAGAAGGCATACGATTTTGAACTTGTCCAAACACCCTTTTATTCTCAACAAATCCCTAGCTTCTGCTTTAAAGTAATAAAACTAATCAAACAATTTATAAAATATTAAAATTACAAACCTTAAGATTCTAGGAGTGATGGAATCACTTCGCAATTGGCTCGAAAATGGACATGAAGATAAAGCACAACACACTGATACACTAGTTTGAAAGGGGAATTATTAGGTACATGGTTGAAATATGCTGTGTTACGGCAATAAAAAAAATATTTGAAAGATTATTGAAATATGCTGATCATTCTTTAAAAGCCCCCTGTCTTCAAATCCAAAGGCTAACTTCTAAAGCAAGAACACAAATTCTTATATCACTTCATGTCAAAGCAATTCAACCCAATAAGAAGATCAATTTTTTTATATGACATGCTCAGATAAACAAATAATAAAAGACAGCTATTTATTGGCAACATACCAAACTTAAGCCAACAAGTTCACTAAACAGATCACTAAACTACAAGTAGAAACAATAATTGGGGGAATATAAGAACGTAAGGAAGCTGATAAGGGAAAAGGGACAAAGATCAGGTGAAGATTTTACAAGCATTAGCAGAAAAACCCATCATCAAAAGATCAATGAAACTCGTCAAGAATGAACAATTTTTTACGAGAACGAACGGCAAAAGATCGAATCTTTACACGCTTACAAGCTATGAAATGAAGAAATAGGAAAAGGGCATGAAGATAAAACCTGTGGAGAGCTTTCTATCGTCTCAAAATCCAATCTTTTGACATGAGAGAGCGAGAGGGGGAGGGATTGGGGGCGAGAATCGAGGAGTGAAAGAGGAAGGGGGACAAATTAGGGTTTGGGGGAGCTAGAGGAGGATGGAGCTAACGAAAAGGAGAGATGGGGAAAGAGAGAGAGAGAGAGAGATATGAGCAACGGGAAACGCAAGCTGTGGTCTCGATCGAGAGAGAGAGAGATTGAGGCTTTTTTAGTTGGTGGGGCTTGAGAAAGAGCAGAGAAGGTGTGAAGACAGAGAACACCAACCACCAAAAACCCTCCAATATGAAATTGATACCTAGGGTTAACAGATTTGGGAAATTTTGCAGATTTGTGCCGCTGCGGGCCCTTGGGTAACAGACGATGACCAGGGGATGCCGCAGTAGGCCCCGCCACATCCCTGCAACAAATAATAGCATGGATGCTTTTCTACAATCCTGGCTGCATATTCTGCGTGTTTTGCATGTACGATATATCCATACCAAAATCCTCCTGTTTGACATTGACCGTTGGTTTCGGTTTTGGATGAATCATGATCGTTCCTTGCAATAGCATAAGTACCATTTTGCGTCTCATAGCAGCCATTCGGAATCCCACCACATGCATGCGGACGCCCTCCCTTCCTTTTACTCTTTGTTGGTCCCTTTACAATTGATATAATTTGTATTGGGTTGGCTGTCGTTAGCTTACAAAAAGATGAAATGGATGTGGACCCCGGACTCACTTGGGCCATATCCTTCTGTTTTTGCGCTTTTTATATTGATATATACATGCATGTATATACTTACAGTCATGCAAATTCGTAGACTTAATTGATAGTAGTATTTTACAGCGGCTTGTGTGAAAACCTTTCGTATGGTAAAGATTTGACAAGTTTCTTTCTGGCTTTGAAATTGATTACAAATTCGGAACCCAAGATCAATAGCCAAAAATCCGCTCAGAGGCACGCACATGGTGCGTGCAAGTGCAGTACATGCGTACCGCGATACGTGCGGCTAGACGTGCACAAGAGACAGTTATGGGTTTTTGAATAGGAATATATTTGAAGAAGATTCTCAAACTGATCTCTATTTAAAATGCATACTTATCTCTTAAGCTATATATATTATATAGAGAGAGAGAATAATGGAGGAAAGAGGTCATAGGAGGGAATTTTCTCCTGTGGCGTCGAAAAAATACGCCATCTATCATGTTTTTCGACGATCGGAATCCATCATCTTCATCGTTATCATCTAAAATGTGGGTACGCCAAATTTCATGTGATTCTACAACTTTTTCAACATTGGTTTAGCAATGTAAAAAGTTCTATTGTCAGTAAACCGTTAATTTTGAACCCACTAATTCAACGGTGAAAAAGCTGTCGAATCACATGAAATTTTGCGTATCCAAATCTTAGATGATAACGATGAAGATAATGGGTGCCGATCATCGGAGAACACGATGGAGATATATATATATGAGAATAATGGAGGAAAGAGGCCATAGGAGGGAATTTTCTCCTATGGCGTCGAAAAAATACGCCATCTATCATGTTTTCCGACGATCGGAATCCATCATCTTCATCGTTATCATCTAAAATGTGGGTATGCCAAATTTCATGTGATTCTACAACTTTTTCAACATTGGTTTAGCAATGTAAAAAGTTCTATTGTCAGTAAACCGTTAATTTTGAACCCACTAATTCAACGGTGAAAAAGTTGTAGAATCACATGAAATTTGGCGTACCCAAATCTTAGATGATAACGATAAAGATAATGGGTGTCGATCATCGGAAAACACGATGGAGATATATATATATATGAGAATAATGGAGGAAAGAGGCCATAGAAGCCTCCTATGGCGTCGAAAAAGTACGTTCTCCATCGTGTTTTCCGACGATCGGAATCCATCATCTTTATCGTTATCATCTAAGATGTGGGTATGCCAAATTTCATGTGATTCTACAACCTTTTCACCGTTGATTTAGCAATGCAAAAAGTTCTATTGTCGATAAAACGTTAATTTTTAACCCACTAATTCAACGGTGAAAAAGTTGTTGAATCACATGAAATTTGATGTACCCATATCTTAGATGATAACGATGAAGATGATGTGTTCTAATCTTCGGAAAATACGATGGAGATTGTATTTTTTCGACGCCATGGAGATTGATTTAGTGGGATCAAAATTAACGGTTTACCGACAACAGAACTTTTTATATTGCTAAATCAACGGTGAAAAAGTTGTAGAATCACATGAAATTTGGTGTATCCACATCTTAGATGATAACGATGAAGATGATAGGTGCCGATTGTCGGGAAAAAAAAAGGGAAGACATACGCCATAGAAGGAAATTCCCTACTATGGCCTCTTTACTCCATCATTCTCGTGCATGCATGCTTATATTAAAAAGGAATCCATCAGCCAGCCTTAATTAATGGTCTGCCATCTAGCAATTAAAAAATTTACAGAGAGCCTTTAGCCTTTAAAAGGAAGTGGCATAATCACGGAAAGGGTCGGCAGCGGCTACAGAAGTTGGCCAAGGAGAGAAAGAGATATGTACTGAGTGAGATTGCTTGTATTTGGATGAGCTCGTGAGAGCAGCAATTATCTCTTGTAATTTTTTGTTTAACGGTGGAAGCAATTCGTCGTCGGTTTACGAAACTTGATGGGCATACAGTAAGAACTTGAATCCCAGTTCCTGAATCAAAGAATCAAGCCATTGATATAGCACACCTGAATAAAAATATTTTCACCATCAACCATGCTTCTTTTGTAAAAGAAAATTGCACTTTTTGAATAACAAGCAAGAGATGTCTTCTAAAAGCTAGCAAGCCTGTCATGTCCTCCTCGTCTAATCTCACCCAATTTAACACCCACAAGTGGGCCCACCAAACAAGAAAAGTCAGCGGATAAAATCAGGTGCATGATAAGTATAGCCTTCATAAATTGACTAGTCTATATTGTAACAGCACCAGCCCACCATTAAAAATGGAACAAAAGAAAAATAAAAATACCAAATGGAAATGAAGAAAGAATCCAACTCCAACGCCAAAGGATGTAGAACCCCGTTACATCCAAGATAGGGGGAAAAATATCTATTAAAATAGCTATTGATGTTGAAAGATTGGCTGTTGATATATAAAAAGTTTAAGTTTTACTTAAAAAGTTGCGCTTTACGTATACATTAATTATTTAGCGATTTTATTGCTTGATTCGTATAAATTTTGAACGCTGACAAGATCCTCAGGAGGCAAAGCGGCATTCCATATAATTCTATATGAAAATTGATGAAAGGACGGTATTTACCTTCTATACATACAACCCTATAAACATTGTTTAAGGGTGTAGCTTTGGTTCTTTGAAAAGAGAGACAGTTGGCGTATTTAATTTTAGTTTTATTGAATATATCTTTTGACCTTTTCTTTTATCTGGTGTATTATCTTATGCAGTAAAATCGACCACTCTACACAGCAACTAATCCTAGCGCTGGCTGATGAATATAGAAGAAACCAACAAAATAAATGAAGAAAAAATAGAACAAGAGCCGATCAAGCAAATTGAAAAGAAAGGGGAAAATATTTTAAGATATACTCCAGCAAAAAATTAAGAAACAAAACAAGGGTTGATTTTTCAATTAAGTCTGTATTTGTGAGCAATATGTAAATGCGGTTGTGCATATAAAAAACAGCAGCGACCGCACCTAAAAAAATGGAGGGAATACGAAGAAGACATTAGGAGAGCCAGTAAATTACATGTTCTTTTATTCAATTTAAAAACTTCCAAGAGGAATACGAAAACCTTAGGAGATTCAAAAGTTGAAAATATTATCAAGGTAAGAAACTCCATCAAGAATATACGGTTTCATCATATTTTTTGGGAGAACTGGTCCGTAAGCCTCATCCAAACGTAGCACATCCATACAATCACACGTACGTCTAGGAGACCAACGGAATTTCTCCAAAAGCGTCGCTTTATGGCCACTTTCTCTCCTGAGATTTGAACCCCGCGTTCTGCTCAGAGAAAGGGATCGCTCCTTGGTTGGCTTTATCATTTGATTGGGTGAAATGGCAAGTGTTCATCCTTCATCCTTGATTAAACTTCAATGAGAAACCCTAAACAAAAGGAGGTGAAAAGGTCAATGGTCACCATGTGATTTGACCAGGCTAAAACTGCTTGACCCCTCCTTTTGCATAGCATATTGACCTAGTCATCAATGTGTGGGGGTTTTGTTTGGTTGCTTTTGGATTGTTGTCTCCTACCATTCACTATGTCCTTAAAGAAACCCTAAATAATAAATGGTAGCTGACATATCCTTATTCTATCACCATATTTTGGGGTGGAAATACCAATCATGAGTGGTTTATTAACCAAGGCTTCAAATCTCAGCACATCCAATCTTTTCTAGTCTCAAAATTGTTTATTGTTATATTTATTATTTGGTCTTTATATCACATGTAAATTATAATAAATGTCTTTATTCTCTCTCCACGGCTCGTTGAATATCAGAAAACGCGTATCTCATAATTTTAAAATAAGATGAGATCCATACGATATTATATAACCTATATTTATCGTACTCAGATCCTTTCCATTGAAATTATTTAATGGAGAGTCCAATATCCGGCCATCCATTTAAAACAAATGACTACAAATGATTAAAGCGTTTATATATAGCCTCATTATTAATTAGGTATAAGCGTTTAAATTTGCTAAGGTATAAATAAATCAAATAGTTAGATTTTATGTAAAACATTTTATATCAATTTATTCCTTTTTTTAAAAAAAAAAGTAGGACAAAATGCCCTACTCAATTAAATATTATTAAAACAAGAATCTATTCTTCTTCAATGCATGATATGCAGGGTTTTCATTATTGTTGTTTGGCAAAAATTCAAACTCATGGTTTTTTTTATATTATGGAAGCATATTCTACATCTTGCTTTCATTAAAATTGAGAAAGATCATAATGCATTTCACAAAAAAAAATTTACAATCAACGGCAATCATTATTGTGATGGGTTTATTCCTAATTTAAACAATAATGAGAAAAATGTAAACACTTAGTTTTGCTCAATTGAGCAAACACAATGTAATATTCAAAAATAAACGGAAAAATT
This sequence comes from Agapanthus africanus, assembly GCA_030015575.1. Taxonomy (NCBI): domain Eukaryota; kingdom Viridiplantae; phylum Streptophyta; class Magnoliopsida; order Asparagales; family Amaryllidaceae; genus Agapanthus; species Agapanthus africanus. The sequence goes on along the minus strand of CM057346.1, from coordinate 573,320,685 downwards.
GAAAATCCTAAAAAGATATTTAATTATCCAATCATTTTAAGTGAATTTTTAATTTTGATTTCAATTTTCCGCAATAATGTTTTGCCAGAAAACAAACAAAACGATATTTGATTTGGAATCTTTTGCTTGTAATCTAATAAATTGATTTCTTTGTATTTTAGCCAGTTAAAACTCATATTACCTTATTAAACAAAAAGACTATATATAGACATGTTAATCACTTATATCTATTCATTTTAAATAGACGGCTGGATATCATCCAATGGATTCTCCATTAGATAATGCTAATGGAGATGATCCGAATCCCACATATACACACTGTAGAAAGAAAGTTTTTCTCCCTTCACATCTTCAAGAGGAAGAATAGCTAAAAATTCGCAACTCATCTCTTATTTATAAAGAAGGCTCAGTGGATATGCTATAAAGGATACTGGATTTTTTGAATTGCGCGCGCGTGTATATATATATATGTTTGGGGGGGGGGGGTAAAAAATTATTTTTTGAGTTAAAATAGCAATATTTCAAGGCTTGTAAGCACTTCTAGAATCAAGAAAAGAAATTTTAATTATTTTGGGAAAAATAAGAAAATGTCATAACGAGTTTCGGGTGGAGATAATTTGTAAAATGACACAACAAGATGGATGCGGTTATCTGCTTCTTCTGGACCTCTAGTCGACTCATAAGAACACCAATGTGAGAAATATGCCACATCAAGGCATGTTTGTTTCAAGGAAACCAAAACGGAAAAATCTTCTTTACAACGGCTTGTAGAGAAGACATCCTTGAATAGGCTTTTGAGATTCGTGTAAGAGAAAAAAGAGAGTGCGAAAAAAAGAGCATGAAAAAAATATCTGCACGAATTTTAACCCCCATTCAAGGATCTGCAAGAGACCCGTTGAGAAATTTTCTCCAACAAAACCAGGCATTGACATTTGTTATATGAAAAGCATTTTACCATCCATTTGGAAAAGTCATTCCTGTGTTTGATTAGTTGAAAAAATCTCCAGTGGAGATTAGATTTTAGGGAGCTTTCACTGTTTGGTTAGAAATTAAATGGAGAGGAAAACTTTACAAAAGAAAAGTACGCATGTCCCGCAGCTTTTGCATCAGCACTTATCGCTTTTCCTTGTGAAGTCAGACCACACGGCTCTGAAAACGTTTTCCTTCATTTTTGCGAGGGCGCTGTTTGGCCGCAGGAGTATGAAATTTGGATTTCTGGACAGCATCTTTGGATTTGCTAATTTTGTGTTTGGTTGGTATTGGATTTGTAGATCCTTATAATACTTGTTTCGTTGGTGAAAAGAAAATGAGATTTGGATTTGAGGATTTTAGAAAGAGGTTGAGAGAGATGATTATTAAATAAATAAAAGTACAATTAAGCTACCATGAATAGTGCAAATCCTTATAAATCCTAAAATATCCTAAATTTTTTAGAGGATTCATGTATCCTTGTTTTAGGTTCGCCCTTCACAAAAGACAAGTAAATCCAAACTTCATAGTTCTTGTCCAACCAAACACAAAATCAAGGCGACTGTATTTTTTCGTGAAGTGAGTATTTTTCTTCGCGTGAGATTCGTGAAGGTAAGAAAGAGAGAGCGGAAAAAAGATTAGCATGAATCTCAAAATACATCCAAGAGTTTTGCAAGGATCTCATAGAGAAATTTTCTACACGAGTCCATGTTGAGACGTTTTCCCCCTTGTACAAAATGAAGTGGCTTGAGAAATTTGCAGTCATATGGACCCCTCATATTTTAAATATATATATTTTTTGAGATAAGCCCTCACAAAAATGGTGTGCTTCAAAGGAATGGTGCTCTAGGAATGGATCACGTTAGGTGTGTTTTTTTTATTTCTCTTTTCTTTTCTTTTTGGTTGTTAAAGAGTAATATAAGGGAAGGTGCAGGGGTGAAAGTCGGGACGGGTTTACCCAAACCTGACCCGACCTAACCCAATATTTTCGGGTTTTTTTGGCATGCTATATCCGTCCGAATCCGAACGGACGGGTTTAAAATTAGCTATAATATTTACGGGCTAAGTATGGATTTAGTACAAAACCAGTCCGTCCGAATCCTTAACCCGGTCCGAACCAAACCCTCTTCCTAAATTAAACCCGACTTGATCCAATATATAAATAATTTTATTGTTTATCAGACGACGAAGCGTTGTCCTCTATAGTTAGATTGATTTTTTATCTTGCAACGGCATAAGACGACGAAGCGTTGTCCTCTATAGTTAGATTGATTTTTTCAGAATCACAGTTAGTATATTCTAATATAATTCTATTGTTTATCAGTGATTTATTTGAATGCTAAAAAACGTAGCCATTAGTTAATAACACGTCGATTTCCTTTTATGTTTAATATTTACTTGTCAGAGCTGTCCTCAGCCACTCATATTCAAAAAAGAAAAGGAGTCGATCTAAAAAAGTAATACCTAATTAAATCCCAAACCAATGGGATAACGAAGTATAAGATCTAAATTTTTTTAACTTTATTTAATCTAAATAATGTGAACATCTAGCACTTCGTATAAAATAAGATAGCATGTCACAAAGATTTGTTCAATGGCTTATTCTACCCCAAAATGGACCCCCATTGGATACTCTCACTTTTGCTTTTGTGTGTTGGTCTCCCACCAATCTTTAACACTTCTTTCCATTTTGCAAGCCACGATTAGCTTTCAAGGCAGTAGTTTTCGTCCCAATCCTTTACCTCTTTTATATATTCTCCATTAGCATTAGTCACCGTCTAATATACGGACATCTATCATTCATATATATCAGTTTGGTGCTTTTGTCATAAGGACTGGCTCAGTCTACTTGTGTCTTGAATGACGATGCTAATGGCATTAAACAATAGCTTAAGATATAAATAGAGCTTATAGGAAAAGTAAATATTTTTATACCAAACAATTTTCTATCTTAAAAAATCAACAACACCAGTATTGTGTTAAGATTTGAACATTAAGGGCTTTATGTAAGATTTAAAAAGGGTTAAAGAGAAATAGATTTGTGGTGCTTGTAAATCTCCGGTTCTCGTATATATTTTTCCGTATATTTTTTTTCAGATTTTCCGAGAATATTTTTGCACTTTTTTTAGATTTTTAATTATTTTTTAATTATTTTATTTAATTATTAATCCTAACTCCTAAACCTAACCCTAACACTACCCGCCCCGGCTCACCCATTTCCTTCTTCTTCTCCCTCGCCTCGTTTTCTTTTCCCGCTCGTTTCTTTCCCCCAACGTCTCCTCCTACCTCGCGCCCACGTCCGCGAGACCCGTGCCCACGCCGCGACGACCGCGTCCCATGCCAACGAATCCCCGAGATCACCTCCTCCAAATGCTCCTCCCTTTCTCTCCCTCGCCGACGTCTCCGCGAGACTCGCTCCCCAACAGCCATGACGACCCAATCTCCACTCGTCTACCTCCCCGCTGTCCCCGACGATCCCTTGTCTATCTGTGCTTCACTCTCCCCCCTCGTCTCTCTCTACGACTCTCTCCCGTTCCCACACTCTCTCGTTCACTCCACCATCCCCAGCTTCAAGCTCCGAGCTCCACATCGCCGACGGCCACCTCATACGACCACCGATGCCTTCGAGCTCCCAAGCCGACCCAACTCCATCCCCGGAGCTCCCTCCTCATAGCCGACGAGTTCCTCCTCCTTCAGCTCTAGCCCACCGACGCCACAAACCCACCGCTACCTCGCCGCCTCCGTCGACCTATCGAGCCCTTGCATCCATCGCCGCAGCCACCACCAGCTCCACCCCGCCGACGAGCCCCGACCTCCTCGCCTCCTCAACTCCATCCCCTCACTCGAGCGTGTCCCTCCTCGCTGCAACCGCCACCGGAGCTTGACACCGCTGACGCCACCTCCTCTCTCGTCGTTACAACACCCCGGAGCTCCGCTGCCCTCACCGCCGTGTCACAACGCTCGTGCTCACTTCTGCATCGTGCCGAGCCTCTCCAAGTCCTCACTAGAGCCGTGCTGGTCGCGCGTGAATCATGCCGTGACGTCTCCATGCCGTGGTTATAGCCCGTGTCGTGCCGCCGCTTCAATCGTGCCACTTTAGCTAAAGGCAAGAGAAAACCCATCTCTTGTTGTTCATGCTATCTTACTACCTAAGTTAGATAATAATGTTAGATTATTTTGTTATATAGTAGTGTAGATGTGTGTTTACGACCAATTACCAAGCACCACCCTAATGTTTGATGCGAACTATAAACCAAAACATATCTTGTTATGGCGGAACTTGCCATAGTTAGATTCCTTTACTGTTTTGCGAATATCGTGTAGAAATTTGGATGCAAAATATAATGTTTATAATCATATAAAGTCGCACCCTAAAGGCGGCACTAAATCTGAAATTTTACCGCGCATGTTACCTTGTTAAAATCATTGTAAATTCAATACAGTTTGGAATGTGATGTTCTACGGTTTATATCGAAGCTGACTCGATAATATAGAACCATCCATAGTTTATATTTCGACATTTATAGATTACTGTAACGATATTTGGCTGCGAATGCGGCACTGTACTGTAGTCCGGGACAACATTTCACAAGGATACACGAATTTAAATATCTGCAAGTCCTTACTTAAAACTGAAAATGCACAGAGCCCCATATAATCGCGTAGATAATTTAGTTAGCTAACACATGAATTTGGTCCCGTGCAGTTTCATAGTCGTTTGATATTTAGTTTGTATTTTAGAATGTCGATTTGTTCTGCAGTTTCTGCAGTGACATTTCTTACACCGTCACATTAAACAGGACGTAATTTATAGTACAGAAAGGATATTGATAATCCGCTTGATGCGTTGGAAATCTAACAGATAGAAATGGATTTTATTCAACCGGGTCAACGCCTGAATCTGAATATAATCCCTAGTAAACCGCGCGCGAAGTTGGACTTCCTGTTCTGAAACTGGAATTCTAGCAGCTGATCGCTGATTTAAAATAACGATAAGTTCCTAACCTGAATTCCGTTTGACATGAAACTACTTTTACCGCGTAGATAATCAAGTATACATTGTACGCCTTTTATATCGTTTTGGTCGATTCTATACATGTGATTTATGATGAATTTTGCAAGTCATGTGGCATTGGCTGTCGTGATTTAACGAATATATGTTCAGTGCATTTCTACCTATTTTGTGTTTGCTTTATATCTCCTGCAAAGTAATCGTTGCACTGAGACCTAGCGACTGTTGTGCATTGTCGATTTATAAGTGTTAGTGATTGGGTCGTGGCAAATACGAAAATGATATTGATAAGTGGAAACGTGATTGACAGTGAAAGCGATATGTATTTATTCACAACCTATCTAATACTTGAATACATATTATGACCTGGGGAATGGGGAAAATCAAGTTGGAATTGAACTCGTATTTAGCGAGGTACAGTGACTTAGAGGATGATCATTTGCTATATATATATATATATATATATATATATATTAGGTCGTGGGCCTCACGGCACGTCTGCAGGGCTATGTACCGGGTAACAGTGGACCATAGTCTCGGACATGCACGAGACCCTTATTAAATACGAGTATCTTTTCCACCAATTGATTTCATTGACTTAGTGACTATAAGTAGCGACATACACATTGCCTGATTCACCGACATGATGCTCATATCGCACTGTTCATATTTATTTGATGTTCATTATTCTCATGTTCTGTATTCTGTTGCGTCTTTCATGTTTAATAGCATTGTGCCCATTATATATATTTTATTGCTATATGTGTCGCTCTGAAGATTTGAGTGTGCATGCTCAGAAGACGAAGTGGACCAGCACAGAGCAGGACCTGCCCTTCGAGATCGCGGAAGTTTAGACCGCAACATCAGCGCCATTCCCTTTTTCTTTAAGCACATTGTTTTTGTTGGTTAGTTATTTTATTCTGCAAAATAAATGTATCTCGAATTCTTTTCATTGTGATGTGATAAAAGTTGTAAACTGTGATTTCTTTTACTCTTGCACTGTTTACTGACTACCATGTAATGCTAGAAGCCGAAGTGTGATTACGGCGGGATTATTCCCTGACCGTAGGAGCTTGGCTGGCCTAGTCACCCCTCGTATTCCGTATTTTGGGAAGCGGGGCGTGACAGTGCAAGATAACAAAAAATTGAGACAGAAACAAAATAGAATCGGTCTTGAAGGAGATCAAATAATTCATTGGGTGTACATTCAGAGATGGAAAAAATTGCTTCTTACCCTTATTTTTATGTAAAGGATTCAGGACAACTTGTGCACAAACAAACATGATTAAGATTGATGGATACGCTTATTTTGTTCTTTGTAACATGTTCGTAATCATATTATTAAATAACATGCCCGTTGTTATCTGGTGCGAGCAGGATTTCAACCTCAGATCGCTTGCTCGACTCAAAAATACTTCACCACTAGACTCTACTAGCAAGCGTTTCGTAATTTGTATTGAGCTCAGAGTATTGTACTTGGATGAATCCGATTTGTCTTTATAGCGAAAAAAGCTTCAACAAACCTAAACAGGACAGATACTAGAAATGTAGGGCCTATTGGGCTCCATCATGCCCACTAAAGGCCCTAATGCGGATTTGCATTTGCGGGTCAATGCTATTCAAAAGACAACTTTTTTTGTGAAAATCAATCCCCTTCGGACTCGAACTTATTGAAGTGGAAATTAGTACCTACCGAGCTAAACCCAGTTGGTTATTCAAAATACATTATTAGTACTAACAATTTGAATAAAGATAGTAAATAAATATTTTGACAGGGAGCTTTTTCTGTTTGTCTAGAATTTATTGTGTAACAAGTGAGATATACTGCATACGATCTTCCTACAATTTTGGATGGAAAATGGACTATCATCATAAGAGTAGATAATCTTTTTAATTTTTTACTTGCATTTTATCAGGAAGCCTAGATTTCTAACCATAAAAAAGGTATACGAGCCTGTGCACAGCCTCAGGCACGTTGTGCGCAGGTCAAGAGAACTAGAAAAGAGAGGGGATGTATGCGTGCCGGGGTTTTTTGACATCGGAAACATTTGTCTGGGTTTTTTGATAGGATTCTTTGGACGAGGGGTTTTTTGACAGCGGAAAAATTTGTCAGGTTCTTTTTTGGCAATTTACCTACAAAATTATATTGAGTTCCATTTGAGCTGAAGCTAAGGAGAAATAGAAAATGGGCCGTTATGAAGACCGGGAAGCCCAATAACAGCCAACTTACTTGAATCGAAGAACCCTAGAGACTCCTCTTTTCAGCTGATATACTAGGCCTTTAAAGTACAAACTTTGTCACGAACTAGCCCAAAAGGAAGAAGGAAAAGCCCATAGTTTGTAAGAAATAGATGGGGACCGGGTCCATGGACAATGGTTGCGACTCGGCCTCTTGGGCCGGTCCCGTCCCAATATCACAAATCCCCATCCCATTCAAATTAAGGATTTAATAAACCAGTTGAGAGATTATAAATACGAGATGATAAATGCTGGCCGACGTATGTATGCTATATATGTAAGATGTGATATGAACAGACATTTTAGGCTTCCATTCTTTAGTTTTGGCCTAATGTAGCTCATCTGTTTGCTCTTATGCCAAAATGAACATTTTGTGAGCCATTTGGATCTTCTCAACTTGTTTTACTTCCTAATCTAGGCTCTGGAAGTACAAAACCTAAGCATTGACACTTTTTTTTTGGTCTTCTCGGTTTTCGCAGGTGGCGTTGATCTTCGACAGCTTCTGAGCTCAGGTGTTTCTCTGTACTTTTATCATTACATTATTCCAGTAAGTAGAAATTCATAATCTCTTGGTTGAAATTGTTCTGTGTTACTGCACTTAGACAACAGTATATTATTTTACCTTTAGCATTTTACTATTGCATTACTTCAAGAAATATATTGACTATCGCGGTTCTATATTGAAGGCCAAGGAGAACCCCGAAAAAGTTTCCATCTGAATTTGCATTTAGGTGTTATCTTGGTAATTGTTACTAATAATTTGATACTAGACATGAGATTATAGTTCTAAGAGAACTTATAAGCCTTTTTCAGTTAACTCTCTTAATTACGACGCTTTCACTCTTTTGATTTAGGAGTCAGATGGTATTTTATTAATTACGAGCACATTCTTTTTATAGCAAGCTCCATAAAAGCGCTTCATTTTTAGCGAAAAATGAAGCACTTCAAGCTAGCTGAATATAATGGTTAGGAGCAGTTTAGCGAATTTAAAGCCTTAAATGATGGCTACGTGATCACCTTAACTTAACAAGAAGCTTCTACAGAAGATACGCCGTTTTTATATACTGATTGGATATTCACGAGAATCTTGAAGATGCTAAAGAGAAATAGCTAAAACGATGAAGCATGGTATCTCAAAGATTTGCAAATCTTATCTCCTGTCAATGCTTTATGGCTCATCGGAAAATGTCGCTCCTTGACCTTCTGAAAGCTGTACATGTACACAAGCCAAAGAGGAATGTGGAATAGGTAGCTACGCATTTCCAAAGCGGTTCGTATACTTAAAATTTCTATTCTTGTCCCTTTTCTCTTTTTCCACAATAATTGCATCAAAAGCTTATCCAGCCATTTCTACCCACAGATCCATTATCAACCAACCTTACCTTTCTCAACTGATTCTCTTCTTTTTCGCAAACATGTACATGATTAGGTGGACGATGCACGCGAACAATAGACACCTTTAATTGTAACCTGTACGATTGAGGGATTCTCATTGGTTGGTCCTCTGACCTTATACGGCCCTCTATTTATCGCCGATACACAGAGATTCTTCCACCCTCTTCTTCTTCTCTTTCTAAACCTTTTTGTTCTAACCCAAACTTCACTATTATAGCCAGAACTCCAGAGACGCCATATGGCATCTTGTCGTTTTTAATAAGAAACTCAAAAAAGTGTTGAAATTTCTACATATTTTTCTAAACTCTAAAAGTTTCCACATCCCCCCCCCCCCCCCAATCTCCACCCCTCTCCCAGAAAAAGACACTCATACACCTTGGGCCTTGAAACGGAAAATATTCTATTTACAAGTTACAACAAGCAAATGTCTGAAAATTACGTACAAAGCCTAGTTTCCAAAACAACAAACTCTGAAGTTACAAAGGGAGTTGCAAAAGGAGTTTTCATTATAGATTTATAGATGAGTTGAGCAGCTTCGTAAATAATCGTTATTGAAATTTTTGCTTATTGTTTGAGCCTTTGAGGCTTCCACTTTTTTTGGTATACAAGATGTATACTAGCATAAGATCAACTGTTCTCTGTAGCATATATTTTTTGAATGGCCAATTGAAAACTTTTACCACACCCAACATATACAAAGGATGGCTATTTGTTTGTTGATCCGTTGAAGTGCCGCCATAAACTAACCATCTCCTGGTCTAAGGTGTGTTTGAATAGCTTGTGTAAAAAAGAGAGCATGTTCTTGTCTTTTCGTACCTGTGTCACTGCGTTGAATCTTGCCAGTTGGAGGTAATATATCAAAATTCCGTTCTGATAGATAGATTCCTCCAATTTGTTCCGATATTGATACAAAGCTTATGAGATAGAAAGGGAGAGAATTTATGATCATTGCTTTATAGGAGATTCAGGAAACGATAAGGATTCTATATTTCGGCTTCAAATGCTTTAAGGGACCACTTGCTTTATAGATATTCCTGGCATTGTTGTATTAAGTCATTTTAATTGTTCTTAGCAGACTATTGCACTGGTCAACTTGTTTGTTGGCGTCCGAACTCGCCACAATTTAACAAAAAAAGTCATTTTGGATATTATAATTGTTACTAGTTAGGAAAAAAGCTGCCTTTTGATGATAAGAGAATTTCTCATCATTTCAAGCACCAGAATTTTACATGAAAGGCTTAGCTTTTTCCATGCCCAGGTTGGAGGAGGAAACAGAAGACTGAAAATATTGTCGGCATAATTTCTTTCTTTTTCTAACGCATTTTTTGCAGATAACATGAACATATTTGCTATCAGAATAGGACATATATTCACCATATTAGAAATTTAGCCATCGCTTAAGATCATTATTTCTTGGTGTAGTTCTATCCATTCATTTTCTATTGTCCTGTTTCTACTTCTAGAGCATGAGATAAAGTGTCGACATTATTATCTACGTCCTATGGCATTATGTAAATCGCTCAAATGTTGATTCTTTCAGGTACTCTCTCTTTTGCAACAGATCTTCCTTTCTTCCAACATTAGAGGAGATACTTTCATTTTTCTTTTTGCCGAGGGAATAAAGGTACATCGGCTTGCACATGGTCACGTTCTTTATATCAACTTGCAGAGGAAGCATATATGGAAAAATCTGTCAGATTCAGGTTAATTTACTCTCATTCACAAATATTTATCGTAAGATTCTAAGCTGATATTTGTGACACCCATGAACCTACGTTAAAAAAAACCATATTGCAGGTTTCTTAATGCTGAAAAATTGCACAATACCCCCCTATAGTTTACCTTGTATAGCAACAATACCTCCTCAAGCGATTTATTAGCTCAAAACTTCCCTTCTACCCATTGATCAAAACCCTTGAAAACACTCAAATTTGCCTCTAAACAACTCGAATGGCTGTGTAATTTAACGCTACAACCTCTTTCTGTTGTTCAGAGTAGAATTTGAGTGAATTTCAGGGTTTTGGTCGATGAGTGGGGCCTGCAAGACCCTGCATTTCCAAAACCGCAGTGGCCTCTTATATGGGCTAGTGAGGTCTAGGGGTTTAACTGCAAAATAGCCAGCGGGCCCCACTGACCCATGTGGAAGGCTACTGCAGTTTGGACCTGCAGGGCCCCTGCAAGGTCTGTTTCCTCATATTGTAATATCATAGATATTACAACGAGCAGGGCCCCCATGCAATGCACGGGTACAAAGTCTAAACCTCAGAAAAATCATATTAATTTAAAAGTTTATTGTTATATGATTGTAAGTTGTAATATATCAAATTTCATTTGTAAAATTTATGAAGGATTAACTTGCAAATACTTCGACACCTTTTTTCAGCTTTCAATATTTTCTTTCTAATGGCATATGAAATTGCGAAAATCTTTAAAAATCGCCAAAAAAAGTCTTTGGTGTTCAATATTGTACTTGTTGTAGCATACGAGAATCACGAAATATACAAAATCCCATTTTTGTGTTTTATTTTTATAATATTTTGCATGCTATATAACACAAGAACAAACCGAAATTTTAAAAATTTCAAAATTTCTGTTTTTTTCGGTTTTCCAATATACTGCTTGCTATAGCACAAGAAAATAATGAAAATTTCAAAAATAAATTATTTTTTGTTTTTTTCCGTTTTCAATATTTCCCATGATATAGCACACGAAAATTGTAATTTTTTCAAAAATCTCAAAATATTTTTCTTTTTTATAATATTATGCATGCTATAATAGCACACGAAAATCATGAAATTTTCAAAATTTTCCATTTTCTATGATTTTTTAAATTTTTTTATGCTATATAGTACATGGCAATTGTGAAATTTATAAAAATCCCAAAATTATTTATTTTATTCAAATTTACAATATTTTGCATGTTGCCATAATTTTCAAAAATCTTAAAATTTTCAGTTTTATTTGGTTTTTCAATACTTTGCTTGCTATATAGCATGCACATGAAAATCGCAAAATTTCCAAAAATCTCAAATAATTTCTGTTTTGTTTGGTTTTTCAATATTTAAATATTATATCTTATAGCTTTATATATATTATATAGATTGACATTGGAAATCAAGAAGTATTATTACCATTTTATGGACTTCAACTTGGATAATGCCTTATTTCATGTTCAAAATAGTTATGCTATCACTAATTTTATCTATAGAAGTCAATCATGCATGTAAAACTCTTAGTACTTCACAAATGTTTTCTAAAATCCTGAGCTAGATTTGATGATGTGACATAACTTCTAAAACAAATTCAAACCATCCATTTTTCCAAAACTTGAGATGCTTGTGTTATTGATTAATCATTAGAGGCTTGTGTAGGCTACCAGACAAGATAGAAGTGGAGCTAATGAGGAATAAAAAGTGCAATTGTTGTGTGGTGTATAATTTAGATTAGCTTTTTGCGTAAAGAAGCATATATGCAAAGCTCTAAACAGAGAAATATGCCATAGCTAAAGTTATATTTTAGGTAGGGGATTAACCAATAATCTTAGATAATCCATCAATGCCATTAACTTAAAAAGAGGCAAATAGGATACTAACTATTCATATACACCATCAAGTTCTTCCTTTACGCTGTCTTACGCTGAAAAATTCTAAATTGTTTTGAAAAAGCAGAAGTCAACAGTCATAAGAGGAATTTTCGTATGCTATTTGTCACACAAATTCACTTACAATACTTGGTTAAATGATTTGTGCGGTCCATGGTGATCAACTTCTCTTTAAAAAATATAAAATGAAATCATTTGGTTAAATTTAGTTTTAGCGACACATGCCCAAGGCAATAACAGGCGTCTGATGAAGAAGGAGCTGCAGATGTCTGTCTAAATAATAGAGCGGGACCAGGCGTCTGAAAAAAATGTGGCAAATGTTTGCATTAAGTCTACCAAACAACAGCGCGGAGCTAGACGTCTGAAGAAGAAACTCCAGACATCTGGGCATATAGCCACTGCTGTAGCGGTTATCAACCAGACGTCTGCCCAATACAACCACCACTGCAGCGGTTATCAATCAACAAGGATTAAATCTTCAGATATCAAATTAGTTGTAACAAATCAGGAAAAATCCTATTTTAATTTTCTTCCGATCTTATTTTATTTGATTTCTCTTTTATTTATCACTATGTAATTGTAACATTAAATACTTCTGAAAAACTTAATACAACTTATCAAGTTCAAAATCCTAATATCATCTTCTTCTATATGGTATCAGAGCCTTGCGCTTAAAAGCTCAATTTTTGATCCATGGCTTCCTCTCAAAGCTCAATCCCAATCATTTCCAAATTTACTTTCCCAACAAAACTTACCCATACAAATTGATTGTGTGGAGGTCCTAAATCCAATCGACTCTAATTGGCCACGATCTCTTTGGTCGCATCGACGGCTCCAGTTCTCCTTCACCGAGGACCATACCTGACGTCAATAACAACACCAAGCGTGTTGAAAATCTAGACTAGCATCAATGGTACCGTCAAGATCAACTCATCCTCAATGCCATTCTCGGCAGCTGTGTCGAAACAATCCAGCCTCACATCTCTTTTGTTTCCTCATCCAAGGAAGCATGGGACCGGCTTGTCATTCTCCTTGTGAACAAATCTCGATCACGAGTTATGTCACTCAAAGAACGCCTTATCAACAATTAACGCGGCTCGTGATTTATAAGCGAGTATCTACAAGAGATGAGATTTATCTCCGATGATCTCACTCTCGCCAACCACTCTCTTTCTGAAAATGACCTTGTTCTCCACAACCTCGCTGGCCGCAGACATGAATTCAAAGAAATTACAGTTGCTATCCGAGTCCGTGACAACGCTATCATCTTCGACGAGCTCTATGATAAGCTCATAGACTACGAACGCTATCTGAAGAAGGAAGACACGGGTGCGTCTCTCTCTTACAATTGCTAACTATACCAACCAACCCAATCACTCCTCCTATCGTCCTTCTCAATAATGTGGAAGCGTCTCCTACAATCGCAACAACAACAACAACAACTTCGCTCGCAACAATAAAAACAACAAATACTCCACCGCACGTCATAACAACGCGACCCGCTCCAACTCCTACTGCAACTTCTGTAAGCGTTCCGGTCACCACACCAAAGACCGTCGCCAACTCGCTCGTTTCCTTCGTGAGTACGCAATGCAAATCAACTCACCGCAGCATCCGTCGCAGGCCCCTTCTCAACCTCTTGCAGACAACACAAATGTCAACATTGTCGTTCCCTTTTTCTGGCTATTGGATACCGGTGCTTCTCTCCAAAGACAGTGGCCTCGAGGAGATCGACATAGGTGATGGTTCAGGTTTGAAAATACTTTGCATCGATAAAACAAAGCTGCACTCTCCCTAAAAATCTTTTCTTTTAGGTAACATTTTATGTGCAGCATCTATAACTCAAAACTTAATTTCCGTTGCCAAACTTTGCAAATCAAATACAGTTTCACTTGAATTTTTTCCTTCTCAATTTTTGGTGCAGTATCTTCGCACGGGGGCGCCTCTTCTTCGCGGGAATAGCCATAATGATGTCTACCACCTTTCACGTTCCATCCAATCTCAAATTCACGCTACCTCCAAATCAGAAATAAATGAGTGACACTGTCGTCTAGGTCACCCCTCCATTCGAATCCTCCAGTCGGTTGTTAGGAGCAATAAATTATTGTCTAATGTCTTTGTCGTCAATAATTTTCAATATAACTCTTGTGATTGTAATAAAAGTCATAAGCTTCCTTTTTCAGAAAATTCACTCCGTACTTTTAAACCCTTGCAGTTAATATATACTGATGTTTGGGGACCCATTGATTTATCGTGTGATGGTTTTCATTATTATATAATCTTTGTCGATCATTACACAAAATATATCTGGTTGTATCGTATGAAACGTAAATTTGATGTTGCCACCATCTTCCCTCAATTAAAAAAACTTGTCGAAACGTACCTTCAATTACCATTAATATCCATATACTCTGATAATGGCGGCGAATACACATCTCTTGCATCTACTCTTATCTCATATGGTGTCTCTCATCTCACCACTCCTCCACACACTCCTGAACACAATGGTACATCAGACGTCGTTATCGTCATGTTGTCGAAACCGGTCTTACCCTCTTGCATACAGTCTCTCTTCTTTCTAAGTATTGGAGTCGTGCCTTTCAAACAGTCGTCTATCTCATAAATCGTTTCGCTATACCGGTTCTCAATTTCCAATCCCTATTTGAAAAACTCTTCCAACGTCTACCAGACTACAAACGTCTCAATATCTTTGGTGTCTCTGCTATCCCTGGTTAAGGCCATACACCTCCTCCAAACTTCAACCTAAATCCACATCCTGCATTTTTAGGTTATTCAACATCTCAATCTGTTTATAAATGATTAGATCCCGTCACCCACAAGCTTTACATTTCTCGTCATATCAAATTTGTTGAAACCGCTTTTCTCATACAGTTCTCTAGTAGACATCAAGAGGCTTTCCCGCAAGATTTAGACTCACCTGGCGTAGCATCGCATCCATCTACGACCAACAAACCCACCAAACTTCATATCCACCCCACTTCAACTAACTCAACTCCCACTGAAACCCAATCATTGACCTCTCATACCTTTAGACCTATCCCCCTTCGTCAACTCCTTCCAGTTCTCACCCTCCAATCTCGATCACACCGCCACTACCTCCGAACCTATCTTCTCGTCCTCCTCCACAACCGCTTAACCTCATTTTCCCTCTCCACAACTACCACTTACTTCCCCAGCCCAAAATCTCCGAACCACCAATGAACGAAAATCAAATCCTAAATACTTCAACTTCCTCTACATCAACCATACCCCTGTTCACCAAATATCCCAAACTCTTAAACCAACATGCGTCTCTCAAGCTCTCAAGCTATGAAGGATCCCTAATGGCGTGCTACAATATCTGAAGAATTTGATGTCCTCATAAAGAACGGAACATGGGACTTTGTCCCAAAATCAAATCAAAATCCCGTTGGCTGCAAATAGATCTTCCGAATCAAGTGAAACTCCGATGACACCATTGTCCAATACAAAGCTCGCCTTATGGCCAACGGCTTCCACCAATGGCCTAGCCTGGACTGCCACATTCAGCCCGGTTATCAAACTGACAGCACTTCGTGTAGTCTTATGCCTCGCACTCTCTCATGGCTGGCCTCTCCGTCAAGTCGATATTAATAATGTCTTCCTCAACAGAACTCTCCATGAAGATGTCTATATGGCTCAACCACACAACTTTCTCCACTCCTCCCTACCTAATCATGTATGCAAACTATGAAAAGCCTACGGTCTCAAACAACCACCTTGGTCATGGTACCAAGAACTCAAAGGCTATCTCCTCCAAACCGGTTTTACAAACTTTTTGGCGAATGCGTCTCTTTTCGTCTACTCTAAGGAAACCACCGTCGCCTACTTCTTGGTGTATATCGATGATATCATTCTCACCAGTAACAACATTCAGTTCATTTAATCCTTTGTTCGTCAACTCAGGCAACGTTTCTACCTAAAGGATCTTCGCGCCCTTCATCACGGCCTTAGTGTAGAACCTATTCCCACATCAAAAGGTCTATTTCTATCCCAACATCACCACATCGTTGATCTACCGAATAAGTTCTCTATGTCAGGAGCTAAAGAAACCACTACTCCAATGTGCAATACCACTCCTGTCCTCTTCCATGATGGTTCTTCCTCTGTCGACCCCACACCATATCGTCAATTAGTTGGTGCACTTCAATACCTCTCCCTCGCTCGGTCCGATCTTATTTGCCGTCAATCGTCTATCACAATTTATGCATTCTCCTATAGAATTTCACTGTATGGCACTCAAACATGTTCTTCGCTACCTCAAATGCACAACACATCACGGTTTTTACCTTTGCAGAGGATCTACAACTTTTCAGGTCTTAAGTGACTTTGAATGGGGTGGCAGTCGTGATACCGGTCGCTCCACTACTGCCTACATTCTCTACCCAGGCTCGAATCTAATATCATAGAAATCGACTCGACAAAAGTTTGTTTCTCGATCTTTCTACGAAGCTGAATACAAAGCTCTTGCGAATGCCATGGCTAAGGTACTATGGGTGAAGAATCTTCTACATGAACTAAAGACAATTCTCAGAAAACCACCCAATCTATACCACGATAATACTGGGGCTATCTATCTCAGTGTGAACCCAGTCTTCCACTCTCGAATGAAACACATTGCTCTTGACTACCACAGATGGAACTGTTCATGTTCACCATATCAACATTCATGATCAACTTGCGGATGTCCTCACAAAAACACTTGGTCGCATACCTTTTCTTAAACTTCATTCCAAAATCGGAGTCTCCAATGGCGCCTCAATCTTGTGAGGGCGGGTTAGCGACACATGCCCAAGACAATAGCAGACGTCTGAAGAAGGAGTTGCAGACGTTAGCCCAAATAATAGAGCGGGGTCAGATGTCTCAAGAAGGCGTGGCAAATATTTGTATTAAGTCTACCAAACAACAGAGCGGGGCCAGACGTTTGAAGAAGAAGCTCCAGACGTCTGGGCATACAGCCACCGCCGTAGCGGTTATCAACCAGACGTATGTCCAATACAGCCACCGCTGTAGCGGTTATCAATCAATAAGGATCAAATCTTAAGCTACCAAATTAGTTGTTACAAATCAGGAAAAATTCTTTTTTGATTTTCTCCTGAACTTATTTGATTTGATTTCTCTATTATTTATCACCATGTAATTGTAACATTAAATACTTTCAAAACCCAATACAACTTATCAAGTTCAAAACCCTAATATCGTCTTCTTCTATATTTAGTTTTATGCAATTTATTTTGGCCAAATTGGAAATTATGTTTTTATATCTATTGTTAGCTGTAATGTACATCTCTCGTGTTTCCTAGCAATTCATTTATCTGGAAACCTACTGAGCATTGCTAGCTGGATCCATATGTTTGAACATTGATACCATACTATTCTTTTCATGCACACAGCATCAAATAGTTTGGATAATGTTCAGGCTAATCTTAGAACTACTAGTACCCCCACATCAAGTATTGCCATGATTTATTTCCCATTGGATGACCAAGACATTTCTTTCCATGATGAAGTGTTTGCTTGTAGGGTTACTTGTGGTGTAATCCAATTTCAATGTATTATCCAGCTATAGAGACATTGGAAGATAGCTGAGGAAATGAAGGGTCCCCAAAAAGTACATAGTTTTTAGGAGGCAAGCCAGAAGGGATTTGTTTGGTTATCATGTCTTGGCTGCTATGCTTTGATCTCATGTCATTATCAAGGGATGCAATACTGAAACATCACCATCACACCCCCACAACAAAAATAAAACACACACACACGCATTTGCCTTTGATCTTCTAAGTGCCCCATGCTCCGATACTGTTTTATAGCAACACTGCACTCTAACTCTGAAGTTGTGATGAAGGTTGACAAAATTATTTCCACAATAAGAATTGTCTTCCTCTTGGACATCCTTTTTCTTGATTGAAACCTGAGACTTTGCACAACGATATATTTCCTATATTAAACATGAGTAAGTGTTTTTGGGGAAGGATCGAAGTATCGAACATAGGCGGACATGCTATCATCTTTAAAATCCCCTTCACCGCACCATAATTCTGTAGCATTGTGACGAGGGTTTTAGGGAAATCTACCGACTTTTAACGTTATATTCTTTAAGTTAACTAACTTAAAGTTTTTCCTTAAAATTAAATCGACTTCCTTGAAGTCCTGCACGCTAGGGTTTTTAAGTTAAAAAAAATCCCTTAAAACCAAAGCTCAAGGGATTGTACTGTAATAAATAAGTTTTAGATAGTTTAATTAGTGCAATTTAGCCAAGAAAGATAGATCCACACTTGTCTAGTTGGACACACAAGTGTTAAGTTTTAGATAGTTTAAAAACGCAGTTTGCGATATTTTTTGTCGGTTTTCAGGTCTTGAGTTGAACTAGGAACGAAAGTGCGAACTCTACGTCTCCATCTCAATCCTTTCTTATGAGCTATTTGATTTTTTAATTCTCAATTAGTTACGTCTCTTTGTATCTCGTAGACTATCCCTTGCACCTGTTTTTAAATCTTTCACGTTGACTATGGAATAGAAAACATGGATGGAAATGATACGAAAAGATATGATTGCCAAAGGCCTCAATGAAAGCATATTGTTCGATAGGAGTGAGTGAAGGCGGAGGATTCATGTGCTGGACCCGGCGTGATTCTCATGTTGGTTCATATAACCTACCCTATATGCTTGGGATAAAAGGCTCAGTTGTTGTTTTGTTGCTCGTTTTTTTTGTGGCTTGTTCCTCTGCTCTTCTTCTCTTTTTGGTAATATTCAAAGTTGCATAAAGCTTTAGAATTTTTCTCAGAATTTTGACGGTCAACATTTGCAACTTTCTTTGTTTTCTTCTCCATATTTCAAAGCCCAATTTCAAAAAGTCATCAAATCACATTTGCAATTTTTTTTTTCAAAACTCTTAAAAAGTCTTTAACCATCCCCTCATGTCTTTTGTTACTTGAACTGGTAAACAGCACCTGACGGATTTGATCAGACTGAAATCCGTATTTTATCTGTTGTTGGCCGTCTGTTCTGAAACCGTCATTTTTGCAGGGAAAGTGTGTGATTTGCGTTATCTTGAATTGAATGCTCCTAGAAACCTATAACCTATAATCACGTAGCAAACACGGACCAAAATCAGCTATCTATATGTAAATATGAATAAGAATGAGCGGTATAAAATGCAATATTCTGATATGAATACTGCCCTGTCTTTTAGGGGCAGTTATAACTGTCCTAACTGTTCTAAAATGTTTTTCTATATATAGAACAAGTTTCTAAAGAGTTTTCACGAATTTTTGTTTACCCGATTTTCATTTTTTTTACTCTGAAGTGTTTGTGAAAACTCTGTCTCTCAACACTTAAAAGTTTTTGCTAATCATTTTCAGAGAGAGAGGAGATTTTTCTAGCACCATTAAACTTTTCTATTTTTTTTAGAAAAGAAAGATCTCTAAAAGTTTCGAAGAAGCGATTGTTTTCAAAACTGTTTAATCTTGAAAAAAAAATTCGATTTGTTTTTAAACTTTTATTAATCTCCAAAATACAATCCCCCATTTTCTTGAATCAAAACCTTGATTTATCTTTTGAGATCATTAGAATTGTCAGAGTTGGTTTGTAAAGATTTGTTGAAATCTTACTTGTACGACCTAGTGAAGAAAGGTTTAATATCTTCACATTGTAAAATGTTTCGGACTTGAGCCTTTAGTAAAAAATCTAGGTGTTCACCACCTGCAAGTGTAAAAGGTTTCAGACTTGAGCTTTTGGTAAAATATCTAAGTGTTCACTGCTTGTAAGTGTAAAGCTTTTAAGATCTGAGCCTGCTAAAAGATTTGAGTTTCTCCACCCGCAAGAAGTCACTGGATAGTGTTTGAATGCGGAGCAGGAGTTCTGAGGCCGGGATTAGCCACTGAGTTGGTGAATCTCGATAATAATTCTCTGTGTCAATTTGCATTATTTTACTTTTCTATTTTTGTTGTGACTGTTGATACTTTTAGTATTTTAGACTCTGATTTTATATTCCGCTACAAAATCTATTAATTCTGCAAAATTATTCTGTGTTTTTCATAAAGCCTTATTCATCCCCTCTAAGGCTGTTTTCAATTGGTATCAGAGAGGTTACTCTATTTGTAAGATTAACCTCTTGAGTTTCTGATCCTATGAAAAATCAAATGGAAACCATCATTATCTTTTCAACGGTACCAACTACCAATTCCGGAAAACCAAGATTAGAGTTTTCCTTCAGTGTATAGATCTATAAATCTTAGAAATCATAGAAAAGCCTTTTGTCATCCTTACCATGAATCCTTTATCTAATACCAACAAGAGATCAATAATATTGAATGTCAAGGTAATGAATGCACTTCATTGTTCTTTGAATTCAGAAAAATTCAATAGAATCTCTATATGTCAAACGACAAATGAGATTTGAACTACTCTCCAGACTGCTCATGAAGGAACCGGTCAAGTTAAAGAGAGTAAAATCAACCGTCTCATGCATGAGTATGAGATATTCCAAATAAGAGACGATAAAACCATCGACTCCATATATTCTAGGTTCAACAATGTTATTACCGAGCTTTCAATTTAGGAAAGAAATTCAATGACAAAGAAAAGTGTTATAAGTTGCTGGGATCTCTTACGATATCATGGTAACCTAAGATCACTGTCATCGAAAAAGGATAATGACATGACAGCTCTAAAAGTTGACACTCTTATAGGAAAATTAAAAACTTACGAGATGCAATTAGGGGATCTTAAGCAAAAACATGAGAAGTACACTTAAATGAAGAATATTGTGCTAAAGGCAACAACTGATAAGTCAAAGCCTAAAGAAACACGAAAGCGACGATGAAGAAATGGTCGATATTGCAAAACACTTCAGGAAGTATGTGAAGTCAAGAAATTTATATTTGAAGAAAGGTACGTATAATTTACATAAATTTTTTAATTTTTTTCGTTATTTTGAATGCAATAAGGAAGGCCGTGTTAGAGTGTCCTACGCTCAATAAAGACACGTGGAAGTCTTAGAAAGAATCAGAAAAACGTCCGTTTCAAGTTATTTGAGATGATATAGATTCCAGCGACTTGAAAGGCAAAAAAGTCATTAACGTGTGCTTCATGGCACAAGACGAAGAGCTAATTGATGACGACTTTGATATAGAATCTCTTAGTAAAGTAAATTTAATAAGTCTTTGTTATTATTTTATGAACAATTATGATAAAGTAAACTCTAAATATAAGATTTTAAAGTCAAAACTATCTGCTAAGAATAATCTAGAAAAATCAACTCAAGATGAACTAAAAGAAATTAAATTAGAAAATGAGAATTTGAACGAAACAATAAAATCCATAACATTAAAGAAAGTCAGTTGAAACTAATAATACATTAAATTTTGAAATCATTAAGCTTAAAAGAAAAGTAGATTTAAAGGACAAAATACTTTTAAAATTTACTAAAAATAAAGATAATTTAGATATTATGTTAGGACAATCTATAAAATATTGTAAGAAAGAAAGTGTAGGTTACGATAAATATTCCAAATTAGTTCCAAAAACCAAACTTTTTAGGCATAAATATTATTATAGATATGATAATAAATACGCCTACTCTACGTGCGACTATTGTTACACTATAGAGCATATTTCACAATATTGTAATATTAAAAAAAAATTCAACCCATAAATATTATTTTACTCCAAAGACTAACCCAAATGAATCACGAAAGGTATGGGTTCTTAAGGTCAATAATAATCAATCCAAACGAACTTTAACAATTCAAGAAAGTATACATGACCAATTTAATGAAATTAACTCCATTAATCCTAATAATTCAATAGACAATAATGTTGCTAACATGTTAAAAAGTTTGAATAATTTATTAATAGACAAAGATGTTGCAACCAATAAATTGAAATAACAAGAGGAAGTAGTTACTGAAAGTGAACGCTAGCACCCCACTGGGTTTTACAAGTATCAAGCATGCCATTTTTAAATTTTTTGGGGGTGCTAACTAACACTAACCTAGATCGTTAACTAGATGATTAGGGTTTTAAGTTTGATAACATGAAAAACTAGAGAGAAGGAAAAGATGTTATACCCTATAGATCGAGTCTTTCTCTTCTTTAGCTCCATGTAGTAGTCCACGCGACTCCACCAGGCTCCACTTCAAGTTGGATCGAGATTGCTCCGATAACCTTCGTGCCGAAGATGATCCATCCGAAGCTCACTAGTTTAACCTATCTCTTCACTAAACTATTTGGTGAAGACAACACACTACACTTAAGTGCCAGTCAAGTGTAGGATAGTGAAGTAGAGGTTTTGGAAGCTCACTAGGGATCTCACAGGCTCAATGATTCACATCATATGTGAGGGTTTTGAGCTTGGATGTGAGATGAAAGTGTAGAGATCAAGAGAGGAAAAACTCAAGAAATGGCTAAGGCTCAAAGCAAAGAAAATGAATAAGAGAGTAAGTTAGAATGGCTCCCTCTCTGCTCACTTATTCAAGCATGGAATAAAAATGCAATAAGAAATTGCAACCATACTTGAATAGTGAGTCAAGAGTAATATACAAATAATAAAACCCATGCCTTGCCCATTCCGCAAATATCTCTACAATTTACACCTCATTTTCTATTTTCTAAAAATAGAAAAACATGCCATGCTTCATATAATAATATATATATTTATATATATCAAATGTACATTAACATATATATATTAATAAAGCAATTGGTGAGCTAATGATATTAGTTAATACATAATTATATCAAATATAATTTATATCAAATTATTAAATCAACACTTGATTTAATAATCCGGTTATATTACATATGACCGACTAATATCATTTATCCGTATATCACATTATCAAATCAACACTTGATTCGATAATCAGATTATATCACATATAATCTAACCGATAACAGATAACTGCCAGATTACAATACGGTATCATATACTCGTATTTAATCAGGCCCACGCACATATCAACATATATGCCATACTTCGTTTCGCTTGAACCAGGAAACTTCTATGTGGGACTCTAAAGACTTGTCAATACGTCAGCATGAGGTAATGATCACATCAATCACCTACAAGCCGTCAGCGGTACTAGTTGGTTGTAATGGCTACCCGGGTATTGAGCGATATGAAGATCAATAAGCAAGCTCGTCTATACTCTTTATGAAGCCTATCAGTAATACAACCGTACAGTCCGGTCTCTTCGTCTGATATGTCGCATATCATGTCTAGGGGTGGTAAACCTCAGACCCCAGTAACGTGATAAGTCATGCCGATGTCTGGCCTATAACGGTTCGAAAAACTACTGATAACTCTTATTAGTAAATCTCAGCAGCAGCCCTGGCCAGAGACTTCCAGTTATAGCCAATCGAGCATAACGCAAGGTCAACCCCCAATACCGAGAGAGACGAAACCCCTCCTATCGCTCATTGCCTCCACGTGACTCGGAACTGTACCCAAAATCCACCTGTTTGCACAAATCCTTTGAGCCGTGGTAGGGAGGAAATCAAAGCACAGTGGGAGCCACACAAGACTCTATGACGATCTCGGGTCTACAGACTAACCTGTACCAGTGTCACCAGATGACTGCTATCTGATGATAGGTATAATACCAACTAGGAGTTCTCGGCGTGTCCTGTTCGGTGTACCCATTCTTCAATAAGCACCTGTGTACAATCTTTGATGTCACACACTAATGGTTGTGGGATCAACCATCGCTCTCTAAGGGACAAGAAATGTATACACTAGTCTACTCTGGAATATCGATGCCCTAGTCTCGATATCCTCTCGACTAGGAACTATGTTAAAGGATGTACTTTTGGACCACCCTGTCCCCACTAGCATGATCTCATCATAATCCTGGTAGTCAAGTACATATCCTAAGGGCTTTATCAACATGTGAGAGCAAGACAGTAAATAATACCAATCAACATGTAAAGATAAAGAGTAACCAGATAGCATACTATCATGTCGAGCAAGAAAGTCCTCTCTATATATGTCCAAGCATCCACTATAATATACATCACATGTACAATAATGGCCTCTAGGGCATACATGTTCCCAACAATCTCCCACTTGCACTATGTGTTGTAGTATCTCATATCCAACATTCCAAAAAATCTCTCAAACTGTATCTGGGGGAGGGCCTTCATGAGTGGATCCGCTACGTTGTCTTTCGTGTCAACTCTCCTGACCTCGATCTCCCGGCGATCTACTATCTCCCTGATTAGGTGATACCGTCTGAGAATATGTCTGGATCTCTGATGGGACCTGGGTTCCTTAGACAAAACCATAGCTCCATTGTTATCACACTACACAGGTATTGGACACTCAATAGATGGAACCACACCAAGATCAGCAATGAACTTCTTCATCTAGATAAGCTCTTTGGCAGCATCGTTGGCAGCGATGTATTCAGCCTCCATCGTCGAGTCTGCTGCGGTGTCTTACTTGGAACTCTTCCGACACACCGTCCCTCCGTTGAGGGTAAAGACAAAACCCGAGACCGACTTACTGTCGTCCTTATCACTCTGGAAGCTCGAATCGGTAAAGGGCTCCACCTGGAGTTCACCGTTACCATACACCAAGAACATTTCTTTAGTCCTTCTCAAGTACTTAAGAATGTTCTTTACAGCTGTCCAGTGGTTTCCCCCAGATTCTGATTGATACCTACTCACTACACCTAGTGAGTAAGCTACATTCGGTCTGGTACATAACATTGCATACATGATAGAGTCTACTGTCGAAGCATAAGGTATCCCTTGCATGCGAGCCTTCTCCAAATCAGTCTTGGGAGATATCTCTTTGGAGAGAGTGATTCCTGAGCAAGCGGGTAAATCACCTCGCTTGAAATCTTTCATACCAAACCTCTTTAGTATGGTGTCTATGTACCTGGATTGGGAGAATCCCAACATCCGTTTAGATCTATCTCTATAGATCTTAATCCTCAGAATGCAGAAGGCATCACCAAGATCTTTCATGGAGAACTTGTGTGATAAGAAGAGTTTGACCGAGTGTAGCATATGAACATCGTATCTTATTAAGAGTATGTCATCCACGTATAATATGAGAAAGACCACCTTACTCTCTACAGCTTTCTTATATATACAAGGTTCATCTATATTTTTGATGAAGTCAAACTCTTTGACAGCTTCATCAAAACAGATGTTCCAGCTCCGCGATGCCTGGTTCAATCCGTAGATGGATTTAAGCAGCCTGCACACCTTTCCGCTGCTCCCACTGTCTACAAAGCCCTTTGGCTGTGTCATGTACACGTTCTCTTCTAAATCACCATTTAGAAAAGCGGTCTTGACGTCTATCTGTCAGATTTTGTAGTCATGGTATGCAGCAATGGCAAGTAGGATCCTGATGGACTTAAGCATAGCGACATGAGAAAATGTCTCATCATAATTGACGCCAGGTCGTTGACGAAAACCTTTTGCTACAAGTCTTGCTTTGAAAGTATTAACTTTTCCATCTACACCAATCTTCTTTTTGAAGATCCACTTGCTCCCAATGGATTTTACCCCTTCAGGAGCAACTTCCAAAGTCCATACTTTGTTGGTGTACATGGATTCCATCTCGGACCGCATAGCATCCAGCCATTTCACAGAGTCTCCACTTGTGATGGCCTGTTCGAAACTAGTCGGGTCATCATCTTCCATGATGCAATCCTCACTCCCACCGTCTACGAGAAAACCGTAGTATCTCTTAGGTGGATGAGGAACCCTACTAGATCTGCGGAGTGGCTGGGGTTCGTTGGGCACTATTGGATCCTCCGGTTCCACCAAATTGTCAGTTGTAGTTTGTGTTGCTGAAACTTCTTCCAGTTCTATCTCATTGCCATCAATTTCTTTCACAAGAAATTCCTATTCTAAAAAGGTGGCATATTGAGAGACAAACACCTTTTGTTACTCAGTGTGGTAGAAGATATATCCATATGATTCTTTTGGATATCCCACAAACTTGCACATAACAGGCATTGCCTCGAGTTTGTCCGGATTTTGTTTTTTAACATAGACCAGACAACCCCATATCTTAACTCGTTTAAGAGATGGTCTCTTCCCATTCTATATCTCATATGGAGTGGTATGCACGGATTTGGTCGGAATTCTATTCAATAGGTATGCAGCTGTCTCAAGCGCATATCCCAAAAAGAAATAGGTAACCCAGCAGTACTCATCATAGAGCGCACCATATCTAATCGGGTGCGATTTCTCCTATCACGCCCCGCTTCCCAGAGTACGCAAGATTGGGCACGTGACATAGCCAACCATGCTACCTGTGGGTAGGAAATATCCATCCACAGTCACATTACGGTTGTAGAGATATCAAGAACAAAATAATAAACTAATCTAATACATGTCCAAATCCATAATAACAAGAATCAATAAACAATGAGTGCGGAAGCAAATGATCCAATACAATAAATAAACAATACGTCCCATAATGCGGGCTCACATCTGGAAATGAAATGAAAATAAATAAACTAAACCCTAAGGAACTCACAGTTCAGCCTGCTGGCTGAAGTACTCCTGCTCGGTCACTGCAGTGGTAAGGAATCTGGGCCATGCAAAACCCAGACGTCAGCGCGTCATGTCAACCAAAATAATATAATATAAATATGGTAATAAGCAATGCAGGTATGAACATGAATAAGCCGTACTAAGAAATAACAGAGCAGGGCAATGTGCAGTGGTGACTAGACTGTCCTATCAGGTTTCTACTCTATAGTCTTTGAAATCAATTGATGAATCGTCGATGTAACTCAATAGTATCCCGTGCGTGCCCGGGACCACGGTCAAGGTCCTCGGGGCTGAATCCGAGACGTGCCGCTAAGCAGTAATAGGTAGCAAGATGGGCGAGTGATGTCAGCATCACCACTCCGGGGCTGGCCAAGCCCGTAAGACTGATCAGAACAAGTATCGAACTGTTGAGTTACAAGTCGGTTTCACCTTTGATTTCTCCATACCCCCAAGCTATGTATGTCAGGTCAGGTATTCAGTAGTCAAGGACTAATGCCAACACAAAATCAGGTAAAAGTAGGTCTGTCTGGATAGACAGCAGGAATGGTCAGGTTTGTCGGCATTAGGCATGAAATCAGGTAACAGGTCAGGTCACGTTTCAACAGGTTGAGTCGATATGTACAGGGTGTCATGTCCGGTGTATCAGTACATGTGTCAGGTGTATCAAGATCGGTCAATATGTAATGCAATCAAATGTATGCTGATAACAGGTATAGTAACGAATAAGGGACAACAGCAGGGACAGCAAATAACAATATTATTCCATGTAAACACAGTGATGCTTTGTATTCTCTTATTAACAGGTTCAAGCACCCTTGGGGTGCAATAATCACAGTGTAGCGCAATATTAATAACAGCAGGCAATAAAGATATAAGTGTGCGACTATTATCCTCTAAATAGTAAAATGATTAGCAGGTAGTTGTCATTAAGGTTACGGTGGCAAAATACGATTTAGGTGGCAGTATTATAATATACATCATATTTCGTCCAATGAGATAAGTAGCAATACTAGTTAATATAGCAAGTTTGTGAGTCAAACATTTAATTAGTTTAACGTAGCATGTAGCAAGAAATCTTGCCTCGACGGTTTCGCAAACCGGAAAACACGAATGCCACGTCGGCGGAAAACACGAGACGGATGCACGGGCCACG
Source organism: Agapanthus africanus (assembly GCA_030015575.1). NCBI lineage: Eukaryota > Viridiplantae > Streptophyta > Magnoliopsida > Asparagales > Amaryllidaceae > Agapanthus > Agapanthus africanus. The sequence continues at coordinate 573,292,761 of CM057346.1, read as the reverse complement.
GATCGAGTCCTAACAGCGAACAGCGGGACCACACGGACCAGGGTACTTCGCTGGAGCGTCGGGTCCAAACGACGGCACGGTCGGAATCCGGCAAAAGTCAAAAGCAACGAAGTTAGCAAACGCGATATACGTGAACAACGACCAGCGAGGGGGACTTCGCACAAAAGAAAAGATAAGGGATGCTTACAGGGAGACACCAGGGGGCAACCCCGCGGGCTCGACGGCGCTGGGACGCCGGCGAGGCAGCGACGGCGGCTGCGAAGGCTGGACAGCCTCTGGATTCGCTGGAGAGGGTGGTGCGACGAGTAGAGGAGGGTGGTGGTCTGCTCTGGTGATCAAGGGGGAAAGGAGGTGGTCGGAGGCAATGACGGCGATGATGGACGGCGAGTTTCCCGGCGAACTAAAGAGGCTGGTAGGGTTGCAGTTTTGGGTTCTGAGTGGCGTCGGCGCACGGGAAGGAGGAAGGCGACGACGAGGTCGGGACGAGGAGGAAGAGAGGGAGTCTCAGGCGTCGTTGGTGACGGGAGGCGGCGTCGACGGCGAGATCTGCGGCCGGGTGATGGCGTCGGGGTTGGGTGCAGGCGCGGAAAGAGACGGAGGAAGGAGGTAGGAGGGTGCGGTTGGGCTGAGGAGGCGATGACGACGACGGCGAGGTCGCGGGGAGGTCGGCGGCGCACGCACGAGGAGGCTAGGGTTAGGGCTTGGAGGTTCTCGCGGTGGGTTCTCTCGCGATGGGGAAGAGAAAGGAGGCGGCTGTGAATATATATAGGAAGAGAGAGAGAGAGAGAAGTTGTTAGAGAGAGAGAGAGAGAAAGTGAATAGAGAGAGACGGAGAGAGATAGAGAGGGAAAGGGGGGCCCACGAGGGAATTAACTCCCTCGTGATTGGCTGGACAAAATTTGTGGATTAAGATTAAAGATTTTAAAAGAGATTTTAACGTTAAAATTGGTAACAGAATAATATTTAAGGTTTTATAATATTTAATTAAATGGGCATTTTCGGCGCTAAATGAAACATTTCCAAATCGCGCCCGGGTTGCGCCCAAATGTTCCAAATTCAAATCATAGGATTTTAAGCGGGTTCCAAATTTTGAAAAGAGGTGTTGAATGATTAAAATGCATGCCCCCAAGTCGGACACTTGCACGCGCACGTAGTCGTCCAAACTTGCCCGTTTCACCGAACGGGACGGAATCTCGACACGCGGACGCTACCACGTGACTAGTGGCGACGAGTAGGCCAACATGGATACTTTTAATTTCATTTTAGGTGTTAAAATTTGTTATGTGCCAAAATGACTTAACCGGTTAAAACTTAGCAATAAACGCCAAACAATCAGGATAATTGGAATGAGCAATATATAACACTCAACCAGCAAAAGAAATAGTACTATTTGGGCTCGGGTGTTACATCATACCCAACTACAAAAAGAATTTCGTCCTCGAAATTCCAAGAATACAAGATAGCTAACTACCGGAAAAGGTGAGGAAACTTCTGTCGGATCTCGTCTTCTCGCTCCCAAGTGGATTCTCCATGCGATCGATTACCCCAAGAAACTAGCACAAAGGGATAACCTTGTTCTTAAGAACCTTTTCTCTTCGATCCTTGATTTCAACCGGTCGTTCCTCAAAAGTTAGGTCCTCCCGTACGGTCAACTCCGAATGACCCAAGACATGAGTCTCATCGCGAACATACCTCCGTAGTTGAGACACATGAAACACATCGTGCACTCCTGTCAATGACTGTGGTAACGCCAAACGGTACGCTACCTCTCCAACACGCTCCAATATCTCGAAGGGTCCAACGAATCGAGGACTAAGCTTTCCCCGACTTCCAAAGCGAATCACCCCTCTAGTCGGTGATATCTTCAGGAATACCAAATCATCCACGGCGAACTCTAGAGGTCCTCTTGACGTGTCGGCCCAACTTTTCTGTCTGTCTTGAGCTGCCTTCATATGCTTCCTGATTGTATTCACCTTCTCGACTGTCTGTACCACCAAATCTGGTCCTAGTAACCTTCGTTCACCAACATCATCCTAACAAACCGGTGAACGGCACCTACGACCATACAACGCTTCAAACGGAGCCATCTGAATAGTCGCTTGGAAGCTATTGTTGTATGAAAACTCCACCAGGTGTAGATGATCCTCCCAAGAACCTCTGAAGTCCAACATGCAAGCTCTCAACATATCTTCAAGGGTCTGGATCGTTCTCTCCGATTGTCCATCAGTCTGAGGATGATAAGCTGTGCTAAACTTCAATCGAGTCCCCAAACTTTCTTGTAAACTCCTCCAGAAGTGCGACAAGAACCGAGTGACCCGATCGGACACGATGCTTACCGGTACTCTATGCAATCTCACAATCTCCTGCATGTACCGCTCTGCCAAAGTCTCTGTCGATTGACCAACCCGAAAAGGAATAAAGTGAGCCGCCTTGGTCAACCGATCGACAATCACCCATACTGCATTGTTGCCCTTTGGACTCCACGGTAAAGCCGTCACGAAGTCCATGGTTATATGTTCCCACTTCCACTGAGGAATCGGAAGTGGTTGCAATAAACCAGCAGCCCTTTTGGTGTTCAGCCTTGACTTGCTGACACACCAAGCACTTAGCCACGAAGCGAGCAATCTCCCGTTTCATACCTTCCCACCAGAAGTGCTGTCGAATATCTCGGTACATCTTTGTCCCTCCTGGATGTACAGAGTAAGCTGAACTGTGTGCCTCCTTCATAAGCTCTTCACGCACATCTCCTTTTGGCACACACACACGGCTACCATACCTCAACGAACCATCTTCGTGGCTCAGTAAATCAGTCCGTAGTCCGGCTTCAACCTGCTCTCGAAACTTTCGCAGTCTAGGATCCTGTGATTGTGCCGCTTTAATCTTCTCAACTAAGGACGACTGTACTTGCAACTGCATCAACTGTCCCGTAGCATGTGGTAGCACAACCTCCAAATCAAATCTCCGAAAATCCGCAATGATCTCCCTTTGTGCGGTCAATACCTGAATTGCTGGTAACCGACTTAGAGCATCTGGCACGACATTAACTTTTCCCGGATGGTATTTAAGATCAAGGTCGTAGTCGACCATCAGCTCCAACCATCTGCGTTGCCTCATGTTCAACTCCTTCTGAGTGAATACATACTTCAAACTCTTGTGATCTGTAAAGACTTCGACTCTCTCGCCCAAAAGGTAGTGTCTCCAAATCTTCAGGGCGAAGATCACGGCTGCAAGCTCCAAGTCATGAGTCGGATAATTCTTCTCATGAGTCTTCAGTTGTCTCGATGCGTAAGCGACGACTTTCCCATTCTGCATCAGAACACATCCCAATCCTTTTCCGGATGCGTCGCTGTGTATCACCAGTCCTCCTGAATTATCTGGTACGGTCAGAATCGGGGCGGTTATCAACTTCTGCTTCAACGTCTCGAAGGCCAATGCACATCTATCCGTCCAAACAAATGGTACCTCCTTACGCGTAAGCTTGGTTAACGGCTCTGCCAAACGAGCGAAGTTCTCCACAAATCTCCTGTAGTATCCGGCGAGTCCAAGAAAACTTCTTATCTCCGCAACATTCTTTGGAATAGGCCAATCTCGAACTGCTGCAATCTTTTCGGGATCAACGGCGATTCCGTCGCCCGACACGACATGCCCCAGAAACTTCACTTCTTTCAGCCAGAATTCGCACTTACTCATCTTCGCGAATAATTTCTCCTGTCTCAGCGTCTGCAGTGCGATCTTTAAATGCTCAGCGTGCTCCTCCGGACTCTTCGAGTACACCAGGATATCGTCAAATACATCCATAAAGTCGCGAACAACTGCCGGCTCTTCATTACTATCCGCTACCATAGCCGCACGAACATTGTTCGTCGGCCTAGCCCTAGACTCGACTGGCCCGACAGAACTGCTTCCTCCAGTGAAAGTAAACTCAGGGTGTCCGGGAATCTGGAAAATTTCCTTCCTTGCCCTACAGTCAAATGTGTGCGTGGAAAGTGCCTAGAAACTCCATTCCCAAGACTACTTCATAACTGCCCGTATCTATCACCAAGAAATCTGTAAAAGCTCCCGTCCGCACACAACAACTGTACAATCTCTACACTCTTTACTAGCTATGATTTTCCCATTCCCAGTGTATATGTCCCAAAAAAACTAGACAGGGTCGTGCAGGTGATCGAGTGTGTAGTTATAAATTTGGATGACATAAAACAGTGGGATGCTCCGAAATTAAATAATGCCAATGCGGGAAAACCATGAACGAGTAAATTACCTGAAACCCCTTCTCCTGATGCCTTAGCTTCTTCAACTGTCAACTTGAAGGCTCGAGCCTGATTAGATCCTTGAGTCAACTGTTTCTGCCCTTGGAACGGTCTCTGCGGAGGCTTCTGTATATCATCCCTTGTACGAAGCTTCAACGGACAAGCACTAACGGCGTGATCTGCCGCTCCACATCTAAAACAGAGTCCCAGCCTCCTACGACACTCCTTTCGCACATGTCCGGGTATATGGCAGTAGTTACAAATCACGCTCCCTTTCCGATCACCCACACTTGTTTTCTTCATTGGTGCTACGCTGCGCCTGTTCACCGGAATGCTTCTACGTACAGACGTTTGTTTCAGTGCAGATGCCGGTTCCAGCTCGGTCTGTTCCTTCAGATGCTCCAGCAATCCCCTTATCACTCTACGCCTGGCGGCTATGACCGCACTTCTTTGGTCCATCTTCAAATTCGTACCGGCCATATTCCTGGAAATCAAAGTACCCAACATTAGCATGATGATAGATTCTGGATATAGATCAAGGCTAGAACTCCAAGATACTTAAATAGAGTACTGCATTGTAGCTATGCCGCGGTATCATAGCCCCAATTACTTAACTCCACCCAAGTCGCCTAAGCCCTAGAGATAACAAGAAATTAGGTTTTCGAGTTGACAATGCAAAGTAAGTTTGCATGTCGACATGATCCGGAAGAATGATTCAAGGATGGTAAAACGGTCAAGGTGGCAGGACATGTTTCCTAATCACGGGTATTACGATTCGTGTATCGGGTGCAATACCCAACTACAAAAGAATCAACCCAACTAACCTATGGCTCTGATACCAAAAGAACCATGTCACGCCCCGCTTCCCAGAGTACGCAAGATTGGGCACGTGACATAGCCAACCATGCTACCTGTGGGTAGGAAATATCCATCCACAGTCACATTACGGTTGTAGAGATATCAAGAACAAAATAATAAACTAATCTAATACATGTCCAAATCCATAATAACAAGAATCAATAAACAATGAGTGCGGAAGCAAATGATCCAATACAATAAATAAACAATACGTCCCATAATGCGGGCTCACATCTGGAAATGAAATGAAAATAAATAAACTAAACCCTAAGGAACTCACAGTTCAGCCTGCTGGCTGAAGTACTCCTGCTCGGTCACTGCAGTGGTAAGGAATCTGGGCCATGCAAAACCCAGACGTCAGCGCGTCATGTCAACCAAAATAATATAATATAAACATGGTAATAAGCAATGCAGGTATGAACATGAATAAGCCGTACTAAGAAATAACAGAGCAGGGCAATGTGCAGTGGTGACTAGACTGTCCTATCAGGTTTCTACTCTATAGTCTTTGAAATCAATTGATGAATCGTCGATGTAACTCAATAGTATCCCGTGCGTGCCCGGGACCATGGTCAAGGTCCTCGGGGCTGAATCCGAGACGTGCCGCTAAGCAGTAATAGGTAGCAAGATGGGCGAGTGATGTCAGCATCACCACTCCGGGGCTGGCCAAGCCCGTAAGACTGATCAGAACAAGTATCGAACTGTTGAGTTACAAGTCGGTTTCACCTTTGATTTCTCCATACCCCCAAGCTATGTATGTCAGGTCAGGTATTCAGTAGTCAAGGACTAATGCCAACACAAAATCAGGTAAAAGTAGGTCTGTCTGGATAGACAGCGGGAATGGTCAGGTTTGTCGGCATTAGGCATGAAATCAGGTAACAGGTCAGGTCACGTTTCAACAGGTTGAGTCGATATGTACAGGGTGTCATGTCCGGTGTATCAGTACATGTGTCAGGTGTATCAAGATCGGTCAATATGTAATGCAATCAAATGTATGCTGATAACAGGTATAGTAACGAATAAGGGACAACAGCAGGGACAGCAAATAACAATATTATTCCATGTAAACACAGTGATGCTTTGTATTCTCTTATTAACAGGTTCAAGCACCCTTGGGGTGCAATAATCACAGTGTAGCGCAATATTAATAACAGCAGGCAATAAAGATATAAGTGTGCGACTATTATCCTCTAAATAGTAAAATGATTAGCAGGTAGTTGTCATTAAGGTTACGGTGGCAAAATACGATTTAGGTGGCAGTATTATAATATACATCATATTTCGTCCAATGAGATAAGTAGCAATACTAGTTAATATAGCAAGTTTGTGAGTCAAACATTTAATTAGTTTAACGTAGCATGTAGCAAGAAATCTTGCCTCGACGGTTTCGCAAACCGGAAAACACGAATGCCACGTCGGCGGGAAACACGAGACGGATGCACGGGCCACGGATCGAGTCCTAACAGCGAACAGCGGGACCACACGGACCAGGGTACTTCGCTGGAGCGTCGGGTCCAAACGACGGCACGGTCGGAATCCGGCAAAAGTCAAAAGCAATGAAGTTAGCAAACGCGATATACGTGAACAACGACCAGCGAGGGGGACTTCGCACAAAAGAAAAGATAAGGGATGCTTACAGGGAGACACCAGGGGGCAACCCCGCGGGCTCGACGGCGCTGGGACGCCGGCGAGGCAGCGACGGCGGCTGCGAAGGCTGGACAGCCTCTGGATTCGCTGTAGAGGGTGGTGCGACGAGTAGAGGAGGGTGGTGGTCTGCTCTGGTGATCAAGGGGGAAAGGAGGTGGTCGGAGGCAATGACGGCGATGATGGACGGCGAGTTTCCCGGCGAACTGAAGAGGCTGGTAGGGTTGCAGTTTTGGGTTCTGAGTGGCGTCGGCGCACGGGAAGGAGGAAGGCGACGACGAGGTCGGGACGAGGAGGAAGAGAGGGAGTCTCAGCGTCGTTGGTGACGGGAGGCGGCGTCGACGGCGAGATCTGCGGCCGGGTGATGGCGTCGGGGTTGGGTGCAGGCGCGGAAAGAGACGGAGGAAGGAGGTAGGAGGGTGCGGTTGGGCTGAGGAGGCGATGACGACGACGGCGAGGTCGCGGGGAGGTCGGCGGCGCACGCACGAGGAGGCTAGGGTTAGGGCTTGGAGGTTCTCGCGGTGGGTTCTCTCGCGATGGGGAAGAGAAAGGAGGCGGCTGCGAATATATATAGGAAGAGAGAGAGAGAGAAGTTGTTAGAGAGAGAGAGAAAGAGAATAGAGAGAGACAGAGAGAGACGGAGAGAGATGGAGAGGGAAAGGGGGGCCCACGAGGGAATTAACTCCCTCGTGATTGGCTGGACAAAATTTGTGGATTAAGATTAAAGATTTTAAAAGAGATTTTAACGTTAAAATTGGTAACAGAATAATGTTTAAGGTTTTATAATATTTAATTAAATGGGCATTTTCGGCGCTAAATGAAATATTTCCAAATCGCGCCCGGGTTGCGCCCAAATGTTCCAAATTCAAATCATAGGATTTTAAGCGGGTTCCAAATTTTGAAAAGAGGTGTTGAATGATTAAAATGTATGCCCCCAAGTCGGACACTTGCACGCGCACGTAGTCGTCCAAACTTGCCCGTTTCACCGAACGGGACGGAATCTCGACACGCGGACGCTACCACGTGACTAGTGGCGATGAGTAGGCCAACATGGATACTTTTAATTTCATTTTAGGTGTTAAAATTTGTTATGTGCCAAAATGACTTAACCGGTTAAAACTTAGCAATAAACGCCAAACAATCAGGATAATTGGAATGAGCAATATATAACACTCAACTAGCAAAAGAAATAGTACTATTTGGGCTCGGGTGTTACATCTCCGCTCCGATATACCGTTGTGCTGTGGTGTATACGGAGGAGTAAGCTGAGAGAGAATCCCATTCTCTTTTAGATAGTCTCGGAATTCCCCGCTCAAGTATTCTCCTCCCGGATCAGATCGTAGGATTTTAATACTTCTACCTGTCTGGTTCTCAACTTCGTGTTTATATTTCTTGAATTTCTTAAAAGCTTCAGACTTGTGTTTCATCAAGAACACATGTCCGAACCTTGAGAGATCATCGGTGAATGTAATGAAGTATGAGAAACCATTCCTGGCATATGTAGACATAGGACCGCATACATTACTATGTATCAGTCCCAACAGTTCAGTAGGTCCTTCTCCGTATCCAGTAAACGGAGTTTTGGTCATCTTGCTTTTGAGATATGACTGACAAGTTTCATAAGATGAAAATTCGAACGGATTCAAATATCCATTTTTATACAACTTAGCCAGTCTTGTCGCATTGATATGACCTAGTCTACAGTGCCACAAGAAGGCTTCGTTCATTTCTAAACTTTTTCTCTTGTTTGTGTTTTGTACGTTAAGAACTGTACTTTGATTAAGAACGTATATTCCATTACATAACGTACCAAATCCAATCAACACTTTTTTATGGAAAATGTTCATAACATTATCCTCTAATGTGAGATTATATCCTTTAGTCAGCAAAGAAACCGATATAATATTGCACATCATCTTTGGTACGTAGTGACAGTCGTTCAGAATCAATGTTACCTGCTGGTAATATAAGGTGATATTCGCCAACTGCTTTGGCTGCAACAATTGCACCATTCCTTACTGTTAGGGATTTATCACCCTTTTCCCAGTTCTCTACCTTTCTTTAGCCCATGTAACAAATTACATACGTGGGATCCTGATCCGGTATCCAATACCTAGGACGTAGAACAAACTGAGAAACAGTTCTCTGTAACGAACTCACCCGAAGAAAATGCATCAATATGTTGTTTCTTCGTACGGGTGGCGCGGGAATCCTGTATTCCCCTATTCCTAAGGAACCAACGTTCCCCAGCTCAGTATAATAAGCGATTTCGGTCAATACATCCATATTATTATCTTGATTAAGACGTGATATTGGTTGGTGCCTGGAGAGAGAGAAGGAAATGCATTAGCGTGTGCTCTTTACAAGATTAGATTGGTTATTATCTTATTTAATCAGGATGGCTCCCACTGTTTTTATCAAATCTTCCTTCAAACCATAAAAGGAAAGATTAGCCAGGATTAATTACACTCTACAATTTCGCCAATTGTTCGTCCAGGCAGGTATCAGTATTCCGAGGGAGGTTCTCCGTGCTTTCGCATGGACCTAATTAAAATAAACCCCGTTTCCTTAAAGGCATAACCCCGTTGACACATTTTTAGACATCTACTGGATTAGCTAATTGCAAAGTGCACAACTCTCACAGGAGTAACTCTTACTCGCAGTGGGTATCGAGATCCAACTATCATATAGAAGGTATGTAATCTTATTGCAAATTCCAACACTTGAAATTCCTGATAATGGTTTTTACCCCTAGCATCTTATAACTTTAACTATGGTCAACAAATCATAAGTGCTAGTCAAGTTCTACCCGTTCATTTCCTGATTGAATTAAACCCACCCATACGACCCTTAACTATGGTCAACAAAGCCGTACGAATATCCTAATCAATCGCATCATATGCTTTATAGAAAGACATCACTTAGCTACCGTACACTACGCCTTAACTAAGGTCAACAAACGTATCACGAATACTAAGTACTCTACTTCTCAAAATGACGGAGGGCTACGCAGGTTTTTAAGAAAACCATGAGCGTAATAAACTTAATATCGTTGTAGAATCTAGTGATTTTGAAAAAGAGTTTTTTTGAGGCTCTTGCTAGTTTCGCTAAAGAGGTTACTCCCGGTGAAGGGATCTCGGCTCTTTTCTCATCGAATGAGCTGCTGGATATTCATCAAGGAATACCACTATGCAAAGCAAGAACTAAAGAAGCCTATCAAAACAAAACCGAGTGAGTTGTAGCATTTTCTAGTTTCGCTAAAAAGGTCACTCCTGGTGAAAGGATCTCGGTTCTTTCCTCATCGAATGAGGTGCTGGATATTCATCAAGGAACACCACTATGCAAAGCAAAAACTAGAGCTACCCTTTTTGAAAAATTTGATTCCACAATATCTTTTAGGTTTCTTTCTTTTCATTAATCTCATTAATGAAGTCCTATCATTTAATATTTTCTAAACATAACAGAAAAATGAAACGAAAATAGAACGTACGTTTATGCCATCCGCATTCGCCATTGGGCCCCGTCATGCACCGTTAGATTACTTAACTATAGGCAGAGCGGGGGCTGGACTAGCGCAGGTGCAAAACATAAGCAACGTTTATTATTTATCATATATATAATATAACATTCGTCTCACGCAGTTATATGATCACATCACAGAACTAAGTAGCAGAAGTAACATATGAAATATTAGATATATTAGGATGTCCGTGTTTTAAATTTAGCTAGTAATGTAAAACACGGATTCCACGATCGTGATGAATAGCCAAATCCACATCCCTAGAACCTTACGAGAAAGGCAAGTAACCCTGCCAATTCTAAAGTTAGAAGACCCGGTCTCAACTTCTTGAGATGGTCTCCCACTGGACTCTAGAACCCGGTTACTTGTGCTTCCCGCCTTAGGTTTATCCTAATGCGAAAAAGTAAATAATATACATCAGTGGTGACATCATCCTCAACCCAGATGTGCCCCAATAAAAGAATATTACATACAAATTTTACATGAATGAAAATTGAAAAACTCTCATCTCATATAAAATCCCGGGCTATTCAATCACGACGATCCAATAAAACATATCAGCGACACATAATATCATATATCATCAGCGTAAGTAAATACACGTATTCTAAATTCCGTTGACATACAACAACGAGATTTGGGATACCCCACATATTACACTTACGGTCGCAGAAAAGAAATGTAAAACTGCAATAATTAGAATCCGCATTTTTTTAGACATCATAAACCCGGAATATCTCATATTCCGAATTTCATGCCTAACTCTATAAACCCCGCATTTTAGTCTCATATCAAAAACTCTTTTCAATAATTTAGTCGGGTAATTCAACAAGATTCCCGACTAGCCGATCGAATACACGTCGGAAACTTATAGTAGATGGCCGCACCCCCGATGCCGTCGACCAAGTGTATTTAGACGGAACACCGTGGCCGCGAGCACCCGAGTGGGTGCTATTGGCAACGGGGTTCTCCTACATTCACTTGGTTGGGGCAATAGGACGAGACTATCTAGTAAAGTTATTCGGTGAGTATTCGCATACGATACGCGATTGCGACGGGGTTTCGATCCGAATCGAAACATCGTGGCAATCGATCTACCGAGACTAAAACGCTAGATTTATAAACACTAACTAGTTTTCACAAAACTAATTAAATGTGGATTCCAACTACTGCATCCATATCAAACTAAACCCGAAACGACGTTAAATTACGAATACGAAACACTCCGTATTAGCCCCAATTGAACTATTAACATCACATGCACACTGGGCTAATCAAACAATACCTGAAATCCCAAAATCTACAGACCAGAACACCAAACAATCACGAGCCAAAATGGAGACCATAAAACCGGCCAACCCGGGAAAAATAGGATTTTCGCCGGGTCAAAAATGGAGATTTGGTCTCGAATTTGTATGGTGTTCTAATTACATCATATGCAACATACTGCAGTTATTTAAAAAAATTTCTGAGATCATTTTAAAATCGACAGAAACTTGGGGTTTCTAGTTACAATTTCGGAGTTGTTTCGGTTTCGTGTTTCTATTAACATCGTCTAATATTCTAGTTTTGGCTCCGATACCATGAAAGTCTACCCTAGCACTACCATGAGGTTTTAATGACATCAAGCATGCCAAATTCAAATTTTTATAAGAGCTAAGCTATACTAAATAAGATCTTTAACAAAATTTAAAAATGGGGTGCTTGATGCTTGTAAAATTGTAAAACCCAGTGGGGGTGCTAGCGTTCACTTTCATGGTATCAAAGCACAGTGGGAGCCACACAAGACTCTATGACGATTTTGGGTTTACAGACTAACCTGTACCAGTGTCACGCCCCGCTTCCCAGAGTGCGCTAAGATCGACACGTGACAGAGCCAACCAAGCTACCTGTGGCTAGGAAACATCCCTCCACAGCCGCATTACAGCTGTCTAGAGATATTAAGAACAGTAGAAATAAAATAAACTATCTAGTACATGTCCATGAGCCCGAATAAACGAACCAAGAAATAATATGCGGAAGCAATAAATCCAATAAACAATAACAATCTGGAAGGTACGTCCCACTACGGGCTCACATCAGGAAATGAAAAATGCTGAAAGAAAACTAAACTAAAATACTAACAGGATCCTCACAGCTCGGCCTGACGGCAGAAATACTCCTGATCAGCCTGCGAAAGAGGTAAAGGATCCGGGCCATGCAAAACCCAGACGTCAGTGCGTCATAATATCAACAGTAATATAATCAGGAGATAACAAGACATGCAGGCACGAGTATGAACAGTAATAAAAGTATAACAGTAACACGAATAATGAACAGTGAAGAGTATAAGCACATGTGACGTGCGGTGAGTAATCTGAACTAAACTACTGGGTTAACTACTCTCAAGTCTCTGAAATCAATTTAATGAATCGTCGATATAACTCAATAGTATCCCATGCGTGCCCGGGACCACGGTCCAGATTCTCGGGCTGAATCCGAGACATGTCGCTAGGCATTAAACATGAAACATGTACAGATGAATGATGTCAGCAGCATCATCCCGGGGCTGTCCTAGCCCGTAAAACTGATCAGTATAAATGTCGAACTGTCGAGTTACAAGTCAGGTTTCATCATTGATTTCCCCTTACCCCCAAGTTATGTGTTCAAGTCAGGTATTGATAAATCTGGAGCTAATGCCAACACAGGATCAAGCAGGTACAGGTTTGTCTATACAGACAACATGATATGTCCATCGGGACAATATGTCAGAATTGTCGGCATTAGAAACAGGATCAGGTAATATGTCAGGTAGTGGTGTATCAGGTCATGTCAATTAGTGCACAGTGTATCAAATGTGTGCCCAACAGTAAAATATAGCAAGTATTGGATCAGGGTAAAAGTACGGATGTACGATAAAAGCATGGATGCACAATTATCTATCAGGGGTTACATCATGACTATGTAGGATGCATATTATTAAGTAAGGGGTACTAATGTAACAACAATATGAATCAATATAATATGGCATGCAACTAGATATGCAGAATTAATGGTATGGATACACAATAAACATGGATGCATAAATAACTATCAGGGGTTACAACTACAGTTCTATAGCTAAGTGGGATGCACATTATTAAGTGTGTGGTGTTAATATAGCAGTAATATGAAATAACGTGACCTGGCATGCAACTAGATATAATTAATGGTATGGATACACAAATATCGATCAGGGGTTACATTTACAGCTCCAAGACTAAGTGGGATGCACATTATTAAGCATGGGGTGTTACTACAACAATAACATGAATTAATATGATCTGTAGATGCAGCTATATATATTTTAAATGATATGGATGCATACGGGTATCCGAAAACAGTAAAACTTTAATATAGATGTATAATGCAATCAACAGGTAATATTTGTATTCATATGGATGCAAGATAAGTATTATAGCATGTAGTAAGATAAACTTGCCTGAATGGAACACATGACGGGTGCGTACGGCATGTCCGATGTCGGGTAATCGTCGCAACGCACACACGGCATACGGGACGGGTCCAGGCAAGGCAAGAGGGTAGTCACGCAGGCAAGGGACATTCACTGGATCGCCTGGATCGGCAGCGACGAGCACGGCTCCGGTAGGTGATCACCGGAAAAAGAATCGAGATCAAGAAAGAAAGAAGAAAGAAGAAGAAAAAGAAGGGTGCTCGGGGTTGGTTTCTGGTGTGGTGCTGGGGTTTGGGAGAGGGTGAGAAGGTGGTTGCGAAGGTGTGAGGTCGTCGGGGTTAGCGGAGCTCTGGCGATGGGTGTGTAGGTGTTGGGCTCGGTTGGTGCAGGGTTCTAGGGTTTGCAGTGGGGGAGCTCGAGAGGGTAGGTGGTAGTGAGGAAGAGGGCGTGGATACGAGGGTGTTGACGAGGGTGAGGGGTGTTCGAGGTCGATGGCGTGAGGTCGGGAAAACGGAGGTTCTTGGGTTGTGGGTTTCGGGTGTGCAGGGGTTTACTCTTGGTGTTGGGAGAAGAGGAGAGAGGATGAGGAAGAAGAGAGGATGACGAGAAGGAGAAGGAGAAGATGGAGGCGACGACGAAGTGTGATGCAGGGGCTAGGGTTAGGGTTCCGGGATTTCCTCATCGCGGGGTTTGCATGGGTTCTTAAAAAGAAGAAAGAATGAAGGAGGGAGGTGACGCTAGAGGAGAGAAGGAAGGTGAGGGGATCCCGCTTAAAAGGAATCGCGATAGGAGAGAGAGGGGGAGGGAGAGAGAAAGAGAGAGAGAGATAAAACTGTTACCTTTATTTAGTTAAAAAAATCTTTTAAAAATTTGTTAAAGATTCAAGTTTGTTCGGTTTAAAAATATAATATTATTAAAAATATGATATTTTTGCTAATACAAAAATAGTTCAAAACACGCCCGGGTCGGGTCTAAAAATCCAGTTTTAAAATACGAAAAATATACGTGTCAACCAAAACCAAAATTGGATATCCAGGTATCGAAAATGCATACCCCCAAGAACGGATGCACGCACGTGCACGTAACTATCCAAACGAGTCTGTTTCACCGAACGGGCGAGAATGAGATGCGCGGATGCTACAACAGGGTTAGGGGTATCATGCAGGCCATGCTAGATATTTTTAAACTATTTTATTTGACTTTAAATGTTATATTAAAAAAATGCAGATGCCAGATATAATGCCAGTATGCAGTAAATATAAAAAAATATGAAAGTGCACGGATCCACATAACAAGCCGGGATAAATCATAAACAGGAATCAAGACGGGTTTCCAGCAAGCGGGTCGGGTCGGATGCAAATACAGATGTCAAAAACATTATTCGTACCCAAAACACAATAAATCAAGAAAATACCATACAGAAAGAAATATTCGAAATAGAATTGGTATAAATGAACTAGGGTGTTACATTATACCCAACTACAAAAGAATTTCGTCCTTGAAATTTCAGGAATAAGAAAAGATAAACAATCAAGAATCTACAAGAAGAGATCTGGAAATTTCTGTCGAATCTCGTCTTCTCGTTCCCAAGTCGATTCTCTGTGTGAGCGATTCCCCCAAGAAACAAGCACGAGAGGGATAACCTTGTTCTTGAGGACCTTTTCTCTTCGATCCACAATCGACATCAGTCGTTTCTCAAAGGTCAAATCCTCCCTTACAGTCAGCTCCGAATGATCTAACACGTGTGTTTCATCTCGAATATACTTACGGAGTTGAGATACATGAAACACGTCATGAACATTCGCCAAAGATTGTGGTAACGCCAATCGATAAGCCACTTCTCCAACACGCTCCATAATCTCGAAAAGCCCCACGAATCGAGGACTAAGCTTGTCTCGACTCCCAAAACGAATCACTCCTCTAGTCGGTGATATCTTCAAGAACACAAGATCACCGACAGCGAACTCTAGAGGTCTTCTTGATGTATCGGCCCAACTCTTCTGTCGATCCTGCGCTGCCTTCATATGATTTCGGATGGTATTAACCTTCTCAATGTTTGGACGATCAAATCTGGTCCTAACAATCTTCGTTCTCCAATATCGTCCCAACAAACGGGTGAACGACACTTGCGACCATATAATGCTTCGAATGGAGCCATCTGAATAGTCGCCTCCACCAGGTGTAGATGATCCTCCTATGAACCCTTGAAGTCCAACATGCAAGATCTCAACATGTCTTCAAGAGTTTGGATCGTTCTCTCCGACTGACCATCTGTCTGGGGATGATAAGCGGTGCTAAACTTCAATCGCGTCCCCAAACTTTCCTGTAAGCTCTTCCAGAAGTGAGATAAGAATCGGGTATCACGATCGGAAATGATGCTCACAGATACTCCATGCAATCTCACAATCTCCTGCATGTACCGCTCTGCCAATGCTTCCGTTGACTGACCAACTTGAAACGGTATGAAATGTGCTGCCTTGGTCAATCGATCAACAATTTACCCAAACTGCATTGTTGCCCTTTGGACTCCGCGGTAAAACTGTCACGAAATCCATGGTTATATTGTTCCCACTTCCATTGAGGAATCGAAAGTGGTTGCAATAAGCCAGCTACCCTTTGATATTCAGTCTTAACTTGCTGACACACCAAGCACTTCGCTACAAAGCGAGCAATCTCCCTTTTCATGCCTTCCCACCAGAAATGCTATCTTAGATCACGGTACATCTTCGTGCCTCCTGGATGTATGGAATATGCGGAACTGTGCGCCTCCTTCATAACTTCTTCGCGAATGTCTCCTTTCGGCATACACAAACGGCTACCATAACGCAACAAACCATCTTCATGAATCAACAAGTCCATTCGAAGTCCCGCTTCTACCTGTTCTCGAAACTTCTGCAATCTTGGATCATGTGACTGCGCTGCTTTAATACTCTCGATCAACGACGACTGTACTTGCTGCTGCATCAACTGTCCTGAAGAATGTGGTAGCACGATCTCCAACTCGAATCTCCGAAAATCTTCGATAAGCTCCTTCTGTGCAGTCAACATCCGAATTGCTGGCAACCGACTAAGCGCATCCGGCACTATATTAACTTTTCCCGGATGATACTTAAGATCAAGATCATAGTCAGCCATAAGCTCCAACCATCTACGCTGTCTCATGTTAAGCTTTTTCTGCGTGAACACATACTTTAGGCTTTTGTGATCGGTGAATACTTCGACCCTTTCACCCAGTAAGTAGTGTTTCCAAATCTTCAAAACGAAAATCACTGCTGCAAGCTCTAAATCATGAGTTGTGTAATTCTTCTCATGGGTCTTCAACTATCTCGATGCGTAAGTTATAACCTTCCCATGCTGCATCAGAACACATTCCAAACCTTTCCCAGATGCGTCGTTGTGAATCACCAATCCTCCGGAACCGTCTGGTACGGTCAAAATAGGAGCGGTTATCAATCTTTGTTTCAACGCCTCAAAAGCTGACGCACACCTATCCGTCCAAACGAACGGTACCTCCTTTCGCGTAAGCTTGGTCAAAGACTCAGCCAATCGAGCAAAATTCTCCATGAATCTTTTGTAATATCCGGCAAGTCCAAGAAAACTTCTGATCTCTGCTACGTTCTTCGGAATCGGCCAATCTTGAACTGCTGCAATCTTCTCGGGGTCAACGGCGATTCCATCTCCGGATACGACATGCCCCAAAACTTCACTTCTTCAAGCCAAAACTCGCACTTCCTCATCTTTGCATATAATCTTTCTTGCCTCAATGTCTGCAGTACGATCTTCAAGTGTTCTGCATGCTCTTCAATACTCCTCGAGTAGACCAGAATATCATCGATGAACACCACAATAAACTGGTCCAAGAACGGTGAAAAGATGCGGTTCATTAAGTCCATAAATATCACCGGTGTATTCGTTACTCCGAATGGCATCACTAGATACTCGTAATGTCCATATCGAGTTCGGAACGCAGTCTTGCAAATATCCTCTGATTTAACTCGAACTTGATGATATCCGGACCGTAAATCCAGCTTCGAGAATACCCCCACGCCACTAAGCTGCTCGAACAATTCTCCAATGTGAGGGATCGGGTACTTGTTCTTAATAGTTATCCGGTTTAATTCTCGATAATCGATGCACATCCTCCTTGTGCCATCCTTCTTCTTGACTAGAAGAACTGGAGTTCCCCAAGGTGAATTGCTGCTGCGAATCCAATCCTTCTCTAGCAATTCGGTAACCTGCTTCTTGACTTCTTCCAACTCCACTGGTGCCATTGGATAGTACGCCTTTGAGATTGGCGCTGCACCAGGAACAAGATCAATCGCGAACTCCACATCTCGTTTTGGCGGTAAACCCGAGATGTCCTCGAACACGTCCATGAACTCTTGAACTACAACTGGCGCTTCCTCCTTATCAACTTCCATCGATGAAAGAACACTGTTTGTCGGCCTAGCCCTAAACTCGACTGGCCCGACGGAACTGCTACCTCCAGCAAAAACAAATTCCGGATGTCCGAGAATCTGGAAAATCACTTTTTTTGCCCTACAATCAATGTGAGCGTGGAAAGTGCCGAGAAAGTCTATTCCCAAGACAACATCATAACTGCCGGTATCAATCACCAAGAAATCTGCAAATAACTCTCGTCCGCAAATAACAACAGAACAATCCTTGCACTCACTACTAAATATGATCTTCCCATTCCCAGTGTGTATGTCCCAACAACTAGACAGGGTCGTGCAAGAAATCGAGTGTGCAGCAATAAACTTGGACAACATAAAACAATGGGATGCACCAGAACCAAATAATGCTAATGCGGGAAAATCATGAACAAGTAGGATACCTGAAACCACTTCATCTGAAGCCTTGGCCTCTTCAGCCATCAGGGTAAACGCTTGAGCATGATTGGGTCCCTGAGTTAACTGCTTCTGCCCCTGAATCTGCCTTTATGGTGGCTTCTGAACATCATCCTTTAAACGTAGCTTCGACGGGCAAACACTGACAGTATGATCAGCTGATCCGCAAACCAAACAAAGTCCCAGTATCCTTCGGCAATCTCTTTTTAGGTGTCCGGGTAGATGGCAAAAGTCATAAATCACGCTCTTTTTCGGATCTGCTACGATGGGCTTCTTCATCGGTACTACGCCACGTCGGTTCACCGGAATACCTCTGCGTATAGGCGCTCGGTTCGGCGTAAACGCCGGTTTCCGTACTACTACTGCCTGCTGCTGTATACTCCCTGTAACACCCGAGCCCAATACTACTATTTCTGTTACTGGTTGAGTGTTTGACATTGCTCAATTTATCTATCTTGCTTGTTTGGGTCTCACTGTAAAATTTTAACTGGCTAAGTCATTTCTGCTGATAACAAATTTTAACACATAAAGTGAAATTAAAAATATCTATCTTGGCCTACTCGTCACCCCTAGCCGCGTGGTAGCGTCTGTGCGTCGAGTTCTCATCCCGTTCGGTGAAACGGGCGAGTTTGGACGGCTATACGCGCGTGCAAATGTCCGACTTGGGGGCATGCTTTTTAATCATAAAACATTTCATTTTAAAATTTGGAACCCGCTTAAAATCCTATTATTTGAATTTCGAATTTTTGGACCCAACCCGGGCGCGATTTGGAAATGTTTTATTTAGCGCCGAAATCCCAAAATTTAATATAATATTAAACCATATAATATCACCTAACTTATAAATCTTTACTGTTCGATTTCTAAAAATATTTGTAAATTTCCTTTAACTTCTGAAATCTTTCCCCACTGGCCAATCACGGGGTTCTTAACCCCCGTGGGCCCCGTCGCTATCTCTCTCTATCTCTCTCTCTCTCTAATCTCTATCTCTCTCTCTCTAATCTGTATCTCTCTCTCTCTGATTTCCATAGCCCTCTCTCTCTCCAACCCTCTCTCTCCTCTATATATATTTATACTTCCTCGTCTTCTTCATTTTTTCCAGAACCCACGCGAGAACCCTAGCCGCCGCCTCCTCCGTCGCCACCGGAGCCCCAACGCCGGCGCTAGCACCGCCGGGATCCCTGCCTCATTAACCTCGCCACATCCTTCCTCCTCTCCCCACGTCCCCGTACACCCTACGCCATAGCCGCGGCCACCTGCACCCATCCCTGCTCGCCCGTCGCCGCCGCAACTCGTCGCCGACGACACCAGCACCTTCACCTTCACCCCCTCTTTCCGACCTCGACATCCTCTCCTTCTCCCGTGTGCCCGGCGCCGCAACAGGGACCCCACAGCAACCCCCGCGCCTTCTCTGGTTGGTCGGAAACGCCACCGTCGACCCTCGTCGTCGTCACCTGCGCCACCGCCGACCACCTCCTCTTCCCCTGCGCACCAGACCCGACCACCTCCTCTCCCTCCTCACCTTCTTTCCTCCTCCAGCACCCGCAGCCCTAGCCTACCGCCGCAGCTTCCTCGCCGGCGCCCCACCGCCGTCGACCCCATCGCTGTCGCAACCTTTGCAATCCCAGTAAGCTTTCCTTCACCTTCCTCCTTCCTTTTTCCCCCTCTGGTTGGTCTTTGTCTGTACATAGGGTTTCTAAACTTTTGTCGCTGTTTTGCATCTCGCCGGAATCCGGCCGTGCCGACGACTTGACCCGACGTTTCAGCAAGGTACCCGATCCGCGTGGTCCCACTGTTCGTTATTTGGGTTCGATCCGTGAACCGTGCGTCCGTCGCGTGTTTCTCCGCCGACGTTACGTCCGTTTTTCCCGGTTCGCGAACCGTCGAGGCAAGTATCACTTGCTACATGCTATACTAAACAGTTATATATGTTTTGACTCGTTAAACCTGCAAACCTAACTCGGTATAGCTATTTTTCTCATTTTTGGCTGCAATATGACATATATCATTTTACAATTAACCTAAAATTACAGTTTGCCACTTTAACCCTAATAACGAAGTTTACCCGTTAATCACATTTTACCGTTTAAGGGATGATAGCCTTTACGCATGTAGCTCTATTACATTCTGATATTGATATAACGGTATTGCATCATCACGTGATCTATTGCACCGCAAGGGGTGCTCAAAACCTGTTAATATGATAATACGACTGCACTATGTTAATGCACTATTGTGATTAAATAAACTGCTTATTGTTGTTTAATTTATTGCTTATTTCCTGCTGATTAATCCCCTGTTCGAATATATACCTGTTGTGAGCACACCCACGATATTGTTACATCTTGACCTGACTTTGCTACACCTGATATATACCGATGCACCTGACATGGTACCCTTTACTATCGACTTGACCTGATGTACCATGACCTGACCTGTTACCTGATCTCATGCTTAATGCCAACAAACCTGACATGGAGTCCTCATGGACCAAGCTTGTTGTCTATCCAGACGAACCTACTGTTACCTGAACTTGTGTTGGCATTAGTTCTTGACCACTGAATACCTGACCTGACACATATAACCTGGGGGTATGGGGAAATCAAAAGGGTAATCTAAAGTGTAACTTGAAAGGGTATTACTTGATCCGTGGTCCCGGGGGGTAACGGGACAGAGCCATTCGTGACTCTTACATTTTCCTGATCCGTGGTCCCGGGGGGCAACGGGACAGAACCACTATTGGTTCCCATCTTCCTGATCCGTGGTCCCGGAGGGTAACGGGACATATCCTTTGAGTTACATGGAGGATTACTCGAATTGATTTCAAAGACTTTAGGATAGGAAACCCGATAACACAGTTTAGTTACCCACTGCACACTACCCTGCACTGCTTGTTTCATACTATTGCTTCATTCATGTTTATTTCTGCATTGCCTATTACACTGTTCACATTATATTAGTGGTTGACATGACGCGCTGACGTCTGGGTTTTGCATGGCCCAGATTCTTTACCACTGTCGCTGTCCGAGCTGGAGTACTTCAGCCAGCAGGCTGAGTTGTGAGTTCTGTAGTGGTTAGTTTTATTTTCCGCATTTTATTTCCAGATGTGAGCCCGCATTATGGGACATACTTTTCTATTATTGTATTGGATCATTTGCTTCCGCATTTATTTATCATTGATTCTTGTTATTCTGGATTTGGACATGTGTTAGATAGTTTTATCTTGTTCTTGATATCTCTACAGCCGTAATGTGACTGTGGATGGATACTTCCTACCCACAGGTAGCATGGTTGGCTATGTCACGTGCCCAATCTTGCGTACTCTGGGAAGCGGGGCGTGACATGGTTCTTTTTGGTATCAGAGCCATAGGATAGTCGGGTTGATTCTTTTGTAGTTGGGTATTGTACCCAATACATGAATCAGAATACCCGTGTTTAGGAAACATGTCCTGCCACCTTGACCGTTTTACCATTCTTGAATCACATTCTTCCTGATTATATCTTTTACGATGTGCAAACTTCCTTTGCATATCGATTCGAAAACCCGATTCCTTGTTATCTTTAGGACTTAGGCGACTTGGATGGAGTTATGTAATTGTGGCTATGATACCGCGGCATAGTTACAATGCGGTACTCTATTTAAGTATCTTGGAGTTCTAGCCTTGATCTATATTCAAAATCTATCATCATGCTAATGTTGGGTGTTTTGTTATGGCCGATAAGAATTTGAAGACGTACTAGAGGCGTGTGGACGAAGCCGCCATGCTTGGAGTGATAAGAGGAATGCTGGAAATCAAAGAAACAGACCAAGCTGATCCAGCAGTAAGCGGACTCGTTTCGGGAAGATTTGCAGATCGTTCAGCAGTCTGTGAACAATGTTGGAGCTAGACCAGTTGACCGAGTAGGGACCGTAGCAGATTTCAGACATTTGGGTCCGTCTACATTCACTGGTCTGGAGGAGCCGTTGCCAGCCGAGCAGTGGCTAGTTGACACGGAGAATTTGCTGATTGCGGCACAGATCCCAGAGGACAAAAGAGTTGATGTGGTGCGCATTCAGCTAGTGGATTTCGCCCGAGAGTGGTGGCTTGTGGAGGAAACCCGCTTGCCCAAGCCGATAGGTTGGGCGGAGTTTTATAAAAGTTTCCTAGAGAAATTCTTCCCGCGGACTGCACGGGAAGGAATGGAAGAGAAATTTATTGGGCTGAGGCAGAATGGAGCACCCGTGAACGTGCATGCAGCAGAGTGGACGAGACTCAGCATTTTCGCTGGACCTTTAGTCGCCTACGAGGCAGACAGGGCACGAAGGTTCATGCGCAGTTTGAATATGGATATCCAAAGGCAGACCGTCTCCCTGGGTTTGACCACTTTCTTACAAGTTCTTACGGCAGCTCGAGAACTAAACCGGGTAACTATTAAGGACAAGTAACCGATCCCTTGCATTGGAGAACTTTTTGAGCAGCTTAGTGGCGTGAGGGTATTCTCGAAACTGGATTTGCGATCCGGATATCATCAGGTCCGAGTGAAAGCAGAAGATATTTGCAAGATGGCGTTTCGAACTCGGTATGGACATTACGAGTACCTAGTGATGCCCTTCGGGGTAACGAATGTGCCGGCAGTATTCATGGACTTGATGAATCGAATCTTTTCACCATTCTTGGACCAGTTTATTGTGGTATTCATTGACGATATTCTGGTTTACTCGAAGAGTTCGGAGGAGCATGCTGAGCATTTGAAGATCGCACTGCAGACATTGAGACAGGAGAAATTGTACGCAAAGATGAGTAAGTGCGAATTTCGGCTGGAAGAAGTGAAGTTTCTGGGGCATGTTGTGTCGGGCGATGGAATCGCCGTCGATCCCGAAAAGATTGCAGCAGTTCGAGATTGGCCGATTCCAAA
This sequence comes from Agapanthus africanus, assembly GCA_030015575.1. Classification (NCBI taxonomy): domain Eukaryota; kingdom Viridiplantae; phylum Streptophyta; class Magnoliopsida; order Asparagales; family Amaryllidaceae; genus Agapanthus; species Agapanthus africanus. The sequence continues at coordinate 573,269,310 of CM057346.1, read as the reverse complement.
GAATGTAGCTGAGATAAGAAGTTTCCTTGGATTAGCCGGATATTACAGGAGATTTGTGGAGAACTTTGCTCGTCTGGCAGAACCGTTGACCAAGCTTACGCGCAAGGAGGTACCTTTTGTTTGGACGGATAAGTGTGCATTGGCTTTCGAGACGTTGAAGCAGAATTTGATAACCGCCCCTGTTCTGACCATGCCAGACAATTCCGGAGGATTGGTGATTCACAGCGACGCATCTAGAAAAGGATTGGGATGTGTTTTGATGCAGAATGGGAAGGTTGTAGCGTACGCATCAAGACAACTGAAGACCCATGAGAAGAATTATCCGACTCATGACTTGGAGCTTGCGGCTGTGATCTTCGCTTTGAAGATTTAGAGACACTACCTTTTGGGTGAGAAAGTCGAAGTTTTTACAGATCACAAGAGTTTGAAGTATGTGTTCACTCAGAAGGAGTTGAACATGAGGCAACGTAGATGGTTGGAGCTGATGGCCGACTACGACCTTGATCTTAAGTACCATCCGGGAAAAGTTAACGTCGTGCCGGATGCGCTTAGTCGGTTACCAGCGATTCAGGTATTGACTACGCAGAGGGAGATCATTGTGGATTTTTGAAGATTTGACTTGGAGGTTGTGCTACCACATTCTACGGGACAGTTGATGCAGTTGCAAGTACAGTCGTCCTTAGTTGAGAAGATTAAAGCGGCACAATCGCAGGATCCTAGACTGTAAAAGTTTCGAGAGCAGGTTGAAGCCGGACTACGAATAGATTTACTGGTCCACGAAGATGGTTCGTTGAGGTATGGCAGCCGTGTGCGCGCGCCAAAGGGGGATGTGCGTGAAGAGCTTATGAAGGAGGCACACAGTTCAGCTTACTCTGTACATCCAGGAGGTACAAAGATGTACCAAGATATTCGACAGCATTTCTGGTGGGAAGGCATGAAACGGGAGATTGCTCGCTTCGTGGCTAAGTGCTTGGTATGTCAGCAAGTCAAGGCTGAACACCAAAGGGTTGCTGGTTTGTTGCAACCACTTCCGATTCCTCAGTGGAAGTGGGAACATATAACCATGGATTTCGTGACGGCTTTACCGCGGAGTCCAAAGGGCAACAATGCGGTATGGGTGGTTGTCGATCGGTTGACCAAGGCAGCTCACTTTATTCCTTTCCGGGTTGGTCAATCAACGGAGACTTTGGCAGAACGGTACATGCGGGAGATTGTAAGATTGCATGGCGTACCGGTGAGCATCGTGTCCGATCGGGACACTCGGTTCTTATCACACTTCTGGAGGAGCTTACAGGAAAGTTTGGGGACTCGATTGAAGTTTAGCACAGCTTATCATCCTCAAACTGATGGCCAGTCGGAGAGAACGATCCAAACTCTTGAAGACATGTTGAGAGCGTGCATGTTGGACTTCAAGGGTTCTTGGGAGGATCATCTACACTTGGTGGAGTTTTCCTACAACAATAGTTTCCAAGCGATTATTCAGATGGCTCCGTTTGAAGATTTGTATGGTCGTAAGTGCCGTTCACCTGTTTGTTGGGATGATGTTGGTGAACGAAGATTATTGGGACCAGATTTGGTAGTACAGACCGTTGAGAAGGTTAACGCCATCAGAAAGCATATGAAGGCAGCTCAAGACAGACAGAAAAGTTGGGCTGACACGTCAAGAAGACCTCTAGAGTTCGCCGTGGGTGATTTGGTATTCTTGAAGATATCACCGACTAGAGGAGTGATTCGTTTTAGGAGTCGAGTGAAGCTTAGTCCCCGATTCGTTGGACCCTTCGAGATATTGGAGCGTGTCGGAGAGGTAGCGTACCGTTTAGCGTTACCGCAGTCCTTGGCAGGTGTGCACGATGTGTTTCATGTATCTCAACTACGAAAGTATGTTCGAGATGAAACACACGTCTTGGATCATTCGGAGTTAACAGTACGGGAGGACCTAACTTTTGAGGAGCGACCGGTTGAAATCATGGATCGAAGGGAAAAAGTTCTTAAGAACAAGGTTATCCCCCTTGTGCTAGTTTCTTGGGGTAATCGATCGCATGGAGAATCCACGTGGGAGCGAGAAGACGAGATCCGGCAGAAGTTTCCTCACCTTTTCCTGTAGTTGTCTATCTTGTATTCTCGGAATTTCGAGGACGAAATTCTTTTTGTAGTTGGGTATAATGTAACACCCGAGCCCAATACTACTATTTCTGTTACTGGTTGAGTGTTTGACATTGCTCAATTTATCTATCTTGCTTGTTTGGGTCTTACTGTAAAATTTTAACTGGCTAAGTCATTTCTGCTGATAACAAATTTTAACACCTAAAGTGAAATTAAAAATATCTATCTTGGCCTACTCGTCACCCCTAGCCGCGTGGTAGCGTCCGTGCGTCGAGTTCTCATCCCGTTCGGTGAAACGGGCGAGTTTGGACGGCTACACGCGCGTGCAAATGTCCGACTTGGGGCATGCTTTTTAATCATAAAACATTTCATTTTAAAATTTGGAACCCGCTTAAAATCCTATTATTTGAATTTCGAATTTTTGGACCCAACCCGGGCGCGATTTGGAAATGTTTTATTTAGCGCCGAAATCCCAAAATTTAATATAATATTAAACCATATAATATCACCTAACTTATAAATCTTTACTGTTCGATTTCTAAAAATATTTGTAAATTTCCTTTAACTTCTGAAATCTTTCCCCACTGGCCAATCACGGGGTTCTTAACCCCCGTGGGCCCCGTCTCTATCTCTCTCTCTCTCTAATCTCTATCTCTCTCTCTCTAATCTGTATCTCTCTCTCTGATTTCCATAGCCCCCTCTCTCTAACCCTCTCTCTCCTGTATATATATTTATACTTCCTCGTCTTCTTCATTTTTTCCAGAACCCACGCGAGAACCCTAGCCGCCGCCTCCTCCGTCGCCACCGGAGCCCCAACGCCGGCGCTAGCACCGCCGGGATCCCTGCCTCCTCAACCTCGCCACATCCTTCCTCCTCTCCCCACGTCCCCGTACACCCTACGCCATAGCCGCGGCCACCTGCACCCATCCCTGCTCGCCCGTCGCCGCCGCAACTCGTCGCCGACGACACCAGCACCTTCACCCCCTCTTTCCGACCTCGACATCCCCTCCTTCTCCCGTGTGCCCGGCGCCGCAACAGGGACCCCACAGCAACCCCCGCGCCTTCTCTGGTTGGCCGGAAACGCCGCCGTCGACCCTCGTCGTCGTCACCTGCGCCACCGCCGACCACCTCCTCTTCCCCTGCGCACCAGACCCGACCACCTCCTCTCCCTCCTCACCTTCTTTCCTCCTCCAGCACCCGCAGCCCTAGCCTACCGCCACAGCTTCCTCGCCGGCGCCCCACGGCCGTCGACCCCATCGCTGTCGCAACCTTTGCAATCCCAGTAAGCTTTCCTTCACCTTCCTCCTTCCTTTTTCCCCCTCTGGTTGGTCTTTGTCTGTACATAGGGTTTCTAAACTTTTGTCGCTGTTTTGCATCTCGCCGGAATCCGGCCGTGCCGACGACTTGACCCGACGTTTCAGCAAGGTACCCGATCTGCGTGGTCCCACTGTTCGTTGTTTGGGTTCGATCCGTGAACCGTGCGTCCGTCGCGTGTTTCTCCGCCGACGTTACGTCCGTTTTTCCCGGTTCGCGAACCGTCGAGGCAAGTATCACTTGCTACATGCTATACTAAACAGTTATATATGTTTTGACTCGTTAAACCTGCAAACTTAACTCGGTATAGCTATTTTTCTCATTTTTGGCTGCAATATGACATATATCATTTTACAATTAACCTAAAATTACAGTTTGCCACTTTAACCCTAATAACGAAGTTTACCCGTTAATCACATTTTACCGTTTAAGGGATGATAGCCTTTACGCATGTAGCTCTATTACATTCTGATATTGATATAACGGTATTGCATCATCATGTGATCTATTGCACCGCAAGGGGTGCTCAAAACCTGTTAATATGATAATACGACTGCACTATGTTAATGCACTATTGTGATTAAATAAACTGCTTATTGTTGTTTAATTTATTGCTTATTTCCTGCTGATTAATCCCCTGTTCGAATATATACCTGTTGTGAGCACACCCACGATATTGTTACATCTTGACCTGACTTTGCTACACCTGATATATACCGATGCACCTGACATGGTACCCTTTACTATCGACTTGACCTGATGTACCATGACCTGACCTGTTACCTGATCTCATGCTTAATGCCAACAAACCTGACATGGAGTCCTCATGGACCAAGCTTGTTGTCTATCCAGACGAACCTACTGTTACCTGAACTTGTGTTGGCATTAGTTCTTGACCACTGAATACCTGACCTGACACATATAACCTGGGGGTATGGGGAAATCAAAAGGGTAATCTAAAGTGTAACTTGAAAGGGTATTACTTGATCCGTGGTCCCGGGGGGTAACGGGACAGAGCCATTCGTGACTCTTACATTTTCCTGATCCGTGGTCCCGGGGGGCAACGGGACAGAACCACTATTGGTTCCCATCTTCCTGATTCGTGGTCCCGGGGGGTAACGGGACATATCCTTTGAGTTACATGGAGGATTACTCGAATTGATTTCAAAGACTTTAGGATAGGAAACCCGATAACACAGTTTAGTTACCCACTGCACACTACCCTGCACTGCTTGTTTCATACTATTGCTTCATTCATGTTTATTTCTGCATTGCCTATTACACTGTTCACATTATATTAGTGGTTGACATGACGCGCTGACGTCTGGATTTTGCATGGCCCAGATTCTTTACCACTGTCGCTGTCCGAGTAGGAGTACTTCAGCCAGCAGGCTGAGTTGTGAGTTCTGTAGTGGTTAGTTTTATTTCCCGCATTTTATTTCCAGATGTGAGCCCGCATTATGGGACATACTTTTCTATTATTGTATTGGATCATTTGCTTCCGCATTTATTTATCATTGATTCTTGTTATTCTGGATTTGGACATGTGTTAGATAGTTTTATCTTGTTCTTGATATCTCTACAGCCGTAATGTGACTGTGGATGGATACTTCCTACCCACAGGTAGCATGGTTGGCTATGTCACGTGCCCAATCTTGCGTACTCTGGGAAGCGGGGCGTGACACCCCCAGTCTTCACTGATAAGCTCTGCTGCTCTCTGGCCGCTTTAAACACTTGCGAGAAAGTGGTCAATCCCAGAGATATAATGTGCCTCTGGATTTCCACGTCCAAACTGCGCATAAACCTTCGTGCCCTATTAGCCTCTTTGGCTACCAAAGGTCCAGCGAATCGACTGAGCCGTGTCCACTCAGCCGCATGCGCATCCACGGATCCGCCATTATGCTTCAGACCGATAAACTTTTGTTCCATTTCTTCCCTTGCAGTCTGCGGAAAGAACTTCTCCAAGAAACTCTGCGAGAAGGTTGCCCAACTGATCGGTTTGGGCAAGCGGGTCTCCTCCACGAGCCACCACTCGCGGGCATAGTCCACCAGTTGGATGCGTACTACATCCACTATCTTGTCCTCCGGAATCTGTGCCGCAACGAGCAGATTCTCCGTATCAACCAGCCACTGCTCTGCTAGCAACGACTCCTCCAAACCAGTGAAAATGGACGGACCAAGGCTCCTGAAATCCGCCACGGTACCTACACGCTCAACTGGTTTGGCCGCAACATTGTTCACGGACTGCTGGACGGTCCGCAAACCTTCCTAAAAGGCTTTAGCTTGCCGCTGGTTATGCTCGGTTTGCCGCTTCTGGTTCTCCAGCATCCCATGAATTACTCCAAGCAAAGCGGCGTCATCGACACGCCTCTGGTACGATCGCAGATTTCTATCCGCCATGTTCCTGAAACCAAGACATCGAAAAGGATTAGTATGATAAACAAGATTCAAAACTTGCGATGAATAATGACCATAAATAAAGGATATGAATCAAGACTAGGACTCCAAGTTACTTAAATAGAGTACCGTATTATAACCATGCTGCAGTTCATAATTACAATCACATAACTCTGTTCAAGTCGCCCAAATCCTAGAGAAAACAATAGGTAACCAAAAGTTTCAAGTCGAGATGCAAAGTGGTTTGCATATTGTCAGGACAGAGGTCAAGAGAAAGATATGATTCAAGAATCACGATAACCAAGTGGCAGGACACGTTCCTAATCACGGCTTTTCCGATTCGTGCATTGGGTCCAATACCCAACTAAAAAAAAATCAATCCGATTAACCTAAATCCTATGGCTCTGATACCAAACAAACCCTGTCACGCCCTGCTTCCCAGAGTGCGCTAAGATCGGCACGTGACAAAGCTAACCAAGCTACCTGTGGCTAGGAAACATCCCTCCACGGTCACATTATGGCTGTCTAGAGATATCAAGAACGGTAGAAATAAAATAAACTATCTAGTACATGTCCATGAGCCAAAATAAACGAGTCAAAAAATGAAATGCGGAAGCAATAAATAATCAATAACAACCTGGAAGGTACATCCCACTACGGGCTCACATCAGGAAATGAAAAATGCTGAAAGAAAACTAAACTAAGATATTAACAGGATCTTCACAGCTCGGCCTGACGGCAGAAATACTCCTGATCAGCCTGCGAAAGAGGTAAAGGATCCGGACCATGCAAAACCCAGACGTCAGTGCGTCATAATATCAACAGTAATATAATCAGGAGGTAACAAGACATGCAGGCACGGGTATGAACATTAATAAAAGTATAACAGTAACACGACTAATGAACAGTGAAGAGTATAAGCACATGTGGCGTGCGGTGAGTAATCTGAACTAAACTACTGGGTTAACTACTCTCAGGTCTCTGAAATCAATTTAATGAATCGTCGATGTAACTCAATAGTATCCCGTGCGTGCCCGGGACCACGGTCCAGATTCTCGAGCTGAATCCGAGACATGCCGCTAGGCATTAAACATGAAACATGTACAGATGAATGATGTCAGCAGCATCATCCCGGGGCTGTCCTAGCCCGTAAAACTGATCAGTATAAACGCCGAACTGTTGAGTTACAAGTCAGCTTTCATCATTGATTTCCCCTTAACCCCAAGTTATGTGTTCAAGTCAGGTATTGATAAATCTGGAGCTAATGCCAACACAGGATCAAGCATGCACAGGTTTGTCTATACAGACAACAGGATATGTCCATCGGGACAACATGTCAGGATTGTCGACATTAGAAACAGGATCAGGTAACTTGTCAGGTAGTGGTGTATCAGGTCATGTCAAGTAGTGCACAGTGTATCAAATGGGTGCCCAACAGTAAAATGTAGCAAGTATTGGATCAGGGTAAAAGTACGGATGTACGATAAAAGCATGGATGCACAATTATCTATCAGGGGTTACATCATGACTATGTAGGATGCATATTATCAAGTAAGGGGTACTAATGTAACAACAATATGAATCAATATAATATGGCATGCAACTGGATATGCAGAATTAATGGTATGGATAGACAATAAATATGGATGCATAAATAACTATCAGAGGTTACAACTACAGTTCCATGGCTAAGTGGGATGCACATTATTAAGTGTGTGGTGTTAATATAGCAGTAATATGAAATAACGTGACCTGGCATGCAACTAGATATAATTAATGGTATGGATACACAAATATCGATCAGGGTTACATTTACAGCTCCAAGACTAAGTGGGATGCACATTATTAAGCATGGGGTGTTACTACAACAATAACATGAATTAATATGATATGTAGATGCAACTATATATATTTTAAATGATATGGATGCATACGGGTATCCGAAAACAGTAGAATTTTAATATAGATGTATAATGCAATCAACAGGTAATATTTGTATTCATATGGATGCAAGATAAGTATTATAGCATGTAGTAAGATAAACTTGCCTGAATGGAACACACGACGGGTGCGTACGGCACGTCCAACATCGGGTAATCGTCGCAACGCACACACGGCACGCGGTACGGGTCCAGGCAAGGCAAGAGGGTAGTTACGCAGACAAGGGACGTTCACTGGATCGCCTGGATCGGCAGTGACGAGCACGGCTCCGGCGGGTGATCACCGGAAAAAGACCGAGATCAAGAAAGAAAGAAGAAAGAAGAAGAAGAAGGGTGCTCGGGGTTGGTTTCTGGTGTGGTGCTGGGGTTTAGGAGAGGGTGAGAAGGTGGTTGCGAAAGTGTGAGGTCGTCGGGGTTAGCGGAGCTCCGGCGATGGGTGTGTAGGTGTTGGGGTCGGTTGGTGCAGGGTTCTAGGGTTTGCAGTGGGGGAGCTCGAGAGGGTAGGTGGTGGTGAGGAAGAGGGCGTGGATACGAGGGTGTTGACGAGGGTGAGGGGTGTTCGAGGTCGACGGTGTGAGGTCTGGAAAATGGAGGTTTCTTGGGTTGTGGGTTTCTGGTGTGCAGGGGTTTACTCGGGGTGTTGGGAGAAGAGGAGAGAGGATGAGGAAGAAGAGAGGATGATGAGAAGGAGAAGGAGAAGATGGAGGCGACGACGAAGTGTGATGCAGGGGCTAGGGTTAGGGTTCCGGGGTTTCCTCGTCACGGGGTTTGCATGGGTTTTTAAAAAGAAGAAAGAATGAAGGAGGGAGGTGACGCTAGAGGAGAGAAGGAAGGTGAGGGGATCCCGCGTGAACAGAAATCGCGATAGGAGAGAGGGGGGGAGAGATAAAACCGTTACCTTTATTTAGTTAAAAAAAATCTTTTAAAAATTTGTTAAAGATTCAAGTTTGTTCGGTTTAAAAATATAATATTATTAAAAATATGATATTTTTGCTAATACAAAAATAGTCCAAAACACGTCCAGATCGGGTTTAAAAATCCAGTTTTAAAATACGAAAAATATACGTGTCAACCAAAACCAAAATTGGATATCCGAGTAACGAAAATGCATACCCCCAAGAACGGATGCACGCACGTGCACGTAGTTATCCAAACGAGTCTGTTTCACTGACGAGAACGAGATGCACGGATGCTACGACAGTGTTAGGGGTATCATGCAGGCCATGCTAGATATTTTTAAAATATTTTATTTGACTTTAAATATTATATTTAAAAAATGCAGATGCCAGATATAATGCCAGTATGCAGTAAATATAAAAAAATATGAAAGTGCACGGATCCACATAACAAGCCGGGATAAATCATAAACAGGAATCAAGACGGGTTTCCAGTAAGCGGGTCGGGTCGGATACAAATACAGATGTCAAAAACACTATTCGTACCCAAAATACAATAAATCAAAAAAAATACCATAAATAAATAAATACTCGAAATAGAATTGGTATAAATGAACTAGGGTGTTACAAGTGTCACCAGAGGACTGCTATATGACGATAGGTATAATACCAACTAGAAGTTCTCGGCGAGTCCTGTTCGGTGTACCCATTCTCCAATGAGCGCATGTGTACAATCTTTGATGTCACATACCAATGGTTGTGAGATCAACCATCGCTCTCTAAGAGACAAGAAACGTACACACTAGTCTACTCTGGAATATCGATGCCCTAGTCTTGATATCCCCTCTACGAAGAACTATGTTAAAGGATGTACTTTTGGACCATCCTGGCCCCACTAGTATGATCTCATCATAATCCTGGTAATCAAGTACATATTCTAAAGGCTTTATCAACATGTGAGAGTAAGACAGTAAAGAATACCAATCAACATGTTAAGATTAAAGAGTAACCAGATAGTATACTATCATGTCGAGTAAGAAAGTCCTCTATATATATGTCCAAGCATCCACTATAATATACATCACATGTACAATAATGACCTCTAGGGCATACATATTTCCAACAGTTACTAGGTCCAAAAAGTTAAAACCAATCATTTGGAAGAACAGGAAAAAGTAATTCAATAAAGATCATGCTAAGAACTTAATAATAGAAAATTTAGATAAAAAATTGAATATTTTAATTATTGTATTTGTATTATTAGTTTAATATGATTGTTTAATTATATATATCTACCATTCATTTGCTTTCTTACTTTTCTATATTCCTTTTCCATACTTTTAACTTTTTGATATTTCCAAAATGGGGAAGAAATAATGTTCATATATTCAGGGGGAGTATTGGAATATATATATTAAAAAGATTATATATATATATATATATTATTTAATGTTTTGTAAAATATCAAAAAGTGGAAAATTGTTGACTTATGAATCTCTTTGTGTTTTGATTATTTTACAAAGCCGTATTTCAAATATACGTTATGTACTAAAAATGTCAAATGGGTCAAAATGCTACACAACTGGAGTTATTCAAGCATAATGACAATCAATATTGCAACTGATATCTCAATAGTAGTATCGGCAAATATCGGCAAGACTCGGAAGAACTTAATGCACATTCAAGCTATAACGGAGAAGTCGCACATCAAAGATATTCAAAACTTTTATACTTTATTTGAGTTTAGATTCAAGTCGATCTCAAACGGTTAGAATCAAGTTTTCTATCCTACTTCAATTTAATTCACATAAACCAAAATTTTATTACCAAATAACAAAGGCCTGTTTCCGAAATGTCAGAAAAATAGACATCTATGGTAGACGTTTTTAGGACGTCTATAACAGTTTTCAATTTTTCAATTTTTCAATTTTGACGAGATTTTTGAAATTCCAATGGCAAAAAATGACCATCAATTGACCTATCTTTTAGGGACAGTTATAATAACTGTTATAATTGTTTTAAAATGTTTCCTATATATAGGTCAAGTTTCTAAAGTGTTTTTCACGAATTTTTGCTTACCCGATTTTCATTTCTTTTACTCTAAAGTGTTTGTGAAAACTCTGCCTCTCAACGCTCTAAAGTTTTTGCTAATCATTTTCAAAGAGAAGAGATCTTTCTAGCGCTATTAGACTTTTCTATTCTTTTAGAATAAAAGATCTCTAAAAGTTTCGAAGAGGCGATTGTTTTCAAAACTTGTTTAATCTTGAAAATCTTCTTTGATTTGTTTTTAAACTTTTGTTAATCTCCAAAATACAATCCCTTATCTTCTTGAATCAAAACATTGATTTTATCTTTTGAGATCATTAGGATTGTTAGAGTTGATTTGTAAAGATTTGTTGAAATTATACTTATACGAAAGGTCTAAAATCTTCACATTGTAAAAGGTTTTGGACTTGAGCCTTTGGTAAAAGTCTAGGTGTTCACCACCTGCAAGTGTAAAAGCTTTTAGAGTTGACTTTTTGGTAAAAAGTCTAGATGCCGGTAAGTGTAAAGATTCTAAGATCCGTGCCTGTTAAAAGGTTTGGATTTTTCCACCCGCAAGGAGTCATTAGATAGTGTTTGAACGCTGAGCAGGAGTTCTCAGGGGGGAATTAGCTACCGGGTTGGTGAATCTCGATAACAATTCTCCATGTCAATTTTTATTATTTTACTTTTCTGTTTTTATTGTGACTGTCGATAGTTTTAGTATCTTAAATTCTGATTTTATATTCATCTATTAATTCCACAAAATTATTCTGTGTTTGTCATAAAACCTTATTCATTCCCCTCTAAGGCTATTTTCAGAGGCCCGCAATGTATTCACATCGAGAAGTATTTCTTCTCGACATGAATACGCTAAGCGTCTGTATTAACAGCAACAAGAAAATATAGTACAAGAATTTAAAGCATATAAAATATACAGAAATACTTATTACAAATCAAGTCCAAACGGACACAAGTGTTCCGTAAACAAAAAGAAATAAGGATATAAGAGGCCGTAAAACGAAACCTTGAACAATAGCATACTGGAATACTAGTGATCGGCTTGTGAAGATGGATGGTTGAAGTCCTCCTCTGTCGGCTCTGTTTGCTACTGAGCCTCGTCGCTTGCTTCTAAAGTCGCCTGAGACATTCCTAAGAAAAGAAACCAAGAAACCAAAAAAAGGCAATGTCGTCAGTGACTAAAGTTCGGTAAGTCTCCATTTAAAAAGAATAGAACTTTAAAATAAACAAAATATAGCATTGAACAATAACACAAATATAAAGATAAAAGCGGAAGATCAATAGAGTGTGGATCAATAAAGTCAGACATATATCTATCAGGAAAAAATATAACTAGAATGTCATGGGGATGTGGTAGCTCGAAGAATGAGGGTATTTATGTGTAACAGGGGATCATACTTGTTCCTCGTTGTCCCGGAGAATATGCTACATTGCATTAGACATAAATCTTGAATATCGTGAATCTCGTGTTGCTGTTGTTCCGTGGGAATAACGGAATATCCTAGTTACATGTAAAACTCTCACAATTCGAGCTTATAACTTAAAACACTATAATAACTAATATCATGACACTCTAGTTATATTTTTCCTGATAGATATATGCCCGACTTTATTGATCCATACTCTATAGATCTTCCAATTTTATCTTTATATTTGTGTTATTGTTCCATGCCGTATTTTGTTTGTTTTAAAGTTTTATTCTTTTTAACTGTGGGCTTACCGAACTTTAGTTCACTGACGGTATTCCATTTTTCTTGTTTTCTTTTTTTGGAAATATCGTCAGGTGACTTTAGGGCAAGTGACGAGGCTCAGTACGAGACAGGGCCGATAGAGGACGACTTCAACCATCCATCTTTACAAGCTGATCACTAGTCTTCCAGTATGTTCTTGTTTGAGATGTCGTTTTACGGCCTCTTATATCCTTATTCCTTTTTGATTGTGGAACACTTGTGTCCGTTTGGACTAGATTTGTAATAAATATTGTTGTATATTTTATATGTTTTAAATTCTTGTACTATATTTTCTTGTTACTGTTTATACAGATGCTTAGTATATTCATATTAGGAAGGAGTGCTTCTTTGTGTGAATACGTTGTGGGCTTCGCCCGCTCTCGTTTTCCGTCTTTTGGGAAGCGGGGTTGACAATCTCCTAAAGTATTCTAGGCCTAGGAACAGTATTGATTCAGAGATCATATGATATGATATGATTTGCTTTAAGGAACACAAGCACAAAACTATGTGTGGAGAGTAACTAGACCCTAATGGAATAAAGTGTGAGCATTCTCTCAAAACAATAAAGTATGAGTGTATAGATTCATATTGGATTGATCTATCTATATGTGTGGCCTACCTATTAATTGTTCATTCATTATCTTTAGACCAGAGACAGTTAATATCACAAATCTCAAGCCCAATCCCCATCCCCTTGGAAAAGAGAATTTCTTTCACTAAAAAGAGCTGGATTCAGTTGAGTCAATAGCTTCACTCTTGGGTCAAGAGTAGTCTTTAAATAGTGACATCATGTTTAACAAAGAAGTTAAGGTATTATAACGACGATTTAATTTTTTTTTGTGAAGTTTGTGTTCATTTCTTAAGATTGGTAGCTGTTCATCCTAGAACTAGAGTTGCAGATATGCAGAGATATAGAAGCTCTTAGTAAATGTCTGATTAACAGCAATGCACAGGAAATGCACATGGCTCATAGTAACTTCAATTGGGTAAAAGAAACCATATCCCTATCCCCTAAGAAATGACTTGGTTCCAAAAAGCCTTAAATTTTTTGACATCTTCTTCTTAAATTTTAGTTACATACATTAACAACAAATTCATAGTTCATCATGCTTTTAGTTCATGCATGTGTCTAGGGATGGTTAAAGTATATAAATCAAGCTGTTTCTTTCCACGTACTATTACATGCAACGCTTAGATATAGCCTATTTGGTTTGCTGCACCGGAGTACAACAAATGTTGCATGCAACAAATATACAATCGTAGACTCTAATTTGAACCCATAAAAATCAGTGTAGGGATCCAATGATTTATACAGATGAATACATGGGGGTGTTGGTTTTGATCCTGTGATGTATGGTTGGAGTTGAGCAGATATTTTATCTACATAGAGGATTGTGATTCAACTGTCAGTCCCTGTTTGGGAAAGGAGTTAAGTTTTCTAAACCGCAGTTTCATAAAGTTAATAAAACTCAACTCCAAAATGTTAACTTTGCCTTATCAGGCAACCATTTTGTTGAGATAACTGCAACTATCTCAGCCTAAAACTTGAGATAACTGTAGCTATCTCAACTCCGATTTGACCAAAGTTTTATAAAGGTGTTGGGGTTTGTAAACCACAGTTTGTATCCTTTCTGCCTCCACTAAAAAATTAAACCACCCTTATCCTAACTCCATATCCATGAATTGGCATCCAAGTGGGGGCGGGGGCCCACCTCTACCCAATATGGTAGAATATGGAAGTTTGGTAACCATGCAAACAGGGGATCAAATCTAAGATTAGGAACTTAAATCCTAAAGGGAGAGTGAAAGAGAGAGGATTTAACTTTCAAAAACCAGACTCAAAAGAAAGCAGAAACAGAGTACCCTTCATCTCTGGCTATTCTCTATGGTGTGATATAGGATTCTCTCTATGGTCCCTCAAATCTCAAATCTCCCTTAATCTTGTGGCTCATAGTGCTCCTAATCACATCTTATTCCAAAATTTCTGACAAATGTTATTCCCCTCAACTTGCTCTTGCTCTCCCTATATAAGTACCTTCTATCTTCTCAAGTTCTCTATTCAAAGCTAGAGCATTCAATTCCTGTCTCCTCCTCCTCCTCCTCAATTTCTATACCATTCCAATATGGCTTCTGGCTCATTGTCTCGAAGCTCGGGATCGTCATGGACCCCGAAGCAGAACAAGCTGTTCGAGCAGGCGCTGGCGGTGTACGACAGGGACACCCCCGACAGGTGGCAGAATGTGGCTCGTGCCGTTGGGAAACCTGTGGAGGAGGTGAAGAGGCAGTATCAGATTCTTGAGGAGGATGTTCGGCACATCGAGTCCGGCAATGTGCCCTACCCTTACTCTCAGTCCAACTCTGGCTCTCGTGGCCGAGCTAGAGACGAGGAACAGAGGTAGTTAACTTAAAACATTTCACAACCTTTCTTGATCAATTCGCTAGACTCCTCTGCCTCGAGAGTTTTTCTACATATATGGATCCACAAGTTAATTGTTCAAACCTTCTCTGCAACATTCTTATTTTCTATTTTATTTTACCTTATATTCTGGCAAAAAAATCATTACTTTTTATTTGAATTGTCTTTATTTTTTGCCTGACCACACGACATGAAACTACTATTTGATGTCCAAATAAATTTTCGGCGATATATGTTGGCTTGTCCCACATAGAACTACCGCTCGACGCTCAAATATTTTTTTTGCTTAAATGTAAAGTATCTATTTCAGAATCAAATATTTAATAGTAAAAATCATTGCCATTTAAGCATCAAATGTTTTACGGTAAATTGTCAAAAAAAACAAAAAAAACCAAGCAGTTTTTCCTGTTGACAAAAACCCCCTGGCCACAAAACGTTTGTCAAAAACCCTCTGGAAAAATTTTCAGTTGTCAAAAAACCCCATGCATGCTATATCTGTATAGTTGTCCGCTATATCTAATTATTATTTGATATCTATTAAGTTACCTGCCATATCTATGTAGTTTGCCTGCGATATCTATGACCTATTAGATATAGCAGGCAACTATACAGATACCGCATGAAAATTTTTCAGGGATTTTTGGACAATCGCTTCGAGGCTAGCGGGTTTTTGTCAGCGGGAAAAACTGTCTGTGGGGGTTTGACAATTTACCCAAGATTTTATTATAGTGGATTTTCTTCTTCTTTCATCTTTCATGCATCCTCTTTTCTTACTTCCATGTTGTCCACATCTAGTACACTTGTGTGGGATCAAGGAGTGGTCCCTAGAAGGTGATGCAAACATGTAATGGACCCCATGAACCATCTTCTTGTTCTCTCCTCTGCTTCTTCCATCTTTCTTAATTTTGTATTTAAAAACTAGGGTTTGGAGTTGAGCAGTTGCATTCACTCAGTTCTGCAAAAGGGTAACAGGGACCTCAAACATGAAGTTTTGTTGTTACATGGCTACAGAGTACACTATGTCTAAAGATCTAAGCTCCCCTTGTCCTTTTCTCTCTCTCTCTCCATCACATGAGATCTAATCCTCTCTAATTACACCACATCTTCCATGTGATTCTGCATCACTCCCCCATTCTCTCCTCCATCCAAAGGCATGCATGCTCATTATACATATACTTTGAATTTTTCTTTTGAAAAAGATAAAGTGGAAAACAAAAGATAATGGCTCTTGATAACCTCTCCCCTACCTTGCTTCCAAAGATCATGGCTAATCTCTTTAATATATGCTCTTTTTTCTTGTCACATTCCCTTTGCCCCTCTGAATTATTTCATGTCAATTTTTAGCTTGCGACTCTTCAATTTATTTTATTTTGAATCAAATGGTAATCTGATACTCTATCAAAGCATCATATGCTTTCGGTTCAGAAAACTCATAAGATTGTTATGCTTGATATACGTTTTTGGACACGGCGCATAAGCTTTGGGATGAATCTTTGCAATTTGGTATAGATTTTGATGCTAATTTTTTTGGTAATTTTTTTTAAAAAAAAAAACCAGGATGAGGTACCTGAAGCTCAACTGAAGGAGCAAAGTGCCATGTGTGAACTAAGTTTGGGGTCATGGTTCTTGTTGGAAATCTAGAAGGAAGCAAGGGGGCAATTGCATATAAGTAGTGTTCTTCTAAAAACCAATGCTTATATATCTATGTATCTTTGTTTTCTCCTTTTTTTTTCAAGTGTAAATTATACAGGACTGCTCTAAATCAGTGTATTTTGAGTTAGTTTTGTGTATGTGCTTGTTGCTTATTTGATGTCCATTTGATATGCCTTGAGTCTTAATATTTTCATTAATTTTGAGTTAATTTAAGAGAATGATCATTTTTCTGTTTGTCTGAAATTTATTTGTCTCGAGCTAGTAGGAAAAGTATTATTTGGCTGGTGCAATCGTCGAAGTAAAATTTTATTTTGTATGTTTGGCCTGCAACATGGTAAGCATGCATGGTAAATAAGCAAACAACTTCTGCAAAAATGGCAAAAAGAACTGCTGCAAATGTTTCAACTAAACCGACCGCAATATAAAGTTTATTATGCAACATCATCACTTTTATGATTAAAATGTTAGGAATTCTCCTTGTATGGGCCACTTTGCGGACGTAGCAACCACTAGAATTTCTCTTTGATGATAAAAATAATCATACAACAACAATAAATCAAACACGATAATTTACATGGTTTAGCGAAATCGCCTAATCCATGAGAAGTGAAAGAATTTTATTAGTTTGAAGAAGAAGGAAATTTACAACTTTTGAGGCTCATGTACAAACCCTCTCTATTACATCCTTCTATAGATGAATAAGATTTAAACTCATTAAGATTTTCCTTAATCTTAATTTAATTAGGAATCCATTTAAATTAAATAAGATTTTCTCAAATCATTACTAAATTTAAATATGATTTCTAATTTATCTTATTCAACGAACATTTAAATTTAGATCTAAACTAAATCTAAATCCGTAACCTTCTCTCCTAGAAGATTTGAATGCATTACAAATCTCAACAATTTCCACTTTGGCATGCATTTAACATGCCGAACCTCGAAATTGTTTGCATAAGCCTTCACGCATCCTCAACATCTTCTATTTAAAATCCATTTTCTCTTCCATTTAAAATCCATTTTCTCTTCCATCCACGGGCCCCTCCTTTGGGGCCGCCCTTCGCCTCAATGAAGAAGAATCCGTGCGAAGGTCAAGGCTTCTTTGAACTTCGGTATGGGAACCGTCTTAGTCATTATATCTGCCGGATTTTCTTTGGTGCTGATCTTGATCAACTCCACCTGCTTGCGTGTTCTCCACTCCCGAATCTTATGGTAATGAAGCTCTATATGCTTGGTTCGACTATGAAATGTCCGACCTTCTGTCAAATGAGTGACATTTTGGTTGTCACAAAAGATTGGAGTACACGTACAATCAAACCCATATTCATTGATCAATCCTCCTAACCATCGAGCTTCTTTAGATGCTTTAACTGCTGCTACATACTCTGTCTCTGTTGTTGATAACGCTACTATATCCTGTAACGTTGATATCCAACTAATTGATCCACCCATCAAAATGAATATTGATCAGTCATAATTATTACACATTTTTACGGTCATTTTCTTTATTATTATTAATTACTAAATGGTATTATTTATAATTTAAGAACATATGTGGGTTTATTTGTAAAAATATTTTGTCATATGTTTCTTAAGTTATAATCAATATAACTGGGTGGAATATATGCATATCATAGTTAAATGAAATATCCATGTGATTCTTAATTATGAAAATATGCTTATCATATCAAATATTATTAACCATTATTATTAAGATGTGCATATCATATCATATCCATTACATAATTTAATAAAAAATTGGTTGGAATATTATATCAAATAAACCAAATGCTACTAATGATTTGATTTGAGAGATTGTGCAGGTATTAAAATAATAAATCAGTTCAGGGCTACAAACATGAGTAAGAGATTAAATCAAATCGAGTTAGCAAACCAAATCTGCCGAATTTTAGGAGCAAATTGAAGATTCTCGCAACTGTAGAGAGAAAGATATATTTTAAAAATATATTGATCATAAAAATCTCCTAAAATCGAGAGAAGAAAGCACAAAAAATCTGGAGAAAAGATTCCACCAAACGGCGGTGGTTCAGCGGCCAAAGAGAGCTAAAGGCGGCGGTTCCGTGGTTCTATAATGGCCGTTCGATGTGAAATTTCAGGGGCATGATCGTATTTTCACATAATTCGAGATGACGTCTAGGGTTTCAAGTTACAGGGCCTATATAAAGGACCGAGAGCAATCTAGGGTTATCTATCATCTATCCATCTATCGATCTAGATCTATCGAGCAATTTAGGGTTTTAGTTCTTTTAGTTTTTTTCAGCAATCAAATTCTGTAATGCAAAAGTTTCAATAAAAAATAGTTTCTTTCTTTTAATTTTGTCTCATTATTTTCCGCATTTATTTTTTGCACTTTTATTTTTATGGGTTCCTTATTCTTCTACCTTTCGTAGTTTTTCCCAATGAGCGAGTAAATTCTCGCTTGTTAGGGTTTATAGGATATGGTAGTATAATGGATGAAAAAATCCCTTATCTTCTTATGTTTTAATTTTTATAAACTTTAACAAAGTGAGTCTTAACCCTCGTATTCAGGCGTGCTACCAATTCATGATAGTTACGACCTCAATTTGAGATTCGTTAATACTTGCTTTGTTGAGGGCTTGAGATAAATAGGGATCAATGGAAGGACAAGGGTTAGCAGAGGGAAATCCTAATCCCTCCAAATACCCTAATCCACATTCATCACTATTTCTCTAGTATTAAATAATTAAAAAAATAAAAAGAATTATTTTTAAAAGTCCATCCTTTAACTACTCAATCTGAAAAAACCCTACAAAACCTTCTCTTATAAAATTTTCAAATCTCTTTAATATAAAACGATAAAAATCCCACCTTTCTTTATTAACTCGTCTAAAATAAGAAAAATACTTTACCATTTCCCTGTGGACGACCCGTACTCAATATCGGCTAGCCATTGCGACATCGTTATTAATTGCGGTAACTAGGAAACACAAAGACTCAATTTTTCACACCAATCAAATGACGCCATTGCCGGGAAAACGGTAGCATTATTTTTTCTTGTTATTCGGGTTGATTTTTTTTAAAAAATAAAAATAAAATAAAAACCGCATTTTGTATTTTTAACGATTCTTGTGAGTTTTGCGAGAAATCTGGAGTATTTGCAGCGAACCAACAGAGATTCAGAGACTGTCAAATAAGAGCAGAGGAGCATGAGAGTGCAGTGCCAAAATTTGGAGAGCAGATCGCACCATACGGCGGCGGAATCGCGGCCGTTAGGGGTATTTAGCGGCGGAACCGCGGCCGAATTGGGAATTCAGGCCCCCATATTTTTCTGGTATTATTTTATCTTCTTTCTCTCTTTTCTAAAGCTCCAATAAACTGTTTTTACCTGCAAGATTCTTTGCAAACAGCGCTGCTAAAAAAATCTTTTTGCGTGTTTTAGATTTTGAATTGTTTTGCATATTTAAAACGGACATTAAGAGGCAAGAAACCCAAATTCAGATTAGGTGGGGATTTCATCACACTTATTAGTCCCCACAAATCACAAACAAGTATACGCATCACCCTACATTAATAAAAAATATCCAGACCAAGTCTTTAAGGACAATCGCGCTCAATTAAGACAAGGGAGGGTCGTGGGTAATCTATTGCTTATCCGTATTTTTCTTGTGGTGTCTAAGACAAGTGTGACTAAGAAAAGTGGTTTAGTTAATTAGGCCCGCTATTTCGGTGATTTGTATAGCGGACACCTCTCACTTACCTGGCTGCAAAATTGATAAGGAGGTGATAGAGGATTTATCCTACGTTTTGTCCTTTGGAAGTGTAGGAGCGGTCTTGTGATTTGACTTAGGTAACCCTAGCTCTCGGGATTGTTTGTGTATGTTTGTGATTGGTTGAGTCGAGTCCCTCTGTCTAAGAAAAACAATTTCAAAAAATCCAAAAAAATATAAAAAGAAAAAAAGGCTTAAAAAAATTATTACCATTTCACCCTCTTTTCTTTTCATTCTCTTATGATGGATAACCCAAACCGACCAACTCTTGGTGAGTTTTGCTACACACAACCAGATATTTCTTTATATCGTTATTGCTTTGGTAGATCTTCCGACCCCACCATTTCTTTAAGAGATATAATAGATGGCTCTAGAAATAACAGTTGGACATCTCACTTAAGTTCCTATCAACCGTGTCAAAATTCAACGCCTTCTTATGTTGATAATCATTTTAAGGCCAGCGATGCAACTTTTAAACCAGGTCATTGCTGAACATATTGCAAAAGCCTGTAGCCAAAGTTTCATACCTTTCACTACTCCAAAACTCTTAGGACAACAATTACAATTATTTTCATATGAAAATGTTGATACTCCTTTTGAGGCGAATATGGCAACTTTTACACCCATGATCATTGCTGAGCAAATTGCAAAAGCCAGTCGCCAACAATTCAACCAATCTCAATTTTCTTCATATCACAATATTGATCCTAATCCTATTTATAAAAATTATATATACCCTTCTAACTTTTATCAACAGTACTAAACTTTCACACCCTCTCATGTTGATATTTCTCTTGAGGCTAATGTGGCAATTCGTAAACCCATTTCTATCACGGAATACATTGAACTCACCCATAACCAACAATTAAATACATTCCAACCATACTCAACTTTTGCATCTTATCTAGACAATGCTTCTGAAAATCAATTAGGAAGTTCCACGGCTCAAAGAGAATTCTTCATTGAAACTTCTTCACAAACCATGTCTAGTCTTGAAGTAGAGTTGAAATTGAGTAATGAGAAAGAACCAGGGATCCCTCATAGTCAACCTAAAACCAATTCTTTTGATTTCAACACCGTTTATCCTAAAATCCAACCGAATGTATTTGATGATCAACTACTTAATAATCTAATTGATGAGGTGTCCGAGAATAACATGTTTGACTTACCCAATCGTGAGTGTGAAAGAAAGCCTTACACCATTCCAAATCAAATCGATCCTTATCCGACTAAACTTGACATTTCAAACCTTCCAATTCCATAGTGAACCTAGTGATCCATCGATTGAGAATAATATAATCGATAAATTTTTAAAGAACTATTCGTTTGGTTTGACTGAAGGTGCTAGTGAGATCGGTATTGAGAATATCTTTGAAGATGAACTCGCTATGTTGGATGAGTTGAATTCCCCGACCCATCATGTCTCTTCCATTGAATGTGAACATCTTCCAATACATTTAACCGATCTTATTCTTACCACCAACTTATCCTATATGCAAAACGATATTCAGCCTTCATCTCCCATATCTGGTTCAACAATGCTCGACTGTAACAACTCCAAATTTAGTGTACATAAAATTCATTCAAAGTTAATGTACAATTGGGGTATTTACAATTTCTGTGAGTACTATAAGTATTTGATTCAATTTTGAATAGCAAGAAGGAGCTTATAGCTCACTGATAAGACCTTGCATTGCTGAAGCAAAGCACCAGAGTTCAAATTCCATCAGCCATACATTCTTTTTATTTAAAATTCTTTTAATCTTTTAGAAGCCCAAAATTCTACACGTGCACAACACGTAAAACCAAAAGTCACAGTCTAAACAAACATGTGCAAATTAGTATTCAGACCGACCTAGACACGTGGCGAGAATCCGAGTCCCCAACCCCGAGATCCGACCGGCGAGAATCATTCAGGGGCCGGTGCCGCTGGTTCTACTTAACCCTAACCCTAATTTTCTTTAACCCTAGCAACCCTTGGACTCCCCCTGTTAACCCCTGACTGTTTGTTTTCCTGCATTTTCCAGAGAATTAAAACTTTGCATTACTCCATGTTTTAATGCATTTTAATTCTCAAATTTATCACACCCAAACCCTAATTTTCCCTATAAATACCCACTCTATTTTTACACCCCTTCACATTGAAATTTCCTACAAAAACTCTACAAAAAATTTCCAAGTTCTATTTGTGTGCAAGTGGAGTTAACAAAGGGCGAAGCTCCGACGAACTTTCGAGGAGATTCCGGCGATGAAATGACGCTCCGAAGCTCTCTTTAGGACCCTCTCTCTCCCCTATTGACTCCAAGCCAGTAAGTCTCCCTTCTCTCTCTCTTTTGGTATTCCCAAACTCTTTATTCTTAAAACATGTCGGAAGTGGAGTTATCCGGCTTCCGATTATCTTTTCTTGTAAAAATACAACTTTTTCTTAATAACAAACCTACAACTTTTTGATATATTGTTTAGTAATCATTAACAAAGACAATAGTACAAGTTTGACATTAAAAGAATAACCGTAGCAAATTTTATTCCACTTTTACATTAAAATACTTTCATGTTTCATTTCGACATGCTTAAACTTTTTAAACCGTATTACCTTAGAAAACTCACGAGGTAATGACCTACCTCCTCACAACACAAGCATCTAACATAGCACGATAGAATTTGGGAATATAGATTTGGGAAAATACGACTTTACATATAACTACCATCAACTTATAAACCCTTTTTCTACAAGAAGTGTATTTAACAAATCTTTGCAATTGTGCCTCTACAACCCATTTTGGGGAACCCGTTCGGTATGGTGCAGATTATCGCACATCCTCTGGCCTAGTAGAGTAAGATGCAGACCTCCGCAAGGAGCATACAATCTCGAAAGATTTTTAAAACATTTTTCTTTAGAAAATATGATTTCTATTATAAATAAAACTTATATTTTTAATAAATAAACATATATGTAATTAATATCAAAATATCTATTTTTAATATTTATAATGTTTCACATTTCCAAAATTCAAGAAAAACATTCCATTTACAAGAAAATACCATACAATTCGAATATTTCAAATAAATACCTTATACTTTAAAACTAGGTCATATTCACTCGAAATTTCATATTTAATAAAAGAAATATCGATGAAAACTCTAAAGATGATAATTAAATACTTGAGATATATTTTGAAAGTATAACAAAATCTATTTTACATAAAACCCCCTCAAGTTATACTAAATTACGATACGGACCCTAGTAAACATAGGTTTAAGCGGAACCAGTCTCTTGAGCCTCAGGGAGCCTGAGATATGGGTGCTTGCCTATTTAAGGTAGACAATATAACAAATGGTGTTATCAACACGGTAATTGTCTTTGAAAAAGACACAAATCCTGCCGTCCATGTGCAGCAGTTACCGATAACTCTAAAACAATCAAGATTTCAAGTTCTTTTAAAAGTGTCTGACTTAGATTGAGTCTCAATATAAACAATCTGACTTGAATAAGATTCAAGTATAAAACCACAATTCAATATGAATCCATCTATTCAATCTAATCAATCTATATTGACCGAACCGAACCATGAATATATTCCATTTACATGATCATCCATTATATCCGTTCCATTACTGATATCATGGTTTCGGCAAGTCATCCATCTATATTTAACAAGACAAAACAATACAATACAAACAATACAACTAAGTCATCACAGGGTTTTATAAGGGGTAGATTGGTACGGAAGGTGTTAGAAGTGGCACGAGACTGCAACCATAAGACACCTAACCCGAATCTTCATTGCCGTTGTACCGTGGCTGAACGGTTCCTTGTAATCCGTATACCGTAGTCTCTAGTATAGTGAGACTCCTCTCGTATACACTGGCCTCTTCTGTACTAAACTACAAACAACAACGTTAATAATATAATACAACTTTAAAAGTTACACACTCTCTCTGTTATTCTATTTCTCCCTCATCTTTGGGACTTACCGAGCGATTGTTCGCCGCTGACATTCCTTTTCTTTCTTCTTTGGAATGTTGTCAGGTGGATTGGACCTTCAGGAGATCGAGCCGACCAGCGAGCATTTGGACCAGCTAGCTTTCGACCCAGAGCTTTAGATTCCTTGTATATATTTACATTTCTATATTTATTTCTGTTATGCCTCTGTTTAGGCATTGCTTTCCATTCCATGTATTTACTTTTCAGATGTATTGTAAAAAGAATATTAATAAATAAAGTTGCTGTTTATTTATATCTTGTCTCTTGTGTACATTTCATTTTATATTGCTTAGATATGCTTAGCGTGTTTACTTCTGAGTAAATACGTAGCGGCCTCTCGCATCCCCTTCACCGTACACTGAGAAGCGGGGCGTGACATGTTTTGTTGGTGGCCATGCAGGTCAGTACTGTATGGACAACCTAAGCAATATAACACAAGAACCAGCAACTGAAAACATTCTTTACAATTCATATTCCTTGAATCTTATCATTTCATATACTTTGAATCTGTCATAACCCAAATTTTTCTTTCAAGCTTATGGATTCCCCAAACAACACCAACACGAATGTCATGTTAGTGTATATGCCCTAGGGGCCATTATTGTATCATACTAGTTTGTATATTACTTAATGGAAGCTTGGGATATTCATATGTATATATATACAGTCTTGCTGAAAATGGTAGTATGCTACTTGGTTTGTATCTACGTTAATATGTGTATATGTTTCTTGTAACGTATCACTTATACATATTAGTAGAGCCCATAGGTTCTTTGCTTGATTACCAGCGTTGTGATGGCAATCACACTAGTGGGGGATGGGTAGTCTATAAGCAACATCCTATACAAGTCCCTAGTCGTAGGATTATCGAGACAGGGCATCGATATTCCGGAGTAGACTAGTGTGTACGCTTCTCATCCCAGTCAGGGAGATGATTTGTCCCATAGCCATCAGTACGTCGTACTGGAGATAGTATACAGGTGCTCGTTAGGTTACGGGTACACTGGACAGGACTTGCAGGGGAACTGTTGGTTGGTATTATACCCATCGTCAGTTAACAGTTCCCAGATGACATGAGTACAGGATAGTCCGCAGACTTGACACTGCTACTTCGCCTCGAGTGTGTCCCACTGTTCTTAGATTGCTACCCTACCACGGCTCAAAGGAGTCGTGCAAACAGGTAGCAGTTGGGTGCAGTCCCGAGCACTTGGAGGCAGTAGTGGTTAGATAGGATTCGTCTCTCCCGGTATTGGGAGATGATATCGCACTGTGTCAGAGAGCCATTACGCAAAGTCCCTGGCCAGGGCAAACGAGATATACTGGTAGGTTCCAGTAACTTCTCAGGGAGTATTGGGCCTCGCTCCGACACGACTTATACAGCTATTAGGGGACTGACGCTTGCCGCTCCCTAGGCTTGATATGCGATAGTCTTAGACAAACAGACCGGACTGTATGGAGATTGTCACATCAGGCTCAGTGGGAGTTCGGATGATTTACCTCATCGGCCTTCTTATCGACATCTACCTGGGGACCGTTACGTACAGCTAGTGCCGCTTGCGGTCTGTGGTTAAACCCACTGCCAGCGTAGTGTCGAGTTTTTAGAGTCCCACACAGAGAGTTTCCCTGCTCCAGGCGAAACGATATAAAGGTCGTACGGTTTTACGACAAGGGTTCGAACGCGTACGTACGTTTACGCACGTACGACGTTCGGACAGTTTTTGCTAGTCGGCTTTGGTTTAAGCTAGATTCTAGTATCCGGTTATTGGATTTATACAGTCTAAAGTTTTTCCGTGTTTTCACGGATTAGAGGGCATTCTCGTAATTTGTCGGGAAGCTTCTAGAAGAGTGGTGACTAAGGGGTTAAGGTGGCATGAGCATTAATTGATTAATGACTCATTTGTATGATTCATCCTTTGCATTTAATGATTCATTAATAATTTAATGAGTCATATGATGAATCACACAAGGTGAATGCATCAACCATAATGATTAAATCATTTATTTATTTATTTGATTAAATTGTTATGGTTGATATATTCAAAATGAGTTCATTATTCTTTTCATTCTCATCTTCTCCTTCTCTCTCCTCAAGCTCACTCTCTCTTGAAACCCTAACCCTATTCTCTCATGTGTTGAGATCAAGGGTTAGCTAGACTAAAACATCCATAACCTCACTCTATATCCCCTAGGTAGCTTAGATTAGCACTTTAAGCAACCTAGTTATCTCAAGTTTGAGATTAAGCTTGGCGTAGAAGCTTTCGGGTGGATCGTCTTTGATTTGAGGAGGCTGTTGAGGTGCCGATATACCAAGGAGCCTACGAGGAGTGGAGGACAGCGATGAAGACCCGAAGGACACGGTTCTTGAGGTATAATCACTTCACATAGTAGTTTAGAACTTCTATGATAGTTGTTAGTTATCGTTTAGCTTCGATTCATGCGGTTCGTCGATGTTTAAGCAAAGAACAAGATCGTTTTTCATATTTCCGCCTCCCCGCAAGTCGTGGAGTGTTGCACATCGACTTACAGTGGTATCAGAGCCTCGCTAAACAATAATTAACTCATTAGCAAAGTCGTAAGAATTTCGAACGCAAAAAGGAACCGGAAACATCGTCGATTATCATACTTGCTGTCGAATTTTAAACTGGCTCTAAAAATTTTTCAGGGTGCTTCAGAATAACAAGCATGAAAAACTAGGGCTACTGGAGAAATTTGGGCCCGTGACTCGGCTAACTCACCACGGAACCGCGGTGGATCCGCGGCCGAGTTAGGGCCGAGTCAGCCCCAATTTCCTCAGTAACTCATAGGTGTTAACAGTGATGTTTCTGGGATGTTTTATTTTCTGCTAAGATCTCAGGTGCACAGAGAAGTATTGGAGTAGAATCTAAAAGCGTTTGTTCGATCGAAATTTTGCGATGTTTGCTAATTTGATTATATCTGTGTTTGTATAATGTGTTCGTAAACCTCCCCTAACTGCTAGTATGTCGGTTGGCAGGGGGTAACACATTTCTGTAATGGATTTTAACTGTTTGTGTATATATAAACTGTATTGGATTGTTGTGGTGATTAGCCGGCTTTTTTGATGGGTTATTGTATTAATTCATTCGATGTAATTGTAATAAGTTGTAATATTATTTTGCGGGGCACATCCAGGTTGCGGTTGTAGCCACTGTTGTATTATTTCTTTTTACTGTTTTTGCTCCTAGGATAGACCCAAGGTGGGGTGCACAAACTACCGGGTATTTTGAAGTGTTGAGGCAGACCGCTTCACTTCTGGTACTTGGCGGGTAGTTTGCCGTACCCGTAGGGGTCTGGGATAGGGTAATGGCTATTCATCACAACTGTGTAATCCGTCTTTCCTTGCAGGCTCAAAAGAAATGCGGATTGCTTGCATATCCAATAAAGTTTATCTGTGATCTGGAATGCTTATTATTGCGTTTGACGAATGTACAATATATATATATAAATAGCTATTAGACGTCACTTATGTTTTACACCCGCGCTAGCCCAGCCCCCGCTCTGTCGTTAGTTTAGTAACCTAACGGGTGATGACGGGACCCCGTGGCGAATGCGGATGGCATAAGATGACGTGGTATTTTCGTTGTTTTCTGCAATGATAAGATTAAAGATGGGACGCATTATTATAATGCAAAGAAAATAAACCAAAGTTAAGTCGTTGGAACAAATTTAAAAGAAAACCACTCGGTTATTTTAAAAGAGCAGAATTTTTTTAATTGCGGAGCTTTAACCACTCCTTTTAAAAAGCTATCAGGTTCCTTCGATTATATCAAGTTCACTACATTCACGGTTTTGCCAAAACCATTCGTAGACCTCCATCATTTCATTTGGGTATTCAGTAGTATTCAAGCTATGCATTTTGGCCAAAGTCAAGGCATAGTGTTTGGTAGCTGCTGGGTATTCACTTGTTGCATAGGTAGATGAGTTGGTTTGGGATAGTCGTATTATCATTTGACCAAAGTCAGGGGTATATACGGATGCGTTCAAATTAACCTGGATAATGACGGGTAGAACTTGGCATGCGACTTATGACATTTTGACCAAAGCCAAGGTCATAAGAGCATGGGGCAAAAATCTATATCGGGAATTTCTAAAGAAACTGAAATTTGCAGAGAGAGCATACCACTTTGGAGTTTGATGAATGTTGGTAGGATTCCTTCAACATTATCATACGATGATATTTTGGATCCCGATCCAACTGTGAGTATATACTACTTATCAGGAGATTCGTCACATAACGATCAATACTATAAACCAAGTAGGTGCCTAGAAAGGTGTCAGAGGGGTTACGCCCCCAGAGAAAAGAGGTTCTTTAATTAAGGAACTTCGCGAAAGCGTTGGAAAACCTCCCTCGAAGTATCGACACTAGCCTGGCTGAACGGTTAAGCAAGTATTGTACAGTAAGAATTGTCCTGGCTAATTCTTCTTTTATGGTTTGAGGAAGGATTCGAGAAACAGTGGGAGCCATCCAGTTTAGATAAATTAATAACCACTCCAAACTTGCAAGAGCATCATGCTAATAGTGTTTTCTTCTCTCTCTCTCTAAATTGCAGCGACCTAATGACCACACATAGGTTACATCTAGATAATAATTTGACTGAATCTGACTTATTTGACTGGCAAAAGTCTGTCCAGATGTCCATTACTTATAACAAGCCAGACCACCCTATCAAAGGACATTCCTATTGTTATGGGATTGGGCATTGGCAGAATGATTGCAGGGCTTTAGAAGCCAGTAGCCAGGATACGAAGCATATTGTGGCTTCAACTTCGGGTGTGTTTATGATAGAGAACTGTATGTCTGTTAACCCTACTTCCTGGGTATTGGATACCGGATCAGGAACTCATATTTGTAATTCATTACAGGCTCTGAGAAACCGTAGGGTTATCGGGATAGGTGATATGACCCTCACAGTTGCTAACGGAATGAGCATGAATGCTGAATCCGTAGGGGAATATCATCTTGGAATGACAACTGGGCAGATACTGATTCTACGTAACTGTTTTTATGTACCAGGTACGACTTGTAATATCATATCTGTACCCTTACTTTCTAAGGAAGGATATGATTTTACTTTTACAAGAGATGTGGTTCACATCCACCTAAATCTAGATTTGATTGGGTCAGGTACATTAGAAAACGGAATATACGTATTAAATCAAGCTCAGATTTTCAGTGTCCAGAACACACTTAAAAGAAAGTCTCCGGAAACAAATCAGGCTTTTTTATGGCATTGTAGACTAGGTCATATCAATGAGAGAAGGTTGACTAAGTTACATAAAGAAGGATATTTGAATCCGTTCGAATATCAATCTTATGCTACTTGTGAATCTTGTCTCATGGGAAAGATGACAAAAACTCCGTTCACCGGACACGGAGTAAGAGCAAGCAAGCTCTTGGGACTCGTACACAGTGACGTGTGCGGTCTAATGTCTACACATGCGCGAGGTGGTTATTCCTACTTCATTACTTTTACGGATGATTTCTCTAGGTATGGATATATCTTCTTAATGAAACATAAATCAGAGGCCTTCCAGAAATTCCAAGAATACAAGAATGAAGTAGAAAAACAGACCGGCAAAAGTATCAAGACACTGAGATCTGATCGAGGTGGTGAATACTTAAGTGCCGAATTCCTAGATTACTTAAAAGAGAATGGAATTCTCTCTCAGCTTACTCCTCCATACACACCACAACACAATGGTGTATCGGAAATAAGGAATCGAACCCTATTGGATATGGTTCGTTCCATGATGAGTAAGGCTGAGTTACCGCGATCTTTCTGGGGCTATACACTAGAATCAGCTGCATACCTTTTGAACAGGGCTCCTACTAAAACTGTGCCTACCACGCCATATCAGATATGGAGTGGGAAGAAACCCCATCTTCAGCATTTGAAAATATGGGGATGTCCAGCTTTTGTTAAAAAGCAGCATGTGGACAAGCTCGAGGCACGATCAGTACAATGTAAGTTTGTGGGATATCCAAAGGAATCCAAGGGATATTATTTCTATTACGCAGAGGAACAAAAGGTTTATGTTTCTCGTAATGCCCATTTTCTAGAACATCAGTTTGTAGAAAAGGAAACAAGTGGGAGCGAAATAGAACTGGAAGAAATTCCAGAACCACAAACTGCAACTGAAAGTGTGGTAGAACCAGAGGTTTCAGAAGAAAGGGACATACCAGCGCCTATCCGCAGAAGTAGTAGGCTGTCTCATCCGCCCGAGAGATACTACGGTTTTCTCATAGACGGGGATAGAGAAGATTGCATCATTGATAATGATGACCCTACTAGCTTCTAGCAAGCCATTCAGAGCGGTGACTCGGTAAAATGGCTGGATGCAATGAGGACCGAAATGGAGTCCATGTACATTAACAAAGTATGGACTTTGGACATTGCTCCAGATGGGGTAAAACCCGTAGGATGCAAATGGATCTTTAGAAAGAAGATTGGTGTAGATGGACAGGTTGAAACCTATAAGGCTAGACTTGTTGCAAAGGGTTTCCGTCAAAGACCTGGTTTGGACTATGACGAAACCTTTTCTCCAGTGGCTATGCTGAAATCCATTCGGGTTCTTCTTGCTATTGCTGCCTTCCACGATTATGAGATCTGGCAGATGGACGTAAAGACGGCCTTTCTAAATGGATATTTGGAAGAGAGCGTCTATATGGATCAGCCAGAGGGATTCATTCAGAGTGGGAGCAGCGGTAAAGTATGCAAGCTGCTTAATTCCATTTATGGACTAAAGCAGGCATCGCGGAGTTGGAACATCTGTTTTGATGATGCTGTCAAAGAATTTGACTTTATCAAAAATCCAGATGAACCATGTGTTTCGCCCAATCAGAGCAAAGCTATGTTGAAATTCAAAATTTTGAAGCAACGCTTCAAGTCTCGGACGCAACGCGCCACGTGTCAGGCGCTAATACGTTAGCGCATCGCCCAAGAAGGCGCGCCCAATCAGAACAAAGCTCTGTTTAAAGAAAGCAACGCTTCAGTTGCGCATGCACTGCGCTGCGCGACGCGTGTCAGCGCAGATGCGCTTGCGCTGTTGCGCTGCGCTGTGCGACGCGTGTCAGCGCAGATGCGCTAGCACAGTTGCGCTGCGCTCTGCGCTGCGCGACACGTGTCAGCGCAGACGCGCTGGTGCGCTAGCGCAGTTGCGCTGCGCTGTGCGCTGCGCGACACGTGTCAGCGCAGTTGCGCTGTGCGCTGTGCGCTGCGCGCTGCGCGACACGTGTCAGCGCAGATGCGCTGTGCGCTGTGCGCTGCGCGACACGTGTCAGCGCCGTTGCGCTGCGCTGTGCGCTGCGCGACACGTGTCACGCGCTGGGGCATTTGCGCCAAACTGAATTAAGATTTTAAAGAAATCTTTCTGTTCTTGTTAAAACAAGAAAATTTTCTTCTGTAAAACAGAAGCCCTTGGATCAAAGATCCAACGGTGGGGAAAATTCCCCAAATCACTCAGAGAAAGATCTCTTTAATAAATTTAACTAATTTATGGGCACTATAAAAAAGACCCTAGGCTTCAATTCAAAGGCATCAGTATCCTTCTAAAAAAAAGAGAGAAGAAAACTCTTGAGAACTCCTCAAGAACAACAAAAGGTAAAAACCTTTAGGAAAAAGAGAAAATTCTCTTATGGACAGATTATTGATCTAAGAACATGATCAATAATTTTAAATTAAAATATATATATATATATAAATAAGTAATAATAGTGCTTTGCACTTTTTATGAACCTCTGGTTCTTGAAACAAAAAAGAAAAATTTATTTTCTTTGATCTAAATTAGATCAAGAAATCAAATAGTGCTCTGCACTCCTGTTCTTGAATCTAAAAGATTCTTAGTGCTTTGCACTTCCAAACTGCGCTGTTGCGCTCTTGAGAGAGCGCCACGTGTCAGCTACTTGCGCTACGCGCTCTTGAAATAGAGCTTTGCTCTCTGAAATTGGCGCAACTCACCAGAGCGCGCCACGCGTCAGCAGCGCAACAGCGCAGCGCACTGCACTGTTGCGCTTGCGCTCACCAGAGCATGACACGTGTCCTAACCACAAGCGCTTGCGCTCAATAATTGGCGCAAAGCGCCTGACAAATGCAATGCATTTCTTTTCCTGAAGGGCCAGGCCCAATTAAAAGACCAAACATGCCTAATTAAATTGATGCTCTGCATCATTTATAAATGGGCAGAGCCCAAACAAAATAATAAAATGCTATGCAGATGCCTTGCAGAGTCCAAAATAAATCGATGCTCTGCATCTTTTATGGGAAGACCCCAAACCAAAAAAAATAAAAATAATGCAATGCATTATTTAAAAATAGTCCAAGCCTCAACACAGGTCTAACAGACCAAGAACAAATAAAAAGCGTTGAATACTTTGGACTTAGCCCAATCATGGCCGTAAGTCCTCAAATTAAATTGACTGAGCGATATTGCTCCCTTAAATCAATTTATATTTGGTTCGAGAGTACATCTCCGAACTCCTATGATATTTATCGTTGTAATCTTTCAACGTATTCAGAGAGGTGACGGGTCCCGACGACCACACACGTGTTGGACCGAGACGTCCTTAAACTAATGTTGGACCGAGATGTCCTTAAACTAATGTTGGACCGAGACGTCCTTAAACTAATATTGGACCGAAATGTCCCTAAACTAATATCGGACCGAAACGTCCTTAAACTAATATCGGACCGAAACGTCCCTAAACTAATATTGGACCACCACGTCCCTAAACTGGCAATGGACCACCACGTCCTTAAACTGGCGATAGACCACCACGTCCTTAAACTGGAACATGGACCACCACGTCCCTAAATTGGAACAATAGAGCCTCCAAATGCTCTTTGCCGGATCTAAACGGTCCCGTTTAAGTTGATCTTAGCCCCGAACACGGTTAACGCATCCTTAGACATTTAAATGAATGATAAAATCCCAAACCAACTCTGGTTCCAGGGTACATCTCCGAATTCCTCTGACATCTGTCGTTGTAATCCTTCAACGACGTTAGAGAGGTGACGAGTCCCGATGGCCGATATTAAATCGATCATCACATCAAGTTGATCTTAGTCCAAAACAGGACTAGCGTATCCTTGACGAACGTTTAAGTTGATCTTAGCCGCAACGCGACTAATGCACCCTTAAACTAAAAACACCAAACCCAAATCTAAGTAAATACGGATTTGGACTAAACCACGTCCTACGGGCGACGGCATTACTCAGTCTCCGTATACAATCCACGGGCAACCACAAACAAAACAAACACACACGACACGAAGTGAAATTCTGGAGAAGGAGAAAGTTATTACCGCGATGCGGTAGCGTAATTAACTGCAGGGGCTTGCGCCTGCAGGGAAGAGCGTCCCCACAATCAAAAACCCCTCACCCTGAGGGGGAATCTGACGAAGTCTGCTACATCGGCCGCATTCGTCTAAACCTCCGATATACGGCGCCGTAAATCAACTTGGCATCTTCGGAGAGGTAGACGGATAAAACCATATAGCATCTGCCCCGAATCTCAGGCGAGACGCAAAGTCCAGGCCGCCATTCGGAGGGGAAGACCATGCATATACAGTAAGATTGTAGGAAGAACTGTAGTATTCCTCGTCTTGTACGTGGATGATATTCTCCTAATAGGAAATGATATTCCTATGTTACAGTCAGTCAAAAGATTCTTGTCACATAAATTCTCCATGAAAGACCCGGGTGATGCCACCTACATTCTGGGGATCCAGATCTATCGTGATAGATCAAAAAGGATGTTGGGACTTTCACAGTCCAGGTACATAGACACCATATTGAAAAGATTCGGTGTGGAAGATTCTAAGCGCGGTAACCTGCCGGCTTGTCACAGAATCACCCTCTCCAAAGATATGTCTCCCAAGACTGATTTGGAAAGGGATCGCATGTCGATTATACCCTACGCTTCAGCGGTAGGCTCTATAATGTATGCGATGTTGTGTACCAGACCAGACGTAGCATACGCATCGAGCGTAGTAAGACGGTATCAAGCAAACCCAGGGGAGAATCATTGGATAGCAGTAAAGAACATTCTCAAGTACCTGAGGAGGACAAAGGAGATGTTCTTGGTGTATGGAGGAAAAGACCTCCAGATTGAGGCCTTTGCCGACTTCGGCTTCCAGAGTGACAAAGATGACTCCAAATCCATGTCGAGTTATGTCTTTATCCTCAATGGAGGGGCGGTCTGTTGGAAGAGTTCCAAACAGGAGACCGTTGCTGACTCAACAATGGAAGCGGGGTACATAGCTGCTTGCGATGCCGCAAAAGAAGCTGTCTGGATGAAGAATTTCCTCACAGAACATCAGGTGGTTCCTACCAGTATTGATCCAATACCTCTGTATTGTGACAACAACGGCGCTATAGCTTTAGCGAAGGAATCCAGGTCCCATCAGAAGTCCAGACACATCTTAAAGCGGTATCACCTGATCAGGGAGATCATAGATCGCCGGGAGATCGAGGTGAAGAGAGTAAAGACGGAAGATAACATTGCTGATCCATTTACTAAGGCCATTCCTCAGACGCAGTTCGAGAGGCTATTCGAGATGATAGGTCTACGATATGCCAGCTCATGGCCCTAGTGCAAGTGGGAGATTGTTAGTGTATATGCCCTAGGGGCCATTATTGTATCATACTAGTTTGTATATTACTTAATGGAAGCTTGGGATATTCACATGTATATATACAGTCTTGCTGAAAATGGTAGTATGCTACTTGGTTTGTATCTACTTTAATATGTGTATATGTTTCTTGTAACGTATCACTTATACATATTAGTAGAGCTCATAGGTTCTTTGCTTGATTACCAGCGTTGTGATGGCAATCACACTAGTGGAGGATGGGTAGTCTATAAGCAACATCCTATACAGGTCCCTAGTCATAGGATTATCGAGACAGGGCATCGATATTCCGGAGTAGACTAGTGTGTACGCTTCTCATCCCAGTCAGGGAGATGATTTGTCCCATAGCCATCAGTACGTCGTACTGGAGATAGTATACAGGTGCTCGTTAGGTTACGGGTACACCGGACAGGACTCGCAGGGGAACTGTTGGTTGGTATTATACCCATCGTCAGTTAACAGTTCCCAGATGACATGAGTACAGGATAGTCCGCAGACTTGACACTGCTACTTCGCCTCGAGTGTGTCCCACTGTTCTTAGATTGCTATCCTACCACGGCTCAAAGGAGTCGTGCAAACAGGTAGCAGTTGGGTGCAGTCCCGAGCACTTGGAGGCAGTAGTGGTTAGATAGGATTCGTCTCTCCCGGTATTGGGAGATGATATCGCACTGTGTCAGAGAGCCATTACGCAAAGTCCCTGGCCAGGGCAAACGAGATATACTGGTAGGTTCCAGTAACTTCTCAGGGTGTATTGGGCTT
Organism: Agapanthus africanus; assembly: GCA_030015575.1. Taxonomy (NCBI): domain Eukaryota; kingdom Viridiplantae; phylum Streptophyta; class Magnoliopsida; order Asparagales; family Amaryllidaceae; genus Agapanthus; species Agapanthus africanus. The sequence continues at coordinate 573,233,676 of CM057346.1, read as the reverse complement.
CGCTCCGACACGACTTATACAGCTATTAGGGGACTGACGCTTGCCGCCCTCTAGGCTTGATATACGATAGTCTTAGACAAACAGACCGGACTGTACGGAGATTGTCACATCAGGCTCAGTGGGAGTTCGGATGATTTACCTCATCGGCCTTCTTATCGACATCTACCTGGGGACCGTTACGTACAGCTAGTGCCGCTTGCGGTCTGTGGTTAAACCCACTGCCAGCGTAGTGTCGAGACTTTAGAGTCCCACACAGTGAGTTTCCCTGCTCCAGGCGAAACGATATAGAGGTCGTACGGTTTTACGATAAGGGTTCGAACGCGTACGTACGTTTACGCACGTACGACGTTCGGACAGTTTTTGCTAGTCGGCTTTGGTTTAAGCCAGATTCTAGTATCCGGTTATTGGATTTATACAGTCTAAAGTTTTTCCGTGTTTTCACGGATTAGAGGGCATTCTCGTAATTTGTCGGGAAGCTTCTAGAAGAGTGGTGACTAAGGGGTTAAGGTGGCATGAGCATTAATTGATTAATGACTCATTTGTATGATTCATCCTTTGCATTTAATGATTCATTAATGAGTTAATGAGTCAAATGATGAATCACACAAGGTGAATGCATCAACCATAATGATTAAATCATTTATTTATTTATTTGATTAAATTGTTATGGTTGATATATTCAAAATGAGTTCATTATTCTTTTCATTCTCATCTTCTCCTTCACTCTCCTCAAGCTCACTCTCTCTTGAAACCCTAACCCTATTCTCTCATGTGTTGAGATCAAGGGTTAGCTAGACTAAAACATCCATAACCTCACTCTATATCCCCTAGGTAGCTTAGATTAGCACTTTAAGCAACCTAGTTATCTCAAGTTTGAGATTAAGCTTGGCGTAGAAGCTTTCGGGTGGATCGTCTTTGATTCGAGGAGGCCGTTAAGGTGCCGATGTACCAAGGAGCCTACGAGGAGTGGAGGACAGCAATGAAGACCCGAAGGACACGGTTCTTGAGGTATAATCACTTCACATAGTAGTTTAGAACTTCTATGATAGTTGTTAGTTATCGTTCAGCTTCGATTCATGCGGTTCGTCGAAGTTTAAGCAAAGAACAAGATCGTTTTTCATATTTCCGCCTCCCCGCAAGTCGTGGGGTGTTGCACATCGACTTACAGTAGTATCAGAGTCTCGCTAAACAATAATTAACTCATTAGCAAAGTCGTAAGAATTTCGAACGCAAAAAGGAACCGGAAACATCGTCGATTATCACACTTGCTGTCGAATTTTAAACTGGCTCTAAAAATTTTTCAGGGTGCTTCAGAATAACAAGCATGAAAAACTAGGGCTACTGGAGAAATTTGGGCCTATGACTCGGCTAACTCACCGCGGAACCGCGGCGGATCCATGCGATCCACCGCGGATCCGCGGCCGAGTTAGGGCCGAGTTAGCCCCAATTTCCTCAGTAACTCATAGGTGTTAACAGTGATGTTTCTGGGATGTTTTATTTTCTGCTAAGATCTCAGGTGCACAGAGAAGTATTGGAGTAGAATCTAAAAGCGTTTGTTCGATCGAAATTTTGCGATGTTTGCTAATTTGATTATATCTGTGTTTGTATAATGTGTTCGTAAACCTCCCCTAACTGCTAGTATGTCGGTTGGCAGGGGGTTGCACATTTCTGTAATGGATTTTAACTGTTTGTGTATATATAAACTGTATTGGATTGTTGTGGTGATTAGCCGGGTTTTGTGATGGGTTATTGTATTAATTCATTCGATGTAATTGTAATAAGTTGTAATATTATTTTGCGGGGCACATCCAGGTTGCGGTTGTAGCCACCGTTGTATTATTTCTTTTTACTGTTTTTGCTCTTAAGATAGACCCAAGGTGGGGTGCACAAACTACCGGGTATTTTGAAGTGTTGAGGCAGACCGCTTCACTTCTGGTACTTGGCGGGTAGTTTGCCGTACCCGTAGGGGTCTGGGGTGGGGTAATGGCTATTCATCACAACTGTATAATCCGTCTTTCCTTGCAGGCTCAAAAGAAATACGGATTGCTTGCATATCCAATAAAGTTTATCTGTGATCTGGAATGCTTATTATTGCGTTTGACGAATGTACAATATCTATATATAAATAGCTATTAGACGTCACTTATGTTTTACACCCGCGCTAGCCCAGCCCCCTCTCTGTCGTTAGTTAAGTAACCTAACGGGTGATGACGGGACCCCGTGGTGAATGCGGATGGCATAAGATGACGTGGTATTTTCGTTGTTTTCTGCAATGATAAGATTAAAGATGGGACGCATTATTATAATGCAAAGAAAATAAACCAAAGTTAAGTCATTGGAACAAATTTAAAAGAAAACCACTCGGTTATTTTAAAAGAGCAGAATTTTTTTAATTGCGGAGCTTTAACGACTCCTTTTAAAAAGCTATCAGGTTCCTTCGATTATATCAAGTTCACTACGTTCATGGTTTTGCCAAAACCATTCGTAGACCTCCGTCATTTCATTTGGGTATTCAGTAGTATTCAAGCTATGTATTTTGGCCAAAGTCAAGGCATAGTGTTTGGTAGCTGCTGGGTATTCACTTGTTGCATAGGTAGATGAGTTGGTTTGGGACAGTCGTATTATCATTTGACCAAAGTCAGGGGTATATACGGATGGGTTCAAATTAACCTGGATAATGACGGGTAGAACTTGGCATGTGACTTATGACATTTTGACCAAAGCCAAGGTCATAAGAGCATGGGGCAAAAATCTATATCGGGAATTTCTAAAGAAACTGAAATTTGCATAGAGAGCATACCACTTTGGAGTTTGATGAATGTTGGTAGGATTCCTTCAACATTACCATACGATGATATTTTGGATCCCGATCCTACTGTGAGTATATACAACTTATCAGGATATTCGTCACTTAACGATCAATGCTATAAACCAAGTAGGTGCCTAGAAAAGTGTCAGAGGGGTTACGCCCCCAGAGAAAAGAGGTTCTTTAATTAAGGAACTTCGCGAAAGCATTGGAAAACCTCCCTCGAAGTATCGACACTAGCCTGGCTGAACGGTTAAGCAAGTATTGTACAGTAAGAATTGTCCTGGCTAATTTTTCTTTTATGGTTTGAGAAAGGATTCGAGAAACAGTGGGAGCCATCCAGTTTAGATAAATTAATAACCACTCTAAACTTGCAAGAGCATTATGCTAATAGTGTTTTCTTCTATCTCTCTCTAAATTGCAGCGACCTAATGACCATACATAGGTTACATTTAGATAATAATTTGACTGAATCTGACTTATTTGACTGGCAAAAGTCTGTCTAGATGTCCATTACCTATAACAAGCTGGACCACCCTATCAAAGGACATTCCTATTGTTATGGGATTGGGCATTGGCAGAATGATTGCAGGGCTTTAGAAGCCAGTAGTCAGGATACGAAGCATGTTGTGGCTTCAACTTCGGGTGTGTTTATGATAGAGAACCGTATGTCAGTTAACCTTACTTCCTGGGTATTGGATACCGGATCAGGAACTCATATTTGTAATTCATTACAGGCTCTGAGAAACCGTAGGGTTATCGGGATAGGTGATATGACCCTCACAGTTGCTAACGGAATAAGCATGAATGCTGAATCCGTAGGGGAATATCATCTTCGAATGACAACTGGGCAGATACTGATTCTACGTAACTGTTTTTATGTACCAGGTACGACTTGTAATATCATATCTGTACCCTTACTTTCTAAGGAAGGATATGATTTTACTTTTACAAGAGATGTGTTCACATCCACCTAAATCAAGATTTGATTGGGTCAGGTACATTAGAAAACGGAATATACGAATTAAATCAAGCTCAGATTTTCAGTGTCCAGAACACACTTAAAAGAAAGTCTCCGGAAACAAATCAGGCTTTCTTATGGCATTGTAGACTAGGTCACATCAATGAGAGAAGGTTGACTAAGTTACATAAAGAAGGATATTTGAATCCGTTCGAATATCAATCTTATGCTACTTGTGAATCTTGTCTCATGGGAAAGATGACAAAAACTCCGTTCACTGGACACGGAGTAAGAGCAAGCGAGCTCTTGGGACTCGTACACAGTGACGTGTGCGGTCCAATGTCTACACATGCGCGAGGTGGTTATTCCTACTTCATTACTTTTACGGATGATTTCTCTAGGTATGGATATATCTTCTTAATGAAACATAAATCAGAGGCCTTCGAGAAATTCCAAGAATACAAGAATGAAGTAGAAAAACAGACCGACAAAAGTATCAAGACACTGAGATCTGATCGAGGTGGTGAATACTTAAGTGCCGAATTCCTAGATTACTTAAAAGAGAATGGAATTCTCTCTCAGCTTACTCCTCCATACACACCACAACACAATGGTGTATCGGAAAGAAGGAATCGAACCCTATTGGATATGGTTCGTTCCATGATGAGTAAGGCTGAGTTACCGCGATCTTTCTGGGGCTATACACTAGAATCAGCTGCATACCTTTTGAACCGGGCTCCTACCAAAACTGTGCCTACCACGCCATATCAGATATGGAGTGGGAAGAAACCCCATTTTCAGCATTTGAAAATATGGGGATGTCCATCTTTTGTTAAAAAGCAGCATGTGGACAAGCTCGAGGCACGATCAGTACAATGTAAGTTTGTGGGATATCCAAAGGAATCCAAGGGATATTATTTCTATTACGCAGAGGAACAAAAGGTTTATGTTTCTCGTAATGCCCATTTTCTAGAACATCAGTTTGTAGAAAAGGAAACAAGTGGGAGCGAAATAGAACTGGAAGAAATTCCAGAACCACAAACTGCAACTGAAAGTGTGGTAGAACCAGAGGTTTCAGAAGAAAGGGACATACCAGCGCCTATCCGCAGAAGTAGTAGGCTGTCTCATCCGCCCGAGAGATACTACGGTTTTCTCATAGATGGGGATAGAGAAGATTGCATCATTGATAATGATGACCCTACTAGCTTCCAGCAAGCCATTCAGAGCGGTGACTCGGTAAAATGGCTGGATGCAATGCGGACCGAAATGGAGTCCATGTACACTAACAAAGTATGGACTTTGGACATTGCTCCAGATGGGGTAAAACCCGTAGGATGCAAATGGATCTTTAGAAAGAAGATTGGTGTGGATGGACAGGTCCTATAAGGCTAGACTTGTTGCAAAAGGTTTCCGTCAAAGACCTGGTTTGGACTATGACGAAACCTTTTCTCCAGTGGCTATGCTGAAATCCATTCGGGTCCTTCTTGCTATTGCTGCCTTCCACGATTATGAGATCTGGCAGATGGACGTAAAGACGGCCTTTCTAAATGGACATTTGGAAGAGAGCGTCTATATGGATCAACCAGAGGGATTCATTCAGAGTGGGAGCAGCGGTAAAGTATGCAAGCTGCTTAATTCCATTTATGGACTAAAGCAGGCATCGCGGAGTTGGAACATCTGTTTTGATGATGCTGTCAAAGAATTTGACTTTATCAAAAATCCAGATGAACCATGCATATACAGTAAGATTGTAGGAAGAACTGTAGTATTCCTCGTCTTGTACGTGGATGACATTCTCCTAATAGGAAATGATATTCCTATGTTACAGTCAGTCAAAAGATTCTTGTCACATAAATTCTCCATGAAAGACCTGGGTGATGCCACCTACATTCTGGGGATCCAGATCTATCGTGATAGATCAAAGAGGATGTTGGGACTTTCACAGTCCAGGTACATAGACACCATATTGAAAAGATTCAGTATGGAAGATTCTAAGCGCGGTAACCTGCCGGCTTGTCACGGAATCACCCTCTCCAAAGATATGTCTCCCAAGACTGATTTGGAAAGGGATCGCATGTCAATTATACCCTACGCTTCAGCGGTAGGCTTTATAATTTATGCGATGTTGTGTACCAAACCAGACGTAGCATACGCATTGAGCGTAGTAAGCCGGTATCAAGCAAACCCAGGGGAGAATCATTGGATAGCAGTAAAGAACATTCTCAAGTACCTGAGGAGGACAAAGGAGATGTTCTTGGTGTATGGCGGAAAAGACCTCCAGATTGAGGCCTTTGCCGACTCCGGCTTCCAGAGTGACAAAGATGACTCTAAATCCATGTCGGGTTATGTCTTTACCCTCAATGGAGGGGCGGTCTGTTGGAAGAGTTCCAAACAGGAGACCGTTGCTGACTCAACAATGGAAGCGGAGTACATAGCTGCTTGCGATGCCGCAAAAGAAGCTGTCTGGATGAAAAAGTTCCTCACAGAACTTCAGGTGGTTCCTACCAGTGTTGATCCAATATCTCTGTATTGTGACAACAACGGCGCTATAGCTTTAGCGAAGGAACCCAGGTCCCATCAGAAGTCCAGACACATCTTAAGGCGGTATCACCTGATCAGGGAGATCATAGATCGCCTGGAGATCGAGGTGAAGAGAGTAAAGACGGAGGATAACATTGCTGATCCATTCACTAAGGCCATTCCTCAGATGCAGTTCGAGAGGCTATTCGAGATGATAGGTCTACGATATGCCAGCTCATGGCCCTAGTGCAAGTGGGAGATTGTTAGTGTATATGCCCTAGGGGCCATTATTGTATCATACTAGTTTGTATATTACTTAATGGAAGCTTGGGATATTCACATGTATATATATACAGTCTTGCTGAAAATGGTAGTATGCTACTTGGTTTGTATCTACTTTAATATGTGTATATGTTTCTTGTAACATATCACTTATACATATTAGTAGAGCCCATAGGTTCTTTGTTTGATTACCAGCGTTGTGATGGCAATCACACTAGTGGGGGCTGGGTAGTCTATAAGCAACATCCTATACAGGTCCCTAGTCGTAGGATTATCGAGACAGGGCATCGATATTCCGGAGTAGACTAGTGTGTACGCTTCTCATCCCAGTCAGGGAGATGATTTGTTCCATAGCCATCAGTACGTCGTACTGGAGATAGTATACAGGTGCTCGTTAGGTTATGGGTACACCGGACAGGACTCGTAGGGGAACTGTTGGTTGGTATTATACCCATCGTCAGTTAACAGTTCCCAGATGACATGAGTACAGGATAGTTCGCAGACTTAACACTGCTACTTCGCCTCGAGTGTGTCCCACTGTTCTTAGATTGCTACCCTACCACGGCTCAAAGGAGTCGTGCAAACAGATAGCAGTTGGGTGCAGTCCCGAGCACTTGGAGGCAGTAGTGGTTAGATAGGATTCGTCTCTCCCGGTATTGGAAGATGATATCGCACTGTGTCAGAGAGCCATTACGCAAAGTCCCTGACCAGGGCAAACGAGATATACTGGTAGGTTCCAGTAACTTCTCAAGGTGTATCGGGCTTCGCTCCGACACGACTTATACAGCTATTAGGGGACTGACGCTTGCCGCCCCCTAGACTTGATATGCGATAGTCTTAGACAAACAGACCGGACTGTACGGAGATTGTCACATCAGGCTCAGTGGGAGTTCGGATGATTTACCTCATCGGCCTTCTTATCGACATCTACCTGGGGACCGTTACGTACAGCTAGTGCCGCTTGCGGTCTGTGGTTAAACCCACTGCCAGCGTAGTGTCGAGTCTTTAGAGTCCCACACAGAGAGTTTCCCTGCTCCAGGCGAAACGATATAGAGGTCGTACGGTTTTACGATAAGGGTTCGAACGCGTACGTACGTTTACGCACGTACGACGTTCGGACAGTTTTTACTAGTCGGCTTTGGTTTAAGCCAGATTCTAGTATTCGGTTATTGGATTTATACAGTCTAAAGTTTTTCCGTGTTTTCACGGATTAGAGGGGCATTCTCGTAATTTGTCGGGAAGCTTCTAGAAGAGTGGTGACTAAGGGGTTAAGGTGGCATGAGCATTAATTGATTAATGACTCATTTGTATGATTCATCCTTTGCATTTAATGATTCATTAATGAGTTAATGAGTCATATGATGAATCACACAAGGTGAATGCATCAACCATAATGATTAAATCATTTATTTATTTATTTGATTAAATTGTTATGGTTGATATATTCAAAATGAGTTCATTATTCTTTTCATTCTCATCTTCTCCTTCTCTCTCCTCAAGCTCACTCTCTCTTGAAACCCTAACCCTAACCTCTCATGTGTTGAGATCAAGAGTTAGCTAGACTAAAATATCCATAACCTCACTCTATATCCCCTAGGTAGCTTAGATTAGCACTTTAAGCAACCTAGTTATCTCAAGTTTGAGATTAAGCTTGGCGTAGAAGCTTTCGGGTGGATCGTCTTTGATTCGAGGAGGCCGTTGAGGTGCCGATGTACCAAGGAGCCTACGAGGAGTGGAGGACAGCGATGAAGACCCGAAGGACACGGTTCTTGAGGTATAATCACTTCACATAGTAGTTTAGAACTTCTATGATAGTTGTTAGTTATCGTTTAGCTTCGATTCATGCGGTTCGTCGAAGTTTGAGCAAAGAACAAGATCGTTTTTCATATTTCCGCCTCCCCGCAAGTCGTGGGGTGTTGCACATCGACTTACATGTCAACAACACCCCCCACCACTACCACTCACATCTGTCGTCGCTGCTCCGATCAACGAGCAGGCGGTTCTGCTTGAGGCAATTCGCAGCCTCTTGCAAGGACAGCAGCAGCAGACTGCTATCCTGATGAACTGACCAAAGGAAGAAGCAACTGGGGTGAAGCAATTCAGGGCCCTGCACCACAACATTTTGGAAGAAATGCAAATTGAGAAGAAGTAAGCTAACACGATGGTACGACGAACTACACCTAGAACTGCAAACTTGACGGCCTCTTATGCTTAACGTCAGGATGAGTTTATTCATAACTAAAAGGAGAATAAACTGAACGCTCCGGAACGTGTACATAAACTAAGCTAATGTTTCATCAGCATAAGCAAAAGGCGAAAAGTGCAGCTCACAGAAATACAATATAAAATGCGCAGAAATACAATATAAAGTGCGCAAAAATGGTGTGTTTTATTCACATTTCAAAGATGGACAAGGGATACAATTTGTACAGGAAAAAAGAAAAAATGGGTACAACAAAAAATTGCTAAAATGGAGGAGCTCTATTCAAAGCAATAACGAGTTCGATCTCTTCTCGAACCTTTGCCTTGCGCTCCTCCAGTGCAGCCAACATCACTTCGGCATTCTCCCCTCGCCGCAGAGCCAACTCTTGTTTGTTAGTGATCACTTGCTCCACAGCTTCCTGGCCTAGCAATACCTTGTCTTAAGCAACAAGCACTTCCTCCAATGTTAGGTCTCTACAGAAGAATTTTTTTTCTTCTCATAAACCCTACCCGAACTAGGTAAGAAGAAGGAGAAAAATCCTCCTCTGGCCTTCCTTCCTCCATCAATGAAGCTTAAGATTCTATAGAACTTTAAAGTTCTTCCTTTGAATCAAAGAACCGATCATAAAATCCCCTCTGGCCAAGAGCTTAAGCTCTCATGGGAGATTTAATGTTAAGATCTAAGATCTTGAAGGAAAACTTTAACATCTCCTCCACCAAAAGGTGAAAAGATCACCAAGATCACCCAAAAACCGAAGCTTTTGCTTCATAAAACCCAGTTTTCACCGAGAAACATATACCATCATCAAGATCGTGGCCACATAAAACCTAAGTTTTAAAGATCATAGAAACATTCTGATCTTTATGAATTTTTAATGATCAAAAGATCATTTTTACAAAACCCAAGTTCTAAAAAACTTATAAAGGTTAGCTTTTCTGTTTCAAGAAAGAAGACAGAGCTTAAGCTCTAATACGTATGCTGCACTACGTACAATACACGTGTGCTAGTGCTAGTGTCAAGTTTGCTCTTTATAAAGCATGCGCATAAGAGTGCTATGTTCATTACACGGCACCAAGTTCAATACAAGTGCATGAGCACCAGATTTGCTTGCCATAATGTTGTTGTGCAAGAGCCAAACCCTGCCAAGTATGCGGACGTCAAGACCCATTGCGCAGCGCCACACGCAATGCACGAGTGCTCCAGCGCCAGCGCCAAAGCAACATCATGCCCACTGAGCGCCAGCGCCACGTGAAATGCATATGCACTAGAGCAGCGCCAGCGCCAGGTGCCCATGAGCGCCAATCTAAACTAAGACTTAGCAAATTGGCTAAGTGTTTGAAACTTAAGCTTCCTTGATGATCCAAGATATGTGAGAATAAAATTATCAAGTCACCTAGGTTGACCTAGTTCTTAAATGAGACTAAGTGTTCTTAGACAACGCTTATGTTTCTCAAACCATTTACGTTGACCTAGTTCTCAAATGAGACTGTGTCCCTAGGAAAAACTTATGCTAGAACTCAAGTTTTCAATCTCAAAGCTTATGAACTTATGGACCTCACAATGTGAGAATGGAACCTATGTTCATCCCTATTGGCAAACCAAGATACCAATAAAGGCATAATCAAGCAATTCTTGGCTAAATCATGAAATATATATACATATTTGGACTAATCCATGCCCTACGGGCGACGACGAAATTAGTGTCCATATAAAATCTAAGGGCAAACCAAATAAAAACCAAAAGATACGACATATGAAGAAAACAACCTGAAGTGTAGAAAGTTGTTGTCGTTCGCGACAACGTAATTAACTACAGGGGCTTGCGACTGTAAGAAAAATTCACCGCCACAATCAATAAACCTCTCATCCTGAGAGGGAATATGAAGTCAAGTTATATCGGTCGTATCTATTCAAACCTTCGATATACAGCGCTATAATCCTTTAGAGTCTTCGGAGAGATGAATGGATCAACCCATGCATCTTCCCCAAATTCAGGCAAGACATTCTAATATTCAATCGTCTCGGGTTTTCGGCGGTAAACACCAAAGTCATCCAAATACAAGTAATTGCAAGAAAGCAAAAGAGCATAACAAGGGGTTAAATGGGGCTACAACTTTTGTAGCGTGTCCACTCTCTAGTGGAAGACCCATAGTTAAGCTCCGTGGTATAGGGATCGAGCTTGATCGCCGACCGTTTCGCAGAATATGATCCACGGTGAAAGCAACCCATCTAAGCTCTTACTTTACACAAGAACACTTATAATGTGAAGCAACTAGCTCTCATATATTGCTAGTAAGTGGAGGTATAGATGATGTGAGTAAACTCTTTCTTTTCTTTTCTTTCTCTTTTTCGCTCTTGGAAAAATGAAGCTCTCTTTTCCTTCTTTTTTTCTCTCACAAAAAATTATGAAGAGAATAGAATGAGAATGAGCCTCTCATTCTCATTTACCCCCTCATCTTTCTCTCTCTTCCATGTGTCAAAATAAAGAGGGTGTGTATTGCATGTGGCCCCCCACCTCTTCACATGCCTCATTTGTCATCATATGACTATATGTATATGTATCATATACATATACATGTATGTATCAAATACATACAAGAGAGAGAGAGAGAGCATATGTACCCTATATATATATATATATATATATATATATATATATAGAGAGAGAGAGAGAGAGAGAGAGAGAATAATGGAGAAAAGAGGCCATAGGAGGGGATTTCCTCTTATGGCGTGGAAAAAATACAATCTCCACCAATTTTTTCGACGATCGGCCCCCATCATCTTCATCGTTATCATCTAAGATGTGGGTACACCAAATTTCATGCGATTCTACAACCTTTTCACCGTTGATTTAGCAATGTAAAAAGTTCTATTGTCGGTAAACCGTTAATTTTGAACCCACTAAATCAACGGTGAAAAAGTTGTGGAATCACATGAAATTTGGTGTACGCACATCTTAGATGATAACAATGATGATGATGGATGCCGATCGTCGGAAAAAATGGTGGAGGTTATATTTTTTCCACGACATAGGAGGAAATCCCCTCCTGTGGCCTCTTTCCTCCATTAATCTCATATATATATATATATATATCAAGAGAGAATACACACACACATACATATAATGAGAGAGAGTATATGTATCATATACATATACATATTATATAACATATACATAATAATACATTAGTATCATATACAAATGAGAGAGAGAGAGAGAGAGAGAGTGTATCAAATACATAATACTAGCTACCATATCACATATATGGATATTAAGTCAACACTTGACTTAATAATCCGGATTATAAATAAACTGGCTAGTATTATCAAATGTTCGATTAATTTACGAGTATCATATACACGTGTTTAATCGAACTCCCGCACGTATCCCCATATGCACGCCACATCATCATTTCGCCTGGGCATGCACTTTCGTTGTGGGAATCTAAAAACCTAACAATACGTTGGCAGTAGGTTAAACAGGATTATATTCTATTTAATCTGAAACATTTTCAGATCAATCCCCTCACGGGTTAATCCACAAGCACGTCAGCGGTACTAGCTGCATGTAATGACTACCCAGGTATTGATCAAGAGATAGGTCGACAAGAAAACTCATCCGAACCCAACAAAGCCTATCCGTGACAATTACCGTATAGTTCGGTCTCTTCATCAAAGAGTATCACATACTGGGTATGGGGGTGGAAACCGTTAAACCCCCAATAACCCAATAAGTCATGCAGAAATCGATCTCATAACCATCTGAGATACAACTGATAAAATTTATAAGTTTATCTCAACCACCTTGGACAGGGATTTCTGGTTATAGTCATGTTCTGCACAGTATGATATCGACTCCTTATACCGGGAGAGATGAATCCCCTCGACTGCCCACTGCCTCCATGTGCTTCGGGACTATACCCAACTAAAACCTGTATGCACGGCTCTTTAAATCCAAGGTTGGGTAGTAATCAAAATATAGTGGGAACACACATAAGGCACTATGGTAATCTCAGGTCAGAAGACTACCCTGTACAATCGTCACTAGAGAACTGCTATATGACAATAGGCATAATACTATCTAGGAGTTTTCGGCGAGTCCATTCGGTGTACTCATTCTCCAATGAGCATTTGTATACAATCTTTGGTTTCAAACACCAATAGCTGTAGAACCAGCCATCGCCCTAGTGAGGATCAAGAAACGTATACACTAGTCTACTCTGGAGTACCGATACTCTATCTCGATACTCCCACGACTATGAATATTTAAGGATGTGCTTATGGAATACCCAGGCCCCACCAGTATGATCGCATCATAATCCTCATAGTCAAGCAAAATATCCTAAGGGTTTTATCAACATGTATTAGCGATACATAATTGCAAGTAAAACATATACATATGAATGATAAAGATAAAACAGATAGCATACTATCATGTCGAGCTAAAATGTTCTTGTAAGTCTACGCCAGCGCCCCCGCCGTCAATCCGAGGCCAAATGCGGAACAAAAACTTTTATAAACTGGCGCTAACGCAGTCTTTCACCCGGATCGTTCCATTAACTCTATACTAGCAAACTACAAAGATGTTAGAATGACTATACCGATCGATCCGTGTCTTTCAGTATTTAGCCACCATCCCAAGCTCCTCGCGGCTGCTCCAACAAAGTTCGCTCTCCGATCTCGCTCGTCGAAATGGTACCATGTCAAAGATTCTTTATACAGGCTCCCGCTTCAAAACCGAAGCAACTCGGACATGAAGTTTGCCAGCCGACATGTCCAAGATGAAGTAGAGAGTGTGTAGGATTACTTTGTCTCAAAACATTCAATGTTTCTCAACACATGAGACTTGATGGGTGGAGGAAGGAGATGAAACCATTGGAGGATGAGTGAAGCAACTCAAGAGAGGATAATGGCTAAGTGTTGTGAGATATCAAGCATGCTAGCAACTAAAGAAAAATCACCAAGTTTTTTGAAAATATCTCACAACCCTTATTATAAATCAAGCATGCAAGAATAGTGTAGGATGAGTCACTACATGACTCACCCCATGAATCACCAAAAGAGTCATGCTTCATTTAAAGCCAAACATGACTCATCCTCCACCTCATTAAATCATTTATCCAAATGGTTAAAACAATTATGAGGTGGCATCTTCTAGAAGCATCTTGTAATGAAATTATAAGAATACCCCCTCATACCGTATACACACACCCGTATCCGTATTCCGAAGAATACGAATACAAAGAGACGAAAATAATCCAACAATATAATACTAGGATCCGGCTTAATCCAAAGCCCACTAGTATTATCCGTCCGATTATGATCCGTGCACAAGTGCATATATATGATCGAACCCTGCCATAAAACCATACGGCCTCTACAGCGTTTCGCCCGAACTTGGGAAACTTTCTGTGGGGGACTCTAAAGACTTGTCAATACGCTGGTAATGGGTTTAACCACACGCACACCAGTGGTACTAGCTGTACGTAACGGCTGCCCATGTATTGAGCGAAAGGGAAGCTGACGAGCGAACTCATCCTGGAACCCTACTGAGCCTATCTGTGACAATCTCCGTACAGTCCGGTCTGTTCGTCTATGAGTATCGCATATCGGGCCTAGGGGGATGGTAAATGTCAGATCCCCAATAGCGGTATAAGTCGTGTCGGAATGTAGCGCAGAACACCTTGAGAAACTGCTGGAATACCTACCAGTAAATCTCACTTGCCTTGGCCAAGGACTTTGTGTAATGGCTCTCCAGACACAGCGCGATATCAACCCCCAATACCGGGAGAGAAGAATCCTATCTAACCGCCACTGCCTCCAAGTGCTTCCGGACTGCACCCAACTACTACCTGTTTGCACGACTCCTTTGAGCCGTGGTAGGGTAGCAATCAAAGAACAGTGGGAACACACTTGAGGCAAAGTAGCAGTGTCAAGTCAATGGACTAAGCTGTACTCATGTCACCTGGGAACTGCTCCTGACGATAGGTATAATACCAATCAGCAGTGCCCCCGCAAGTCCGTCCGGTGTACTCATAACCCAATGAGCACCTGTATACTATCTTAGGTGAACCAACTGACACCAATGGCTTGTGAGACCAGCCACCGCCCCTCGTCGGGGTATCGATCTGTATACACTAGTCTACTATCGGAGTATCGATGCCCAGTCTCGAAACTCCCACGACTAGGGACACTTTAAGGATGTGCTTATAGACTACCCAACTCTCACGTATATGATCGCCATCATACCGCTGGTAGTCAAGCAAGAATCCTATGGGCTCTATCAACATGTAATAGTGATCTGTAATGTCACATGAAGCATGTATACAATGATAAAGACAAACCAGATAGCATACTATCATCTCGAGTAAGACTGTTCTACCGGTATAGGTCCTCCCTCAATTATTGCAATTACGTACCCGTGATCCAATAATTGACTTTAAGGGCATTATATCCAACAGTTCTATCCATATAGATCCATATACAATTACAATAATTGCCTTCATGGCACCTATATTCAACAGGGGCACCCAAACACTCTCAACGAATCTTAACATACATGATCTCCTGTCCATAACACTTCTTAGATCTAAAGATCTATGGCTATAGACGGCGATCGATTCACTAAATAGCACGCATTATAAACTGCCTCTGCCGAAAAATCCTCTTTCAATCCGGATTGTAATCTCATACTACGGACCCTCTCCAATAGTGTCCTGTTCATGCGCTCTGCCAACCCATTCTGTTCAGGCCTTCCCGACACCGTAAACTATCTTTGTATACCCCAATCCTTGTAAAATTGTAGGAACTCTGTGGAGGTAAACTCTCCACCATTATCCGACCTCAAGAACTTTATTTGCTGACCTTTCACTTTTTCTACCGCTACTTTCCACTCCTTGAAACGCTCAAACACCTCCGACTCTTGTGTTTCATGAAGTAGACCCATACTTTGCGAGAGAAATTATCGATGAATGCCACAAAATACATTGCACCTTCTTTTGATTGAGTCGGAGATAGCCCGTATACATCCGAATGGATGTAATCTAGAACGTCTTGAGTCTTGTGTATTGCCTGCTTGAAACTCACTTCATGTCGCTTTTCCACAGTGCAAAATTTGCAGAAGTCCAAACGACACCCCTTTACACCATTTAGCATGCAACACCCTTAATCCCTTTTCACTCATATGGCTAGACACATATGCTAAAGTCTTGAAGTATCCTCTTTGTTATGCCTTTCTTGAACATCATCTTTCACCTCTCCAATGGCTACACCACCTGTCGCTGTGCTGTCTATCATCCGATACAAATTTGCATGCCGTTTACCTTTGAATAATACCAAAGCCCCTTTGGAGACCTTCAATACTCCACCTTGCATCGTTAGTTTGCATGCCGCTGCTTTTAAAGCTCCAAGAGAGATCAAGTTCTTCTTTAAATCCGGAATATGTTTGACGTTTGTTAGAGTTCCCACTATCCCATCGTACATCTTTACCTTGACGTTATTGATCCCTACGGTCTTGCATTATTAATTATTCCCCATCAGAATTCTACTGATTAAGATTTTATGTGTCTCTAAATTTTACCGTAAGTGTATAGTAAATTTATTGTAGCACTTACGGATCGTATCACAGAGAGGTGTTGGGAATTCTAATTAATTCTAAAAACACGTTAAAATAAAAGGTTGCATATTTAATTAAACTAAAATAAACATGCATGGAATAAATGTGCAGCTTTAAATTAAAAAAGCGGGTTTTAAATATTAAGGCGAGTCTGGGATGTCGAATTATCTTTACCATCATGGTTGGTTTATAGAATTCTATTTTTTTCTAATTCCGTTGTTTTAATTAATTAACTATTAATCATATAAAAACATAGGCTAAAATATTTTAGCAATGAAATATCAAACAAATAAGTAAGCATACTTCATACAATATAGATTTACCCTATCAATCATATAAAATCATGTAGAAGAATAATTAAAACAATTAATTCTAATTAACCAAAAAGCAACAAATTTTCACCCTTCTATTAAATAACTCATAGTTTGTCAATCTACAAATTATCATATTATCGGCATAACCTAGATTACCCTAGTTAATTAGATTAAATTTATCTTGATCAAAACATCATCTTACATTCCCTATTTAGTTTTCTAAGTTTTCAATTTATCATTAAACTAAATAGTTTATCGTGTTGCCACCTTTCTCTAAATCAATTCAAGAGCGTCAATATATCATAATTAAATTTAGTTTCTTAGCATGATAACAAAAAGATGTAATTTTGATCAAATAAAAACTCACAATAAAAACATAGAAAAGAGATAGAGAGTTAAGACCACACAACCATGATAGCAAAGTGTAATTCTAACCTTAAAAAGGAATTTAGCTACTCATGATATGAGAAGAAGAATTCATAAAATAAAATAAATTCATATCAAAATAACTTACAAAAATTATTGATCTCTCCAAACCAAAAACCCTAATTTGAAAGCTAAAGGATAGATGAAACCCTAACTATGAATACAACAGTTTATATAGGCTCTCTGAAAAATCTAAGAGCAAGGTACAAAAGATACGAGAATATACAAGATTGCCTAAAAATTTGATTTCCTAAAGTTTCAAGATTTCGGCTAAATCTCGGCCAAATTTCGGTTCTGACCGAAATTTGGAAAGATTGGAACTACAGATTTTTTTCCATATCTTCATCTCGAATTCGAGAATCTTGTTCCATGCGTTATTTTTGATAACTTCCACTCTCGTATCTGTTTAAGCTTAAATAAGTCCACATCTAACGCACGTAATCCGTCTTTTGCGTACTTTTCCCTTTTAGCCCTGTAATATGCAATATTTGACAAAACATACTTGGAATAATATAAAATAGACAAAATTAAGATAAATATGGTTATATAAATGTGCATTAAAATGCACCAATCATCTACCACTGCTATAATTTTTGTAAGTGCTGAATATCTCCTTATTGGGACACATGATATGAACAACCGGAATTCAAGATCCAATTATCGGAAGAATCCGCCTTACTGCTGTGTACTGTTAATAAGTCGCATGGCTCCTGAACAATACTATACAAAATCATACATTGATGATCATCCTCCGATTCCGTGACAACACTAGCAGAATCATTGTCTTTTGTAGAGACCTTTTCTTCCTTTTTCTCAATATACTTTTTGTATGCTATACATTTTCTTTTGAAGTGACCTAGTTTCTTGCAAAAGTTACATCCATCTTCTGTAACTTAAGAGTTGGACTTAGACCGATTTCTTTCATCCGATCCTCTGCTTTTTGACCTTCCCTTTTCCTTTGCGATTAATCTTGACGAACTTGAATCCGAGTTAACTTTATCCTCGTGCCTTATCTCATGACTAAAAAGTGATGAGATAACATTGTCGAACTCAAGTTCTTCCTTTCCGTGTATGATTGTATTCACCAAGTTATCATAAGAATTCAGAAGAAACATAAGAAGCAGCAACACCTTATCCCACCTTTCTATTTTGATGTCAAGTGCAAACAAATCGTTGATCAATCCATTGAATATATTAAGATGACTGGAAAAGGAATCACTTTCCTTCATCTGAAACTTGTAAAGCCTTTGTTTGACAATAAGCTTGTTCACATGACTCTTCGTCATATAAACTTCCTTCAATTTTAACCAACCTCCGGCTGCCGAGATCTCTTGCATAATATTATGCACAACTTCATCCATAAGAAAAAAAACTCGATAGGTGCTTGTGCGTTCGAATCAATATCTTCTCAATCAGAATCTAACATGTATGCCGATTTCTTCGCCTTGCCTCGCAATGCCAAAAGAATTTCCTCTTTTGTCAATAGATTCCGAATCTTCCTCCGCCATAAAGGAAAATTCCCCTTTCCATCAAACTTCTCCACCATAAACTTAGTTGTGAGGTCCTTTGTCATCTTCTATGACATCCTTCGCTCGGGCGATCTATCAGAGCTCTGATACCAATTGTTAGGAATTCTTCTTGTATGCGCAGATTTGCGGAAGTGCAGCATCAACTAGAATTCCACTTTGATAATAAAGATAAACACACAACAACTATAAATCAAACACGATGATTTACGTAGTTTAGCGAAATTGCCTAATCAATAGGTAGAGGAAGAAGGAAATTTACAACTTTTGAGGCCCACGTACAAACCCTATCTATTACATCCCTTTTATTGATGAATAAAATTTAAACTCATTAAGATTCTTTCAAATTTTAATCCAATTAGGAATCCATTTAAATTAAATAAGATTTTCTGAAATCATTATTAAATTTAAATATGATTTCTAATTTATCTTATTCAACTAACAATTTAAATTTAAATTTAGATCTAATCTAAATCTAAATTTAAATCTAAATCCGTAACTTTCTCTCTTAGAAGATTTGAATGCATGACAAATCTCAACATAAAATGCAAATTTTACAATGAAATTTGCAAAAGATCCAAACAATTGTATTAAATATAAATTAAAACCCCCCGTTAATATCAATATCTCTCCGTCTCTTTATTTATATAATTATATAGAACTCTATATGAGAGAATATTACTTGGAATATTCCCTTATCCAGTTTGGACGTTGGTGAAAAAATTGTAATCGAGCCTCTATTTAATTCTCTTAAAACATTTGGGTCATGAATTTTTTTTTACTGTCTCTACACAAAATTTATCAATTTTTTGTCTTATACAATTAAAATAATATGGTGGAAAAATTATGATCGACATTTTTCTTTAAAATCTCATTCTATTTTTCTCTCACCGTTTAGTTTTTACTGGAAAAATATTGAATTTTTTAACGATTATTGTGTGCTATAGAATACAAAATATTGAAAAATAGAAAAAAAACAGAAAACATTTTTGACTTAAAAATTTCATGATTTTTATTTGGTAATACAAAAAAATATAAAAAGTAAAGAAAAAAATTTGATATTTTTGAAAAAATTCGATGTTTTCATGTGGCATGTAAGATATTAAAATTTTGAATGAAATAGAAAATTTGATATTTTTGAAATTTTCATGTGCTATATATATAACATGTATAATATTGAAAAAACTGAAGAGATTTTTAAATTTTTTTTTACAGTCTTCTTGTGTCATTGCTTGTAAAATTTTTTAAAAACGGAAAAAATCAAATTATATTGAGACTTAAAAAAGTAGTATGATTTTCATGAGCTTGCAAACAAAATATATCGAAAAAGTGAAGAAAACGGAAATTTTTTAAGGTTTTTGAAGTTTTTGCGATTTTTGTATGCTATAACAAGTAAAAAATCGAAAAATCAAACAAAATAATTTTTTTGGTATTTTTGAAAATTTTGCAATTTTCATATGTTGCAACGTCTAAAATTTGGAAACTTAAAGAAAACAAAATTTTAAGATTTTTTTTTAAAATTTTATGATTTACATATGTTGTCAGAGGTTCCAGTCATCTGAAGTATCAGTCGGTTGGACCAAATATCTTTGTATGTTAAGTTCTTATAATCAATTGTCATGCTTTTCTTCTTTTACTTCGCATAGCCTTTTGTTTGCTTGATACATCAAAGTTCTCCAAAAGTATGAGCAAGTAAAATATTGTGAAATCAACGAAAATAATTTTTTAAAGAAATTTTATGATTTTCGTGTAGTTTATAAAATAATGAAAAAGGAAAAAATTGTTTATTTGTTATAGAGTTTTGAATATTTTGCGATTTTAATTTGCTATATATCATGCAAAATTTAAAAAAATGAAGAAAGATAATTTTTGAGATTTTTGAAAATTTTGCGATTTTCGTTTGTTATAACAAGTAAAATATTATAAAACTGAAGAAAACAAAAAATTTTGAGATTTTTGAAAATATTGTAATTTTCATTCTCTTTATAGAATGTAAAATAATAAGAAAGCTAAGAAAATAGAAAATTTTCAAATTTTCGTGGTCATATAGCTTACAAATAATTGTAAAAAAAATGAAAACATTTTTTTTGAGATTTTTTAAAAATTACCGATTTTTGTGTGTTACAAAATATTGAAAAACGAAAGAACACAATTTTTTTTGGTATTTTAAAAAATTCATGATCTTTGTGTATCATAGCAAGCAAAATATTGAAAGACGGAATAAAATAAAAAACATTAAGATTTTCAAATTTTTTGTGATTTTCATGTATTGTAGCATGCAAAGAACCGAAAACAAAAAAGGTTTTTTTGAATTAATTTTTTTTTGAATTTAAAAAAAATCATGATTTTTGTGTATTATATATTGCAAAATATTGAAAATTTGAAAAAAACAGAAAATTTTGAGATTTTTGAAAATATCAGATTGTTGTGTGTTATGACATGCAAACTATTAAAAAACCGAAGAGCGCAAAAAATCTGATAGTTTTGAAAATTTCACGAATTTCAAGTGATATAACATGCAAGATATTAAAAAATCGAACAAATTGAAATTTGTTGAGATTTTTTAATTTTGTGTGGTTTTTGTGTGTTATAACAAATAAAATACTGAAAAAATGTAACAAAACATAAAAGTTTGAAAATTTTGAAAAATATACAATTTTCGTGTGATAGCATGCAAAGCTTTCTAAATTTGAAGAAAATAAATAATTTTAGGAGCTGTAAATTTCACGATTGTCATGTGCTAGAGTAAACAAAATATGAGAAAATCAAAGAAAACAAATTTTTTGAGATTTATAAAATTTCACCATATTTGTGTGCTAAGTGTGCAAAATTTTGAAAATTGAAGAAGACAAACCTTTTTAATGATTTTCTTACATTTCATGATTTGTGATTTGTGTGCACGGGAAAATTTTTAAAAAATTGAAAAACATGTAATATGCAAAATATTAAAAAACCAAAGAAAAAAGAAAATGTTGAGAATTGTATAAAATTTCACGATTGTCGTATGTGATAGCATGGGAAAATATTGAAAAGCACAGAAACTTACAGAAATATTTACAAGTTAATTAATTTTTCATATATTTTACATATGAAGTTTTTAAATATATAAGATATTACACTTTACAAAGCATATAATAGTAAACTTTTAAATTAATATGATTTTTCTTGATTTTGGACTTTTGGCTCCTTGCATTGCGTGGAGCCCTAGCTTGTGTATGTGCATGTAACATAATTAAAGTTTGATTAGGAGTGGGAGGTTTCTTTTGGGTGATAGAGATATATAGTAAAAAACTAGCCTTTGCTTCAACAGATTAATGGAGTCATATATATTGGCAAAAAGCAAGACATATCACATCGATCTTAATCTCAATTACCATAAAATACTAATATAAAATTTCAAGATTATAAAAAGAATTCAATTAAAAGGAGAGAATATTGTACAGAATCACATTCACAAACCTAGCTTGTTGTGGAATTTTGGGAAGAATAAGTTAGATTTCTCCCAACAATGTATATATGTGCCTCCAAATAATCATCTAATACAGTAATTTTCATCAAAGCAGAATCACGACTTCAAGACTTAAAAAAACCAAAAAAAAAAAAGACTTTTATATATAAATCCTTCCTACCAGTCGGTCATTCTTTTTAGAAAGCAAAATTTCCATGCTACACTACGGATTAAAACCGGTCTAAAGAAATTCTAAAACTGGTCTAAAAAAACGGACTTAGAAATTCTGCCAGTACCTTACGCATACGATCTATTCAAAAATAGAGAAATGGAAAATAAAGAAAAGAAAAAAGTTCATATATGCATGTATGTATATGTATGTGCACGCACGCCCGTGTGTGTGAAGAGTATATTGTGCATACATCATGCAAAGAAAGATTTCAAGGGATCTATTCAGTGATAATGAGGACCATCATAGCCATGCCCCTTCAAAATTTCAACTGGGCAGCCCACAGAATTCGTGGTATGCAAATTAAATACAATAGATCTAAAGTGAGATTCTCTAACCAAGAGATTCTAAAGTGACTTGGATGCCATGCTATCAAAAGATTAATTTCAAACATTATCACACAAACTGCTTGACATGATGTGGCATCCAAGTGGGTCCCCACTCCCACAAAACCCCACTCCCACAAAAGTCGATAGAATATTATGGCTTTCCTGAGATAACAATGGAGAAAAGAAGTACTAGAAGATATGTACGTTCTCCATCATTTTATTTAACAATCGGCATCTTCTAACTTGATCTCCATCCTTGAATTTGTTGATACATCAAATTTCATATGATTACAATACCATTTCACCGTTGATTTAGTGGGTGCAAAATTAACGGTTTACCGAATAGAACTTTTTACATTGCTAAATCAACGGTGAAATGGTGTTGTAATCACATGAAATTTGGTGTATCGACAAATTCGAGAATGGAGATCAAGTTGGAAGGTACCGATTGCCGAATAAAATTGTGGAGAACGTATATTTTGCGGCCACCTAACGCAAAAACCCTCCCAGGACGTCTTTCCTCCATTATTCTCTTCATAATATACCGAACATAATATCAGCTATATATCGCTATTTGTACTGGGAATATAGTGATATGATGAGAACCAACAAATTCTGTTATGGAAAAATCTGATCATAAATGAAAAATGGAAGAGTTGGTAGAGCATGAAAACGGGCAAAACATACATATTGGGGTTGTAACTTTTCCCATATGAAAATGAAGTTAGCTCTAGCGACCATAAAAGAAAGGAAAAACTTCTTACTTCGTTCCAAAAAAGGAGGAAGCTAGTAGGGAATTTTTTTTGGGTTTTTATTTTGATATAGGACAGTTAAATATTTAAATTATTAAAATAGTGGAATTTGTTTTTAAATTATAAGAATAGGACGGTTTGGGACGGCCCCACCCCCTTTCAAATAGGGAGGGCGGATTCCTAGAACCCGCCCTCCCCTTAAATAGGAAGAGAGCGGGTTCTGAGAACCCGCCTTCTCCTATATAAAGGAGAGGGCGGGTTCTCAGAACCCGCCCAATTTTCTTTAAAAAAAATTAAATTAAATTATCTTATTTAATTAAATATTAAATAATTGAATAAAATTTTTATATTATTAATCGTTGTTTACATATGAATCTGGTATACACTTTAATAACAAGATGAATCCGTCAAATTTACAATACAAAAAAATGAATCGTTACATTTTACAAACATATGAGATTTTTTTGTATTGTAAATTTGACGAATTCATTTTGTTATTAGAGTGTATACCAAATTCATATGTAAACAACGATTAATAATATAAAAAATTTATTCAATTATTTAATATTTAATTAAATTCAATAATTTAATTAAAAAAAATTTTAAAGAAAATTGGGCGGGTTCTCACCCGCCCTCTTCCTATTTAAGGGGAGGGCGGGTTCTAGGAACCCGCCCTCCCCTATGAACCCGCCCTCTGTTTGGAGGGGGGGTGGGGCCGTTCCAAACCGTCCTATTCTTACAATTTAAAAACAAACCCCACTATTTTAATAATTTAAATATTTAACTGTCCTATTTCAAAAGAAAAACCCAATTTTTTTTTTACTTTTATAAACATTTGAAATCCTAGACTCCCTCCAATTTTTGTGATAAAAATATTCTCTCCCCCTTGTACCTCTCAAACGTTCATAATCAACCTTTATTCCACTCATATCAATCTCCTCTCTTTTAAATATCTCCCTTCAAATATTCCTTCAACTTTGCTCAACTCTCCAATTATAAGTACCTACATCCTCTCATCTCTCTCTCTTCACACAACCTAACTCATCTTTCTCCCCTCCTCCTCCTCTAGTTCTCCGTTTTCACTCAATGGCGTCGTGGACGGCAGAGCAGAACAAGCGGTTCGAGCAGGCGCTGGCCGTCTACGATGAGGACACACCCAACAGGTGGCAGAAGGTGGCGCGTGCCGTCAGGAAATCCGTTGAGGATGTCAAAAGGCATTATAAGCTTCTCAAAGAGGATATCCGACGCATTGAGTCCGGAAACTTTGCCTTTGGCACCACCACAGGCCGTGCCAGAGATGAAGAGCAAAGGTGACTTTCTTGTATATATACCAGTATATTTAGAGCAAACTTAGCGAGAGCCACCATAGCCTGATGGTAAAATCTTCTTTCAGCTAAGTGTAAGGTCGGGGTTTTGAGCCCCGCTTGCATCAGTTAACGACCTATTATTCAAAAAATAAAAGGAAAAAAGCAAACCTGTATTCTTTTTCTTTCAAAACATAAAGCCCAACTTGGGTTTTCATCTTCATCAATAGCCCAGCACTCTTTTCTTCCTCTGAATGAAGCTAAGCTTTCTTTTTCCTCTGCCTAAGGATGGAAGAATGGCTTTCAAATTAATCGGAAAATTTCTTATGTCATCATCAAATTTTGATTGTGGGGACTTGATCCTAGAATTATGTTATAAATATCCATTAATTAATAAGGTCATCCTGTTTGTAGAATGACCAACATAAATGAATCACCCGTGCAGTTAATCTTTTGGATCATACCGAGTCTCACTTCATATATATGATGTCATTGCTGATTGACTGAAAAATGATTGACATAAATATGGCTATGGATCTAGACTTCTAAAAGTATCAATCCAACTTTTGAACATATGGAGTCTCAGTTCATATGATGTCTTTGCTGGTTGGCTTTTCATGACTTTGTTGAATTCTAGTGAGTATATTATGATGGTCCGGAATGCGAATCAATGGATATATGAATTCATGATTATAGCCAATAACAGGCTTACCCATAAGTATGCGATTACGGAAGCTATATAGTTTGATGGTACTCCATTTAGTCATGATTGAAAAGTTATGCAATGTAAGTTCTATAAATATAAAAATGAACATAGATTTAAATTTTGGGTATGTTGTAGAATTATGATTGTATTATGCTTGGAGGATTATTTGATTTTTACTACTCTTTTTAATGAATTATATGTGGTGTAATCAATCCACCTTTTTATCCCAAAAAAATTGGGATAGAATAGAGCTTAACCTTTTGACCACACTCATTATAATTCAGTCCCCTGTTTTTTAAATATGGTGTTCAAAAAGCAGAGTAACAAGTAAAGGTGTTCAAAATGTAAAATGTAAACATTGCCTTTTCCCAGTAAGTAACCCTATCATAACACTGATTATAATCTCAGAATTTTTTTTAATCTTATGATATCAAAAAAGAACACAGCCTACACACTTCCTCAGCCCAAGCTCTTTACCCTTATCATCAGAACTTCAAAGATGTAACAAAGATCAAGAGATACTTTAATATTCCGAACATTTTTGTAGATCTACGGTCTTTTTATATTTCTCATTGGCTTCAATCTGAATTGTTTTTATATCGTGTCGAAGTCGTTGCCGCTGCATTAAAATTTCAAATTTATGACAAAAATCAATATTTAAATTGTAACACAACGCAAGAACCAAATGGACATGTGCTTCTCCATTCATTGCCATGGTTACCAATCTTATGATTGAGCTGAGGTTTTGTATTCGTTATCTTCACTCTTGTCACATTCAGTGAACTCCATGTTCTGCTTTATGTCTTGCTGGAATGTTTTGGTCCTTCTATTTTCTTCTCCTTTTTTTTTGCATTCTATATTTTTATGACATGAAGATTCTGATTTTCTTTCTTTTTGTTTTTTCTTTTGGCAAGGTTGAGGTAACTAAAGCTTTGATCAAGCAGAAGACTATATATCAGGATCATAGCTTGTAATGGGAAATAGATATATAATTAGTAGTGTTCCTCAAATGAAGACCTGGCTTCTATAAGTCTATTATTTCATCTTTCTAGCAACTTCTTGTAAATTTATATGTGGCTACTTATTCAATGAATATTGATTATGTGAACAATGGCAGGATAATTTGAATGTTCGTTTGTCCAAGCGGATGGGATGGTTAAGACATGAGATCTTTTGGAAAGAAGATCACAAGTTCAAGAGAGAAATAATTCGGAGCGTGTTAAAGGAAATGGTGGATTTCGTATAGGCCGTGCCTTATTGCTTACGAAAAATTTAAATGTTCACATGGGTCTCTCTCCCCCCTCTCTCTCTTCACCATCTTTTTTTTGGTTGGTGTAAAACTTTTCTTAAGATCTGATAAAAAACGGTCATTACAGACCAATTGCAATAAAGCCACTACAAGTTTCATCTAGTCAAACATGACCACGCTATTCAGTGCTCCAGTATCTGTCAGCCCTGGAAAATATTAGAGGCTCAAAAATTATCAAGCAATCCAATTTAATTTTGTATCTAACCTATAATTAAAATCGAATCATCTTTTAACCAAAACTTAGTTGCATGTAATTCAAATACCGCAACTCATATGGTTTCTCTAGCTGCAGATAATTCGACCAACGAAACCATGAGACTAGCAAATCTACATCCTTTAGCTTGTAGAATATAATCACACTCGTCATGGAATAATACACATGAACCGCTATAGAGAACTCCTTAACAGAGCCATCAAAATTTTCCTTGAGTCCATCACATTATGAGTGTAACCATTGAAAAATAGAAGGGTTTTAGGATGTCCAGAGGACACTGGGCCACATCAGTTGGACATCGATGAATCGAGAAGATATTGAGCTCATAGCACCAGAATTCTTTAGTTTCTGTACACTTTAGGTGAGATAGATACAAAATATGCAACTAAGCATAGCGGAAAGTCTATATATCTACTCTAAAGTTTTACCGAAATACCTGATCCGATTGGTTGGATCCTTTCTCTCCGATGTCACGTTGTAGATCCGATCGTTTTCGTCTCCATGAAACCACACTTAGAAAAAGCGAGAATCCCCCACTTGATCATCCCGTAAGCCAATCCAAAATAGAAGAGGACGAGAAAAGGAAATGACGGCTCTCTTATTTTTCTCTCTAGAAAAATTCTCTATATTGCATGCATATCTATCATATGTCTCATATGAAATCCTAGCCCTCTATATATGAATATATACAGCACACACTCATATGGGCGGATATTGGGCCTGATCGGGTCCAATGGCTAACATACTCCCACTCGCACATTTGAGTGGGTGCCGTCTATAGCTCCCTGAGCTGGTTTCCTGAACCATTGATTACTTGAATCAATTGTCTTCCTGAGAATCTCCTCATTCTCTTTCTCATTCTTACCAATACATATGTTGGTGCGGCATGGACCGTTGAGAACCTGCAAGCGGGTAGCCTTGTAGTCAGATTCGTTAGGACCGACACAAGGATCTTCCTAATAGAAAACAATATAAACCAAAATATGTTAGGCTTATGAAATCTCATACCCCAAATCCGATCAGATATGTCTTCTCAAGTACTTTCGATCTCTCTTAGAAGCGTACTTGAACACCTAGATATACCTCTCGATTCATCACACTCTTAAATTTCATCGTCATGGCGTTAATAAGAGTAGGCCATGTGATGCAATTAGGAGACATTCCAATTGATCTTCCTCTGGCTCTGAATAGTTAGGTCTGCCATTCACCCGCTTTCCTGATACTGCCCTGTATGTGCGGTATATTGTCATCGAAGCAGGAAATAGCAGCTAAAGCAGCAGACACTCATAACATACCTAGCCAGCCAGCCCAGTGTCGCTAAGGGTATAGACTTCTCGTTCTTCCATGATGGAGGTCGTCATTAGGGCTCACACAGTAAGAGTGATGAGATCCATCCCTCAGCCTCTATATATGCACGATCCAAGCGCACATCGTATGGCAACGTGCTACGGCATAAAATTATCTCTCTGAGAGCGTACGCCATTAAAGTTATACCGTACGGACCTAAGTCCAATCACCATGTGATTGACTTGCCCGGCCATATCGTCCTGCGATATGCATGAGATCTCCCGACAAGCTTACACCCCATGCGACGTGTAAGTCGATGTTCAACACCCCAATACTTATGGGGAGACGGAAATATGAATAACAATCTTGTTCTATTGTTAAACATCGAACAACCGTATGAATCGTTTGCTAAACAAGTTTTAACAAAAGCTATAGAGTTCTAAACTACTATGTTAAGAGATTATACCAAACGGTTCTAGTCCTTCGTCTTAATGTTATCTACGGCCTCTTTGGATCTCCACGTCCTCTTCGGCTTTCTTCCGTGATAGACGATCCACCCGAGAACCCTAATCCAAGCTATAACCTCTAAACTTGAGGTTACTTAGTTTCTCTAGTTGCTAATTAGAGTAGCTAAGGTGATGTAGAGATAGGTTATGGAGTGATTAGTCTTTCCTAATCCTTGTTCTCAACTCATGAGGGGTAGGTTTAGGTTTGGTGAAGGAGAGAGAGCTTGAAGAGAGAGAGAGTGAGAAGATGATAATGATAATAATAATAATAATGAAAAAGCTTCTCACTAGATATATGAAACATAATGAATTGAAAAGAAATGAATAATATGAGATTATTCATCATGTTTCATTAATGCAAGTGGGTGATTCATTATGTGAGTCATTAAGCATTTAATAATGCATTAATGACATGATGAATCACTCACAATGAGTCACTAAATCATTAAATGAAAATGCCACATCTCCCTCCAAGTCACATCCTTCTAGAAGCTTCTCGGAAAATTACGAGAACGTCCCTCTCATCCGTGAAAACACGGAAAAACTTTAGACTGTACAAATCCAATAACCTGATACTAGAACCTGGCTTAAACCAAAGCCGGCTAGTAAAAACTGTCCGAATGTCGTACGTGCGTTCAAACACGTATGCGTCCGAACCTTTGTCGTAAAACCATACGACCTCTATATCTTTTCGCCTGGGTTTGGGAAATCTCTGTGTGGGACTCTAAAGACTCGACTACAACGCTGGCAGTGGGTTTAACCACAGACCGCAAGCGGCACTAGCTGTACGTAACGGTCCCCAGGTAGTTGTCGATAAGAAAGCTGATGAGGTAACCCATCTGAAATCCTACTGAGCCTGTCTGTGACAATATCCGCGCAGTCCAGTCTGTTCGTCTAAGAGTATCGCATGTATGGCCTAGGAAGGTGGTGGACGTCAGACCCCTAATAACCGTACAAGTCGTGTCGGTATGGCTCAAGACCACCCGAGGATCTACTGATCAGTCCATCAGTAATTCTCAATCAGCCATGGCCAGGGACTTATGGTAATGACCAACCGACCACAGTGCGATATCAACTCCCTATACCGGGAGAGACGAATCCCTAACAGTCGCTCACTGCCTCCACGTGGCTCGGGACTGTGCCCAACTAAAACCCGTTTGCACGACTCCTTTGAGCCGTGGTAGGGTAATGATCAAAGCACGGTGGGAACTCACACGAGACAAATGATGACCTTAAGTCAACGGACTATCTGCACACATGTCACCTGAGAACTGCTATCTGACGTTAGGTATAATACCATCCAGTCAGTTCTCGGCGAGTCCTGTCCGGTGTACTCACACCCAGTGAGCATCTGTATATAATCTTAGGTGAACACCACCAATGGTTGCGGGACCAATCCATCGCCCCTCGTCAGGGTCTAGATATGTATACACTAGTCTACTCCGGAGTATCGATGCCCAATCTCGATACTCCTGCGACCAGGGACATCTAAGGGTGTGCCTATTGACTATCAGCTCCCACTAGTATGATTGCCATCACAACGCCGGTAGTCAGACAAAATACCCTATGAGCTTTATCAACATATATATATATAAATACCAAGTAAAATATATCATACGTTAAGACAAAGTCAAACTAAATAACATACTATCATATCAAGCAAGACTGTCATGTACATACATATCCCAAGCATCCTATACAATGTAGGCCTCTAGGGCATATATATCCAACAATCTCCCACTTGCACTAAGGCCGATAATTGGTGCAACGAATACCCACTGTCTCTACCAGATCCAGTTGCTGGCGTACCGTATGCCCAACATCTCAAATAGCCTCTCGAACTGTACTTGAGGAATGGCCTTGGTGAATGGATCTGCCATGTTGTCTTTTGTGTCCACTCTCCGTATCTCGATCTCCCGACGATCCACGATCTCCCTGATCAGGTAAAACCGCCTTAAGATATGCCTGGATTTCTGATGGGACCTTGGTTCCTTCGCTAAAGCTACAGCGCCATTGTTATCGCAATACAAAGGTATTGGATTGGCAATGGACGGAACCACCTGAAGTTCAGAAATGAACTTCCTCATCCAGACAGGCTCTTTTGCGGCTTCACTAGCAGCTATATACTCAGCCTCCATAGTTGAGTCTGCGACGGTATCTTGTTTGGAACTCTTCCAACATACCGCCCCTCCATTGAGGGTAAACACAAAACCCGAAATGGATTTAGAATCATCCTTGTCACTTTGGAAGCCGGAGTCGGTAAAAGCCTCTACCTGGAGGTCCCCATTACCGTAAATCAAGAACATCTTCTTAGTCCTTCTCAGGTACTTGAGAATGTTCTTCACCGCTCTCCAATGTTTCTTACCTGGGTCAGACTGATACCTGCTTACCACACTAAGTGCGTAAGTTACATCCGGTCTGGTACATAACATCGCATACATTATTGATCCTACCGCCGAAGCGTAGGGTATAATGCCCATGCGAGCCCTCTCTTCATCAGTCTTTGGAGACATCTCTTTGGAGAGGGTGATTCCGTGACAAGCGGGCATATTGCCGCGCTTGGAATCTTCCATACTAAATCTCTTTAGTATAGTGTCTATATACCTAGACTGTGAAAGTCCCAATATTCTATTAGATCTATCACGATAGATCTTAATGCCCAGAATGTATGATGCATCTCCCAAGTCTTTCATGGAGAATTTCTGTGACAAGAAGAGCTTTACTGATTGTAGTATAGGGATATCATTCCCTATCAGTAGTATGTCGTCGACGTACAAAACGAGGAAGACTACTGCTCCTTCTACAATCTTCCTATAAATACATGGTTCATCTACATTTTTGATAAAGTCAAATTCCTTGACTGTTTCATCAAAGCAGATGTTCCAACTCCGCGATGCTTGCTTTAACCCATAAATGGATTTAAGCAATTTGTACACTCTTCCGCTGCTCCCACAGTCTAAGAAACCTTCTGGTTGATCCATGTAAACACTCTCTTCTAGATGTCCATTTAGAAAAGCTGTTTTTACATCCATTTGCCAGATTTCATAGTCATGGAAGGCAGCAATGGCAAGCATGACCCGAATGGA
Organism: Agapanthus africanus; assembly: GCA_030015575.1. Lineage (NCBI taxonomy): Eukaryota > Viridiplantae > Streptophyta > Magnoliopsida > Asparagales > Amaryllidaceae > Agapanthus > Agapanthus africanus. Next base: position 573,201,853 of record CM057346.1, on the reverse strand, counting down.
TTTAAGCATAGCTACTGGTGAAAAAGTTTCATCATAGTTCAATCCTGGTCTTTGACGAAAACCTTTTGCTACTAGTCTAGCTTTGTAGGTTTCCACTTGTCCAAATGTACCAATCTTCTTTTTGAAGATCCAATTGCACCCAACTGGTTTTACCCCAGGAGGAGCAACTTCTAAAGTCCATACTTTATTGGTGTACATGGATTCCATTTCGGATCTCATAGCATCCAGCTACTTCACTGAGTCGCTGCTCGTGATAGCCTGCTGAAAACTAGTAGGCTCATCATCATCGATGATGCAATCCTCTCGATCCCCATCAAGAAGAAAACTATAGTATCTTTCAGGAGGATGAGAAAACCTACTAGATCTGCGGAGTGGCGTTGGTTCGTCATGTTCTATTGAAATATGAGATTCTTCTAAGTCCTCGGTTGCAGTTTGAGGTTCTGGAATTTCTTCCAGTTCTACCGCGCTCCCACTAATTTCTTTTGCAAGAAATTCGCTTTCTAAGAAGACAATGTGGCGAGTGACAAACACCTTTTGTTCTTCAGTGTGGTAGACCATATACCCCCTTGAATGCTTGGGGTATCCTACAAACTTGCACAAAACCGATCGTGCCTCGAGCTTGTCCGGATTATGCTTCTTAACATATACCGGACATCCCCATATCTTAATATACTTGAGATATGGTCTCTTCCCACACCACATTTCATATGGAGTGGTAGGTACAGACTTAGTTGGAACTCTATTCAATAGGTATGCGGCTGATTCTAGAGCATATCCCCAGAAGGAAAGTGGCAACTCAGCACTACTTATCATTGAACGTACCATATCTAATAGCGTGCGATTCCTCCTTTCTGATACACCATTATGCTGAGGTGTATAAGGTGGAGTAAGCTGAGAGAGAATTCCATTCCCTTTTAAGTATTCAAGGAAACTGGTACTTAAGTATTCTCCACCTCGATCAGATCGAAGTGTCTTGATGCTTTTACCAGTTTGTTTCTCTACTTCATTTTTATACTTCTTAAACTTCTCAAAAGTCTCGGATTTATGCTTCATTAAGAACACATGTCCATACCTAGAGAAGTCATCAGTAAAAGTGATGAAGTAAGAGTGACCACTTCGTGCATGTATAGACATCGGACCACATACATCACTATGTACTAGTCCCAAGAGTTCAGTGGCTCTTTCTCCGTGTCCGGTGAACGGAGATTTGGTCATTTTTCCTTTGATACATGATTGACAAGTTGCATATGATGAATATTCAAACGGATCTAGATATCCATCTTTATGTAACTTAGTCAACCTTGTTTCATTTATATGACCAAGTCTACAATGCCATAGGAAGGCTTGATTCGAATCTGGAGCCTTTCTTTTACGCGTGTTTTGAATATTGAAAATTTGAGGTTGATTAAGTATGTATATGCCGTTTTCCAGTGTGCCAAACCTAATCAGTTCTTGATTTAGGAGAATGTTCATAACATTTCTTTCAAGCACAAAATTATATCCTTTATTAGACAACAAAGATACTGATATAATATTACACAACATACTGGGAATACAAAAACAGCTGTACAGTACCAAAATGTGTCCACTATTCAACCCTAGGTGATATTCCCCTATTGCAACTGCATCTACATGCATTCCATTGCCCATCCGGAGAGTCATATCACCTGCCCCCAGTACTCTACTATTTCTCAGATCCTGCAAAGAATTACAGATGTGAGAACCAGAACCGGTATCAAGTACCCATGAAATAGAGTTTACTGAAAGACAATTTTCGATTACGAACACACCTGAAGCAGAAGCAACAGCTTGCTTCATGTCCTTGGCTTTAAAGGCCAAACAGTCCTTCTTCCAGTGCCCTTGCTTGTGACAATAGAACCACTTGTTCTTTTCTGCCTTCACCCTTCCTGCCTTGTTCGTTCCCTGCACCTTCTTGGCCCCACCCTTCGGTTTGGTGGCTTTCATCTTCTTCTTCCCTTTAGCTTTCGCTTTAGATTTAGAAGAAGATGATTGGCCAACATACAGAACGGGGGTCTTCTCCTTTTTCAAGGAGGTCTCTGCTACCCTCAACATATTGAGGAGCTTTGGAAGATCCGCTTCCATTTCGTACATGTTGAAGTTCAGCACGAACTGAGAGAAGGTGTGGGGAAGGGACTGCAAAATCAAGTTGATATACAAATCATTCTCTAGCACGCATCCCAGGTTTGCGAGTTCCTCAATGAGGGTGATCATTTTGAGGACGTGCTCTCTAACAGGCGATCCTGGAGCTAACCTCATCTGGAAGAGTTTCCTTGAGGTTTCGTACCTCGCGATACGGGAGTGTTCACCATACAATTCCTTGCAATGGAGGAATATGGATACAATATCCATACTCTCGTGCTGTTTCTGGAGTTCATTATTCATGGACGCCAGCACGATACACTTAGCTCGCTCACAGTCTAGATCCCAGGTTTTGCGAACTTCCTTGTCCGCAACTGAGGAATCTGGTCCTGGGATAAGGGGAGGAACAACGGTGGTAACATATGCAACTTTGTCATAAGTCAGTGCAATATTGACGTTCCTTAGCCAATCTTTATAGTTCTGCCCGGTCAGTATATTCTTTTCAAGTAATAGTTTTAGTCCAGTCATGGTAGCTGCCAAAGAGAGAGAAAAGAAACACTCAGCATATGCTCTTACAAGTTTAGATTGGTTTATTAATTTATCTAAACAGGATGGCTCCCACTGTTTCCTCAAATCCTTCTTCAAAACCTAAAAGAAGAACTAGTCAGGATTTAATCACACGTCATAATACTTGCTTAACCTTTCAGCCAGGCTGGTGTTGGTACTTCGAGGGAGGTTTTCCAACGCTTTCGCGAAGTTCCTTAATTAAAGAACCTCTTTTCCCTGGAGGCGTAGCCCCTCTAACACCTTTCTTGGCACCTACTTGGTTTATAGCATTGATTGTTAAGTGAGAGAAATTCCCGAGAGTAATCCTACTCATCAGTGGGATCGGGATCCAACTATCATTGCATGATGCTCTAGATGGAAGCCACTCTAGTCACCACACTCCAGAAGGTAAGCTAAAACTGCAAGTTTCCTTTATGTTTGAAACTCCCGATGTGATTTTTACCCCAAGCTCTTATAGACCTTGACGTAGGCCAACAAGTCATAAGACGAAAGTCAAGTTCTACCCGTCGTTGTCCTGATCAATTTAAATATATCGTACAAGCCCTTGACGTAGGCCAATAAGGTGTACGTCTGTATTAAACTAATGCATCTATCTATGCAACAAATAGGCACACACACTGCTACCATTCACTATGCCTTGACGTAGGCCAACAAGCACAGCATGAATACGATGTGCTGTCTATCTGAAACGACGGAGGGTTACGGCTGGTTTTTGGCAAAAAACCGTTAACGTAGTGAACTTGATTTGATCGAAGGAACTAAGATAGCTTTCAAAAGGAGTGGTTTAAGCTCCGCATTTAAAATTTGCTTTTTCAAGAAAACCGAGTGGTTTTTAGAAATTGTTCCAACGATTCAGTTTTAGGTTTTATTTTCTTTGCATTAATAATAATGCGTCCCATCTTTAACCTATCATTACAGATAACAACAAAAATACAACGTCCTCTTATGCCATCCGCATTCGCCACGGGGTCCCGTCATCACCCGTTAGGTTACTTAACTAACGACAGAGCGGGGGCTGGACTAGCACGGGTGTAAAACATAAGCGACGTCTAAATAGCTATCATATATAGATATTATACATTCGTCAGACGCAATAATAGGCATTCCAGATCACAGATAAACAATATTGGATTTGTAAGCAATCCGCATTTCATTTGAGCCTGCAATGAAAGACGGATTACACAGTTGTGATGAATAGCCATATTCCCCATCCCAGACCCCTACGGGTACGGCAAACTACCCGCCAGGTACTAGAAATGAAGCGGTCTGCCCCAACACTTCAAAATACCCGGTAGTTTGTGCACCCCACCATGGGTCTATCCTAGGAGTAAAAAAAAACAGTAAAAGGAAATAATACAACGGTGGCTACAACCGCAACCTGGATGTGCCCCGCAAAATAATATTACAACTTATTATATTTACATCAAATGAATTAATACAATAACCCATCACAAAACTCGGCTAATTACCACAACAGTCCAATACAGTTTATATACACAAACAGTTATATATAACATCACAGATATGTGCAACCCCCTGCCAACCGACATACTAGCAGTTAGGGGAGGTTTACGAACACATAATACATTTCACAGATATAATCAAACAAGAAAATACCGTATAATTTCGATCGATTAAACACATTTAATTTTGCTCCAATACTTCTCTGTAAATCTGAAACCTGAGCAAAAATAAAAATTACCAGAAAACACCAAATATCACAGAGAATCAACACAAGAAACTTGGGATGATGAATCGTCCAAAGCGCGGTGGAATCACGGCGGATCGGTGGGATCGGCCGCGGTTCCGCGGCGCTATGGCCGATTCATGAGCCCAATTTTCTTGGGTGTTCTAATACATTCATTTAGGTCATTCTGAAGGTCCCTGAAAAATTTTTGGACCTCATTTAAAATTCGACAGAAAGTACATGATATCGGGGATTTTCCGGTTTGTTTTTCCGTTCGAAATTCATACAAATTTGCAAGTGTGTTAAATACTGTTTAGCTAGGCTCTGATACCACTGTAAGTCGATGTTCAACACCCCAATACTTATGGGGAGGCGGAAATATGAATAACAATCTTGTTCTATTGTTAAACATCGAACAACCGTATGAATCGTTTGCTAAACAAGTTTTAACAAAAGCTATAGAGTTCTAAACTACTATGTTAAGAGATTATACCAAACGGTTTTAGTCCTTCGTCTTAATGTTATCTACGGCCTCTTTGGATCTCCACGTCCTCTTCGGCTTTCTTCCGTGATAGACGATCCACCCGAGAACCCTAATCCAAGCTATAACCTCTAAACTTGAGGTTACTTAGTTTCTCTAGTTGCTAATTAGAGTAGCTAAGGTGATGTAGAGATAGGTTATGGAGTGATTAGTCTTTCCTAATCCTTGTTCTCAACTCATGAGGGGTAGGATTAGGTTTGGTGAAGGAGAGAGAGCTTGAAGAGAGAGAGTGAGAAGATGATAATGATAATAATAATAATAATGAAAAAGCTTCTCACTAGATATATGAAACATAATGAATTGAAAAGAAATGAATAATATGAGATTATTCATCATGTTTCATTAATGCAAGTGGGTGATTCATTATGTGAGTCATTAATTATTTAATACTGCATTAATGACATGATGAATCACTCACAATGAGTCACTAAATCTGTCACGCCCCGCTTCCCAAAATACGGAATACGAGGGGTAGACAAGGCCAGCCATGCTCCTACGGTCAAGGAAATGTCCTGCCGTAGTCACACCTCGGCTTCTAGTTTATCATGGTAAACAGTAAATAATGCGCAGGTAATGAGAAATGCAGTAACTGAAAGGAACAAAGTAAAGAGCTGACCTGAAGTGGAACAAACGAATGCAACTCGGAATGGCGAGTCAAGAAGACCGTGGTGCACTGGTCCAGACTAAATCTTCTCCTCACACTGAGCATGCATACTCAGGTCGTCAGAGCGACACAATAGCAATATAATATGTATAAAATCAAGTGACAGTTCTAATAGTGATAATAGGTATGTGAAGCAGTAAATAAATGACATCATGAATACGCATGTGCAGTAATCAATGCAGCGGAATAGTAAAGCAGTATAACAATATGTCACGCATGCCAACACAGTACAAAAGGAATATAAATGCCAGTATCCCTATCAGTCTCTAAGTCTCACTGTACAGGTCGCTAAGCCTATCGTCAGTCCAAGTGTGAGAGTCAACCACTCGCGAGTGTCCTCCACCCAAGGGTAGAACCCAAGGGCAAGGGACCACGGGCCCAACATGTAACGAATGTATCACGGTGTATATATCACGTACCCTGTAAATCTCCATATAACTCCCTAAATATATAAGCCGGCATGGGACTCCCGAGATTCTGTTGAACTCACACTTAAACTACCCCACACCCCGTGGTCTACATCAAACGCTAACCATCACCCTAAATACTAATCGATCCGTGACAAGTCTGCGCGAGAACTGGAGGCAGGACCTCCATCAAGCACGTCCCGACTAATACCTAAGATAAATGGCAGTGTCGGATGCCTTATCTGTGACACCCGTGCAAGCGCTTCCATACGTGTCCCATACCACTTATAGTCACACGTACACGCATCCCACAGACGTCGACAATGCAATAGAATAATAGGGTCACTGATTGTGTACAAGTACGTATCATTTTCACTTAATCACGGATACACGAACACTGACGTACTTGCCACAATCATCACTAAAATCTAACACTGGGTGAATGCACGATATCACTAGGTTATCACTACAATGATACGGGTATGATGTGATGCATGAACAGTATAAGAAGCACAATTGAGGTGTCATAAAAACAACAGTCCATCACTTGCACGATTTATCATGAAACATATGTATATGATTTAGCGAAATGATAAACAGGTAGTAATTAATATGTTCAGTTATCTATCCATCTAATTTGGTTTCGAGCCAATCAACTTTCAGGATCATTAGTTATAACTGTTTCATTTCAAGCGCACGCGGCTGGAAATCCGATTTCAGAATCAGGAATCCATTTCGCAATGCATTTTAACCTCAGTTGGGATCATAATTTAGCGACGCTACAGTTGAATGAATTCTAGGGTTTTCAGTAAATTTTTCAACGCAACACACGGATCTTCAATCGCGTCTGTACGTTAGGAGTTATAATCTGTTTAATATCAACATGTCAATTCTGATTCTGCTGGGACTGTTATGTGTCCCGATCTTCTAAATTATAGTTTAAATACCAAACGGTAACGAAACAGGATGAAATCAATTGTGTTGTCTAGCTAACAGATTTACCAACAATAAGCAGTGGAGTTCCGCAACCTACAAGTTACGGAAATCCTATGGTATCCAATACGGAACAGCAAGCACAATTTGAGTCGCTCTGGACTGCAGTCCAGAATCGCACTCCGATACAATTATCATCCCAATTTAAGTACAGGAATATCAGGAAAATGGTATAGGGTTAAAGTTCGTCGAGTTATCTTCTATTTGAGCCCTCGAACGCACCATTCTAATATGTATATGATTTATGGTGAATTTAACGGTTTTCAGGTGCAACAGAATTATGGTTTTACGATTAAACTTGGGGGTAGTGGTTTTAGTTGTTAACGATCAAATTATCCAACAAAAATCATACACTATGTTCACAGCCCTACGGGCCAACCTACACCACTGAGTTCCGTCAAATTTGATAATGTTTTCCTAAGGGAACAAGCATCGAACAGTTACGGCACATAATAGTTTTAAACTTGTAACATTATAATTCATGTATTTAACGATTGTAATTTAGATAAGTAGCATGTAAGCAAGTAGAATACTTGCCTGGATCAGTCCCGGAGATGTACGGTGATCGTAACGTCACGAACGCGCGACACACGCGCGGCACGGCAACTCGACTTGGCTCGAATTCTAGTCTCGTCTCAACTTGGCACGGTCTTGACGGCTTGGCAGCGGGTGGCGAAGGGTGGTGTAGCGATCGTATATATAGTTGTGAGGGTCTGCTGGTGGAGGGGTTTCAGAGGGGAGATATCGCGAGAGTGAGAGAGTGAGAGAGTGTTTGGAAGAATTTGAGAGAGGGAGTACAGTGAGAGAGAGGGAGAAGGCTGTATGAGAGAGAGAGAAAGATAACAGGGTGAGAGAGAGAGGGAAACAGAGTGAGAGAGTGTAGACAGATGGAGAGAGGGTTAGAGACAGGGAGAGTGAGGGATAGTTGAGAGAGACAGAGAGACAGAGAGCTGAGAGAGTGAGAGAGAGGAACAGAGGAAGTTGGAGAGAGAGAGAGATCGGGAGATCACGGCGACGGTGATGATGATGATGTCGACGACGGCGCAGTGGGGTGGAGTTTGTCGGCGTCGTCAGTTGTAGGCGAGATTGGTCGGGGCGGTGGGTTTGAGGATGCAGGGGCTCGCGACTAGGGGTTGGGTTGCAGGCGAGGGGGAAAGGATTGCTCGGGTGTTGAGGGCATAGAAGAGGGAGGGAAGGTGGTGAAGAGGCGAGGTTGGGCGAGGGGATTGAGCTCGGTGGATGTGTCGTCGTCGTCGTCGAGGGGAAAAATGGGGTGCAGGGACTCGTGAGTGTGAGGGAAGAGAGGGGAAAGGATGGGGAGTCGTGGGATGAGCACGTGGTTGTAACGCTCGTCGCGCGTGATGAGCGGCGACGTGGGCGCGGGCGGAGGCGTAGGAAGTGGATCGAGGAGGAAATGCGCGTGAGGAATGGGGAAATAGCCGTTGGGGGAGATGAACAGTGGTCGGGCGGTGGGTTTGAAGAAAGAGGCGAGCGTGGGCCGTGGGCTGGGCCAGAGAAGAAAAGAAAATCAAAAGGAAAAAGGAGTTAAAGAAGAGGAGGCCGGGCCAAAGAAATTAGGATTAAGAAAAGATGGGGCCGGCTGAGTTGGGCTGGGCATGGTTTGAAAATAATTAGATTTAAGTTAAAGGAAATGGATTTAAGAGATGGGCCGAGGGAAAGAAGGGAAAGGGCCGGGCTCAAGAAATAAAGAAAGAATTTGGGAAAAAGGAGATGGGCTGAACAATATTAATATTAATATTAAGAAAAGAAAAATAGGCAGTGGGCTGAGAGAAAATAGATTAGAAGAAATAGGATATGAGCTGAGGAATTTAGAGGGAAAATCACATGGGAAAAATAAAGGGAGTGGGCTTGGGATTTGGGTTAAAATTCGATTAATTACTAAACAAAAGAAAGTGAGCTGGGGCCGCTGGAAAAACTGGGGAAGTAAATTGAAATGGAAACGGCTTTTAAACTGCGGCTGAGGAAAATATAGAATGGAAAATAGATGGGCTCGGGAAAATTTAGTTAGGTTTTAGGATAGTTAAAATTATAAATGCGATAAGTAAATTTATAAATGAAATTTATAAAATAAAATGAATAAAATTATAAAGCGACAAAATACAGATTGGGTATAAAAAGAGCTGAGTATTACAAAATCATTAAATGAAAATGCCACCTCTCCCTCCAAGTCACATCCTTCTAGAAGCTTCTCGGAAAATTACGAGAACGCCCCTCTCATCCGTGAAAACACGGAAAAACTTTAGACTGTACAAATCCAATAACCTGATACTAGAATCTGGCTTAAACCAAAGCCGGCTAGTAAAAACTGTCCGAATATCGTACGTGCGTTCAAACACGTATGCGTCCGAACCTTTGTCGTAAAACCATACGACCTCTATATCTTTTCGCCTGGGTTTGGGAAATCTCTGTGTGGGACTCTAAAGACTCAACTACTACGCTGGCAGTGGGTTTAACCACAGACCGCAAGCGGCACTAGCTGTACGTAACGGTCCCCAGGTAGTTGTCGATAAGAAAACTGATGAGGTAACCCATCTGAAATCCTACTGAGCCTGTCTGTGACAATATCCGCGCAGTCCGGTCTGTTCGTCTAAGAGTATCGCATGTATGGCCTAGGGAGGTGGTGGACGTCAGACCCCTAATAACCGTACAAGTCGTGTCGGTATGGCTCAAGACCACCCGAGAATCTACTGATCAGTCCATCAGTAATTCTCAATCAGCCCTGGCCAGGGACTTATGGTAATGACCAACCGACCACAGTGCGATATCAACTCCCTATACCGGGAGAGACGAATCCCTAACAGTCGCTCACTGCCTCCACGTGGCTTGGGACTGTGCCCAACTAAAACCTGTTTGCACGACTCCTTTGAGCCGTGGTAGGGTAATGATCAAAGCACAGTGGGAACTCACACGAGACAAATGATGACCTTAAGTCAACGGACTATCTGCACACATGTCACCTGAGAACTGCTATCTGACGTTAGGTATAATACCATCCAGTCAGTTCTCGGCGAGTCCTGTCCGGTGTACTCACACCCAGTGAGCATCTGTATATAATCTTAGGTGAACACCACCAATGGTTGCGGGACCAATCCATCGCCCCTCGTCAGGGTCTAGATATGTATACGCTATTCTACTCCGGAGTATCGATGCCCAATCTCGATACTCCTGTGACCAAGGACATCTAAGGGTGTGCCTATTGACTATCCAGCTCCCACTACTATGACTGCCATCACAACGCCGGTAGTCAGAAAAAACACCCTATGGGCTTTATCAACATATATATATATAAATACCAAATAAAATATATCATACGTTAAGACAAAGTCAAACCAAATAGCGTACTATCATATCAAGCAAGACTGTCATGTACATACATATCCCAAGCATCCTATACAATGTAGGCCTCTAGGGCATATATATCCAACACGACGAGTCAGACCCCCAGTCCGGCTATATGTAAACAGATAAAAGTGGCCCTGAGATAACCATTTCGGTTACTCGGCCTACAACACATAACAACTTATCCTGACATAGTCAGGACGACTATTAAGTGCTCTCACTGTCGCCATAACCAGTATGCAACATCACAGTCACTTCTCCGAGCAGATGACGTCTAGCACTTAGTCTCACTTTCGTATGCTTTCCGAATATAAAGGGGATCTCTCGTGTGAGGGAGAGTTCCTACCGGCTGACGTATCTGTAGGGTGTTTTTCGTCACCCCATTGAGATGGGAATACGCGCTCGCTTGTCAGGCGTACTACAGATTCCCCTTGTCTAGGGTAGGCGGGGGTTTATTGATTGTGGGGATCCGAATCTCCGGCAGCCGCGGACTAAGCTTCCGTTAATTACCCCTCGCCTTTGGAGCGAAGGAACCTCCGATTGACGGGTTATACTGGTCATGTGGACTCAATATGCAGTGTGCGTGTGTTGTGTTTTGAAAGGGTTTTGGATATATCGGGGGTCCCGCAGAGTTTTTATGGGGGTCCCGCTACCCGGATAGCGGGCTGGGGGTCAAGGGGGCTAGCAGCCCCCTTGCGGGGTGCGGGGAAGCGCCCCGTTAAATTTTTTTTTCTAACGGAGGAGGCACATTTAGTGTGGAGTGCACAAAAAAAAGGAAGGTAAAAAGCGTCTTAAAGACGTGTGCATAGCACGTGGGCGCGTGGTGCCCGGGATCACGTGCGCACACGTGACCGTTGGGAGTCTCAGCGTCCGGGGTCAGGTGGCGCACACGTGACCGTTTGGGCGCCTCAGCGCCCGGGGTCACGTGGCCGTACGTGACCGTTAGGCGCCTTAGCGCCCTAGGGTCACGTGGCGCACACGTGACCTTTGGGCGCCTCAGCCCCCGGGGTCACATGGGCACACGTGACCGTTGGGCCCCTCAGCTCCCGGGGTCACGTGTCCCACATATGACCTTTGGGCGCCTCAGCGCCCCGGGGTCACGTGGGCGCACGTGACCATTGGGCGCCTCAGCGCCCGGGGTCACGTAGGCGCATGTGACCACGGGAAAACACCCGCTGGGGGGGCCTAGCCCTTAGATTGGGGAGTTGAACTCCCAAGGGATTTTTGGAGTTAAACTCCTGACAGAAAATTAATTTATGGAGTTAAACTCCAACAGATCTAGAAAGGAGTTAAACTCCTAGGAATCTTTGGCTCTTCTTCTAAGCCTTGGATCTGTCCAAAGTTAGATTCTTGGAGATGGGTCTCCTTCTTCTTCTTCTTTTGGCCGGATCTTGAAGATCAAGAGGTGTGAGGTTTTAAAGATCTCCTTTTTTTGAGATCTGGTGGGAAATCTGAGTTCCCCTTTGTGGGTTTTGTGGTAAAAAACTATTTGTTTTCTGAGAAAAGAAGAGTAAAACTCTTGATTTAATTCAAAGAGAAAGAAGGTTTCTTAGAACCTTGAGAAAGGCGAAAGAGACACAAACCCTAGTTTTTTTGGGGGAATGAAAATTATCTTAGATATTTTCATCATGTTGTTTTATATAGGCTTACATATTTACATATAGCCCCTTGGGCTTTTAAAAATGGCATTTTGACTATCCCATGGCTCATGTGCCATTTCTTTTTGCACATAAGCCATGGGCTTACAAAAATTTGGCTTTATGCCCATTTTGTTTACATTCATGCATAAAAAATTACATAAAAAATTATTTATTACATGATTTCGTTGTTGGCATGGGGAGGCTTGGCCGCGGGCTCGGCTTGGGCATAGGCCTGCTTGACCTGGGCTAGGGCCCACCTGGCTTGGGGTTGACCTTGACTTTAACTTGGTTAACCGGGGTGCAATTTTCGACCCCAACAAAGCGCCCCCCATTAATAAATGCACACCACATATGTGGGTCGTGTGCATGAAATTGATGGATCTTTTTTCGCGTGGAGGTGACTTGCCTTGGTTCCCACTTTTTGGGATGCACTGCTCTTTTAACGACATGGACGGTCGACGCTTGACGCGTCTCCGAGACGGAGTGTCCGTGGTAGACGTTTCCCTGGCTCAGAGTGATTTAGTAGACGTGCCCCCGGCACGGAGTGTCTCTGTTGGACGTTTCCCCGGTACGGAGTGTCGCCGGTCGACGTTTCCCCGAAGCGGAGTGTCTGTAGTCGACGTGCCCCCGGCACGGAGTGTCTGCTTGACGTTTTCCTGAGGCGGAGTGTCGGCTGGTTGACGTGTCCCCGGCATGGAGTGTCTCTGGTCGACTTGTCCCCGGCGCGGAGTGTCGCTGATCGACTTGTCACCGGTACGGAGTGTCGCTGTTCGACTTGTCCCCAGCACGGAGTGTCGCTGATCGACTTGTCCCCGGCGCGGAGTGTCGCTGATCGACTTGTTCCCGGCACGGAGTGTCGCTGGTTGTTCGACTTGTCCTCGGCATGGAGTGTCGCTGATCGACTTTTTCCCGGCGCGGAGTGTCGCTGGTCTACTTGTCCCCGGCACGGAGTGTCGCTGGTTGTTCGACTTGTCCCCGGCATGGAGTGTCGCTGATCAACTTTTCCCCGGCGCAGAGTGTCGCTTGTCGTTCGACTTGTCCCCGGCACGGAGTGTCGCTGATCGACTTTTCCCCGGCGCGGAGTGTCGCTGGTCGACTTGCCCCCGGCACGGAGTGTCGCTGGTCGACTTTTCCCCAGCGCGGAGTGTCGCTGGTTGTTCGACTTATCCACAGCATGGAGTGTCGCTGATCGACTTTTTCCTGGCGCGGAGTGTCGTTGATCGACTTGTCCCCGGCACGGAGTGTCGCTGGTTGTTCGACTTATCCCCGGCACGGAGTGTCGCCGATCGACTTTTCCCCTGCGCGGAGTGTCGCTGGTCGACTTGCCCCCGGCACGGAGTGTCGCTGGTCGACTTTTCCCCGGCGCGGAGTGTCGCTGATTTTTCGACTTGTCCCCGGCGCGGAGTGTCGCTGATCGACTTTTCCCCGGCGCGGAGTGTCGCTGATCGACTTGTCCCCGGCACGGAGTGTTGCTGGTTGTTCGACTTGTCCCCGGCACGGAGTGCCGCTGATCGACTTTTCCCCGGCGCGGAGTGTCGCTGGTCGACTTTCCCCCGGCACGGAGTGTCGCTGGTCGACTTTTCACCGGCGCGGAGTGTCGCTGGTTGTTCGACTTGTCCCCGGCATGGAGTGTCGCTGATCGACTTTTCCCGGCGCGGTGTTGGATATATATGCCCTAGAGGCCTTCATTGTATAGGATGCCAGGGATATGTATATACATGACAGTCTTGCTTAATATGATAGTACGCTATTTGGTTTGTCTTTATCTTAACATATGATATATTTTGCATAGTATTCATATATATACATGTTGATAAAGCCCATAGGGTGTTTGCCTGACTACCGGCGTTGTGATGACAGTCATACTAGTGGGAACTGGATAGTCAATAGGCACATCCTTAGATGTCCCTGGTCGCAGGAGTATCGAGACTGGGCATCGATACTCCGGAGTAGACTAGTGTATACATATCTAGACCCTGAGGAGGGGCGATGGATTGGTCCCGCAGCCTTTGGTGGAGTGCACCTAAGATTGTATACAGATGCTCACTAGGTGTGAGTACATCGGACAGGACTCGCCGAGAACTGACTGGATGGTATTTATACCTAACGTCAGATAGCAGTTCTCAGGTGACATGTGTGCAGATAGTCCGTTGACTTAAGGTCGTCATTTGTCTCGTGTGAGTTCCCACTGTGCTTTGATTACTACCCTACCACGGTTCAAAGGAGTCGTGCAAACAGGTTTTAGTTGGGCACAGTCCCGAGCCACGTGGAGGCAGCGAGTGACTGTTAGGGATTCGTCTCTCCCGGTATAGGGAGTTGATATCGCACGGTGATCGGTTGGTCATTACCATAAGTTCCTGGCCAGGGCTGATTGAGAATTACTGATAGATTGATCAGTAGATTCTCGGATGGTGATTGAGCCATACCGACACGACTTGTACGGTTATTAGGGGTCTGCCGTTTACCACCTCCCTAGAACAATCATGCGATACTCTTAGACGAACAGACCGGACTGCATGGATATTGTCACGGACAGGCTCAGTAGGAGTTCGGTTGGGTTTCCTCATCGGCCTTCTTATCGACATCTACCTGGGGACCGTTACGTACAGCTAGTGCCGCTTGCGGTCTGTGGTTAAACCCACTGCCAGCGTAGTAGTCGAGTCTTTAGAGTCCCACACAGAGTTTTCCTAACTCCAGGCAAAACGATATAGAGGTCGTATGGTTTTACGACAAGGGTTCGGACGAATACCTGTTTAAACGCACGTACGACATTCGGAAAGTTTTTACTAGACGGCTTTGGTTTAAGCCAGATTCTAGTATCAGGTTATTAGATTTATACAGTCTAAAGTTTTTCTGTGTTTTCACGGATGGGAGGGGCGTTCTCGTAATTTCCGGGAAGCTTCTAGAAGCATGGTGACTTGAGGGGTTTAGGTGGCATTGTCATTAATGTTATTGTGACTCATAATGTGTGATTCACTATGTCATTAATGCATGATTAAATGCTTAATGACTCACATAGTGAATCACTCATAATACATTTATGTAGCATGATGAATAATCTCTTATTATTCATTTACTGAATTATTCATTATGCTTCATATATCAAGTGAGAAACAATTTCATTTCATTATTCTAGTTCACCTTCTCTCTCCTCAAGCTCACTCTCTCTTCAAGCTCTAATCCTACCACTCATGAATTGAGAACAAGGATTAGAAAAGACTAAACTATAAGTCCACGTTGCCCACCCCGGTACTTACGGGGAGGCGGAAAACGGAATAAAAATCGGATTTTTATCAACTAAGGCAACATGGACTAGACTTGTAAGGATCTTTGCTAAACAAAAACTTGCTAAAGCTAACTAGAAACTAGCTAAGTGCTAGAAAGGTTATACCTTGGGCTCTAAGTCCTTCTCTCCTTGCTCCTTAGAGTGGTGGAAGGAGGTCACCTTGCTCGTCTTCTCACGTCGAAGAAAGATCCACCCGAAAGCCTCAACCTTTGGCTTCAACTCCAAGTTAGAAGTAACTAGGGTTCAAGAAGTGCTAGTCCTTCAACCCTAGATGAGAGTAGAGATGATCAAGAGAGGGTTTTTCTCAAGCTCAAGTGTTTCTCAACACATGAGAGGGGAGAGCTTGAGGGAGAGGAAGAACAAGAGAGAGAAAAAGAAAATGATAGAATGAATATGGTTTTTACAACCATAACAAAATATATGTGATTTTTCAAATAATAATATTAATCAAAAATGAAAAGGTGATGGTTAGTTTGAAGAGACCATTATCATATCACAATAAATGATTTTGCAAAGATCAAAGAGCATCTAAAAAAGTAATGATGATGGTCAATGTTTCAAACCTAGTCAACTAGTCAACCTTGGTCAACAAGTCAACAAGCCCAACCATGACACAATTTCACTTAACTAATATTATTAATTGATAAATCACAATATCATTAGGGTTTGGAAAAAAGACGACTGTCAACTGTGCATACACACCCGTTCCAAAACCCTAATGAAAAACCTCTTCCTCCGCCTCAATCAACTGTGCATACGCACCCGCATTCGTGATCCGAGGAACACGAATACAATGAGAAAAACCAATCCCAAATCATATACTAGGATCCGGCTTAAACCAAAGCCCGCTAGTATAAACTGTCCGGACAGCAAACGTGCACAAGTGCGCGGATGCGAACGAACCCTGTCGCAAAACCATGCGACCTCTACTCATTTTGCCTAAAGGCGAATAGCTCTCTGTGTGGGACTCTAAAGACTCGACACTACGCTGGCAGTGGGTTTAACCACAGACCGCAAGCGGCACTAGCTGTACGTAACGGTCCCCAGGTAGATGTCGATAAGAAGACTGACGAGGTGAACCCCATCTGAACTCCTACTGAGCCTGTATGTGACAGTCTCCGTACAGTCCGGTCTGTTCGTCTGATACATCGCATGGCGGGCCTAGGGGGCGGTGAACGTCAGTCCCCTAATAGCGGTACAAGTCGTGTCGGAGTGTAGCCCAGAACACCCTGAGATAACACTGGAAACCTACCAGTATATCTCGCTTGCCCTGGCCAAGGACTACTCGTGTAATGGCTCTCCTGGACACAGCGCGATGTCAACTCCCAATACCGGGAGAGACAAATCCTGTCTAACCGTCACTGCCTCCAAGTGCTTTGGGACTGCACCTAAAAACTACCTGTTTGCACGACTCCTTTGAGCCATGGTAGGGTAGCAATCAAAGTGCAGTGGGAACACACTCGAGGCGAAGTGACAGTGTCAAGTCAGCGGACTAAGCTGTACTCATGTCACCTGGGAACTGATAACTGATGATAGGTATAATACCAACAGTTCCCGACGAGTCATGTCCAGTGTACTCGTAACCTAACGAGCACCCGTATACTATCTCAAGTACGACGTACTGACGGCTGTGGGACAGACCGTCTCCCACACTGGGATGAGAAGCGCATACGCTAGTCTACTCCGGAGTATCGATGCCCTGTCTCGATAGTCCAACGACTAGGGACCTGTATAAGGATGTGCTTATAGATCACCCAGCTCCCACGAGTGCGAGCGCCATCACAACGCTGATAATCAAGCAAAGATCCTAAGGGCTCTACTAATATGTATATCTGCAATATGCTAAAAGAAACACATGCACATATTAAAGCAGAGACAAACCAAGTAGCATACTACCATTTCGAGCAAGATTGTATATACAACTGTGAATATCCCAAGCTTCCATCAAGTAATATACAAACTAGTATGATACAGTAATGGCCTCTAGGGCATATACACTAACAATCTCCCACTTGCACTAAGGCCATGTACTGGCGTATCGAAGACCTATCATCTCGATCAGCCGCTCGAACTGAGTCTGGGGCAAGGCCTTGGTGAATGGATCTGCTGTGTTATCTTCTGATGCAACTCTGCGGACCTCGATCTCCTGGCGATCCACGATCTCCCTGATCAGGTGATACCGCCTTAAGATGTGTCTGGATTTCTGATGGGACCTGGGTTCCTTCGCTAAAGCTATAGCCCCGTTGTTGTCGCAATACAGAGGTATTGGGTCAACAATGGACGGAACCACCTGAAGTTCTCTCAAGAACTTCCTCATCCAGACAGCTTCTTTTGCGGCATCAGATGCAGCGATGTATTCCGCTTCCATAGTCGAGTCCGCAATGGTTTCCTGCTTGGAACTCTTCCAATACACCGCCCCTCCATTGAGGGTGAAGAAGAAACCCGACATGGACTTGGAATCAGCCTTGTCACTCTGGAAGCTGGAGTCAGCAAAGGCCTCAATCTGCAGGTCTTTTCCGCCATACACCAAGAACATCTCCTTAGTCCTTCTCAGGTACTTGAGAATGTTCTTTACTGCTATCCAATGTTTCTCCCCAGGGTTTGACTGATACCTGCTTACCACACTCAGTACGTAAGCCACATCCGGTCTGGTACACAACATCGCATACATTATAGAGCCTACCGCAGAAGTGTAGGGTATAATAGACATGCGATCCCTCTCCAAATCAGTCTTGGGAGACATCTCTTTGGAGAGGGTGATCCCGTGACAAGCCGGTAGATTACCGCGCTTGGAATCTTCCATACTGAATCTCTTCAGTATGGTGTCGATGTACCTGGACTGCGAAAGTCCTAATATCCTTTTGGATCTGTCACGGTAGATCCGGATACCCAGAATGTATGAGGCATCACCCAGGTCTTTCATGGAGAACCTGTGTGAAAAGAACCCCTTGACAGATTGTAGCATAGGAATGTCATTTCCTATTAAGAGAATGTCATCCACGTATAAAACGAGGAATACTACAGTTCTCGCTACAAATCTACAATAGATGTATGGTTCATCTGGATTTTTGATAAAGCCAAATTCCTTGACCGTCTCATCAAAACAGATGTTCCAACTCCGCGATGCCTGCTTTAGTCCATAAATGGACTTAAGCAACTTGCACACCTTTCCGCTGCTCCCACTCTGAATGAAACCCTCTGGCTGGTCCATATAGACACACTCCTCTAAATGTCCATTTAGAAAAGTTGTCTTTACGTCTATCTGCCAAATCTCATAATCGTGGAAGGCAGCAATGGCAAGAAGGATCCGAATGGATTTCAGCATAGCTACTGGAGAAAAGGTTTCGTCATAGTCCAAACCAGGTCGCTGACGAAAACCCTTTGCAACCAGTCTAGCTTTATAGGTCTCAACCTGTCCATCTACACCAATCTTCCTTTTGAAGATCCACTTGCATCCTACGGGTTTTACCCCATCTTGAGCAATGTCCAACGTCCATACTTTGTTGGTGTACATGGACTCCATTTCGGTCCGCATTGCTTCCAGCCGTTTTACCGAGTCGACGCTCTGAATGGCTTGCTGGAAGCTAGTAGGCTCATCACAATCTATGATGCAATCCTCTCTATCCCCGTCAATGAGAAAACCGTAGTATCTCTCGGGCGGATGAGACTGCCTACTACTCCTACGGAGTGGCGTGGGAATGTCCTGATCTTTCGAACCCTCTGGTTCTACTAAGCTTTCAGTAATAGCTCGTGGTTCTGGAATTTCTTCCAGTTCTATTGCGCTCCCACTTGATTCTTTTTCTATGAACTGGTGTTCTAGAAAGTGGGCATGGCGAGAAACAAGGACTTTTTGTTCCTCTTCGCAATAGAAGTAATATCCCTTGGTGTTCTTCGGATATCCCACAAACTTGCACTGTACTGAGCGTGCCTCGAGCTTGTCCGCATGCTGCTTTTTTACAAAAGCTGGACATCCCCATGTCTTAATGTGATTAAGATAGGGTCTCTCCCCACACCACATCTGATATGGTGTAGTAGGCACAGTCTTAGTTGGAACTCGGTTCAAAAGGTATGCAGCTGATTCTAGCGCATATCCCCAAAACGATCGCGGCAACTCAGCATTACTCATCATGGATCGTACCATATCCAATAGGGTTCGGTTCCGTCTCTCCGATACACCGTTATGTTGCGGAGTGTATGGAGGAGTAAGCTGAGAGAGAATTCCATTCTCTTTTAAGTAACCCAGGAACTCGGCACTCAAGTATTCACCACCTCGATCAGATCTCAGTGCCTTGATACTTTTGCCTGTTTGTTTTTCTACTTCATTCTTATATTCCTGGAATTTTTCAAAAGCCTCGGATTTATGTTTCATCAAGAAGACATAACCGTACCTTGAAAAGTCATCCGTAAAAGTAATGAAGTAAGAATAACCGCTTCGTGCATGTGTAGACATTGGACCGCACACGTCGCTATGTACGAGTCCCAAGAGCTCGCTCGCTCTTTCTCCGTGTCCAGTGAACGGAGTTTTTGTCATCTTTCCTTTGAGACAGGATTAACAAGTTGCATACGATTGATATTCGAACGGATCCAAATATCCTTCTGCATGTAACTTAGTCAACCTTCTCTCATTGATGTGACCCAGTCTACAATGCCATAAGAAAGTTTTATTTATTTCTGGAGACTTTCTTTTGTGTGTATTCTGGACATTGAAAATTTGTGGTTGGTTTAAAACGTATATACCGTTGTTCAATGTACCTGACCCAATCAAAACTTGATTAAGGTGAATGTTCACTACATTACTTACAAATGCAAATTCATAACCTTCTTTAGATAATAAAGATACAGAAATGATATTACAGGTTGCATTTGGTACATAATAACAACTACGCAAAACCAAAAAATGTCCATCAGACAATCCCAGGTGATAATCCCCCACGGCCTCAGCATCCATGCTGGCACCGTTTGCAACTCTGAGGGTCATGTCATCTGCCTTCAAAACTCTACGCTTTCTCAACGCCTGCAAAGAATTACAGATATGAGATCCTGATCCGGTATCCAATACCCAGGAAGTAGAGTTTATTGATAGACAGTTTTCAATAACATACACACCTGAAGCTGAAGCTGCAACTCGCTTCAAATCCTGTGTTCTGGCTTTCCAAGCCTTGCAATCCTGTTTCCAGTGACCACTTTTGTGACAATAGAAGCATTCTTCCTTCTCCACCAGCTTCCCCGCTATCTTTGTTGCTTTTATTTTTCCCTTCGTATCCACTTTACCGACACCGCTTCTTGGTTTGGCGGGGGCTTTCTTCTTCTTACCCTTGGCTTTCGCCCTGGATCTAGAAGAGGAAGATCCTCCTACAAACAAAGTGGATGTCTCCCTACCCTTCTGTAGGGTGCCCTCAGCACTCCTCAACATGTTCAGAAGCTCAGAAAGTTCAACCTCCTTTCCTTGCATGTTGAAGTTAAGAATAAACTGGGCGTAAGTGGAAGGAAGGGACTGGAGAATCAAATCAGTATAGAGTTCATTCTCCAACGTGGTCCCAAGGTCCGCGAGCTCCTCAATGTAGCCAATCATCTTAAGCACGTGTTCCTCTACCGATGATCCGACGGCCAACCTTGCCGAAAATAGCTTCTTCGATACTTCGTATCTCGCGATACGAGACTGCTCTCCATACAGTTCTTTTGTATGGAGAAATATGGACTCTAGGTCCATATTCTCGTGCCTCCTCTGATGTTCGTTGTCCATCGAGGCAAGTACGAGGCATTTGGCCTTCGCGCAATCTATCTCCCATGTCTTACGGATTTCCTTATCCGCGACGCTGGAGGTGGGACCTGGGACAGGGGGAGCTTTGGTGGTAAGTACATACCCCAACTTGTCGTAAGTGATTGCCATCTTGACATTCCTGAGCCAATCTTTGTAGTTTGGTCCTGTCAATATGTTTTTATCTAGTAATAACTTAAGTCCGGTCATGTTGAATGGTCGCTGCAATTAGGAGAGAGAAAAGAAACACTTTAGCATGATGCTCTTGCAAGTTTAGAGTGGTTTTTAATTTGTCTAAACTGGATGGCTCCCACTGTCTTTCGAATCCCTTCTCAAACCGTAAAGAAAGGATTAGTCAGGATCAATCCCACCGTACAATACTTGCTTAACCGTTCAGCCAGGCCAGTGTCGGTACTTCGAGGGAGGTTTTCCAACGCTTTCGCGAAGTTTCTTAATTAAGTAACCTCTTTTCCCTGTAGGCGTAGCCCCGCTAACACCTTTCTAGACACTTACTAAGTTTATAGCATTGATCGTTAAGTGAGAGTTTTCCCAAGGAGTAGCATATACTCACAGTAGGATCGGGATCCAAATATCATCGCGTGATAAAACCGAAGGAATCCTACCAGAATTATCACACTCCAAATGGTATGCAGCGCTAGCAAGTTTCAGTACTTATGAAACTCCCGATGTGGATTTTTGCCCCATGCTCTTATGACCTTGACTTTGGCCAAAATATCATAAGTCACATGTCAAGTTCTACCCGTCATTCTCCTGGTTAATTTGGACCCACCCGTACCTACCCTTGACTTTGGCCAAAATGGCAGCACGACTGTCCCAAACCAACGCATCTATCTATGCTACACATAAATACCCAATAGCTACCAATCACTATGCCTTGACTTTGGCCAAAATACATAGCTTGAATACTTTTTGACCATTCATGTGGAATGACGGAGGGCTACGGATGGTTTTGGCGAAACCGTGAACGTAGTGAACTTGATATAATCGATGGAACGAGATAGCTTTTAAAAGGAGTGGTTCAAGCTCCGCGTTTAAAAGTTTAGTTTTGAAAAGAACCGAGTGGTTTTCAAAGTGTTCCAATCGACTTTTACTTGGTTTATTTTCTTGCATTAGTTCTTTTAATGCGTCCCATCATTTAATCCTACCATTGCAGAAAACAACCAAAATATGACGTACGCTTATGCCATTCGCATTCGCCACGGGGCCCCGTCATCACCCGTTAGGTTACTTAACTAACGACAGAGCGGGGGCTGGGTTAGCGCGGCTGTAAAACATAAGCAACGCCTAAATAGTTATCATATATAAATATATAGCAATGATAGACATTACAGATCACAGATGAATACATTGGATATACTAGGAATCCGCAATCCGTTCGAGTCTGCAACGAAAAGCGGATTACACGGTCGCGGTGAATAGCCAATACCCCACCCAAGACCCCTACGGGTGCGGCAAACTACCCGCCAAGTACCCGAAGCGAAGCAACCTCCCTCAACACCGTGAGCAGGCCACTCGGCACTTCGAGATACCCGGTAGTTTGTGCACCCCCTCCATGGGTCTATCCTAGGAGAAAAAACAGTAAAAGAATTATACAATGACGGCTACAACCCCGACCCGGTTGTGCGGCCATACAAATAATAATATTATATCAATTTACATGTTACAAAGAAAGAAAGAAAAAGCAACACTCATCTCACATCCAACCCGGCTATTCACCCGCGACAATCCAACCCATTCATATACACATACCAGCATCAATCACAGATCACAGATATGTATAACTCCGACTAATCGACATATAGCGATTAGCCGACGTTCAATACATATAAACATCACAGATATAACCTTTATAGTCAAAGTGTATTGAAGTTCGGAAAAAATACGGATTTATAGGCCCTCAAAAATAAATTTCTATTTTGGAAAATCTGGGCACATACAAACCATCTTAAAAATCACAAAACCAAGCCAGAAATACACTGCACCAAAATCGACCCAGTGACTCACCAAGACGGCTGCGGTTGCGCGGCAATAGCTTGCTATTGCCGCGGAACCGCGGCTCTTTGGTCAAGTCACTGGCTCGTTTTTGGTAGCTTTCTTCTAAAAACCCTGAGATGATTTTTGGAGTATGACAAATTTTATTTTGAACAGAAAAAAATTTAACAGAAACTTAGGGTTTTTGAAACTCGGTTTTTCGATTTTTCCGTTTCGAACTTCGATATACTTCACTATCTAGCTAGTTTATGTTTAGTTAGGCTCTGATACCACTGTAAGTCCACGTTGCCCACCCCGGTACTTACGGGGAGGCGGAAAATGGAATAAAAATCGGATTTTTATCAACTAAGGCAACATGGACTAGACTTGTAAGGATCTTTGCTAAACAAAAACTTGCTAAAGCTAACTAGAAACTAGCTAAGTGTGTTTCCTGATTTAAAATCAGGAAAGCTTCTGGGAAAAGCTTCAGAAGAGGGTCACGTGCTTACACATGACTAGCGGTCACGTGTTGGCACGTGACACCTAAAAACATCATCAAGGCAAGTTCAGTTTCCTGACTACGTTGAAGAAAAAGGGGCTTCAGAAAGAGTCACGTGCTCCCACGTGACCAGGGTCACGTGGCGACACGTGACATTTAAATGCAAGCGTCAAAGGCACACCAGTTCCCTGATCAAGTCAAGGAAAAAGCTTCAGAAGAGGTCACGTGCTCCCACGTGACCAGGGTCACGTGTTGGCACGTGACGTTCAAAGCAGCAGACTCGTTCTCCAGATGAACCAAGGAAAGAGAGTTCAAACAAGGGTCACGTGCTCACACGTGACCAGGAGTCACGTGGTGGCACGTGACGTTTAAGCAACGATCAGAAGACAGAGCGCAAAAGAAAAGAAAAGGCTCATTCCAAAGGGGGTCACGTGCTCACACGTGACCATGGGTCACGTGGTCACACGTGACCGGCTTTCAAAGCCCATTTTGTCAACAGAATTAAATTCTGAAAGAAATTCAAATCTTTCCAAAGGAAAGCGGCTATCTGGAACCAATCAAATTAAAGATTCAGAGGTGATGAAATATCATCTATCTATGGGAAAATCTCGGGTTTGGAAAGATTTCCCCTTTAAATCTAATCGAAACAACAAAGGAAAAATCCCTGGATTTGAAATCCAATGGTGAACAAAATTCACCTAATAATCCAAAGGTCCAAAACGAATGATGGATGCAAATCAAATCTCTCATGAAGATTCGTCAAAAACTGATTGATTCGGCTGCTTCTCCTATAAATAGGAGCCAAGAGACACAGAATATGTATATACAGAGACAAGGAGAGAAAAAGAAAAAAAAAAGAGAGCTTCGATACTTGGAGAACTTGGATCTTCTGCAAAAAACCCTAGGTAAGAAAAGGGAAAAGCTCCTTGAAAGAAAAAGAGAATTTAATTCTCAACAGAGTTTAACTCTGATAATGTAAAAACAGAAGAACATATTTCTTCTCTCTTTGATAGAGGATTTGCAAAGTGCACATCTCCCCTTTAGGTTGAGAATTTAATTCTCAATGGGTTGAGATCCTGCCATGCAGATCCAAAACATAGAGAGGGAATGGAAACGCGAGAATTTAATTCTCACAGAACTATAGGAATTTAATTCCTTTAAAATAAAATTAGGGCTTGACCCTGTGTCATGGGAATTTAATTATTTCAGAACAGAGAGAAACAGGGTTTAACCCTAATTAAGAACTTAGTTCTGTTGAAACAACGGGAATTTAATTCCCTTAATCATCATTTAACAGGGAATGGGAATTCAATTCCGTAAAAGCTTTTATTAGGGTTTAACCCTATTAAGTTCTTCACATATACGAGGAATTTAATTCCTACGGAAGATTCAGAGTTCAACTCTACTCCAGAATATAAGTCTTCAAAAGGAAGTAGGAATTTAATTCCTCTGAAATTTAAAGCTCGAGGAATTTAATTCCTGGAAAAAAAAGATTAACAGAGCCTCTAAACAAAATACATGAAGGCAGGGTCACGTGCCACCACGTGACCCCCCTAAAAGAGCTACAGAGAGCCCCTTTGAGACAGCCCCCCACGTGACCCACGTGACCCCGGCAGAAGCTTTAACATATGAGCGTTTGAATGCCTATCACGTGATGGCATGTGACGCTCTGAAAGACGCAGTAATCTCAGCAGAATACATGAAGGAAGGGCGCTCTCACGTGTTGCCACGTGACCCCTCTTGCCTTAGTGTTTAACACTAAGTTAAAACTCTCGAACCCAGTGTTAAAACACTGTTGGGCCTTAGTGTTCAACACTAATTAAAAAGCTTTATCTGCAGTGTTCAACACTGATCTGTTTTAGTATTTAACACTAATTTGAAAAGCCTTGTTGCTGGTGTTTAACACCAATTATCTTTTAGTGTTAAACACTAACTTGTCAACCTCATTCCCAGTGTTCAACACTGATTACTCTGTAGTGTTTAACACTAGACATTGGCCCAATTGGCTAAATGGATGGAGGCAAAGCCTCTCCTGATTGGACTTAGCCCAAGATGGCCATAAGTCCTCAATTTGTGATTAACTGGGCCAATGGGCTCATAACATAATTAATTCGTCTTGATCCCAAATTGGGCCAAGGACTATTTAATCCACTCCGGTTCTAGGGTACATCTCTTCACTCCTTTGATACTTGGCATTGTAATCCCTCAATGTCTTCAAAGAGGTGACGGGTCCCGACGACCACACATTGATATGGACTGCGGGGTCCTTAAACCCGCGTCTAATGCAAAATTCCTGGTTACGTGGAACGCGGATAATGTCACTCTTTGACCCCGTGGAAAACGTCCAGAGCGGAGCCTGGTCCTCGCCAAGCACGGCAGTGAACCCGTGTGAAGCATCCAGAGCACATAACGGACTGTGGGGTCCTTAAACCCATGGACTACGACGTCCTTAACCTTGACCGAGATGTCTTAAAACTAACAATGGACTGTGGGGTCCTTAAACCCATGGACTACGACGTCCTTAACCTTGACCGAGATGTCTTAAAACTAACAATGGACCGCAATGTCTTTAAACTACCCATGGACCGCAACGTCCTTAAACTACCCATGGACCGCAACGTCCTTAAACTAGAACAATAGAGCCCCGTATGCTCTTTTGTCGGATCTAAACGGTCCCGTTTAAGTTGATCTTAGCCTCAAAGATGGCTAACGTATCCTTAAACCTTCAAACAGAGTGGACTATAAATCCCCCCAATTAACTCTGGCTCGAGGGTACATCTCTGAACTCCTCTGACATCCGTCGTTGTAATCCTTCAACGTCGTCAGAGAGGTGACGGGTCCCGACGGCCATACATATGATGGACCTCTATGTCCCTAAACTGGAACAATAGAGCCAATTGCTCTTTTGTCGGATCTAAATGATCCCGTTAAGTTGATCTTAGTCTCAAATTGGACTAACGAATCCTTAACAAACGTTTGAGTTGATCTTAGCCTCAAATATGGCTAACGTATTCTCAAACCAAAACCCCAAACCCAAATCTAAGAAAATACGGATTTGGACTAATCCACGTCCTACGGGCGACGACATAAATCAGTCTCCGTATACAATCCACGGGAAACCACAAACAAAACAAACACCCACGACACGAAGTGACCAGCTGGAGAAGGAGAAAGTTGTTACCGTGATGCGGTAGCGTAATTAACTTCAGGGGCTTACGTCTGCAGGGAAGAGCGTCCCCACAATCAAAAACCCCTCAAGCGAGGGGGAATCTGACGAAGTCTGCTACATCGGCCGCATCCGTCTAAACCTCCGATACACGGTGCCATAAATCAACTTGGCATCTTCGGAGAGGTGGACGGATAGCACCTATTAGCATCTGCCCCGAACCTCAGGCGAGACGTCCCGCGTCTCGGCCGCCGTTCGGAGGGGAACAGATTCTGGCACGCCCGGTGGGACCTTTTCCTCTTTCCACTCCACACTTCGTGTGTCGTGACTCGCGAACCAATCGCGGTTCGCTAATGGTTGCCCTTGGGTTTCAAGAGACTAAGAATTGGCGTCTTGCTTATTGCAGAAAGCAAAGGATCGATGGCTTATATTCCCGTGAAATTCTCCAGCTGCTCAGACTGCAATTGCAACCAACGCTCTGCCTCGCCAGGAGGTATAGCCTATGGACCCCAAGCTGCTTCGCTATTCACAATGCCCGTGGAACAGGTCACTCGCGCCACCACAGGATTGTTCTTTGGGACCATGCTCCCGCCGACAAACTTCACCACTCCAGTGCTGACAACGGAAGCTCTCAAGAAGTCGGTCTTTGATCGTCTTACCCCTGCCGCGGCTCCTCTCAACGAGTCGCCCAACGTCAACGCCTCGGTCTTCTCTAGATTGGGCCAGAAATCCTGCGAACCCATCATGGGACCTACAATCTCAGAGAAGGCTGCTTCTAAGAAGGTGGACGCTCCTGCCCCCAAAGTCGTCAAGGCAGCCTCTCCGGCCAAAAGGTCGGTCTTTACAAGATTAACGGCTCCAGCTCCCGCTCCTGCTGCCCAAAGGACATTGGTCTTTGACAGGCTAATACCAACAGCGACCCCCCACCTACACAGGGGGCAAGACGAAACGATTCTTACCGCTGACCCTACGCCGTCCGCTCGACACGGTCGACGTCGCCATTGGCGCCGAGTAAGGAAGGCTGGGGGCAACTCCCCCTCCGGGTTGACTCCATCGGCCCCAGTGGCAGAAGTTAATGCTGCTGTTCCAACTGGGAACAGCTTTGAAATGCTAAATAAGGTGCGAAGGAATTCTCCTACGGCGGTGCTGAAGAGGTCTCCTCCCCCGTTAAAAAAGATTGTGGAAATAAAACCCGAACAGTCCCGATCTCCTCAACGGCTGTCTTCCAAAATCTATAAGGTTTAGCGGCAGGCCCGAAACTCGATCATCGATCCAAACTTCTCCCGCCAGCACAAGAAGCTGAAAATCCAACCGGAAGCTGGTCACCAGGCTAAACCCCAAAAGGCTGTCTGGACGCCCACCTCAACGGCCCCCTCAACCTCCATGGCTCATAAAAGGAAGAGGCCAGAGAAGACCCCACAGCATGCAACGACGGCTAAAAGCACTGAGCCCAGACGCCCTAAGTCTGGGGGCATGGTGGTGCACACTGTTTACATGGCCTCTGGAAAAGAGGAAAGCCGCACTTCTACGGGCCACCGACCGCTAACCCGATCCGTGACGAAAGCCCAGGAGCAGCAACAAAAGCTTCAAGAAATGATGAATGCTATGGCCGCGTTCACCGGGCCAAAAGAAAACCCAGAAACGTCCTCAGACGCACGCCGGGAGGAAGAAACCGATGCTGAATTCCTTCGCCGAACACTGGAGAAAAAGGACAAAGAGGCTGCTGAACAAGCGGCCAACATACAACGGATGGGCCTTCTCTTCCAAGATATGATAGGAATGATGATCCAGCAGGACTTGCCCGCCGAGGATCCCCCAATCGTTCTTGAAGACGACCGAGGAGAAACGTCAAATCCACCACCAGCCTTCTCAACGGCCAAGGAGGAGGCAATCTCTAAGGCTGACTTGGCCGACTACATAGCCCAGCAAATCCGGGTTCATCACGCGACTGAGGCGGCTGGTCAAGTCGTGAAAACGGGGCGGCCGTATCCGAGCTGGTACGACCAAATCAAATACCCGCAAGGCTATACGATACCAAAATTCCACGTGTATAAGGGGACCGGCAATCCCCATCAACATGTCGCCCAGTTCCGGGCCCTCTGCGGTAACACCGGCGGTGATGATAAACTGTTGCTCCGCCAGTTCGTGGGCAGCTTATCAGAAACAGCGTTCGAATGGTATTCGGAACTCCCGAACGATTCTATCAAAACGTTCGCTGAAATGGAGTTGTTGTTCACTCAGCGATTTGCAAGTGCCAGCGAACGCACTCCAATAACTGCACTTATTAACGCCAGGGTAAAACCGGGCAAAACCTGGGTCCAGTACGCTATACGCTGGCGGAACTTGTGGTCGAGATGTGAGCAACGCATTGAGGAAGCACCTGCGGTGGGCATGTTCGTGGGAACTCTAGACCCTCACGCAACTATTTCCCAGTTTATGATGTTCTTTAAGCCAACCATATTCCAGGCTTTGATCGACAAGTTGGCTCAGATGGACCAGATGGGTCATAGACCACCTACCCCGAAGTCGGAACCTCGGAATGACAAGGGTAAAGGAAGAGCAACCTTTGTTGCGAATGCCCAACAGCAACCTAACGCCCCGAAACCGGCAGATCAACTGGAGGAAAGACGTCGGTATTATAATGAGAAGATGAAGCGTCCCTACTCGTTCCCACGGGACAAGACGAAACGGCTATTCGAGCTGGCAATACGCAACAGACTTATAAACCTGCCAAATCCAAGGCGACCGCCGCAACCCACCGAAGTGAATAACCCTAACTATTGCCCTTACCATCAAACGGTAGGCCATCCGATTGAAGATTGCTTCGTCTTCAAAGGATGGATTGAAGACCAGTACCTCCAGGGGAAGTTTGTACTGTCCGAAAAGTGGAAGGTGAACCCACCACAGCCGCATGCTCCTAGGAAAGCGGATACACCGGGGGCAACATGTTCTTTTATTGAAGAAGCTCCATGGGAGGTCGTGCTATCAACTAAAACCAAAAGAATGCTGAGAGACCTTCATGCGTGCCCTGCGATCGAATGGAAGGACCCTCTTGAACCTCAAATTATCAAAGGGATGTTGAAGCCCCGCCCAACTACGAAGACTCGCGATAATGGCCCAAATACTCACGCCCAACCGTCAAAATCTTCGAAGAAAAAGAAGAAGAAATCCAAGAAGCCCGTGAAGCTTGAAAACGAACACACGAACTTGCAGAAGCAAATCGACGCGCTGGAAGAATACAATCAAAAGGTGCGAACTCCTGTCACACTGCAAGAGTTCCTCAACCACATCTTTCAAGAAGAAGATGATGGAGAAAGCTCGTCAGATGAATCCGAAGGATATGTGGCAAGTTGTAACGTAATCTCCCACTCGTTTACCGATGATGGGAAAACTCCTGGCATTGAAAAGCTGGAGACAGAGCCTGTACCAGAGCGTGCATGGCCAATAGACGAAATGATCGACGCTTTTCTAGACGAGATTCGTCTAAAATGTAAAGCGGACCGGGAGCATGAAATGGCCACATCGGAAGGAGCCAAATGCGGGCAACTGAACGAAAGAGTTGACCTACCACTGCCAGAACAAAAGGCATCCAAAGTAGACAAGAAAATATTCAAGACGAGAAAAAGGTTTGCCAAAGCCATGTCAATGGGGATGAAGCTACCGCCCTCGGAAGGAAACACACATGGGGTGCAGAGACACCCTGACTATTGCGCATATCACTGGAAAATCTCACACCCCACGGAGGAGTGCGACGCCTTTAAGATATGGTGGCAAGGATATGTCGCTCATCGGCAACATGTTGACCGCATGAAACGCAAGATCCGTCGGGAGCGAAGAAATACTGTCGATGGGCACAACAGAACGACTGGCAACTGTTACATAGTTAACGCCAGGGGGTCACAAGTTCTCACCTTTGGGAGCGACTCTGATGAAGAAATGGCTCTGGGCCCTCTCTTTAAAGAATCCGTTTTGGGGAAAGAGGAGGAATCGGAGGTCTGCGAGAACATTCAGCTGCGCAATCGCACACTCCCAGAGAAGAATCTCGGGCCCGGGAATAGAAGGGACAAGGGAAAGGAAAAGGTCACTGAAGATATCACTTTAGATGACCAAGTCATGAGAGAGCTGGCTGCCAAAGACCCTCCTAGGAAGAGTAAAGTGGACTATAACATCCTCGCGCACCTAAGGAAGCTACCTTCTCAGCTTAGCATTCTCGATGCCCTCCTATTATCAAAAGAAGCGCGAGACTCACTAATTAAGGCGTTACAAGAACCTGAGCAATTCCAAGCCTTCCTCGCCACTGAAAAGATGAAGGATGAACTGGAGGAAGTGTATACAGCTGACATCACTTTCGGTGATGAAGACCTCCTTCTCGGGACGTGCGACCACAACCGTCCCCTATATGTCTCCGGATACTGCCATGATATCAAGATAGGAAAGATTCTGGTGGATAATGGATCCTCCGTCAATCTCCTTAATGTTCGGGTGTTGAAGGAAATCTGCATGAGCGTGCAACACCTCGCTCGTGACAAAATTACTATCTCCGGTTTCGATTCACAATCGTCACGGACTCTCGGATCTGTGATACTAACATTACGCTTTGGACTTCTCGTCACAGACATCAAATTCCATGTCATTGACGCCAAGACCTGCTACAACGCCTTGCTCGGCCGTCCTTGGCTACACGAGTACAATATCATCCCTTCTACACAACATCAGTGTATGAAGTACTTTAAGGATGGTTTCGAGTATACCGTAACAGGTGAGTTAAACCCATTTTCCATGAACGAAGTCCGCAAATACGAAGATGCGAAGTACTTTTTGCCAGATTTCGAGGATACGGAAAGGTGTCGCAACCCGGAGAACAAAACTGTCGCCACCATCCCCGTTTTCGGAAGCGACACCGAAGAAGAGGAAGAGATAGTTTATGCAGGGCCATCTCAACGTAACAACCTGGGGACGCCCGCCCCCGTGTTGGTCTTCGGAAGTGATTCAGAAGATGAAGTTAATACTGTGTTCTCCAATCGGCTGTCAATACAAGCACCCCCTGGCGATGACCATAGTTTGCAAATCACCATGGTACCGCGAGAACACTACAAGGATCTCGATGCGCTTCAGGCTCACGATGTGCAGGACCTGCAAACATTTTACGTCCCTCCCAGGTGAAGGGGCGAGAAGGTGATCCTATTCTACCGATCCTCAGAATCGAAAATAGAGAAAGAGATCTGGCATGGCGCGGATGCTACACTTGACAGGCTCCAACCCATCCGTCTGCCCAGATACTATACAAATGGATTAAAGAAGCTATTGAAGCGCCAAGGAGTACCTTTAGAACAAAACGTTCGGCAGGCGCGGTTCTACAACAGGATTTGGGATGTCCCCGGGACTCAACGCAAATTGCCCAACGGGAAGATGGAAACACTCGGGCTTGGATACGCAAGAGCCGGAAAACGGGAACGGGCTCACAGTAGCTACGCTATATATACCTTTGACGAAGAGGAGGACGCCCTGTCAGGAGATGCCAACCCCCCATCAAAACTAGACCCCGTGATTAAAGCGCCGAGTCCGTCGTTTGAAGAACGAATGGGCAAGCCTATCAGGAAAATGGGTCAGGAAGCTCGGGAAGACCACAACCGCGAAATGGCCATCTACGAGAAGGCCAGGACGCAACGTCTATCTCAACGTGCTGCAAAAGACAAAGACGCTTATCCTCGTCAATCCGTTGTACGAAAGGCCCGACGCAAAGACGGAAATAAATCAAGAAGCGGCTCGGGTTTGTCCCTCATGAAGAAGATGAGTCGAGCGTACTCCTTCCCCCGAGACAAGACGGAGAGGTTACTCAACCTCGCTATAAAACATCAAATGATCACGCTTCCAGAGTCTAGATATCCTGAGCAAGCTAGCAAGGCTTCTCATCCGAGTTATTGCTCTTATCACCAAGCCATAGGACATCCTACCGAAGACTGCTTCACCTTCAAGAACTGGGTCGAGGACCAGTACCGACGGGGCAGATTCGCTTTATCCGACGGCTGGAAGGTAACGCCGCCACAGAAGCATGAGCCCAAAGCTGCAAGAGCAGAACCGGGTCCACCTCAGTCCGGGGAGCGGGTTCGCACTTGTTATACGATTACGATATTAGGAGAAGAGCCCGAGAACGTAGATGACCTTCCCCGGTGCTTTGAGAACAGCGATGATGAGGTGATCTCGGAATTTCCGCCCGCTCCGAAAGAACTGGAAGATGGTATACATACTACTGCAGATAACCTCAAGAAGGTTGAGTTGGGATCGGCAGACGACCCGCGACCGACATTTGTCAGCGAGCTGTTATCCGAAGAGAGGGTGGCTGCGTTAAAGAACGTGCTTCTACAGCATAAAGACTGCTTCGCGTGGAACTATTCCGAGATGCCAGGATTAGATCCGGAGATTGCTGTGCATAAATTAGCGATATCCCCAGA
This sequence comes from Agapanthus africanus, assembly GCA_030015575.1. NCBI lineage: Eukaryota > Viridiplantae > Streptophyta > Magnoliopsida > Asparagales > Amaryllidaceae > Agapanthus > Agapanthus africanus. The sequence goes on along the minus strand of CM057346.1, from coordinate 573,168,741 downwards.
TATCAAGCCAGTCAAGCAGGCGCCAAGAAGGATGCGACTCGAGCTTGAAATGAGCATCAACGCCGAAGTCAAGAAGCTGATCGATTCTGGATTTATCCAAGAAGTCCAATATCCCGACTGGATCGCCAATATCGTCCCGGTAATGAAGAAGAATGGAACGGTACGCATATGCGTGGATTTCAGGGATCTCAATAAAGCCTGTCCAAAGGATGATTTCCCGGTGCCGGTAACCGAGCTAATGATAGATAACACGTCCACTCACGAGGTTTTCTCCTTTATGGATGGTTCGTCAGGATACAATCAGATAAAGATGCATCCCGAAGACCAGAAGCACACCGCTTTCCGCACCCCTTTGGGTATATTTTGCTACAGGGTTATGCCCTTTGGTCTAAAGAACGCTGGCGCTACCTATCAAAGGGCCATGACAAAGATCTTTGACGACCTCATACACGACATCGTCGAGTGCTATATCGATGACCTCGTAGTAAAGAGCATGTCATACGAAGATCATTTAAAGCATCTAGAGACTGTATTTCGACGCCTTCGACAATATAATTTGAAAATGAATCCCTTCAAATGCGCGTTTGGAGTCTCCTCGGGCAAATTTCTGGGATTCATCGTTCGACACCGAGGTATTGAAATAGATCCGTCAAAGATTAAGGCGATCATGGAAATGCCTCCGCCAAGAACCCTCAAGCAGTTGCGGTCTCTCCAAGGGAAGCTCGCATACATCCGGCGATTTATCGCCAATCTTTCAGGCAAATGCCGTCCTTACAGCCACCTGATGAAAAAGGGAACTCCATTCGTTTGGGATCACAAATGCCAAGGTGCACTAGACGAGATCAAGCAGTATCTGCAGAACCCTCCGGTGTTGGCTGCGCCGGTCAAGGGGAAACCCCTCATTCTTTATACAACCGCCCTCGAAGGTTCCTTAGACGCATTATGGGCGCAAGAGAACGATCAGGGGAAAGAAAGAGCACTTTACTACTTAAGTCGAGTGCTGCTGGGGGCAGAAAGCAACTATTCCCCCATTGAAAAGCACTGCCTGGCGTTGATCTTCGCAATGACAAAGCTTAGACATTACGCATTAGCACATGAAGTCCGTCTTATTTCGAAGGTGGACCCTCTTAAGTACTTGATGTCGAAAGCCATATTGACGGGACGACTCGCTAAGTGGGCCCTGCTCTTGATGGAGTTCTCGATAACGTATCAACCTCTTAAGGCAGTGAAAGGCCAGGCCATTGCCGACTTCCTCGCCGAGCACCCGATACCGGCCGATTCTCCTCTGAACTGTGATTTACCGGACGAGCATGCATTTGATGCGATTAGCAGCGGAAGCACCCGATGGGAACTCTATTTCGATGGAGCGTCCTCTATAAAGAAACAGAAACAAGGTATCCCAATGATCAAGTCAGGGATAGGCCTCATCTTTGCAACTCCACAAGGAGGGATAATGCGCTTCGCCTTCTCCTTAACAGAGCCGAGGACAAACAATGAAGCTGAATACGAAGCTCTGATAGCAGGCCTCGAGATCGCCATCGACATGGGAATTGAAGACCTCCTTATATACGGGGATTCTCAGCTGGTCGTTAGTCAAGTAAATGGTGATTACCAAACGTGCAAGCCGGAGTTGGTGAAGTACGGCGAAAGGGTGCAACAACTATTGACCCAAATTCCCTCCTATACTTTGGAGAACATACCGCGCGCGGAAAACAGCAAAGCAGACGCGTTGGCTAAACTTGCTAAAGAACTGGCTGACGAGAACCTCGATGACGTCAGGATCGTGATACAAAGCCGTCGAGTGCTCGCCCCGGCAGAAATATCTCCGGAATCATGCGAAGAAAAGGGAACGACTGAGCAGACGACCCTACAAATAAAAGACCATGAGAAGGCCGAGGACTGGAGGGAAGTCTTCATAGACTACTTTAAGTCCCACCGAATGCCCGAAGAAGCGTCCTCAAGACATCAGCTCATGAAACGAGCTTTATCCTTCGCTTTCGTCAACGATATTCTCTACAAGAGATCGTTTGATTCTCTATGGCTGAGATGCTTAGGACCTGACGAAGCAGAAAGAGTCATTCAGGAAGTTCATGACGGACTTTGCGGTTCTCACCAAGCAGGCCCAAAGATGAAGTTAAAAATTAAACGGATGGGTTACTACTGGCCCACGATGATCCAGGACTGCCTCGAGTATGCGAAGCAATGCCACTCATGCCAGATTCACGGAGACTTCATCCACCAACATCCGAATCCACTGCACCCAACGCTGGCTAGTTGGCCATTCGAAATGTGGGGGACTGACATAGTCGGCCCCATTGAGCCAGCATCATCCCGGGGACACCGTTTTATCCTGGCGACAACTGATTACTTCTCCAAATGGGCAGAAGCAGTACCACTGAGGGAAGTGAAGACGGAGAATATCCTCCATTTCTTCAAGACGCACGTCATCTATCGGTTCGGAACTCCACGGCGGATTATCTCCGATAACGGGCCGGCCTACCGAAGCCATAAGATTAGCCGCTTCACACAGCAGCATAATATAGACTGGAGATATTCTTCGGTTTACAATCCACGAGCTAACGGTCTGGCCGAGGCCTTCAATAAGACCTTGACGAAGATCATAAAAAAGACCGTTTCCAGGAATAAGAGAGACTGGCACGAAAGGCTGCAAGAAGCCCTTTGGGCTTATCGAACTACATTCAAGACGGCCACGAACACAACGCCGTACGCGTTGGTATTTGGGACGGAAGCAGTGCTCCCCCTTGAGATAGAGTTACCCTATCTACGAGTAGCAGTCCACCACGAGCCGACGAACGAAGAAAATGCTCACCTTCGGCTTGAGGAGCTTGATGCCCTCGACGAAACCCGGCTCATAGCGCAACAACATCTAGAGGCCTACAAAGCAAAGATGACACGCTCGTACGAAAGATTGACCAGGCCGAGGACATTCCGCCAAGGCGAACTTGTACTAGTGGTCAAAAGACCTATGATCCCCAATCGTGCCAAGCGAGGAAAATTTGAGCCAAACTATGAAGGCCCGTACATCATAGACAAGGTCTACCAGGGTGGAGCCTACCTACTTATGGACATGCACGGTGAAAGGCCTTTCAGGCCGATAAACGGCCGCTTCTTAAAGAAATACTATGCTTAATAAGCCACAGCCTGGGTCAATGATAGATGACGACGACTATGTCCGCTCACTATCTTCCTAGGCTCAGACTTTACAAGCAGCAGCCAGCCTTCCCATATCGACGGACCGAAACGTCCTTAAACTAACGGCGGACCGAAACGTCCTTAAACTATCGACGGACCGAAATGTCCTTAAACTAATAACGGACCGAAATGTCCTTAAACTAACGACGGACCGAAACGTTCTTAAACTATCAACGGACCGAAACGTCCTTAAAACTAACGACGGACCGAAACGTCCCTAAAACTACTACCGCAGCATCTTTAGGCTGACGAGATTAAAAAAAGAGAGAAAAAAAAAACAAAAAAAAAAACGGTATGTCCATAAGCAAAATGGGCACGGATGAAAACCCGAAAGGGCTCCGTGAGCAAAAACAGCAGGACTACCGGCGAGTGTTTGTGAAAACCCGAAAGGGCACAACCTCGTTAAAGGACACTTACAGAGTCCTCTCGACCTTGTAAGGAGAAACCACCTGCGTGAGATCCTTACGACTCACAAAGGAACATACACTTAGGGATCCCCACGTTTCCTAAGGAGAAAATACACTTACGAGATCCTCACGACCCGTAAGGAGAATTCTCTTATGGGACCCTCACGGCTCATGAGATTTGAAAGTCTTAAGCTACAGAAGCCTGAACCTGTTCTTAAGCAAATCCTCCACAACCTTCGATATTGCCCTACAAGAGGCTCAATACTGACCCTTGTATACAATCCACGGGCGCGAATAAACATTTCCCCAGCAAAGTCCAATCCTCGTAGGTCCTCTCGACCCATAAGGAGAAAACCCTCTTGTAGGATCCTTACGACTTACAGAGGAACATACACTTAGGAATCCTCACGATCCCTAAGGAGAAAATACACCTGCAAGATCCTCACGACTTGTAGGGAGAAATACCTTTGTGAAACCCTTACGGCTCATGAAGTCAAAAGCCTTAGTCGACAGGACCTTAACCCTGTTTGCTAAGCCACCTTTGTTCAACATCGACAGAGGCAAATGATGATTCACTCCTGGCAACATCCCAGTTGCAGCGATGTTGATGCCGAAATCGGTGTCCAAAATCCGAGCTTGCGGCGAAAAAGCTAGCAAGCCACACATGCCTACAAAATAGCCGAAATGATGGGGCAACTTGCAATAAAAAGCAGCAAGTAAGAATGAAGGCATAAAAAATAGCCGAAATGATGGGGCAACTCGCAATAAAAAGCAGCGAGTAAAAAAAAAAAAAAACAGCCGAAATGATTGGGCACCGCGAAAAAAAAATAGCCGAAATGATTGGGCAATCGCGATTTTCGCGATATAAAAAGCTGAAATGATAGAGCATCGCGGAAAAAGAAATAAAATAAAAATAAAATGTATGCCCTACAGGTGATGCTACATCAATCCCTGTATACAATCCAGGGGCGCAAACAAAGAAGGAGTCGTACTCCTCCCCCAGGTCTCATCATGAGAGGAAGCCAAGTCTCGACGGTTCACAAATAGCCTGGAGATCATCTCGACGCAGCAGACACAACATCAAGCGAAGCGGAACAGTGGCAACTCCCAGTTCCATGGCTCGGTGGTATGCATATCGCCAACAGTCAACCCTTCACCCCGTGAAATGCGGATATATTCAGCAAAATTCCTGGTTACGTGGAACGCGGATAACGTCACCCTTTGACCCCGTGGAAAACGTCCAGAGCGGATCCTGGTCCTCGCAGAGCATGGCAGTGAACCCGTGCGAAGCATCCAGAGCGGAGCCTAGTCCTCGCCTAACGCGGCAGTGAGCCCGTGTGAAGCATCTAGTGCAAAATTCCTGGTCACGTGGAACGCGGATAATGTCACTCTTTGACCCCGTGGAAAACGTCCAGAGCGGATCCTGGTCCTCGCAGAGCATGGCAGTGAACCCGTGCGAAGCATCCAGAGCGGAGCCTAGTCCTCGCCTAACGCGGCAGTGAGCCCGTGTGAAGCATCTAGTGCAAAATTCCTGGTTACGTGGAACGCGGATAATGTCACTCTTTGACCCCGTGGAAAACGTCCAGAGCGGATCCTGGTCCTCGCAGAGCATGGCAGTGAACCCGTGCGAAGCATCCAGAGCGGAGCCTAGTCCTCGCCTAACGCGGCAGTGAACCCGTGTGAAGCATCTAGTGCAAAATTCCTGGTCACGTGGAACGCGGATAGTGTCACTCTTTGACCCTGTGGAAAACGTCCAGAGCGGATCCTGGTCCTCGCGGAGCATGGCAGTGAACCCGTGCGAAGCATCCAGAGCGGAGCCTAGTCCTCGCCTAACGCGGCAGTGAACCCGTGTGAAGCATCTAGTGTAAAATTCCTGGTCACGTGGAACGCGGATAATGTCACTCTTTGACCCCGTGGAAAACGTCCAGAGCGGATCCTGGTCCTCGCAGAGCATGGCAGTGAACCCGTGCGAAGCATCCAGAGCGGAGCCTAGTCCTCGCCTAACGCGGCAGTGAACCCGTGTGAAGCATCTAGTGCAAAATTCCTGGTCACGTGGAACGCGGATAATGTCACTCTTTGACCCCGTGGAAAACGTCCAGAGCGGATCCTGGTCCTCGCAGAGCATGGCAGTGAACCCGTGCAAAGCATCCAGAGCGGAGCCTAGTCCTCGCCTAACGCGGCAGTGAACCCGTGTGAAGCATCTAGTGCAAAATTCCTGGTTACGTGGAACGCGGATAATGTCACTCTTTGACCCCGTGGGAAACGTCCAGAGCGGATCCTGGTCCTCGCAGAGCATGGCAGTGAACCCGTGCGAAGCATCCAGAGCGGAGCCTAGTCCTCGCTTAACGCGGCAGTGAACCCGTGTGAAGCATCTAGTGCAAAATTCCTGGTTACGTGGAACGCGGATAATGTCACTCTTTGACCCCGTGGAAAACGTCCAGAGCGGAGCCTGGTCCTCGCCAAGCGCGGCAGTGAACCCGTGTGAAGCATCCAGAGCAAATACCGGACTGTGGAGTCCTTAAATTCCATGGACTATGACGTCCTTAACCTCGACCGTGATGTCTTAAAACTAACGATCAACCACCCCAATTCCCTACAGGTCTTGCCTTGCTTTAAGGGTACATCTCTTCACTCCTTTGATGCCCAGCGTTGTAATTCCTCAACGTCTTCAAAGAGGTGACGGGTCCCTGCAACCAAACACCGGACTGTGGAGTCCCTAAATCCACGGACTATGAGGTCCTTAACCTTGACCGTGATGTCTTAAAACTAACAGCGGACTGTGGAGTCCCTAAATCCACGGACTATGAGATCCTTAACCTTGACCGTGATGTCTTAAAACTAGCAGCGGACTGTGGAGTCCTTAAATCCACGGACTATGAGGTCCTTAACCTTGACCGTGACGTCTTTAAACTACGATACCTCGAGAAACCCCTGACTCCGTAAAACACGGACAAGGGTGACCGCATCCAACACTTACAGGCCCTCACGACCTGTAAGGAAGAAAAACTCTCTTATGAGATCCTTACGACTCTCAAGGGAAAACCCGCTTAAGGATCCTCACGATCTTTAAGAAGAACTCACACCTATGGGATCCTCTCGACCTGTAGGGAGAAAAACCCTTTTATGAGACCCTCACGGCTCGTAAAATGCAAGAGCCTTAGGAAGCAGATCTTAACCCTGAATCCTGAGCCATCGCTGTCCTGCAAGAAGATCGAGGTAAAATATCCGCAGAATACATTCGATGAAAAGAGGACATCTCATTGAGAAGAAAAATGTATCTTTTATTCATAAACCAAAATGGGTGCAAAGTACAATTCATGAAAGAAACAAAAAGAAAATACTCTCATCCATGAGTATGTACAAAAAGGAAGAAAAAGATACAAATGTTTCAGGCCGGCGGGCGATTCAGCAACTTGGTCAGCTCATCCTGCTTTTGTTGGACCACGGCTTCATGACGCAAGATTTCCAGAAGACGAGCCTCCGCTTGAGCTTGCTGAGCCTGATACGAAGCGAGCCGGGCTTCAAGCTCTTTCTCAGTGGCCTTATGAGCCTCGACCCTCTCACGAGTGAACGTGGCAGCTTTATCGAGAGCCACAGCCTTATGTTCGCTACGTATCGCTCTATCAGGCCACGTAAGCTCGCTTTCGTAACCACAGCCTTGGAAACAAGACATTGACAAGACCATATAAATGGGCTTCCAGTTGACGGGAATAATCGATCTAAAACGCGCTCACATCGCCTGATGTGAAAGGCAACAAGAAAAGTTTCCGACATATTTCAAGAATGCGTCCGCAATCATATGAGTATTCAAAAAGGGAATAATAATAATAATAGCATTTGCAATCGCATGAACGTTCATAATACCCGAAAGGGTTTGATGCGCAGGAAAGTGATGGTAGCATTTGCAGTTAAAGAAAGTTCTCATGAAAAGAATACAAAGTTTATTTATGCAAGCGGAAACATACATACTAGCACCAAGCCTACATGGAATCTCGGCATAAAGCGTAAAAAAAGGAGGGACTAATTTAAAAAGGTTCTACACTAACGGAAAAGGTCACCAAACACAGGATCAACGGCACAGGGGTTAATGAAGCAAAGGACAAAATTCTCCATCTCTCTCTCTGCTTTCTCCAGCACATCGAAGCGACGATTCTCGCGAGAAGTCGCTCCCCATCGGTTGGTGCCATGTTCGTCCGCGAATGCAAACATAATAGCTCGCCGGGCCTTTATCTCGCTCAGCAGATGAATTGAGCAGTCCTTCAAAGCCTGAGTAATCAGGCACGCTTCATGAAAGCCCTCGAGCTTTTCTTCCACCGCATCAAGCATCGCCAAGGTCATCTCTGCCGGATGAGGAGGAATGTCGGCAAGCACGGCCATGAGGATCATCCGGAGCCAGAGAGAACCCATCGGGAGGGGAGACCCCCTACGGATCGAGAGTTCATGCATGGCTGAGTCGCATTCGTTGTCGGTAAGGAGGGGATCCACCAACCGAGCAGCAAAGCGGGGGACCATCTCCTCAATAGGAACTTCCCATGGCTGTCGACGAGCATGAGGACGATTGCAGGCCATGGCTCTCGTTTGTTTCTCAAGACAAGTTACTCCAAGATAAAAGAAATAATAATATAAATCTCTTTGTGAAAGGAAAAGAAAGCTAAAGCCTCATATATAAAGAAGTGCATTAAGTGCTGTGCGCGGAAAATCTTGCATGGTGAAACTATTTCCAAGGCCCAAAAAAAAGGAAAGGCATCGAAAATCAAGGAGATGGAACTATTTCCAAGGCCCTTTTTTCTGCGTCCAATATTGTGCGCTGAAAATAGGGCATGAGAAGATTTTGTGAACAGCCACATCAAGGGACCCCACGTGCAGACTACGTGAGGACTAAACCTGATGTACACTAAAAAAATGGAGTAGCACCCTGCATATTGAAAGCACCAACAACAACAGTAGCAAAATGATAAAATCCCAGAGAAAAGGCATGCAAACATAGAAAGACATAATAACAATTGTCACTCATACTTCAAGAGGTTCATACAAAACACACAGGACACATTTACAATGGTAAAACCTCAGATGCGGGGCAGGGGTTGAGAAACTCAAAATTAACTTTATTCAAAATCTTCCAAGCATTTCGAACCTCCCGAGTATGCTTCCTCTCACGATCACAAGCATCGGGGTCCTCACGAATGTCCTCCACCCTCCGATAGGCGGCAAGTATGGCCGACTGCTGGAACATCTGATGCAGGAGATCAATGAGATTATCCCGCCTTCTCTTTGAGATCAAGTGCATCAGATACACCGAGTGTACTTTATCCTCGGCGGCGTCCAATGCCCCAAGCGGCACACCAGCACAGAATAGAGGGAGAGCCTCCCTGATCGCCAGCACGATCAGCCTCAGAAGAGAAGAGCGACGGGGGAGTAGCCGATGGTCGTACTCATCAAAGCGGCTCATGATCTCGGCACATTGAGCATCGGTGAACTCCTGGTTCTGACTGCGGCCCAGTGCACGAATATTCCCATAGGAAATGATCTCGTCAAGACCATACAGATGGGCATCCATGATACCTGAAATAAAGGTCATGAGATTCATTAGAAAACTACCATTTCATTAATTGCAGAAGAACAACCTCGGGCCAAGAGACCCCAAGAAGCCTCCGTGTGAAGAAACTGAGTTCTTCATTGGAATTAAAATTCCTTATTAAGAAGAGGGAGTTAAATTCCAAGAAACATTTTTGGATGGAATTAAATTCCATGGGTTTGAAACGCCATCATCATCTCCCCAAGGATCATCTAAACCCTAAAAGATCTACAGTTTGAAGGTTAAGCGGTTTCATGTTCTTATGGAAAAATATGAAGAAAAAAAGGTAAAAACCCTTGTTTTGGATTTAAAATCCAGAGGAATGTGAAGGTCCATCGTTTGTCCAAGAACATTACCTGAGGAAAGGAAATCCTTTCGAACAGAGTTAAACTCTGAAGATTGTTTCAGGACAGAGAACTAAGCTCTGAAAGCGAGAATTAAATTCTCAAAGAAAAAGTTCTCAGAAGAAGAAGATGAGCAAAGTGAAGGCCCCTATGAAGAGACAGAGGTATTTATAGAAGGCAATGTAAACGTTTCATCTCCCCAGATCCCTAGAGGAATCCAACGGTCACAAGAGGTGACAGCGTTGCACTCACGTGCAGATACGTGAGAACAACGCTGTGGGGGCATTTGTTTCCTGATTTAAAATCAGGAAAGCTTCTGGGAAAAGCTTCAGAAGAGGGTCACGTGCTTATACGTGACTAGCGGTCACGTGTTAGCACGTGACACCTAAAAACATCATCAAGGCAAGTTCAGTTTCCTGACTACGTTGAAGAAAAAGGGGCTTCAGAAAGAGTCACGTGCTCCCACGTGACCAGGGTCACGTGGCGACACGTGACATTTAAATGCAAGCGTCAAAGGCACACCAGTTCCCTGATCAAGTCAAGGAAAAAGCTTCAGAAGAGGTCACGTGCTCCCACGTGACCAGGGTCACGTGTTGGCACGTGACGTTCAAAGCAGCAGACTCGTTCTCCAGATGAACCAAGGAAAGAGAGTTCAAACAAGGGTCACGTGCTCACACGTGACCAGGAGTCACGTGGTGGCACGTGACGTTTAAGCAACGATCAGAAGACAGAGCGCAAAAGAAAGGAAAAGGCTCATTCCAAAGGGGGTCACGTGCTCACACGTGACCATGGGTCACGTGGTCACACGTGACCGGCTTTCAAAGCCCATTTTGCCAACAGAATTAAATTCTGAAAGAAATTCAAATCTTTCCAAAGGAAAGCGGCTATCTGGAACCAATCAAATTAAAGATTCAGAGGTGATGAAATATCATCTATCTATGGGAAAATCTCGGGTTTGGAAAGATTTCCCCTTTAAATCTAATCGAAACAACAAAGGAAAAATCCCTGGATTTGAAATCCAATGGTGAACAAAATTCACCTAATAATCCAAAGGTCCAAAACGAATGATGGATGCAAATCAAATCTCTCATGAAGATTCGTCAAAAAAACTGATTGATTCGGCTGCTTCTCCTATAAATAGGAGCCAAGAGACACAGAATATATATATACAGAGACAAGGAGAGAAAAAGAAAAAAAAAGAGAGCTTCGATACTTGGAGAACTTGGATCTTCTGCAAAAAACCCTAGGTAAGAAAAGGGAAAAGCTCCTTGAAAGAAAAAGAGAATTTAATTCTCAACAGAGTTTAACTCTGATAATGTAAAAACAGAAGAACATATTTCTTCTCTCTTTGATAGAGGATTTGCAAAGTGCACATCTCCCCTTTAGGTTGAGAATTTAATTCTCAATGGGTTGAGATCCTGCCATGCAGATCCAAAACATAGAGAGGGAATGGAAACGCGAGAATTTAATTCTCACAGAACTATAGGAATTTAATTCCTTTAAAATAAAATTAGGGCTTGACCCTGTGTCATGGGAATTTAATTCTTTCAGAACAGAGAGAAACAGGGTTTAACCCTAATTAAGAACTTAGTTCTGTTGAAACAACGGGAATTTAATTTCCTTAATCATCATTTAACAGGGAATGGGAATTCAATTCCTTAAAAGCTTTTATTAGGGTTTAACCCTATTAAGTTCTTCACATATACGAGGAATTTAATTCCTACGGAAGATTCAGAGTTCAACTCTACTCCAGAATATAAGTCTTCAAAAGGAAGTAGGAATTTAATTCCTCTGAAATTTAAAGCTCGAGGAATTTAATTCCTGGAAAAAAAAAGATTAACAGAGCCTCTAAACAAAATACATGAAGGCAGGGTCACGTGCCACCACGTGACCCCCCTAAAAGAGCTACAGAGAGCCCCTTTGAGACAGCCCCCCATGTGACCCACGTGACCCCCGGCAGAAGCTTTAACATATGAGCGTTTGAATGCCTATCACGTGATGGCACGTGACGCTCTGAAAGACGCAGTAATCTCAGCAGAATACATGAAGGGAGGGCGCTCTCACGTGTTGCCACGTGACCCCTCTTGCCTTAGTGTTTAACACTAAGTTAAAACTCTCGAACCCAGTGTTAAAACACTGTTGGGCCTTAGTGTTCAACACTAATTAAAAAGCTTTATCTGCAGTGTTCAACACTGATCTGTTTTAGTGTTTAACACTAATTTGAAAAGCCTTGTTGCTGGTGTTTAACACCAATTATCTTTTAGTGTTAAACACTAACTTGTCAACCTCATTCCCAGTGTTCAACACTGATTACTCTGTAGTGTTTAACATTAGACATTGGCCCAATTGGCTAAATGGATGGAGGCAAAGCCTCTCCTGATTGGACTTAGCCCAAGATGGCCATAAGTCCTCAATTTGTGATTAACTGGGCCAATGGGCTCATAACATAATTAATTCGTCTTGATCCCAAATTGGGCCAAGGACTATTTAATCCACTCCGGTTCTAGGGTACATCTCTTCACTCCTTTGATACTTGGCATTGTAATCCCTCAATGTCTTCAAAGAGGTGACGGGTCCCGACGACCACACATTGATATGGACTGCGGGGTCCTTAAACCCGCGTCTAATGCAAAATTCCTGGTTACGTGGAACGCGGATAATGTCACTCTTTGACCCCGTGGAAAACGTCCAGAGCGGAGCCTGGTCCTCGCCAAGCACGGCAGTGAACCCGTGTGAAGCATCCAGAGCACATAACGGACTGTGGGGTCCTTAAACCCATGGACTACGACGTCCTTAACCTTGACCGAGATGTCTTAAAACTAACAATGGACTGTGGGGTCCTTAAACCCATGGACTACGACGTCCTTAACCTTGACCGAGATGTCTTAAAACTAACAATGGACCGCAATGTCTTTAAACTACCCATGGACCGCAACGTCCTTAAACTACCCATGGACCGCAACGTCCTTAAACTAGAACAATAGAGCCCCGTATGCTCTTTTGTCGGATCTAAACGGTCCCGTTTAAGTTGATCTTAGCCTCAAAGATGGCTAACGTATCCTTAAACCTTCAAACAGAGTGGACTATAAATCCCCCCAATTAACTCTGGCTCGAGGGTACATCTCTGAACTCCTTTGACATCCGTCGTTGTAATCCTTCAACGTCGTCAGAGAGGTGACGGGTCCCGACGGCCATACATATGATGGACCCCTATGTCCCTAAACTGGAACAATAGAGCCAATTGCTCTTTTGTCGGATCTAAACGATCCCGTTAAGTTGATCTTAGTCTCAAATTGGACTAACGAATCCTTAACAAACGTTTGAGTTGATCTTAGCCTCAAATATGGCTAACGTATCCTCAAACCAAAACCCCAAACCCAAATCTAAGAAAATACGGATTTGGACTAATCCACGTCCTACGGGCGACGACATAAATCAGTCTCCGTATACAATCCACGGGCAACCACAAACAAAACAAACACCCACGACACGAAGTGACCAGCTGGAGAAGGAGAAAGTTGTTACCGTGATGCGGTAGCGTAATTAACTGCAGGGGCTTGCGTCTGCAGGGAAGAGCGTCCCCACAATCAAAAACCCCTCAAGCGAGGGGGAATCTGACGAAGTCTGCTACATCGGCCGCATCCATCTAAACCTCCGATACACGGTGCCATAAATCAACTTGGCATCTTCGGAGAGGTGGACGGATAGCACCTATTAGCATCTGCCCCGAACCTCAGGCGAGACGTCCCGCGTCTCGGCCGCCATTCGGAGGGGAACAAAGTGCTAGAAAGGTTATACCTTGGGCTCTAAGTTCTTCTCTCCTTGCTCCTTAGAGTGGTGGAAGGAGGTCACCTTGCTCGTCTTCTCACGTCGAAGAAAGATCCACCCGAAAGCCTCAACCTTTGGCTTCAACTCCAAGCTAGAAGTAACTAGGGTTCAAGAAGTGCTAGTCCTTCAACCCTAGATGAGAGTAGAGATGATCAAGAGAGGGTTTTTCTCAAGCTCAAGTGTTTCTCAACACATGAGAGGGGAGAGCTTGAGGGAGAGGAAGAACAAGAGAGAGAAAAAGAAAATGATAGAATGAATATGGTTTTTACAACCATAACAAAATATATGTGATTTTTCAAATAATAATATTAATCAAAAATGAAAAGGTGATGGTTAGTTTGAAGAGACCATTATCATATCACAATAAATGATTTTGCAAAGATCAAAGAGCATCTAAAAAAGTAATGATGATGGTCAATATTTCAAACCTAGTCAACTAGTCAACCTTGGTCAACAAGTCAACAAGCCCAACCATGACACAATTTCACTTAACTAATATTATTAATTGATAAATCATAATATCATTAGGGTTTGGAAAAAAGACGACTGTCAACTGTGCATACACACCCGTTCCAAAACCCTAATGATGAAAAACCTCTTCCTCCGCCTCAATCAACTGTGCATACGCACCCGCATTCGTGATCCGAGGAACACGAATACAATGAGAAAAACCAATCCTAAATCATATACTAGGATCCGGCTTAAACCAAAGCCCGCTAGTATAAACTGTCCGGACAGCAAACGTGCACAAGTGCGCGGATGCGAACGAACCCTGTCGCAAAACCATGCGACCTCTACTCATTTTGCCTAAAGGCGAATAGCTCTCTGTGTGGGACTCTAAAGACTCGACACTACGCTGGCAGTGGGTTTAACCACAGACCGCAAGCGGCACTAGCTGTACGTAACGGTCCCCAGGTAGATGTCGATAAGAAGACTGACGAGGTGAACCCCATCTGAACTCCTACTGAGCCTGTATGTGACAGTCTCCGTACAGTCCGGTCTGTTCGTCTGATACATCGCATGGCGGGCCTAGGGGGCGGTCAACGTCAGTCCCCTAATAGCGGTACAAGTCGTGTCGGAGTGTAGCCCAGAACACCCTGAGATAACACTGGAAACCTACCAGTATATCTCGCTTGCCCTGGCCAGGGACTACTCGTGTAATGGCTCTCCTGGACACAGCGCGATGTCAACCCCCAATACCGGGAGAGACGAATCCTGTCTAACCGTCACTGCCTCCAAGTGCTTTGGGACTGCACCTAAAAACTACCTGTTTGCACGACTCCTTTGAGCCGTGGTAGGGTAGCAATCAAAGTGCAGTGGGAGCACATTCGAGGCGAAGTGACAGTGTCAAGTCAGCGGACTAAGCTGTACTCATGTCACCTGGGAACTGATAACTGACGATAGGTATAATACCAACCAACAGTTCCCGACGAGTCCTGTCCAGTGTACTCGTAACCTAACGAGCACCCGTATACTATCTCAAGTACGACGTACTGACGGCTGTGGGACAGACCGTCTCCCACACTGGGATGAGAAGCGCATGCGCTAGTCTACTCCGGAGTATCGATGCCCTGTCTCGATAGTCCAACGACTAGGGACCTGTATAAGGATGTTCTTATAGTTCACCCAGCTCCCATAAGTGCGAGCGCCATCACAACGCTGGTAATCAAGCAAAGATCCTAAGGGCTTTACTAATATGTATATCTGCAATATGCTAAAAGAAACACATGCACATATTAAAGCAGAGACAAACCAAGTAGCATACTACCATTTCGAGCAAGATTGTATATACAACTGTGATATCCCAAGCTTCCATCAAGTAATATACAGACTAGTATGATGCAGTAATGGCCTCTAGGGCATATACACTAACATAAACATCCCATAACCTAACTCTATATGATCTAAGTTCCTTTGATTAGCAACTAGAGAAACTTAGTTACCTCAAGTTTTGAGGTGAAGCTTGGATTAGGGTTCTCGGGTGGATCATCTATCACTTGGAGGAGGCCGAGGAGGACGAAGAGATCGTAAAGACGAAGGACACGTATCACTAGGTATAATCTCTTTACATAGTAGTTTAGAACTGCTATGGTAGTTGTTAATTATCATTTAGCAAAGATCTTTGGTTAGTCGATGTATGCTTCAAGAACAAGACCGTTTTTCATATTTCCGCCTCCCCGCAACTCGTGGGGTGTTGCACATCGACTTACAGTAGTATCAGAGCCTTACTAAACAATAATTAACTCACTTGCAAAGTCGTATGAATTTCGAACGCAAAACGAACCGGAAAATACCCCGATATCACATAGTTTCTGTCGTTTTTAAAATGAGGCCTAAAATTTTTTCAGGTTCCTCCAGAACAACCTACATGAAATTATAAGAACACTGGAAAAAAATGGGTTCCTGAATCGGCCATACAGCCGCGGGACCGCGGCCGATCCCACCGATCCGCCACGGATCCGCGGCCGAGTTGAAGCCGATTCAACCCAATTTTTCCCTGTGCATCTTCTGTGATATTTTGTCTTTTCTGGTATGGTTTATTTTTTGCTCAGATATCAGGTTTACATAGAAGTTTTGGAGCAGAATCTAATGGGTTTGATCGATCGAAATTATACGATGTTTGCTTGTTTGATTATATCTGTGAACTGTATTATGTGTTCGTAAACCTCCCCTAACTGCTAGTATGTCGGTTGGCAGGGGGTTGCACATATCTGTAATGTTTTAACTGTTTGTGATTATGAACTCTATTGGACTGTTGTGATGATTAGCCGGGGTTTTGTGATGGGTTATTGTATTAATTCATTCGATGTAATTGTAATAAGTTGTAATATTATTTTGCGGGGCACATCCAGGTTGCGGTTGTAGCCACCGTTGTATTATTTCTTTTTACTGTTTTTGCTCCTAGGATAGACCCAAGGTGGGGTGCACAAACTACCGGGTATTTCGAAGTGCTTAGTGGCCTACTCACGTTGTTGAGGGAGACCGCTTCACTTCGGGTACTTGGCGGGTAGTTTGCCGTACCCGTAGGGGTTTGGGGTGGGGTAATGGCTATTCATCACAACTGTATAATCCGTCTTTTCTTACAGGCTCAAAAGAAACGCGGATTGCTTGCATATCCAATAAAGTTTATCTGTGATCTGGAATGCCTATTATTGCGTCTGACGAATTAACAATATCTATATATGATAGCTATTTAGACGTCACTTATGTTTTACACCCGCACTAGCCCAGCCTCCGCTCTGCCGTTAGTTAAGTAACCTAACGGGTGATGACGGGATCCCGTGGTGAATGCGGATGGCATAAGAGTACGTTGTATTTTCGTTGTTATCTGTAATGATAGGTTAAAGATGGGGCGCATTATTTTAATGCAAAGAAAAATAAAATCTAAACTGAATCGTTGGAACAATTTCTAAAACCACTCGGTTTTCTTCAAAAAGCAAATTTTAAAATGCGGAGCTTAAACCACTCCTTTTAATAAAGGCTATCATGGTTCCTTTGATCATATCAAGTTCACTACGTTAACGGGTTTTTGTCAAAAACCAGCCGTAACCCTCCGTCGTTTCAAATAGACAGCACATCGTATTCATGCTATGCTTGTTGGCCTACGTCAAGGCATAGTGGATGGTAGTAGTGTGGTTTGCTTATTTGTTGCACAGATAGATGCATTAGTATAGGACAGACGTACAGCCTTGTTGGCCTATGTCAAGGGCATGTACAATATACCTAAATTAATCAGGACAACGACGGGTAGAACTTGACTTGCGTCTTATGATTTGTTGGCCTACGTCAAGGTCATAAGAGCTTGGGGTAAAAATCATATCGGGAGTTTCAAACATAAAGGAAACTTGAAGATTTAGCATACCTTCTGGAGTGTGGTGACTAGAGTGGCTTCCATCTAGTACATCATGCAATGATAGTTGGAACCCGATCCCACTGATGAGTAGGATTACTCTCGGGAAACTTTCTCACTTAACAATCAATGCTATAAACCAAGTAGGTGTCCAGAAAGGTGTTAGAGGGGCTACGCCTCCAGGGAAAAGAGGTTATTTAATTAAGGAACTTCGCGAAAGCGTTGGAAAACCTCCCTCGAAGTACCAACACCGGCCTGGCTGAAAGGTTAAGCAAGTATTGTGACGTGTGATTAAATCCTGACTAGTTCTTCTTTTAGGTTTTGAAGAAGGATTTGAGGGAACAGTGGGAGCCATCCCGTTTAGATAAACTAATAACCAATCTAAACTTGCAAGAAGCATATGTTGAGTGTTTTCTTTTCTCTCTCTCTAGCAGCTACCATGATAGGACTAAAACTATTACTTGAAAAAAATATACTGACCGGGCAGAACTATAAAGATTGGCTAAGGAACGTCAACATTGCACTGACTTATGACAAAGTAGCATATGTTACCACCGCTGTTCCTCCCCTTATCCCTGGACCAGATTCCTCAGTTGTGGACAAGGAAGTTCGCAAAACCTGGGATCTAGATTGTGAGCGAGCTAAGTGTATCGTGCTGGCGTCCATGAACAATGAACTCCAGAAACAGCACGAGAGTATGGATATTATATCCATCTTTCTCCATGTCAAGGAATTATATGGAGAGCACTCCCGTATCGCGAGATACAAGACCTCAAGGAAACTCTTCCAGATGAGGTTAGCTCCAGAATCGCCTGTAGGAGAGCACGTCCTCAAAATGATCAGCCTCATTGAGGAACTCGCAAACCTGGGATGCGTGCTAGAGAATGATTTGTATATCGACTTGATTTTTCAGTCCCTTCCCCACACCTTCTCTCAATTCGTGCTTAGCTTCAACATGCACGAAATGGAAGCTGATCTTCCAAAGCTCCTCAACATGTTGAGGGTAGCAGAGACCTCCTTGAAAAAGAAGAAGACCCCCGTTCTGTATGTTGGCCAATCATCCTCTTCTAAATCTAAAGCGAAAGTTAAAGAGAAGAAGAAGATGAAAGCCACCAAACCGAAGGGTGGGGTCAAGAAGGTGCAGGGAACGAACAAGTCAGGAATGGTGAAAGCGGATATAAACGAATGCTTTTATTATCACAAGCAAGGGCACTGGAAGAAGGACTGTATAGCCTTCGAAGCCAAGGACAAGAAGCAAGCTGTTGCTTCTGCTTCAGGTGTGTTCATAATCGAAAATTGTCTTTCAGTAAACTCTACATCATGGGTACTTGATACCGGTTCTGGTTCTCACATCTGTAATTCATTGCAGGATCTGAGAAATAGTAGAGTACTAGGGGCAGGTGATATGACTCTCCGGATGGGCAATGGAATGCATGTAGATGCTATTGCAATAGGGGAATATCACCTAGGGTTGACTAGTGGACACATTTTGGTGTTGTACAGCTGTTTTTGTATTCCCAGTATGTTATGTAATATTATATCAGTATCTTTGTTATCTAATGAAGGATATAATTTTGCGCTTGAAAGAAATGTCATGAACATTCTCCTAAATCAAGAATTGATTGGGTATGGCATACTGGAAAACGGCATATACATACTTAATCAACCTCGAATTTTCAATATTCAAAACACACTTAAAAGAAAGGCTCCAGATTCAAATCAAGCCTTCCTATGGCATTGTAGACTTGGTCATATAAACGAAACAAGGTTGACTAAGTTACATAAAGATGGATATCTAGATCCTTTTGAATATTCATCATATGCAACTTGTCAATCATGTATCAAAGGAAAAATGACCAAATCTCCATTCACCGGACACGGAGCAAGAGCCACAGAACTCTTGGGACTTATACACAGTGATGTATGTGGTCCAATGTCTACACATGCGAGAAGCGGTCACTCCTACTTCATCACTTTTACTGATGACTTCTCTAGGTATGGACATGTATTCTTAATGAAACATAAATCCGAGGCCTTTGAGAAGTTTAAGGAGTATAAAAATGAAGTAGAGAAACAAACTGGTAAAAGCATCAAGACACTTCGATCTGATCGAGGTGGAGAATACTTAAGTACCAGTTTCCTTGAATGCTTAAAAGAGAATGGAATTCTCTCTCAGCTTGCTCCGCCTTATACACCTCAGCATAATGGTGTATCAGAAAGGAGGAATCACACGCTATTAGATATGGTGCGTTCAATGATGAGTAGTGATGAGCTGCCACTTTCCTTCTGGGGATTTGCTCTAGAATCAGCAGCATACTTATTGAATAGAGTTCCAACTAAGTCTGTGCCTACCATTCCATATGAAATGTGGAGCGGGAAGAGACCATATCTCAAGTATATCAAGATATGGGGGTGTCCGGCATATGTTAAAAAGCATAGACCGGACAAGCTCGAGGCACGATCAGTTTTGTGCAAGTTTATAGGATACCCCAAATATTCAAGGGGGTACATGGTCTACCACACTGAAGAACAAAAGGTGTTTGTCGCTCGCCACGTTGTCTTCTTAGAAAACGAATTTCTTGCAAAAGAAATTAGTGGGAGCGCGGTAGAGCTGGAAGAAATTCCAGAACCTCAAACTGCTACTGATGACTTAGAAGAACCTCAGATTTCAATTGAACATGACGAACCAACGCCACTTTGCAGATCTAGTAGGCTTTCTCATCCTCCTGAGAGATACTATGGTTTTCTTCTAGATGGGGATCGAGGGGATTGCATCATCGATGATGATGAGCCTACTAGTTTTCAGCAGGCTATCACGAGTATTGACTCGGTGAAGTGGCTGGATGCTATGCGATCCGAAATGGAATCCATGTACACCAATAAAGTATGGACTTTAGAAGTTGCTCCTCCTGGGGTGAAACCGGTTGGATGCAAATGGATCTTCAAAAGAAAGATTGGTACACTTGGACAAGTGGAAACCTACAAAGCTAGACTCGTTGCAAAAGGTTTTTGTCAAAGACCAGGATTGGACTATGATGAAACCTTTTCACCTGTAGCTATGCTTAAATCCATTCGGATCCTGCTTGCCATTGCTGCCTTTCATGACTATGAAATCTGGCAAATGGATGTAAAAACAGCTTTTCTAAATGGACATTTAGAAGAGAGTGTTTACATGGATCAACCAGAAGATTTCTTAGACAACGGGAGCAGCGGAAGAGTGTGCAGGTTGCTTAAATCCATCTATGGATTAAAGCAAGCATCGCGAAGTTGGAACATCTGCTTTGATGAGACAGTCAAAGAATTTGACTTTATTAAAAATGTAGATGAACCATGTATTTATAGGAAGATTGTAGAAGGAGCAGTAGTCTTCCCCGTTTTGTACGTCGACGACATACTACTAATAGGGAATGATGTCCCTATGCTACAATCAGTAAAACTCTTCTTGTCACAGAAATTCTCCATGAAAGACTTGGGTGATGCAACCTACATTTTGGGCATTAAGATCTATCGTGATAGATCTAATAGAATGTTGGGACTTTCACAGTCCAGGTATATTGACACTATACTAAAGAGATTTAGTATAGAAGATTCCAAGCGCGGTAATATGCCCGCTTGTCACAGGATCACCCTCTCCAAAGAGATGTCTCCAAAGACTGATGAAGAGAGGGCTCGCATGAGCATTATACCCTACGCTTCGGCAGTACGATCTATAATGTATGCGATGTTATGTACAAGACCGGATGTAGCTTACGCACTTGGTGTGGTAAGCAGGTATCAGTCTGACCCAGGTGAGAAACATTGGATAGCGGTAAAGAACATTCTCAAGTACCTGAGAAGGACTAAGGAGATGTTCTTGATTTACGGTAATGGGGACCTCCAGGTAGAGGCTTTTACCGACTCTGGCTTCCAAAGTGACAAAGATGATTCTAAATCCATTTCGGGTTTTGTGTTTACCCTCAATAGAGGGGCGGTATGTTGGAAGAGTTCCAAACAGGATACCGTCGCAGACTCAACTATGGAGGCTGAGTATATAGCTGCTAGTGAAGCCGCAAAAGAGGCTGTCTGGATGAGGAAGTTCATCTCTGAACTTCAGGTGGTTCCGTCTATTACCAATCCAATACCTTTGTATTGTGATAACAATGGGGCTGTAACATTGGCGAAGGAACCGAGGTCCCATCAGAAATCCAGGCATATCTTAAGGCGGTTTCACCTGATCAGGGAGATCGTTGATCGTCGGGAGATAGAGGCACGGAGAGTGGACACAAAAGACAACACGGCAGATCCATTCACCAAGGCCATCCCTCAAGTTCAGTTCGAGAGGCTGTTTGAGATGTTGGGCATGCGGTACTCCAGCAACTGGATCTAGTGAAGACAGTGGGTACTCATTGCACCAATTTTAGACCTTAGTGCAAGTGGGAGATTGTTGGATATATATGCCCTAGAGGCCTTCATTGTATAGGATGCTAGGGATATGTATGTACATGACAGTCTTGCTTAATATAATAGTACGCTATTTGGTTTGTCTTTATCTTAACATATGATATATTTTGCGTAGTATTCATATATATACATGTTGATAAAGCCCATAGGGTGTTTGCCTGACTACCGGCGTTGTGATGAGAGTCATACTAGTGGGAGCTGGATAGTCAATAGGCACATCCTTTGATGTCCCTGGTCGCAGGAGTATCGAGACTGGGCATCGATACTCCGGAGTAGACTAGTGTATACATATCTAGACCCTGAGGAGGGGCGATGGATTGGTCCCGCAGCCATTGGTGGAGTGCACCTAAGATTGTATACAGATGCTCACTGGGTGTGAGTACACCGGACAGAACTCGCCGAGAACTGACTGGATGGTATTTATACCTAACGTCAGATAGCAGTTCTCAGGTGACATGTGTGAAGATAGTCCGTTGACTTAAGGTCGTCATTTGTCTCGTGTGAGTTCCCACTGTGCTTTGATTACTACCCTACCACGGTTCAAAGGAGTCGTGCAAATAGGTTTTAGTTGGGCACAGTCCCGAGCCACGTGGAGGCAGCGAGTGACTGTTAGGGATTCGTCTCTCCCGGTATAGGGAGTTGATAACGCACGGTGATCGGTTGGTCATTACCATAAGTTCCTGGCCAGGGCTGATTGAGAATTACTGATAGATTGATCAGTAGATTCTCGGATGGTGATTGAGCCATACCGACACGACTTGTACGGTTATTAGGGGTCTGACGTTTACCACCTCCCTAGACCATACATGCGATACTCTTAGACGAACAGACCGGACTGCACGGATATTGTCACGGACAGGCTCAGTAGGAGTTCGGTTGGGTTTCCTCATCGGCCTTCTTATCGACATCTACCTGGGGACCGTTACATACAGCTAGTGCCGCTTGGAAAGAGTTCGAGTTACCTGAATCGTCTGGAGAAGGGGTTTATATAGAGGTTGTCTGAGACCCAACTGATGCGAGATTCATGCCATCTGTTTCACCAATGTGTCGCGTCCGCATTGATGGCGAGATATGCTCATTAATGACGAGATACGCTAGTGTAGGATGCAGGATATGGAGTAGTGGAGATCTCCTCATGGCGAGATACATGGAGCCTGCCCGTGCTCTATGTTCACGGCCAAACAGGAACACTGAGGAATCTCAGTTATAGGATAGCTCGAAGATGAGCAAAGAAGCCGAGGAAGCTCAGCTCTATGATTGCTCGGAGAAAGCTATTGGCTGACGGTTAGGCAAAGAGGAAAAGCACTCAAGGGAGGCCCCCCAAAGGTCAGATGCTACCTTGAAGGCGACGTGCCGAGGAATGCCCCTCTTGCGTGATACTTATTTCAGCTCCGTAGACTTCAAGTAGCTAGTTGGTGCATGTAGGAGACTTGTCATCTGCCACGTGTCTTGATCAGAGAAATTCCCACTAGTAAGCACCATCATTAGCCCTCCACACCCGTACCGACATATTTATGGGTCGGATCGAGGGTAGATTTCTTGGTCTTCTCTTTTCAGCTTTTTGCCTAGGAATCTACGATGTGGATCATTCGGGAACTACATGGCTCTTAGCGATCGCGCCTCATCGATCTCTATGGCCACGAGGCAATCCTTAAGACTTTAATCTTCGCGTGTATCCTCGATTACATCAGCGGATCGCTGAAATGGCTTTGGATCCACGGTTTAGGTGGGGCAGGAATCTACCTGCCGTGACTGGGTGCGACGAGCAGGAAGCTGTCTGCCAGCCTCGCATAAGGGCTTTGGATCCACGACTTAGGTTGGGAAGGAATTTACCCGTCGTGAATGGGTGCGGCGGGTAAGAAGCTGTCCGCTGGCCTTGCATGAGAGTTTTGGATCCACGGCTTAGGTCGGGAAAGAATCTACTTGCCATGAATGGGTGCGACGGGTAAGAAGCTGTCCGCCGGCCTCACATGAAGGCTTTGAATCCACGGCTTAAGTCGGATATGAATCTGCCCGCCTTAAATGCGTGCGACAGACAGGAAGCTGTCCGCCGGCCTCGCATGAGGTATTTGGATCCACGACTTAGGTCGGGCAGGAATCTACCCGCCATGATAGATGCGACGGGCAAGAAGCTGTCCGCCGGCCTTGCATGAGGGCTTTGAATCCACGGCTTAGGTCGGGCAGAAATCTACCCGCCGTGAATGGGTGCGACGGGCAGGAAGCTGTCCGCCGGCCTCCGAACCGAGCAAGAATCTACTCATTCTAGAGTTTAGGATTCATAACTTATGTCGGGGAGGAATCTATCCACCGTGAATAGGTGCGACGGGCAGGAAGCTGTCCGCTGGCCTCGCATGAGGGCTTTGGAACCACGACTTAGATCAGGCAAGAATCTACCCGCCGTGAATGGTTGTGATGGACATGAAGTTGTCCATGGGCCTCGCATGAGGGTTTTGGATTCACGGCGTAGGTCGGGCTGGAGTCTACCCGCCGTGAATGGGTGCGACGGGCAGGAAGCTGTACGTCGGCCTCCAAACCAAACAGGAGTTTACTCATGCAAGGGCCTAGAATTCACAACTTATGTTGGGCAGGAGTCTACCCGCTGTAAATGGTTGCGATAGGAAGGAAGCTGTTCGCCGGCCTCCGAACCGAATAGGAGTTTACTCGTGCGAGGGCTTAGAATTCATGGGTTAGGACGGGCAGGAATCTACCGACCGTGAATGGTTGCGACGGGCAGGAAGCTGTCCTCTGGCCTCATGGCGAGGGCTTAGGATCACAACGTATGTTAGGCAGGAATCTACCCGCTATGAATAGTTGCGACGGGCAGAAAGCCGTTCGCCAGCATCCGAACCGAGCAGGAGTCTACTCGTGCGAAGGCTTATGATTCACGGGTTAGGTCGAGCAGCAATCTACCCACCGTGAATGGATGTGACGAGCGGGAAGCTGTCTGCCAGTCTCATGGCGAGGGCTTAGCTCAGAACGAGAAGAAATAAGTTCGGATGACAGAAAAGCAGGAATCTAACCATTTAAAGAGAGCACAAGCAGATGGAGTGTCATCGTGGAACCTCGGAGAATAAGGTTTCGGACGATCAGGCACTTTCTTTTCTTCCCGGTTCCTCTTCTTTCAGTCTGTCCGGTCAACCGAGAAAGATTAACATTCACCTTAGACTCAAGTTGGATTTCCCGTGTGGTCCAGAATTTTACCTCGGTTATGTTCTTAGGCTGTGCCAATGCAAAAGAGCGGAGCCGCTCTCCATGCCTAAGACCGAATCTCAAAGCGGTAATGACCGTCTCATCCCGGTGCTCGGGTACCTCCAGGAAGCATTGTAGAACCGGATAATATAGCCCTTGAAAGATTCACTGTTCTCACTTTTGATAGTGAACAGGTAGTCAACCGAACTCTTCTGCCGTCGGTTGCCGACGAAGTGGCTAAGGAACTGAGTGGCCAAATCGTCGAAAGTTGAGATTGAGTGCGAAGTCAGGCCGCGGAACCAATCTCGTCCAGCCTGGATGAGAGTGGTAGGGAATACTTAGCACTGAGCAGTGTCCGAGTTATATTGAAAGCTCATGCTCGCTGTAAACGTATCCAAGTGGTCTTTTGGGTCGGACTTCCCATCGAAAAGAGCCACTTTGGGTGGCTTGTTCCGGGAAGAAACCCGCTCTCTCAATAACTTCTCGGTAAAGGACATCGTGAGAGAGTCCGCGGAATACATCGCAGACCTGCCGGGCGAACGGGTGGCAAGCTACATGTCCTCGATCTTCTTCTCGAGGACATTGATTCGCTGCTAATATCTTAAGGATTCTCCATAATGGGAGTTCCTATTGTCCCTGCTTCGGGCTTGGGCGATGGAACAACTTTGGTTTCTGTCTATCGCGTTCCTCAGATTCTCGAAATGAACCCTTCGTGGCTCTTCCTGGCGAGTACCAGGTGCACGGCGTCGGTGATTACGGTGACGTCGGCTTTCCTGGAATTAGGGGACCGGACCGATGTCTCGAAGGGCGAAGGAGAGCAGCGAGCGTTGAAGCGATAGTTCGGTTGGTCCCGAGACCTCGGCGTTGGACAGTTCGTCGCCTAACGAGTCATGGAATTATTTCTCGTATGGAGGTTGTGACTGCCGTAATCGGCACGCCGGTGTTCCGTGGTGTCAGGATTGGCACGAGCGAGGCCGAGGACCTGAGCGCGTCCGTATGTCGCCTCATGCACGCTACCGTTGTGGGGAGCAGGGGTGGCGGTTTTCCAGGCGGTGCTAGCAGTTTGAACACGAGTGAGCGTGTCCACCATCGCTGTCAGTCGGTCGATCCATGTCGTTAAGGCTTCGACGATATTGGGAGGGGGAGTGGAACCTCCCCCGCCTCCGTTGCAGAGGTTGGGATGGCTCATGCTAGGATCTTCGTTGCGATAATCGCTGGCCATCTAATCGAAAGCGGAAGATCAACTTTTTGGTGGAAAAAGTTTCTCGTTTTCCACAGACGGCGCCAACCGATGGAGGTTAGAATTTCCCTGAGATATTGTCCTCCGTCAATCTTGTGGCCAGCGGTGTTGAAAGGCTATGATTTGAAGAGAGAGTGTAGATCTTAATGGGTTGTTGATTGATATTGATGCCGAGCTACCTGTAAAAGAAGTCGCGGGGTGGGAAACCACCGTAGGACCCTCCGACGATCAAGTAAGCCCCGGAGAATATTTAGACAGAATAGCGGCGTATTGAATGAGTTCGAGTTAGCTGAATCGTCTTGAGGAGGGGTTTATATAGGGGTCTCCTGAGGGAGAGTCGAGGTGAGATTTTCGCCGCCCGTTTCGTCTATGCGTCACGTTTGCATTGATGGAGAGATACGCTCATTAATGATGAGATACGCTAGCGTGAGATGCGGGACGTGGAGCAGCGGAGGTCTTGTCGTAGCGAGATACACGGAGCCATTACGGGGATGCTCGTGCTTCATACCTCCGGTCAAACAGGGACGCTGAGGAATCTCAGCTATAGGATTGCTCGGAGACGAGCAAGAAAGCTGAGGAAACTCTGCTCTATGATTGTTCGGAGACGAGCGATTGACTGGAGGTTAAACGAAGAGGGAACGTATTCAGGGGAGGCCCCCCAAAAGTCGGATGCTACCTCAGAGGCGAGACGTCGAGTAATATCCCTCGTGGTACTTATCTCAGCTCTGCAGATTTCTAGGAGTTAGTTGGTGCACGTGCCATCTACCACGTGTCTTGATCAGGGAATCCCTGTTTGTGAGCACCATCAATATCCTAAGAAATCCGATACAGTTTACCATCACCTAAAAAAATGTGATGGATTTTGTCAGGAGTATGAAGAACTGATATTGACATACATGTACCGGATATCTTGTATATATAGGAATAGATAGCTGTACATAATTAATAAGAGCCACTCATCTTACTAAAAATAAATTCGTAAGTTTTTAAGGAGCAAGCCTCAACACAACTTTATCAACAATCTCTTGAATTAATTCTTCTACCCTCTACAACATTGTGCTTCAAATAAAAAGGCAGCCCGTTGGACTAGGAAGCTTCAGGGTCACAGTAACATAATTTTACTCATTGTCACCCCTTTTATAAAATATAAATTTATTTCTTCCTTTCAACTTTATTATCAAGTATAATACAATATTCTTAAATAAAAAGAACATCTTTGTCCGGAAGCTTATCTCTGAGGTCTAATGTATGATTGGTGATAAAATCAACCAACAGATGGGTGAGTGCAATTTGAGATTATTGGCGCCTTCGGTCCGGCATGGAAGAAATTATTTGGCGTGCTGGATGCAATGCACTCCGATGGTAGAGAGAGAGAAATAAGATTTTTCCGACCGCTGTTTTGTAGGACCCATATCATTATTTCTTTCTCCTCGTAACCGGACAAATGCATCAGGTATATGGAAGAATTTTCTTAACGTCGTGGATGGGTTTAGAAAATAAAAATTTAATATCGGTCTGCAATGTTACTAAATGCTTTAAAACTTATCCCAAATAGCTCAGATGTTATGACACTTTCCTTTCTGGGAAGAGTCAGGGGTTCGATCCCAGTGGACGAGTGTCCATAATTTAATGATTTTGGGACAACTTCATAGGCGCGATGTGTTGTACTGGGTGTAATCTCCCATGGGCGAAGTGGCCAAAAAAAATAAATCTACATCAAGCCTATTTAATTTCTTGCTAGTTAATCAGCTGGCTCGACAAGTTTATGAAGAGCTTTTCATGATCACAGAACTCTACGTACGAAAATCTAGAAAGACATAATTTTTGAACTCATCACTATCCTAAGGTGAAAACGACAAAATCCAGAGCTAAACATGCCAAACTCTTATCTTTCAATATCTCTTTTCTAATGAAACCAACCACGCATTTTAATTGATCCATATAATCTCGATCTAGAAATCAAAAGAGAGTACTCATCAATTCTCACACTAAACAATGGCGGAGAGTGATTCAGTAGCCCTCATCGTGGGCGTCACCGGCATGGTCGGTTTCAGCCTCGCCCAGACCCTTAAACAACCTGCTACTCCCGGTTCACCGTGGACCGTTTACGGTTCATCACGTCGAAACCCGCCGGTCTGGTTCGCTCCCGAGGCTTTGGACCAGTTCGTTCAACTCGATGCGTTGGACCGGGGCTCGACCATGCGCGCCCTCTCCTCACTTGCTCCGGTTGTGACACATCTGTTTTGGGTTGCCCTTGCCGCACACAAAAAAGAGGAAGACAATATAGCAGACAATTCGGCGATGCTGGTTAACGTGCTGCATGTGTTGACATCTGTGGCTGGGTCCCGGCTCCGCCATGTGGCGGTCATGACAGGGACGAAGCATTATTTCGGTCCGTTTGTGGGTCTGGCCCAAGTGCACCAGATCGGGGTGGTCGAGGTCCCGTTCCGTGAGGATGCACCGAGGTGAGTGTTATTTGGTTATTTCCAAGTTGTATATATAGTTTATGCACTAGTAAAATAGGGGGTTGCCCCTACGGATGGGATTATCCGTTGGGGCAGATTTTACTTGGCCCTACGGATTAATCCGTAGGGCTAAAGGGTTGCCCCTACGGGCACTGACTTTCAAGAATAAAAAATTTAATTCTTAATTTGGTGTTTGCCCCTACGGTGGCGCAAACAAAGGACCTACGGACATATCCGTAGGGGCAAGTAAATATCAATTTAAAACAAATCCAGATCGAAAAGCCTACGCTCATTTTCTCTCTCTCCCTCAAACGCGCGCGAAAAACCCTAAATCGCCACCGTCGCGTCGCCACCGTCGCCGGCCGTCGTCGCCACCGTCGTCGCCACCGCCGATTTCGTCGCCATCCTCGTCGCCACCGCCAGTTTCGTCGCCACCGTCGTCGCCACCGCCGGTTTCTTCGCCAATTCGACGCCGTCGTCGCCACCGCCCGTTCAAGTATAAATCTCGAGGTAAATTAAAGCATTTTTGGATTATTCATGGCTGGGTCTGGGTTGCGCGCGCGAGAGTTGGGTTTGGGCAGGGGCGCGGTGGCGGTCGGGGTCGGGGTCGGGGTCGGGGTCGGGGTAGGGTTAGGGTTGGGGTTCGGCTGCTGCTGTGGTGGGGCTGGGGTTAGGGTTACGGTGGGGCTGGGGTTAGGGTTACTGTGGGGCTGGGGTAGGGTTACGATGGGCTGGGGTTAGGGTTGGGGCTAGGGTTAGGGTTACTGTGGGGCTGGGGTAGGGTTACGGTGGGCTGGGGTTAGGGTTGGGGCTAGGGTTAGGGTTACTGTGGGGCTGGGGTTAGGGTTATGAGAGGCATGTCAGCATATTTATGTGTAATAATTGAGAGGATCAAGCTAAGTTCTATGCAAGCAGTCCCTCAGAATACATAGAAAGCTAGCCTTACATTTTAAATTAACATATTCCATAGTTGTCTTAATCGTAAGGCAGATACCCATATTGTGTAAGAGCTGACATTAATACAACCATAGGGAGCTGACTGATTACATCTCATGTGGCATTAAAATCTATAAATGGACATACGAGATAATGCAAAGAAAGAGCAATAGATCAAGACTCAATCAACTTTCCTATGCTTTATGATTTCAGCGGATAGCTCAACTTTAGTTTCAACTTTATATTCTTATTTTTCTCTCTTTTTTCTTTAGTGCTTCTTCCTCCATTTCTTTGAAGAGTCTCTCACAGCGAAATACACTCCATTTTTTCTTAATGGGATAGAATCCTACCCCCGACAGCCGGAACACATACATACAAACGCATAATTAGAGAGCGACTCGAGATGTTCGGGTTAAAACCAATATATGATACTCGATGATGATATGAAACTTTCATATTCCCATCGATACCCGTATATGAAACTAAAACGCCACTTAGTCCCCGTCTATCGGTTAACATACGTGCGATGCTCGTCGTGACCTAGAACTATACGAAGGTTGTTAAATATCGGACAG
The DNA here is from genome assembly GCA_030015575.1 of Agapanthus africanus. Lineage (NCBI taxonomy): Eukaryota > Viridiplantae > Streptophyta > Magnoliopsida > Asparagales > Amaryllidaceae > Agapanthus > Agapanthus africanus. Next base: position 573,138,679 of record CM057346.1, on the reverse strand, counting down.
TATAGCTCGATACTAACAACCGTCGTATAGTCTGCGCGACAAGAAAATTCAATCGTATGGTAACCCATAGATTTGTCCCGTGTGGACAAGTTAAGAATGTATAAAGCAAACGCCTTCATGCACTTGTGTTTTCATCCGTTTCGAGATATTTCGTCGGTACCTTTCCGCTGGTTCTCCGTGTACAAAGATAGATTAGATGTTCATTTCAACGTTGTTTCACAGCTTTGAAATGATTATCTATTCTATTACAGTGTACTCGGAGAACAGCGGGGAGGTGCTGCCGAAATTTACTCGAAACGGTTGAAAGCACAAGTGATGGGCGTTCGCTCTATACATTCTTAATGGGATAGAAGCCTACCCCCGACAGCCGGAACACATACATACAAACGCATAATCAGAGAGCGACTCGAGATGTTCGGGTTAAAACCAATATATGATAATATGAAACCTTCATATTCCCATCGATACCCGTATATGAAACTAAAGCGCCACTTAGTCCCCGTCTATCGGTTAACATACGTGCGATGCTCGTCGTGACCTAGAACTATACGAAGGTTGTTAAATATCGGACAGTATAGCTCGATACTAACAACCGTCGTATAGTCTGCGCGACGAGAAAATTCAATCGTATGGTAACCCATAGATTTGTCCCGTGTGGACAAGTTAAGAATGTATAAAGCAAACGCCTTCATTCACTTGTGTTTTCATCCGTTTCGAGATATTTCGTCGGTACCTTTCCGCTGGTTCTCCGTGTACAAAGATAGATTAGATGTTCATTTCAACGTTGTTTCACAGCTTTGAAATGATTATCTATTCTATTACAGTGTACTCGGAGAACAGCGGGGAGGTGCTGCCGAAATTTACTCGAAACGGTTGAAAGCACAAGTGATGGGCGTTCGCTCTATACATTCTTAATGGGATAGAAGCCTACCCCCGACAGCCGGAACACATACATACAAACGCATAATCAGAGAGCGACTCGAGATGTTCGGGTTAAAACCAATATATGATAATATGAAACCTTCATATTCCCATCGATACCCATATATGAAACTAATTAAAAGCGCCACTTAGTCCCCGTCTATCGGTCAACATAACGTGCGATAATTTATTCTTTTCAACGACAAACGCACACACAAAGCATCTACATGGATTTTCTCCTTTGTCAGTAACTATCCCGTTCTTATATTTCTCAATATAGTCAGCATAACCTACAATTTATATGTTATTCAGTCTAACATGGCCCATGAGTACATCAGAGTTAAGGACTGGATGTATGTGGATTGGAAACAACGTATGCAACCTACGTTTGTCGCAGGGGTTGCTGCTTTCCTTGAATTTGCACGAGCACATAATAAGATCATATTAGAGAAGATTCTCTGTCCGTGCGATAGATGTGGCAATAAGTACTGGCAGAAGGTAGAATTGGCAGAGCTTCATATTGTAAAACATGGGTTTACTAGACTTTATTCAATTTGGAAATATCACGGGGAAGGAGAAGAATGCAGTACTGCGGTAGAAGAAGGAGAACACGATAATGCGGCAGGAGAAGAAGAAGAATTCGGTAATACGGCAGGATACGGAAATTTATTTCCATCAGAAGAAATGGAGGATATGGTAGAGGCTGCCCTAGGTGAATCTATTCGTACCGAAGATGACATTCCTTCCGGTCAAGGACCGCGTGCGGATAAATATGAAAATTTCATGAATGATGCTAGGAAACCAGTTTATGAGAATGCGAAGTATTCCACCCTCTCATGGTTCGTCCAACTTTTCCAAATTAAGTGCCTAAATGGATGGAGCAACAAGTCATTCACAATGCTTCTTTCGTTCTTGAAAGATTCTATGCCTCCGGGAAATAATGTGCCCGAAAGCTGGTACGAAGCCCAGAAAATGATGTCTGATTTGGGTCTAAAGTGCGAGAAGATTCAAGCATGTCCTAAAAATTGCGTGTTGTACCGGAAAGAGAATTCAGATTTGAAAGAGTGTCCAACATGCGGAGAGGCCAGGTATAAGCCGAAAGATTCTGATAAGAAGCCTGATATACCTGTGAAGATAGCACGATATTTTCCCATAACACAGAGGCTACAGAGGCTATTCAGGTGCAAGAAAACAGCCGAGGCAATGATTTGGCATCATCGTGCTCCTCCAAGCGAAAATGGAAAAATGAGCCATCCAAGAGATTCACCGGCATGGAAGGATTTCGATAGGAGGCACACAATATTCAGTAGCGATCCCCGCAATGTCCGGCTCGGACTGGCTGCCGATGGCTTCTGCCCATTCAACTATATGGCTGGAAGTCACAGTACATGGCCCGTTGTAATGATAATTTATAATCTGTCGCCTTGGTTGGCTATGGACCAATCATACTTTATGATGCCTCTTCTTATCGACGGACCAAACTCACCGGGGAACAATATCGACGTCTATCTCCGACCTCTGATTGAGGAGCTGAAAACTTTGTTTATTGATGGTGTAGAGACATATGATTCAAACACAAATACAACCTTCATACTGCGTGCGGCTTTAATGTGGACAATTAATGACTTTCCTGCATATGGAATGCTTTCAGGTTGGTCCGTACATGGTCACAAAGCATGTCCTCATTGCCATGAACACACAACATCAAAATTTTTGAATTTTAGCAGGAAGGTTTGTTATTGCGGCCATCGACGTTTTCTGCCTCCAGACCACCCCTACAGGTTAGACACGGTTCACTTTGATGGTCATCAGGAGCTTCTTGGGCCTCCATCCCCATTGTCCGGAGAGGACGTGACTGCTAAATGGGATGGTTACAATAACGTGACCTTCGGGATGGATCCGACGAGACAGGTCAAACCACAATATTGGAACAAGTTAAGCATTTTCTTCGAGCTTCCGTACTGGTCTACAAATTCAGTGCGTCATTGTCTGGACGTCATGCATATAGAGAAGGGAGTATCAGAGCACATACTTAACTTGCTTCTGTGTAAAGACGGGAAATCGAAAGACAACATGAATGCCCGGATGGATCTACAAGAGTGGGGAATAAGAAGTGAACTGCACCCTAAACCGGTAGCGGGTAAACCGGGCAAGTTTGTACTTCCCAATGCCGCTTATCATATGTCACAACCGGAGAAGAAAAGATTCCTGCAGGTGTTGCATGATTTGAAAGTCCACACAGGTTTCTCAGGATCATTCAGCAAGAAAATAAAAATTGTGAAGGGCAAGATCGATGGGCTGAAAAGTCATGACCACCATGTTATCGTGGAGCACCTTCTTCCATTAGCCCTCAGGACTTCTCTCCCCGACTCGGTTGGTCTAGTAATCAACGACCTATGTTGTTTTTTCAGGAAGTTGTGTGCTAAAACGCTGGAGGTTGCGACGCTGGATAAACTACAAAATTCTATTGCGTTGATACTTTGCAAGTTTGAGCGTATTTTCCCACCGTCATTCTTCGATATCATAATACACTTGACGGTTCATCTTGCAACTGAGGCGAAGTTAGCCGGACCGGTACAATATCGATGGATGTATCCCGTCGAGAGGTACGTGTAATTTTTCGTTTCGCGCAATTTATAAATTTATTTTTGTCATGTATGCCCGTGTTTATTTATTCAACATATTCTCATTAGGTACCTTTACACTCTTAAGAAGTATATACGCAATAAAAATCGACCAGAGGGTTCTATCATGCAAGGTTATCTTCTTGATGAAGCAACCACATTTTGCTCCCGCTATCTGGACGAGAACATTGAGACAAGGCTTAACCGACCTCGAAGAATTCAAGACGGGCCATATGGTAAAGCCGAGTATAAGAGGGTAGACACTATGTTTATCAACAAGATATACCGGTTTATCTTGCTTAATTGCGAATGTCTTGAACAAATTAGAGAGTAAGTTCTTTTGGATTAATTGTTATATCTGTGTTTGTGTGTGTATGAAATGACATAATATTAATGTCACAATTATTTGTCGAAAACAGAACTAATTTTAACGAGGTACGTGAGGGGCATCCTGATTGGAACGAAGAGCGTTTGGAAAAATACCATCAGGATAATTTTTGTGATTGGGTCACAGAGCATGTAAGTTATTCGAATTACATTTTATTGCTATCAGTTTTAATCTAAACTTGTATCGTTATGTATTTATCGTAAAATTTGTTTTGTTAGATCCACGATCCGAACTTGTCTGCATCATTTGAGAGTGATTCAAGATGTTTAGCTCAATTTCCTAGTATGGAGGTTGCACATTACAAAGGATTTGGTGTCCTTGGATACAAATTCGAAATTAAGGACATAGAAACATCTAGAATCACTCAGAATAGTGGTATTGCGACGGTAGGATCGGACGGTGTGATTTACTATGGGTACTTAAATTGTATACTCGGCATCCACTATCCCGGACGATCAGAACCCTTTTATATATTCCACTGTACTTGGTACGATCCGCGAACCGATACAGACAGGTGGAGAAGCAGTCTTGGGACTTGGAAAGATGAATATGGATTGACCAGTGTGAACACACTTCGATTTTACGGTCAAGACGATCCGTTCATCTTTCCGAACCAAGCGTTCCAAGTATACTACTCACAGTGTTTGAAGCATCCGGGGTGGAGTGTTGTATGCCGATGGAAACCTAGAGATGTCTACGATGTCCCAGAATACGAGGACAGCGATGAGGACGAAGAAGAGAGAAGGCTTAAAGTGCTCCGACCGTTTGTTTCGAAGGACGGGTTGTCTTCGACCGATCATGAAGTTACGTGGGTTAGAAATGACATCGACGATGAAATCCAAGTAGATATGTATGATGCGCCCACGAAACGAAAAAGGTTATCAGTAATGTTATATTATTACTTCACATTTTACGCTCTAGAGCATATATAGTCAATACTTTTAATGATTGTCTAATGCGTCCACGAACCGTTTATCTAGATTGGATGACGATGTCGGGAGCAGCGAGGGGCGGCAGGAGCTCCAGCCGCGGCAGAGGCAGAGGCAGAGGCAGAGCGGTTCTGCCGCCCGGAGAGCTCCGTAGGGAGCTTCAGAGGGCCGGTCTTGCACCCAGATCGGAGACCCCTTCGGATGCCTCCTTCCGTGTGGATTTTTCCACACCTCCAGGTATACTGCACGCATATCCATTTTCAATTTAATATTACAGATATTCATGCCTGTTTATGTCAAAATTACTTATATTGTCAATGTTTGATTGTCTAGTTGTTGGTCCTGCGTCCACATCTGGGACAGAGGCCACCCCCGCTCCTCCAGGTATGTTTATATATCATATAGTGCATGCATATTGATTTAGAACGTTATATTATTGATCTACACATTCTTTTTGCAATTACTTATCAAATCTATTTTTAATTGTCTAGTTGTTGGTCCTGCGTCCACATCTGGGACAGAGGCCACCCCCGCTCCTCCAGGTATGTTCATATATCATATAGTGTATGTATATTGATTTAGAATGCTATATCATAAATATACACATTCCTTTTGCTCTTACTTAGCAATTTTTATTATTGTCTAGCTGTAGGTGGTGACACCACCGCACCTGCGGGTATGTTTATATGTCCTATAGTTCATGCATATTGATTTAGAACGTTATATTATTGATCTACACATTCTTTTTGCAATTACTTATAAAATCTATTTTTAATTGTCTAATTATAGGTGGTGCGTCCACACCTTCCACAGGGGCCACTCCTGCCGCTTCCGTACCCTCCGCATCGTCTGCAGGTTAGTATGAATAAATTTAAAATATTTATTTATTTTACATATGCTCTATAGAATAAATATGAACTTCATGGAGATTTAGCGTCGATGTTTATTTTATAGTTGGAGGGGATGCGTCCGGGTCCGGGACCCCGGTTGTTCCTCACCGGAGGAACTATCGTCCCGCTCGTGCTGCTGCTCGGGCCCAGGCTCGTGCGTTATTCACCGGAGGTATATATCACACTTGAATTTTTGTTTAACCTTGATTTCTTAATACAACTTTGTATTATTATTGATTGTCTTGATATTTCGTGCAGACGCAGGGCCTCTCCATCCCCAGAGGGGGACTCGAGGCCCGAATCAGTCCCATAGGCTGAGGCCTAATAGAGCTAGGGGGGAGGCAGCATTCCCCCTATTTTTTACCCTTGACTATCGCTATACCGGTCCTCATGCCGAGAGGTTCGGCCGGTATTTGGGGGACGAGAGCCGGATCGTGAAGAACTATCCACTTCACGTTGAGTGGGGCGAGCAGCACCAGCGCTCATTCGCCCTCTTCTTTGAACAGGCTCGGGTATGTATTAATATATATTTTCATTTGATCTATCCAATATATTTATTATTAACACTTGCAATCTAATAACAATGTTTTTTTTTTGTATTTTCAGTTGGATTACGATTTTCAGCCTGTAGCCGACCCTGATCACTCGGGGAGGGTGCTCGACCTTCATGCTCTGTACAATGGCCTGATGAAGAACATGCAGGCCAAGGTCCGATACAACAGGAATGAGCTGAAGGCCGACTGCTACTCCCTATGGATAGCGACCCCCGAGGCAGAGAGAGCGGCCCTCCTATCTACTCCGGCGTTTGCGAGAGTCGACGTAGAGACATGGCCTCTATTGTGCGCTTATTTCGACTCCGAACGCAAACAAGTATGTATTTTAAATTTAATTCATTATTTATGATATAATTTATTTCTTTGTGTTTCTTAATTAGAGAACTAAATGTTAATGCGTTGTGCAGAAACAGGCCGCTCAGAATACGGAGAACAGGAAGTCGGCGAAGAGGGGTCGCCCCACTTACACAGGTGGCTCGAGGAACATTACTCGAGCCATGGAGTTATCGGTAAATTAAGTGTTATTCTCTAATATTCTGCAATATTAAGAGTTATTCTCTAATATTTCTAATATTAAGAGTTACTTTCTAATATTGCAGACATCTCGGACCGTGGCGTCAGGTGGTACACCGAGCGTGCTGTCCGCATATCTTGCCGTCCACGGCACCTCGACAGATCCCGCCACGGGCGAGCTTCGATGTCCCGACGTCGCTACCCAGGAGTACTGCGTAAGTGTTAATATTTTTTCTACCCAAATTTGAAATTTTAGTTTTGGAAGGTTCAAGTTTAAATTTTATACTTATACTTTACTGCTTAATGTGGGTGTAGGAGCGGGTGGTTGAGCAGGCCCAGGCCTCGGGGATCGATTTTACCGGACAGAACGATCCGAGGCTGCTGACCCCAGTTCTGGACGCCGCACACGGAGGGCACCACGGAGGTTGGGAGAGAGGCCGGGGATTGGGCCCTAGCAGGGCCCATATGAGGTTGGACTCCACCCCGGCGGTTACTTCCTCCGTCTCCAGTGGCCGGCATGTCCATCAGGAACTGGATAGCTTGAGGGCCACCGTTCAGGAGTTGAAGGAGATGCTGGTATGTATACTACTTTATAGTAAAATATCATTTCATATTATATACATATCAACACAACCCTTATTAGTACGTAAGTCTGATTAATCATACATACATATGTAATTAAAATAAACAACGCTTTTCCAAACTAGATATCCAAACAGGGTTTCGAAATAACTTAATAATGAAACGAATTCGAATAATACACCGTTCTTAGACGCTTCTTACACACGTTATGTCCAGACGCGACAGGGTAGATCGGCCGAGCCTCCACATGCATCTCCTTCGGCTGCGGCTCCGCAAGCCACTACATCGGCTGCGGTTCCGCAGACAGCTCCTGTAGCTCCACCGCCCACTCAGACTCCCGCAGCCGCGGCTCCGCAAGCGACTACCTCGACGGCGGCTGCGCAGACCACGACGCCAGCTCCACATGCCGCTCAGACTCCTTTATTTGCAGTATTGGATAGTGTATTTACCGAGGAGCAGGCGCGCGTTATTCGAACGTTACTCGGAGGTGGAGCTGGACCGAACTAGGGTAGCTTTTTGGTTCTTATTTTTTGAAACATGTATTTATTTATATCACATTGTACTACATTTTGAAACGATATTGATATTGGTTTGAATTTATATCATATTCAGTTTTTGGGTTTCTTTTGTATATTATATATATGCGTGGGATGTGATTATGAATACTGCAATATATGATTTGATTGATGTATATAGTATTGTGCACAGGGCGGAAAAAAATCTAGCAGCCCTTTTTTAAAAAAAAATACAGAAAACATGTACCTACGGATTACACCGTAGGTAAATATATTGCCCCTACGCAGTTATCCGTAGGGGCAAAATATTAGGAAACCTGATATTTTCCCACCTGATATCAGTGCAGGGTGTTGGGGGTGCCCCTACGGATATATACGTAGGGGCCAATACTTATCCCCTACGTATATATCCGTAGGGGCAACATATCAGGTCCCCTGATATTTCCCCCCGATCTCAGTTCATTGTGTTGGGAGAGGACCCTACGGAAACAGCCGTAGGGGCTACTTTATATCCCCTACGGCTTTATCCGTAGGGGACTAAATAGGACCTACGGATATATCCGTAGGTATATACAATATATTAAAAAAAAAAATTAAATATATGATTTTATTACCCCTACGGGGTACTCCGTAGGGGCTATAGCACCTACTGATTTATCCGTAGGGGAATAAATTTATCCGTAGGGCCAAGTTCAGGACCTCAACTTGCACCTGCGGCCTTTGCACCTACGGGGTTTTTTTTCGCCCCTACGCACGAATCCGTAGGGGCAGTGGTTTTCCCCTACCGACAAATCCGTAGGGGCAACCCTTATTTGTAGTAGTGATGGTATTTATCGTGAAAAACTCAAGAGTTCATGGTATTCTAGTACAATTCTGTAAATCTGGTAATTGAAGATTGCACGTAGTTGGAGCTAGTTTTCAATGATATATGCATTTTCGGGCCTATATATATGGGGTTTGCCTTTAGGGTTGAGAGGAAATTTTAGGTTTATGATTGTCAAAAAGTCAACTTTAGACATATGATATGATTTGAAGTCATTGGTTTTTACAATAAAGTTTTATTTATTTAATGATCCCATATCTATTATCCCAGAAACCCAATCCCGGTATTCTACTATGCACTCGAAGACATACTCATTTCTTACCCCAACGTGCTGACATGGACGGTCCACCGGTCATCGATCATCTTTGGTGCATCGTCTCGGACCATATATAACCCGTTGTTGACTTTCTTTGTGTATGCACTCATCTGTCGCCATGAGGGGTTGTCGTATCTGTATCCAGGCACTATGTATACATGGAATCACTTTTTCGATGCGTCTGACGCCACCTTACTAGCAGAACAACAGATCTGGGCGGCGACAACGCCCGCGGCCGCATATCAAGCATTTAACTGCACGAATGGCGATATCTTCACCTGGAGAAGCTTTTGGAAGGTACAGGTATTATTCAAAATTTGTATATACTAAACTTATAATTCAAAATTTAAACTAAATTACAACGACCTCGAAGAATCTTTGATCGATCGATCTCAACTCTTCTTTCCAACAGGTCATCTCAGAACTGTTCTCTGTGGAGTTCGTCGACATCGTATCATCCGGTGATGCCGTGGGCCCGGAATGGGTGGAGAAGATGAGAGGAAAAGGGCAAGTTTGGGATGCCATTGTCGAAAACAATGGGCTTTTCAAGACCAAATTGGAAGAGATCACATGTTTTGAAGCTGTGTATGCAGTTGCCAACTTCAGGTTTCAGCATGTTTGCAGCATGAACAAGAGCCGTGAGTTTGGGTTCTTAAAGTGTGTGGATACCCTCAAGAGCGTGAGGAAATGGGTGGAGAGATTGAGAGAGATGAGTATCATACCAAAATATTGAGCATGCACGAGGATATGCATGCTACTTAATTTCATCCAACGGAGAATTAATCTCGAGATGCATGTAATCTTGAATCTTAGCTGATTGCTTTGATATTTGGCATGCTAGCTATCTCAGAATTAAGTTCCATCGATCAGCAGCATAATATATACTAACTATAAAAGGCATTGATCAATGAACATGTGTTGCCGTGTGTCCCGCCGTCACCTACAATGTATGTTTTCACTAGCATAATACAACATACAATTCCCTAGTTTGATACAACTTGCATGTACACAACACAAAGCAGCAGCACATCATATTAATACCACATCGTCTGCATTAACTAGCAAAAAAATACAACACAACCATCTTCAAAAGAAAATTCAACACCAGTAGTACCTTATCAATAAGAGCTCTAACGAACTTGATCTAAATCCCCGCCGCTGTAGTGATGAGATCAAGGAACAGGTTTTTGACGTCCACGACAACCATGCAGAAGCTGCCTCAGATGAGCCCGAACCCTCTTCTCCGCCTCTCATGTCCAAGCCTCTGATAGAGATCCCCAATAACAACTCCAAGGATCCCCAACAACTCTCTAAATCATAACCGTTTGTAACTAGTGTATCTCATCTTCTGTAGCTATCTAGATCATATCTAGTTGTACTACTCTTCTATAAATACTAATAGAAATCTCTGATGTGGTGTGTAATTGACACCAATTGATATTATCTTTTATGGTATCATAGTCATAAAGACTAATCGTCCACCTCTCAATTTTTTCTCACCTTCTTATAGCATCATGTCTATCTCATCTTCCACCACCATGACTCCCACTCCAAACTTTGCTACTGCTTTTCAATCTAAGAATTTATTCAACATGATTTCTATCAAGCTCGATGGCCAAAACTATCTCTTCTGGTGAGCTCAGTTTGTGCCGATTCTTCGTGGTCTTCGTCTCCTTGGATATGTCGATGGCATATTTCCATGCCCACCAGAGTTTGCTGCTGTAGCAAGTTCGTCTCCCTCTGAAGCCTCTCTCTCTGTGAAGCCGCAACCATGCTGAACCCAGAATAAATCGCATTGCAAGAACAAAATCAATTGATTCTTGGTTGTCTTCTCTCTTCTCTCACCGAGGGTATTCTAGCTCAAATCATAAGTTGTTCCACCTCTCAATCGGCATGGTCAACCATACAAACTTTGTTTGCATCCTCCTCACGAACAAGGATTCATGATCTTAAGAACGAGCTGTCCAACATTCAGAAGGGGTCTCTCTCAATGAAGGATTACATCAAAAAGATGAAACACATTGCTGATTTTCTTGCTGCAGTGGGCCATTATGTCTCTCGACATGATCTTTTGATCAAACTATCAGTGGTCTTGATCAAACATATGACCATGTTGCCATCCCTCTTTACAGCATGCTTGACGATCTTCCCCTTGATGATGTCAACGCTCTTCTTTTGAGCTATGAGCGTCGACTACAATGAAGTGCCCGTCCTACGGAGAATATCACATTATCTTCAAATGTTGCTTCAAAGCAACCATCAAAGGACCGTGGATCTCATATTCAGTCCTATGTCTCATCCGGCGTTGGTCGTCGTGGTGCTCAACAAGGTCATGGTGGTTTTTACCGCGGCCGTGGTCATGGTCGCGGGCGTTATGGACACCCCACTGGCACTACTACAAATAAGGGTTGCCCCTACGGATATATCCGTAGGGGCGAAAAAACGCCCCGTAGGTGCAAAGGCCGCGGGTGCAAGTTGAAACCCTGAATTTGCCCCTACGGGCAAAATCTTATCCCTACGGAGTTCTGTGTAGGGCCAGTTTTACCTACGGAGTAGGCCGTAGGGTAAAAAAAGTTATATTATTTACGGTTTTTTTAAATATATTAATTGTACCTACGGAGATAGCCGTAGGGCCAAGTACTATCTCTTACGGATATCTGTGTAGGTACTTATCCGTAGGGGCAAAATACCAGGATTTCTGATATTTTGCCCCTACGGATAACTCCGTAAGGGGTCTTTGTTTGCCCCTACGGATATGTCCGTAGGGTCACTCCCAACCCCCTGGTACTGAGATCAGGGAGGAAATATCAGTTACTGCTGATATTGTGCCCCTACGGTTTAAACCGTAGGGCAACATGTGTACCTACGGATTAATCCGTAGGTACACATTATCTGTATTTTTTTAAAAAAGGGCTACCTGATTTTTTCCCGCCCTGTGCACAATAATATATATATCAATAAAATATAAAATTAATCATCACACAACATATATCGCAGTATTCATAATCACATCTCACGCATATAATATACAAAAGAAACCCAAAAACTGAATATGATATAAATATAAACCAATATCAATATCAATATCATTTCAAAATGTAGTACAATATGTATGATATAAATAAATACATATTTCAAAAAATATGAATCAAAAAGCTACTCTAGCTCGGTCCAGCGCCACCTCGGATAAACGATAGAATCAAGCGCGCCTGCTCCTCGGTCAATAAACCATGCAATTCGGCGCTGTTAGTTATATGTATGCCCTAGAGGCCATTACTGTACATAGGATGTATATTGTAGTGGATGCTGGGACATATATAGGGAGGACTTTCTTGCTCAACATGATAGTATGCTATCTGGTTGCTCTTTACCTTAACGTGTACACAGATTGTCTCTCAATTACATGTTGGTAGAGCCCTTAGGATATGTACTTGACTACCTGGACTATGATGCGGATCATACTAGTGGGGACATGGTAGTCCATAAGTACATCCTTCAATGTCCCTAGTCGTGGGTGTATCGAGACGGGGCATCGATATACCAGAGTAGACTAGCGTATACCTTCTCGACCCATACAGATGGGCGATGGATGATCCCATATCCATTGGTGTTTGACATCAGAGATGATATACGGGTGCTCAGTAGAGACTGGGTACACTGGACGGACTCGCCGAGAACTCCCAGATGGTATTATACCTCACGTCAGATGGCAGTTCTCTGGTGACACTGGTACAGGTTAGTCTGTTGACCCGAGATCGTCATAGAGTCTTGTATGGTTCCCACTGTGCTTTGATTTCCATCTTACCACGTCCAAGAGGGCGTGCAAAACGGTGGTTTTTGGGTACAGTCCCGAGTCATATGGAGGCAATGAGCGATAGGAGGGGATTCGTCTCTCCCGGTATAGGGAGTTGATGTTGTGCTGTGTTCGATTGGTTATAACAGGAAATCCCTGACCAGGGTTGCTGAGATTTACTGGTAAGTGTTACCAGTAGTTTCTCGAATTGTTATAGACCTCATATCGACACGACTTATCGAGCTATTGGGGTCTGACATTTACCACCCTAGGCGGGATATGCGACATATCAGACGATCAGACCGGACTGTACGGTAGTGTTACTGGTTGGATTCACTGGAGTGTGAGTGGGCTTGCTCGTCGATCTTCAGATCGCTCAATACCCGGGTGGCCGTTACGTTTAGCAGACCGCTTGCGGCTTGTGGATGCTTGATATGATCATCATCTGCTGCCGGCGTATTGACGAGTCTTTAGAGTCCTACACAGAGGTTTCCTGGCTCAAGCGAAACGAAATAGGAGCGCATATGAGATATGTGCGGGACCGAGAATGATACCAGTATGTGATACTGTATTTGATTCTCGCGATGTGACATTGATCGGTTATATGCGATATAGCCGGGTTATCGGATCAAGTGTTGATTCGATAAGTTGTTACTAATGATGCTAGTCGGTTATATGCGATATGACCGGATCGTTAAATCAAGTGTTGATTTAATGATTTAATGCATAGTTATATATTTGATATATTACTTTGCATTAACTAGTATCGGTTCATTTTAAATGGATTTTCTCACTCGGGTGTGCGCATTGTATATGCGATATATTTTTGTGCACTTGTTTGTATCATGTTTGATGATACATGTTTACTTGGTTAAGTGTAAAGAATTAAACCATGGTTAAACTTATGATTAGGGTTTTATTTCCTTTTCTCTTTTCCTTTATCTATTTATTCATTTTGGAAATAGATGGAAAAAGGAGAAAAAGAATGGTGGCTTTTTTTGTTGTTTAGTGGAAGCTTCATGATACCTTGACCCTAACCATTCATTTAACCTAAGTTAATTCTCTACACTTTACCATGGTTACTATTATGATAAGGATTTTTTTTCTTTTCTTTTCTAATTAATCTTATCATAATATTCTTCTTCTTCTTTCTTGAACTCAAGAAGAAACCTTCACTTCATCAATGGTGGATTGATGAAATGAGTGAGAAATCCAAAACTAAAGTCTACCCACTTCCTATTTCTTCATCCTCTACCTCTTGCCAAGTAGTAGAGTGTGTTTCCTTCACAAGTTTTCAAGACTTGGTGAAGGTGGAGCTCGATCTAGCGATGCCTCGACGTAGATCATCTTCGGCATGGACATCGACGACCTAGCCCGTCCATTCTCCGACGAAGCCGACGCTAGAGCCCGGGATCCGTCTTGGACAGCGAAGAGACTTCATTGCGGAGCCGTGGAGGTGGAGCACCGGATCTACAAAGGTTGTATATCCGTATTCTCATAGTTAAGTGTTAACTAGTTAGCTTTTTCGCCTAGTTTTCTAGCAAACGATCCGTAGTCGGGTCTCTCGGCACCTAGATTTTTTGAAAATGGCATGTTCGATGCCTTGTGAGACCTCTCTAGAGTGCCTAGGAACCCTACAGTGGTATCAGAGCCTAGCTAGAGCCTTAGGCGAAGTCTAGAAGGAATTTGAAGTCCGAACGAACCCGAAACCCCAATACAAAATGCTCTCTGTCCTTTTTCTAAAAACAGGGATTTTTCCAAATTAAAAATTACTAAAAAATTCAGCAGGGAAAAATAAGAATTACGATGCAAAAATATTTCGGTGAACAGTAATTAGTGCGGCGGAACCGCGGCAGAAGCCTAGCTTCTGCGGCGGTTCCACGGCTCTCTGGTGACGTCAGCCCTATATTTTTGCACAGTAATTCCTGATAAATTCTTCTGAGTTTTCTGGGAATTTTTAAAATTTATTCAAGAATTGAATAATCTGGGATTGTTTTGGGGATTCGGTGTTTCGATCGGAGCATCAAATTTTGTCTGTGTGGCTTTCCGGATAAATTTTAGAATATGTTAAAAAGTTCGACCGGATATAAATACCCAATTTTTCCCCTGTCGGGAAATTTCCAAGTGTTGGATTTTTCCGTAGTTTAACGACGTTCTAAGTAGTGCAAGTAACGCGATGGTCCCTCTAGAAGACAACAAACCTTAACTCGATTATGTGACCGTCTTGAACTGCCCTTTGAACCTTCGGGTTTGGGGCATTACGGCGTGCCACATGTGAGGCGTTGGCTTGACCCTTCTACGGCTGGACCGTTGGTACTGAGGCACGAACTGAATGTTGCTAGACTTGTTTCATGTGTTGATCTGTATCGGGAAAAGTTGGGTGTTCGATTGTTCGATCGGAAAGTTTGACATTTTCTATTTATCCGGAATGGGATACAATAATTGGAATTCACAAGTAGTTATGTGATAACTAAATGAATGATATAAACATAGCAGTTTAGTCTCACTTGATCGGTTGCCACGGAATTTTGATGTGGTCAAAAGTCCGTCGCAATCACGTAGCGTACGCGGATACTCGCCGGGTAAACTTAATAGACAGCCTCACTCCATAGCCCCGACCAAGTGACTGTAGGAGAACCCCGTCGCCGAAAGCATCCCTCCGGGTGCTCGCGGTAGCGGTGTTCCGCCTTGGTGCACTTCGTCGACGGTATCGGGGGTGCAGCCGTCTACTGAAGTTTGCGACGAGCATTCGATCAAAATGTCGGGAATCCTGTTGAATTGCCCGACTTGGTATTGAAAAGTGTTTTTGATAAAGAGACTAAAATGCGGGGTTTATAATTGTTAGGCATGCGATGTCTAAGAAATTCATTTGGTCAGGCATGCGATGTCTGAGGTAGTTGCGGATTCCAACTGTTGTAGTTTTACACTTTCTTTTCTATGACCGTAAGTGTAATATGTGATATCGCCGGTTTCGTTGCTATATGTCAACGACAATTGGGATGCGTATATTTACTTACGTTGATGACATGTGATGTTATGTGTTGCTGGATATGTTATATTGGATCGTCGTGTTTGAATAGCCGGGGGATTTTTATGTGAGATGAGTGTTTTTCATTTTCATTCATGAAAAACTTGTATGTAATATTCTTTTATTGGGGCACTTCCAGGTTGCGGAAGATGTCACCGTTTGTATATTATTTACTTTTCCGCACTAGGATAGACCCAAGGAGGGGAGCACAAGTAACCGCGTTCTGGAGTCCAGTGGGAGACCAACTCGAGGAGTCGAGTCCGGGTCTCCTAACTCTAGAATTGGTAGGGTTGCTTGCCGCTCTCGTAGGGGTCTTGGGGTGTGGGTTTGGCTATTCATCACGACCGTGGAATCCGTGTTTTATACTGGCTCGTATTGAAAACACGGACGTCCTAGTATATCCAATATTTCATATGTTTCTTCTGCTGCGATATCTGTGATGTGATCATGTGATGTTCTCTGATAGATACTGTATATAGTATATATGATATATTATATAGACGTTACTTATGTTTCACACCCGCGCTAGCCCTGCCCCGCTCTGCCGTTAGTTACCTAACCTAACGGTGCACGAGGGGACATCGAGGCGAATGCGGATGGCATAAGTGTACGTCGTATTTATCTGTGATGTTTAGGTACTTAAATGATGGGACTTCATTAATGTGATTAATGAAATAAAAGAAACCTAAGATGTTGTAGAATCGAATTTCAAAATAAAACAGGTAGCTACAGTTCTTGCTTTGCACAGCGGTATATGTGATATATCCTGCACCTTATTCGATGAGGAAAGGACCGAGATCCCTTCACCGGGAGTGACTCCTTTAGCAATAACTGGCAGATGCTACACACTCGGTTTGTCTTTTGATTGCTTTTAAGAGTTTTTGCTTTGCACAGTGATATATATGATATATCCCGCACCTCATTCGACGAGGAAAGGACCGACGATCCTTTCACCGGGAGTGACTCCTTTAGCAAAACTAGAAAAGCCTCAAAAGCACTCCATTTTAAAATCATTTGATTCTACAACGATATCAAGTTCATTAAGCAATAGGTTTTCAGAAAAACCTGTCGTAGCCCTCCGTCATTTCAGATAAATCCTGTTTAGTATTCGTGCTGCGTTTGTTGACCTTGTCAAGGCGCAGTGTGCGGTAGCTAACCAGTATTTATCTGCTTATGCATATGATGCAGATTGGGTTAGGGTAGTCGTGCGGCCTTGTTGACCTTGTCAAGGGTCGTGCGGGTGGGTTTGATTCAATCAAGAAATGACGGGTTGAACTTGACTTGCGGTCTATGGTTTGTTGACCTTGTCAAGGTCATAGATCGTTCGGGGCAAAATATTATCGGGAATTTCAAGTGTTGAAATTTGCGATAATATTGCATACCTTCTATGAGATAGTTGGATCCCGATACCCGCTGCGAGTAATTGTTACTCCTGGGAGAGTTTTACATATTACAATTAGCCGATCAAGTAGGTGTCTAGAAAGGTGTCAACGGGGTTACGCCTCTGGGAAAACGAGGTTTACATTAATTAGGTTCGTGCGAAAGCACGGGGGACCTCCCTCAAAGTACCGACACTGGCCTGGCTGAAAGATTGGCGAACTTGTAGTGAGTAATTAATCCCGGCTAGTCTTTCCTTTTAGGGTTTGAAGGAAGATTTGATAAAAAGCAGTGGGAGCCATCCTGATTAGATAAAATAATAACCAATCTATTCTTGACAGAGCGCACGCTAAGTGTTTTCTTCTCTCTCTCTCCAGGTAGCGACCATATCACGCCTTAATCAAGATAATAATACGGATTATTGACCGAACCCGCTTGTTATACTGAGCTGGGGAACGTTGGTCCCGCTCCAACTTATAATTGTTATAAGACAGAGCAAGAAATTGGGGAATACCAGATTTCCCGTGCCGCCCAATCGAAGAGAGTGCATGCTGATGCATCATCTTCGGGTGTGTTCATTACAAAGAACTGTTTCTCAGTATACTCTACGTCCTGGATATGTGATACCAGATCAGGATCCCAGATATATAATTAGTTACATAGGGCTACAGAAAGGTAGAGAACTGAGAACGGGTGATAAGTTTCATGAGGCAGAAAACGGGGCAAGAGTTGCAGCCAAGTCTGTCGGTCACTGTCACCCTGTATTCCAAATACATTGATTCTGAACGAATGTTATTAGATACCGAACCTGATATACAAAATCATATCACTCTCTTTATTAGTAAAGAAATGATAAAATTTTGTATTGTTGGATAATGTTTTGAACATTTCCTATATCAAAAGTTGATCGGTTCAGACACGTTATCTAAAAGCATTGATGTTCTAAATCAAACTACAGTTCTTAGTATACGGATCACACACAAGAGGAAGAGTTCAGAAATGAACGAATTCTTCTTGAGGCATTGTAGACTAGGTCAGATCAATGTGACCCGACTAGCTAGAGTTACATATAGATGCATATTTAAATCAGTTTGAATTTACATCTTGTGAAACTCGCCAGTCATGTCACAAAGATAAGATGACCATGGCTCCGTTTACTGGAAACAGAGAAAGAGTTAATGAACTCTTGGGACTGATACATGATGATGTATGTAAGGTCTCCTGTCTACACATGCCAGGAATGGTTCTTTATACTTCATTACGTTCTCTGATGATCTTTCGAGTTTCAGACCTATGTTCCTGTTGAAACACAAGTCCGAACCTTTTGAGATATTCACAGAATATAAGTTAGAAGTAGAGAACCAAAATACGGGTATAAGTATTATGTCCTTTGATGTGATCAAGGAGCACAATACTTGAGCACGGAAATCCTGGACTATTCTAAAGGAGAATGAGATTCTCTCTCAGCATTACTCCTCCGTATACACCATGACACGATGGTATATCGGGGCGGAGCAATCACACCCTATATGATATGGTGTGCTCTATGATGAGTAATACTGAGTTACCTATTTCCTTTTGGGTGTTATGCGCTTGAGAAGCTGCATACCTATTGAATAGGGTTCAAATCAAATCAGTTGCCTACCACTTCATACGTGATATGGTATGGGAAGAGCCCATGTCTTAAGCCAATTAAGATTTGGGGTTGTCCGGCCTATGTCTAAAAGCAAAATCTGGACAAGCTCGAGGCAAAGTCTGTTATGTAGAACTGGAAAGGTTCCAGCTTGTAAGTCCATGCTACCTCTCCCGGTACTTTCGGGAATGCGGAATTTGGTAAAAAACAATTTTTTTACGGAGGTGGTAACATGGACCTATAACCCGGATCTTGGTTAAACATCTATCTAACATCCTAACTATGAGTTTCTAGCTACTCGGTTAGGGGGTTATACCTTACTTGTCTTGAACTCCTTCGTCTTCAAACTCCGATGGTGGTCCGATTGGCTTCTTCTCGTCGTCTCCGTATGCCGAAGATAGATCCACCTGAAAGCTCCAACCTTTAGCTCCTTCTTCGTTCTTTGAAGAAACTAGTTCACTTGGTTTGCTAAACCTAGTGAACTAGAATGAGTAGAGAATACTTTGTGTGGGATTTTATCTATGGTTCTTGATTCTCAACTCATGAGACAAGAGAACCATAGATTAAAGAGAGGGAAAAAGAGCAAGAGGGTGAGAGCAAAAAGGAGAGCTCAAGAACAAGAGAGAGAATGAGCAAGAAAGAATGAGGCTCTCTTTTTCCTTTCACCCTCTCATAATCCAAAGCAATCATAACTCATCATACTAACAAAAGTCTTATGTGATGGTTGAAGCAACCATAACCATATCATTTCATGCACTCATTTTACACAAATGAGCAAGTAAACAAAAGTCTTTGCCATGAAATGATGGCTATGGTTATCATGATGGTCAACTAGTCAAGCCTAGTCAACCGGTCAACAAAGTCAACAAGTCAACAAAAGTCAACAAGTCAACAAAAGTCAACAACCATGTCACCATAATACTTAATTAATATAATAGTTAATCACATATCAAATTCTCATTAGGGTTGAGCAAAAAGTCAAATAGTCAACGGTTAACTGTCAACAACCCTAATGAGAATCCGCTGCCTCTGCCTCCCTGTCAACTGTGCATACACACCCGCATCCGCGTTCCGAAGAACACGAATGCAAACCGGATAAATCCAATCCCAAAAGGTACACTAGGATCTGGCTTAAACCAAAGCCCGCTAGTGTAAACTGTCCGGACACTGTACGTGCACAAGTGCACGGATGTGACCGAACCCTGTCGCAAAACCATACGACCTGTCGCAATACCATGCGACCTCTACTCTTTTGCCTAAAGGCGAAAAGCTTTCTGTGTGGGACTCTAAAGACTCGACACTACGCTGGCAGTGGGTTTAACCACAGACCGCAAGCGGCACTAGCTGTGCGTAACGGTCCCCAGGTAGTGCCGACAAGAAGACCGACGAGGCGAAACCCATCTGAACTCCTACTGAGCCTGAGTGTGACATTCTCCGTACAGTCCGGTCTGTTCGTCTGATACATCGCATGGCGGGCCTAGGGGGCGGTAAACGTCAGTCCCCCAATAGCGGTACAAGTCGTGCCGGAGCGAAGCCCAAAACACCCTGAGATAACACTGGAAACCTACCAGTATATCTCGTTTGCCCTGGCCAGGGACTACTCGTGTAATGGCTCTCCTAGACACAGCGCGATGTCAACCCCCAATACCGGGAGAGACGAATCCTGTCTAACCGTCACTGCCTCCAAGTGCTTCGGGACTGCACCCAACCACTACCTGTTTGCACGACTCCTTTGAGCCGTGGTAGGGTAGTGATCAAAGTACAGTAGGAACACACTCGAGGCGAAGTGACAGTGTCAAGTCAGCGGACTAAGCTGTACTCATGTCACCTGGGAACTGATAACTGACGATGGGTATAATACCAACTAGTCAGTTCCCGACGAGTCCTGTCCATTGTACCCGTAACCTAACGAGCACCCGCATACTATCTCAAGTACGACGTACTGACGGCTGTGGGACAGACCGTCTCCCACACTGGGATGAGAAGCGCATGCGCTGGTCTACTCCGGAGTATCGATGCCCTGTCTCGATAGTCCTGCGACCAGGGACCTGCATAAGGATGTGCTTATAGATTACCCAGCCCCACTAGTGTGACGGCCATCACATCGCTGGTAATCAAGCAAAGATCCTAAGGGCTCTACTAATGTGTATAGGCGATATACAAAAATAAACACATGTACACATTGAAGTAGAAACAAACCAAGTAGCATACTACTATTTTGAGCAAGATTGTATATACAAGGTGAATATCCCAAGCATCCATTAAGTAATATACAAACCAGTATGATACAGTAATGGCCTCTAGGGCATATACACTAACAATCTCCCACTTGCACTAAGGCCATGTACTGGCGTATCGAAGACCTATCATCTCGATCAGCCGCTCGAACTGAGTCTGGGGCAGGGCCTTGGTGAATGGATCTGCAGTGTTATCTTCTGAAGCGACTCTCCGAACCTCGATCTCCTGGCGATCCACGATCTCCCTGATCAGGTGATACCGCCTCAAGATGTGCCTGGATCTCTGATGGGACCTGGGTTCCTTCGCTAAAGCTATAGCCCCGTTGTTGTCGCAATACAGAGGTATTGGATCAACAATGGACGGAACCACCTGAAGTTCTTTCAAGAACTTCCTCATCCAGACAGCTTCTTTTGCGGCATCAGATGCAGCGATGTATTCCGCTTCCATCGTCGAGTCTGCAATGGTCTCCTGTTTGGAACTCTTCCAACACACCGCCCCTCCATTGAGGGTAAAGACAAAACCCGACATGGACTTGGAATCATCCTTGTCACTCTGGAAGCTGGAGTCAGCAAAGGCCTCGATCTGGAGGTCTTTTCCGCCATACACCAAGAACATCTCCTTAGTCCTTCTCAGGTACTTGAGAATGTTCTTTACCGCTATCCAGTGTTTCTCCCCAGGGTTTGACTGATACCGGCTTACCACACTCAGTGCATAAGCTACATCCGGTCTGTTACACAACATCGCATACATTATAGAGCCTACCGCAGAAGCGTAGGGTATAATAGACATGCGATCCCTCTCCAAATCAGTCTTGGGAGACATCTCTTTAGAGAGGGTGATCCCGTGACAAGCCGGCAGGTTACCGCGCTTGGAATCTTCCATACTGAATCTCTTCAGTATGGTGTCGATGTACCTGGACTGTGAAAGTCCTAATATTCTCTTGGATCTGTCACGGTAGATCCGGATACCCAGAATGTACGAGGCATCACCCAGGTCTTTCATGGAGAACCTGTGTGACAAGAACCCCTTGACAGATTGTAGCATAGGAATGTCATTTCCTATTAAGAGAATGTCATCCACGTATAAAACGAGGAATACTACAGTTCTCGCTACAAATCTACTATAGATGCATGGTTCATCTGGATTTTTGATAAAGCCAAATTCTTTGACCGTCTCATCAAAGCAGATGTTCCAACTCCGCGACGCCTGCTTTAGTCCATAGATGGACTTAAGCAACTTGCACACCTTTCCGCTGCTCCCACTCTGAATGAAACCCTCTGGTTGGTCCATATAGACACATTCCTCTAAATTGCCATTTAGAAAAGCGGTCTTTACGTCCATTTGCCAGATCTCATAATCGTGGAAGGCAGCAATGGCAAGAAGGATCCGAATGGATTTCAGCATGGCTACTGGAGAAAAGGTTTCGTCATAGTCCAAGCCAGGTCTTTGACGGAAACCCTTTGCTACCAGCCTAGCTTTATAGGTCTCAACCTGTCCATCTACACCAATCTTCCTTTTGAAGATCCACTTGCATCCTACGGGTTTTACCCCGTCTGGAGCAATGTCCAACGTCCATACCTTGTTGGTGTACATGGACTCCATTTCGGTCCGCATTGCATCCAGCCATTTCACTGAGTCAACGCTCTGAACGGCCTGCTGGAAGCTAGTAGGCTCATCATAATCTATGATGCAATCCTCTCTATCCCCGTCTATGAGAAAACCGTAGTATCTCTCGGGCGGATGAGACTGCCTACTACTTCTGCGGAGCGGCGTAGGAATGTCCTGTTCTTCCGAACCCTCTGGTTCCACCAAACTTTCAGTAATAGTCCGTGGTTCTGGAATTTCTTCCAGTTCTACTGCGCTCCCACTTATTTCCTTTTCTATGAACTGGTGTTCTAGAAAATGGGCATGACGAGAAACAAGAACTTTTTGTTCCTCTTCGCAGTAGAAGAAATATCCCTTGGAATTCTTTGGATATCCCACAAACTTGCACAGTACTGAGTGTGCCTCGAGCTTGTCCGCATGCTGCTTTTTGACAAAAGCTGGACTTCCCCATGTCTTAATGTGATTAAGATGGGGTCTCTTCCCACACCACATCTCAAACGGCGTAGTAGGCACAGTCTTAGTGGGAACACGGTTCAAAAGGTATGCGGCTGATTCTAGCGCATATCCCCAGAATGATCGCGGTAACTCAGCGTTACTCATCATGGACCGCACCATATCCAATAGGGTGTGGTTCCGTCTCTCCGATACACCGTTATGTTGCGGGGTGTATGGAGGAGTAAGCTGAGAGAGAATTCCGTTCTCTTTTAAATAGTCCAGGAACTCGGCACTTAAGTATTCTCCACCTCGATCCGATCTTTAGAATCTTAATACTTTTGCCGGTCTATTTCTCTACTTCATTCTTATACTCCTGGAATTTTCCAAAGGCCTCGGACTTATGTTTCATTAAGAAGACATAACCGTACCTTGAGAAGTCATCCGTAAAAGTAATGAAGTAAGAATGTCCGCTTCGGGCATGTGTAGACATTGGACCGCACACGTCACTGTGTACGAGTCCCAAGAGCTCGCTCGCTCTTACTCCATGTCCAGTAAACGGAGTCTTTGTCATCTTTCCTTTGAGACAGGATTGACAAGTGGCATACGACTGATATTCGAACGCATTCAAATACCTTTCTGTATGTAACTTCGTCAACCTTCTCTCATTGATGTGACCCAATCTACAATGCCATAAGAAAGTCTGATTTATTTCTGGAGACTTTCTTTTGTGTGTATTCTGGACATTAAAAATCTGTGGTTGGTTTAACACGTATATACCATTACTCAATGTACCTGACCCAATCAAAACTTGATTAAGGTGAATGTTTACAACATTACTTACAAACGCAAATTCATAACCTTCTTTAGAAACTAAAGATACAGAAATGATATTACAAGTTGCGTTGGGTACAAAAAAGCAATTACGCAAAACCAAAACATGTCCATCTGACATTCCCAGGTGATAGCCCCCCACGGCTTTAGCATCCATGCTAGCTCCGTTCGCAACTCTGAGGGTCATGTCACCTGCCTTCAAAACCCTACGGTTTCTCAACGCCTGCAAAGAATTACAGATATGAGATCCTGATCCGGTATCCAATACCCAGGAAGTAGAGTTTATTGAAAGACAGTTTTCAATAACATACACACCTGAAGCTGAAGCTGCAACCTGCTTCAATTCCTGTGTTCTGGCCTTCCAGGCCCTGCAATCATTCTTCCAGTGTCCTTTCTTATGACAATAGAAGCATTCTTCCTTATCCACAAGCTTCCCCGCTATCTTTGTTGCTTTTGTTTTTCCCTTCGTATCCACTTTACTAACACCGCCCCTTGGTTTGGCGGGGGCTTTCTTCTTCTTTCCCTTGGCTTTCGCCTTGGACCTAGAAGAAGATGATCCTCCTACAAACAAAGTGGATGTTTCCCTACCTTTCTGTAGGGTGCCCTCTGCGCTCCTCAGCATGTTGAGGAGCTCTGAAAGTTCAACCTCTTTTTCTTGTAAGTTGAAGTTCAGTATAAACTGGGCGTAAGTGGAAGGAAGGGACTGGAGAACTATATCCGTATATAGCTCACTCTCCAAAGTGATCCCTAGGTCAGCGAGCTCCTCAATGTAGCCGATCATCTTTAGCACGTGCTCGGCTACTGATGATCCGACGGCCATTCTTGTCGAAAATAACTTTTTCGACGCTTCGTATCTTACGATACGAGATTGCTCTCCATACAGTTCTTTTGTATGAAGCAATATGGACTCCATGTCCATATTCTCGTGCCTCCTCTGATGTTCGTTGTCCATCGAGGCAAGCAGGAGGCATTTGGCCTTCGCGCTATCAATCTCCTAAGTCTTGCGGATTTCCTTATCCGCGACGCTGGAAGTTGGACCAGGGACAGGGGGAGCTTTGGTGGTAAGAAGATACCCCAGCTTGTCGTAAGTGATTGCTATCTTGACATTCCTGAGCCAATCTTTGTAGTTTGGCCCTGTCAGTTTGTTTTTATCTAGGAGTAACATAAGTCCAGTCATGTCGATTTGGTCGCTGCAATTAGGAGAGAGAAGAAGAAACACTCAGCATGATGCTCTTGCAAGTTTAGAGTGGTTTTTAGTTTGTCTAAACAGGATGGCTCCCACTGTTTCTCGAATCCCTCCTCAAACCATAAAGGAAGAATTAGTCGGGATCAATCCCACCGCACAATACTTGCTTAACCGTTCAGCCAGGCCGATGTCGGTACTTCGAGGGAGGTTTTCCAACGCTTTCGCGAAGTTCCTTAATTAAAGAACCTCTTTTCCCTGGGGGCGTAGCCCCGCTAACATCTTTCTAGGCACCTACTAGGTTTATAGCATTGATCGTTAAGTGAGAAATTTCCCGAGGAGTAGCATATACTCACAGTAGGATCGGGATCCAAATATCATTGCGTGACGAAACTGAAGGAATCCTACCAGAATCATCACACTCCAAATGGTATGCAAATCTAGCAAGTTTCAGTACTTATGAAACTCCAGATGTGGATTTTTGCCCCATGCTCTTATGACCTTGACTTTGGCCAAAATATCATAAGTCACATGTCAAGTTCTACCCGTCATTATCCAGGTTAATTTGGATCCATCCGTACCTACCCTTGACTTTGGCCAAAATGGCAGTACGACTGTCCCAAACCAACGCATCTATCTATGCTACACATGAACACCCAATAGCTACCAATCACTGTGCCTTGACTTTGGCCAACATACACAGCTTGAATACTATTGACTATTTATGTGAAACGACGGAGGGCTACGGATGGTTTTGGCAAAACCGTGAACGTAGTGAACTTGATTTGGTCGATGGAACGAGATAGCTTTTAAAAGGAGTGGCTCAAGCTCCGCATTTAAAAGTTGGTTTTGAAAAGAACCGAGTGGTTTTTCGAAAGTGTTCCAACGACTTTAACTTGGTTTATTATCTTGCATTAGTTCTTTTAATGCGTGATATTCTTGCATTAGTTCTTTTAATGCGTCCCATCATTTATTCCTACCATTGCAGAAAACAACCAAAATATGACGTACGCTTATGCCATTCGCATTCGCCACGGGGCCCCGTCATTACCCGTTAGGTTACTTAACTAACGACAGAGCGGGGGCTGGGCTAGCGCGTCTGTAAAACATAAGCAACGCCTAAATAATATCATATATAGATATACTGCAATGATAAACATTTCAGATCACAGATGAATACATTGGATATACTAGGAATCTGTAATTTGTACGAGCCTGTAACAAAAGACAGATTACACGGTCGCGGTGAATAGCCAAATACCCCACCCAAGACCCCTACGGGTGCGGCAAACTACCCGCCAAGTACCCGAAGCGTAGTAACCTCCCTCATCTCCTATGAGTAGGCCACTCGACACTTCGGCATACCCGGTAGTTTGTGCACCCCCTCCATGGGTCTATCCTAGGAGCAAAAAAAGTAAAAAGAAATTATACAATGACGGCTACAACCCCGACCCGGTTGTGCGGCCATACAAATAATTATTACATCAATTTATAAATTTACAAGAATTGAAAGAAAAGAAAACTCTCGTCTCACAACCCCTGGCTATTCACCCGCGACAATCCAACATATTCATATACACATTCCAGCAACATTACAGATCACAGATTTGTATAACCCCCACTAATCGACATATAGCGATTAGTAGACGTTCAATACAAATATCACATTACAGAAAAACCCGTTAGCTAAAGTCTTTTAGAAGTTCGATCAAAAATACGGATTTTCGGGACCCCAAAGTAAAATTTTCGTTCTGGAAAATCTGGGTTGAAAATATATATACCAAAAATCCCAAAATACCCCCACTAGTAAACTGCAAAAAAGAAAACCCCTGACCGAGTCAACTCGGCCGCGTTTCCGCGGCGGGAGCGTGCTCCCGCCGCGGAAACGCGGCGGTTTGATCGAGTCAGGGGTCCAAATTTTTGCAGATCCTTTAAAAAAGCCCGAGTCGATTTTAGGTGTGTTCCAAAAAATTTTTCCAGTACTTTTGAAATCGACAGAAACTTGAAAAACTTGGGGTTCTTTTTCGGGACTTTTCTTTGATCGATCTTCTAGTTACTTGCTAACATGTTAGATAGAGTTTAATTAGGCTCTGATACCACTGTAAGTCCATGCTACCTCTCCCGGTACTTTCGGGAATGCGGAATTTGGTAAAAAACAATTTTTTTACGGAGGTGGTAACATGGACCTATAACCCGGATCTTGGTTAAACATCTATCTAACATCCTAACTATGAGTTTCTAGCTACTCGGTTAGGGGGTTATACCTTGCTTGTCTTGAACTCCTTCGTCTTCAAACTCCGATGGTGGTCCGATTGGCTTCTTCTCGTCGTCTCCGTACGCCGAAGATAGATCCACCTGAAAGCTCCAACGTTTAGCTCCTTCTTCGTTCTTTGAAGAAACTAGTTCACTTGGTTTGCTAAACCTAGTGAACTAGAATGAGTAGAGAATACTTTGTGTGGGATTTTATCTATGGTTCTTGATTCTCAACTCATGAGACAAGAGAACCATAGATTAAAGAGAGGGAAAAAGAGCAAGAGGGTGAGAGCAAAAAGGAGAGCTCAAGAACAAGAGAGAGAATGAGCAAGAAAGAATGAGGCTCTCTTTTTCCTTTCACTCTCTCATAATCCAAAACAATCATAACTCATCATACTAACAAAAGTCTTATGTGATGGTTGAAGCAACCATAACCATATCATTTCATGCACTCATTTTACACAAATGAGCAAGTAAACAAAAGTCTTTGCCATGAAATGATGGCTATGGTTATCATGATGGTCAACTAGTCAAGCCTAGTCAACCGGTCAACAAAGTCAACAAGTCAACAAAAGTCAACAAGTCAACAAAGTCAACAAAAGTCAACAACCATGTCACCATAATACTTAATTAATATAATAGTTAATCACATATCAAATTCTCATTAGGGTTGAGCAAAAAGTCAAATAGTCAACGGTCAACTGTCAACAACCCTAATGAGAATCCGCTGCCTCTGCCTCCCTGTCAACTGTGCATACACACCCGCATCCGTGTTCCGAGGAACACGAATGCAAACCGGATAAATCCAATCCCAAAAGGTACACTAGGATCTGGCTTAAACCAAAGCCCGCTAGTGTAAACTGTCCGGACACTGTACGTGCACAAGTGAACGGATGTGACCGAACCCTGTCGCAAAACCATGCGACCTGTCGCAATACCATGCGACCTCTACTCTTTTGCCTAAAGGCGAAAAGCTTTCTGTGTGGGACTCTAAAGACTCGACACTACGCTGGCAGTGGGTTTAACCACAGACCGCAAGCGGCACTAGCTGTGCGTAACGGTCCCCAGGTAGTGCCGACAAGAAGACCGACGAGGCGAAACCCATCTGAATTCCTACTGAGCCTGAGTGTGACATTCTCCGTACAGTCCGGTCTGTTCGTCTGATACATCGCATGGCGGGCCTAGGGGGCGGTAAACGTCAGTCCCCCAATAGCGGTACAAGTCGTGCCGGAGCGAAGCCCAAAACACCCTGAGATAACACTGGAAACCTACCAGTATATCTCGTTTGCCCTGGCCAGGGACTACTCGTGTAATGGCTCTCCTAGACACAGCGCGATGTCAACCCCCAATACCGGGAGAGACGAATCCTGTCTAACCGTCACTGCCTCCAAGTGCTTCGGGACTGCACCCAACCACTACCTGTTTGCACGACTCCTTTGAGCCGTGGTAGGGTAGTGATCAAAGTACAGTGGGAACACACTCGAGGCGAAGTGACAGTGTCAAGTCAGCGGACTAAGCTGTACTCATGTCACCTGGGAACTGATAACTGACGATGGGTATAATACCAACTAGTCAGTTCCCGACGAGTCCTGTCCAGTGTACCCGTAACCTAACGAGCACCCGCATACTATCTTAAGTACGACGTACTGACGGCTGTGGGACAGACCGTCTCCCACACTGGGATGAGAAGCGCATGCGCTGGTCTACTCCGGAGTATCGATGCCCTGTCTCGATAGTCCTGCGACCAGGGACCTGCATAAGGATGTGCTTATAGATTACCCAGCCCCACTAGTGTGACGGCCATCACATCGCTGGTAATCAAGCAAAGATCCTAAGGGCTCTACTAATGTGTATAGGCGATATACAAAAATAAACACATGTACACATTGAAGTAGAAACAAACCAAGTAGCATACTACTATTTTGAGCAAGATTGTATATACAAGGTGAATATCCTAAGCATCCATTAAGTAATATACAAACCAGTATGATACAGTAATGGCCTCTAGGGCATATACACTAACACAGCTATACAAACTACAGTAGATGATTTGATAGAGCCATAGGATTCAGTAGATTCCAATGAACCTCAGCCTATCCGCCGATCTAGTAGGGTTCCTCACCCACCTGAGAGTTACTTCGGTTTCGCTATGACAGTGGGAGCGAGGATTGCATCATGAGATGATGACCCAACTAGCTTCGAGCTGGCCATCAGGAGTAAGACTCTGTAAGAATGGCTGGATGCTTAATGATCTGAGATGGAATCCTTATACACCAGCAAAGTATGAACTTTAGCTGCTATATCTGAAGGGTTAAATCCCCATCAGGAGCAAGTATATCTTGAGAAGACTTCTTGGTGTACATGGAAAAGTTGAGACTTTCAAAGCTAGACTTGTTAAAAGTTTGCATCATTGACCAGGTGTGGATAATGATGAAACCTTTTCAAGTAGCTATGCTTAAGTCCATCCAGATCCTACTTGTCACGGCTACATACCATGACTACGATATCTGGTGGTTGGGTGTCATGACTGCTTTTCTAAATGATGTTTTAGAAGAGTGCGTCTATAAGTACACAGCCAGAGGGCTTTGTAGACAGTGGGAGCAGCGGAAACGTGTGCAAGATGCTTTATAGGATAAAGCAGGCATCGCGGAGTTGGAACGTCTGTTTTGATGAAGTACTCAAAGAGTTTGACATCATCAAAATGGAAGATGAACCTTGTATAAACAAAAGGGTAGTAGGGAGTATGGTGACGATCCTCGTAGAGTACGTGGATGACATACTCTTGATAAGAAAAGAGTTTCTTATGCTACGCTCGGTCAATCTCCGCTTATCACTAGGATTCTCCATATAGGATCAAAGTGATACCTCTTAAATCCTGGGTTTTGGATCTATGAGATAGATCTAAATGGATATTAGGATTCTCACTAGTTGTTGTGAGATGGTATCAATCGATCCTGGGGAGAATTACTGGAAGTGTTCCAGGGTGATAAAGACGACTGAGTGTCAGTCACAGGCATTGTCTTTACCCTCAGTAAAGGGGCGGTATGTTGGAAGAGTTCCAAACTAGATACCGTGACATACTAGAAGATAAAGGCTGGATACATCGCTATTTGAGATGCTACCAAAGAGGCAGTCTGGATATATATTTGTTCATGAGATGAACTTTGTTCCTCCCATTGTGTGACAATGGAGTTGTGGCTTATGCCAAGGAACGCCGGTCCCATCAGTGATCCAGACATATTCTATGGCAGTATCACTTGATCATGGAGATGGTTGATCTCCAGGGAGATCGAGGTTAGGAGAGTAGGCTCAGAGGACAACACAGCGGATCCACTCACAAAGGCCTGTTCCCAGAGAGAGACTTTTATGGGATGGTTGAGTATGAGATACTACAACCACTGCTACAGATGGCCCTAGTGCAAGTGGGAGATTGTTAGTTATATGTATGCCCTAAAAGCCATTACTGTACATATGATGTATATTGTAGTGGATGCTGGGACATATATAGGGAGGACTTTCTTGCTCAACATGATAGTATGCTATCTGGTTGCTCTTTACCTTAACGTGTACACAGATTGTCTCTCAATTACATGTTGGTAGAGCCCTTAGGATATGTACTTGACTACCTGGACTATGATGCGGATCATACTAGTGGGGACATGGTAGTCCATAAGTACATCCTTCAATGTCCCTAGTCGTGGGTGTATCGAGACGGGGCATCGATATACCAGAGTAGACTAGCGTATACCTTCTTGACCCATACAGATGGGCGATGGATGATCCCATATCCATTGGTGTTTGACATCAGAGATGATATACGGGTGCTCAGTAGAGACTGGGTACACTGGACGGACTCGCCGAGAACTCCCAGATGGTATTATACCTCACGTCAGATGGCAGTTCTCTGGTGACACTGGTACAGGTTAGTCTGTTGACCCGAGATCGTCATAGAGTCTTGTGTGGTTCCCAGTGTGCTTTGATTTCCATCTTACCACGTCCAAGAGGGCGTGCAAAACGGTGGTTTTTGGGTACAGTCCCGAGTCACATGGAGGCAATGAGCGATAGAAGGGGATTCGTCTCTCCCGGTATAGGGAGTTGATGTTGTGCTGTGTTCGATTGGCTATAACAGGAAATCCCTGGCCAGGGTTGTTGAGATTTACTGGTAAGTGTTACCAGTAGTTTCTCGAATTGTTATAGACCTCATATCGACACGACTTATCGAGCTATTGGGGTCTGACGTTTACCACCCCTAGGCGGGATATGCGACATATCAGACGATCAGACCGGACTGTACGGTAGTGTTACTGCTTGGATTCACTGGAGTGTGAGCGGGCTTGCTCGTCGATCTTCAGATCGCTCAATACCCGGGTGGCCGTTACGTTTAGCAGACCGCTTGCGGCTTGTGGATGCTTGATATGATCATCATCTGCTGCCGGCATATTGACGAGTCTTTAGAGTCCTACACAGAGGTTTCCTGGCTCAAGCGAAACGAAATAGGAGCGCATATGAGATATGTGCGGGACCGAGAATGATACCAGTATGTGATACTGTATTTGATTCTCGCGATGTGACATTGATCGGTTATATGCGATATAGCCGGGTTATCGGATCAAGTGTTGATTCGATAAGTTGTTACTAATGATGCTAGTCGGTTATATGCGATATGACCGGATCGTTAAATCAAGTGTTGATTTAATGATTTAATGCATAGTTATATATTTGATATATTACTTTGTATTAACTAGTATCGGTTCATTTTAAATGGATTTTCTCACTCGGGTGTGCGCATTGTATATGCGATATATTTTTGTGCACTTGTTTGTATCATGTTTGATGATACATGTTTACTTGGTTAAGTGTAAAGAATTAAACCATGGTTAAACTTATGATTAGGGTTTTATTTCCTTTTCTCTTTTCCTTTATCTATTTATTCATTTTGGAAATAGATGGAAAAAGGAGAAAAAGAATGGTGGCTTTTTTTGTTGTTTAGTGGAAGCTTCATGATACCTTGACCCTAACCATTCATTTAACCTAAGTTAATTCTCTACACTTTACCATGGTTACTATTATGATAAGGATTGTTTTTCTTTTCTTTTCTAATTAATCTTATCATAATATTCTTCTTCTTCTTCCTTGAACTCAAGAAGAAACCTTCACTTCATCAATGGTGGATTGATGAAATGAGTGAGAAATCCAAAACTAAAGTCTACCCACTTCCTATTTCTTCATCCTCTACCTCTTGCCAAGTAGTAGAGTGTGTTTCCTTCATAAGTTTTCAAGACTTGGTGAAGGTGGAGCTCGATCTAGCGATGCCTCGACGTAGATCATCTTCGGCATGGACATCGACGACCTAGCCCGTCCATTCTCCGATGAAGCCGACGCTAGAGCCCGGGATCCGTCTTGGACAGCGAAGAGACTTCATTGCGGAGCCGTGGAGGTGGAGCACCGGATCTACAAAGGTTGTATATCCGTATTCTCATAGTTAAGTGTTAACTAGTTAGCTTTTTCGCCTAGTTTTCTAGCAAACGATCCGTAGTCGGGTCTCTCGGCACCTAGATTTTTTGAAAATGGCATGTTCGATGCCTTGTGAGACCTCTCTAGAGTGCCTAGGAACCCTACAGGCGCGTGCGGGAGTCTGAGCGGCCTGTGGAGCTGGCGATGTGGTCTGCGCAGCCGCCGTCGAGGTAGTCGCTTGCGGAGCCGCGGCTGCGGAAGTCTGAGCGGGCGGTGGAGCTATAGGAGCTGTCTGCGGAACCGCAGCCGATATAGTGGCTTGCGGAGCCGCAGCCGAAGGAGATGCATGTGGAGGCCCGGCCGATGTACCCTGTCGTGTCTGGACCTAACGTGTGTAAGAAGCGTGTAAGAACTGTGTATTATTCGAATTCGTATCATTATCAAGTTATTTCGAAACCCCATTTGGATATCTAGTTTGGAAAACCGTTGTTTATTTTAATTACATATGTATGTATGATTAATCAAATCTAAGTCTAAAACCAAATAAGCTCAAGCTACGTACTAATTATGGATATGTTGATATCTATAATATGATATGATATTTTATTATAAAGCAGTATACATACCAGCATCTCCTTCAACTCCTGAACGGTGGCCCTCAAGCTCTCCAGTTCCTGCTGGACACGTCGCTCACTGAAGACGGAGGAAGTAACCGCCGGGGTGGAGTCCAACCTCATATGGGCTTGTTGTGTATTCTTGTTGTATGTGTGTGTTCCGGCTGTCTGGGGTAGGCTTCTATCCCATTAAGAATATATAGAGCGAACACCCATCACTTATGCTTTCAACCGTTTCGAGTAAATTTCGGCAGTACCTCCCCGCTGTTCTCCGAGTACACTGTAATAGAATAGATAATCATTTCAAAGCTGTGAAATAACGTTGAAATGAACATCTAATCTATCTTTGTACACGGAGAACCAGCGGAAAGGTACCGACGAAATATCTCGAAACGGATGAAAACACAAGTGAATGAAAGCGTTTGCTTTATACATTCTTAACTTGTCCACACGGGACAAATCTATGGGTTACCATACGATTGAATTTTCTCGTCGCGTAGACTATACGACGGTTGTTAGTATCGAGCTATACTGTCCGATATTTAACAACCTTCGTATAGTTCTATGTCACGACGAGCATCGCACGTATGTTAACCGATAGAAGGGGACTAAGTGGCGCTTTTAGTTTCATATATGAGTATCGATGAGAATATGAAGGTTTCATATTATCATATAGTGGTTTTAACCTGAACATCTCGAATCGCTCTCTAATTATGCGTTTGTTGTGTATTCTTGTTGTATGTGTGTGTTCCGGCTGTCGGGGGTAGGCTTCTATCCCATTAAGAATGTATAGAGCGAACACCCATCACTTGTGCTTTCAACCGTTTCGAGTAAATTTCGGCAGCACCTCCCCGCTGTTCTCCGAGTACACTGTAATAGAATAGATAATCATTTCAAAGCTGTGAAACAACGTTGAAATGAACATCTGATCTATCTTTGTACATGGAGAACCAGCGGAAAGGTACCGACGAAATATCTCAAAACGAATGAAAACATAAGTGAATGAAGGCGTTAGCTTTATACATTCTTAACTTGTCCACACGGGACAAATCTATGGGTTACCATACGATTGAATTTTCTCGTCGCGTAGACTATACGACGGTTGTTAGTATCGAGCTATACCGTCCGATATTTAACAACCTTCGTATAGTTCTATGTCACAATGACCATCGCACGTGTGTTAACCGATAGACGGGGACTAAGTGGCGCTTTTAGTTTCATATATGAGTATCGATGGGAATATGAAGGTTTCATATTATCATCGAGTATCATATATTGGTTTTAACCTGAACATCTCGAATCGCTCTCTAATTATGCGTTTGTTGTGCATTCGTGTTGTATGTGTAACATGATTTTAAACCATTGAGGTCAAGATTTGAGAAATTTTATAAGTGGCCGTTAACATGATAACAATCATCTCTTTTTATCAGTCCATATCTGAATTCTAAAGGGCAGTATATTTGCTATTAAAAGATCATGTTCAACTCTAAAGTAAGGGAAAAACAGAGGAATATAGATCTATTAAAATCAAGCCATAAAACTAATCACATATTTATAACATTGCAAATACATTAACGCAAAACATAGTTATGATGCTTCAAAAGAATCAATTATCAAGGATGAAGAGAGCTTGTGATAAAGCAATCAAATTTAGCTTTTGCATTAAAATGGTTTATGATAAAACTTTTGAGATCCTTCAAGAAAGTTATGGCACTGTGAGGTTCCACAACTTATCATAACCAATCGTAAATTTTCATGGTTCTTTACTGGTATAAGACTTGTACTTCTATGAGGCGGAGTAAATAAATTTGTTGAGAGCTCGTGATGTATGTGTAATGATAGAATCGAAAAAAAATTATTCTCATGTACTAATAATAGCATCCCAATTGCAACTTTTTTATTCAATAAGATAACACATTTGGAAGAGTGCATCATTTACATTATGTTTTACTCCCTCCAAAGCCACCAAAATATACGGTATCTATAGGATGGCTATTGTCAATGGAGTAACAGTCGGGTCTAATTTGGCCAATTTGAAAATCATTATCTCGTTGTTTATATAGATTACCGCTATTGTTTGTAAATCGTATATTTCTTATATATGCTAAACCTCCCGCTGCAAAACGGCCGCTCTCCATTGGCGGACTCAGTTCACCATTGTTAAAGCTCACTACTCCAATATTGATACGGGTTAATCTCTTGAAGAGAGTTTTTGGCCAATATCCCTAACCCTAACCGAACCCTACCCCCAGCCCCAGCCCAGGCCCAGCCCCAGCCCCAGCCCCAGACCAGCCCCAACCCCAGCCCCAGCCCAGCCCTAACCCCAAACCCCAACCAAGCCCCAGCCCCAGCCCTAGTCCCAGCCCTAGCCCCAACCGAACCCCACAACCTAACCCTAACCCTAACCCTAACCGAACCCGATCGATGCCGACGCCGATGCCCTCACCCCTACCCGAACCTGGCCTGAACCCTAGAGTACAACGTCAAAATTAAAAATTATTTCAGATTTACTTACAACCGTGCGCGCGGTGGAGGAGACTGTAGAAATTGGTGGTCGTCGACGATCGGCGAAGGTGGCGACGAGGCGCGGGAAGTCGACGAAGGTGTGGGGAAGACCGACGAAGCTGGCGCAGGCTCGCGAGCGCGGTGGCGACGAAGCTCGGGAACGGGCGACGAGAGGCGCGGGAGTGAGAGAGAGAAATTTGGGAACGATGAATATAATTTTTCTTTGTTTTTTTTATTAATAACCTATGTTGATGTCCCTACGGACATAACCGTAGGTCCCTGGATTGCGGCTCCGTAGGGCCAAAGAAAAAATTAGAACGTAGGGCACCGTAGGGACAACTCGTTGTCCCTACGGATAAATCCGTAGGGGCAAGAAATATTTGCCCCTACGGATTTCTGAGTCCGTAGGGGCAACCCCATATTGTAGTAGTGTGGTTCTTCCTCCAACCAGAGTTCCATCCAATGTCAATTATGTAGCATTCTTGGTCACACGGTAATCACATGTCGTCGCCGTTTTGATGCCTCTTATTGTGGAGCCTTCTTGCAACCCTCAGCTTTTATAGCATTTACCTCATCGCAGCCATCGGATCCCAACTGGTATCCAAATTCTGGTGCAACAAATCATCTCACTGCCCATCTAAGTAACCTCCCTCTTCATTCGGATTACAATGGTTCTGAAAGTATTGTTGTTGGTAATAGAACAGATTTGCATATCTCTCACATTGGATTCTCTCCTATACATACACCTATTGGATCTTTAACCTTGCAAAATGTTTTACATGTTCCGTCTATCCACAAAAATTTGCTCTCCGTTTCACAATTTTGCAAAGATCATTATAGTTCCTTTGTGTTTAACTCAACTGGCTTTCACGTTTAGGACAATCTTATGGGGAATGTAATCCTTCGAGGACCGCTTAAGGATGACCTTTATTAGATTCAAATAAAAGATTCCGGCAATAAAGACACTGATCGAAAATGGGCATTGATTGGAGAATGGGCTTCCACCTCCATTTGGCATCAACATTTAGATTATCCTGACCGTCACATAACTTATCGTGTATTATCTAGTTTTGGGTTTCCTGTATCAAATAAAAAATTTTCCTTTTGTAGTTTTTGTCAACTTGGAAAAAGTCGTCGTCTTCCTTTTGTTTCTAGTCGTAATGTTGTTCATAATCTATTGGAAATGATATACTCCTGTGTTTGGGAGCCTGCACCTTTTCTTTCAAAGTCTGGTGCAAAATATTATTTACATTTTGTTGATGGTTTTAGTCGATATACTTGGATTTTATCATTAACATGCAAATCTGAAGTACAATATGTATTCATTCATTTCAAAAACAAAGTTCAAAACTTCTTTGGGTGTAAAATTAAATGTTTACATACTGATGGTGGAACTGAATTCAAGTCTCTCTTTTACTTATTATCTTTTTCAGGCATTACCTATCGAGTGTCATATTCTCAGATTCATGAACAAAATTGCTCAGCTGAACGAAAGCATCGACATATTGTTGAAACAGGTTTAACTTTGCTTGCCAATACTTCGGTTCCTCATTCTTATTGGCTTAATGCTTTTGAGGCAGCTACATATCTTATAAATCTTTTGCCTTCAAAAGTCATTAATTTTCTTCTCCATGGGAAATGTTATTTAGTAAACCACTAGATTATACATTTCTTAAGGTCTTTGGGTGTGCATGTTATCCTCATCTACGTCCTTTCAACAAATATAAGCTTCAGTTCAGTCTGCTCGTTGTGTATTCTTGGGTTATAGTAGCAAACACTGAGGTTACAAATGTCTTCACATAGAAATAGGTAAGCTCTATATTTATCGCAATGTTGTTTTTAATGAATCTGATTTTCCTTTTGCTACAAAACAAGTTTCGATTCCCAGTATAGTGCCTACAAGTCAACCATATATTCTTGGTCCATCTCCGGTCTTGTTTCCTTGCAGGTTACCCAGATCTTCTCCTAGTCACTGCCCTACCACCTCAATTCCACTTGCTAGGACTTCAGTGACTAGCCAGAAAGATGGTGTCGCAATTGCAACTCCAGCTATAGAAGCGTCTCTTATGGTGGCCTCGAATAGATCATATCACTCGTCTCCTAATCTTGTTCAGGTATCTACTCCATCTAATCCATGCCTCCCTACCACTTCTATTACTACTAATTCTATCTCTTTTCATCCAATACAAACTAGGGACAAGTTAGGCATTCATAAATCTAATCCGAAATATGCAATGCTTGCAAGTTCTATGCTTGAAACAGAACCTACTTGCTACACCACTGCCTCAAAGGATCCTCGTTGGCAAGTTGTTATGGCTGAGGAGTTCAAGGCACTTATGGTCAACAACACATGGAGTTTGGTTCCACTTCCATCAGGTAAAAATCTAATAGGTAATAAATGGGTTTTTCGAATCAAGCGGAAATCTGATGGCACCATTAATCGATATAAAGCGTGTTTGGTAGCAAAAGGATTCAATCAACAACCTGGACTTGACTATATGAAAACCTTCAGTCCTGTTGTCAAGCCAGTTACCATTCGTGTTGTGTTGTCTCTTTCAATCATCTATGAGTGGGAGGTCAAGCAATTGGATGTCTCCAATGCATTCCTTCATGGCTTACTTAAAGATGAAGTCTACATGAAGCAACCAATTAGCTTTGTCAATCCTCGCGTTCCAAGTCATGTTTGTCGTCTTCATAAATCCTTGTATAGTTTGAAACAAGCCCCTCGTGCTTGGTTCACTAGACTTCGTGATTGTCTAAATCAGTTGGGATTTGTTGACTCTCGGGCTGACGTGTCTCTCTTTATTAAAAGGACCACGACTTCATTGCTCTTTATTTTTATCTATGTCGATGATATTCTTATCACGGGTTTCTGCTTCAAGGAGATCAATTGTCATGCCCCGCTTCCCCAAATACGAAAATATAGTACGTGACAAAGCCAACCATGCTACCTATGGCGAGGAAAAATCCTTCCATAGTCGCATTACGGCTGTCAATCAGATATCAAGAACAGTAAATAAAATCTAACTATCACATGTCCAACTGCCACAATAAAAGAATAACAAGAAAGGTAGCGGAAACGAATAAAGATCCAATAAGAAATAATATCCTAACCACATCCCTTATAGGATTACAACGTTAAAATCATGATTAGAAAATAAAATAAAACTAAATGTCACTAAACTAATCAGCAAAGTTCCTCACTGCTCAGCTTGCCTATCAAAATATTCCCGATCTTTCTACGACAAGGTTAAAAGAACTGGGCCATGCAAATCCAGACGTCAGTGTGTCATAAATATCATCATCATAATAATAAATCGAGCAATGTACTATATAAGGTGTCATGTGCAAATTGAAGTATAATCATAAACAAATAATCATAGGTATAACAACAGGCTTTAGGTATGTCATGTGTATCCTAAAGTCTATGTTTCTATGTTTACTATCCTACAAGTATTTGAAATCAATTAATATAATTCCCATCGTAACTCAACAATATATATCTTATTCATTCCCTACGGGAACACGGTACAATATATCCCGTTCATTCCCCACGGGACCACGGTACAATAAACAATGGTTATTCCATATACTTCCGGAATCACGGCAACAATAATATCCTCTTGAGTTACGTTTCGGTTACATTCTTGAATTCCTCATTTTCCCCAGATTTCATGTTCAAGTCAAGTATCAATAGAATATCTACCTAATGCCAATACCGGGATAATCATGTGCAGATTTTTTCTGGCAAGACAATAAGTTAGGTCAATCAGGATAACAATTTAATATTATTGGTATCGGTAGCTATTACAGGTAACAGGTATAGAAAATACAATGGCAAGATAATATGTCGTGCACATGTCAGGTATTGTGCATTAAATAGGTGAATATTCAATCGTATAACAAATTATAATGAAAGCAATAATATAATGGTCAAGGTTATCTAGCTGTAATGAAATATATATCTAACTATATTTATTATAGCATTTTACGATGGTTAATTATTATAAATTAAACTATATCTACTATAATAGTTCGTAACAGTAATTTTGCATAACTTCAACAATTGTACTACACACGTGCTAGTGTTACTAAATAATAAAAATACGTATTATTTCTACAAATTTGTATATTGATAAAAAATTTGCAACATTATAATATATGTATGTATGTGTGTGTGTGTGTATTGGTATAGGTAAAACTAGCATGTTGCAAGTTAAAAACTTGTCTCGATCGGTAAAATTATGACAACGTATACGAATACCAATGTTTTGAACACCGACAACAACGACGTAGAATTTCGACGCAAACAAGAGCTCATCCAACAACGATGATGTGACTGCGCTAGGTGCTTGCTTGGCTCGGGACTGCAGAGGGCTCGAGTTGGAGATCGGCGACAGCGACGATGATTCAACGGCGATGAGTTCTCTGTGAGATGGCTAGGTTTTTAAATGGGTTTAAGGAGTTGGGGTTCAAGCTACTCGGGTGATTGGCAACGGTGGTGCAAGGGGTTCAACGAGATAGGTTCACGTTTGCAGGTGGTAGGGCGACGGCAGGAAGTGACAGCAACGGGATTCCGACGATGAAGATGGCGACGTGGTAGCGACGTGCTAGGGATCGAGGAGAGAATGAGGGTGTTTAGGAGAGAGATAAACTGATAGAGGAGAGAGAGAAAGGAAACACAGAGAAAGAGAGTTTTTGATTGAAAATACAACAACAACAATAACTAAGCCTTTTATCCCAAGCATATGGGGTAGGCTACATGAACCAATATGAGAATCACACCGGGTCCTGCACATGAATCCTCCGCCTCCACTCACTCCTATCGAACAATATAATTTCATTGAAGCCTTTGGCAACCATATCTTTTCGTATCACCTCCATCCATGTTTTCTTCGGTATCCCTTTTGCCCTTTTGCCATTGCCCATATCGAGAGTATCTATTCGTCGAACCGGTGCTTCTATAGGTCTGCGTTGCAGGGTTACCTAAGATAGCAGCAAGATTTCGGGAGGTATCGTCCATGCCATATTCAAAAATTTTCCTTTTTAGCTAACCCTAACATTGAATCGTTAACTAGAAATCGACGGAATTTGAAATGCAAACACTTTGCAAGTAAAGTGAACAAGGAATACAACCTTTGTAGACCGGTCCTTCACTTCAATAGCTTCGTGTAGTAGTCCCCTTCGCTGCGATCGTGAACTCCGGACTCTAGAAAGGCTCTCTTGAAGAAACGAACATGCTTGCTTCGAAGACTTCGAGACCAAAGATGATCTACGTCGAGGAGACACTAACCCAAGCTATCTCTTCACTAATCATGGAATTAGTGAAGCAAACACGTTATACTAAATGGCAAGTAGTAGAAGATGATGAAGTAGGAAGTTTGCTCACATTAGAAATCATTTTCTCACAAGAAATCATCACTTTCCATTAAAGCTAGAAAGCTTGAGAGTAAGAAGAAGAAGGAACTCATCAAGTGAGAATGAATAATTCATGAGGTTAGAAATGCAACTATGGTGAGTTATCATCTTATACTAAACTCATGTAGAGAATAAACCTTGGTGTATGGTTAAAATTGGGTTAACAAATATCATAAGCTCGACAAACAAGTTGACTAAGTCTTTGTTCTACTAGCTTCTCCAAGCTTCATATTGACTTAATCCAAATGTTTGAATTGCTTAAAACAAATAAAACCCTAATTTTAACCCTAGCATGGTATAATTCTCATACTCATATGTTGCATTTGTAAGCTAGCATGACACAAACATGAACACAAATATACATATTGCATATATACATTGTGCACATCAAGTGAGAAAAGAAATCATAAGTGAGCAAGTATTTAGTTAATATAACTTAATATATCAAATATATAATTATACATTAAATTATTAAATCAACACTTGATTTAATAATCCGGCTATATCACATATAACCGACTAATACCAAATGTAACAACTTATCGAATCAACACTTGATTCGATAACTCGGCTATATCGCATATAACCGACCAATGTCACAAATCGCGAGAATAGAATACGGTATCTCATATCGTATCGATCTCGGTCCCGCACATATCACATTTGTGCTCCTACTCCGTTTTTCTTGAGCCAGGAAACCCCTGTGTAGGACTCTAAAGACTCGTCAATACGGCGGCAGTAGGTGATGATCATATCAAACATCCACAAGCCGCAAGCGGTCTGCTAAACGTAACGGCCACCCGGGTATTGAGCGATTAGAAGATCAACAAGCAAGCCTGCTCACACTCCTGCGAATCCAATAAGTAACACTACCGTCCAGTCCGGTCTCTTCGTCTGGTATGTCGCATATCTCGTCTAGGGGTTGTAAATGTCAGACCCCAGTAACTCGATAAGTCTGTTGGGGTCAAAATTTGCACCAAGGTTGACCGAGTCAAAGTCAAGGTCAACCCCAAGCCAGGTGGGCCCAAGCCCAGGTCAAGCGGGCCCATGCCCAAGTCGAGCCCACGGCCAGCCTCCTCCATGCCAAAATATAGATCATGTAATAAATAATTTTTATGTAATTTTTTATGCATGAATGTATGCAAAATGGGCATAAAGCCAATTTTTTTGTAAAGCCCATGGCTTATGTGCAAAAAGAAATGGCACATGAGCCATGGGATGGGCAAAATACCATTTTGTAAAGCCCAAGGGGCTATATGTAAACATTTAAGCCTATATAAGGCAACATGATGATGAATAAAGCATATACTTTTCATTCCCCAAAAATTATGGCCTGTGCCACTTTCTCCTTCCCCAAGGTTCTAAAACCTTCTTCTTTCTTTTGAATTAAATCAAGAGTTTTACTCTTCTTTTTATAAAACTAAATAGTTTTTCACCACAAAACTCATAAAGGGGAACTCAGATCTTCCCTTAAATCTCAGAAAGGAGAGATTTTTAAAATCCCATATTTCTTGATCTTCAAGATCCGGCCAACAAAGGAAGAAGAAGGAGACCCATCTCCAGAGCGCCCACGTGCCAGGCATGTGTGGAGCTAGCGCCCAAAGAGCTAGCGCCCCAGCGCTCCCACGCATCCTTTGGATTCTCTTTTCCCTTACACACACACACACACACACACACACATACATACACACACACACACACACATACTCTAGAGCACTGTCCCTCTCAAAGCGCTAGCGTTCTTACGCTAGCGTCCGAGCGCCCACGTGTCTGCCACGTGTGGCGCTAGCGCCCAAAGGCGTTAGCGCCCTAGCGCTTTCTCCCATGCATCCTTTGGATGCCCTTTTCCCATATATATATATATACACACACAAACACACACACACACACATACTCTAGAGAACTGTCCCTCTCAGAAATTTATTTTAGGCCGGGGCGCTGCCCCGCACCCCGCCCCCCGCAAGGGGGCTGCTAGCCCCCTTGACCCCCAGCCCGCTATCCGGGTAATGGGGCCCCCGTAAAAACTCTGTGGGGCCCCCGATATATCCAAAACCCCTTTTCAAAACACAACACTGCACGTTGAGTTCGTATGACCAGTTTAACCCGTTAATCGGAGGTTCTCTCGCTCCAAAAGGCGAGGGGTAATTAACGGCAGCTTAGTCCGCGGCTGCCGGAGATTCGGATCCCCACAATCAATAAACCCCAGCCTACCCTAGACAGGGGGAATCTGTAATGCGCCTGACAAGCGCACGCTTATTCCCATGTCAATGGAGTGACGAAAAACACTCTACAGATTCTGGCACGCCCGGTGGGACTAATCTCTCCTCCCATATTTCGGGTTAAACGTTCAAGCGAACTCAATCAGTATACATATCTATATTTATACTAAAATAATGCTCTTTCATGCAGGTCTCCAAGCAATCACTTTTCAACAATGTCTCCAAGGACGATCTCAGCTCTCAGCACGGCTCCCATCTCCTACACGATGAAGATGGACGGCAGGACGGTACTCCCGGCAAGTCTCGGACGACAGTGGGAAGAGCCGCCGCTACTATTTGGCTCTATTCTGTTCGTATCAGTCAGCGCCATCCCGGCTCCTCAATCCCGGGTGACAGACAAACCGGTCTCAAAAGGCAAGAGGCCAAATGTGGTGGTCTCGAAGGCACCCCAACTCAAACGCAAGTCGGTGTTTGAGCGACTTTCCTTGGCCCCAGCTGGGGGCAAGGCCATCAACACCAGCAAAGAAACAAGGAATCTCGGGCAAGCTCTAGTGGCACCTCTGACAACTGCTTGATTGGGTGTCTTCTCAAGCCTCCCCATCACTCAGCCTATGGCGGCTTCCCGAAGAGCAGAAGCCTGCCAAGCACTCAAGGCAGAGAAGCTGAGGCAGAAGCGGCTCAGATAAAGAGCCAAAAAAATGGCTAGGGCTCTGGCCATGTTAAAATTTATGAATTTCCAAATCTCGGACCGCTCCGCGAAATCAGCCGCCAAAGATAAAGAGATGGCTGGGTATGTGGTTCGCACTGTCTACATGGTCGGACATGAAGAAACGAATCCTCCTCTTCTTCACAGCCATGGTGATGATATGATTGACGCTACCCAGCATCGACTTGATCTAAGTGATGAAGAGCCCGCTCAGGCCGATAAGCCAGAGGAGCCCGTGGTTCCTGCGGAATTGAGCTCAGGCAATAAAGATGACCCGGTTGTCATAGCCGGAACTACAGAACAAGCGTTATTCCGATGGCTTCAGAGGCAGCTTCAGGACAGGGATAAGAAGTTAGCCAAGGTACAGTCCAAGGTCGACGAATTGGCAAACGTCGCGGCAGATCTCGCGACCCAAGTCGCCCGATTGCAATTACAGCAGAATCAAATCTTGGTTCATGAGCCAGGAATTGATACCCGG
The DNA here is from genome assembly GCA_030015575.1 of Agapanthus africanus. Lineage (NCBI taxonomy): Eukaryota > Viridiplantae > Streptophyta > Magnoliopsida > Asparagales > Amaryllidaceae > Agapanthus > Agapanthus africanus. Next base: position 573,093,854 of record CM057346.1, on the reverse strand, counting down.
AGGCAGCCAACTGATACCCCTTTCAACCTAAGAGCGGAGCACCTTCGCGAAAAACGGCCGCAGTCAGCCTCCAGTCCCTCCGATACATACGCCGGGGGGGAATCGCCTCTGAAAGAGAAACTGGAAAAATTCGATTCCTTCAAAAGGGAAAAAGTCCACAAGATATTCAGGGACGCCCTAAGAAACGGTCTACAACAGCCAGAATCAAAGAGACCGCAAGAAGCGAATATGACCGATGACCCAAAATATTGCCCCTATCACAGGGTGATAGGTCATGCCATTGAGGACTGCTTCGTCTTCAAAGATTGGGTTGAAAGGCAATACAAGACGGGAGAGATAGAACTGTCTAAAGGCATGTTAGCAAACAGTCAAGCTACAACCGCCGATTTCATACAAATGGAGACCGAAGCATTTCGGGAACCTAATCCTCCCAGACATGTGCAATTATCTGAAAAGGGTGAACCAAAAACTGATCGGTCTCAAGGACCAGCATCAGTGAGGGCACCTACTATAATGGAGAGAAAGAAGAAGGTGTACTCCTTCAGGAGGGATGAGGTCCACAATATATTCGAGGAAGCCTTAAACAACGGTCTGCAATTACCTATTCTGAAGAGGCCACATGAAATGAATATGACCGGCAATCCCGTATACTACCCATACCATAGGGTGGTGAGTCAAGCCATTGAAGACTGCCGTATTTTTAAATATTTGGCAGAGGACCAATACAAGCTTGGAAAAATCTCACAGTCCTCGGATGTATCGGCAAGCCACAGAGCTACGGTCATCAATACAGCTCCGCCAAGATCAAAATTCAAGGAGCTGGGATAAGCAAAGATGACCACCATGTCGTTAAACTGGGAACAATCGACCTCTAAGTCGTTAAACTGGGAATGTAAAAAAATATATATGTGAATAAACAAAAAAATGTGTAAATAAAAGAAAAATAAAAGCCGAAATGATGGGGCAACCCGTAATAAAAATCAGCGAGTAAAATAAAGATGAAAATAAAGCCGAAATGATAGGGCAACTCGCAATAAAAATCAGCTAGTAAAATAAAGATGAAAATAAAACCGAAATGATAGGGCAACCGCGAATAATAGCCGAAATGATAGGGCAATCGCGATCTTCGCGATAAGAAAAGCTGAAATGATAGAGCAATCGCGGTTAAACGAAAAAAACAACAAAAACAAAAACAAAAAAAATGGCGAATGATGAGTCGCTCCTGGTACCATATTCCAGTGCAGCGATGCAGATGCCAACCAAACCCAAATTCCCAAGTGGCGAATGATGAGTCGCTCCTGGTACCATATTCCAGTGCAGCGATGCAGACGCCAACCAAATTCCAAACACAAATTCCCAAGTGGCGAATGATGAGTTGCTCATGGTACCATATTCCTGTGCAGCGATGCAGACGCCAACCGAATTCCAAATCCCATACCCCAATGGCGAATGATGAGTCGCCCTGGTACCATATTCCAGGGCAGCGATGCAGACGCCAACCAAATTCCAAATCCCATACCCCAATGGCGAATGATGAGTCGCCCGTGGTACCATATTCCAGTGCAGCGATGCAGACGCCAACCAAATTCCAAATTCCATACCCCAATGGCGAATGATGAGTCGCTCCTGGTACCATATTCCAGTGCAGCGATGCAGACGCTAACCAAATTCCAAATCCCATACCCCAATGGCGAATGATGAGTCGCCCCTGGTACCATATTCCAGTGCAGCGATGCAGACGCCAACCAAATTCCAAATCCCATTCCCCAATGGCGAATGATGAGTCGCTCCTGGGACCATATTCCAATGCAGAGATGCAGACGCCAACAAAGTCCCAAAATTTTTCCAGTCCTACGGTCTGGATCATACATCCTGCAAAACCGTACACAATCCACGGGCGTAAAACGATCCCAATCCCTCCCAAGTCCTGCCGGTGAGACTGCATTCAAAGTCCCACCGGCGGTGATGATTCCAAAAAAATGAAAAAATGGTATGTCCACAAGCAAAATGGGCACGGATGAAAACCCGAAAGGGCTCCGTGAGTAAAAACACCAGGACTGCCGGCGAGTTTGTGAAAACCCAAAAAGGCGCAAACTCGTAAAAAAAAAGAGATGAAATGCACTGGCAAAGTCCTCTCGACTTTGTGAGGAGAAAATTCCTGCATGAGATCCTTACGACACACAAAGAAGCAAAATACTTAGGAGTCCCCACGACTCCTAAGGAGAAAATACACCTGCGGGATCCTTACGACCCGTGGGGAGAAAATTCTTTGTGAGACCGTTACGGCTCACAAAATTGAAAAGTATTAGGTGAGAGGGAACTAAAACCTATCTCCTAAGCCATCGCTTCCTAATAAGCAAGCGCAAATGATGATTCGCTCCTGGTACCATATTCCAGTATAGCGATACTGATGCCAAAAGGAAAAAAACCAATTCCCAAATCCTCCCGGGGCAAATGATGAGTTGCTCCTGGCATTATCCCAGTGCAGCAATGCGGATGCCGACAGAAAAAAACAATCCCAAAATCCTCTCAAAGACAGATGATGATTCGCTCCTGGTACCATATTTCAGTGTAGCGATGTTGATGTCAACACAAATCACAATCAACAAGTCAACTTCAACTCCGACACTGCAGAAAGCGGAGCAAGTCAGAATCCAATCTCGACACCGTAAGAAGCGGAGCAAGTCAAGTTCACCCCTGACACTGCAGGAAGCAGAGCAAGTCAAATAGAGCGTCGACCGTCCATGTCGCAAAAAGGGCAGTACAGGCTTCCTACAAAGCAGGAACCAGATCACTCCGAGCCAGGGAAAAGTCAACCATGGATACTCTGTCTCGGAGACGCGTCAAGCGTCAACCGTCCATGTCGCAAAAATGGCAGTGCAGGCTTCTTACAAAGACGGAACCAGATCACTCCGGGTAAGGGAAAAGTATACCACGGACACTCCGTCTCGAAGACGTGTCATGCGTCAACCGTCCATGTCGCAAAAAGGGCAGTGCAAGCTTCCTACAAAGCGGGAACCAAATCGCTCCGGATCAGAGAGTCGATCTTCCATGTCGCAAAAAGGGCAGTGCAGGCTTCCTACAAAGCGGGAACCAAATCGCTCCGGATCAGAGCGTCGATCGTCCATGTCGTAAAAAGGGCAGTGCAGGCTTCCTACAAAGCAGGAACCAGATCACTCCGAGCCAGGGAAAGGTCTACCACGGACACTTTGTCTTGGAGACGCGTCAAGCGTCGACCGTCCATGTCGCAAAAGGGCAGTGCGGGCTTCCCACAAATCGGGAACCAAATCGCTCCGGATCAGAGCGTCAACCGTCCATGTCGCAAAAAGGGCAGTGCGGGCTTCCCACAAATCGGGAATCAAATCGCTCCGGATCAGAACGTCGACCGTCCATGTCGCAAAAAGGGCAGTGCGGGCTTCCCACAAATCAGGAACAAAATCGCTCCGGATCAGAGCGTCGACCGTCCATATCGCAAAAAGGGCAGTGCAGGCTTCCTACAAATCGGGAACCAAATCGCTCCGGATCAGAGCGTCGACCGTCCATGTCGCAAAAAGGGCAGTGCAGGCTTCCCAAAAATCGGGAACCAAATCGCTCCGGATCAGAGCGTCGACCGTCCATGTCATAAAAAGGGCAGTGCAGGCTTCCCATAAATCGGGAACCAAATCGCTCCTGATCAGAGCGTCGACCGTCCATGTCGTAAAAAGGGCAGTGCAGGATTCCTACAAAGCTTGAACCAGATCACTCCCAGCCAGGGAAACGTCTACCACGGACACTCCATCTCGGAGACGCGTCAAGCGTCGACCGTCCATGTCGTAAAAAGGGCAGTGCAGGCTTCCCACAAATCGGGAACCAAATCGCTCCAGATCAGAGCGTTGACCGTCCATGTCGTAAAACGGGCAGTGCAGGCTTCCTACAAAGCAGAAACCAGATCACTCCGGGCCAGGGAAACGTCTACCACGGACACTCCGTCTCAGAGACGCGTCAAGCATCGACCGTCCATGTCGTAAAAAGGGCAGTGCATCCCAAAAAGTGGGAACCAAAGCACGTCGCCTCCACGCAAAAGAAGATCCATCAATTTCATGCACACGATTCACATATGTGGTGTGCATTTATTGATGGGGGGCACTTTGTTAGGGTCAATATTTGCACCCCGGTTGACCGAGTCAAAGTCAAGGTCGACCCTAAGCCAGGTGGGCCCAAGCCCAGGTCAAGCGGGCCCATGCCCAAGTCGAGCCCGCGGCCAGCCTCCTCCATGCCAAAATATAGATCATGTAATAAATAATTTTTATGTAATTTTTTATGCATGAATGTATGCAAAATGGGCATAAAGCCAAATTTTTTGTAAAGCCCATGGCTTATGTGCAAAAAGAAATGACACATGAGCAATGGGATGGGCAAAATGCCATTTTGTAAAGCCCAAGGGGCTATATGTAAATATGTAAGCCTATATAAGGCAACATGATGATGAATAAAGTATAGACTTTTCATTCTCCAAAAATTAGGGCATGTGCCTCTTTCTCCTTCCTCAAGAATCTAAAACTTTCTTCTTTCTTTTGAATTAAATCAAGAGTTTTACTCTTCCTTTTATAAAACTAAATAGTTTTTCACCACAAAACCCATAAAGGGGAACTCAGATCTTCCCCCAGATCTCAGAAAGGAGAGATTTTTAAAATCTCATATTTCTTGATCTTCAAGATCCGGCCAAAAAAGGAAGAAGAAGGAGACCCATCTCCAGAAACCCCACTTTGGGGAAGATCCAGGGCTCAAGGGGAGAAGCCCCTTTATCAACTTCAAATTATCATAGGAGTTGAACTCCTCACACACACACACACAGACATACACACATACATACAAAATAATAAGTGTTCCTTTCTGGGAGTACAACTCCCATTGCAGGGACCAAGTCCCTTTTGCATCCCTAGCGCTCAAAGAGCTTGCGCCCTTGCGCCCAGAGAACTAGCACCCGAGCGCCCACGTGCCCGACATGTGGGGCGCTAGCGCTTAAAGCGCTAGCGCCCGAGCGCTAGCGCCCGAGCGCCTACGTGTCCGACACGTGGGGCCCTAGCGCTCAAAGCGCTAGCGCTCTTGCGCTCTTGTGCTAGCGCCCAAAGAGCTAGTGCTCTTGCACTCCTGCGCTAGCGCCCACGTGTCCGACACGTGGGGCGCTAGCGCCCGAGCGCCCACGGGCCTGGCATGTGTGGAGCTAGCGCCCAAAGAGCTAGCGCCCCAGCGCTCAAAGCGCAAGCGCCCAAAGGCGCTAGCGCCGAGCGCTTTCTCCCACGCATCCTTTGGATTCCTTTTTCCCTTATATATTTACACACACACACACACACACACACACACACACACACACACACACGCACGCATACTCTAGAGCACTGTCCTTCTCAAAGCGCTAGCGTTCTTGCGCTAGCGCCCAAAGCGCTAGCGTCCGAGCGCCTACGTGTCTGGGACGTGTGGCGCTAGCGCCCCAGCGCCCAAATGCGCAAGCGCCCCAGCGCTTTCTCCCATGCATCCTTTGGATGCCCTTTTCCCTTATACGCGCGCACACACACACACACATACATGCATATACATACACATACACATACTCTAGAGCACTGTCCCTCTCAGAAAAAAATTTTGGGCCGAGGCGCTGCCCCGCACCTCGCAAGGGGGCTGCTAGCCTACTTGACCCCCAGCCTGCTATCCGCGTAGTGGAGACCCCGTAAAAACTCTGTGGGGCCCCCGATATATCCAAAACCCCCTTTTCAAAACACAACACTGCACGTTGAGTTCGCATGACCAGTTTAACCCGTTAATCGGAGGTTCTCTCACTCCAAAAGGCGAGGTGTAATTAACGGCAGCTCTGTCCGCGGCTGCCGGAGATTCGGATCCCCACAATCAATAAACCCCAGCCTACCCTAGGCAGGGGGAATCTGTAATGCACCTGACAAGCGCGCGCTTATTCCCATGTCAATGGGGTGACGAAAAACACCCTACAGATTCTAGCACGCCCGGTGGGACTAATCTCTCCTCCCATATTTCGGGTTAAATGTTCATGCGAACTCAATCAGTATACATATATATATATATATTTATACTAAAATAATGCTCTTTCATGCAGGTCTTCAAGCAATCACTTTTCAACAATGTCTCCAAGGACGATCTCAGCTCTCAGCACGGCTCCCATCTCCTACACGATGAAGATGGACGCCAGGACGGTCCTCCCGGAAAGTCTCGGACGAAAGTGGGATGAGCCTCTTCTACCATTTGGCCATATTCTGTTCGTATCAGCCAGCGCCATCCCTGCTCCTCAATCCCGGGTGACAGACAAACCGGTCTCGAAAGGTAAGAAGCCAAATGTGGTGGTCTCGAAGGCACCCCAACTCAAACGCAAGTCGGTGTTTGAGCGACTTTCCTTGGCCCCAGCTGGGGGCAAGGCAATCAACACCAGCAAAGCAACAAGGAATCTCGGGCAAGCTCTAGTGGCGCCTCTGACAACTGCTCAATTGGGTGTCTTCTCAAGCCTCCCCATCACTCAGCCTATGGCGGCTTCCCGAAGAGCAGAAGCCTGCCAAGCACTCAAGGCAGAGAAGCTGAGGCAGAAGCGGCTCAGATAAAGAGCCAACAAAATGGCTAGGGCTCTGGCCATGTTAAAATTTATGAATTTCCAAATCCCGGACCGCTCCGCGAAATCAGCCGCTAAAGATAAAGAGATGGCTGGGTATGTGGTTCGCACTGTCTACATGGTCGGATATGAAGAAACGAATCCTCCTCTTCTTCACAGCCATGGTGATGATATGATTGATGCTACCCAGCATCGGCTCGATCTAAGTGATGAAGAGCCCGCTCAGGCCGATAAGCCAGAGGAGCCCGTGGTTCCTGCGGAATTGAGCTCAGGCAATAAAGATGACCCGGTTGTCATATCCGGAACTACAGAACAAGCGTTATTCCGATGGCTTCAGAGGCAGCTTCAGGACTGGGATGAGAAGTTAGCCAAGGTACAGTCCAAGGTCGACGAATTGGCAAACGTCGCGGCAGATCTCGCGACCCAAGTTGCCCGATTGCAATTACAGCAGAATCAAATCTTGGTTCATGAGACAGGGATTGATACCTGGAGGCAGCCAACTGATACCCCTTTCAACCTAAGAGCGGAGCGCCTTCGCGAAAAACGGCTGCAGTCAGCCTCCAGTCCCTCCGATACATACGCCGGGAGGGAATCGCCTATGAAAGAGAAACTGGAAAAAGTCTATTCCTTCAAAAGGGAAAAAGTCCACAAGATATTCAGGGACGCCCTAAGAAACGGTCTACAACTGCCAGAATCAAAGAGACCGCAAGAAGCGAATATGACCGACGACCCAAAATATGCCCCTATCACAGGGTGATAGGTCATGCCATTGAGGACTGCTTCGTCTTCAAAGATTGGGTCGAAAGGCAATACAAGACGGGAGTGATAGAACCGTCTAAAGGCGTGTTAGCAAACAGTCAAGCTACGACCGCCGATTTCATACAAATGGAGACCGAAGCCTTTCGGGAACCTAATCCTCTCAGACATGTGCAATTATTTGAAAAGGGCGAACCAAAAACTGATCGGCCTCAAGGACCAGCATCAGTGAGGGCACCTACTCTAATGGAGAAAGAAGAAGGTGTACTCCTTCAGGAGGGATGAGGTCTATAATATATTCGAGGAAGTCTTGAACAACGGTCTGCAATTGCCTATTCTGAAGAGGCCACATAAAATGAATATGACCAGCAATCCCGTATACTACCCATACCATAGGATGGTGAGTCATGCCAATGAAGACTGCTGTGTTTTTAAAGATTTGGCAGAGGACCAATACAAGCTTGAAAAAACCTCACAGTCCTCGGATGTATCGGCAAGCCACAGAGCTACGGTCATCAATACAGCTCCGCCAAGATCAAAATTCAAGGAGCTGGGATAAGCAAAGATGACCACCACGTCGTTAAACTGGGAACAATCGACCTCTAAGTCGTTAAACCGGGAATGTAAAAAAAAAATATATGTGAATAAACAAAAAAATGTGTAAATAAAAGAAAAATAAAAGCCGAAATGATGGGGCAACTCATAATAAAAATCAGCGAGTAAAATAAAGATGAAAATAAAACCGAAATGATGGGGCAACTCGCAATAAAAATCAGCTAGTAAAATAAAGATGAAAATAAAACCGAAATGATAGGGCAACCGCGAATAAAAGCTGAAATGATAGGACAATCGCGATCTTCGCGATAAGAAAAGCTGAAATGATAGAGCAATCGGGGTAAAACAAAAAAAAACAAAAACAAAAACAAAAAAAATGGCGAATGATGAGTCGCTCCTGGTACCATATTCCAGTGCAGCGATGCAGACGCCAACCAAACCCAAATTCCCAAGTGGCGAATGATGAGTCGCTCCTGGTACCATATTCCAGTGCAGCGATGCAGACGCCAACCAAATTCCAAACACAAATTCCCAAGTGGCGAATGATGAGTCGCTCCTGGTACCATATTCCTGTGCAGCGATGCAGACGCCAACCAAATTCCAAATCCCATACCCCAATGGCGAATGATGAGTCGCTCCTGGTACCATATTCCAGTGCAGCGATGCAAATGCCAACCAAATTCCAAATCCCATACCCCAATGGCGAATGATGGGTCGCCCCTGGTACCATATTCCAGTGCAGTGACGCAGACGCCAACCAAATTCCAAATCCCATACCCCAATGGCGAATGATGAGTCGCTCCTGGTACCATATTCCAGTGCAGCGATGCAGACGCCAACCAAATTCCAAATCCCATACCCCAATGGCGAATGATGAGTCGCCCCTGGTACCATATTCCAGTGCAGCGATGCAGATGCCAACCAAATTCCAAATCCCATACCCCAACGGCGAATGATGAGTCGCTCCTGGGACCATATTCCAATGCAGCGATGCAGACGCCAACAAAGTCCAAAAAAATTTCCGGCCCTACGGTCTGGATCATACATCCTGCAAAACCGTACACAATCCACAGGAGTAAAACGATCCCAATCCCTCCCAAGTCCTGCCGGTGAGACTACATTCAAAGTCCTACCGGCGGTGAAGATTCAAAAAAAATGAAAAAATGGTATGTCCACAAGCAAAATGGGCACGGATGAAAACCCGAAAAGGCTCCGTGAGTAAAAACAGCAGGACTGCCGGCGAGTTTGTGATAATCCAAAAGGGCGCAAACCCGTAAAAAAAAGAGAAGAAATACACTCGCAAAGTCCTCTCGATTTTGTGAGGAGAAAATTCCCGCGTGAGATCCTTACGACTCACAAAGGAGCAACATACTTAGGAGTCCCCACGACTCATAAGGAGAAAATACACCTGCGGGATCCTTAAGACCCGTAGGGAGAAAATGCTTTGTGAGACCGTTACGGCTCACAAAATTGAAAAGTCTTAGGTGAGAAGGACCTAAAACCTGTCTCCTAAGCCATCGCTTCCTGATAAGCAAGCGCAAATGATGATTCGTTCCTGGTACCATATTCCAGTATAGCGATACTGATGCCAAAAGAAAAAAAACAATTCCCAAATCCTCCCGGGGCAAATGATAAGTTGCTCCTGGCATTATCCCAGTGCAGCAATGCGGATGCCGAACAAAAAATAAACAATCCCAAAATCCTCTCAAAGACAGATGATGATTCGCTCCTGGTACCATATTTCAGTGTAGCGATGCTGATGTCAACCCAAATCACAATCAACAAGTCAACTTCAACCCCGACACTGCAGAAAGTGGAGAAAGTCAGAATCTAATCTCGACACCGCAAGAAGTGGAGCAAGTCAAGTTCACCCCTCACACTGCAGGAAGCAGAGCAAGTCAAATAGAGCGTTGACCGTCCATGTCGCAAAAAGGGCAGTACAGGCTTCCTACAAAGCAGGAACCAGATCACTCCGAGCCAGGGAAAAGTCTACCATGGATACTCCGTCTCGGAGACGTGTCAAGCGTCGACCGTCCATGTCGCAAAAAGGGCAGTGCAGGCTTCCTACAAAGCAGGAACCAGATCACTCCGGGCAAGGGAAAAGTCTACCATGGACACTCCGTCTCGAAGCCGCGTCAAGCGTCGACCGTCCATGTCGCAAAAAGGGCAGTGCGGGCTTCCTACAAAGCGGGAACCAAATCGCTCCGGATCAGAGCGTCGATCGTCCATGTCGTAAAAAGGGCAGTGCAGGCTTCCTACAAAGAAGGAACCAGATCACTCCGAGCCAGGGAAAAGTCTACCACGGACACTCCGTCTTGGAGACGCGTCAAGCGTCGACCGTCCATGTCGCAAAAAGGGCAGTGCGGGCTTCCCACAAATCGAGAACCAAATCGCTCCAGATCAGAGCGTCGACCGTCCATGTCGCAAAAAGGGCAGTGCGGGCTTCCCACAAATCGGGAACCAAATCGCTCCGGATCAGAGCGTCAATCGTCCATGTCGCAAAAAGGGCAGGGCGGGCTTCCTACAAATCGGGAACCAAATCGCTCTGGATCAGAGCGTCGACCGTCCATATCGCAAAAAGGGCAGTGCAGGCTTCCCACAAATCGGGAACCAAATCGCTCCGGATCAGAGCGTCGACCGTCCATGTTGCAAAAAGGGCAGTGCAGGCTTCCTACAAATCGGGAACCAAATCGCTCCGGATCAGAGCGTCGACCGTCCATGTCGCAAAAAAGGCAGTGCAGGCTTCCCATAAATCGGGAACCAAATAGCTCCGGATCAGAGCGTTGACCGTCCATGTCGTAAAAAGGGCAGTGCAGGCTTCCTACAAAGCAGGAACCAGATAACTCCCGGCCAGGGAAACGTCTACCACGGACACTCCATCTCGGAGACGCGTCAAGCGTCGACCGTCCATGTCGTAAAAAGGGCAGTGCAGCCTTCCCACAATTCGGGAACCAAATCGCTCCGGATCAGAGCGTCGACCGTCTATGTCGTAAAAAGGGCAGTGCAGGCTTCCTACAAAGCAGGAACTAGATCACTCCGGGCCAAGGAAACGTCTACCACGGACACTCCATCTCGAAGAGGCGTCAAGCGTCGACCGTCCATGTCGTAAAAAGGGCAGTGCATCCCAAAAAGTGGGAACCAAAGCACGTCGCCTCCACGAAAAGAAGATCCATTAATTTCATGCACACGATTCACATATGTAGTATGCATTTATTGATGGGGGGCACTTTGTTAGGGTCAAAATTTGCACCCCGGTTGACCGAGTCAAAGTCATGGTCAACCCTAAGCCAGGTGGGCCCAAGCCCAGGTCAAGCGGGCCCATGCCTAAGTCGAACCCGCGGCCAGCCTCCTCCATGCCAAAATATAGATCATGTAATAAATAATTTTTATGCAATTTTTTATGCATGAATGTATGCAAAATGGGCATAAAGACAATTTTTTTGTAAAGCCCATGGCTTATGTGCAAAAAGAAATGGCACATGAGCCATGGGACAGGCAAAATGCCATTTTGTAAAGCCCAAGGGGCTATATGTAAACATGTAAGCCTATATAAGGCAACATGATGATGAATAAAGTATAGACTTTTCATTCCCCAAAATTAAGGCATGTGCCTCTTTCTCCTTCCTCAAGGATCTAAAACATTCTTCTCTCTTTTGAATTAAATCAAGAGTTTTACTCTTCCTTTTATAAAACTAAATAGTTTTTCACCACAAAACCCATAAAGGGGAACTCAGATCTTCCCTCAGATCTCAGAAAGGAGAGATTTTTAAAATCTCATATTTCTTGATCTTCAAGATCCGGCCAACAAAGGAAGAAGAAGGAGACCCATCTCCAGAAACCCCACTTTGGGGAAGATCCAGGGCTCAAGGGGAGAAGCCCCTTTATCAGCTTCAAATTATCCTAGGAGTTTAACTCCTCATACACACACACACACACACACACACGTACATACAAAATAATAAGTGTTCCTTTCTGGGAGTACAACTCCCATTGCAGGGACCAAGTCCCTTTTTCCTCCCTAGCGCTCAAAGCGCTAGCGCCCAAAGCGCTAGCGCCCTTGCGCCCAGAGCGCTAGCGTCCGAGCGCCTACGTTCCCGACATGTGGGGCGCTAGCGCTTAAAACGCTAGCGCCCAAAGCCCTAGCGCCTAAAGCGCTAGCGCCCGAGCGCCCACGTGTCCGACACTTGAGGCGCTAGCGCTCAAAACGCTAGCACTCTTGTGCTCTTGTGCTAGCGCCCAAAGAGCTAGCGCCCTAGCGCTCCTGCGCTAGCGCCCAAAGCGCTAGCCCCTGACCGTCCACGTGTCCGACACGTGGGACGCTAGCGCTCAAAGTGCTAGCACTCTTACGCTAGCGTCCAAAGCGCTAGCGCCCGAGCACCCACATGCCTGGCATGTATGGAGCTAGCGCCCAAAGCGCTAGCGCCTGAGCGCTTTCTCCCACGCATCCTTTGGATGCCCTTTTCTCTTACACAAACACACACACACACACATACACACACACACACATACACACATACTCTAGAGCACTCTCCCTCTCAGAAAATTTTTTTGGGCCGGGACGCTTCCCCGCAAGGGGCTGCTAGCCTCTTGACCCCCAGCCCGCTATCTGGGTAGCGGGACCCCCGTAAAAACTCTGCGGAGCCCCCGATATATCCAAAACCCTCTTTTCAAAACACAACACTGCACGTTGAGTTCGCATGACCAGTTTAACCCGTTAATCGGAGGTTCTCTCGCTCCAAAAGGCAAGGGGTAATTAACGGCAGATTAATCCTCAGCTGCCAGAGATTTGGATCCCCACAATCAATAAACCCCAGCCTACCCTAGGCAGGGGGAATCTGTAATGCGCCTGACAAGCGCGTGCGTATTCCCATTTCAATGGGGTGACAAAAAACACCCTATAAAGTCGTGTCGATATGAGGCTCATAACGGGTCGAGAAACTACTGATAACACTTACCAGTATATCTCTGAAGCAGCCTTAGCTAAGGACTTCCTGTTATAGCCAATCGAGCACAGCGCAACATCAACTCCCAATACCGGGAGAGACGAAACCCTTCCTATCGCTCATTGCCTCCATGTGACTCGGGACTATACCCAAAAGCTACCGTTTTGCACATTCTCTTGAATGTGGTAAGGTGGAAATCAAAGCACAGTGGGAATCACACAAGACTCTATGAAGATCTCGGGTCTATAGGCTAACCTGTACCAGTGTCACCAGAGAACTGCCATCTGACGTTAGGTATAATACCCTTTGGGAGTTCTCGGCGAGTCTGTTCAGTGTACCCAGTCTCCACTGAGCACCCGTATACTGTCTCTGATGTCAAACACCAATGGAATTGGGATCATCCATCGCCCATCTACTTGGGTCGAGAAGCTATACGCTAGTCTACTCTGGTATATCGATGCCCTGTCTCGATACACCTACGACTAGGAACATTTGAAGGATGTACTTATCGACTACACTGTCCCCACTAGTATGATCTGCATCATAGTCCTGGTAGTCAAGTACTCATCTTAAGGGCTTTATCAACATGTAACATAGAGACAATCAACGTACATATTAAGATAAAGAGCAACCTGATAGCAAACTATTATGTCGAGCAAGAAAGTCATCCCTATATATGTTCAAGTATCCACTACAATATACATCGTATGTACAGTAATGGCCTCTAGGGCATACATATAACTAACAATCTCCCACTTGCACTAGGGCCATCTGTTGTAGTATCCAATACCCAACAATCAGCAGTGGTTGAAGTATCTTATACTCAACCATCCCATAAAAGTCTCTCCTGGGAATAGGCCTTTGTGAGTGGATCCGCCGTGTTGTCCTCTGTATTCTACTCTCCTAACCTTGATCTCCCTGGAGATCAACCATCTCCATGAGCAGGTGATACTGCCTAAGAATATATCTGGATCACAGATGGGACGGAGGTTCCTAGGCCTAAGCCATAACTCCATTGTCAGGTAGGAACGAAGTTCATCTAATGAACTAATATACATCCAGACTACATCTTTGGTAGTATCCTTGGTAGCAATGTATCCAGCCTTTATCGTCTAGTTTGCCACGGTATCTAGCTTGGAACTTTTCCAACATACCGTCCCTCCACTGAGGGTAAAGACAATGCCTGTGAATAGCATTCAGTCGACCTTACCACCCTGGAAGCTATCCAGTGATTATCTCCAGGATCGATTGATACCATCTCACTACACCTAGTGAGAATCCTAACATCCACTTAGATCTATCTCATAGACCCAAAACCCAGGATTTAGGAGGTATCACCTTGAGCCTATATAGAGAATCCTTATGATAAGAGGAGATTGACCGAGCGTAGCATAGGAAACTCCTTTCCTATCAAGAGTATGCCATCCACGTACAATACGAGGATCACCACCATACTCCCTACTACCGTTTTGTATTTACAAGGTTCATATACCATTTTGATGAAGTCAAATGCTTTGACTACCACATCAAAACAGATGTTCCAACTCCGCGATGCCTGTTTTATCCCATAAAGCAACTTGCACACGTTTCCGCTGCTCCCACTGTCTATGAAGCCCTCTGGATGTGTACTTATAAACGCTCTCTTCTAAATCACTATTTAGAAAAATAGTCATGACACCCAACCGCCAGATATCGTAGTCATGGTATGTAGCAATGGCAAGTAGGATCTGGATGGACTTAAGCATAGGGACTAGAAAAGGTTTCATCATTATCCACATCTGGTCGATGACGAAAACCTTTTGCCTCAAGTCTTAGCTTTGAAAGTCTCAACTTTTCCATGTACACCAAGTAATCTTCTCAAGATATACTTGCTCCTGATGGGGATTTAACCCTTCAGATAAAGTAACCAAAGTCCATACTTTGTTGGTGTATATGGATTCCATCTCAGATCGCTTAGCATCTAGACATTCTCACAGAGTCCCCACTCCTGATGGCCTGCTCGAAACTAGTTCGGTCATCATCTCATGATGCAATCCTTTCTCCCACTATCATAGAGAAAACCGAAGTATCTCTCAGGTGGGTGAGGAACCCTACCAGATCAGCGGAGAGGCTGAGGTTCGTCGGGAACTATTGAATCCTCCGGTTCTACCAAATCATCAACTGTAGTTTGTATAGCTGGAACTTCTTCCAATTCTACCTCATGACCACTAATTTCTTCACAAGAAATTCCCTTTATAAAAGGTGGCATGCTGAGAAACAAAACACCTTTTGCTCCTCAATGTGGTAGAAGATATTCCCTTGTGAATGCTTGGGATATCCAACAAACTTCCACAGAACTGACCTTGCCTCTAGCTTGTCCGAATTTTGGTTTTAGACATAGGCCGGAAAACCCCAAATCTTAACTTACTTAAGAGATAGGCTCTTCCCATACCATATCACATATGGGATGGTAGGCAACTGATTTGGTTGGAACCCAATTCAATAGGTATGCAGCTTCTCAAGTGCATAACTCCCAAAAAGAAATAGGTAACTCAGTAGTACTTATCATAGAGCACACCATATCACATAGGGTGCGATTGCTCCGTCCCGATATACCAACGTGCTGTGGTGTATTCGGAGGAGTAATGCTGAGAGAGAATCTCATTCTCCTTTAGAATAGTCCAGGAATTCCGTGCGCAAGTATTCTCCTCCCTGATCACGTCAAAAGACATAATACTTATACCCGTTTTGGTTCTCTACTTCTGACTTATATTCTTTGAATATCTTAAAAGGTTCAGACTTGTGTTTCAATAAGAACATATGTCCGAATCTTGAGAGATCATCAGTGAATGTAATGAAGTACAAAGAACCGTTCCTGGCATGTGTAGACAGGGAACCTACATACATCATCATGTATCAATCCCAAGAGTTCACCAACTCTTTCTCTGTTTCCAATAAACGGAGCTATGGTCATCTTATCTTTGTGATATGACTGGCAAGTTTCACAAGATGTAAATTCAAACTGATTAAAATATGCATCTTTATGTAACTTCAGCTAGTCGGGTCGCATTGATATGACCTAGTCTACAATGCCTCAAGAAGGATTCGTTCATTTCTGAACTCTTCCTCTTGTGTGTGTTCTGTACATAAAGAATTGTGGTTTGATTAAGAACGTATATGCTTTTAGATAACGTGCCTGAATCGATCAACTCTTGATATAGGAAATATTCAAAACATTATCTAACAATACAAAATTATATCTTTCTTTACTAAATAAAGAGACTGATATGATGTTGTATATCAGGTTCGGTATCTAATAACATCCGTTCAGAATCAATGTATTTGGTAATACAGGATGATAACTGCCAACATACTTGGCTACAACACTTGCACTGTTTCCAACTCTTGAAACTTATTACCCATTCTCAGTTCTCTACCTATCTGTAGCCCATGTAACATATTACATATGTACGATTCTGATCCGGTATCTCATACCCAGGACGTAAAGGATACTGAGAAACAGTTCTCTGTAATAAACACACCCGAAGAAGATGCATTAACATATACTTTCTTCATTTGGACGGCATGGGAATCCTGGTAATCTCCTATTTCCTGCTCGGTCTTATAACAATTATAAGTTGGAGTGGGACCAACGTTCCCCAGCTCAGTATAACAAGCTGGTTCGATCAATACATCCATATTATTATCTTGATTAAGGCATGACATGGTCTCTACCTGGAGAGAGAGAGAGAAAAACACTCAGCGTATACTCTTGCAAGATTAGATTGGTTATAAATTTATCTAATCAGGATGGCTCCCACTGTTTTAGTCAAATCTTCCTCCAAACCCTAAAAGGAAAGACTAGCCGGGATTAATTACATCCTACAAGTTCACCAATCTTTCAGCTAGGCCAGTGCCGGTACTTTGAGGGAGATTCCCCGTGCTTTCGCACGGACCTAATTAAAATAAACATCATTTTCCTATGGGCGTAACCCCTTTGACACCTTTCTAAACACCTACTTGATCGGCTAATTGTAATGTGTAAAACTCTCTCAGGAGTAACTCTTACTCGCAATGGGTATCGGGATCCAACTATCTCATAGAAGGTATGCAATCTCATTGCAAATTTCAACACTTGAAATTCCCAATAATGGTTTTTACCCCTAGCGTCCTATGACCTTGACGGAGGCCAAACTACCCATAATGCGCTAGTCAAGTTCAATCCGTTCATTTCTTGATTGAATTAAACCCACTCGCACGACCCTTGACGGAGGCTAAACTACGCCGTACGAATACCCTAATCTAATCGCATCGTATGCTAGTAGATAAGCACTAGTCAGCTACCGTACACTACGCCTTGACGGAGGCCAAACTACCGCAGCACGAATACTAAGTAGTACTTATCTGAAATGACGGAGGGCTATGCAGGTTTTTAAGAAAACCATGAGCGTAATGAACTTGATATCGTTGTAGAATCGAGTGATTTTGAAAAGGAGTGTTTTTTAGGCTTTTAGTTGTTTTGCTAAAGAGGTCACTCCCGGTGAAGGGATATCGGCTCTTTCCTTATCGAATAAGGTGCAGGATATTCTACAAGGAATACCGCTATGCAAAATAAGAACTAGAGCTACCAGTTTTCGAGACAATTTCTACAACATCTTTTAGGTTTCTTTTATTTCATTAATCTCATTAATGAAGTCCCATTTATTATGCTTCTCAAGCATCACATATGAAACGAAAGCGGTAATATATAATACATATCATATATAAATATAATATAAGCATTCATCTCAGAACAGTAATATGATCTCATCACAGAACATCGCAGCAAAATAAAAACATATGAAATATTGGATATACTAGGATTTCCGTGTTTTAGATTAAGCCTGTATAAAACACGGATTCCACGATCGTGATGAATAACCAATCCCATACCCCTAGACCTCTACGAGAGCGGCAAGCAACCCTACCAATTCTAGAGTTAGGAGACCCGGTCTCGACTCCTCGAGATAGTCTCCCACTGGACCCTAAAACCGGTTACTTGTGCTCTCTGCCTTGGGTCTATCCTAATGCGAAAAAGTAAATAATATATAATGGTGACATCATCCTCAATCCGGAAGTTCCCCAATAAAAGAATATTACATACAATGAATTTTACATGAATGAAAATAAAAAACTCTCATCTCACATAAAACCCCCGACTATTCAATCACGATGATCCAATATAACATATCACAGCAACACATAACACCATATGTCATCAACGTAAGTAAATATGCATATCCCAATTGTCGTTGACATATAGCACCGAAACCGGCGATACACCACATATTACACTTACGGTCACAGAAAAGAAAGTGAAAAACTACAACAGTTGGAATCCGCAACCACCTTAGACATCATAAACCCAATATACCACATATATTGGATTTCATGCCTAACCAAATGAATTCCTTAGACATCGCATTCCTAACAATTATAAACCACGCATTTTAGTCTCGATCTCAAAAACACTTTTCAATATCAAGTCGGGAAATTCAACAAGATTTCCGACATCCTGATCGAATGCTCGTCGGAAACTTTAGTAGACGGCCGCACCCCCGATGCCGTCGACGAAGTGCACTAAGGCGGAACACCGCTGCCGCGAGCACCTGAATGGATGCTTTTGGAGACGGGGCTCTCCTACGGTCACTTGGTCGGGGCTATAGGGCATGGTGATCTAATAAGGTTACCCGGCGAGTATCCGCGTACGCTACGTGATTGCGACGGACTTTTGATCACATCAAAATCCCGTGGCAACCGATCAAATGAGACTAAATTGCTAGATTTATAACATTCAAATTAGTTATATCATAACTACTTATGGATTCCAAATATTGTATCCCATCACATAATATCCGGACGACGTTAAACTTTTCGATCGATTCATCAAAGTCCCACAATTTCCCGACGGCTCAACACTTGAGCACAGTTTTAGTAATACCCAGAATATGCCACAGTACGTATGCACCAGCCGTAGAAGGGAAAACCCAAGCCTCGCTCATGTCGCCACGGAATTACGGCAAACCCTAGGGTTTGACAGCGGTTCCGCGATCCAAAAAAGTCGAGTTAGGGTTTCATTCTTCTAGAAGGTTCATAGAATTACTTGCATGTTTTTCCGAATACGTTAAACTTGAAAAAATGGGTTTTTGACATTCGATCGAACATTTTAACTTCGCCTAGACAATATATGAACAACCCGAAACAATATTAAAACTACGAATACGAAACACTCCGAATTGTTTATAGTGTAAGATTACATCACATGCAAAATTAGCAAAAACAAACAACACCTGAAACATCAAAACCAAGTCACTGGAACACATAAAAAATTTCAGGGGGGAGCTCGGATTTGGGCCGAGATCATGGGGGTAGTGGCCGGCTAAAATTTTTGAGAATGCCCTGAAATTTCACAGTATTCATGATGTATCTCATACATCACTCTGTACTTGTTTGAAACTTTTTTTGACAACTTTTAAAATCGACAGAAACTAGGGTTTCGCGTTGCAAGTTTCGGAGTTGTTTCGGTTTCGTAATCATAACAAAATCCATATAAATTTCTAGCATGGCTCTGATACCATTGCAGGGTTACCTAAGACGGCAGCAAGGTTTCGGGAGGCATCGTCCATGCCATATTCAAAAATTTACCGTTTTAGCCAACCCTAACATTGAATCGTTAACTAGAAATCGATGGAATATAAAATGCAAATACTTTGCAAGTAAAGTGAACAAGAAATACAACCTTTGTAGACCGGTCCTTCACTTCAATAGCTCCGTGTAGTAGCCCCCTTCGCTGCGATCGTGAACTCCGGACTCTAGAAAGGCTCCCTTGAAGAAACAAACATGCTTGCTTCGAAGACTTCGAGGCCGAAGATGATCTACGTCGAGGAGAAACTAACCCAAGCTATCTCTTCACTAATCATAGAATTAGTGAAGTAAACACCCTATACAAAATGGCAAGTAGTAGAGGATGATGAAGTAGGAAGTTTGCTCACATTAGAAATCATTTTCTCACAAGAAATCATCACTTTCCATTAAAGCTAGAAAGCTTGAGAGGAAGAAGAAGAAGGAACTCATCAAGTGAGAATGAATAATTCATGAGGTTAGAAATGCAACTATGGTGAGTTATCATCTCATGCTAAACTTATGTAGAGAATAAACCATGGTGTATGGTTAAAGTTAGGTTAACAAATATCCTAAGCTAGACAAACGAGTTGACTAAGTCTTTGTTCTACTAGCTTCTCCAAGCTTCACATTGACTTAATCCAAATGTTTGAATTGCTTAAAACAAATAAAATCCTAATTTTAACCCTAGCATGGTATAATTCTCATACTCATATGTTGCATTTGTAACCTAGCATGACACAAACATGAATACAAATATACATATCACATATATACATTGTGCACACCAAGTAAGAAAAGAAATCATAAGTGAGCAAGTATTTAGTTAATGTAACTTAATATATCAAATATATAATTATACATTAAATTATTAAATCAACACTTGATTTAATAATCCGGCTATATCACATATAACCGACTAATACCAAATATAACAACTTATCGAATCAACACTTGATTCGATAACTCGGCTAGATCGCATATAACCGACCAATGTCATAAATCACGAGAATAGAATAAGGTATCTTATATCGTATCAATCTCAGTCCTGCACATATCATATATGTGCTCCTACTCCATTTCGCTTGAGCCAGGAAACCCCTGTGTAGGACTCTAAAGACTCGTCAATACGCCGGCAGTAGGTGATGATCATATCAAAGACCGACAAGCCGCAAGCGGTCTGCTAAACGTAACGGCCACCCGGATATTGAGCGATCAGAAGATCAACAAGCAAGCCTGCTCACACTCCTACGAATCCCATCAGTAACACTACTGTACAGTTCGGTCTCTTCGTCTGATATGTCGCATATCTCGTTTAGGGGTGGTAAACGTCAGACCCCGGTAACTCGATAAGTCGTGTCGATATGAGGCTCATAACAAGTCGAGAAACTACCGATAAAATTTACCAGTATATCTCTGATGCAGCCTTGGCCAAGAACTTCCTGTTATAGCCAATCGAGCACAGCGCAATATCAACTCCCAATACCGGAAGACACGAAACCTTTCCTATCGCTCACTGTCTCCATGTGACTCGGGACTGTACCCAAAAGCCACCGTTTTGCACGTTCTCTTGAACGTAGTAAGGTGGAAATCAAAGCACAGTGGGAATCACACAAGACTCTATGACGATCTCGGGTCTACAGACTAACCTGTACCAGTGTCACCAGAGAACTGCTATCTGACGTTAGGTATAATACCATCTGGGAGTTCTCGGCGAGTCCGTTCAGTGTACCCAGTCTCCACTGAGCACCCGTATACTGTCTCTAATGTCAAACACCAATGGATATGGGATCATCCATCGCCCATCTACATGGGTCAAGAAACTATACGCTAGTTTACTCTGGTATATCGATACCCTGTCTCGATACACCTACGACTAGGAACATTTGAAGGATGTACTTATCGACTACACTGTCCCCACTAGTAAGATCTGCATCATAGTCCTGGTAGTCAAGTACTCATCCTAAGGACTTTATCAACATGTAACATAGAGACAATCAGTATACATGTTAAGATAAAGAGCAACCTGATAGCATACTATTATGTCTAGTAAGAATGTCATCCCTATATATGTCCAAGCATCCACTACAATATACATCGTATGTACAGTAATGGCCTCTAGGGCATACATATAACTAACATGCGTCGCACATGACCAAACCATCTTAGCCGGTTTTCCCGCATCTTCTCCTCCATAGGAGCTACACCAACTTTTGCACGAATATCCTCATTTCGCACCTTATCTTTTCTAGTGTTATCGCGCATCCAACGAAGCATGCGCATCTTCGCAACGTGCATCTTCTATGTATGATGCTTCTTAAGAGCCCAGCATTCTGTAGCATATAATATGGCAGGCCGAATAGTGCTCCGATAAAACTTCCCTTTCAATTTTAACGGAAAGTTACGATCACACAAAATCCCTGTTGCACTCCTCCATTTTAACTAACCAGCTTGGATCTTTTGATTAACATCACTATCGATCTCCCCATCCTTTTGGATGATGGAACCTAGATATCTAAACCGATCGCTCGGTGATATCTCTTGTCCTTTCAATGTTATACCAATATGGTTTTGATTTCTATGTTTACTAAATTTGCAATGCATATATGCTGTCTTGGACCTGCTCAATCTGAACCCCCGAGATTCCAATGTTTGCCTCCATAATTCCATTTTGGCATTAACCCCTGCTTTCGTCTCATTTACTAGAACAATATCATCAGCGAATAGCATACACCAAGGTACCTCATCTTAGATAGTTCTAGTAAGCTCATCTATCACGATGGTAAACAGGAATGGACTTAATGCAGATCCTTGATATAAACCAATTGTAATCGAAAAATCACTCGTTAGGCCACCACAAGTTCTGAAATTTTTCCACTACTCCATCGTACATATCCTTGATTATGTCAATATACTTGACAAGAGTTTTTGATTGAAAATAAAATATATAATAATGTGTATATATATAGTATAATATTTAATATAGTGTGTGTGTGTGTATATATTATAGTTTAAAATAAATAATAGTGTGTAAAAGATAACACTAAACTTCTATCCATCTCCACGAAAATCTCATGGTAATTATATTTTGAAAAATAATACATATACGTACCATTTTTAACCATAATGCAAGAATATTGTTTAAATAACTTATACCCCTTATTTAGGATCTAAAAGATTTATATAAATCTAAGAAATATTTGGTATCTAGATTTCATGAGATTTATGTTAGTTATGTATATGCCCTAGAGGCCATTATTGTACATATGATGTATATTGTAGTGGATGCTTGGATATATATAGAGAAGACTTTCTTGCTCAACATGAAAGTATGCTATCTGATTTCACTTTGTCTTAACATGTTGACTTGTATTGGGTTACTGTCTTGCTCTCATACGTTGATAAAGCCCTTAGGATATGTACTTGACTACTAGGATTATGATGCAGATCATACTAGTGGGGCCAGGATAGTCCATGAGTACATCCTATAATTGTTCCTAGTCGAGAGTGTATCGAGACAGGGCATCGATACTCCAGAGTAAACTAGCGTATACGCATCTTGACCCATATGATGGGCGATGGATGATCCCATATCCATTGGTGTTTGACATCAAAAGGGTGTACGGGTGCTCAGTGGAGACTGGGTACACTGAACGGACTCGCCGAGAACTCCTAGATGGTATTATACCTATCGTCAGATAGCAGTTCTCTGGTGACACTGGTACAGGTTAGTCTGTAGACCCGAGATCGTCATAGAGTCTTGTGTGATTCCCAATGTGCTTTGATTTCTACCTTACCATGTTCATGAGAACGTGCAAAACGGTGGCTTTTGGGTACAGTCCCAAATCACATGGAGGCAATGAGCGATAGGAGGGGTTTCTTCTCTCCCGGTATTGGGGGTTGATGTTGCGCTGTGTTAGATTGGCTATAACTGGAAGTCTCTGGCTAGGGCTGATATGGAGATCTACTGGTAAGTGTTATCAGTAGTTTCTCGACCCGTTATAAGCCTCATATCGACACGACTTATCGGTTACTGGGGTCTGACGTTTACCACCCATAGACTGGATATGCGACATATCAGATGAAGAGACCGGACTGTACGGTCGTGTTATTGATTGGATTCACAGGAGTGTGAGCAGGCTTAATTGTTGATCTTCTGATCGCTCAATACCCTATCACTTAGTAGTAAAGATGTTTACTTTATCTATTCCGCATGATTCTCTAGTATCGATTCTACGTTAGGTTTATCTAGAATGGAAAAATTTTGAAATTGGCATGGATGATACCATCCGAAACCTTGCTGCCGCGCTAGACAACCCAACAGTGGTATCAGAGCCTAGCTAGAGAATTAGACGGATAAGTGTAGGATTATGAAACCGAAACAACTTCGAAACACCCGAATACGAACCCTAGTTTCTGTCGAAATTTTCTTAGAGTCAAAATTTTTTTTAAACAGTTGCAGAATGTTATATGTGATATAATATGAACACTGTAGAAAATTGGGCACCTCCCCTCGTATTTTGCACGAGCTCCATAGCAAAAAATCCGGCTAGATTGACCATATGGTGGAGTTCAGGGTCCAATTTTTTAGGGTGTTCCAATCTCTGGGGTTTAGTATTTCAGGCGTTGTTTGTTTTTACTAAATTTACATGTGATGTTATCTTTTTACAGAGGCAATTCGGAGTGTTTCGTATTCGTAATTCTAGTTTGTTTTTGGGTTATTTAGACGGTGTTAAAAAGTTCGAACGGATATCAATAACTCACTTTTTCCCTTGCTGGAAATTTTTCCAAGTGTTGGATTTTTTCTTAATTTAAAACTTTCAAAAAAACATGCAAGCGATTCTATGGACCCTCTAGAAGAACGAAACCCTAACTTGATTATGTGACCGTCAGAACCACCACTAAACCCTAGGATTTGTGGTAGTTCAGCGGTACTACATGTGAGGCATTGGTTGACCCTTCTACGGCTGGTTCATAGGAGCTGTGGCATGTTCTGGGACTTTCTGAACTTCGCTCAAGTGTTGAGCTCAATTGGGAAATCTTGGGTGTTTGTTTATTCGATCGGAAAGTTTAACATTGTCTAGTTATTTGGAATGTGATACAATATGTAGAATTCATATAGTTAGGCATGAAATCCGTAATATGTGATATTTCGGATTTATGATGTCTAAGGTGATTGTGAATTCCAAATGTTGTAGTTTTTTACTTTCTTTTCTGCGACCATAAGTGTAATATGTGGTGTATCGCCGGTTTCGTTACTATACATCAACGATAATTGGGATACGCATATTTACTTACGTTGATGACATGTGATGTTATGTGTTGCTGTGATATGTTATATTGGATCGTCGTAATTTGAATAGCCGGGAGTTTTATATGAAATGAGGGTTTTCATTTTCATTCATGTAAAATTCAATGTATGTAATATTCTTTTATTGGGGCACTTCCGGGTTGAAGATGATGTCACCATTGTATATTATTTACTTTTCCGCATTAGGATAGACCCAAGGAGGGGAGCACAAGTAACCGGGTTTCAGGGTCCAGTGGGAGGCCATCTCGAGGAGTCGAGACCGGGTCTCCTAACCCTAGAATTGGTAGGGTTGCTTGCCGTTCTCGTAGGGGTCTAGGGATGTGGGTTTGGCTATTCATCGCGACCGTGGAATCCGTGTTTTATACAGACTCAAAATAAAACACGGACCTCCTAGTATATCCTATATTTCATATGTTATCTTCTGCTGCTGATATTCTGTGACGTGATCATTTTATATGCGTGAGACGAATGCTTTATTATTGTATTATGATATATAATAAATGTTGCTTATGTTTTTCACCCCCGCTAGTCCCTCCCCGCTATGCCGTTAATTAAGTAACCTAACGGTGCATAACGGGACACTGTGGCGAATGCAGATGGTATAAGCGTACGTTGTATTTTCGTTTCTTCTGTGATACTTGGGAAGCTTAAATGATGGGACGTCATTAATGAGATTAATAAAAGAAAAGAAACCTAAAATATGTTGTAGAATCAAATTTTCAAAAAGGGTAGCTCTAGTTTTTGCTTTGCATAGTGGTATTTTTGAAATATCCAGCACCTTATTCGATAAGGAAAGAGCCGAGATCTCTTCATCGGGAGTGACCTCTTTAGCGAAACTAGCAGATACTACAACTCACTCAGTTTTGTTTTTGATTGCTTCTATAGTTCTTGCTTTGCACAGCGGTATTTGTGAAATATCCTGCACCTTATTCGATAAGGAAAGAGCCGAGATCCCTTCACCGGGAGTGACCTTTTTAGCGAAACTAGTAAAAGCCTTAAAAACGATCCTTTTCAAAATTACTTGCTTCTACAACGATATCAAGTTCATTACGCGAAAGGTTTTCTGAAAAACCTGTTGTAACCCTCCGTCATTTTAGGAAATAGAGTACTTAGTATTCGTGCTGCGTTTGTTGACCATAGTTAAGGCGCAGTGTACGGTAGCTGAGTGATGTCTTCTTATATAGCATATGATGTAATTAATTAGGACAGTCATATGACTTTGTTGACAATAGTTAAGGGTCATGTGGGTGGGTTTAATTAATCAAGAAATGACGGGTAGAACTTAACTAGTGCTTATGATTTGTTGACCATAGTTAAGGTCATAAGTCACCAGGGGTAAAAATATTATCGGGAATTTCAAGCGTTGAAATTTGCAATGAGATTGCATACCTTCTATGAGATAGTTGGATCCCGATACCCACTGCGAATAAGAGTTACTCTTGGAAGAGTTTTACACATGGAAATTAGCCGATCAAGTAGGTGTCTAGAAAGGTGTTAACGGGGTTATGCCTCTGGAAAAACGAGATTTATTTTAATTAGGTCCGTGTGAAAGCATGGGGAACCTCCCTCAAAGTACCAACACTGGCCTGGCTGAAAGATTGGCGAACTTGTAAAGTGTAATTAATACGGGCTAGTCTTACCTTTTAGGGTTTGAAGGAAGATTTGATAAAAGCAGTGGGAGACATCCTGATTAGATAAGATAATAACCAATCTAATCTTGCAAGAGCATACGCTAAAGTATTTTCTTCTCTCTCTCCAGGTAGCGACCATGTCAGGCCTTAATCAAGATAATAATATGGATGTATTGACCGAGCCCGCTTATTGTACTGAGCAGGGGAACGTTGGTTCTGTTCATTCTTATAATTGTTATAAGACTAAGTAGGAAATAGGGAAATACCCGGATTCCCACACCACCCAAATGAAGAACAAGCATGTTGATACATCTTCTTCGGGTGTGTTTGTTATCGAGAACTGCTTCTCAGTTCACTCTACGTCCTGGGTATTAGATACCGAATCGGGATCTCACATATGTAATATATTACATGGGCTAATGAAAACTAAGGAACTGGGAATGGGTGATCATTCCATAAGAGTAAGGAATGGTGCAAATGTTGTAGCCAAAGCAGTTGTCGAATATCACCTTGTATTGCCAAATGGTAATACATTGATTCTGAACGAATGCTATTACATTCCGACCCTGATATGCAATCTTATATCAGTTTCTTTATTGAGTAAAGAAGGATATAATTTTGTAGTACATGATAATATTATGAACATCTTCCTGAATCAAAAATTGATTGGATCAGGCACGTTAATAATGGCATATACGTTCTGAATCAAACTACAGTTCTTAATATACAAAACACACACAAGAGGAAGAGTTCAGAAATGAACGAATCCTTCTTGTGGTATTGTAGACTAGGTCATATCAATGCGACACGAATAGCTAAGTTACATAAGGATGGATATTTGAATCCATTCGAATTTTCATCTTATGACACTTGCCAGTCATGTCTCAAAGGCAAGATGACCAAAACTCCGTTTAGTGGACACGGAGAAAGAGTTACGGAACTCTTGGGACTGATACATAGTGATGTATGAGGTCCCATGTCTACACATGCAAGGAATGGTTTCTCGTACTTCATTATATTCACTGACGATCTCTCAAGATACGGACATGTGTTCCTGATGAAACACAAGTCTGACGCTTTTGAGAAATTCAAAGAATATAAGCACGAAGTCGAGAACCAAACGGTAAAAGTATTAAGATCTTTCGATCTGATTGAGGAGGAGAATACTTGAGCAATGAGTTCCTGGACTATCTAAAAGAGAATGGGATTATCTCTCAGCTAACTCCTCCATATACACCACAGCACAACGGTGCATTGAAATGGAGAAATCGCACCCTATTAGATATGGTGCGCTCCATGATGAGCACTGCTGAGTTACCTATTTCCTTTTGGGGTTATGCGCTGGAGATGGCCTCATACCTATTGAATAGAGTTCCAACCAAATCGGTGCCTACCACTCCATACAAGATATGGAATGGGAAAAGATCATCTCTTAAACGAATTAAAATATGGGGTTGTCCGACCTATGTTAAAAAGAAAAATCTGGACAAGCTCGAGGCAAGATCAGGTTTATGTAAGTTTGTGGGATATCCAAAAGATTCCTATGGATATATCTTCTACCACAGTGAGGAACAAAAGGTGTTTGTTTCTCAAAATGCCATCTTTTTAGAAAAGGAATTTCTTGTAGAAGAAATTAGTGGCGAAGAGGTAGAGCTGGAAGAAGTTCCAGTGGCATAAACTACAACTGATGATTTGTTGGAACCAGAGGATTCAGTAGTTCCCGACGAATCTCAGCCGCTCTGCCGATCTAGTAGGGTTCCTCATCCACCTGAGAGATACTGCGGTTTTCTCATAGACGGTAGAAGGAAGGACTGCATCATGGAAGATGGTGACCCGACTAGTTTCGAGCAAGCCATCAAAAGTGGGGACTCTATTAAATGGCTGGATGCAATGCGATCTGAGATGGAATCCATATACACCAATAAAGTATGGACTTTGGAAGTTGCTCCTGAAGGGGTAAAACCCATTGGAAGCAAATGGATCTTTAAGAAGAAACTTGGTGTAGATGGAAAAGTTGAGACTTTCAAAGCTAGACTTTTTGCAAAGGGTTTTCGTCAACGACCAGGTGTGGATTATGACGAAACCTTTTCTCCAGTGTCTATGCTTAAGTCCATCCGGATCTTACTTGCCATTGCTGCATACCATGACTACGAAATCTGGCAAATGGATGTTAAGACCGCTTTTCTAAATGGTGATTTAGAAGAGTGCGTGTACATGACTCAGCCAGAGGGCTTCGTAGACAGTGGGAGCAGCAGAAAGGTGTGCTAGCTATTTAAATCCATCTACGGGTTAAAGCAGGCATCGCGGAGTTGGAACATCTGTTTTGATGTGGTAGTCAAAGAGTTTGACTTCATCAAGAACGTAGATGAACCTTGTATTTACAAGAAGGTGGCAGAGAGTAAGGCTGTCTTCCTCGTATTGTACGTGGATGATATACTCTTGATAGGAAATGATGTTCCTATGCTGCACTCGGTCAAGCTCTTCTTATCACAAAGATTCTCAATGAAAGATCTAGGTGATGACTTCTGCATTTTGGGGATTAGGATCTATAGAGATGGATCTAAACGGATACTGGGATTGTCCCAATCCAGGTACATTGACACCATACTAAAGTGGTTTAGTATGGAAGAATCCAAGCGTAGGAATTTACCCACGATCTCTGGACTCACTCTCTCTAAAGAGATGTCTTCTAAGACTGATTTGGAGAGAGCTCGCATGCAAGGGATACCCTATACTTCGGCAGTAGGCTCTATCATGTATACGATGCTATGTACCAAACCCGATGTGGCATACTCACTAAGTGTAGTGAGTAGGTATCAAGCAGATCCTGAAGAGAGTCACTGGACAGCTGTGAAGAACATTCTCAAGTACTTGAGAAGGACTAAGGAGATGTTCTTGGTGTATGGTAACGGAGAATTCCAGATGGAGTCCTTTACCGATTCGAGCTTCTAAAGTGATAAGGACGACTCTAAGTCACACTCAGGATTTGTCTTTACTCTCAATGGAGGGGCGGTGTGTTGGAAGAGTTCCAAACAGGAAACCGTGGCAGACTCGACAATGGAGGCTGAATACATCGCTACCAACGATGCTGCCAAAGAGGCTGTCTGGATGAAGAAGTTCATCACTGAACTTGGTGTGCTTCCGTCCATTGAGCATCCAATACCATTGTATTGTGATAACAATGGAGCTCTGGCTTTGGCCAAGGAACCCAGGTCCCATCAGAAATCCAGGCATATTCTGAGGCGGTATCACCTGATCCGGAAGATAGTTGATCGCCGGAGATCGAGGTCAGGAGAGTTGACACGAAGGACAACACTGTGGATCCACTCACGAAGGCCATACCCCAGATACAATTTGAGAGACTCTTCGGGATGTTGGGTATGAGATACTATAACAGCTGGCCTTAGTGCAAGTAGGAGATTATTAGTTATGTATATGCCCTAGAGGCCATTATTGTACATATGATTATATTGTGGTGGATGCTTAGATATATATAGAGAGGACTTTCTTACTCGACATGATACTATGCTATTTGGTTTCACTTTTTCTTAACATGTTGACTTGTATTGGGTTACTGTCTTGCACTCATATGTTGATAAAACCCTTAGGATATGTACTTGACTACTAGGACTATGATGAAGATCATACTAGTGGGGCCAGGGTAGTCCACGAGTACATCCTATAATTGTTCCTAGTCGAGTGTGTATCGAGACAGGGTATCGATACTCCAGAGTAAACTAGCGTATACGCATCTTGACCCATATGATGGGCGATGGATGATCCCACATCCATTGGTGTTTGACATCAAAGATGGTGTACGGGTGCTCAGTGAGATTGGGTACACTGAACGGACTCGCCGAGAACTCCTAGATGGTATTATGTCTATCGTCAGATAGCAGTTCACTGGTGACACTTGTATAGGTTAGTCTGTAGACCCGAGATCGTTATAGAGTTTTGTGTGATTCCCATTGTGCATTGATTTCCACCTTACCACGTTCATGAGAACGTGCAAAACGGTGGCTTTTGGGTACAGTCCCGAATCACATGGAGGCAATGAGCAATATAAGGGGTTTCGTCTCTCTCGGTATTGGGGGTTGATGTTGCGCTGTGTTCGATTGGTTATAACTGGAAGTCCCTGGTCAGGGCTGATATGGAGATCTACTGGTAAGTGTTATCAGGGGTTTCTCGACCCGTTATGAGCCTCATATCGACACGACTTATCGGTTACTGGGGTCTGACGTTTACCACCCCTAGACTGGATATGCGACATATGAGATGAAGAGACCGGACTGTACGGTAGTGTTATTGACTGGATTCACAGGAGTGTGAGCAGGCTTACTTGTTGATCTTCTGATCGCTCAATACCCGGGTGGCTGTTACATTTAGCTGACCGCTTGCAGCTTATGGGTGTATGATATGATCATCACCTACTGCCGGCGTATTGACGAGTCTTTAGAGTCCTACACAGAGGTTTCCTGGCTCAGGCGAAATGGAGTAGGAGCACATATGTGATATGTGCGGGACCGAGATTGATACGTGTATGTGATACTGTATCCTATTCTCGCAATTTATGATATCGACTGGATATATATGATATAGCCGGGTTATCGGATCAAGTGTTGATTCGATAAAAATGATACATATTATATTAGTCGGTTATATGTAATATAGCCGGATTATTAAATCAAGTATTGATTTAATGATTTAATGTATAATTATATATGTGATATATTACATTACATTAACTAATATAAACTCACTTAAATGATTCTTTTTTCTCACTTAGGATGCATTGATATATATGTGATATATGTTAAATGTATTCTTTTCTTTTGTTACAAAACTATATATATGTGTGATATGTATAATTGTAACATGCTAGGTTATAAATGCAACTAGGGTTTATGAGAATTAAACCATGCTAGGATTAAGATTAGGGTTTATATTTATCATTAAGTAATTCAAATATTGTGGATTTTGTCATGGTTGATATTTGTTGAAAGCTTGTAGAAGCTTGCAGGCTTCTTTGATTTTGTCCACTCATTTTGTCTAGTTTAAGATATTTTTGACCTAACCTTTAACCCTAACTAATGGTTAAGTCTTTACAAGGGTTAAGCATGACATGCTTAACCCTTGGTTGCATTTATATCCTTAAACAATAATTCATTTCATCACATCATCTTCTTCATCCTCCAAAAAATACTTGCTAGCTTTTTCATTTGTGATGAAATAAAGTGAGAAAAAGAAAACTAAAGAGAGCAAAATTCCTACTTCATCATCCTCTTCTATACTAGCCATATAGATTAGTGTGTTAGCTTCATTAGTTCCTAATTAGTGAAGAGATGGCTTGGGTTTGTGACTCCTCAAGGTAGATCATCTTAGATAGTGAAGTCTTCAAGCAAGCATGGGTCATTCACCTCATAGCCTCTCTAGAGTCCGGGTGCTTAATGATCGTAGCGAAGGGACCACAACTCAGAGCTTATGAAGCGAAGGAACGGACTACAAAGGTTGTAATTGTTGGAGATAGTGCCCTCAGAGTCAATTATTGGATCACAGGCACGTGATTGCAATGATTGAGGGAGGACCTGTCCCGGTAGGACAGTCTTACTCAAGATGATAGTATGCTATCTGGTTTATCTTTATCATCGTGTACTGCTTTAGGTGACCTTACAGGTCACTATTGCGCGTTGATAGAGCCCTTAGGATTATTGCTTGACGGCCAGCAGTATGATGGCGATCATATACGTGGGAGCTGGGGTCTATAAGCACATCCTTAAAAGGTCCCTAGTCGTGGGAGTTTCGAGACAGGGCATCGATACTCCAGAGTAGACTAGTGTATATAGTCGAGACCCCGACGAGGGGCGGCGGCTGGTCTCACAAGCCACTGGTGTCAGTTGGTTCACTTAAGATGTATACAGGTGCTCATTGGGTTATAAGTACACCGGACAGTACTCGCCGGGAACATGCTAGTTGGTCTTATACCTGACGTCAGATAGCAGTTCCCTGGTGACATGTGTACAGGTTAGTTCATCGACCTGAGATCGTCATTTGTCTCGTGTGAGTTCCCACTGTACTTTGATTACTACCCTACCATGGCTCAAAGGAGTCGTGCAAACAGGTTTTAGTTGGGTACAGTCCCGAGCCACATGGAGGCAGTGAGCGGATCTGCAGGGGTTCGTCTCTCCCGGTATTGGGGGTGAGGTCGTGCTGTGTCTAGGAGAGCCATTACACAAATCCCTCGGCCGAGGCAGGAGATTTACTGGTAGGTATTCCAGTAGTATGTCAGGGTGTTCTGGGCTACACTCCGACACGACTTGTACAGCTTTTGGGGGTCTGACTTTTACCAACCCACTAGGCCCGCCATGCGATGCTCATAGACGAACGGACCGGACTGTACGAATATTGTCACTGACAGGCTCAGTAGGGTGTCAGGATGAGTTCGCTCATCGACGTCCCTTTTGGTCAATACCTGGTAGCCCGTTACGTATGGCTAATACCTCTGACGTGCTAGTGGTTAAATCCACAACCAAGGTATTGACGAGTCTTTAGAGTCCCCCACAGACCGTTTCTCAAGTTTCGGGTGAAACGCTGTAGAGGCCGTATGGAGATATGGCAGGGTTCGATCATGTACGTGCGTTATTGCACGGATCATGATCGGACGGATAATACTAGCGGGCTTTGGTTTAAGCCGGATCCTAGTATAGTACAGTGTAGATTTTATCTCATTGCATTTGTATTCGGTCGGAATACAAATGCGGGTATGTATATACAGTCACGGGGTTTTCCTGTAATTTGTTACGGGATCAGTTTTTTGAAGTTGCCAGTTTGCATTCCGTTTCGGCCATTTTCCTTTGTATCTTTCCTTGGCTGAAAAATGGTGGAGGAGGGCTTATTTGCAAATGTGCAAATTAGCAATTTGGAGGGTTGTTTTTACAAGTTGTTGCATCATGATGGTTTCATGATGGTTCCACAATCACTTGACTTTCTTAGATAATCATTGCTTGACTTTTTGAGTTATGATGGTTGATGGAGTGTTGGACTTTTGTTTGTGATGATTTCTTCTCATGATCACACATCATTCCTTCTTGCATTATTGTTCCACTCTCTCACTCCTCTCATTCTCTCTTTGATGCTTGGCCGACCAAAGGAAAGGAGGGGGTCATTTTTGGTGTGAAAAACTTGTTCATCTCATATTATCTTGCACACACCAAAATTCCCTAGTTCATCTCCATAGTTCATTCCTCCACCAAAAGGCAACTTCCTCAACCCCCATGAGACATAGAGTTCCACACTATTCTACAGCACTTCTTGGGCACGTCGGCTCGCCAACTTCGTGCCCGAGTTGCCTCAGTCCAGAGGTGGGAGCCCGTAAAAGAACCCGGCGATGTGGTGCCCTTCCGACGAGGAGTTGAAGACCGGAGATTCCGCGGGGAGATCGGGACGACGACGAGAAGATCGAAGGACACGGATCGCTCGGTATATCTCTCTATCCCTTCTCTAGTTAGCTAGGATTAGGTTAATGGTCCGATCCGGATTTATGGTTCGCGGTGGCGCCGGTTAAAAGTTAAGAAAAGTTTTGATTCCGCATTTTGGCCTCAGAAAGACGGCCGGGGCGCCACCATGCACCAACATGGTATCAGAGCCACGCCATTAACCTAGTCTAGCTTGCTCTAACATGTTTACAAGTTCGATCGATCGGATTTTCCAAAAAACACAATTTCTATTGCATTAGTTTCTGTCGAATTTTTTTTAGCTCAAAATTTTTTTCAATACATTGCAGAAATCATTGCAGGAAATTATAAGAATTCTGTAAAAAATTGGTAAGGTGATACTGTAGACCGACTGCGGAACCGCGGCCAAACCCCCCTTCTGGCCGTGGTTCCGCCGCAGTACAGTGTCTTCACTGTACCAATTTTGTACAGAGCTCTTTAAATTTGGAATTGGGGTTATTGGTATATTCTGTTTGGGCCCAGAATTATTTTGAGTGCTACAGTTGTGCTTGGGGCCCACTCCGGAAAATTCAGTCGATCGAAAATTTTAAATATGTTAGTTCCCAGTATTTACATTATATCTGCGACCGTGAATGTCACTTGGTCGGTAAATCCTGTCTAACTACTATAGCCCTTTTAGACGGATTTGCGAACGTGACATTCACGTTGATGTTCTGTGTTGTGCTGTGATGATTGCGGATTGGTCGTGGGAGATAGCCTGGATGCAATGTTAGTACAGTTTCGTTTTATATGTACATTTGTTATTGCGGGGCGAGCGTCCGACATGTGGACTGCCGTCACCGCCTGTTTGTATATTATTCTTTTGGGGCACGACCGGGGTGAGGTCTGTAAGTCCACCTTGCTCACCCCGGTTCTTACGGGGAGGCGGAAACGGCGAAAAACAATTTTTGGCGTAAAGGCAACATGGACTAAAACACGGATCTTTGCTAAACTATGAACTAGCAAACTACTAGAGGTGTTATCTACTATGCCATAGAGATTATACCTCACGATACCGGTCCTTCGGGTCTTCATCCCGCTGTCCTGCTCGTCCATCCACGCTCCGAGGATCGATCCGGATCTTGGTCACCTCCGCGGCCTCCTTGAGTCGAAGACGATCCACCCGAGATTTGTACACCGAGCTCCACCTCGAGCCGAGGCAACTAGGGCAACAAGATCGCTAATCTTGAAGTCCTAGGTTATGTAGAGGAGGTTGATGGAAGTGTTTGTCTAAGTGGATTCTTTTTCTCTCAACACATGAGATCAAAAGAAGAAATCAAGAGTTGGAAGAAGGAGGAGCACTCGCAACCATGGAGCTCATTTTCTTTCTTCTCACAAGCAAGAGAGAGAATGAGAAAAGAGAAATGAAAATGATCACCAAAGGAAAAATGAACCATGGTTTCAATAATACTAAACATCATCATTACTAATCCTATCATGATAAAGTTGATGGCTACATTGACATGACCATTTTCATAATCCAAAAAGAAAAAGAAAACCAAAGAAGAGTGTAGATCTCTCATGAAGGTCAAGGTCAACTTTGGTCAACGGGTCAATAAAGTCAAGAGTGGTCAAATGGTCAAAGCAATTAGCCATCACAAAATTATCACTGAAAAGATTAGTAAGTAATGTCCGCGGCTCATAATGGTTTTGACCGAACGAATTGCCCAAACCCTAATGAGCCTGCCACATAACGGTTTTGGCCGAATCAACTACCAAAACCCTAATAAGGCACCTCCTCCTTCTTCGCTCCGCAAAACTGTGCATACACACCCACATCCGCATTCCGTAGAATGCGAATGCACAGAAGACAAAACAAATCCATCCGTGCAATACTAGGATCCGGCTTAAACCAAAGCCCACTAGTATTGCCTGCCCGAACTGCATACGCACACAAGTGCACGTAAGTGATCGAAGTCCTGCCGTAAAACCATACGGCCTCTACACGTTTCGCTCAGTGCAGGGAAACTCTCTGTGTGGGACTCTAAAGACTCGACACTACGCTGGCAGTGGGTTTAACCACAGACCGCAAGCGGCACTAGCTGTACGTAACGGTCCCCAGGTAGATGTCGATAAGAAGGCCGATGAGATAAACCCATCCGAACTCCTACTGAGCCTGTATATGACAATCTTCGTACAGTCCGGTCCATTCGTCTGATACATTGCATGGTGGGCCTAGGGGGTGGTAAACGTCAGTCCCCTAATAGAGGTACAAGTCGTGTCGGAGGGTAGCCCAGAACGCCCTGAGATAACACTGGAAACCTACCAGTATATCTCGCTTGCCCTGGCCAGGGACTACTCGTGTAATGGCTCTCTTAGACACGGCGCGATGTCAACCCCCAATACCGGGAGAGACGAATCCTGTCTAACCGTCACTGCCTCCAAGTGCTTCGGGACTGCACCCAACTACTACCTGTTTGCACGACTCCTTTGAGCCGTGGTAGGGTAGTAATCTAAGTATAGTGGGAACACACTCGAGGTGAAGTGACAGTGTCAAGTCAGCGGACCAAGCTGTACTCATGTCACCTGGGAACTAATAAGTGACGATAGGTATAATACCAACCAATAGTTCCCGACGAGTCCTGTCCAGTATACTCGTAACCTAACGAGCACCCGCATACTATCTCCAGTACGACGTACTGATGGCTGTGGGACAGACCACCTCCTGTGCTGGGATGAGAAGCGTATACGCTAGTCTACTCCGGAGTATCGATGCCCTGTTTCGATAATCCTACGACTAGGGACCTGTATAAGGATGTGCTTGTAGATTACCCAGCCCCCACTAGTATGACTGCCATCACAACGCTGGTAATCAAGCAAAGATCCTAAGGGCTCTACTAATATGTATAAGCGATATGCTAAAAGAAACACATGCACATATTGAAGTAGAAACAAACCAAGTAGCATACTACCATTTTGAGCAAGATTGTCTATACAACTGTGAATATCCCAAGCTTCCATTAAGTAATATACAAGCTAGTATGATAAAGTAATGGCCTCTAGGACATATACACTAACAAGGTCGATGTACCCATTGTATGTATATTTTTTACTTTCTGTACTAGGATTACCCCAAGGTGGGGTGTACGGATAGCCGGGTTCTAAAGGGCAACGGGCCCGCATCTCATGGCTTTGAGACGGAGAGGGCTTCACTCTAGAATTGGCGGGCTATTCGCCGCACTCGTAGGGGGTACAGGTTGACTCAGGAGGGGTGCCCAAGTTACCGGATTCCGTGAAGTGCTGGGTGGTCCATTCACGTTACTGAAGGGAGCTGCCCCGCTTCAGGTTTTGGCGGGTAACTTGCCGCGCCCGTAGGGGTCTAGGATTTCATTGCACAGGTTATCCATACGACCAGGGGAACGTCGGGTTTTAGTAGCGGCTCTATGAAACCCGTGGATCCCAGATATCTGTATTGTTCTGTGATGCTTTTTACATTTCTGTGATGTTGCATTTTATCACGCCTTGAGCGAATATTATATATTGATATATATACTAGTAGATGTTGTATATGTTTTGCATCCGCGCTAGTCCAATCCCCGCTCTGTCGTTAGTTAAGTAACCTAACGGGTAATGACGGGACCCAGTGGCGAATGCGGATGGCATATACGTACATCATTATTTTCGTTCTTTATTGGTGTGATCAATTGATGGGACTGCATTGTTTCGGATCAATGCAAGCTAAACAAACCTATTCTGATGTTGGTAGAACAATTTTCAAAAAGCTGTTATTGCAAGGACGTTCTCTTTTTTTTTGCACAGTGGTATTCGGTTATGAATATCCAGCACCTCAGTCGACGAGGCAAGGGCCGAGATCCCTTCACCGGGAGTGACCCCTTGGACAGAAGTTTCCGTCAGGGCAATAACTTCACTATAGTCGATTACTTTTACTTTGCATCGTGGTATTCAGTTGGAATATCCTGCATCTCATTCTACGGGGAAAGAGCCGAGATCCCTTCACCGGGAGTGACCACTTTAGCAAAAGGTTCTGGTCACTATATTTTTATAAAAAGCTATGCAGTTCCTTCAACAATATCAAGTTCATTACGTTAAAGGTTTTTCGCCAAAAACCAGCCGTAGCCCTCCATCATTTCTTACGGGTATTATTTAGTATTCGTGCTGCGTTTGTTGACTCCGTCAAGGCGTAGTGTACGGTAGCTAAGTGGTGCTTGTTTGTTGCATAAATGGGATTGGTTAGGACAGTCGTGCGGCCTTGTTGACTCCGTCAAGGGCACGTACGAGTGGGTTTAATGCAATCCAGATAATGACAGGTTGAACTTGACTAGGACTCTTTGATTTGTTGGCTCCATCAAGGTCACTTGGGTCCTAGGGGTAAAAACACACATTATGAGTTTCTAAAGAAACTGAAACTTGCCAGGCATGCGCATACCTTCTGGAGTGTGATAATGTGAGTGGATTCCGTCATGTTATCATGCAATGATAGTTGGATCCTGATTCCCACTGATGAGTTGGTTTACTCCTCGGGTGATCCCGACTAATTCTTCTTTCAGGTTTGGAGGAGAATTTGACGGTACAGTGGGAGGTTTCCTGATTAGATAAATTGGTAACCATTCTGATCTAGATTAGAGTGCACGCTGAGTGTTTCTTTTCTCTCTCTCTTTGGCAGCGACCATGACCCGACCCTAAGACTATGACTCAGTGACCAAAATTAACCGAACCTTCTTAAACACTGGCTTTTTGGATTGTCTGAGTTGCATTGCCACTCCTACTTTTACCCTTTTCTCCAGGACACCCCGTATTACTACGAATGTCCACTTCCATTGGATAAAACCATCGTATGGTTATATACGAACTCGAAGGAATTTATTCGAGGATAGTTTCCGGTTCTGGAGAAAACGAATAGGACTATTCAGTTGTCTTTTCCTTTTACCTTCTCTCAGGTTGCGAGTGCTCCTTGGATTAGGGGATAGTACACCCGTTACGCCTATTGGACACTCTTCTTCCAAACCTTAGGCTGGTGCCGAACGGTAGGGAATGAAGAAAGCCGATTAGCCTAAGTGTGGTGTACAGAAGGTATTAAGTTAAGACAAATAAAGGGATTAGTAAGAGGGCAAAGTAAATTGCGACTGCTATTCACGACCAAACCAAGTATTTCATTACCACTCCCACTTTACCTTTTTATTTCTCCAGGACATTCCGTATCACTACGAAGATCCACAGTTATTTGGATACTCCATCGTATGGTTATATACGAACTCGAAAGAAACTTGTTCCAGTTCGGGGATGGATTCTGGTTCAGGAGAAATAGGAATAAGGTTTATTTGGTTGTCTTTTATCTTCATCTTCTCTCGCATTGCGAGTGCTCCTAGGATTAGGACAGTACACCCATTATGCTTATTGGATAGTCTTCTTCCAAACCATAGGCTGGTGCCGAACGGTAGGGAAGGAAGAAAACCATTTGGCCTAAAGGGGTGTACAGAAGATAATGACTAAAGACATATAAAGAGATTTGGAGATATGGCAAAGAATTATACGGTTACAGTTGTGAATCTGGATAATGGAAGAGGCATTACTAGGAATACCAGGATACCCCATCGAAACATTTCAATGTTTCAGTTTCACTGTGTACTGTTAAAAGAAAACTGATTTCCCAATTAGACACTTGCTCCAGGGTATGTATTTACCAGGTATGATTCTCACATCTGTATGGTTTTACAGATAATGAGTGGGAGTAAGTTATTGGGAATTAGGTGATCATCCTCATTATATCAGAATTCGTTGTAATTGGTGATATTTAAGGAAATCGCCTGGGTAATTTGCCGGACGGCAAATATTTGGTTTTGAATATCCGCTGT
The DNA here is from genome assembly GCA_030015575.1 of Agapanthus africanus. Taxonomy (NCBI): domain Eukaryota; kingdom Viridiplantae; phylum Streptophyta; class Magnoliopsida; order Asparagales; family Amaryllidaceae; genus Agapanthus; species Agapanthus africanus. Next base: position 573,054,106 of record CM057346.1, on the reverse strand, counting down.
TATGCACCAATTTCAAATTGATATATCTGTACGTCTATTTTTATAGAGTGAGATATACCTTTTTGAAATTATGTCTATGAAATTTACCTATATCAGTGGATGATTAGGTAAGCAGCATTAAACAGCGATGTAATTCTTCTTAACCATAAGTACAGTTTTCAACCTACGACACACAGGGTTTGAGTTATTAGACTCAGGGGACTTATACAGAGTATTGTATGTTGTCCAGTGTCCATTAGGACAGAGGGGTTGGTCCTCGTACTATATTCGGTTTACTTATGACTTCTCCAGTTCTTAGATAAGTGTTTCGTAGAAACACAAGGTCTGAGTTTTGAGAAGTTATAGGTATAAGAGTAAAGTAGAGAATCAGGCATTGCAAGTATCAGGATTATTCAAGGTGATCAAAGATGTAGATACTTGTGTGTGGTATTCAGTTGATAGAAATGATTTTGAGAAACTTGTTTCTCTTTCAGGTCACTCATAATTGGAAGCATTCCTAAGTTGGGTAACGCTGATAAGCCTCCTTCCATTTAGTTGACATACACTGGAGACAGCTGCATGATTTGAATCTGGTTCAATTAAATCAGTGCCTCTGTTTCTATATTGGATATAGAACAGTTCATATCTTAACGATGTTAAGGTACGGGGAGTTGTCCGGCTTATGTTTAAAACCAGAGTCTGGATAACTCAAGGCATGTTTCTGTAATGGCTGTTTGTGGGTTGACCCGAGTTATGACGAGGGTTGATTTTCTACCATCTGGAAGATCAATAGTGATATTGTTCTTGACTCGCCACAGTTTTAATAAAAATGAATTTTTCAGAAAACAGTAGTGGGAGTATGGTAGAACTGGAAGTGATTCCAGAACCGCAGACGATTAATGAAAATTTGATAAGAACCTAAAGATTCAATTTGGTTTGACATTCCATTGGCCACTCCGCAGATACGGTGGGTAACCTCAGGCACCCGAGAGGTACTCCGGTAGCCTTAAGGACGGTGACAGGGAGGTTTTTGTTTACCCAGACTTGCCATTGCTGTTGTTCCAGGCTGCGAGACCCGGCAGGAGGATGAGTATAGCGTCGTTCTAAACTAGCTTTAGAAGTGTACGTGTATATGACTCTGCCAGAGGGTTGTCGTAGTCAGTGGGAGCAGCGGAAGTATTGGTGGACAAGTGGCTTATGTCTATTTATAGACTAAAGCAGATATAGCAGAGATAGATCATCTATTTCTGATGTGATAGTCATAGGTTTGACTTCATCAGAATAGGGGATGGATCTGTTAAGAAGGTAGTAGGGTGTGATGTCCTGGTATTTGGATGACATACACAGAGTAGGAAGTGAAATTCCAGTACTACGATCGGTTATACTTTGGTTGTCACACGGTGGTTTCTCCACAAAGGACTTGGATATTATATCAGACATTCTGGTTACTAGATCTATGGTTTTAGATCTAGATTTGGGTAGTTTCCCAATCTGGGTACTTAGACAGCATTCTAAGAGTTTTTAGAATGGACGACTCCTGGCATGGTAGTATACCTGCAGGTGATGGAGCCGCCCTCTCTAAAGGTGTCTTACAGACTAAAGGGGAGAGGGATGTGCATGATTGGCAGATCACTTGCTTAGGCAATTGAGTCAATCATGAGATGTCAAGTACCACACCAGATGTTGTTTTTGCAGTGGATGCAATAAATTGATATTAATCCAATCCTGGAGAAACGAACGGAAGCAGTTTTAGAACATAAGTGAATGTTCTAAGGATATGATAACAACAGTCTCTTTCAGGAGACAGTTATCATTCCAGGCTTCCAAGGTGACCTGGATGACAGATTGGTTGTCAGAGTTATAGTTTTCCTTCTGACGAGGGGCGGTATTTTGGACAGGTGGTCCGAGAGGATACTGAGGGAGGCATGACGCAGGATACTGATTAAGTTCAGTTGACGATACAGTCTAAGAAGTTTGGATTTGGAGTTCATTTATGAGCTAGGTCCCATCATACATCCAGACATATTCTAAGACAGGTATTGCTCATTTCGAGAGATGGCTTTCTCCGCGAACTTGAGATATAGAGAGACATAGAAAGGAACATCAAGGCGGATCCACTCACTGAGGCTATTCCTTGAACACATTAGTTTCGCAAATTGGTTTTGTGAGACTGATTAGTAGAGGAGTTGGGTGTTCGGTATCACACGGGCTGTGAGTATTTGACATCGCAATAATTAGCCTTGAGTGCAAGTGGGAGATTGTTGGAGATAGTGCCCTCAGAGTCAATTATTGGATCACAGGCACGTGATTGCAATGATTGAGGGAGGACATGTCCCGGTAGGACAGTCTTACTCAAGATGATAGTATGCTATCTGGTTTATCTTTATCATCGTGTACTGCTTTAGGTGACCTTACAGGTCACTATTGCGCGTTGATAGAGCCCTTAGGATTCTTGCATGACGGCCAGCACTATGATGGCGATCATATACGTGGGAGCTAGGGTCTATAAGCACATCCTTAAAAGGTCCCTAGTCGTGAGAGTTTTGAGACAGGACATCGATACTCCAGAGTAGACTAGTGTATACAGTCGAGATCCCGACGAGGGGCGGTGGCTGGTCTCACAAGCCACTGGTGTCAGTTGGTTCACCTAAGATGTATACAGGTGCTCATTGGGTTATGAGTACGCCGGACAGGACTCGCCGGGAACATGCTAGTTGGTCTTATACCTGACGTCAGATAGCAGTTCCCTGGTGACATGTGTACAGGTTAGTTCATCGACCTGAGATCGTCATTTGTCTCGTGTGAGTTCCCACTGTACTTTGATTACTACCCTACCACGGCTCAAAGGAGTCGTGCAAACAGGTTTTAGTTGGGTATAGTCCCGAGCCACATGGAGGCAGTGAGCGGATCTGCAGGGGTTCGTCTCTCCCGGTATTGGGGGTGAGGTCGCGCTGTGTTTAGGAGAGCCATTACACAAAGCCCTCGGCCGAGGCAGGAGATTTACTGGTAGGTATTCCAGTAGTATCTCAGGGTGTTCTGGGCTACACTCCGACACGACTTGTACCGCTTTTGGGGGTCTGACTTTTACCAACCCCCTAGGCCCGCCATGCGATGCTCATAGACGAACGGACCGGACTGTACGAATATTGTCACTGACAGGCTCAGTAGGGTGTCAGGATGAGTTCGCTCATCGACGTCCCTTTTGGTCAATACCTGGTAGCCCGTTACGTATGGCTAATACCTCTGACGTGCTAGTGGTTAAATCCACAACCAAAGTATTGACGAGTCTTTAGAGTCCCCCACAGACCGTTTCTCAAGTTTCGGGTGAAACGCTGTAGAGGCCGTATGGAGATATGGCAAGGTTCGATCATGTACGTGCGGTATTGCACGGATCATGATCGGACGGATAATACTAGCGGGCTTTGGTTTAAGCCGGATCCTAGTATAGTACAGTGTAGATTTTGTCTCATTGCATTTGTATTCGGTCGGAATAAAAATGCGGGTATGCATATACAATCGTGGGGTTTTTCTGTAATTTATTACGAGATCGGTTTTTTGAAGTTGCCAGTTTGCATTCCGTTTCGGCCATTTTCCTTTGTATCTTTCCTTGGCTGAAAAATGGTGGAGGAAGGCTTATTTGCAAATGTGCAAATTAGCAATTTGGAGGGTTGTTTTTACAAGTTGTTGCATCATGATGGTTTCATGATGGTTCCACCATCACTTGACTTCCTTGGATAATCATTGCTTGACTTTTTGAGTTATGATGGTTGATGGAGTGTTGGACTTGTGTTTGTGATGATTTCTTCTCATGATCACACATCATTCCTTCTTGCATTATTGTTCCACTCTCTCACTCCTCTCATTCTCTCTTTGATGCTTGGCCAGCCAAAGGAAAGGAGGGGGTCATTTTTGGTGTGAAAAACTTGTTCATTTCATATTATCTTGCACACACCAAAATTCCCTAGTTCATCTCCATAGTTCATTCCTCCACCAAAAGGCAACTTCCTCAACCCCCATGAGACATAGAGTTCCACACTATTCTACAGCAATTCTTGGGCACGTCGGCTCGCCAACTTCGTGTCCGAGTTGCCTCAGTCCAGAGGTAGGATCCCGTAAAAGAACCCGGCGATGTGGTTCCCTTCCGACGAGGAGTTGAAGACCGGAGATTCCGTGGGGAGATCGGGACGACGACAAGAAGACCGAAGGACACGGATCGCTCGGTATATCTCTCTACCCCTTCTCTAGTTAGTTAGGATTATGTTAATGGCCCGATCCGGGTTTATGGTCCGCGGTGGCGCCGATTAAAAGTTAAGAAAAAATTTGATTCCGCATTTTGGCCTCAGAAAGACGGCCGGGGCGCCGCCGTGCACCAACAGTAATCCCTATCATTTAGTAGTAAAGATGTTTACTTTATCTATTCCGCATGATTCTCTAGTATCGATTCTAGATTAGGGTTATCTAGAACGGCAAAATTTTGAAATTGGCATAGACGATGCCACCCGAAACCTTGCTGCCGCGCTAGACAACCCAACAATTTAAACGTAATAGATAAAAGCCAAAAAACATGATATGGGATGCTTAACCATATGATGGTAGTTAACAAATATAGATTATCTTTAACTTATAACTACCAAAAGAAATGTGCATAGAATTTTAATACTATAAATATCAGTTATACTAGATTTTCATGGATTTGGTTTTCTGATAAATATTAAATAAAAAAATATAATCTAGCACCGTAATGGGTTTCATGCATGCGGGTCAGGTCGGATAACTACTTCTACTATTTGAATTCAATCTCAACCCAAATAAATAAATAAAATATAAAACAAGATTTAAAATACCAATTAATATTGTATGAACGTACTATGGTGTTATATTATACGCAACTATAAAAGAATTTCATCCTCGAAATTCATGAAGCAGGAAAAGATAAGAACAATGAAGATATGGATCTAAGAAAAGAGATGTGGAAACTTTTGTCGAATCTCATCTTCACGTTCCCAAGTAGATTCTCCATACGAACGGTTCCACGAAACAAGTACTAAAGAGATTGCTTTATTCTTTAGAACCCTTTTTCGTCGATCCACAATAGCCATAGGTTGCTCTCCATAAGTCAAATCCTCCCTTACCATCAGTTCCGAATGATATAGGACATGCGTATCATCTCGAACATACTTGCGAAGTTGAGATAGATGAAACACGTCATGAACACCCACCAAGGATGGTGGTAAAGCCAATCGATAAGCTACCTCTCCAACACGCTCAATGATATCGAAAGGCCCCACGAATCGAGGAGTAAACTTGCCTCGACTACCAAATCGGATTACTCCCCTAGTCGGTGATATCTTCAAGAATACATGATCACCAACAACAAACTCCAAAGGTCTTCTTCCAGTATCAACCCAACTTTTCTGTCAATCTTGTGTCACCTTCATATGATCACGAATAAAGTTAACTTTCTCCACAGTTTGCATAATAAGTTCTGGTCCCAACAATCCTCTTTATCTAATATCGTCCCAACAAACAGACGAGCGAAATTTACGACCGTACAACGCTTTGAATGGAGTCATCTGTATAGTTGCCTGTAAACTGTTATTGTATGAAAACTCCACTAAATGCAAATGATCATTCCACGAACCCTTGAAGCCTAACATGCAATCTCTCAACATATCTTCAAGGATTTGGATCGTTCTCTCGGACTATCCATCTGTCTGCGGATGATAGATCGTACTAAACTTCAAACGAGTTCCCAAACTTTCTTGTAGACTCCTCCAAAAATGTGATAGGAACCGGGTGTCACGATCAGAAACGATGCTCACTGGTGCTCCATGCAATCTCACAATCTCCTGTATGTATCGCTCTGCCAAAGCCTCCATCGACTGTCGAAATGGTATGAAATGAGCTGTTTTGTTCAATCGATCGACAATCATCCAAACCGCGTTATTGCCCTTTGGACTTCGTGGTAAGGCTGTCAAGAAATCTATGGTTATATAGTCCCACTTCCATAGGTGAATCGGAAGTGGTTGTAACAAACCAGCTACCCTTTGTTCAGCCTTGACTTGCTGACACACCAAGCACCTCGATATATAACGAGCAATCTCTCTTTTCATGCCTTTCTACCAAAAGTGTGGTCGCAAATCTCTATACATCTTCGTGCCTCCTGGATGTACCGAATATGTAGAACTATGAGCCTCCTTTTATGACTTCTTCTCGAACTTCTCCTTTAGGTACACACAAACGACTTTCATATCTTAACGAACCATCTTCATGAATCAATAAATCCGTTCGAAGTCCCGCTTCCACTTGTTCCCAAAATTTCTGTAATCTAGGAGCGTGCAACTGTGCTTCCTTAATATTATCAATCAATGAAGACTGTACTTGCAACTGTATCAACTGTCCCGAAGAGTCTAGTAGTACGATTTCCAACTCGAATCTCTGAAAATCTGTTATAATCTCCTTCTATGCAGTCAACATCTGTATCGCTAGCAACTGACTTAAAACATCCAGTACTATATTAACTTTCCCCAGATGGTATTTTAGATCAAGATCAAAGTCGGTCATCAGCTCCAACCATCTACGCTGCCTCATGTTGAGCTCTTTTTGCGTGAACATGTAGTTTAGGCTCTTGTGATCAGTAAACACATCTACCCTTTCGCCCAATAACTAGTGTCTCCAAATCTTTAGCGCAAAAATAACTGCTGCTAGTTCTAAGTCGTGAGTTGGGTAGTTCTTATCATGAATCTTCAATTATCTCGACGCATAAGCTACAACATTTTCATGCTTCATCAAAACACATCCCAAGCCTTTCCCAAATGCGTTGCTGTGAATAACTAATTCTCCGGAACCATCTGGCACTGTTAAAATAGGAACGGTTGCCAACCTTTACTTCAACGCTTCAAAAGCTAACGTACACTTCTCGGACCAAACACACAATACCTCCTTTCATGTTAGCTTGGTCAAGAGTTCTGCTATCCGAACAAAGTTCTTCACAAACCTTCTATAGTATCCAACAAGCCTAAGAAAACCTCTGAATCCCTTTACATTCTTTGGAATGGGAAAATCGCGAACAACTGCAATATTTTCGGGGTCAACTGCAATTCCATCTATGGATACAATATGACCCAAGAACTTCACTTCTTCGAGCCAAAACTCGCACTTGCTAATCTTAGCATATAAATTTTCTTGCCTCAACATCTGTAATGCGATTCTTAGGTGTTCTTCATGCTCTTCTTTGCTCCTCGAATAGACCAAAATATCGTCAATGAGTACTACTACGAACTGATCTAGAAATGGTGAAAATATCCTGTTCATCAAGTCCATAAATGTCGTCGGTGCGTTAGTAACTACAAATAGAATAACTAAATACTTGTAATGCCCATATCGAGTTCGGAACACCGTCTTGCAAATGTATTCTGCTTTCACCCGCACTTGGTGATACCATGATCGCAAATCCAACTTCGAAAATACTCTGGCACCACTAAGTTGATCGAATAACTCGCCTATGTAAGGAATTGGATACTTGTTCTTAATAGTCACCCGATTTAACTCTCGATGATCAATACATATCCTCCGCGTGCTATCTTTCTTCTTGACTAGAAAAAATGGAGCTCTCCACGGTGAACCGCTGTTGCGAATCCATCCATTCTCTAGTAATTCGGAAACATATCATTTTACCTCTTCCAGTTCCACCAGCGCCATCAGATAATAATCCTTTAAAATTGACGCTACTCCTGGAATAAGATCAATCGTAAACTCCACATCTCATTTTGGCGGTAAACCCGAGATGTTCTCGAACAAATCAATGAAATCCCGAACTACTACTGGTATTGTTCACCACCGAAAATAGAGACGAACTGAGATAGATCTTCTTGCCTGAATTTTGGAGGTAGATGCTGTTTGGATTTATCCATACACCTCTCCGAAGATACCAAGTTGATTTATGGCACCATATATCGGAGGTTTGGACAGATACGACCGTTGTAGCGGACTTTATCAGATTCCCCCTCATTTTATAAGGGGTTTTTGAATGTGGGGATGCTCTTCCCTGTAGGTGCAAGCCCCTGTAGTTAATTACGTTATCGCATTACGATAACCACTTTTTCCTGCTCCGGCAGTTCGCTTCGTGTCGTGTGTGTTTTGGTTGCCTGTAGATTGAATATGGAGACTAGTTTATGTCGTCGTCCGTAGGGCATGGATCAGTCTAAATTCGTATATTTTAGATTTGTCTTTTGAACTTAGGTTGTATGTTCCCTTAGTTCAAAAATATTTTGTTTTATTTAAGGACCGTTAATCTAGTTTAAGATTAAGATCAACTTAAATATATGAGCATTTGGGTTCTGATCATTTTTATTTCAGATCCAACAACAGAGCATTTAGGCTCAGTTGTATAAAAACCTCAGAGACCTAGCCAATTGGGGCTCAGTCTGATTAGTCTTTTCTTTTTGTTCATTCAAAAGTGCTAAGCACTTATTTAGGCTCTGTTTGTTCAGCCATTTTCTTTTTATATAAAAGTGCTAAGCACTTATTTGAGCTCTGACGCTCATATGTATATCATGTGAAGTATTAAGTCATGGGCGCTGCCCAATGAGTGTTGAACACTTTAGTCGTTTGACTAATCATGAAGTGCTAAGCACTTTTATGGCGCCCACGTGAGGCGCACATGCAGAGCTGGGCGCTGCCCAATCAGTGCTAAGCACTCAGTCGTTTTGGCTGCATATGGAGTGTTAAGCACTTTTTATGTGGCGCCCACGTGAGGTGCTGGGCATTACCGAATCAGTGCTAAGCACTCAGCCGTTTTAGCTGTATGTGGAGTGCTAAGCACTTTATTCAGCGCCCACGTATGTTCCACGTGAGGCGTTGGCCTTCTGTTTTGGAAGCCCGCGTGTCTTTCATATGAGGCGCTAGGCGCTGTTAAAAAAGCGCCCACGTGGGAAGCACGTGAGGCGCTATTCTTTTTCCTTTTTTAGAAATTAATCTCTGTTAATAGTATTTTGACCATTAATGATCAACAAGATCTTTATTTTTTTGAAGATCTGGGATCGGGTTTTTTTCTTAAAAACTAAGTTCTTTTATAGGTTCTTTTTCCTTTTGTTTTTCTTTTTGGACCTAGTTCTTTTCTGAATATTTGATTCTTAAGAACAAGATCTTGCCGATGAGAATTAAATTCTCAACTTGTGGAAGACTTGTCTTGTGGATCTCTGATCCAGAGAAAGAACTAAGTTCTTTAAGAAGGGTTAAACCCTTAAAATAGGTATAAAAAAAAATTTTTGATCTCCGTATTTCTTTACCTAGGTTTCTTTTGAAAGGGAAGTCTTTCTCTTTGAGAATTGAATTCTTGGAAGTTTTCTGTATTTTTCATAAGCTTATGGGGTATTTCTTCTATATGAGACTTGAAGTCTCGGGTCCTTTATATAGTAGAGGCAGATTGTTAATTGGTTTTGAGAAAATTGGATCGAAAATATAACGGTGGGTAAAATTCTCCAAATCAATTTTGAGACCAATTAAATCTATTGGAATCTCTCATTGAAAGATTCCAATTGATTTAATTGGTCTCAAAATTGATTTGGAGAATTTTACCCACCGTTATATTTTCGATCCAAGAACTACTCTTTTACAGAATATGTTTTTCTTGTTTTTGACAAGATTGGGGAAATATTCTCCCATATACAGAATTTATTCTGTGAATTGGTTTGTAATCACCCTTGGATTTTTAATCCAAGAGTTCTCTGTTTTACAGGGAGAAATCTTTTTGTTTGGAAAGATTGAGAGAATATATTCCAAAAATAGAATTTTATTCTATTATTGGATCATTGATCCAACAGAGAGTATCTTTCCTATAAGAGTGGCTCTGGCGCTGGAACTCTCATGGAGAGCACGTGAGGCGCTGCCTCATTAAATTCAACAGAGCTTTGTTCTTTTATTAGGTTAAATATTGGGGGAACATGCACTTCCTTCTTGGTTACTTCCATCGAAAAAAATGGCACTTGTCGGCTTAGCCCTAATTTCGACTGGCCCGACAGATTTGCTGCCCCACAAGAATACGAACTCCGGATGTCCGAGAATCTGGAAAATCACTTTCTTCTCGCTACAATCAATGTGAGCGTAGAAAATTCTAAGAAATTCCATTCCCAAGACAACATCGTAACTGCCATTATCTATCACCAAGAAATCCGCAAATAACACTCGTCCGCAAATAATAATCGAACAACCCCTGCACTCCCTAGTAGATATAATTCTCTCATTCCTAGTGTGTATGTCCCAATGACTAGATAGGGACGTGTGTGGGATAGAGTGTGTATTAATAAACTTGGACGATATAAAACAATGGGATGCACCAGAATCGAATATTGCCAATGCGGGAAAATTATAAACAAGTAGGATACCTTAAACAATATCATCTGAAGCTTCAGCCTCCTCGGCCGTCAAGGTGAAGGCCCGCCTCTGATTAGACCTTTGAGTAATCTGCTTTTGCTGTGCTCTCTGAGTATCTCCCTTCAACTGAACTTTCGATGGAAAAGTATTAATTCGATGATCAGCAGCATTGCAAATCAGACACTGCCTAAGCCTCATCCGGCGCTCCCTACGGAAATGACCCGGTCGTTGGCAGAAATCACAAATCACATTCTTCTTTTGCATTGGAACGAAGGTCCTCTTCATAGGTACTATCCCCTATCTATTAACCGGAATGCCTCTACGTCCAGGAGCTCTGGTTGGTGCATATAGATCCTTCCGCACCACAACCTCTTACTGTTGGGTACCCTTTACTCTTATAGATAAACTCTATTGTTCCCTAGCCATCTTGAGAACTTGAGAGAAGGTGGTCAATCCCAACGATATGATGTGCCTCTGAATCTCCACATCCAAACTACGCATAAACCGCCTTGCCCTATTTGCCTCATTGGCAACCAAGGGCCCCACAAATCGACTGAGCCGGGTCCACTTATCGCCATATGTATCTACGGATTCGCCGTTCTGCTTCAAGCTAATGAACTTCTCTTCCATTTTCTCCCTAACAGATTGTGGAAAGAACTTCTCCTAGAAAGTCCACGAAAAAGTCGTCCAGCTAATCTGCTTGGTCAGACGGGTCTCCTCAACAAGCCACCACTCGCAAGCGTAATCTACCAACTGGATGCATACTACATTCACTCGTTTCTCATCTGGAATCTGTGCGGCAATAAGAAAATTCTCTGTATCTACTAGCTAATGCTCTGCTGGTAATGGCTCCTCTAATCCTGTAAACATGGCCGGACCGAGCTTCATGAAGTCCGCCACGGTGCCCTCACGTTGTGTTGGTCTGGAAGCTGCTGCCTTTTCAGCTGCTATGATAGCAGTCTGTTGGGCCGTTCTCAGGCCCTCTTGGAAGGCCTCTGCCTGTCGCTGCTTCAACTCCGTTTGACGCTTCTGGTTCTCTAGCATACCACGTACGACCTTAAGTAATGCTGCGGTGTCCATACGCCTCTGGTATGCTCATAAATCTCTTTCTTCCATGATTCTGAAGCCAAGAACACTGAAGAGGATTAGCAACAGAAACATAATTCAATAAAATAAGAAGTCGATAAACTATAGACTCAAGACTGATAAGGTAGTAATAATGCAGGACACGTTCCTAATTTTGGATTTTCTAGTCAGTGCGTTGGGTGCAATACTGATTGATGATGAAAAAGTGTTTGTCGTAGGAAATAAAGTTAACCGCAATCAATAATGGTGTCGCGTGTAACTAGCCGCGATGAGTACGGGTCGTCCTCAGGGATGCGTGGAACTTTTAATCTTGCTTTAGACGAGTTGATTGAAAGAAAGGGGATTGGTTGTAAATCTATGTTGAACACGGATATAGAATATATAAGAAGATGGATTGTAGGGTTCGTTAGAATTTAGTAGTAATAGATGATTAAATAAAGATGACTCTTTTTATCTTTTAATAGATTTAAAACTAGATCGACAGTGATGAATAAAGATTAGGGTTTTTTGAAGAAACTAGGGTTTCCCCACTCTTAACCCTTATTCTTGCATTGATCTCTATTCATGTATAGCCTTTACCAAAACAATTGTTAATCTAATCTCAAATCGCGGTCGTGACTATCAATAAATTGGTAACGCGCCCGATAAGGATATTAACAATTACTTTGCTAAAGTTTATAAACTTTATAAGATGTAAAAAGAGTTAAGAGATTTTATCATCTATTGATCTACCATAATCTTACGAACCCTATAAGGCGGAGAATTACTCACGCATGTTTGGAGAAGAAGAAGAAGGCGTAGAGAAGAAAATCATAATGCAGAAATTTAAATATGGATAGTAAATGCGAGATAATTAAGAAAATGATCTACCTTTATTAATCAACGTTACAAGTACAAATCCTTCGAATTTAGATTACAAGAAGAAGAAATTGCTCTCGATCTCTGTCTCGTAGGAAATATTTGCTCCATCGATATTCACGCCGCTCTATCACGTCGAATCGTGGACCTATCGTGGATCTCTTGTTTTCTGACGGTGATTTGCTTCGTGTTAAAAGTGATGATTCTCTAAGTTTAGCCATCGGTCCTTTATATAGCCCTCAAATCAGAAACCCTAGATCCCATGTGTTGGGATTCGCTATTGTGATCACCCACCAAAAATATTAGATCCAACGGCTACAGGAAGGCCACGGATCTGCCGCGAATATGGTGTATTGGCTGCGGTTGGGCGGCTCTTTGGTGGAGTTAGGGTTTGAAATTTCTTCTGTGACTTCATGTTGACACGTGGAGATTATTCGGATGGCTTGATTCTTCATATCTTCTCTGAGTCTCTGCCAGTATTGATTTTAAGATTTTATCGACAGATTTTTTATCCTGACATCTTGAATATCTCGATTTCCCAACCCGAGCTAAATCTGCACAATATCTTCATGAATAATATTAGTAATATTTGTTAAATTAGAGATAGTTTCTTAATCATTTTATATAGTAATAAATCTTTAATAAATTTGATTAAGAATATTTGATATGATATGCATATTTTAATTACTAAAATATTATATAAATATAATATGCATATATTTTCTTTTATAATGTTAATTATAATGTATAAACATATGATAAAGACTATTTTGCAGAAAAACCCTCATATGTTCCATAATTACAATAAACACTTTTAAATATTCATCAAAAGTAATGAAAATGTTATATCAAATGTGCAATATTTTTAACTGAACAAATACCCCCAAACTTAATTTTGATCGTCCCGAGCAAACTAGTTATTCAAGAGAAGGAGAAGAAAAAGAAAAGGAAAAACCTAGCACACTTTCGTCATGATTGCACTGAGTACGTGCAACAAGCCGTTAAATCTCTAGGTGTTCTTAGTAGGAGGAGTGTTGTCTCCTGAGGGTTTTCAGCGGATTACACCCACAAAATCTCATAATAAAAGAAAGAAAATGAAAGTTACGTACAAAAATAATAACTATAAAAGAAAGAACGTGAAAATAAGAGTTTCCAACTACATTAGCTTTTCGGTTGCCATGAGCCATATCTTAATGGTCGTGAAAAGATGTCAGAAATCACACCATCCCTCAATAAAACATCACCTTTAGTCTTCCTCCCTACCTTTCTTCCAAACATCAATCATATACCCCTACGTATGTGTAAAAGACATCCCTACACTTAGAGAATTCAATTCAAGCTATCATACTCTTGTCCATCTTCCTTAGTACTTTTTAGTTGGTGAATATTTTAGATGGAATTGCTCATACATTTTTCATGCGACCGTTAATACTTCTTGAGATACTAACCGACCGATTACCAAATGTACTCGCTCATTTAGGCGTAATATTCCCGTCTTGCAACACCAAGTGGCCCCCAAACCAGTTGGTCTAAGGCTCTAGGTGATAAATCACCCTCACTATATTTTTTTATGCTGCTTTAAGCAATTACAAAACCAGTGTTCATTTTTCTTTACCGTTTTTTCCTTTATATTTTTATTTTCTTCATACCAAGGCTTTTAGACAAGAGCATTTCAAGATATTCTCTACTATCCCAAGTTTCAAGATGTGTGCAAATGCGTATAGTAGGGTATCAACGTTCAAATATTTGGACTCAAGAATAAGGACTATTTTCATACTCAGATCTATCCTCAGATTATTGATTCCCTTCATCTTACTAACCCTTGGGACAATAGCTCATAACTACTTATTACTATCTTCGTTTAAGAAAATATCTAACTTTCTTGCTTTTCTCAAACTATTCCTATCTTTCATATGTAAATTTTTCACTTTCTAATCTTTTATTATCAAAAAAATTTTATACACTCAAATTTTTTTTATATATAGTGCCCAGTGCCAAATGTCATATCAATAAATACAAAGCTCCCCCTAAACCTGTTTTCAGCAGTTTCCTCACTGATATTGTTGTTTGAGCGCATAGACCTGTATACTTGGGAGGAAAAATAATATGGGTGAAATAATAGTTAAATGAAAACTACCTCCAAACGCAGGCTAAAGAACAATAATGGAGAGTCTTTTTCAATAGGCTATAAAGAGTTTCTTGCATTTATTTCAAAAGAATTACTTATAACTCAAAATCAGAACTGAATTAGGGCCTCTTTTATTAATTAAACTTAAAGGGACGGTACATGGGATTTAGGGTTGTTATACATCATGTTTCTCAGTTGATTTAGACATTGATGAACATACATATCCTATAACATTTATTGATGCAATGAAATCACATCAGTTAGAATTATGTTAGAGGCCATGAAAAAAGAACTTGATTCCATAGAAAGGAATAAGGTATGAAAACTATGCGACTTACCAAAAAACAGGAAGTCGATAGGATGCAAATGAGTACTAAAGAAGAAATATCGTGTTGATGGGTTTCTTGATAAATTCAAGGCCCGATTAGTTGCCAAGGGGTTTAATCAAAAGGCAGGTATAGATTTTCAGGAGACATATTCTCCTGTAGCTAAGTTTGCATCCATCAGGATGGTTTTAACAATCGTTGCACAACTTGACTTGGAACTTTTTCAAATGGATGTCAAGACTGCATTTCTCAATGCATAGTTGAAGGAAGTTATAAATATGACACAACCTGAAGGGTTTCAGGTAGAAGGACAAGAGGATAAGATATACAGATTGAAAAAATCTTTATACGGTTTAAAACAGTCATCTAGACAGTGGTATCTCAAATTCTATAATACCGTTATTCAATTTGGTTTCATTGCAAATAAATTAGATAGTTGTGTATATGTCATGAAGAGTGGGAGTAAGTTTTCCATATTATCTTTATATGTAGATGATATTTTGCTCACTGGAAATGACATGAATATATTGAATGAAATAAAGTTATAACTTAGTAGAGAATTTGATATGAAAGACATGGGAGAAGTATCTTATGTTCTAGGAATACAGATTCTTAGAGATAGAAAGTCTAGGATGTTGAGTTTAAACCAAGAAAAATACCTGCATGCCGTACTTAGATAATTTGGGATGCAGAATTGCAACCCGGCACCTATACCACTAGTTATGGGAAAACGGTTAAATAAAGAACAAAGTCCTAAAGAAGGACAGAAACTGTTTAATGTCCCATATGCTCAAGCAGTTGGAAGCTTGATGTATGCAATATTATATACTAGGCCTGACTGGGTATACCCAGTAGGTCTTATTAGTAGATACCAAAGCAATCATGGTCCAGCACATTGGGAAGCTGTTAAGAGGATTTTGAAGTATCTGAAGGGTACTGTACATCATAAACTAATTTATTAAGCAAACTCAGTTGAGGTTTTTGGTTACTCCGATGATGACTTTGGAAGAGACAAAAATGACGGAAAGTCCACTTCGAGATATTTGTTTATCTTTGGAGGTACAGCTGTTTCTTGAGGTAGCAAGAAACATGGATGTGTAGCAAGCTACACACAAGAAGCCGAGTACATAAGCTGTAGTATGGCGACTACTCATGCAGTCTGGATAAGACGGTTCCTTCAGGACTTGGATCTCAATCTGGTTTATGGACCAATTAAGATTTACTGTAATAATCAAGTAGCCATCAGCTTGATTCACAGTGGTGCAAATAGTTCAAAAGGAAGACATATTGAAGTTCAATATGACTATATTCGTGATATTGTGGAGAAGGAAGAATTCAAGGTGACTTACATTCCTACCAGTGACATGATAACTGATCTCTTGACGAAGGGCATTCCAGCAGAAATATTCATCAAACATGTTGCTTTGATGGGACTTAGAAATGTCTAAGTAGAAGAATTTTTCATGAATAATGAGAAGAAAACAAGTTAAGTATAATTTCTACGAGTAGCGGTTCGATACGAGCTGACAGATGAAGAAAACGCTCATCTTCGACTTGAGCAGTTCGATGCCCTCGACGAAATTCGCTTTATAGCACAGCAAAATCTGGAGGCTTATAAGGCAAGGATGACGAGGTCCTACGAAAAACTTACCAGGCCGAGAACATTCCGCCAAAGAGAGCTCGTGCTAGTCGTCAAAAGACCCATGATCCCTAATCATGCAAAACAGGGGAAATTCGAGCTAAACTATGAAGACCCGTACATCATAGACAAAGTCTACCAAGATGGAGCCTACCTGCTCATGGATATGCATGGCGAAAGACCCTTCCGGCCAATAAACAGCCGATTCCTCAAAAAATACTACGCTTGACGAGTCACGACTTAGGTCGATGATAGATGACGACGCTTATGTCCGCTCACTATCCTCTCAAGTCAGAACTCTGAGAGCTGTTTGCAGAGAAGCTCCGTCGCCTCAAACATGGCGATGAAAGATCGAAAAGTCCTTAAACTAGAAATTCGCCTCAAACATGGCGATAACGGACCGAAATGTCCCTAAACTAGCGCGTCGCCTCAAAAATGGTGATAATGGACCGAAACATCCCTAAACTAGTGTGTCGCCTCAAACATGGCGCATCGCCCTAAATACGGCGATATCCTCTCTTAAGATCTATATTGCAATCGAAGTCTCAACGGTGAGAGTTGCAACTCAAGTCCTACTGGCTACACAGCTACTCCAGCGATGAAGCCACCCCCAAATCCCACCGACAAATAGATGGGTCACTTGCGACGAAGCTACTTCTAAGAGTTTCGAAAAAAACGGTATGTCCACAAGCAAAATAGGCATGGATGAAAACCCGAAAGGGCACCGAGAGTAAAAACAACAGGACTACCGGCGAGCTTATGAAAACCCTGAAGGGCACAATCTCGTAAAAAGAAAGTACACTTGCGAGATCCTCACGACTCGTAAAGAGAATTCCCCCTAGAAGACCCTCACGGCTCATAGGATTCAAAAGTCTTGAGCTATAGGGATTCGAACCTATTCTTAAGCCATCATATCCCCCATGTTGCCCTACGGACGGTCCATATTGACCCTTGTATATAATCCACGGGCACGAATAAATATTCCCTTACCAAGTTCTACCAATAGAGAGAAATGTCCCTATATGGTTAACGACACTTGTAAATCCTCTCGACTTATGAGGAGAAAACACTCTTGGAAGATCCTTACGACTTACAAGAGAGAATATCACTTAGGAATCCTCACGATTTCTAAGAAGAAAATACACCTACGGGATCCTCGCGACGCGAAGGGAGAAACACCTTTATGAGATCCTTATGGCTCACAATGTCAAAAGCCTTAGTCAACGGGATCCTAACCCTGTTCGTTAAGCCATCCTGTTCAAATCGACAATGGCAAATGATGATTCGCTCCTGGCAATATTCCAGTGGTAGCGATGCTGATGCCTAAATGGGTATCAAATTCCAAGTCCTCTTACAGCAAATGATGATTCGCTCCTGCCAATATTCTGGTTGCAGCGATATTGATGCTAAGATTGGTATTAGATATCAAGTTCCTGACTCGCAATAAAAAGCAGCGAGTAAATAAAATATATATATATATAGTCGAAATGATGGGGCACCGCGATAAATACGTAGCCGAAATGATTGGGCAATCACGACTTTCGCGATATGAAAATCTGAAAAGATAGAGCATCGCGGAAAAATATAAAAAATATATATAAAATGAAATTTCCTCTGCCCTACAAGTAAGTCCACACTGACCCCTGTATACAATCCATATGCACAAATGAAAAGAGAACCATATTTTCACACCAGGCTCCGTCAAAGGAAGAGCCAGATCTTGACAGCAACATCTACAGCCTAAAGATCGACTCGACGTTCTTCTCATTCCAACAGGATGCAGACACAACGTCGACAAAGGCTCCAAGAAGCCAAATCAAAAAGGAGTAATGGTAAAATCCTAGCTTCAACTCGGCGTTCCTTCTCATTCCAGCAGGGTGCAGACGCAACGTCATTAAAGTCCCAAGGGTCAAACAAAAAAGGAGTAATGGAAAAATCCCAGCTCCAGCTCGACGTGCTTCTCATGTCAGCAGAGTGCAGATGCGACGTCAACAAAGGCTCCAAGCAGCCAAATTAAAAAGGAGCGACGACAAAATCCTACCTCCTAGAGACTATCCCTATGTCCCCTCCCTCCTCATTCCAGCAGGGGCAGACACGGCAATCAAATAAAAGTGGAGCAACGGCAAAATCCTAGGTTCAGGTCTTAATGGCAATATCTATAGCCTAAAGATTGACTCGACGTGCTTCTCATGCCAGCAGGGTGCAGACACGACGTCAACAAAGACCCAAGGGTCAAATAGAAATGGAGTTACAGAAAAATCCCAGCACCAAGTCTTGACGATTCATATACAACCCAAAGACTATCCCGACGTTCACCCTCATTTCAGCAGGATGCGGACGCAACTATCAAATGAAATTCGAGCAATGTCATATTCCTAGCTCTAGACTTCGATTGCAATACATACAACATAGAGGTCCTACAGATGTCTACCCTACTTCATCAAAGAAATGGCACAGCATCGTTAAAATAAAAATGAAGTGACGGCATATTCCCAGCTTCGGGTCTCGACAACAACTCATATAAAGCCTAAAAGACTATCGGAGATCATCCCACACCAGAGCGGAGTGGTTATGACTCATCGAGACTCCAAATTGAGCCTAACCTCAAGTAAAAAAGCATCATAACAAATTCCTAACGTTTTCTCTTCCGACGGTAATATGACCTAAGGAGATTACTTGAAGACGTCTTGTCCAGCCCCCGAAGGGATCAGAGATACAACAGTCACGGGGCTACTCGAACAGCGGCTTACAGACTGTATATCGAGGAATACACCAGCCAACGCGATGGTACCACGGACTAAAACCCTTGTACCACAGACCTAACGGACCCCTGTCGTAAAGAATGGGGTTTATCTACATATAACGTTAGGACAAGTTTGCATGTAAACCCAAGGGAGGTAAACTACAAACTCCGAAATGAGTACATAAACTGGAAACTCCGAAACGAATGAATAAACTACAAACTCCGAAATGAGTACATAAACTAGAAACTCCGAAACGAGTGAATAAACTACAAACTCCGAAACGAGTAAATAAACTAATAGGCACTAAATTAAGACATCAGACACAGAAGAGCGCATGCAAAAATGTCAATTCATTATTCATAAATCGAAATGTTTAAAACATACAGTTTACATTTATGCACAGAAAAGTGGGAAATACAATTCTAGCTGTTAAGAAGGCGGGGCTTTCAATAAACTGGCAACCCGCTCACTCCCTTCCTGCAGCGTCTCCTCGCATGCCACTATTGCAGCCAACATCGCTTCAACTTGAGCCCGTTTCAAGCACGATGAAAGCTTCTCAGCAATTTCCTGCTTAGCAACCTCGCAATCTCGCATGCCCCGCTCGGTAAAATCGTGGTTGCGCCTCAGTGCTATTCCTTTAGACAAGCATTGCTGAAGAATTTCAAAGATAACTTGCAGCTGCGCGGCATTCGCTTCAACCTGGGCGCGTAATTGGCTAGATTCGCCAGAAGCTGTCTCATACTCCTTTCGCTTCAGGGCCAACTTTTGCTCAAAGTATTTAATGGAAGCGGCACTTTGTTCGATCCATGTAATTAGTTGAGCCTTCGAAGTTAACGCTTCAGGTGCAGGACGCTTGTTCTCAATCTCATGGAGATAAGCCTCAATTCGTTTACAATAGTCAATCCAAATGCCGACGAATTCCTCATTATGAAAATTCACAAGCGTCGCCAACATAGAGTTAACCTCGTCAGCAAAGTCTGTAACACCCTAGTTCATTTATACCAGTTCTATTTTGGATATTTCTTTATTTATGGTTATATCTTGATTTATTGTTGTTTGGGTGTGAATAGTATAATTGGCATCTGTATTTGCATCCGACCCGACCCGCTTGCTGGAAACCCGTCTTGATTCCTGTTTATGATTTATCCCAGCTAGTTATGAGGATTCGTGCACTTTCATGTTGTTCATTCTGCATACTTGCATTATATCGAGCGTCTGCATCTTTTTTTTAATAAAACAAGTAAAGTCAAATAAAATATTTTAAAAATATCTTGCATGGCCTGCATGATACCCCTGACCATGTGGTAACATCCGTACATCATGTTCTCGTCCCATTCAGTGAAACGGACCTGTTTGAATAGCTACGTGCACGCCACGTGTATCCATTCTTGAGGGTATACTTTTTCGTTACCCGGTTATCCTATTTTTGTTTTGGGTTTGTTTGGTATCAAAGACATAGGATTTAGGTTAATCGGGTTTGATTCTTTTATAGTTGGGCATTGGACCCAATACACAAATCAGAAAACCCGTAATTAGGAACATGTCCTGCCACATTGATATTGTGATTCTTGAATCATATTTTTCTCATGTCCCTTGTCTTGAAGATATGCAAATGACCTTGCATCTCGACTTGAGATCCTTTTGGTTCCCTATTGTTTCTCCCGTCCTATTCCTTTGATTCTGATACTAGGATTTGGGCGACTTGAACGGAGTTATGTGATTGTAACCATGAACTGCAGTATGGTTACAATGCGGTACTCTATTTAAGTAACTTGGAGTCCTAATCTTGATTCATCTCCTTGTTTTATGGTAGTGATATTACCTTACTTCTCTCGGTTTCATTGCTTACCAGTTCATGTTTTATCGCAAGCTTGAATCTTGTTTACCATGCTTATCTTCTTCAGTATCTTGGCTTCAGATGAAGTTGTTTCCGGTATTCTACTTGTTCATGCTTTTCCCGTATTAGCACTATTCAATTCAGGTGCATCCCATTACTGTATGTCGCCCAAGTTTATTGTTGCACGCTCGATTTCTTGCACGGACCTGTCTAGTTGTTGGGACATACACACTGGGAACGAGAAGATCGTATCTAGTAGTGAGTGCAAGGATTGTTCAGTTGTTGTCCGCGGATGAGAGTTATTTGCAGATTTCTTGGTGATCGATACTAGCAACTACGATGTCGTCTTGGGAATGGATTTTCTCGGCACTTTCCACGATCATATCGATTGTAGGGAAAAGAAAGTGATTTTCTAGATTCCCGGACATCCGGAGTTTGTTTTGCTGGAGGTAGCAGTTCTGTCGGGCCAGTCGAGTTTAGGGCTAGGCCGACAGGCGCCGTTCTTTCATCGATGGAGGTTGATAGGAAGGAAGTGCCAGCTGTAGTTTGAGAGTTCATGGACGTGTTCAAGGACATCTAGGATTTACCACCAAAACGAGATGTGGAGTTCGCGATCGATCTTGTTCCTGGTACAACGCCAATCTCAAAGGCGTACTATCCGATGGCACCAGTGGAGTTGGAAGAATTCAAGAAGCAGGTTACTGAATTGCTAGAGAAAGGTTGGATTCGAAGCAGTAATTCATCTTGGGGAGCTCCAGTTCTTCTAGTCAAGAAGAAAGATGGCACAAAGAGTATGTGCATCGATTATCGAGAATTAAACCGGGTGACTATTAAAAACAAGTACCCGATCCCTTGTATTGGCGAATTGTTTGAGCAACTCAGTGGCGCGAGGGTATTCTCGAAGCTGGATTTATGATCTGGATATCATCAAGTTCGAGTTAAATCAGAGGATATCTGCAAGACTGCATTCCGAACTTGATATGGACATTACGAGTATTTAGTGATGCCATTCGGAGTCACGAATGCACCGGCGATATTTATGGACTTGATAAACCGAATCTTTTCACCGCTCTTGGATCAGTTTATAGTCGTGTTCATTGATGATATTCTGGTCTACTCGAGGAGCCTAGAAGAGCATGCAGAACACTTGAAAATCGCATTGCAGACATTGATGCATGAAAGATTGTATGCAAAGATGAGCAAGTGCGAGTTATGGCTTGAAGAAGTGAAGTTTTTAGGGCATGTCGTATCCGGAGATGGAATCGTCGTTGACCCTGAAAAGATTGCAGCAGTTCAAGATTGGCCGATTCCGAAGAACGTAGCAGAGATCAGAAGTTTTCTTGGACTTGCCGGATATTACAGAAGGTTCGTGGAGAATTTTTCTCGCTTAGCTGAGCCTTTGACCAAGCTTATGCAGAAGGAGGTACCGTTCGTTTGGACGGATAGTTGTACTTCAGCTTTTGAAGCGTTGAAGCAAAGGTTGATAACCGCTTCTATTTTGACCGTACCAGACGGTTCCGGAGGATTGGTGATTCACAGTGACGCATCTGGGAAAGGTTTGGGATGTGTTTTGATGCAGCATGGAAAGTTATAGCCTACGCATCGAGACAGTTGAAGACCCATGAGAAGAATTACCCAACTCATGATTTGGAGCTTGCAGCAGTGATTTTCGCTTTGAAAATTTGGAGACACTACTTACTGGGCGAAGGGGTCGAAGTATTCACCGATCACAAAAGCCTAAAGTACGTGTTCACGTAGAAAGAGCTTAACATGAGGCGGTGTAGATGGTTAGAGCTGATGGTTGACTATGATCTTGATCTTAAGTACCATCCGGGGAAAGTTAATGTAGTGCCGGATGCGCTTAGTCGGTTGCCAGCAATTTGGATGTTGACTACACAGAAAGTGCTTATCAATGATTTTCGGAGATTCGAGTTGGAGATCGTGTTACCGCATTCTTCAGGACAGTTGATGCAGCTGCAAGTACAGTCGTCGTTGATCGATACTGTTAAAGCGGCGCAGTCACAGGATCCAAGATTGCAGAAGTTTCGAGAACAGGTTGAAGCGGGACTTCAAACGGACTTGTTGATTCATGAAGATGGTTCGTTGCGATATGGTAGCCGTTTGTGTGTGCCGAAAGAAGACATTCGTGAAGAAGTTATGAAGGAGGCACACAGTTCCGCATATTCTGTAGATCCAGGAGGCACGAAGATGTACCGTGATCTAAGACAGCATTTCTGGTGGGAAGGCATGAAAAGGGAGATTGCTCGCTTTGTAGCGAATTGCTTGGTGTGTCAGCAAGTTAAGGCTGAACATCAAAGAGTAGCTGGTTTATTGCATCCACTTCCGATTCCTCAGTGGAAGTGGGAACATTAACCATGGATTTCGTGACAGTTTTACCATGGAGTCCAAAGGGCAATAATGCAGTTTGGGTGATTGTTGATCGATTGACCAAGGCAGCTCATTTCATACCATTTCAAGTTGGTCAGTCGACGGAAACGTTAGCAGAACAGTACATGCAGGAGATTGTGAGATTGCATGGAGTGTCTGTGAGCATCGTTTCCAATCATGATACCCGATTCTTATCACACTTCTGGAGGAGTTTACAGGAAAGTTTGGGGACTCGATTAAAATTTAGCACCGCTTATCATCCTCAGACAGATGGCCAGTAGGAGAGAACGATCCAAACTCTTGAAGATATGTTGAGAGCTTGCATGTTAGACTTCAAGAGTTCATGGGAGGATCATCTACACTTGGTGGAGTTTTCATATAATAACAGCTTCCAGACGACTATTCAGATGGCTCCATTTGAAGCGTTATATGGTCGCAAGTGTCGCTCACCCGTTTGTTGGGACGACGTTGGAGAACGAAGATTGTTGGGACCGGATATTTTCGTGCAAACAGTAGAGAAAATTAATACTATCCAGAATCACATGAAGGCAGCACAAGATCGGCAGAAGAGTTGGGCCGATACATCGAGAAGACCTCTAGAGTTCGCTTTTGGTGATCTTGAATTCTTGAAGATATCACCGACTAGAGGAGTGATTCGTTTTGGGAGTCGAGGCAAGCTTAGTCCTCGATTCTAGGGCCTTTCGAGATTATTGAGCGTGTTGGAAAAGTGGCTTATCGATTGGCGTTACCACCATCTTTGGCGAGTGTTCATGACGTGTTTCATGTATCTCAACTCCGTAAGTATGTTCGAGATGAAACACACGTGTTAGATCATTCGGAACTGACTGTAAGGAAGGATTTGACCTATGAAGAACAACTGATGACGATTGTTAATCGAAGAGAAAAGGTCCTCAAGAACAAGGTTATCCCGCTCGTACTTGTTTCATGGGGGAATCGTTCGCACGGAGAATCGACTTGGGAACGAGAAGACGAGATTCGACAGAAGTTTCCACACCTTTTCTCGTAGTTTCATGTTTGTTTGTTTGTTTGTCTTTTCTTGTTCCGGAAATTTCGAGGACGAAATTCTTTTTGCAGTTGGGTATAATGTAACACCCTAGTTCATTTATACCAGTTCTATTTTGGGTATTTCTTTATTTATGGTTATTTCTTGATTTATTGTTATTTCGGTGTGAATAGTATAATTGGCATCTGTATTTGTATCCGACCCAACCCGCTTGCTGGAAACCCATATTGATTCTAGTTTATGATTTATCCCGGCTAGTTATGAGGATCCGTGCACTTTCATGTTGTTCATTCTGCATACCTGCATTATATCGAGTATCTGCATCTTTTTTTTTAATAAAACAAGTAAAGTCAAATAAAATATTTTAAAAATATCTTGCATGGCCTGCATGATACCCCTGACCCTGTGGTAGCATCCGTACATCGTGTTCTCGTCCCATTCAGTGAAACGGACCTGTTTGGATAGCTACGTGCACGCCACGTGTATCCGTTCTTGGGGGTATACTTTTTCGTTACCCGGTTATCATATTTTTGTTTTGGTTGACACGTATATTGTCCGTATTTTCAAACCATAATTTTAGACCCAATCCGGGCATAGTTTGGAGTATTTTTGTATTAGCTAGAAAACTCAAATTTAGTTAATATTTTATTCTCTTAACATATAACCGTTGATATAAAATTTTAACTAAAGAAATATTTTTAATATTAAATCCTATATTCTAATCACTATATCCTAACCAAACTCTCGCCTTTCCCTCTTCTCTTCTCTATCTGTCACTCTCCCTCTTCCTTTTAGATTATATTTATTCTTTATAATTTTAAAAACCCCGTACCCATACCCATACTTAACTCCACGTCTTTCTCTCTCTTCTCCTTCTTTATTTTTTTCTTCTCCCTGCCTCGCCTGCACAGCCCATCTTCCCCGTCCCCGTCGCGACGCCACAACCTATCAACCCCGAACCTGACCTCGACGCCGATCATCTCGTCGTCCTCGTCTCCACCTCCTCGTCATCATTCCCTCTCCTCCACTCTTTCCCCGACACCCATCTCCGACGACCTCAGCCCAAGAACCCAACCTTCACCGTGCACCTCGCCTCGCCATCGTCGCCTCACCCCGACGACTTCACTCCGTCGACCATCCAGATGATCCAGTTGACATTCCCAGCCAGCGTGGTCGCTTTCTTGCCTTGCCTAGTTCTGTTCTGTGCACCGTGTGTGCATTGTGACGTTGGACGCTGCGTTTACACCCCGTCGTGAGATCCGTTCAGGCAAGTTCATCTTGCTACATGCTATGATACATATTTGGCATCCATATGAATAAAAATATTACATGTTTATTACATTGTGCATCCATATTACAAATTTACAGTTTTTCGATACCCGTATGCATCCATACCATTATTTACATATCTAGTCGCATGCAAGTTCATCTTGCTACATGCTATAATACATATTTTGCATCCATATGAATAAAAATATCACATGTTGATTACATTGTACATCCATATTAATGTTTTACTATTTTTGGATACCCGTGCGCATCCGTATCATTTATTATACATCTAGTTGCATGCCATATCATATTAATTCATATTACTGTTACATTAGTACCCCATGCTTGATAATGTGTATCCCACGTAGTCATGGAGCTGTAAATGTAACCCCTGATAGATATTTGTGCATCCGTGTTTTATTGTGCATCCATATCATAATTATATATCTAGCTCTATGACATGTCACATTATTTCATGTTACTGTTATATTAACACCCCATGCTTGCTAATAAACATCCTACATAGTCATAGAGCTGTAGATGTAAGCCCTGATAGATATTTGTGCATCCGTGTTTTATTATGCATCCATATCATTAATTATATATCTAGCTCTATGCCATGTCACATTATTTCATATTACTGTTATATTAACACCACATGCTTGATAATGGGCATCCTACATACTCATGGAGTTGTAGATGTAACCCCTGATAGATATTTATGCATCCATGCTTTTACCGTACATCCGTATTTTATCGTGATTCGATACTTGCTACATTTTACTGTTGGGCATCCATTTTATACACTGTGCACTACTTGACATGACCTGATACACCACTACTTGTCATGTTACCTGATCCTGTTTCTAATGCCGACAATTCTGACATATTGTCCTGACGGACGTACCCTGTTGTCTGCATAGACAAACATGTACCTGCTTGATCCTGTGTTGGCATTAGCTCCAGATTTATCAATACCTGACTTGAACACATAACCTTGGGGGTAAGGGAAAATCAAGAATATAACCGAACGTAACTCAAAGGGCTATTATATTGTTTGACGTATTTCCGGGCGTTACGGAAAATCCTGTTACCGTGGTCCCGTGGGGAATGAACGGGGCATATATTGATAAATCATGTTACCGTGGTCCCATGGGGAATGAACGGGACATAGACCGATGGGTTACGATGAGAATTACATTAATTGATTTCGAAGACTTTAGAATAGATAACCCAGTAGTATAGTTTAGATTACTCACTGCACTTCACCTGCACGTATACACTTCACTGTTCTATATCCATGTTTACTGGTTATATTCATGTTATCGTTTATACCCATGCCTGCATATCTCGTGTATCCTGTTCATTTATTATTGTTTGATATTATGACGCACTGACGTCTGGGTTTTGCATGGCCCAGATCCTTGACCTCTTTCGCAGGCTGATCAGGAGTATTTCCGCCGTCAGGCCGAGCAGTGAGGATCCTGTTAGTATTTAGTTTAGTTTTATTTCCGTACTTTCATTTCCTGATGTGAGCCCGTATTTGGGACGTACTTTCCAGATTGTTATTTTTTATTGGATTTATTGCTTCCGCATTTTTATTCATTGACTCGTTTATTCTGACATATGGACATGTACTAGATAGTTTATTTTATTTTACTGTTCTTGAAATCTTATATACAGCCGTAATGTGACATGGAGGGATGTTTTCTAGCCACAGGCAGTATGGTTAGCTCTGTCACGTGCCGATCTTAGCGCACTCTGGGAAGCGGGACGTGACAAAGTCCACAGCAGAAGTGAGAGATTCAACGTTAAGATCTTCGATGAACTCACTTATCATCTGCCTGCTATTCGCCGCACCCCTAGAGGATTGGTGCTTAGCAAAGGGCCCTCCGAGCATAGAGATGCGAGACTCAAAAGGAGCCAAAGCCGGTGCATCTGCTGCAGAATAAAGCGCACATAAAGAAAGGTTAGATTTCAACCTAAAAGATAACAAAGAAGAATGATGATGAACGAGATCTATCGTACCAGTAGTCAAAAGTGGCAAGTTAGAAAGTACAGGAGGCTCGGCTATTCCTTCGTTCTCCCCCTCGAACTGTAATATTGCAGTCAATACGAGAAAAGCTTAGCAATAGAAATTTTAGTTGTGGAAAGATGAAATAAAAGGTGAAGAATATATTAACCAACGCGTGAAGGGGGAGCGAATTCCGATTGGAAGGCGAAGTGCGAGCTTAACATCTGGTGTAAGCGGTCAAAAAGCACTCCTGAAGGATTGCTACAATATATGGTAAAGAAATTAATCCAAGAAAATAATATCTACACTGAAACAAAGAAATGAAAAATCTTTACCTTCCGTTATTAAACCCGAGAGAACTCGGGGGGACAGAAAAGAGAGGGGTGGAATCGTGACAGTCGTGGTAACGGCTGGCTGTAATTCTTCAGTTAGCACAGCATCGGGGTTTACTATGCCTATATTCGGAATAAAAGAGATATCAGTAGAGATGCCTAGCGGGATTAAAAACTCAAAAATAATAGCTCGAGGAATACCTGACAGAGAAGAAACCATGATAGTGTCTGGAGCATCACCAGCTATGACGGCTTCCTCGGTTTCCACCGGGAAGGTGGATTCAGCATCCACACCTTCGTCCCTTGAATCGATAAGGGCCATCGTAATACTCGCATCACCCGCCGATATCAGGGGTCCACAAAGAGAGGAAGCGGCAGTCAGAATAGTCCCAGATTCCAAAGGAAGGTCTGCCACTTCAGGCTCTTCAAGCGCCGGCACTTCACTCGCCACGTCACCACCTAAAATTGGATCTGTTAAAAAATGTGTTATAATTCAAGAAAAAGGATGTTACTATGTTTCAACAAGGGACCGTGCGCTGTTCTACCTTGAAATAACCGTTCGACCTCTTCCCGAGCCGCACGCGCAATCTGCCTATGAGCGGTGGACAAGACAGAAGGAACATCCTTTATAGGAACGTCAGACGGTCGAGCATCACTCAAACCGGCTCCTACGGCCAGGTTAGCTTGATGCTCTCTTGCTGCATACTTTTTGCGCTTTCTCTCAGCTTTAGCCGTACGAATAGATCTTCTCAGGACCTCTGACAGAGGAGCGTCTTTGTCCAAATCAGGCTCGGCCTCCAGATCTACTGCAACATCCATCATCGGCTGCTTCAGCAACACCTTCGGTGGCGGCCCTGGAAGGACCTCAACCGTAGCCGGTGGCTCTGAAGGCTCCTCCGCACCACCACCCGGTTAGCATTATACTCGGAACAACAAAAGTGGCGGCGGTTCCTGTAACAGAAAGAAGAAGGGAGTCAGGTTGTGAATAAAATGAACTAAATATGTAAAGGCATGCGAAACGAATCATACCGAGGCCCATGGAACCGCGGAGCCTCTCCTCCTCCTCAAATGTCTTGAGGGACGTCAAGAGAGTTTTTTTAGTGGAGATTCCTGATAAGAGCGTTAATAAAGCATAATAATTCAAAAAAAAATTATATACAGAAGAATGTAAATGAGATATACCGGACGCCGCAAGAGAAGCTAACGCTGCTTGCTCACGGGCCAGCCTTTCAGAAGCTTCGATGGCAGCTTGAAGATCAGTAGCGATGAGAGCTTCGAACAGACCATCGTTGGTGCCGTATTCGGACAAGCCTTCTCTATAAGGAGCATGAGGCTCTTGACTGAATACAACATCAGCTGAGAATAAGGATTTCTTCTTCTTCTGCGAGCTGGCACCAGCACCCGATGATAAGAGTTCTCGCTTAACGGGCTTCTTCGGACAGCGGGTCTCGATCTCCAAACTAATGCCCCACTCCAGAAACGCTACAGCTACCACAGTCGTAGGAGCGTCTGGTCGAGGCTTATCCGAAAAAGCTCGTGGAACAAAAACTGCACCGCTCTCTCTCTCTCGGAAGGATGGACAACTTCCCGTTGCCTCAGCAGGACCGCGGGATTGCTGGCTGGGATAGAATCCTTGTGGTCCATAAGCATCCGCCTTTCCTCCTTAACGAAGACACTCCTTGCATGCTAAATTATATATTTTTTATTTAATATTTATAAGAAAACCAAATTCATGAGAATCCAGTATAACTGATATTTATAGTATTAAAATTCTATGTACATATCTTTTGGTAGCCACAAGTTAAGTATGATCTCTATTTGTTAACTGTCATCATATGGTTAAGTATCCCATATCTTATTCAATGATTAGCTGATAAAAGCAATTGTCGTAAACTATATGATGGCAGTTAACAAATAGAGATTATACTTAACTTGTGGCTACCAAAAAATATGTGCATAGAATTTTAATACTATAAATATCGGTTATATTAGATTCTCATGGATTTGGTTTTCTTATAAATATTAAATAAAAAATATATAATTTAGCACCATAATGGGTTTCACACATATGGGTCGGGTCGGATAACTATTTCTACTATTCGAATTCAATCTCAACCCAAATAAATAAATAAAATATAAAATAAGATTTAAAATACCAATTAATATTATATGAACGTACTAGGGTGTTACATTAATGGTGTTATTACTGATCTTGCGTCATCCTTTGCCTTAAAGGATCTTGGTCCTATACATTATTTTCTTGGAATCGAGGCTCATCGAAGTGCTTCGGGCTTACATTTATCACAGCATAAGTACAAACATAATCTCTTAACTCGAGTTAGCATGGACTCTGCTAAATCGATGCTTACGTCAATGACCTCCTCTACTCGGCTCTCTATAACATCTGGGGATGCTTATCCTGATCCAAGCCAATATCGAAATGTTGTTGGTGCACTTCAATACCTCACTATTACTCGACCCGGCATTTCCTTTGCAGTAAACAAGGTAGGCCAAATAAGGCAAGCACCTACTGATATTCATTGGTCTGCTGTCAAGCGCATACTCCGGTATCTTAAAGGCAATATGTCTCATAGTCTTCTCCTCAAACCAAGTTCTCCTCTAACCTTGCATGCCTATTCCAATGCTGACTGGGCTGGTTGTCCGGATGACCACCATTCTCAAGGTGCCTTTTGTATTTACTTGGGTCCAAATCTTATCTCTTGGAGCTCTCGCAAACAGAACACGGTCTTACGTTCTAGTACGGAATCAGAATTTCGCAGTCTCGCATGTGCTACAGCAGATCTAGTTTGGATTCAACAGTTGCTTTCGGACTTATATGTTCATCTCCCTTCTCCCCCATTGCTATGGTGTGATAATCTTGGTGCTACTTTTCTCTCTGCAAATCCGGTTTTTCATGCTAGAACGAAGCATGTGAAAATCGATTTTCACTTCGTTCACGAGCGGGTTGCCCACAAAAAGCTAATTATACAGTTTCTCTCTACTTCCAAGCAAATAGAAGATGCGCTCACCAAGCCACTTGCTACTGCACGTTTTCTTCTTCTACGTAACAAGCTCACTATTCTTCCATCCCAGTTTCGCTTGAGGGTGGTGATAGAGATAATCATAACAACCAAGGATCTCCAACAACTCCAAGGATCCCCAATAACAACCAAAGATCCCCAACAACTCTCTAAATCATAACCATTTGTAACTAATGTATCTCATCTCCTGTAACTATCTAGATCATATCTAGTTGTATTACTCTTCTATAAATACTAATAGAAACCTCTGATGTGGTGTGCAATTGACACCAATTGATATTATCTTTTAAGGCCCATCCTCATGGAGTTCGCCAGCTCGGCATACCGGTCTGACAGCATCATAGTCCACGCGGCCTCAGATCCGAGGATCTCCCCTATGTCCTCATCACGTGCACGTTGTTCGCCGCCATGCATGCTACCACGACCGCACTACGGGATTTCA
Source organism: Agapanthus africanus (assembly GCA_030015575.1). Lineage (NCBI taxonomy): Eukaryota > Viridiplantae > Streptophyta > Magnoliopsida > Asparagales > Amaryllidaceae > Agapanthus > Agapanthus africanus. Next base: position 573,022,622 of record CM057346.1, on the reverse strand, counting down.
GGAGATCGATCTTGGAGACGAGGAGGCAGGCCCCGACGGAGAGAGGAGGGGGAGAGAAGGCGGAGGTGGCTAAGAGGATGACGAACTTGACGCCGCTGGTCAGGGAGGCGAGGGAGACGATTTCGACCAAGCCCTGAGGATTCAAGAAGGAGAAGGTTATAGAATTGAAAGGATTTCATTTGGATTTGAGGCTCCGAGAATAGCCGATTCTGATTGATGATTCAACAGGTAAGCTTTACTCTCTATTATAGGATTTTTCTCATATTCCTTTCGCCCCCTAACTATCCATATTTTCCTCAATAATTTACCAAGATCGATCTCTGTTCATATCAGAATTTTTCATTATTATATTCCCCATTCTTAATCATATTGCAAATAAATAGGTGCTTTTGATCCATGTCTGCTAAATAGTTGCAGGTTACAGGTTCTCAGAACAATACAGTGAAATTCAGGAAAAGACGCTACAAAAGTGAGACTACGACCAACAAATAGATGAATCTGTATGATGCCGCCTACCAGTTTAAGAAACAAACAACGATCAATGAACAGTTCAATGCACAAAGTACGAGGGAAGCACAAGATTCAAGACTTCAACGCGAAGCTTACAGTAAAAGTCCACAAATTCTGCACTGTTGGAAATCTGGAAGAAAGTAGAAAAGATTCTGAAGAACCAAGGGAAGAAAACAGAAGAAAAGGGCAACATGAAGCAACCCTGAAGAAATGATCTAGAGATCTCACCATATGGCCGCGGATCCGCTGCCAAAAATGGTATTCTGCCGCGGATCCGCGACCATGCAGTGCACGTGTCAGTGCACGTGTCGGTGGGTGTCGGTGTTTTGACCCGGCTTTCTTAGGGTAGTCTTGTAATTTCAAATGTGGATCAGATGTAAACCCTAGGGTTTCTTCTATCTATAAATAGGAAAGCCTACAGACTCTTTTGGGCATGCCTCTTTTAATTTCTAGATTAAATTTTAGTTTTATTGTAATCGTCAAGAGGTGTCAATAAAAGTAAGTTTTTTTTATCTTACATTTTTCATTCGAATTTAATTTCTGCAATTTTTGTATCTGTCTTTTATTATCTGCAAGTTAATTAGTAAATTAAAAAGAAAATTATAAAAATGAATCTCATCATAATTTCCCTAATGAGTGAGTAATTCCTCACTTGTTAGGGTTAGGATCGGGTAGGTTTGAGAGATGAACATCTTTCACTCCTTTCTTGCCCGTATAATATTTTAAATTAGAACTCTATGTGAATCAAACACACACCGCTCACTACGGCACCCTATCCTACGAGATAGCGGTAATTCCCTAGTTAGACCGGTTGTGGTTGATTTACATAGAGGTTAGGGCTAAGAGTTAAGAAAGGACGGATAAGGACCAAAAGGAAGAATTTACGTTTCTTCCTAGTCGTGCTAATCCCCTTTGTTGACTATTACCCTAACACCTATGTTCTTAATTAGGACAAAGGAAGCAGTGAGTAGAGTTATTTTTCCAAACTAACCTAATCCTAACCCTAGCAAGGTTTTAAATCAAACTGAATTCAATCTTATTTTTTATAAAAATCAAAACCTACCAAAAATAGGACTTAACTCGTAAGAACTTAAAGAAAAGAACACGTTTTCCCTGTGGACCGACCCGTACTCAACCGGCTAGCTACCAAGTGACACCGTTATTGATTGCGGTATATTCTTAATTTTTGATCTTGATTTTAAAACGCACGTACGCAAAACAGCAGACAATCAAATGGCGCTGTTGCCGGGGATAACGGTAGTTATTTTTTTTATGTAATTTCGGGTTAAAAATCAAAAAAATTATAAAAATTGAAAAATTTTAAAACAAAAATAAAATAAAATAAAATAAAAATAAAAATAAAAATCATCTTGTTCTTTTTTGAAAGGTTTTTGTGCAAGTGTGCAGGCTTGGTGCAAACTCTTTTTCAGATCTGGAGCAAGCCCAGTGAACAAATCAAGAAACAGAGGATCTGAACAGACAGGGGAGAATTCAAACAACACAGAGAAAAATTTTTGGAGATCTAAACCAAATAAACCGCCGCGGAACCGCGGCAGATTCAAGCAGTTGACCGCATAACAGCGGTCAACCTGTAACGTCAGCAGCTAAAAATTCTCTGTGAGTATCTCTTTTCTCCTCTCCTCTCCTCTGCACTCCACTGAAATAAAAAATAAAAAAATTCCTGCAGGTATTCTTTGCATAGCAACTTCTTCTTCCTATCCAATAAATTGTTTTTGTGCAGGATTCTTTGCACTACCAAATAAATAAAAAAATTGCAAGTGTTTTAGATTTTTGGTCTGTTAACTGCTTTTCATAATTAATACAGACTTTTAAGGGGCTATAACACCAATTCAGATTGGGTGGGGATTTCATTACCCTTTCTAAGACCCCAAAAATCACTAAAAGCATATGCATCCCCCTTGAGCTAATTAAAAAATATCTAGACTCAGCCAATTAAGGACCGTCGCGCTCATTAGGACAAAGAAAGGTTGTGGGCATTCAGTCGTTTATCTAAACCTGAGTTTGTGGTGCCTAGGCTAGACAAATGAGAAAGGTAATTTTAAAAGGCCCGTCTCATGGTGATTCGTGAGCGGATCCCTCCTTTCTTTATTTGTGCTTACCTGGCCACAATTGGCAGTGAAGAGGCGATATGAGGGATATCTCACAACTTGTCGTTTTGGAACAGTTAGGAGCAGTCTAGTTGACTTAAGAGACCCTAACTCTAGGTTTGATTATGCATATTTAAACTGTGGTTATTTGAAATTGTGTTGTAATTCCGTACAAATTTTTGCAAAACTCTTTCTAAAAAAAAGAACACTTTCAAAAATTTCAAAACTCCAAAAACAAACAATTTTTTTAAAAATATATAAAAAAAATTTAAAATAAAAAAATAAAAAATTGCCACATTCTTTTTCTTCTCCTTTCTCTCATCACATCATGGGTACCCCACCTCGCAAAACTCTTGCCAAACTTTGGTACCCTCAACCAGACATTATTTCCTACGCTTCTTGTTTTAGTCGAATTTCGAATGACCCCTCCATGCCCAAAATATCTTTGAAAGATCGAATAGACGCGTCTAGGACAACCAGTTGGACTCCGCAATCCACCTTATATCAACCATTTCAACCTTCACCACCTTCTTACGTTGATACCCCTTTTTCGAGTCCTGTTGTAAATCCGAAACCCATGTCTATTGCTGAACATATTGAATAATCTCGTGACCGATCTTTCACTCCTTTCACCAATTCACCTTCTTATCCAAATATTGGTCCTACTCCTGTCTAACCATTCAATTCCTACCAGTCCTACCCGACTTTTGCACCTTCCCTGGACATTGCTTCTACACAGCCATTTGGGAGTTTCACGTATCCAAACAACTTTGAATTTTTTACTGAAACCCCGTCGAAACCCATGTCTAGTCTGTAACAGTTGTTAAAAGATTTTATGGTAGTGCCATGCCAACAGATAAGGGATTTGAATGCGTCCATGGCCGTCCTTATGCAACCTAGTGACCCGGTAGCTAGTTTCTAACTAGCCCTAAATTTTCCAATGTATGATGAGGTGCTAGAACAGATTGAGAATTTGAGTGGAGAGAGTGAGTTGTGCACCCTTCCAAATCCAACCTACCCATCCCCAATTGAATCCCACAATTCCGGTTTTGAATGTCTATCAAGTGTTCCAATTGATTCACCAGTTGAAAATAAAACGTTTAATGAGTTGTGCGACTTTGTAGTGTGTGATTTACCTGATTGTGAAGGGTCCCTTTCGAGTGAAACCATCACCAATCCTTTTGACCTCTACACCTCCACTCTAGAACCTGAATTGATTAATATCCATGCTTTTGATGAGGTGTCTGAAAAAATTGATTTTCACTTGATTGAGGATATAGACGCTGGGAATATTTTGGATGATGAACCCACAGATTTGGATGAGTTTCTCTCTCCAATTCATCATCCCGAGTCATTAACTGTTTTTCCCGAACTTCATATGTGTCTTGATTTTAATGAGAATTGCATGGATAAGCTAAATTTTGAGGAGAGTATTGAGGAAATTATTGAGGATGAAGCAGTTTTACTTGAGGAGTCGGATTTTCCAATTCATTCTATCCCTTTCATTGACCGCGTATACCCTCCTAAATCTTTAACCGATACCCTTCCTCAATCACTTCCCTCCATCCTCGTTCCGACCTTGCAAGAAACCGTTACACTTTCATTTTTTATGTCTGGTTTACCGAGTTCGACGTACCCATGTTTTCTCACGAATCTTGAGGGATTTGACCTCATTTCTCAGTGGGATGATAGATTAGCACAATCGCTTTTTACACATCGGTCATTACAAATTGTGCTACTTTATACACTCCATCTCCACCCTTAAGTTCGTATTCAACTGTTTTCTCCCACTTTCTCTGGTTCTTCTTCTAATCTTCCTTTAATGATAGCGAGTGTTAATGAATCGCAATCCGATAATTCAAGTTTGATCATTCTAGAAAGCCAACTTGATTTGGATACTTTTGAAAATGAGGTAGATGAGTTTTTCGAGTCTCCTACCTCCATAATTTTTGACAAATCAAGTATGATATATTATGGCACAAAACTTACTGACATTGAAACGTTCAATCGAACCATCGATGAAAGTTCAAAGATATTTTCGCCGATGAACTCGCATTCCTAAACGACACGGATTTTGTGATTAATCAACCTCCACCTGAAGAAGTCGAACCACCGCCATTTCTTCTTATCACATACGAGAATGTAACTATTCTTCCCATTCCTAATCATCCACATTCTCGTTTCCGTTCACTATTATTGTTTCGTCTCTACAAATCGAGACGTAAACCCTTTCCATACCGCCACTTATCTCTTCCCCAATTCTTCCTGACTATATACAACATGTTCTTTCACCAACCGCCGCTTTATAACGATAAAAATTTTCAATGATTGGTGCTAACTTTTGGCCTATGTAAGGCCTTGTATAGCTTGATACTGTGTTTTTCTCCCCCCCCCCCCAACTCTGAACTTTAACGCTTAAACATTGGAAACACTGTTTCACTTAAGTTTGGGGGGGGCCCTTTTTGTATATATATTTTGTTGTTGTTAAAATAAAATAAAATAAAATAAAATAATAAATAAATAAATTATAAATAAACATGGGAGTGCCTACAACTTTGACCCTCTTAATGTAGCCTGACAGTGAGGACACTGTCAAGTTTAAGTTTGGGGGTGTGCTCGATAAGCTTTCCTCCTTCGCATTCATGTGTACATTTTTGCATTTGCATACTTAATTTAAAACCCATAAAAATCAAAAAATAAAAAATAAATTTTCAATTTTGGCCATATTTAACTTAAGTTCGACAAGACGGTTGACTAGTTAGGAAAAACTAAGTCTTAAACTTAGTAAATTAAAACCCCTAAAAATGACCTTTCTTAAAGTTTAACTATAGAAAATATAAGTCCTTGTGGTTTATTTAGAAATAGACAAATTTTGAGTTTAGTTCTTGGGCTAAGTCAAAATAAGGGAAGAGTATTGAATTTTTATTTGAAGTGTAAGTCTGAAAAATAGTTCTGAACCTTAAGTCTAAATTCTGAAAATATATACCCTACAATTAGCATATACACGCACCTTGAAACTTGGAATAGTAGAGGATACCTTGAAATGCTCTTGTCTAAAATCCTTAGTATGAAGGAAAATAAAATAAAAGTACAAGAGTGAATAAAGAGATATAAAAAATGAACACTGGTTTTGTAATTACTTAAGGCTGCGTAAAATGAAAAAAATATATAGCGAGGGTGCTTTATCACCTAGTGCCTTAGACCAACTGGTTTGGGAGTCACTGCTAAAGCCTTAGGTATTACAAGACGAGGAATTATGCCTTAATGCGCGAACACATTTTGTAATCGGTCGTTAGTACCTCAAGAAGTATTAACGGTCGCATGAAAGATGTGTGAGCAATTTCATCTAAAATTCACCAACTAAAAGTACTTTGGATGATGGACAAGAGTATGATAGCTTAAATTGAATTTCCAAGTGTAGGGGTGATACATACACACACGTAGGGATATATGATTGGGGTTTGGATAAGAGATAGGAATGAAAAATAAGACTTATATCTTCAGTAGAGATGATAAAAAATTCCTAAGTTGAGATGGAACCTTAGAAGGAAAATTCAAAAGATGCTAAAAACTAAATAAATTTACAGAACATATACGATCTTAAGTTAAATGATAAGTGAGTGTGAAAAATACGGGTTGATAATTTCTAAAGTTAAAGATAATAGAATTTCTTGTTAGAACACCGAATTGAAGAATGAAAGTCAATAGGCCAAATTGATTGGATTTTATGGGTAGTATCCGCTGAAAACCCTCAGGAGACAACACTCCTCCTACTAGGGACACCTAGAGGTTTAACGGCTTGTTGCACGAGCTCAGTGCAATCGCGATTCCTTGCGAAATTGAGGTTAGTATTTTTCAATAATAAAAATAGTTTTGCTCGGGACGAGCAAAAGATAAGTTTGGGGGTATTTGTTCATATCAGAATTTTGCATTATTATATTCACCATTCTTAATCATATTGCAAATAAATAGGTGCTTTTGATCCATGTCTGCTAAATAGTTGCAGGTTACAGGTTCTCAGAACAATACAGTGAAATTCAGGAAAAGACACTACAAATGTGAGAGTACGACCAACAAATAGATGAATCTGTATGATGCCGCTTACCAGTTTAAGGAACAAACAACGATCAATGAACACTTCAATGCACAAAGTACGAGGGCAGCACAAGATTCAAGATTTCAACGCGAAGCTTACGGTAAAAGTCCATAAATTTTGCACTGTTGGAAATCTGGAAGAAAGTAGAAAAGATTCTGAAGAACCAAGTGAAGAAAACAGAAGAAAAAGGCAACATGAAGCAACCCTGAAGAAATGAGCCAAAGATCTCACCATATGGCCGTGGATCCGCGGCCAAAAATGGTATTCTGCCGCGGATCGGCGGCTGTACAGTGCACGTGTCGTTGCACGTGTCGGTGGTGTCGGTGCTTTGACCCGGATTTCTTAGAGTAGTCTTGTAATTTCAAATGTAGATCAGATGTAAACCCTAGGGTTTCTCCTATTTATAAATAGGAAAGCCTACAGCCTCTTTTGGGGCATGCCACTTTTAATTTCTAGATTAAATTTTAGTTTCATTGTAATCGTCAAGAGGTGTCAATAAAAGTAAGTTTTTTTATCTTGCATTTTTCATTCGAATTTAATTTCTGCAATTTTCGTATCTGTCCTTTATTATCTGCAAGTTAATTAGTAAATTAAAAAGAAAATTATAAAAATGAATCTCATCATAATTTTCCTAATGAGTGAGTAATTCCTCACTTGTTAAGGTTAGGATCGGGTAGGTTTGAGAGATGAACATCCATCACTCATTTCTTGCCCGTATAATATTTTAAATTAGGACTCTATGTGAATCAAACACACACCGCTCACTACGGCACCCTATCCTATGAGATAGCGGTGATTCCCTAGTTAGACCGGTTGCGGTTGATTTACATAGAGGTTAGGGCTAAGAGTTAACAAAGGACGGACAAGGACCAAAAGGAAGAAACTACGTTTCTTCCTAGTCGTGCTAATCCCCTTTGTTGACTATTACCCTAACACCTATGTTCTTAATTAGGGCAAAGGAAGCAGTGAGTAAAGTTATTTTTCCAAACTAACATAATCCTAACCCTAGCAAGGTTTTAAATCAAACTAAATTCAATCTTAGTTTTTATAAAAATCAAAACCTACCAAAAATAGAACTTAACTCGTAAGAACATAAAGAAAAGTACACGTTTTCCCTGTGGACCGACCCGTACTCAACCGGCTAGCTACCAAGCGACACCGTTATTGATTGCGGTATATTCTTAATTTTTTATCTTGATTTTAAAACGCACGTACGCAAAACAGCAGACAATCAATCTCCCCGATCTCAACAATCTTCGCATGCGATGCGGTCATGAACGGGGGAATTTTTTCATTTCTCTAACAACCCGGGTCGGGTTCAAATTATTGGGCCATAAGGCCACAACAAATTACATCTCCCACTTGGCAGAAATGGACAAATTCTTTCCGAGCATACTCCCACTATTCGTGAGATGTGGCTTAAGAGATAATCACACATACTCCCACTGTCCGTGAGATATGTGCACCTTTCACTCTTCGTAAAATCCGAGACCGCCATTATCTACGATTTGTCTTCTTCTCATTATTCATGAAAAATTCTTCGATTTAGAAATTTCTAAGTCCCATCAAAGCAACATGTTTGATGAATATTTCTGCTGGAATGCCCTTAGTCAAGAGATCAGTTATCATGTCACTGGTAGGAATGTAAGTCACCTTGACTTCTTCCTTCTCCACAATATCATGAATATAATGATATTGAACTTCAATATGTCTTCCTTTTGAACTATTTGCACCACTTTGAATCAAGCTGATGGCTACTTGATTATCACAGTAAATCTCAATTGGTCCATCCACCAAATTGAGATCCAAGTCCTTAAGGAACCGTCTTATCCAGACTGCATGCGTAGTCGCCATACTACAGCTTATGTACTCGGCTTCTTGTGTGTAGCTTGCTATACATCCATGTTTATTGCTACCCCAAGAAACAACTGTACCTCCAAACATAAACAAATATCTCGAAGTGGACTTTCCGTCATTTTTGTCTCTTCCAAAGTCAGCATTGGAGTAACCAAAAACCTTAAGTGAGTTTGCTTGATAAACTAGTTTATGGTGCACAGTTCCTTTCAGATACTTCAAAATCCTCTTAACAGCTTCCTAATGTGCTGGACCATAATTACTTTGGTATCTACTAATTAGACCTACTGGGTATACCAAGTCAGGCCTAGTATATAACATTGCATACATCAAGCTTCCAACTGCTTGAGCATATGGGACATTAAATAGTTTCTGTCCTTCTTTAGGACTTTGTTCTTTATTTAACTGTTTTCCCATAACTAGTGGTGTAGGTGCCGGATTGCAATTCTGCATCCCAAATCATCTAAGTACGGCATGCAGGTATTTTTCTTGGTTTAAACTCAACATCCTAGACTTTCTATCTCTAAGAATCTGTATTCCTAGAACATAAGATACTTCTCCCATGTCTTTCATATCAAATTCTCTACTAAGTTATAACTTTATTTCATTCAATATATTCATGTCATTTCCAGTGAGCAAAATAGCATCTACATATAAAGATAATATGGAAAACTTACTCCCACTCTTCATGACATATACACAACTATCTAATTTATTTGCAGTGAAACCAAATTGAATAACGGTATTATGGAATTTGAGATACCACTGTCTAGATGACTGTTTTAAACCGTATAAAGATTTTTTCAATCTGTATATCTTATCCTCTTGTCCTTCTACCTGAAACCCTTCAGGTTGTGTCGTATTTATAACTTCCTTCAACTATGCATTGAGAAATGCAGTCTTGACATCCATTTGAAAAAGTTCTAAGTCAAGTTGTGCAACGATTGTTAAAACCATCCTGATGGATGCAAACTTAGCTACAGGAGAATACGTCTCCTGAAAATCTATACCTGCCTTTTGATTAAACCCCTTGGCAACTAATCGGGCCTTGAATTTATCAACAAACCCATCAACACGATATTTCTTCTTTAATACTCATTTGCATTCTATCGACTTCCTATTTTTTGGTAAGTCGTATAGTTTCCATACCTTATTCCTTTCTATAGAATCAATTTCTTCTTTCATGGCCTCTAACATAATTCTAACTGATGTGATTTCATTGCATCAATAAATGTTATAGGATATGTATGTTCATCAATGTCTAAATCAACTGAAAAACATGATGTATAATGACCCTAAATCTCATGTACCGTCCCTTTTAGTTTAATTAATAAAAGAGGCCGTAATTCAGTTGATTTTGAGTTATAAGTATTTTTTTTGAAATAAATGCAAGAAACTCTTTATAGCCTATTGAATAAGACCCTCCATTGTTGTTCTTTAGCCTGCGTGTTCAAATCCCATCAGCCTCAATTATTTTAATATTTTTATTATAACTTTTTGGAAGCCCAGGAGTTTGCACGGGCTTTATACGAAGAAACGAAGAGTTGCAACAGATTTAAAGTGGATAAATGAGATAATTAAAACCAAATTAAAACCTGGCTCAAACCCCGAAGCAATTGCTTCCATCTTGGCCGCCCAAAATCACCAAAGAGCCGCTACCGGCGGCCTGGATGCGTCCAAATGAGCCCGTGTTTTCCCCGTGCGATGTTTGGATTGCCCACTAACCATTTTTACACTTTGAATTTCCTGAATTTAACCAGAGAGCTGTCAGCCTCTTCATCTACCCTATTAACACCATTTTAAATTCATTTAATTCATTTTTTCACATACTCCCATATTTCTCCCTTATAAATACTAGGCTATCCTTGCTTCCTCCCCCTCTGAAATTATCTTAAAAATTGCTCTCAAATTGGTTCCTCAAGTTCTCTAGAAACCAAGTCCTCTTTAGAAGTCAAGTAGCCAACTCAAGCTCGATTTTCTTTTGCATCGTCAATCTCGGTTCTTCAAACCGAGCCTCTTTCATCTCCTACATCTAGATCAAGCGCAATCTGTAAGTCCCCCTCTACTTCTCTCTGTTTTCCCCTCCTCTTATGATCACAAATACGGTTTAGTGACTAATTTAACTAGAAAAATAATCGTTGCAAAACCTTGACATATTCATTTTTATTTCCATGCAATGATAACAAGAAAAATATGAATTACTATACTATCATCTTGCAATCCATGTCTCCTCTATCTCATCTAATTTTTATATGTATGAAAAATGGAATCGTGACATGTTAAAATCGTGATAGACTACAAGCAACGCTAAAATACCATGTTTTATTATTCTTATTAAAGTGCTAGTTTCTGTGACACGTTTATATAGATCATGCACGGGGTAATGACCTACCCCACTCACGTACACTAAAGTTTTATAGCACGATCAATCAATTGTAGCGTTTTATGAAAATGTTTTTCATTAAAATACCCTCACTTTCTAAAATACGTTTTTAAATCGTTATTTTTAAATTCTTTCCAAATATGTCTCTACAACTCTCGTTAGGGGACATGTTTGTGGATAGTGCAGATTATCGCACATCCTTGAGATAGTAGAGTGAAATGCAGAACTCCTCACGGAGAATTCGGTCTCGAAAGGAATATAATACAGTTTTAAAGAAAATACGAAATTTTACTGCAAAACAAACAAATTTAAAATAATTTAATTCATATATTCGTTTTTTCCAAAGAAAAACAAATTTGTGAAAAGTATAGTTCACACATACTCGAAAATGAAAAGATAAAAGTTTTCAAGAAAGTACCCTCAAGTAAGATAGTTTCTTTTATTAAAATACCATAAACTTTATTCTAACTAGTTTTTATCACTAAATTACCAATTAATTTAAAATATATTTTTATTAAAACCTCGACTTTCTAAAATTAACATGTTTTTATCAAAAAACACTCTCGGGATTTATTTTAAAACAATAATAAAATATTTTACATAAAACCCCCTTGAGAAATGCAAACATGCAAATACACATAATAAACAAATTGAATAAATATTTAAGAACCTTAGATCAATCATGGGTTAAGCGGTATCAAATCTCTTGAGCCTCTGGGAGCCGGAGAAAATGAGTGCTTGCCTATCCAGGTTAAATAACATTACTAATTAAAGGAATTATCAATGGCAATTGTCTTGGAAAAAGACACAAATCCTGACGTTCATATGCAGCGGTTGCCGATTATTCTCAAACTTAAGATCTTTAAAGGATAAATCTTTTAATAAGATATGATTAGAACTTGAACTCGAATAAAAAATTGACTTGAATTCTAATCTAATTTGAACTCGAATTTAAACTTAAACTTGACTTAAACCTAACCGTGAACTTGACTTGAACAAGAATTTGAACCTGATCTATCTACTTGAAAACTTGACATGTATACATGAACTCAACAAGTATACCTGAAACCATCTTGATTCGAACCATGAATACAAATGTCATGACTTACACTTGACATTACTACATGATTATATGAACTCAAACTTGATATTACATCACCTTTTGTATTCATGAACTCGATCAAGTCTTGTAATCTTAATCATAGATTAAATACACACGGAGTGTTAGGGTAGTTTAAGTTGAATCCGACGGAATGTAAGGAGTCCCCCTAGATCATTAATTCATGTCTTCTTACACAAACTATTTATCATGAGGGCCTGTATTTCCTTGCTCTTGAAATATAGCATGTTGAGTTTGGAATACTTCAACACTAGGTTAAAGTCCCGCTACTAATACTTGATTCGGACCCGTGGTTTCTTGCTCCTGGATTATAGCCTGTTGGGTTCAAGAACAATCTTGAGATTGGTTGACATTCACACTTGAGCTGACGTTAAGTTAGATTAGCTTTGTAGAGACCTCTTAAGACACTTACATTCACTACACTTACACTACACAGCCATACTACATTTGGTTGCTATACTCACATTACATTACCATGCTTATATAATTTCTTTTACATTGTCATGTTATATTAGAACTGCCATGCTATATTAATTATATGCTTAACCACCATATTATTCTGTCTATCCATCTATTTGGTCATTATACTTTTATACATCCCACATTTCCTTGGGGACTTACCTAGTGTAAGTTCGCCGACGGGCATCCACCCATCTCTTTCTTTCTTTTGGATGTTCGTCAGGTGATCTAGAGAATGATGAAATAGAAGCGACTGTAGGAGATTATGACCAGCTAGCTTTACAGACCGATCTATAGTTTTTTTCCCAGCTCTAGTTTCAGTATGCCACATGTTTAGGCATTTCATATTATTGTACTTTATTTTCAGTTATCTTGTATCCAAGCTAGGCGAGAATTATGAATGTAAATTAAGTTGTTGAAGTTTCAATTCACTTGCATAACTTTTCTTATATGTTATATTGCTTATTTTATGCTTAGTGTATTTATTCCAGGAAATGACCTTTTCGAAATAAATACGTCACGGGCCTCGTCACGTTCCCGCTTCGTCTTTTGGGAAGCGGGGCGTGACATGATGGTTCACATGAGTATAGCTAATAGTCATCCATCCATGTTGGTGACATTCTGGCTCTTTTATTGCCACTTAGGTTTGCAGGTTGAACAGGTTCATATTGTATATCTACTATAGGTGTATTATCAATTATATGTTCATCTTGTAAAATGGGATGATTTATCTCATCTCTAATAATTTGGTTATTTACCGAAATATTATTGTAATAGTTATCATCTATTACAACCAGAGGTTCTATTTCCTCCTGAACTTGTTCATTTTCCTCTAGATTTTCTAAAAATGTAGCATCTCTACTTTCAATGACCTTCTTTTATTTATGGAATGACCTATATCCTTTTGATATTTCTGAATACCCTATAAATCTGTGTAAGACTACGGTAGCGCCCCGTCCGTCTTTCCGAGGCCAAAATGCTGAACGAAAATTTTTCAAAACTTGAAACCGGCGCTATCGTATGCTTAAAACCCAGATCGAACTATTAACCTACAACTAGCTATCAAGAGAGAGGGTTGGAAAGCTATACCGATCGATCCGTGTCCTTCGGTCTTTGGCCACCATCCCAAGCTTCTCGCGGCATCTCTGGTCTCGATCTCCTCGTCGGAAAGGGAACCACATCATCGATTCTTTTTACGGGCTCCTGCTTCATCCGAAGCAACTCGGGCACGAAGTGTGCTAGCCGACGTGTCCAAGGTGATGTAGAGAATGTTTGTGATCACTTTGCCTCTTGCATCCATGAGTTTGGATGGAGGTTAGAGGTGTTGCCATTGATGGAGATAATGAGCTAGAGGAAGAAGAAGAAGAAGAAGAGGTTTCTTTTCTATTGTGTTTCATATCATAAAATGAGAGAGAGTGAAGAAACAATAATATGAGACCAACCTCACTCATGGTAGCCCCTCTCTCTCTGCCTCTTCATCTTATATCACCACAAATCAATCACATTATGTGACACATGCACAAGAAAAGAGACCATGAGTCACCACTTGTGCATGTGTCACAATAAATGCTCCAAATCATGATATCTAGCTCATAATATCCATATGTAAACATTAATCTAAATGTTTACAACAATAAAAAGATACGGCAACATCTAAAGTAAACTCGTGACGGATCACAAGGATACCCCTCACCTGTATATACATATCTGCATCCGCATTCCGACTGAATGCGATGAGACTAAAGTAATCCAACAAATCTAATACTAGGATCCGGCTTAAACCAAAGCCCACTAATATGATCCGCCCGATCATGATCCGTGCAATACCGCACGTATATGATCGAACCCTGCCATATATCATACAGCCACTACAAAGTTTCGTCCAAAACTTGAGAAACTGTCTGTGGGGGACTCTAAAGACTCGTCAATACATTGGCTGTAGATTTAACCACTAGCACGTCAGAGGTACTAGCTATACGTAACGGGCTACCAGGTATTGAACAAAAGGGAGGTCGATGAGCGAACTCATCCTGACACCCTACTGAGCCTGTCAGTGACAATATCCGTACAGTCCGGTCCGTTCGTCTATGAGTATCGCATGTCGGGCCTAGGGGCTGGTAAAAGTCAGACCCCCAAAAGCGGTACAAGTCGTGTCGGAGTGTAGCCCAGAACACCCTGAGATACTACTGGAATACCTACCAGTAAATCTCCTGCCTCGTTCAAGAACTTCGTGTAATGGCTCTCCTAGACACAGCGCGATCTCACCCCCAATACCGAAAGAGACGAATCCCCTGCCGATCCGCTCACTTGCCTCCATGTGGCTCGGGACTGTACCCAACTAAAACCTGTTTGCACGACTCCTTTGAGTCGTGGTAGGGTAGTAATCAAAGTACAGTGGGAACTCACACGAGACAAATGACGATCTCAGGTCGATGAACTAACCTGTACACATGTCACCAGGGAACTGCTATGTGACGTTAGGTATAATACCAACTAGCATGTTCCCGGCGAGTCCTGTCCGGTGTACTTATAACCCAATGAGCACCTGCATACATCTTAGGTGATCCAACTGACACCAATGGCTTATGAGACCGGCCACCGCCCCTCGTCGGGGTCTCGACTGTATACACTAGTCTACTAATGGAGTATCGATGCCCAGTCTCGAAACTCCTACGTCTAGGGACCTTTTAAGGATGTGCTTATAGATCCCAGCTCCCACGTATATGATCGCCATCATACTGCTGGTAGTCAAGCAAGAATCCTAAGGGCTCTATCAACGTGCAATAGTGATCTGTACCATCACCTAAACCAGTACACGATAATAAAGATAAACCAGATAGTATACTATTTTGCTATCAACGTGTAATAGTGAACTGCAATGTCATTTAAAGTATGTACACGATGGAAAAAAAAACCAGATAGTATACAAACCTCTCGAGTAAGACTGCCCTACCGGTATAGGTCCTCCCTCAATCATTGCAATCATGTGTCTGCGATCCAATAATTGACTCTGAGGGCACTATATCCAACAATCTCCCACTTGCACTCAAGGCTAATTATTGCGATGTCGCATACTCACAGCCAGTGTGATACCGAATACCCAACTCCTCTACTAATCAGTCTCACAAAACCTGTTTGCGAAACTATTGCGTTCGAGAAATAGCCTCAGTGAGTGGATCCGCCCTGATGTTTCTTTCTATGTCTCTCTTTATCTCAAGTTCACGGAGAAAGCCATCTCCCGAAATGAGCAATACCTGTCTTAGAATATGTCTGGATATCTGATGGGACCTAGTTCATAAATGAACTCCAAATCCAAACTTCTTAGACTGTATTGTCAACTGAACTTAATCAGTATCCTGCGCCACACCTTCCTCAGTATCTGCTTGGACCACCTGTCCAAAATACTGCCCCTCGTCAGAGGGAAAACTATAACTCTGACAGTCACTCTGTCATCCAGGTCACCTTGGAAGCCTGGAATGATAATTGTCTCCCGAAGGAGGATGCCGTTGTCATATCCCTAGAACATCCATTTATGTTCTAAAACTGCTTCCGATCGTTTCTCCAGGATTAGATTAATATCAATTTATTGCATCTCGTGCAAAAAACAACATATGGTGTGGTACTTGACATCTCATGATTGACTCAATTGCCTAAGCAAGTGATCTGCCAATCATGCACATCCCTCTCCCCTTTAGTCTGTAAGACACCTTTAGAGAGGGTGACTCCATCACCTGCAGGTACACCACCATGCCAGCAGTCGTCCATTCTAAAGCACCTTTAGAATGCTGTCTAAGTACCCTGATTCGGAAACTACCCAAATCTAGATCTAAAACCATAGATCCAGTAACCAGAATGTCTGATATGAAATCCATGTTCTTTGTGGAGAAACCACTGTGTGACAACCAAAGTATAACCGACCGTAGTATAGGAATTTCACTTCCTACTCTGTGTATGTTATCCAAATACCAGGACATCACACCCTACTAGCTTCTTAACAGATCCATCCCCTATTCTGATGAAGTCAAACCTATGACTGTCATATCAGAAATAGATGATCTATCTCCGCTATATCTGCTTTAGTCCATAAATAGATATAAGCTACTTGTCCACTATGCTTCCGCTGCTCCCACTGACTACGACAACCCTCTGGCAGAGTCATATACACGTACACTTCTAAAGCTAGTTTAGAATGACGCTATACTCATGCTCCTGCCGGGTCTCACAGTCTGGAACAACAACAATGGAAAGTCTGGGTAAACAAGAACCTCCCTGTCACCGTCTTTGAGCACACCGAAGTACCTCTCGAGTGCCTGAGGTTACCCACCATATCTGCGAAGTGGCCAATGGAATGTCAAACCAGATTGAATCTTTAGGTTCTTATCAAATTTTCAGTAATCGTTTGCGGTTCTGGAATCACTTCCAGTTCTACCATACTCCCACTACTGTTTTCTGAAAAAATCCATTTTTATTAAAACTGTGGCGAGTCAAGAACAATATCACTATTGATCTTCCAGATGGTAGAAAATCAACCATCGTCATAGCCTGGGTCAACCCACAAACAGCTACTACAGAAACGTGCCTTGAGTTATCTAGAGTCTGGTTTTAAGCATAAGCCGGACAACTCCTCGTACCTTAACATCGTTAAGATATGAACCGTTCTATATCCAATATAGAAACAGATGCACTGATTTAATTGGAACCAGATTCAAATCATGCAACTGTCTCCAGTGCATGTCAACTAAATGGAAGGAGGCCGATCAGCGTTACTCAACTTAGGAATACATCCAGATATGAGTAACCTGAAAGAGAAGCAAGTTCTCATAATCATTACTATCAACTGAATACCATACACAAGTATCTACATCTTCGATCACCTTGAATAACCCTGATACTTGCAATACCTGGTTCTCTACTTTATTCATATACCTATAACTTCTCAAAACTTAGACCTTGCATTTCTACGGAACACATGTCTAAGAACTAGAGAAGTCACAAGTAAACAGAATATAGTACGAGTACCAACCCCTCTGTCCTTATGGACACTGGACAGCATACAATACTCTGTATAAGTCCCCTGAGTCTAATAACTCATTCCCTGTGTGTCGTAGGTTGAAAACTGTACTTATGGTTAAGAAGAATTACACCGCTGTTTAATGCTCCTAACCTAACCATCCATTGATATAGGTAAACGTCATGAACATAATTTCAAAAAGTTATATCTCACTTTATAAAAATAAACATACAGATATATCAATTTGAAATTGGTGCATAACAAGGGATATTCAAAACCAAATATTTGCCGTCCGGCAAACAACCCAGGCGATTTCCTCAAATATCACCAATTACAACGAATCCCGATATAATGAGGATGATCACCCAATTCCCAATAACTTACTCCCACTCATCATCTGTAAAACCATACAGATGTGAGAATCATACCTGGTAAATACATACCCTGGAGCAAGTGTCTAATTGGGAAATCGGTTTTCTATTAACAATGCACAGTGAAACTGAAACATGAAAATATTTCGAAGGGGTTTCCGGGTATTCCTAGTAATGCCTCTTCCATTATCAGATTCACAACTGTAACCGTATGTTTCTTTGCCATCTCTCCAAATCCATTTATATGTCTTTAGTCATTACCTTCTGTACACCCCTTTAGGCCAAATGGTTTTCTTCCTTCCCCACCGTTCGGCACCAGCCTATGGTTTGGAAGGAGACTATCCAATAAGCATGATGGGTGTACTCTCCTAATCCTAGGAGTACTCATAACCTGAGAGAAGGTGAAGATAAAAGACAACTGAATAAACTTTATTCCTATTTCTCCTGAACCAAAATCCATCCCCGAACTGGAACAAGTTCCTTCAAGTTCGTATATAACCATACGATGGAGTATCCAAATAACTGTGGATCATCGTAGTGATACGGAGTGTCCTGGAGAAATACAAAGATGAAGTAGGAGTGGCGATGAAATACTTGGTTTGGTCGTGAATAACAGTCGCAGTTTACTTTGCCCTCTTACTAATCCCTTTATTTGTCTTTACTTATTACCTTCTGCACACCATCGTTAGACTAATTGGTTTTCTTCATTCCCTACCGTTCGGCACCAGCCTATGGTTTGGAAGAAGACTGTCCAATAAGCGTAATAGGTGTACTGTCCTAACCCAAGGAACACTCGCAACATGAGAGAAGGTAAAAGGAAAAAACAACTGAATAGTCCTATTTGTTTTCTCCAGAACCGGAAACCATCCTCGAATAAATTCCTTCGAGTTCGTATATAACCATACGATGGTTTTATCCAATGGAAGTGGATGTTCGTAGTAATACGGAGTGTTCTGGAGAAAAGGGTAAAAGTAGGAGTGGCAATGAGGTATGCAACTCAGACAATCCAAAAAGCAGTGTTTTAAGAAGGTTCGGTTAACTTGGTCACTGAGTCATAGTCAAGGGTCGGGTCATGGTCGCTGCCAGAGAAAGAGAGAAAAGAAACACTCGGCGTGCACTCTAACCTAGATCAGAATGGTTATCAATTTATCTAATCAGGAAACCTCCCACTGTAACCTCAAATTCTCCTCCAAACCTAAAAGAAGAATTAGTCGGGATCACCCGAGGAGTAAACCAACTCATCAGTGGGAATCGGGATCCAACTATCATCGCATGATAACGTGATAGAATCCACTCACGTTATCACACTCCAAAAGGTATGCGCATATCTGGCAAGTTTCAGTTTCTTTAGAAACTCCCGATGTGTGTTTTTACCCCTAGGACCCAAGTGACCTTGACGAATAATCAACAAATCAAAAGGTCCTAGTCAAGTTCAACCCGTCATTATCTTGATTGCGTTAAACCCACCCGCACGACCCTTGACGAATAATCAACAAAGTCGTGTGACTGTCCTAACCAATCCACATATCTATGCAACAGAAAAGCATTACAAAGCTACCGCACACTACGCCTCGGCAAATAGCAACGACAAACGTAGCGCGAATACTAAGCAATGCTAATTTGAAATGACGGAGGGTTATGGCAGGTTTTGGCGAAAAACCTTTTAACGTAATGAACTTGATATCGTTGAAGGAACCGGATAGCCTTTTATAAAAATATATTGGCGAAAACCTTTGCTAAAGAGGTCACTCCCGGTGAAGAGATCTCGGCTCTTTCCCTGTAGAATGAGGTGCAGGATATTCCAACTGAATACCACGATGCAAAGCAAAAAGTAATCGGTTATAGTGAAGTTATTACCCTGATGCAAACTTCTGTCCAAGGGGTCACTCCCGGTGAAGGGATCTCGGCCCTTGCCTCGTCGACTGAGGTGCTGGATATTCATAACCGAATACCACTGTGCAAAACAAAAGAGAACGTCCTTGCAATAACAGCTTTTTTTGAAAAATGTTCCAACAACATCAAAATAGGTTTGTTTAGCTTGCATTGATCCGAATCAACGCAGTCCCATCAATTGATCACACTAATAAAGAACAAAAATATGATGTACGTATATGTCATCCGCATTCGCCACTAGGTCCCATCATCACCCGTTCGGTTACTTAAGTAACGACAGAGCAGGGACTGGACTAGCGCGGGTGTAAAACATATACAACATCTACTAGTATATATAGAAATATATAATAATAGCTCATGGCATGATAAAATGCAACATCACAGAAATGTAATAAGCATCACAGAACAATACAGATAATCTGGGATCCCCGGGTTTCATAGAGCCGCTACTGAAACCCGACGTTCCCCTGGTCGTGTGGATAGCCTGTGCAATGAAATCCTAGACCCCTATGGGCGCGGCAAGTTACCCGCCAAAACCTGAAGCGAGGCAGCCCCCTTCAACAACGTGAATGGACCACCCAGCACTTCACGGAATCCGGTAACTTGAGCACCCCTCCTTGGGTCAACCTGTACCCCTACGAGTGCGGCGAATAGCCTTCCAATTCTAGAGTGAAGCCCCCTCCGTCTCAAAGCCATGAGATGCGGGCCCGTTGCCCTCTAGAACCCGGCTATCCGTGCACCCCACCGCGGGGTAATCCTAGTACAGAAAGTAAAATATATACAACGGGTACATCGACCTCAGCCCGGTCGTGCCCTAAAAGAATAATATACAAACAGGCAGTGAGGGCAGTCCACATGTCGGACGCTCGCCCCGCAATATCAAATGTACAAATACAAGCAAACTGTACTACCATTGTATCCAGGCTATCCACCACGACAAATCCACAATATCACAGCACAACACAGAACATCAACGTGAATGTCACGTTCGCAAATCCATCTAAAAGGGCTATAGCAATTAGACAGGATTTACCGATCAAATGACATTCACGGTCGCAGATATAATGTAAATACTGTGAACTAACATATTTAAATTTTCGATCGACAAAATTTCTCGAAGTGGGCCCCAAGCACAATACCCAGTACTCAAACAATTCTGGGCCCAAACAAAAAATACCAGAAACCCCAATTCCAACTCAGAGAGAACTGCTGAAAGTTTGGTGCACTAATGCAAGTGTGCGACGGCGGAACCGCGGCAAAAACGGGGTTACGGCCGCGGTTCCGCGGCACTACAGTGCCCACAGTGAACCAAAATTTCTCAGTTTTCTTAGAATCTCCAGCACATATTTCTGCAATACACCAAATAATTTTTTGACAACAAAAAAATTTCGACAGAAACTGCACACTTTGAAATCGCTGTTTCTGAATTTTTGTTCGATCGAAGTTCTAAATACGTTAGAGCAAGCTAGTAAAGGTTAATGGCGTCGCTCTGATACCATGTAACACTACGGTAGCGCCCCGGCCGTCTTTCCGAGGCCAAAACGCGGAACGAAAATTTTTCAAAACTTGAAACCGGCGCTATCGTATGGTTAAAACCCGGATCGAACTATTAACCTATAACTAGCTATCAAGAGAGAGGGTTGGAAAGCTATACCGATCGATCCGTATACTTCGGTCTTTGGCCACCATCCCAAGCTCCTCGCGGCATCTCCGGTCTCGATCTCCTCGTCGGAAAGGGCACCACATCATCGATTCTTTTTACGGGCTCCCGCTTCCTCCGAAGCAACTCGGGAATGAAGTGTGCTAGCCGACGTGTCCAAGGTGATGTAGAGAATGTTTGTGATCACTTTTCCTTTTGCATCCATAAGTTTGGATGGAGGTTAGAGGTGTTGCCATTGATGGAGATAATGAGCTAGAGGAAGAAGAAGAAGAAGAGGTTTCTTTTCTTTTGTGTTTCATATCATAAAATGAGAGAGAGTGAAGAAACAATAATATGAGACCAACCTCACTCATGGCAGCCCCTCTCTCTCTCTCTTCATCTTATATCACCACAAATCAATCACATTATGTGACACATGCACAAGAAAAAAGACCATGAGTCATCACTTGTGCATGTGTCACAATAAATGCTCCAAATCATGATATCTAGCTCATAATATCCTTATGTAAACATTAATCTAAATGTTTACAACAATAAAAAGATACGGCAACATCTAAAGTAAACTCGTGACGGATCACAAAGATACCCCTCACCTGTATATACATACCTGCATCCGCATTCCGACTGAATGCGAATGCGAATGCGAATGCGAATGCGATGAGACTAAAGTAATCCAACAAATCTAATACTAGGATCCGGCTTAAACCAAAGCCCACTAGTATGATCCGCCCGATCATGATCCGTGCAATACCGCACGTATATGATCGAACCCTGCCATATATCATACGGCCTTTACAACGTTTCGCCCGAAACTTGAGAAACTGTCTGTGGGGGACTCTAAAGACTCGTCAATACATTGGCTGTGGATTTAACCACTAACACGTCAGAGGTACTAGCTATACTTAACAGGCTACCAGGTATTGACCAAAAGGGGGGGCGATGAGCGAAATCATCCTAACACCCTACTGAGCCTGTCAGTGACAATATCCGTACAGTCCGGTCCGTTCGTCTATGAGTATCGCATGTCGGGCCTAGAGGGCTGGTAAAAGTCAGACCCCCAAAAGCGGTACAAGTCGTGTCGGAGTGTAGCCCAGAATACCCTGAGATACTACTGGAATACCTACCAGTAAATCTCCTGTCTCGGCCGAGGGCTTCGTGTAATGGCTCTCCTAGACACAGCGCGATCTCACCCCCAATACCGGGAGAGACGAATCCCCTGCCGATCCGCTCACTTGCCTCCATATGGCTCGGGACTGTACCCAACTAAAACCTGTTTGCACGACTCCTTTGAGCCGTGGTAGGGTAGTAATCAAAGTACAGTGGGAACTCACACGAGACAAATGACGATCTCAGGTCGATGAACTAACTTGTACACATGTCACCAGGGAACTGCTATCTGACGTCAGGTATAATACCAACTAGCATGTTCCCGGCGAGTCCTGTCCGATGTACTTATAACCCAATGAGCACCTGTATACATCTTAGGTGATCCAACTGACACCAATGGCTTGTGAGACCGTCCACCGCCCCTCGTCGGGGTCTCGACTGTATACACTAGTCTACTAATGGAGTATCGATGCCCAGTCTCGAAACTCCCATGACTAGGGACCTTTTAAGGATATGCTTATAGACCCCAGCTCCTACGTATATGATCGCCATCATACTGCTGGTAGTCAAGCAAGAATCCTAACGGCTCTATCAACGTGCAATATTGATCTGTACCATCACCTAAACCAGTACACGATGATAAAGATAAACCAGATAGTATACTATTTTTCTATCAACGTGTAATAGTGAACTGCAATGTCATTTAAAGTATGTACACGATGAAAAAAACAAACCAGATAGTATACAAACCTCTCGAGTAAGACTTCCTACCGGTATAGGTCATTCCTCAATCATTGCAATCATGTGCCTGCGATCCAATAATTGACTCTGAGGGCACTATATCCAACAATTTACACCTCAAATTTCTAAAATCCAAATTATCTTTAAGTTGAGATGGAATAAGAACATGAGCTACACAACCCTACATCTTAAGATGACTCAACTTGGGTCTGTGCCCATTCCAAAGTTCATATGATGTAGATTCTACTGATTCAGTGGGAATTTGATTGAGGATATAATTTATACTCAACACTGCTTCTCCCCAAAATTCCTTCGAGAGATTGAAATAGAACCTATAAGTGTATCATCAATTATATGTTCATCTTCTAAAATAGGATGATTTATCTCATCTCTAATAATTGGGTCATTTACCAAAATATTATTGTAATAGTTATCATCTATTACAACCAGAGGTTCTATTTCCTCCTAAACTTGTTTATTTTCCTCTAGATTTTCTAAAAAAGTAGCATCTCTACTTTCAATGACCCTTTTCTCTTCATGGAAGGACCTATATCCCTTTGATATTTCTGGATACCCTATAAATCTACACCTCAAATTTCTAAAATCCAACTTATCTTTAAGTTGAGATGGAATAAGAACATGAGCTACACAACCCTACATCTTAAGATGACTCAACTTGGGTTTGTGCCCATTCCAAAGTTCATATGGTGTAGATTCTACTGATTTAGTACGAATTTGATTGAGGATATAATTTGCACTCAACACCACTTCTCCCTAAAATTCCTTGGAGATGCCAAAATGAGATAACATATATCTTACTGCATTTAACAATATTTTGTTCTTTTTTTTAACCACACCATTCTGTTGTGGCGAATAAAGCATTGGTGTATGCCTTTTAATTCCACATTGAATGCAATAGTTATCAAATTCTTTTGAATTGAATTCCTCACCCCTATCAGTTCTCAATATTTTAATATTCCTTCGAAGTTTACATTTTACTTCAGCCTTATATTTTTTAAAACATTCAAAAGCTTTCAATTTTTTGTTTAAAAGATATACAAATGTAAATTTAGAATAGTCATCTATAAATGTTATGAAATATTCCTTGTTACCATGAGTCTTAACACTTAAAGGCTTATAAATATCTGAATGATTTAAACCCAACAATTCATTTGCTCTTTGACCTCCTAAAAATGGTTTTCTAATCATTTTTTCGGTCAAGCAATATTCACAAGGTAATGTTCTTACACCTGTAAGGATTGGTAACATATTTATTTTAATTATCTGATTTATCTTAGATATACCTGGATGTCCTAATCTTATATGCCAAAGATCACAATCAGATAAATAACATAAGGAATAATTCAAATAAAAAACTATATTAATAGAATCATCGGTCACTATAAGAAAACAAAATAAATCATGTTCAGGTACAAATTTGTCCATGGCAAAAACATTCTTGTTCTTTCCTATTGACACTCGATTATTATAAAAACGGACCTCTAGTCCATTTTTCAGCAATGCAGGAACTGGGACCAAATTACGCCTAATACATGGCGCATAGTACACATCTTTGAGGACTATAACACTGTCCCCAAGATCCAACCTATAAGTTCCAATATGTTCAACATCTAGATACGTATTATTTCCCATATAAATGCGATGTTCTCCTTTCTTCAGTTCCTTCATGTCCGGCAATCCTAGCCGGGTCTTTGCAATGTGCCTAGTAGCACGCGAGTTAATCCACCATCCATCAATGTCAGCACTTCCAGCATTACACTTAATCACACCTACGAATTCATGCTTATATGGTGCTTTATGCTTTATGTCCCCGAATTAGCTTGTTTTCCTGAACAGTCATTCTTAAAATGACCAAACTTTCCGCAATTATAACAAGCTCCTTTTGGTACTTTCTTCCTGTTTGAATCCCTTGAACTGAGGTTTTGAAGTCCCTATATTCCAGTTCTTGCTCTTATGTGCATCACGTGAATGATTATTCTGCATAACATTCAGCTCTTCACCCTACACAAAATTCATTTCTAGATCTTTCCTTCTGGCTACTAAATCCTGCTCTATTGCTAACTGAGATGGCAAGTCGGTGACGTATTTAATAGTATTGTTCAATTTAAGCGTTGTGGTGAGCATATCAAGTGATGGTGGTAAACTATTCAGAGTTGTTGCTATTTGCATTTTCTCTGGAATTTCGATTCCAGCAGTAGATAAGTCTTTAGCCATGACGATCATCTTATTACAATGTTCAATTACGTTATCTCCTTCTTGCATACGAGAAGAGTTATATCTATATAATATAAGTTGCATGTTCACCTCAGATGTAGTGTCATGCTTTTCCTTAATTGCATTCCACAATTCTTTTGCACTTTCATAAGTTTCAATTTTTTTTATTAAATTATCTTTCATGAACATTAACATAAGAATTTTAGCTTTCTTGTCGTTTAATTTCCACAGCTCATATTTTCTCTTTCGTTCCACAGAAGGATCATCTACGAGAATAGAAGCAGTGTCTTTTATGACGTTATCTACGTTGTCATGGATAAATCCATATTTAATCTTCTTATGCCACATATTATAGTTAGTACCATTAAGACGTTCTATCTTAGCAATTCAGAAGCAATTAATTTACTAGCCATTCTTGTAAGGTTTCGAAAAAATATGCAAAATGACTTAATTTGGTGATAAAAAGTTACTAAAACAAGTGATAATATTATATAAAAAATGACCGTGACAGATAAAGAAACAAATGAGAGCGAGTAGACTAGGCTAAGGTATGACAAATTATAAATATGAATTAATTGTTTGAAAAAAATATATACCACTAGAAAAAAATCTAGAAACAAAAGATGGACCAAAAAGAATTAATAAAGTTAAAATAATCTGAATAAAAAAAATTGAAAATAAAAGTTCACAGTGGTTCGAACAAAAAACTGTAAGGGGGTAAAGGAATGTTACAAGGCTAAGCTAGTTAGTTGTATGTTCTAAAAGGAAATATATAGCAATATAAAGAGTGGTATCCCACTGTCCTATACTTACAATCCTATAAAGTATAATGTGATGTCTTCTTCCTAACACTAGCTTATGAAGAATAATTAAAACAAATCCCTGCGCGATCAAAAAAAATTTGGATCCAAAATAAATAAATAAATAAATAAATTTGTAATGTTACCTCATCAACAAACAGAAATATCGGATGAGCTAGGAAAGTTTTCGCAGACGATCGGTGAGGAAATCGATGATGAAAGCCGAAGATTTTCCTGATCTGTGGGCGAAGTCGATGAACGAAGTTGGGGGCGGATCTGGTCGATGGTGGCGGATCTGGATCAGCGAAGATTTTCCAGCGATGAGCAAAGTCAGTTTCGTCGAGTTCGTCGAAGATGAGGAACGGCGGTGGCGGTCGACTGCAGGGACTTAGAAAAGTTTGAGGGGGGAAAGCTCGAGCAGATCGGCGGTGGCGTGCGATGGAGGATCCCTGAGTGCTCTAATACCAGTGTAGAATTGAAAGGATTTCGTTTGGATTTGAGGCTCCGAGAATAGTCGATTCTGATCGATGAATCAAGAGGTACGTTTTTCTCTCTATTATAGGTTTTTTCACATATTCCGTTCGCCCCCTAACAACCCATATTTTCCTCAACAATTTACCGAGATTGATCTCCATGATCTCAACAATCTTCGTGTGTGATGCGGTCAGGAACGAGAGATTTTTCTCGTTTCTCTATCAACCCGGATCGGCTTCAAATTATTAGGCCATAAGGTCACAACAACTTACAGAGGTGATGTTGGGCAGAGGAGGGTGAAGGTATTGGAGGTGGAGGCGGCGGCGAAGGAGAAGGGGAGGAGGTGGGCCATAGAGGAAGGAGGAGCGGTGAGACACGGATCATTATTTGGGGGGGTGTCATGATCCGGAATTTAGCTCGTGACCGGCACTTAAATCACGCAACGACTAAAGGCGTAACGTAATTCAAGTAAGCCGAAACCCAGAAATCTAAACCTTTTTGCGGAAAATAGTGGAGGTGCGATTTTGAAATAAAGGTATAATGAAATCAAGTATTTCTTTAAATGCATAAATAATTTTATATAAAAATACAATGGATTATATACTAGAGTTGAAAACATTTTTCGTCCTTTAAAAATTTGGACAGCACCTCCCTTGTATATTTTGATCCAAAAACCACATACAAGCAATATATATGCATCTCCAAGCGGGAGCTAGCTCTTCGCCAATCGGCGGAATCACAACCAAACAAGCAAGCAAGATATATATACGACGCCCTACGACGAAGATCAACACAGAAAGAATAAATAAAGCAAGGCATCATCATTTCAAAGAAGTGAACATACACCCATCGCATCTAAGTCTCGCAAATACACAAGTCTGTCTAGATTTACCAATACAAAATCTAGTTTCTGATTGATGGAGTTTATCTAGATATAATAGAATATAAAGGGTACAAGAGTGGTCACGATCCAGCGTGTGTCCCACCTACCAAAGTAAAACACCCTGTAGGAACTGTGTGCCAGCGATGCCGCTACTGATCCAAGCGGTCCAACCTGCAAAAAAAACTGTGGCACAATGGGGGTGAGTTGCCAACTCGTGAGTAGAAAATATCAACAAGTAGAAATCGAATAAACAGCGATTCCTAGGTCAAACTGTATCATGAAGATAATACTATGGTATCTAGGGTGACCATGTATGCATATGTATCAACAATATAATGAATACTAATGACAACATGTAAAATCAAATCATTTGAAATCATGTGTCTGTCTGTATGAGGAAAATCAATCAGCATGTGTCCATCAACGACACATCAACATCATGGAACCTGAGTGTCCAACACTGAAACTCGAAACATCATGAAAACCCGTGTCCAGTATCGACACGTAAATCTTCATATCCCAGGCGCCGTATCTTATGATCGGCCCTCATATCTATCTCACGACTCTGGCCGGTATCCTCCGGATAACCGCCGGATCCAAACTATCACCGGTAGGTAGTGCTCCCCCTGCTAGGCTCATCGCCATCCCTACAAAATCCTTTCTTGCCACGGGGTACCTTACCAAATCTACCATGTACCCACAGACAGCTCATCCAACTTCTCGAATCGGGCTCGAAAACAAGCTCAGAACCGAGAAAACTCATGGTGGACATCTCGAAATCACATCATGAGAAACCGCGTTTTTAAAACAATTTATAATTTCCTTTGAAATATAGCCACAGTTCTCAAATCCAGATTTCTCATGAAAGCAGTATCTCAATGCATATAACCATAAAGTATGATGTAGCAAACATAGAACAGTAATGTGAGCATATCAAGTATATCATGCAAACATGTCATATGATTACTGAACAATGAATGTATTTTAAAATTAAGAATAATATCATGATATAACAATTCTACTGTGTAAGTAGCATGGCAATTACCGATGATGAATGTGTGTGAGCCGGTAAATCTATGTAAGTGTAACATGCGCATCATCTGTAATTGTGCAGGTGTACTAGCAGATGATATCATAAAGCGGTAAATACCGGAAACATAATACGTATCACACGAGGGATAATCCAACATAAACATGAACTATAATAAGATATACATCTACACATGAACCATATGGCTGGTTTAAAAGATATGAATCGTAGTTTTGAAAGTGGGGGCTACGGTGTTTTTGAGGAAAAGTGTTACGACCCATAATTTAGCACGTGACCGGCACTTAAATTACGCAACGTTTAAAGGCGCGACGTAAATCAAGTAAGCCGAAGCCCAGAAAATCTAAACCTTTTTGTGGAAAATAGTAGGGGTGCAGTTTTAAAATAAAGGTATAATGAATCATGTTTTTGTTTAAATACATAGCTAATGAAATATGAAAATGCAAGTGGGTTATACTACAATTGAAAACATGTTTCGTCTTTAAAAACTTTGGGCAGCGCCTCCCTTGTATATTTTGATCCAAGAACATATACACCATGATATATAGGCATCCCCAAGCGGGAGATAGCTCTTCGCCAACTGGCGGAATCACAACCACGCAATAACATATATACGACGCCCAACGGTGAAGAATCAACCCAGAAAGAACAATAAAGAAGAAAGACATCAAAACTCAAGAAAGCGATCATAAACCCATCGCTCTAAGTCTCGCATAATACCAAAATCTGACTAGGTCTACCAATATACAATTCTAATCTCTGATTTGATGTGATAGAGTTTATCTAGATACAACGGAATATAACAGTACAAGAGTGAGCACGATCCAACATGTGTCCCACCTACCAAAGCAAACACCTGGATGAAGCTGTGTGCTAGCGATACCGCAACTGATCCCAAACGGTCATACCTGCAAGAACTGTAGCACAACGGAGTGAGTTGCCAACTCATGAGTAGAAAACATCAACAAGTAGAAATCGAATAAAACAACGATTTCCTAGGTCACTATATCCTGAAGGTAATACTATGATATCTAGGGTGACCAAGTACGCATATATGTCAACAATCGATCAATGCAATGACATATATAAATAAACATCCGACATCATATGCCTGTATGCATGCATATCATCCACGTGTCCATCAACAATACAAAACAATATCATAGAACCTAGGTGTCCCACACTGACACTCGAACATCATGAAAACATATGCATGTATATATATATATATGAGGATATCAACCACGTGTGTCCGTCAATAACACATCAAAATCATGGAACCTGAGTGTCCAACACCGATATTCGAAACATCATGAAAACCCATGTCCAGCATCGACACGTAAATCCTCATATCTCAGGCTCCGCATCCTCAGATCGGTCCTCATATCTATCTCATATCATAACTCCAAAATGGTATCCTCCGGATATCCGCCGAGTTCTATACAATCACTGGTAGGTAGTAGTCCCTCTGCCAGGCTTATCGTCTACACCAAAAAAATCATTTCTTGCCCCAGGGTACCATACCGGGTCCACCATGTACCCGCAAACGGCATCTGCCAACTCCTCGAATCGGGTCTTGAAAACAAGCTCAGAACTGAGAAAACTCATGGTGGACGTCTCGAAATATCATATCAAGAGAAACCGGGTTTTTAAAACAATATGCCATTTCCTTTGAAATAAACCATAGTTCTCAAATTCAGAGATCTCATGAAAACATCTCAAGCAAATAACCATAAAGTACGATGTATGCAACATAGAGTAGTAATATGAGCATATCGGTATATCATGCAAGTATATAACCATAAGGAACGATGTATGCAATATAGAATAGTAATATGAGCATATCGAGTATATCATGTAAGCATGTCAAGTAATAGTACTGAATAATGAATGTACTTTTACTTTTAAGATTAATATCATGATAGGGCAATTCTCCTGTATCAATGGCACGACAATTCTACTGTATAAGTGACATGGCAATTCTACTGTATAAGTGGCATGACAATTCTACTGTATAAATGGCATGGCAATTACCGATGAAGAATGTGTGTGAGCCGGCGAATCTGTGTATGTGTAATATGAGCATCAACGGTAATTGTGCAGGTGTACTAGCAAATGATATCATATAGCATTAAATACCGGCACGTAGTATGTACATCACGAGGGGTAATATCCTACACAACACGAACAATAAATGGGTGTATCTATCTACACAAGAATCATACGGTCACTTTTTAAACGGTACACATCGTCGTTTTGAAAATAGGTATAGTATAGGTGGAAATCTTTATATCGGCGATCCCGCCTCATAACATCCGATATGACAATAATCATCGATCATCATCTTCAAATCACTAGCGCGGATCAATCATCCGGTACATCTCATCACATACGGTAATCCATCGTACGGGGTCATCAAACAGAATAGGGAATTTATCAACCTATACAATAATGAGGGTACGGATCTAAAGTCTCGTATGGCATATTACTCATTATACTAATAAATATATATACACAGACATATATCTCAAATCACATTTGTATAAAAGTCATATCTTATTAATTCCACCACACCTCTATCTCAATCTCGTGTCGCGCTTATCGATCTCGATCCCGTACCATACCATTAACAACTCAAACTTGTCCTCTTTCAATTCATACTCAATAGCGTCAACTTATATCCTATCATCTCTTTACTAAATCCTATAATCATGTTATCTTAAGTTCGTAGCATATCCTTTATCAACATATAATTATAAAACGATCTTCCATATCAATGGTTGCGGGGGTGCTATACGCTATCCACCCGACCCTCCCTTAGATATAAATCTACTCACCTGCTAAACTCCTCGCTTAGCCGAAGTCGACGTGCTTCGTCGTCTCGGAAGTCCACGCGAAGTACCTATAATCAATACACATCGGAAAGCAATTAAAACCAATATCCGAAAACCGATACGGCACATGGATTGCCTATAGGTTAGAACCTATAGCTTACGCATGCAAAAATAACCAAACAACCCTTGTCCGTTGACGTACAAACGTCCAACGACGCAAACCAAATCAAATACCAAAACCAAGTTTCATAAATCGCATAACACGGAATCAACAACTAAAGAAATCTATCCCAGATTTCAGCTCAGGTAAATGGGAACTAAACAAGCAAGTACATAGGATAGGTTGTAGGGTAAGTGAGCTACAGGCAAAACCACAACACCAAAGAAATTAGGGGGTCCGGCGACAATACCACAAAATCCGATCTCGCCGGCCTAACAGGGGAGAAATGGGTTCGTACTTCGGTGGTGGTCTTCCAGTAGTTTATGTAGGTCAATGGACATGCTTGATTTTCTTAAAAATACTCCAGATAGCTCCAGATACCCTGTAGGCCATAAGGTTTCACAAAACCGACATGGGAAAATTCTAACTTCGTGCATCGGGTTCTAAACTCATTTCCAGGTTAGGAATTCAATCTCTAAGGTCTTACAAACACTCACTACATCTCTATTAACCACTTAACAGCAACTTGTAATTTTCTAAGATCACATATCTTAATTAACTCAAATTCTAAACTAAAATACAATATTTAACATAAACACTAATCTAAAGTGAAGTGATTATCTCATTTGCAACTAGCAAAAATTCTTGAGTTTCCCAAAGTCTTCAAAATCCCAACTTGGATGGTTCAAAGGGTTTAGAATTGGTTTGTATATGTTTATTGTGAAGGTTGCATAAGGTTTTGAGAAGGGAATTGAGATGATGCATGGAGGTAGTGTAGGAATGAAGGAGATGAAGAAAACATGGAGAGAAAAATGAGGATGAAGGGTTTTGGGGCAGCCAAGTCTCACTTTCCCTCTCTTATGCTCACTCTCTCAACAAAATATCTATTTTGTTTCTTCTCATTTTAACCATGGCATCAATTTTTATTCCTTTCACACTCAAACTCTTTGCTTTTCTTTTCTTTTCTTTGTTTTTCTTTTCCTTTCTCATTCTCTTCTCTCTTCAAATCTTAAATCTCACAAGTCACAAACAAAATAACAATATGCACATGGCATGGTAGCTCTGGAAAAATGTAAAAACACGGATTTGACCAAAAATCCGTTAAATATCATTATAATAAATAAAACATTTTAATCTCCGATAAATTTTCAAATATTGGTATATACTTATACCATTTTACGAAAAATCTCTATTCGCCAATCGAATAGTTTTCACGAAATATATTATTTTAATATTAAATTTCCAAAGATAATATTTTATATTTCTGAAATGTTACAAAAAGACACCATTTGAAAATCGGTATCATCCCTTAGGTTTCCATTTAAAAGTGCATACGATTCGTCGGTTTTGGAAATAAATATGGTTCAGGTGAAATTTTTACGTCGGCGATCTAGCCTCATGGTATCCGATATGGCAATATTCTCGATCATTATCCTCAAATCACGAGCGCGGATCAATCATCCGGTATATCTTATCGTGTACGGTAATCTAGCGTACGGTGACATCAAACAGAATAAGGATTCTATCGTCCTATTCATCAAAGAGGGTACGGATCTATACTCTCGTACGGCATATCACTCTTTATTCTCATATATATATATATATATATATATATATATATATGTATGTATATATATAGAGAGAGAGACACACACACACACATACACATATAACTCAAGTCACATCTATATCAACTCATATCATGTCATGGCAAAATTATCTATATTCTCATATCGCCTCACATCCGTATATCGACATATTAACCCAGGTCATCTTACTTCATCATAATCTCTTTTCATCATATTGATATCCCACATCAAGTCATCTTGTATATATATCATATTCTCATTTGTATGTATGTATAATCTCACACCATCTATTGGCATATGAGTATAATATGTACATTGTCTCGCATTCTCAAGCCAACATATCCATTAATGTCAACTTTTATCATATCATCTCATACAAAAACCTTTAATCATATCCGTAAGTTCGTAACATATCTTTTTTCCAAATTATAGTTTATATAACGATTTTCCATATCAATGGTTGCGGGGGTGCTATACGCCATCCACCCGACTTTCCCCGTAGATATAAATCTATCCACCTGCTAATCTCCTTGCTTAGTCGAAATTGATATGCTTCATCATCTCGGAAGTCCACGCGAAGGTACTTACAATCAAAACACATCGAAATGCAATTAAAACCAAGTCCGAAAAACCGATACGGCACACGAAGTGCTCATATGTTAGAACTTATAGCCTATGCATACAAAAATAACCAAATAACTCTCGTCGTTGACGTACAAACGTCCAACGACGAAATCCAAATTCAAATACCAAAAACCCAAGTTTCAGAAATCGGAAAGCACGGAATCAACAACTAAGAAAATCTCTCCCAGATTCTACCTTAGGTCAAATCAAGACATTTTGATATCACATAAGGAAGCCACTAACCAAAAATCACCCAAATCCACCACGATGTGGCCGCAATTTGCGGCCATAAGGAATTAATCTGCGGCCTGGGTTGAAGGGGAGAGGCTCAGGTTTCGAGGGAACACTCTAGGTGGCCTGCACATCTCTCTGTTATGAACTTATTTTATGATGGTCTCAAGTCATAGCAGATCCTACAGAGAAGTCACAACTTACCAAAAACCGATATCGGGAAATTTCTAAGTTCGTGTTTTGGTTTCTAGTTTCTGGTCTTGGCTAGAAAAATCATCACAAAGGTTTTGTAAATACTAACTAAACCTCAATAGCCACTTAACAAGTCCATTCTTCTACTAAACCTCAACCTAGAAAATTCTAAGATCATAATCTACACTAAAACGAACTCTAAACATAACTATGAGGTGAAGGAACAAATTAACAAAAAGAGAAGTGAAGATATACCTCTTGAAAGCAACTCAAGAAAAACATTAGATATTCCAAGTGCTCAAAATCCAAACTTAAGCTTGCTATGGGGTGTAGGATGAGGTGGGGATTATTTTTAACGAAGGGTGTGTGGGGGTTTTGAGATGGTTTTAGGGATGATTCATGGAGGTAGAGGAGGTGAATGAAGGATGTGAAGAAGAAGATGAAGGAGGAGTTGAAGTGAAGAAGAATAAATGAAGAAGAAAATAAGGATGAGGGTATGGGAACCATCCCTCCTTCTCTCTCTCTTTCTCACTCTCATTCTCTCTCTCTTGCCATACTTATTTGTCCCCCATGCCTCATGTCATAACTTGTCCCCTCTCATCAATTATCTTTTCTTTTCTTTCCTTCTCACAAATAACACAAATGCAAATGAACAAATATGCAACAAAATGTAACATGTCATGGTGCACTAGCCATGACTAATTAAAAATACGGATTTGGCATATTCGTGATTAGTAGTGCACTAATCAAGTTTTAATATAAACTTGCATATAATTAATTATAAAAATGCCCACATCCAATAAATACCTTTTTAATAAATAAAACATATTAATCTCCAATTTTTTTTTCCAAATATCGGTATTTAATTATACCATTTTACGAAAACCCCAATTCGCAAATCGAATAGTTTTCGTGAAATATATTATTTTAATATTTAATTTCCAAAAATAATATTTTATTTTTCTGAAATGTTATAATCTTCCCCCTTTAAAAAATTCGGTCCCCGAATTTAAATTTAAACCCCCAAATATTAAAAAAATTCAATAATTAGTTTAAAACATCGGGGCTCTGAAATTACGGAATACACAGAAATACCATAGCGCATCGTGTGCGCATGAAAACGGGTGCAAAACTTAAAATCAAACTCCGTCAAGCGTCACGCAATCACTGGAGTTATAATGGAAATACAAATATCAAAATCCACTACTAAAATCCAAATATACTATAGTCAAAATCATAATATGTATATAATACGCATCCTTGTAAAACCATTTTAAAGGGTGAATAAAACACATGTAAAATGCTTTCCGATCGCCTTGCGATGCGTAACTCACGGTATAACTGGCGGACACTCATTTGTAAAGTAGTAAATATACGTTCATATATGTTTTTGCTCAAAAATACGTTCCGCCCTTTTTGAAATATCCCAAAAGGTTTCCTTTGTAAAAGTTCGTGTCACTCCTGGGCACGTAGGAAATAGCGAGACTATAGCTCGTTTTTTAAAACCTCTCGGTAATTACTGATGCATGCAAAAATACTCAGGTACTGTCCTCAGACCAGTCCTGCTCGGCTACTATATAATATAGTACCCAACATCAAAATATGATGCTCAAAAATAAAATCAAACTCAAAAGGCGTATCCAACGTCACATGCGTCTGGTGCGCATGGAAAACCAAGTCCAATACAAGTGCCACAAATGTGGACAAAAGCAAAACCAAGTGCAATGGGTGTGCACGAAAGCATCTGTCGAGTACAACAGGTGTGCACGACAATAACATCAAGGGCATCTAGAGTGCACGAAAATCTCAATCAAGTGCAACTGATATGCACGAATAAAAATCTCAATCAACTGCATCTGGTGTGCAAAAAATCTCATCACATGCGTCCAGTGTGCGCGAAGATCTAAATCGAGTGCGTCAGGTCCGTACAAAACATCTAGTGCAGTAAATGCACGAAAATATAAATCCGGTGCACTAGGTGCCCGCAAACCCATTAATGTCTCAAATGCGCACAAAAACAATACCGAGTGTGCCAAGGCGTATAAAAATCATAAACGTGTGCACCTGTGTGCACAAAACATGTATCAATGCACTGCAAGCTCATGTGAGCTATACCGAGTGCATAAATTAACTCAAGTGCATACAACATGCACGAAATCAAATCGATTGTAACGAAATACATAGAATCGTAAATACGTGCAATAAAATGCACAAAATCGATATCAAGTGCAACGGATATGCACAAATCGTAAACCACTGTAACGGTGTATAAAACATAAATCAAATGCAATAACTGTGCACAAAATGTAAATATCCAGTAGATGCAGCCATGGTGCATGAAAACAAATATCACGAAACCCAATCATCGAAACTCAAAATTCAAACGATAAAAGTGTGATACTCGGATCATAAAACGCAATTGCAATAACTGACATTGAGGTATACCTCCTTCAATGTCGAAAAATGCCAGTGTGCCCAAAACTGCCAGAGCAAGAACATCCACTTACCTCCTGCTCACAGTCTGGTGTCCTCTGTCTCTGGGTCATTATTTTCTCTATGAATTACCAATCTCACAATCCTTTTGCTCGTTGGCCCGGTTAGATGTAATGACGAAAACAGTTCCGCTCTGGCACTCCACTGGTCATCCCTTGGCTAACTGACATGACCACTCGTAAAACAGCACATTACTAACGGCGGCATCTGGCCCTCTGAATACGTGCGATACAACTGATCCTAGCTGCAAATCTTTATCGCTGCGGTGTCCTGGAAAGAACCTGCTTAGTTCTTTTCCGATCTCACCTAGGCCGAACTATATAGAGATTGACACCTTTTACTAAACCCTTTTTCTCATATCCGGACGGCTGCGTCCTCAGCACGGCTTTCCTCTGGAAATCGGTTGTATCTAGCACTTCTGCATAAATATCAATCCTCTGGCATCAACGGGGTGTAACCCCAGTTCGTTAATATCTCGTACGAATCTCTTGTTCCACATGTCTTCCTTATCGTCTACATCGAAATCACGTATCGCTGTCTGTGTACTGCAATTCATTCTCGGCTACAGTTAAATCTGGAGTCTCTCATAAGGACTCGAAACTTCGAACTCAAGTATCTTCACCACTCTGTGGAAGATATCTAGTCGATTACATTCTTAGGGACTCATCCAAATTATGAGAGGAATACGCTTCATTCGTTCGTTCTCGATCAACTCACAACGCATCTGGGTGGGGTCCTTCTATCTGAAACTGGTCAGCTTACCGATTTTATATCGGAGCATCCAACGAACAACGTCCTCTCTTGATCGATTTACACTAGATCTAAGTAAGATTCTCCAAACTGGAATTCTTCAACTCAACTGAGCCTGCGTCGGCACATCAGATCAGACAAATCATCTCAGTCGCTCAACTCAAGAT
Source organism: Agapanthus africanus (assembly GCA_030015575.1). Taxonomy (NCBI): domain Eukaryota; kingdom Viridiplantae; phylum Streptophyta; class Magnoliopsida; order Asparagales; family Amaryllidaceae; genus Agapanthus; species Agapanthus africanus. The sequence goes on along the minus strand of CM057346.1, from coordinate 572,984,829 downwards.
AGACTAGCGGTCTTCGGTCACCTCTCTATCTGAAAACTCCAGTGGTTTTAGCTCCTAACTCTGAAGGCGACATCCCGTCAATCTCAGCAACAGCTGAGTCATCTGTCTGCACGATAGATAACATCGCGACCTCTGGGGTAGGCTGTACATTAACAGTCCTCTCAATCTGGCAGCCTCTATCAATGGCCCGATCATCCGGTGCAAATCCGAACACTCGCCTCAAACGAGAGATCTCAATACAAACACTATACCTACACGTTCCTATGTCACCAGAAAACATCATGGTCAGCCCTCGTCCATGACGAGCTCGCTCTGACCGCAACTCTAGCAGCAGCTCTCTCTACGCTCAACACCCTGGTGACAAGAACCTCAAGCAGGTATCGATAAGGACAAATCTAAGGAACGAAAGGAAGAAACAAGTCCAACATGGATATATGATCATAAGAAAGAATGAAATCAATAGGAGTATGATCATAGGAACGAATAGAATCAAGAATATCAATAAATGTACATCCTAAGGTCACTTAAGCGGAGCAACGTGTCGTAAGTATGTCGCGGAACATACACACGGTACGTCACTCTACTCAAGCTATCTACTTGTCACGCCCCGCTTTCCAGAGTACGCTAAGTTAGGCGCGTGACATAGCCAACCATGCTACCTGTGGTTAGGAAAAATCCCTCCACAGTCACATTACGGCTGTAGAGATATCAAGAATAGGAAAGTAAACTAAACTATCTAGTACATGTCCATGAGTCAGAATGAATGAGTCAAGAAATAATGATATGCGGAAGCAAAAGATACAATAATGAAACCTGGAAAGTAAGACTACATACCGACAGGAACTTCACCGCTCAGTCTAACAGTGGCAATACTCCTGATCAGTCTGCAACAAAGGTGGAAGAATCTGGGCCATGCAAAACCCAGACGTCAACGCGTCATAACATCAAGCAATAATATATAAACAAGGTAGCAAGACATGCAAGCATGATCATAAAGGTAAAGCAGGTGTAACAGCAATATAAATCAGTGCAGTGAAAGGTGTTGTGCAATGAGTAATCTGAACTGGTCTATTGGGTTAACTACTCTCAAGTCTTTGAAATTAATTTAATGAATCATCGATGTAACTCAATAGTATCCCGTGCATGCCCGGGACCACGGTCTAAGACTCTCGGGCTGAAACCGAGACGTGCCGCTAGGCACAAAAAGGAAAAGGGTAAAGACTAACGATGTCACCAGCATCGTCACGAAGCGGGCCTAGCCTCAAAAAAACTGATCAGTATAAGCAAGCAACTGTCGAGTTACAAGTCAGGATTTCATCATTGATTTCCCCATACCCCCAAGTTATATGTGTTCAAGTCAGGTATTAAGTAATCACGAACTAATGCCAACTCAGGATCAGGTAGGTGCAGGTTTCTCGGATAGACAACAGGAACGGTCCGTAAGGACTACATGTCAGGTTTGTTGGCATTAGACACAAGATCAGGTAATGGTAAAGCCATGGTACATCAGGTCAGGTCAGGTAGTATATTTATGTGTCATGTCTTGTCAAGAGTGTACGGTACCATGTCATATCAGGTAGAAAGTGTAACAAGTCATGTCGGCCAATATAAAATGTTATGTGGATGCTCATAAAGCAAACTAATATAAACATGGTCATAAATAAACAAGCACGGGTACTGTCAGAACAATAAACTAGAACATGATACGCAAATAGGTACAGATTAAATTATATCGATGCACGGTTATCATTACTTAACTACAGTATACGAATATGGATGTTAGAATCGTGTTAACATGTATTATGTAATCTAGAGATGCAATGTTATATATAATAGGTTCAATAGATGCCATTATAACTAAAACAAGTCATGTATGCACACGGGTGTCCAATAGAGTAAACTATAGAAAGGGTACCATAAACTAGGTAATTATTTATTATGTGATTAGAATATAAACGTGGTTAATAGGTTTAATAAAGTAAATGCCACAGATAGATTCCACGTTTTGGAACTAAAATGATATAACGTGACATCGAACCTGAAAAGGGGAAATCATGATATTAAGGTTAAACTACGGGTTTAAAGTGCCATCAAATGTACATATAATATATTAAGTAGCATGTAGCAAGTTTTACTTGCCTCGACGGTCGCAATACGGAAAACGGAACGTCTCGCGTCGGCGGGAAAAGTCGCAACGCGCGCACGGTACACGGAATGAGTCCAAACAACGAACAAGTGGATCACACAGGTCAGGGATCCTCGCTGGGCCGTCGGAAAAGTCACCGTCGTCAGTAGATCGCTGATCTACAGTGGTGGATTATTAACCAGAGAAGAAAAGACATGCACAAAAGGAGAAAAGACATAGAGGAGAAGAGAGGAGGTGCAAGAGGGAGAAGAGGCTTATTAGGTTGGACGGTGACGTACGAGGAGACGAGATGGTGGCAGTGAGATCGATGGAGCTCCGGCCAGGAAACGTGCAGGGGTGCAGGTTCTCGGCGCTAGGGTTAGAAGTCGATCGAGGTTGTGCTGCAGGGTCTCGGGTGCTGGAAGGAGAGCAGGGGAAAGGAGGAGATGATGGCGAAGGGGTAGTCGACGGTAAAGGAACGGTGGGTTCTTAGGTTCGTGTGGGGTGTGCAGGGTTTCCCAGGGCGCTCGGGAGCGAAGAAAGAAGAGGAAGAAGCGAAGGTGGAAACGGAGGAGGCGAAGGCACGGAGATGACGAGGTTGGGAGCTTCGTCGTCGGCAGTGTGCGACGAGGAGGAGAGGCGGCTAGGGTTCTCATGATGGGTTCGCAGAAGAAGGGAAGGAGAAAATATATTATGAGGGGAGAGAGAAAGATTTGTGAGAGGAAAGAGAGAGAATCCAGAGAGAAGAGAGAGAGAATCCATCGCGAGAGGAGAGAGATAGAGAGGAAGAGAGAGATCGAGAGGAGAGAGAGTGGTGTGAGGAGATAGAAAGTTGGTTTTTAGTGGGATGAGAGAGAAAGAGAAAGAGAGAGAGGTGTGTGTGGGCCCGGTGGAGTCGAGCCCGATTGGTTGAAGGGAAAGGAAAAGAAATGGGTTTGGAAAAGATTTTGAAAATATTCGCATGAATAATTTGTTAGCTGGAAAAAATCTTAGCTGTTAAGGATATATATATAAATATTAACGAATTAAAATAATTTGAAATACTAGCACTTGGCGGGATACAAAAGAATTCAGAAATGCGCCCGGGTCGGGCCCAAAGTTTTGGATTTGAAATACGAAAAATATTAGCAAGTTCCAAAATTTGAAATGAATGATTTTGTAACAGAAAAGTATACCCCCAAGAACGGACGCACGTACATGCGCGTAGCCGTCCAAACACGTCCGTTTCACTGAACGGGACGAGAACACGATGCAAGGATGCTACCACAGGGTTAGGGGTATCAGACATGCCATGAATTGCAATTTTAATTTATTTTACATGTTTTAAATTGTTATATGCAACAGATGCAATATTAGATAAAATGCCAGTATATACTAAATTATGAGATGCACTAGTCCATGCAACAAGTCAAGGTAATCTATAAATAAATGTTAACCAGGTTCAAACAAGCGGGCCGGATCGAGTGCAAAGTAATATGTAAAATACCATTCGCACCCAAACTCGCTAAATCAAGAAATACCATGGATAAGTAAATACTGAAACTGGAATTGGTATAAATGAACTCGGGTGTTACATTATACCCAACTACAAAAGAATTTCGTCCTCGAAATTCCTAGAACAAGATAGGATGAACAATCAAGAATTTCAAGAATAGATGTGGAGACTGCTGCCGGATTTTATCTTCTCGTTCCCAAGTTGATTCTCCATGCGAGCGATTACCCCAAGAAACAAGTACAAGAGGGATAACCTGTCCTTAAGAACCTTTCTCTTCGATTCATAATTCGATATCGGTCGCTCCACAAAAGTCAAATCTTCTCGTACAGTCAGTTTCGAATGATCCAACGCATGTATTTTATCTCGAGCATTCTTTCGGAGTTGAGGTATGAGAAACACGTCATGATCGCCAAGGATTGCGGTAATGCCAAACGATCAACCAATTCTCCAACATATCCCAAGATCTCAAAGGTCCAACGAATCGAGGACTAAGCTTTCCTTGACTTCCGAAACGAATAACTCTTCTAGTTGATGATCTTCAAATTTCCAAATCACTAACCCCGAACTCCAGAAATCTCCTCGATGTATCTGCCCAACTCTTCTGTCGGTCTTGTGCTGATTCCATGTGATTTCGGATAGTATTAACCTTCTCAACTGTCTGCACAACCAAAACTGATCCCCACAATTTTCGTTCACCGACATCGTCCCAACAGACAGGTGAACGACACTTGCGACCATACAAAGCTTCGAATGGAGCCATTTGTATCGTCGCCTGAAAACTGTTGTTATAAGAAAACTCCACTAAATGCAGATGATCCTCCCATGAACCCTTGAAGTCTAACATGCAAGCTCTCAGCATGTCTTCAAGAGTTTGGATCGTTCTCTCTGACTGGCCATCTGTTTGAGGTTCATAAGCTGTGTAAACTTCAAACGGGTCCCCAAACTTTCCTGTAAGCTCCTCCAAAAGTGTGATAAGAAACGAGTATCACGGTCGGACACGATACTCACCGGTACTCCATGCAATCTTACAATCTTCCGCATGTACCGTTCTGCCAAAACTTCTGTCGATTGATCATCTCGAAAAGAGATGAAATGAGCTGCCTTGGTCAAACCGTCAGCAATCACCCAAACTGCATTGTTGCCCTTTGGACTCCGCAGTAGAGCAGTCACGAAATCCATGGTTATGTGTTCCCACTTCCACTGGGAAATCAGAAGTGGTTGCAACAAACCAGCAACTCATTGATGTTCAGCCTTGACTTGCTGACACACCAAGCACTTTGCCACAAAGCGGGCAATCTCCTATTTCATGCCTTTCTACCCGAAATGTCGTCGTATAACCCGGTACATCTTCGCGCCTCCTGGTTGTACGGAGTACGCGGAACTGTGTGCCTCCTTCATAACTTCTTCGCGAATATCCCCCTTTGGCACACCCAACCGGCTACCATACCGCAACGAACCACCTTCATGAATCAATAAGTCCCTTCGAAGTTCAGCTTCAACCTGTTCTCGAAACTTCCGCAATCTTGGGTCCTGCAATTGCGCTTCTTTAATATCCTCGATCAATGACGGCTGTACTTGCAGCTGCAACAACTGTCCCGAAGAATGTGGTAGCACAATCTCCAACTCGGATCTCCGAAAAATCTTCAATAAGTTCCCTTTTGTGCAGTCAACATCTGAATTGCTGGCAACCGACTAAGCGCATCCGGCGCTACACTAACTTTCCCCGGATGGTAGTTGAGATCCAGATCATAGTCAGCCATTAACTCCAACCATCTACGCTGCCTCATACTAAGCTCCTTCTGTGTGAACACGTACTTGAGGCTTTTGTGATCGGTGTCGACCCTTTCGCCCAATAAATAGTGTCTCCAATCTTCAAAGTGAACATCACAGCTGCTAGCTCCAAGTCAGAAGTTGGGCAATACTTCTCTTGGGTCTTCAACTGTCTCAACGCGTAAGCTACAACCTTCCCATGCTGCATCAACCACATCCCAATCCTTTCCCAGATGCATTGTTGTGAAACACCAATCCTCCGGAACTGTCTGGCATGGTTAAAACAGGTGCGGTTATCAATTTCTGCTTCAACGCCTCAAAAACTAACGCACACTTATCCGTCCATACCAACGGTACTTCCTTGCGCGTAAGCTTGGTCAACGCTCAGCCAAACGAGCAAAAATTCTCCTCCAACCTTCTATAGTATCCTGCAAATGCAAGAAAACTTCTGATCTCTACAACGTTCTTCGGAATCGGCCAATCTTGAAGTGCTGCAATCTTCCCCGGATAAACGGCGAGTCCATCTCCAGCTACGACATGCCCCAAAACTTTACTTCTTCAAGCCAAAACTCGCACTTGCTTATCTTTGCATACAATCTTTCTTGCATCAATGTCTGCAGTGCGATCTTCAAGTGTGATGCATGCTCTCCAATACACCTCGAGTAGACCAGAATATCTTCAATGAACACCACTCTAAACTGGTCCAAGAACGGTGAAAGATTCGGTTCATCAGGTCTATAATTAGTGCCGGTGCATTCGTTACTCCGAAGGGCATCACTAATACTCGCAATGTCCATATTAAGTTCGGAACACAGTCTTGCAAATATCTTCTGATCTAACTCAGACCTGATGATATCCGAACCGCAAATCCAGCTTCGAGAATACCCTCGCGCCACTAAGCTGCTCAAACAATTTGCTAATGCGAGAGATCGGGTACTTGTTCTTAATAGTCACCCGGTTTAATTCTCGATAATCGACGCACATCTTCCTTGTGCCATCTTTCTTCTTTACTATAAGAACTGGAGCTTCCCAAGTTAAATTGCTGCGGCGAAACCAACCCTTCTCAAGTAATTCAGCAACCTGCGTCCTGACTTCTTCCAACTCCACTGGTGCCATCGGGTAATACGCCTTTGAGATTGGCGCTGCACCAAGAACAAGTTCAATTGCGAACTCCACGTCTCGCTTCGGCGGTAAACCTGATATGTCTTCAAACACGTCCATGAAACTCTCGAATATAGCCAGCGCTTCTTCTTTATCCACTTCCATTGACGAAAGAACATTGTTTGTCGGCCTAGCCCTAATACGACTGGCCCGACAGAACAGCTTCCTCCGGCAAAACAAACTCCGGATATCCGGGAATCTGGAGAATCACTTTCCCTTCCTTATAATCAATATGAGTGTGGAAAGTGTCGCGAAAATCCATTCCCAAGACAACCACAAACAGAGGGATGCATCAGAATTGAATAACTCTAATGCGGGGAAAACATGAACAATTAAGATACCGAGATGACTTCATCCGAAGTCACGATACTGAAAAGGATTAAGCACGGTAAACATGATTCAAGCTGGCGATGGAACAATAACTGGTAAGCAATGAAACCGAGAGAAGTAAGGTAATATAATGATCATGGAATAGGGAAGTGAATCAAGACCAGGACTCCAAGTTACTCAAATAGAGTACCGCATTGTAACCATGCTGCAGTTCATGGGTACAATTACATAACTCCACTCAAGTCACCCAAATCCTAGTATCGGAATCAAGGAACAGGGAGAAACAATAGTGAACTAGAAGGGTTTCAAGTCGAGATGCAAGTGGCTTGCATATCGTCAAGGCGAAGGATAAACGAAGGATATGATTCAAGAATTACGATAACAAGGTGGCAGGACATATTCCTAATCACGAGTATTCTGATTCGTGTATTGGGTCCAATACCCAACTACAAAAAGAATCAAACTCAATCAACCTATATCCTATCTCTCTGATACCAAAAGAACCATGTCACGCCCAGCTTCCCAGAGTACGCTAAGCTAGGCGCGTGACATAGCCAACCATGCTACCTGTGGTTAGGAAAAATCCCTCCACAGTCACATTACAGCTGTAGAGATATCAAGAACAGGAAAGTAAACTAAACTATCCAGTACATGTCCATGAGCCAGAATGAATGAGTCAAGAAATAATGATATGCGGAAGCAAAAGATACAATAATGAAACCTGGAAAGTAAGACTACATACCGACAGGAACTTCACCGCTCAGTCTAACAGCGGCAATACTCCTGATCAGTCTGCAACAAAGGTGAAAAATCTGGGCCATGCAAAACCCAGACGTCAGCGCGTCATAACATCAAGCAATAATATATAAACAAGGTAGCAAGACATGCAAGCATGATCATAAAGGTAAAGCAGGTGTAACAGCAATATAAATCAGTGCAGTGAAAGGTGGTGTGCAATGAGTAATCTGAACTGGTCTATTGGGTTAACTACTCTCAAGTCTTTGAAATCAATTTGATGAATCATCGATGTAACTCAATAGTATCCCGTGCATGCCCGGGACCACGGTCTAAGACTCTCGGGCTGAAACCGAGACGTGCCGCTAGGCACAAAAAGAAAAAGGGTAAAGACTAACGATGTCACCAGCATCGTCACGAGGCGGGCCTAGCCTCAAAAAAACTGATCAGTATAAGCAAGCAACTATCGAGTTACAAGTCAGGATTTCATCATTGATTTCCCTATACCCCCAAGTTATATGTGTTCAAGTCAGGTATTAAGTAATCACGAACTAATGCCAACTCAGGATCAGGTAGGTGCAGGTTTGTCTGGATAGACAACAGGAACGGTCCGTAAGGACTACATGTCAGGTTTGTTGGCATTAGACACAAGATCAGGTAACGGTAAAGCCATGGTACATCAGGTCAGGTCAAGTGGTGTATTTAGGTGTCATGTCTTGTCAAGAGTGTACGGTACCATGTCATATCAGGTAGAAAGTGTAACAAGTCATGTCGGCCAGTATAAAATGTTATGTGGATGCTCATAAAGCAAACTAATATAAACATGGTCATAAATAAACAAGCACGGGTACTGTCAGAACAATAAACTAGAACATGATACGCAAATAGGTACAGATTAAATTATATCGATGCACGGTTATCATTACTTAACTACAGTATACGAATATGGATGTTAGAATCGTGTTAACATGTATTATGTAATCTAGAGATGCAATGTTATGTATAATTGGTTCAATAGATGCCATTATAACTAAAACAAGTCATGTATGCACACGGGTGTCCAATAGAGTAAACTATAGAAAGGGTACCACAAACTAGGTAATTATTTATTATGTGATTGGAATATAAACGTGGTTAATAGGTTTAATAAAGTAAATGCCACGGGTAGATTCCACGTTTTGGAACTAAAATGATATAACGTGATATCGAACCTGAAAAAGGGAAATCATGATATTAAGGTTAAACTACGGGTTTAAAGTGCCATCAAATGTACATATAATATATTAAGTAGCATGTAGCAAGTTTTACTTGCCTCGACGGTCGCAATACGGAAAACGGAACGTCTCGCGTCGGCGGGAAAAGTCGCAACGCGCGCACGGTACACGGAATGAGTCCAAACAACGAACAAGTGGATCACACAGGTCAGGGATCCTCGCTGGGTCGTCGGAAAAGTCGTCGTCGTCAGTAGATCGCTGATCTACAATGGTGGATTATTAACCAGAAAAGAAAAGACATGCACAAAAAGAGAAAAGACATAGAGGAGAAGAGAGGAGGTGCAAAAGGGAGAAGAGGCTTACTGGGTTGGATGGTGACGTACGAGGAGACGAGATGGTGGCAGTGAGATCGACGGAGCTCCGGCCAGGAAACGTGCAGGGGTGCAGGTTCTCAGCGCTAGGGTTAGAAGTCGATCGGGGTTGTGCTGCAGGGTCTCGAGTGCTGGAAGGAGAGCAGGGAAGAGGAGGAGATGGAGATGGCGATGGCGAAGGGGTGGTCGACGGTAAAGGAACGGTGGGTTCTTGGGTTCGTATGGGGTGTGCAGGGTTTCCCAGGGCGCTCGAGAGCGAAGAAAGAAGAGGAAGAAGCGAAGGTGGAAACGGAGGAGGCGAAGGCACGGAGATGACGAGGTTGGGAGCTTCGTCATCGGCAGTGTGCGACGAGGAGGAGAGGCGGCTAGGGTTCTCGTGATGGGTTCGCAGAAGAAGGGAAGGAGAAAATATATTATGAGGGGAGCGAGAAAGATTTGTGAGAGGAGAGAGACAGAGAATCCAGAGAGAAGAGAGAGAGAATCCATCGCGAGAGGAGAGAGAGAAAGAGAGAGGAAGAGAGAGATCGAAAGGAGAGAGAGTGGTGTGAGGAGATATAAAGTTGGTTTTTAGTGGGATGAGAGAGAAAGAGAAGGAGAGAGAGGTGTGTGTGGGCCCGGCGGAGTCGAGCCCGATTGGCTGAAGGGAAAGGAAAAGAAATGGGTTTGGAAAAGATTTTGAAAATATTTGCATGAATAATTTGTTAGCTGGGAAAAATCTTAGCTGTTAAGGATATATATAAATATTAACGAATTAAAATAATTTGAAATACTAGAACTTGGCGGGATACAAAAGAATTCAAAAATGCGCCCGGGTCGGACCCAAAGTTTTGGATTTGAAATACACAAATTATTAGCCAGTTCCAAAATTTGAAATGAATGATTTTGTAACAGAAAAGTATACCCCCAAAAACGGACGCATGTACGTGCGCGTAGCCGTCCAAAAACGTCCGTTTCACTGAACGGGACGAGAACACGATGCAAGGACGCTGCCACAGGGTTAGGGGTATCAAACAGGCCATGAATTGCAATTTTAATTTATTTTACATGTTTTAAATTGTTATATGCAACAGATGCGATATTAGATAAAATGCCAGTATATACTAAATTATGAGATGCACTAGTCCATGCAACAAGTCAAGCTAATCTATAAATAAAAGTTAACCAGGTTCAAACAAGCGGACCGGATCGAGTGCAAAGTAATATGTAAAATACCATTCGCACCCAAACACGCTAAATCAAGAAATACCATGGATAAGTAAATACTGAAACTGGAATTGGTATAAATGAACTCGGGTGTTACACTACTCCATCAACCAAAGTCAACCTACGCGACGAAAGTTCGGGTCTAATACCCACTCAGTCAAGTCTAAGTTCCGTAAGGTTAAGTCTAAACTTGAACCAAGGTTAAACCTAACGCTCTGATACCAACTTTGTCATGACCTGGAATTTAGCTCGTGACCGGCACTTAAATCACGCAACGTCTAAAGGCGTAACGTAATTCAAGTAAGCCGAAACCCAGAAATCTAAACTTTTTTGCGGAAAATAGTAGGGGTGCAGTTTTAAAATAAAGTTATAATGAAATCAAGTATTTCTTTAAATGCATAAATAATGTTATATAAAAATACAATGAATTATATACAAGAGTTGAAAGCATTTTTCGCCCTTTAAAACTTTGGGCAGCACCTCTCTTGTATATTTTGATCAAAAAACCACATACAAGCAATATATATAGGCATCCCCAAACGGGAGCTAGCTCTTCGCCAATCGGCGGAATCAGAACCACACAAACAAGCAATATATATACGACGCCCTACGGCGAAGATCAACACAGAAAGAATAAATAAAGCAAGACATCATCATCTCAAAGAAGCGAACATACACCCATCGCATCTAAGTCTCACAAATACACAAGTATGTCTAGATCTACCAATACAAATTCTAGTTTCTGATTGATGGAGTTTATCTAAATACAATAGAATATAAATGGTACAAGAGTGGTCACGATCCAGCGTGTGTCCCACCTACCAAAGCAAAACACCCTGAAGGAACTGTGTATCAGCGATGCCGCTACTGATCCAAGCGGTCAAACCTGCAAAAAAACTGTGGCACAACGGGGGTGAGTTGCCAACTCATGAGTAGAAAACATCAGCAGGTAAAAATCGAATAAACATTGATTCCTATGTCAAACTGTATCATGAAGGTAATACTATAGTATCTAGGGTGACCATGTATGCATATGTATCAACAATATAATCAATGCCAATAACAACATGTAAAATCAAATCATTTGAAATCATGTACCTGTATGTATGAGGAAAATCAACCAACATGTGTCCATCAACCACACATCAATATCATGGAACCTGAGTGTCCAACACCGACACTCGAAACATCATGAAAACTCGTGTCTAATATCGATACGTAAATCCTCATATCTCAGGTACCGCATCCTCTGATCGGCCCTCATATCTATCTCACAACTCCGGCCGGTATCCTCCGGATAACCGCTGGATCCAAACTGTCGCCGGTAGATAGTTCTCCCCCTGCCAGGCTCATCGCCATCCCCACAAAATCCTTTCTTGCTCCGAGGTACCTCACCGAGTCCACCATGTACCCGCAGACGGCTCATCCAACTCCTCGAATTGGGTCTCGAAAACAAGCTCAGAACCGAGAAAATTCATGGTGAACGTCTCGAAATCACATCACGAGAAACCGCGTTTTTAAAACAATTTATAATTTCCTTTGAAATATAGACATGGTTCTCAAATCCAGATCTCTCTCAATGCATATAACCATAAAGTACGATGTATGCAAACATAGAACAGTAATGTGAGCATATCAAGTTTATCATGCAAACGTGTCATATGATAGTACTAAACAATGAATGTACTTTACAATTAAGAATAATATCATGATATAGCAATTCTACTGTGTAAGTGGTATGGAAATTACCGATGATGAATGTGTGTGAGCCGACAAATCTGTGTAAGTGTAACATTCGCATCATCGATCGGTAATTGTGTAGGTGTACTAGCAGATGATATCATAAAGCGGTAAATACCGGAAATATAACACGTATCACACAAGAGATAATCCAACATAAACATGAAATATAATAAGATATACATCTACACATGAACCATACGGCCGATTTAAAAGATACGAATCGTAGTTTTGAAAGTGGGGGCTATGATGTTTTTGAGGAAAAGACACCATTTGAAAATTCGTAGCATCCCTTGAGGTTTCCATTTAAAAGTGCATACGATTCGTCGGTTTTGGAAATAAGTATGGTTCAGGTGATATCTTTATGTCGGTGATCCAGCCTTATAATATCCGATATAGCAATATTCTCGATCATCATCCTCAAATCATGAGTGTGGATCAATCATCCGGTATACCTTATCGCGTACGGTAATCCATCATACTGTGACATCAAACAGAATAAGGATTCTATCATCATATTCATCAAAGAGGGTGCAGATCTATAATCTCGTACGGCATATCATTCTTTATTCTCATATATATATATATATATATATATATATATATATATATATAGAGAGAGAGAGAGAGAGAGAGAATAATTGAGAAAAGAGGCCATAAGAAGGAATTTCCTCCTATGGCGTCGAAAAAAATAAGAAAAGAGGTCATAAGAGGGAATTTCCTCCTATGGCGTCGAAAAAATACACCCTCCCTCATTTTTTCCGACGATCGGCATCCACCATCTTCATCGTTATCATCTAAGAAGTGGGTACACCAAATTTCATATGATTCTACAACTTTTTCACCGTTAATTTAGTGGGTTCAAAATTAACGATTTACCGACAACAGAACTTTTTACATTGCTAAATCAACGATGAAAAAGTTATAGAATCACATGAAATTTGGTGTACCCACATCTTAGATGAAAACGATGAAAATTGTGGGTGCCAATCGCCGAAAAAAATGAGGGAGGGGGTATTTTTTCGACGCAATAGGGGGAATATATATATATATATATATATATATATATATATATATATATATATATATATAAAACTCAAGTCGCTTCTATATCAATCTCATATCATGTCTTGGCAAAATTATCTATATTTTTATATCGCCTCACATCCGTATATCGACATATTAAGCCAGGTCATCTTACTTCATCATAATCTCTTTTTATCATATCGATATCCCACATCAAGTCATCTTGTATATATATCATATTCTCATTTGTATGTATGTATAATCTCACACCATCTATTGGCATATGAGTATAATATGTACATTGCCTCGCATTCTCAAGCCAACATATCCATTAATGTCAACTTTTATCATATCATCTCATACTAAAACCTTTAATCATATCCGTAAATTCAAAGCATATCTTTTCTCCAAATTATAGTTTATATAACGATTTTCCATATCAATGGTTGCGGGGGTGCTATACGCCATCCACCCGACTTTCTCCGTAGATATAAATCTACCCACATGTTAATCTCCTTGTTTAGTCGAAGTCGATGTGCTTCGTCATCTCGGAAGTCCACGCGAAGGTGCCTATAATCAAAACACATCGAAATGGAATTAAAACCAAGTCCAGAAAACCGATACGGCATACGAAGTGCTCATAGGTTACAACCTATAGCCTCGCATTCAAAAACAACCAAATAATTCTCGTCGTTGATATACAAACGTCCAACGACGAAATCCAAATTCAAATACCAAAAACCCAAGTTTCAGAAATCGGAAAGCACGGAATCAGCAACTAAGGAAATCTCTCCCAGATTCTACTCTAGGTCAAATCAAGACATTTTGCATATAGGGTTGCTCTAGATATCACATAAGGAAGCCGCTAACCAAAAATCACCCAAATCCACCACGATGTGGCCGCAATTTGCGGCCACAATGTAACAACTCCAATTTTTGTATACATAAATTTGAGTTAAATTTGAAGTATACTTGGAGTATTGATTTTGCTGAAAACACTTTAAGTATCTATTTCCCCACAATAATTACAAGAAGGAGCTTGTAGCTCATTGGTAATACCTTGCACTGCTGAACCAAGCCACCAGAGTTCAAATCCCATACCCCACATTATTTTTAATATTGATTTTTTTTAAAACCTTTAGAATACCAAGAGTTTACACGTGCATATCTCACAAAAACCCCACTACACCCAAAGATGTAACACTTGCAGAGGGTAGATGAACCGTCGGGGGAGATCCAGGCCACCGGACTCGGCCGGGAATCGGCCAACTCGGCCTTGACTCGGCCGACTCAGTGCTCCGACCGAGTCACGGCCGATTCACCCCAGATTCGGCCGATTCCGGCGATGGTCACAACATGAAAGTTGTGTCTTTTCATATTCCCTATGCACCTGCAAAATTTCAGCTTCATACAACTTCCAGAACTCTTTAAAAACCCCAATTACTCCACTTTTAATACATTTTTTATTACATTTTATCACATTTTTATTTTTTAACTTTTCATCTACCCTAACCCTAGCCTAGCCCTATATAAAGACCCCTACCCTCTACTATTTTACCTCACAACTCTAAGTCCACTCTCCCAAATTCTCGAGAACTCGGTACAAAGAGCGAGAAGCGAAGCGCTGCCGAAACCGACGACGGATTCCGGCGATCGTAGTAGAACCTTCGCGACGTTTTCGACGCATTGACAATCACCACCTCCCTTAGCCTCCTTAGTTTTTCCAAAACCGTAAGTCCCATCTCTTCTATCTCTCTTTTCCTTTAATAGAAAATACGACTTTTTGGAACCCGACGGAAATCGGAACAAACCGATTTCCGATTCGTTTTTCTACAAATTTCCACTTGTCACCTAATACATAATACCCAAACCTATCTATGATGACTATTAATCACCTAGAAACCAATTCAAATAAAGTTTCTCACATGAAATGATAGCTTTCTTATAAAACCGTATTCTTTTCATAAAAATACCATAAAGTTTGTTTTTATTGTTCTAAATAAATCTCTCACTCCTAAATATGTTTATCTTGATCACTAAACTTGTAGAAATCAATTTCAATGAAATTTCACACATAAAATGATAACGTTTTCAAATACCGTATTCTTGCGCTTTAATACCTTTAAATTTAATATATCATGTTTTACCTCTAAACTTCATCAGAACTTAAAATAAGTCACGAGGTAATGACCTACCTCTACACACACACAAATATAACCTTAATTGATAAACGTCAAAATATAGAATACGAAAATACAAGACTTTTCACTAAAATACCCTTTTCTTTATAAACCTTTTCTAAAAAGTTCTAAGTTGTTTACAATTTTTAAAAACAATATCTTTTAATAGGAAAATACGATATGTCATGGACATCGATCGTTTATCTAAACTGACTTTGTGGTGTCTAGGCTAGGCAAGTGAGCTTGGGTAACTTTAAAAGGCCCGTCTCACGATTCGTGAGCGGATCCCTCCCTCCTCACTTGTACTTACCTGGCCACAATTGGCGGTGAAGAGACGATTTGAGGCTTCTAATGACTTGTCGTTTAGACCCTTAGAAATAGGCTAGTTGGCTTAGGAAACCCTAGAAACTAAAATACAGAAAACTATACTCTTTTACAAATAAATACCTTTTATTTATAAAACCGTTTTCCTAAATGAATAGTATTTGTTAAACCTAAGGAAAGTGCCACTACAACCCACTTTGGGGAACCCGTTAGGGATAGTACGGTTTATCGTGCACCCGCGGGCTGGTAGTGCGAGATTCAGACCTCCGCAAGGAGCATTCGGTCTCGAAAGGTTTAAAATACGGCATTTAAGAAAAATGAGATTTTGGGAAAATAAAATATTTATTTAAAATTATTCATGTGTTAATATATATATAATTATCATTTAAACACCTATTTTATCATAAGATATAGTTTTCACTTTTTTTCTAAAAATTACAAGATTAAAAGTTACATTAAAATACCATGAATTTCAAATAAATAAATTAATACTTTTATTAGGATATATTCACTAGAATAACACAAATAAAATTTACACTCATTATAACTATAAAGAGGAATAATAATTACTTGAGGTGTATTTTGAAAACTATACAATATTACTTTTTACAATAAACCCCCTCAAGTTTTATAAATTACAATAAGGCCCCTAACAAATATAGAACTTCAAATTATCTTTCTTTTAGTCTGACTCGGGTTAGAGTCTGACTATTTCTGACTTGAATATGATTCAAGTCAATCTATATTATTTATATTTCAACTCAAGATGAATACATGAATTCCAGAATCCAGTTAACAATCTACTTGACTGAACCGAACCATGGATATTCCTTTTACATGTTTCCCAGTATTCCATTTACATGACTCTACGGTTATAATCGTTTCCTGATATCATGGTTTCGGTCAGTCAGTTAATCAATCTTACAATCAATACAATTTTACAAGATAACAATACAAACAAGACATCGCGGGGTTTAAGGGGTAGATTGGTACGGAAGGTGTTAAAGGTGGCACGAGGTGGTCAGATTAATACACCTAACCTGAATCCTATTGCTGTTGTACCGTGGCATAACGGTTCCTTGTACTACACGTGCCCTAGTCTCTGGCAAGTGAGACTCCCCTCGTATACACTGGCATTCTTCTGTACCAAGCTACAAACAACAGCGTTAACATAACATTACAGCAATAGTTTACACTTTAAAAATGTATCTTCTTATTCTGTCCTCTCTACTTCCCTCTTACTCTTGGGACTTACCGAGCGATCTGTTCGCTGACGACATTCTATTCTCTCTTGTTTGAATGTCGTCAGGTGACTTGGACCCTGCAGAAGTTGAGCCAACCCAGGAAGACTTGGAGCAAATTGCCGAAGACCCAACAGTATAATTTCATTGTACACTTTTCTTTTCAGTATTTTCCTTTTCCTTTTAAGCCACTGTTTAGGCATCTTTAATTCAGTTGTATTTCCTTTTTCATGCATTGTACAAAGAATGTTAATAAATAAAAGTTGCTGTTCTTTTTATACTCTTGTCTCTTGTATATTTATTTTATATTGCTTAGCTACGCTTAGCGTATGTACTTCTGAGTACATACGTAGCGGACCTCGTCGCGTCCACTTCGCCGTACACTGGGAAGCGGGGCGTGACATGTTTTGTTGGTGGCCCATGCAGGTCAGAGCTGTATGAATCCCTGTCATGCAGTTCTGGTCTGCGTGAACAACCTAAGCAATATAACACAAGAACCAGCAACTAAAACATTCTTTACAATTCATGTTCCTTGAATCTTGCAAATTTCTATTCTTTGAATCTTATCATTTCATGTATTTGAATCTGTCCTAATCCAAATTTTTCTTTAAGGTCATGGATTCCCCGAACAACACCAGCACCAACGTTAACAACACCCCTTCAGCACTACCTCTCACACCAGCTGTTCCTGCACCACCCACTGAGCAAACGATGCTATTTGAGGCGATCCGCAGTCTTCTCGAGGGACAGCAACAACTTTTGAGCCGTCCTGAGGCCGATGCACCGGGAGTAAAGCAATTCAGGGCTTTGCACCCAAAGCAGTTCTCTGGTAAAGGAAGCCCTCTTGAAGCGGAAGAATGGGCACAAAGCATCGAAGACGATCTGGCAGCAGCTCAAGTGCCCGACAACGCTTGGGTCCGTGTAGCAAAACTACAGCTCACGGAGAATGCTCGCAATTGGTGGAAGGCGGAAGAAACCCGTCTGGTACAGCCGATTGAATGGAAGACATTTCGCGAGAAGTTCGACGCGAAATATTTCCCTGTGACTGCCAGGTTTGTTATGGAGCAGCAGTTTATTCATCTACAGCAAGGATCAATGTGGGACAAATCGGTAGATGAATACGACGCTGAGTTCACCATGTTGAGCCGGTAAGATATGTCACAATAGTTCAATTTTAAATATCACATACTACACAGCTAACATAATCTTTGAACAGATTCGCGGCACACTTGATACCGACGGACGAGATCAGAGCCCGTCGTTTTCAGCAAGGTTTGGACACAGAGATTAAGGCTGCTCTAGCCACAGGAAAGTTTTTGACTCATGAGGAAGCCCTAGAAGCTGCCCGCAGTTATGAGGCAGTGATAAAAGAGAGGGGCAGACCTCAGTCTGCAGGAGTCAAGCGCCCTGCCAACCAGATGGCAGGTGGAGCCACGTCCAGACCATCTTTCGTGCCCAGGCGACCCGGAGTACCAACCCATCGTCCTAGCCCAGCCTTTTGCACCTACTGCAAGAGAACTGGACATATGATGAAGGACTGCCGTCGAGCCAACCGCCTTTGCTTGATCTGCGGTTCAGCCACTCACGGTATTGGATCTTGTCCCCAAAGACAGAACCCAGTTGCTGCACCCAGGCCAGCTAATACTTATCAGCAGCGACCAGCTCTTCAGGAACCTGCTCCCAGACTTGCACTGCCAGCACCACCCAGGGGACCACAAGCTGCACCCCCTCCTCGACAGTTCCATCAAGCTCAAAGGAACGTTCCGAGGAATGCTCCTCAGGCCAGGAGGAATGTGCCGAAGCGCCAAGCTTTCATGATGTCTGTTGAAGAAGCTGAGGCCACTGGCCAAGTCATCACTGGTAAATC
This sequence comes from Agapanthus africanus, assembly GCA_030015575.1. Lineage (NCBI taxonomy): Eukaryota > Viridiplantae > Streptophyta > Magnoliopsida > Asparagales > Amaryllidaceae > Agapanthus > Agapanthus africanus. The sequence continues at coordinate 572,966,047 of CM057346.1, read as the reverse complement.
TTCTTTCTCAAACTTATCTTTTAGTTTGGTTACCTACACAATTTCCCTATACCTAAAACCTATCCCATATACCTTAGGTACAATCCTAGTAGCTTCACTACCTGCACTTGCACTGTTTGATACTGGAGCATCCCACTGCTTTATGTCGCAACGGTTTGTCCGAACCCATGCGATTCCAGTCTCACCGCTTGTATCCAGCTGGAACGTCAGTTCCGGAAATGGTGTTCTAAAGGCAACTATGGGATACAGCATGTGTCCAGTCGTCGTCTGCAGTCGAGAATTTTATGCTGACTTCAAGGTACTGGATATACCAAACTTCGATGTGGTTCTAGGAATGGACTGGCTTGGAACCTTTTATGCTACCATCGACTGCCGTCAAAGGAGGGTAGTATTTGAGATTCCAGATCATCCGGTCTTCTATTTTAAAAGTGGAGACCGTACATTGGAGCCAAGTACTTACAAAGCAAAGCCAAGGGAAGCAGTAGTTGCAGCAGCTCAAGCAGAAAAAGAACCAAGACCGGAGGTAGTTCGAGAGTTCGATGATGTATTCCCTGACGATATATCAGGTTTGCCTCCTGATCGAGCTCTTGAATTCAGTATTGACTTAGTACCAGGAGCACAACCAGTGATCAAAGCACCGTATAGACTAAGTCCGGAAGGTTTGAAGGAAGTACGAACACAATTGGACGAATTACTGGCGAAAGGATGGATTCGTCCCAGCACTTCAAGTTGGGGAGCACCTGTACTATTGGTGAAGAAGAAGGAAGGTTCATACAGAATGTGCATCGATTATAGGGCCTTGAACGAAGTCACAATAAAGAACAAGTATCCACTCCCGCGCATCGACGATTTATTCGATCAGCTAAGTGGATCTTGTGTCTTCTCTAAACTAGATCTTCGTTCAGGTTATCATCAAGTGAAGGTCAAGGAAGCTGATATTCACAAAAAAGCTTTCAGAACTCGCTATGGACATTACGAATTTCTAGTAATGCCATTTGGAGTGACCAATGCACCAGCAATCTTCATGAATCTTATGAACCAAGTTTTCCAGGAATATTTAGACAGGTTCGTTGTCATCTTCATCGACGACATCCTGCTATATTCTAAGAATCGGAAAGAACATGCGGAGCACTTACGAATTGTCCTGGAAACTCTTCGACAACATAAGCTTTATGCCAAATACAGCAAGTGCGAGTTTTGGCTAAAACAGGTTGGTTTTCTTGGACACATCGTATCAGGAGAAGGAATTTCTGTGGATCCAGCAAAAGTTTCGGCAGTTAGCGAATGGCCTACACCAAAATCAGTAAAGGATATTCGAAGTTTTTTGGGCTTAGCTGGATATTACAGAAGGTTTATTGAAGGCTTTTCGAAGATAGCAACACCCCTGACCAAGCTCACTCGAAAAGATGAGGAATTTGTGTGGTCAGAAGCATGCGAGCAAGCTTTCGTAGAACTCAAGTCAAGACTGACATCTGCACCTATTCTCGTCATACCGGATCAATCTGGAGGATTCGAAGTGCATTGCGATGCATCCGGTAAGGGACTAGGATGTGTTCTACATCAGCACGGTAAAGTTGTGGCTTATACTTCAAGACAACTGAAGACTCATGAGTGCAATTATCCGACGCATGATCTGGAGTTGGCAGCCGTTATTTTTGCTCTCAAGATTTGGCGCCACTACTTACTTGGTGAACGAGTGAACATCTACACAGATCATAAAAGTCTGAAGTATGTGTTTACTCAGAAGGAGTTGAATATGCGGCAGAGAAGATGGTTAGAACTCATGGCGGACTTTGACATCAACTTGCAATATCATCCAGGGAAGGTGAACGTAGTACCTGATGCTCTTAGTCGCCAACCATTAGCAATGAATCTCACCGCACAGTGGAAGCTTCAGCAAGACCTACATCAGATGGAAATTGAACTAGTCATGCTAGGTGATGCTTCAAGTTTGATGAATCTCCAAGTTCAATCAACCATTGTCAATCAGATCAAAGCAACTCAAGCCAGCGATGCTAAGTTACAAAAGATTAGAGAACAAGTGGAGAATGGACTCAGAACAGATTTCATCATCCATGAAGACGGATCTTTGAGATACGGCAGCAGATTGTGTGTACCAAAAGGTCCTGTTCGGGAAGAGTTAATGAAAGAAGCTCACAGCTCTCCCTATTCAGTACATCCTAGAGGTACCAAAATGTACAAGGATCTACGTCAGAATTATTGGTGGCATGGAATGAAGCGTGAAGTAGCCAGAAGTGTCGCAAAATGTTTGGTGTGTCAGCAGGTAAAAGCTGAACATCACAGGACAGTTGGACTACTTCAACCGTTACCAATCCCAGAATGGAAGTGGCAGCACATCACGATGGACTTTGTAACTGCTCTTCTTCGCAGCACAAAGGGTAACGATGCGGTTTGGGTCATTGTGGATCGACTCACAAAGTCGGCTCACTTCATCCCATTTCGAGTTGGCCAATCAACTGAGACACTAGCGAAGAAGTACATGGAGGTAATAATCTAAATTAGATTTAAAAACTCTTCATAATGTACTATCCCTGATACCCATGAACTCATACAGGAAATTGTGAGACTTCATGGAGTACCGGTCTGTATTGTCTCCGATCGTGACACCAGGTTCCGATCGCAATTTTGGCAGAGTCTGCAAGCTAGCTTGGGAACAAGTCTGAACTTCAGCACGGCTTATCATCCACAAACAGATGGTCAGTCGGAACGAACTATTCAGATCTTGGAGGATATGCTCAGAGCATGTATGCTCGACTTCAAAGGATCATGGGAAGATCACCTGCACCTTGTGGAGTTCGCATACAACAACAGCTACCAAGCAAGTATAGGAATGGCACCTTTCGCAGCATTATATGGAAGGAAGTGTCGATCGCTATTAAGTTGGGACGACATCGGAGATAGGGAACTCCTGGGACCAGAGATGATAGTAGCGACCGTTGATGTGGTTCGTACTATCAGGGAAAGAATGCGCATAGCCCAAGATAGACAGAAACACTGGGCTGATGCAAAGAGACGACACTTGGAGTTCCAGCCAGGAAACCATGTATTCTTGAAGATATCTCCGAACCGCGGAGTGATTCGATTTGGAAGACGGGGTAAGCTAAGTCCGAGATACATTGGACCGTTCGACATACTCGAACGAGTCGGAGAAGTGGCATACCGATTAGCGCTTCCACCATCATTGGAAGGAGTGCATAACGTGTTCCACATATCTCAACTCAGAAGGTATGTGAGTGACCCCAGCCATGTACTTGATCATTCCGAGCTCACTATACAGCCCGATTTGTCTTGTGAGCAACAACCTGTGGAGATCCTGGATAGAAAAGTGAAGACACTTCGAAACAAGGAAGTTAACTTAGTCCGGGTAATGTGGAGAAAAGACACTCCAGGAGAATCCACGTGGGAAAGGGAAGATGAGATGCGTGCAAGATATCCGCACCTTTTTGTAAACTAGTCCTCAAATAAAAGTTGTAAATTTCGAGGACGAAATTTTTATAAGGAGGGTAGATTGTAACAACTCCAATTTTTGTATACATAAATTTGAGTTAAATTTGAAGTATACTTGGAGTATTGATTTTGCTGAAAACACTTTAACTATCTATTTCCCCACAATAATTACAAGAAGGAGCTTGTAGCTCATTGGTAATACCTTGCACTGCTGAACCAAGCCACCAGAGTTCAAATCCCATACCCCATATTATTTTTAATATTGATTTTTTTTAAAACCTTTAGAATACCAAGAGTTTACACGTGCATATCTCACAAAAACCCCACTACACCCAAAGATGTAACACTTGCAGAGGGTAGATGAACCGTCGGGGGAGATCCAGGCCACCGGACTCGGCCGGGAATCGGCCAACTCGGCCTTGACTCGGCCGACTCAGTGATCCGACCGAGTCACGGCCGAGTCACCCCCGATTCGGCCGATTCCGGCGATGGTCACAACATGAAAGTTGTGTCTTTTCATATTCCCTATGCACCTGAAAAATTTCAGCTTCATACAACTTCCAGAACTCTTTAAAAACCCCAATTACTCCACTTTTAATACATTTTTTATTACATTTTATCACATTTTTATTTTTTAACTTTTCATCTACCCTAACCCTAGCCTAGCCCTATATAAAGACCCCTACCCTCTACTATTTCACCTCACAACTCTAAGTCCACTCTCCCAAATTCTCGAGAACTCGGTACAAAGAGCGAGAAGCGAAGCGCTGCCGAAACCGACGACGGATTCCGGCGATCGTAGTAGAACCTTCGCGACATTTTCGACGCATCGACAATCACCACCTCCCTTAGCCTCCTTAGTTTGTCCAAAACCGTAAGTCCCATCTCTTCTATCTCTCTTTTCCTTTAATAGAAAATACGACTTTTTGGAACCCGACGGAAATCGGAACAAACCGATTTCCGATTCGTTTTTCTACAAATTTCCACTTGTCACCTAATACATAATACCCAAACCTATCTATGATGACTATTAATCACCTAGAAACCAATTCAAATAAAGTTTCTCACATGAAATGATAGCTTTCTTGTAAAACCGTATTCTTTTCATAAAAATACCATAAAGTTTGTTTTTATTGTTCTAAATAAATCCCTCACTCCTAAATATGTTTATCTTGATCACTAAACTTGTAGAAATCAATTTCAATGAAATTTCACACATAAAATGATAACGTTTTCAAATACCGTATTCTTGCGCTTTAATACCTTTAAGTTTAATATATCATGTTTTACCTCTAAATTTCATCAGAACTTAAAATAAGTCACGAGGTAATGACCTACCTCTACACACACACAAATATAACCTTAATTGATAAACGTCAAAATATAGAATACGAAAATACAAGACTTTTCACTAAAATACCCTTTTCTTTATAAACCTTTTCTAAAAAGTTCTAAGTTGTTTACAATTTTTAAAAACAATATCTTTTAATAGGAAAATACGATATGTCATGGACATCGATCGTTTATCTAAACTGACTTTGTGGTGTCTAGGCTAGGCAAGTGAGTTTGGGTAACTTTAAAAGGCTCGTCTCACGATTCGTGAGCGGATCCCTCTCTCCTCACTTGTACTTACCTGGCCACAATTGGCGGTGAAGAGACGATTTGAGGCTTCTAATGACTTGTCGTTTAGACCCTTAGAAATAGGCTAGTTGGCTTAGGAAACCCTAGAAACTAAAATACAGAAAATTATACTCTTTTACAAATAAATACCTTTTATTTATAAAACCGTTTTCCTAAATGAATAGTATTTGTTAAACCTAAGCAAAGTGCCACTACAACCCAGTTTGGGGAACCCGTTAGGGATAGTACGGTTCATCGTGCACCCGCGGGCTGGTAGTGCGAGATTCAGACCTCCGCAAGGAGCATTCGGTCTCGAAAGGTTTAAAATACGGCATTTAAGAAAAATGAGATTTTGGGAAAATAAAATATTTATTTAAAATTATTCATGTGTTAATATATATATAATTATCATTTAAACACCTATTTTATCATAAGATAAAGTTTTCACTTTTTTTCTAAAAATCACAAGATTAAAAGTTACATTAAAATACCATGAATTTCAAATAAATAAATTAATACTTTTATTAGGATATATTCACTAGAATAACACAAATAAAATTTACACTCATTATAACTATAAAGAGGAATAATAATTACTTGAGGTGTATTTTGAAAACTATACAATATTACTTTTTACAATAAACCCCCTCAAGTTTTATAAATTACAATAAGGCCCCTAACAAATATAGAACTTCAAATTATCTTTCTTTTAGTCTGACTTGGGTTAGAGTCTGACTATTTCTGACTTGAATATGATTCAAGTCAATCTATATTATTTATATTTCAACTCGAGATGAATACATGAATTCCAGAATCCAGTTAACAATCTACTTGACTGAACCGAACCGTGGATATTCCTTTTACATGTTTCCCAGTATTCCATTTACATGACTCTACGGTTATAATCGTTTCCTGATATCATGGTTTCGGTCAGTCAGTTAATCAATCTTACAATCAATACAATTTTACAAGATAACAATACAAACAAGATATCGCGGGGTTTAAGGGGTAGATTGGTACGGAAGGTGTTAAAGGTGGCACGAGGTGGTCAGATTAATACACCTAACCTGAATCCTATTGCTGTTGTACCGTGGCATAACGGTTCCTTGTACTACACGTGCCCTAGTCTCTGGCAAGTGAGACTACCCTCGTATACACTGGCATTCTTCTGTACCAAGCTACAAACAACAGCGTTAACATAACATTACAGCAATAGTTTACACTTTAAAAATGTATCTTCTTATTCTGTCCTCTCTACTTCCCTCTTACTCTTGGGACTTACCGAGCGATCTGTTCGCTGACGACATTCTATTCTCTCTTCTTTGAATGTCGTCAGGTGACTTGGACCCTGCAGAAGTTGAGCCAACCCAGGAAGACTTGGAGCAAATTGCCGAAGACCCAACAGTATAATTTCATTGTACACTTTTCTTTTCAGTATTTTCCTTTTCCTTTTATGCCACTGTTTAGGCATCTTTATTTCAGTTGTATTTCCTTTTTCATGCATTGTACAAAGAATGTTAATAAATAAAAGTTGTTGTTCTTTTTATACTCTTGTCTCTTGTGTATTTATTTTATATTGCTTAGCTACGCTTAGCGTATGTACTTCTGAGTACATACGTAGCGGACCTCGTCGCGTCCACTTCGCCGTACACTGGGAAGCGGGGCGTGACACACAAGGAATTAATCTGCGGCCCGGGTTGAAGTGGAGGGGCTCAGGTTTCGAGGGAACACTCTAGGTGGCCTGCACGTCTCTCTGTTATGGAAACTTATTTTATGATGGCCTCGGGTCATAGCAAATCCTACAAAGAAGTCACAATTTACCAAAAGCCGATATCGGGAAATTTCTAAGTTCGTGTTCTGGTTTCTAGTCTCTGGTTTTGGCCAGAAAAATCATCACTAAGGTCTTGTAAACACTAACTAAATCTCAATAGCCACTTAACAAGTCCATTCTTCCACTAAACCACAATCTGGAAAATTCTAAGATCATAATCTACACTAAAACGAACTCTAAACATAACTATGAGGTGAAGGAACAAATTAACAAGAAGAGAAGTGAAGATATACCTCTTGGAAGCAACTCAAAAAAAACCCTAAATGCTCCAAGTGCTCAAAATCCAAACTTGAGCTTGGTATGGGGGTGTAGAATGAGGTGGGGATCATTTTTAATAAAGGGAGTGTGGGGGTTTTGAGACGGTTTTGAAAATGATTCATGGAGGTAAAGGAAGGAGGTGAAGAAGAAGATGAAGGAGGAGTTGAAGTGAAGAAGAATGAATTAAAAAGAAAATAAGGATGAGGGTATGGGAGCCCCCCCCCCTTACTCTCTCTCTCTCTCTCTTGCCATACTTATTTGTCCCCCATGCCTCGTGTCATAACTTGTCCCCTCTCATCAATTATCTTTTCTTTTCTTTCCTTCTCACAAATAACACAAATGCAAATGAACAAACATGCAACAAAATGCAACATGTTATGGAGCACTATCCATGACTAATTAAAAATACAGATTTGGCCTGATCGTGATTAGTAGTGCACTAATCAAATTTTAATATAAACTTGCATATAATTAATTATAAAAATGCCCAAATCCAATAAATACCTTTTTAATAAATAAAACATATTAATTTCCAATTATTTTCGAAATATCGGTATTTAATTATACCATTTTACGAAAACCCCAATTCGCAAATCGAATAGTTTTCATGAAATATAGTATTTTAATATTTAATTTCCAAAAATAATATTTTATTTTTCTGAAATATTATAGGGTGTAAGAAGGGGTTTTAGGGATTAGGATTATGGGTGTTAGGGTATGGAATAGGAGACGGGGCAAGTGTTCGTTGGTGCGAAGCGGGTCCCATGAAAGAATACAAAAAAAATTCTAGAGTGTGCGCCACGGTGCCGGTCGTATGTGTCCGGTCATGAAAGGGAAAGAAATAGAAACACGTATCTACCAAGATGTTTGAAGAATGCTTGAAGTTCTCCATACAAGGAACGGACAATAAATCCTGATATATGGGTGGCTTCAGCACAAGCCTTGCCACATTTCTCAGCCACTTTAAGAAATTGTCTTCACCTAAAATGGATTAAAAAGAAGAAGAAGAAGAAGAAGAATTGGTTTTTCAATTCTAAATTAATTCATGAGATATTATTTCCTTCTTTTGGGTAAATAACAAGCTAGCATACAAAATAGCTTTACTATATTGAGAGAGCAAGCTATGTGCAAATATAACTGGCTATCAAATATGACAAGATCATGGGACTTGATCCCGTCCTCCCCTGCAGACGATCGAGACTGCTCGACGATTATAAGAACACCTAGTTTATCATAAGCTACATTATGGCACTAATAAGATCAAGCCACAATTATATGCTTTGATTTGATGCCGTTGGTGATATAATCAAATTAGTTATTGTTTCTAATTTTTGTGATCGAACCCACGTTCTTGTATGACACGACGCAACCACACATGAAATTGAAATTATAAAAAAAGAAATTGTCCGTTTGGTCGGTGTGCCACGCGCTAACTAATAATATCCAGCCTAACTTCAGTTGATCCTCTTTAAGTATTCATGGAAAGTAGATGGTAACTCCGTTTATCTTAACAAAAAGACTTTGTTAAATAGTTTAAATTAACACTAGTTGATTGCAAAGGACCAAGATAACTCTTTTTTATTCAAAAGGCTCAACAAGTGTCCAAGCCTTTTGGAATTTGTGGGTTCGGGTTTGGTGGCGATTAGACAGTCAACCTATAATATAAACCTATTTTACATTTTGCCCCCTCAAAAGCAATAGGTTAGTTGTGTTAAGTTGTTTTCATGAAGACATTAAAATAGTTGCATCAAGCTGTAAGAGTCAAGTCAACGAGATTTGTTTACATTTTGAGAGCAGGCTTAATATGCTTACTATTCTTGATTAGAATTAGGGTTAGTGTTGGGGTTACTATGCCTAACCCCAAGCTGCTTTCATTTTTCAGGAAAAACAAAGAGGGTCACGTCTAGCTCTGGCAGATTAAGCTGTTAATAATTGTGGAGAATATTTCACGTTTGCAGAAGAAGTAGGCATACATCTGGCTGGACGTACACACGGGATCATGTTAGAAACACAGAGCAACAGTAGACGTCTGAAGGCCAACAATGAAAACGTCTGCAGAAGAACTAAACCCAAATACAGAGTATGGCCGTCTGACCAAGTGTGGTTCAGACGTTTGGGTAAGCTTGAAGCCCGGTCCAGACTATCGGCGGACGTTTGGTGGCAAAAGGCCAGACGACTGCACAAGGCGCTAAAAGGATACAGAGTTAAGGCCGACGTTTACTCAAGTATGGGTCAGACGTGTGTCCTCGAGATAACTGCTGCGAATCTTATATTACAAAATTGTGATTTATCTCTATTTTGGGTAGGATTAGGGTTTTCTTATAAATAGTGACCTCTCATATAATGTTTGTACTGCCAAATTAAAGGATATATCACTATTGTATTGAGAGGGTGACTGCTTAGATCTAGAGAGATTTGAGTGAAATCTCTTAGGATTTGCTCGTGGTGTACTTGATTCAAGATTATAGTAGACATTGCAGATTCCGCTCTACCGGGACTAACCATACGGTGGGTGAATCATGTTAACAAATCCCTCGTCCCATCTTATCTATTTATTCTCGCATCGTTATTAATTACTTTGTCTTCCGTTGTTAATTGCGTGGTTATTGTTATTGCGTGATTTAGTTTGTCGTGAATATTGTTCCATGTATCGACCACCCCCCAACATAAGCTAGAGCCAGATGCTATTGATCTCCTACTAAAATTTATCGATTCAGACAAGACCTATAGGTGTATAAGGTTTACTGGGCCTAAGGTATTGATCTCCTACTAAAATAATTAAACACTAATCATCCTCTTCACTCATGTTCTTTTCTAGCTTGATGCCCAAAAAAAGCAAGACTACATAGGCATCTCTTTTTACCAACTCCACCATCCATTTTGCCACTTTGAGACACTAATTAATTTTGGCTCTTCTTTCATATTTGTCTAACCCTTTTGATTTTGCAATCCATCAAAATTCCAGTAGTCATTTCATGGAATATAAATATCTATATATATTCTTAAAAATCATCTTTCTATGAGCTCATTAAAGACAACATATTATCCTAATTGTAACTGATATTTACAAATTAATAATTAGGGTAAATTGTAAATAAATAAATAAAACTAACCGCTGTCCCCAAGAATCTCAGCAAAAACCCCGCAGCCCATATTCCCGATGTACAACATGTACGCAGCTAACTTGTATATCTCTATAGTTTCATGCAATATGTATGCGCAGCTAACTATATGTTGGTCTCTGGCATGGCATCAAGCACAAGAAGCATAGGATGAAGCAGAAAGAAGAGAAGATTTAATTAACACCACAAGATTTGCAATTAAGGAGAAAAATATCACAGTTTGAAAGTGGAAAGAGATTTTAAAAGCATAACATTCTTGTTCGGTAGCAAGAAACATAGCCTTGTTTCAATTTCTTGCATCAAACACAAGAAGCAATGAAAACATAATAAAGAAAGAGAAAGGAACTGACACATCATAACATTTCTGATTAAAGAAAAAATCACTGTTTTAAACTGAAATAAGCAAATCCATGTATGAAGAAGGAAGATTAAGAACTAAAGAATTATTTCACATCATAAAAAGTTAGAATGAAAAATGTTTGTTGAGGATCAAAAGAGAGGCATATTTTGACATGCATCAACCCCCAAAAATTATAAAGAGCTTGCACACCATATTGTAACATCATAACCACAATGCTCAAGTTGAATGGAGAAATCTACATTAATATTACAACAATAATAACAATAGGGAAATATTGAGGTAATAGATAATTTAAACAAACAAGAGAATATGGGAGAGAAGAATAATTTTATACCATATGTTTTTAGTTCTTTTTCCAAATTTAAAGTTTCTCATTACAGAAAAAAGGTGTTTAAGCAATTTTATTTTATATAAGCATGAAAATTTGGGTCTTCCCACTTTCAACACAAATATAATACCCCTTGAAGCAAGTTAAAGATGCCCCAAAAAAACCTACAGGAAAATTAATTCATGCATAGATAAAAGCTGGCTCTACATTGTATTAGCACTAAATCTAATATTATGAAAATTACTAGCTAGCATAAAGAAGGAAGAATAGCATATCAAACTAAACAAATTAAAATGAACACAACCATGATTTGAAATTTTGAAGAAACGATTAGCATATCTATATTTGAAGAGTAATATCAAGTGAATAACACCTTGTTTTATATTAACATTTTTTCTATCATTGAATTATTCAACATATTATTAATTTCATTTAGTCAAGCTAAATTAAACATTTCAAGGGTAACTATTAAAAATTATTCTTTCATGGCAATACGTTAGTGATACCAGTCGATATATCAGCACCGATCGACAGAAGGTGGTGTAGCCTTTTAAAGCAGCAGTAAAAATGTCAACTCTATTCCCCATTTGCCTATGGGTATGCTAAACCCTAATTAACATGCTTTCTAAGTTCAAAATGTAACTATTAATACGAAATTAAAAGGGACTTAAATGAGGCTCTTTGCCAAAAGAAGCAAGGTTTTCTTGAAAGCACAGCTTAAAAGCCATGCTCAAACCTAATGACTTGCTTCATGCAGTATAATCATCTCACTAATCTTCAGTATTTAAAGATTTAAGTAAAAAAAAAATGGCTTCCAAGTCTGCACACAACCTATTAAAAGAGAACAGGCTCGCTGTTTTCTGCAAACTCATTGTGAGTCCCCATAATAAGTACAAACACATTTCCCCAAAAAAGCCATTAAGAAAAGCATAAGCCACACAATTACCATGCAAAAAAGATGCTTTTGCTTCCAAAACCATCCCCATAATACAAAATAAGCTCAAATCAAAGGCAAAATGTGTGATATATTAATCATGAGATTGTGCTATAATTTGGTTCTTATAGTTCAAGAAAAAAACTTTGATAAGATAAGTTTCCAAAACTAGCAAAGGTGGATGGTGTAGTTGGTAAATAGTGTTGTAATTTCTAACCCATGATCCCCGAAAGAATCACAAACCACACAAGAGATCGATGCAGAAAACCAATCATCAGGACCGTGAGTTTCGAATCTATATGAAAAAGAACTGCCGAACAATTAATTTCTAAAACAAGCAAAGATGATGGTGTATTTGGTCTTGGTCTTTTGTTTTGGCATCAAGCTACAAGAGTATTATAAGAGATAAATTTTAGATGAGATATAACAAAAATGGTCATTGTTTTTAAAATGGGTGGTGGAGCTAGCTTAGATAGGAACAAGGCATTGGGTCTTTCGTCTTTGGTATGGGCATCAAACACAAGAGGCATAGGAGAAAGAGGAAGATAAGAAAGGAATTTTTCAGACCACAAATTTTAGCATTTTAGGGGAAATGATCACTGTTTAAGAGTGGAAAAGGGGTTTTAAAAGCATAAAATTCTTGTTGTGGAGGAGAGAAACTAGGACTTGTTTTGTTCTTGCATCAAGCACAAGAAGCAATGAGACCATAGAAAGGAGGAAAATTCACTGTTTTGTTCGTTGGATAATGGGAAATGAAAGATTTGAACACCATTAAAAATTTCTTATTAGAAATGACACAAATTTCTTATTAGAAATGACACAAATTTCTTATTGGAAACTTCGTAGAGGAGCAAGAAGGGAGAAGCATACAAATGTTTTGACTCCAACAATTAGAAATGACACAAAAGATTGATCATAGTAAAATAACCTAATTATCACTGCATTAAAGTTGTAAATAAGGAGGTTAATGGCACCAAAAGTATGAGGAAAAATAACGTTTGTGTTGATTTATAAGAATATAGGGATTTCTGGCCCTAAAGGCAAGACAAATTATGCAGTGCAGCATATCTATTGCCTAATTAGCAATCAATCGGAGTAGTTTTTTGATATTTTGGGAAGAAAATTGTTACGTATGAGCGATGCCCAGAGTTTGAGCAACCAGCAAGAACCAATAAATTTAGGGTCTTTTCACACAAACTCGAAGATTTATTTATTTATGAAATCAATCCTCTTTCTTTGAGGATCGAAGCTGTGACCTCAAAGGCATGGTGAGACGAAATTGGTACCGACTGAGCTAAGCCGTGCATGAGAAATCAAGCTAGCTAGCTATGGCTGTTCCTACTTTGTATTAGCACTAAATCAAAACTACAATTAGAAAAATCAGGAAACTAATTAAGGATGGCACAAGATGTATGATGATGACCCCCAAATCAAAAAATAAAAATAAAATAAAAAGGGGGAAAACATTAAAAAATAAAAATTGAGATACAAACCATCCCTGTTCATGATCCTTCATTCTTGATTCTGATTCTGCTGCGAGCCTTCGATCTTGACCTCTCTCTTCACCAGGTGTTTGTTGTTATGCATCCAAACCTTGAGCACCTGCCTACTGATCCCAATCTCGCTGCAGAACCTCTCCATTTCCCCCTCGTCCTTCTTCTGAACCCTCCAGCTCACCCTCTCCGCGAAGGCTCTCATCTTCTCCTTCTGCTCGCCGCTGAACTTCGTCCTGAACCTCTTCTTGCTTATCATCAAATGCCCGTAACTGTTGTTGCTGTGATTGCTATTATTCGCATAATTGACCAAAGCATTGTTGTTTCTGATATCCTCGCCGGACGACTGGTCCATTGTAAGCTGCGGCGGGATCGGGGGTAAGAGGAGGGCCCGGTAAGGCTTATCGGGTTCGGGTTCGGGTTCCGGGTCGGGCTCCTTGCGGTGGAAGCTGCGGTGGCAGCCGCAGGCGGCGCATTTTAGGGGGTCGGAGGGGCCGGCAGGCATGAACTCGCCGCAGCCGTCGATGACGTGGCCGCCGAGGGCGGCGGCGTGGTTGCGGAGGCACTCGCGGTAGCGGGTCGGGGACGGGGCGGTTGAGGGTCCGGCGCCGTTGGGGATTGGGGATATTCCGAATTGGGGTTTGGGGGAGAGGAGAGAGGAGGAGGAAGGGAGGATGGGCCTCGAGAAGGCGGAGGAAGGGGAATCTCTGCTGATGATTGAGGGAGGATTAATGAAGGGTGAGGACGATGGAGAAGGTCGTCTTGGGTCTTCGTTCTTCTTGTCGTCGATTCTTCTGAATTGATCCATGGATTGTGTGTGTATATATATATAGAGAGAGATATAAATTGGCTCCTTTTTCTCTCTCCCTCTCTAGTACAGAAGAGGTGAGAAGGTTAGAGAGCCATGATGGAGATTTTGGAGGTAATTAGGAAGTGAGCTTAGAGAGAGAAAGAGATGACGACGATGATGATGATGAGAGAGTTGGGCACTAACTAAAACAAATTAAAGAGAGCAAGTGGAAGATGAGAGAGAGAGGAGGGGCCTGGTTTCCTAACAGCCATCTAAGGCTGTTCAGTTCAAAGGAGAGAGAGAGGAGGAGAGAGGAGGAGAGTTTTGCTTTGCTTCTATGCAATTCGAGAGAGAGAGAGAGAGAGAGAAGGGAGTAACAACCTACCGACAAGGTGATGTTTTCTTTTCTGTCTCATGGCCCTGCAAATTGGGCCATCAGATTTCATTTTTATATCTCGCACTAATATCGTTTTTCCGGATATTTTTTATAAGAAAGTTATTGTATGCACCGATCATGGTTTTCTTTTGCTGAACTTGAGGAATATTCAGAGATTGCAATCTCTTTCTTGTTTGTGGTATTAACTTCTTGGTGTTGATATGGGTGTATGTATTTTGACTCCATTGGACGGTGGAAGCATGGGCGGGTCTTTACTATGCTTGTTATCTCTACAGTTAAAACCCATGATAACAAGCATCTTGTTCATCTTTGATGGACTTCCTTTCAACTCATTGCTTGTGGGCTTCAAGTTTGAGTAGAGTACTTTGAGAGGGGTTATTCTATGCTTGTTATCTCTAGATCGTGATTTTATGGGAAACATATATTAATAGATTACAAACGAAGGCAAAAACGCCTTTAAACAATCTTATCAAAGCAAGCAATAATAATGCAAAAATATGAAAAGGTCTCTAATTTGAAAATTTTCAAGCAAATAAATCTGATAATATCTGCATAATAAACTTCACAGCCTTCATCAATCCTTCAAACAAACAACCTTACTTGTGATATCAAATTGCAATCAAATAGAACGGCCAACAGGGTTAGACGTGTTGGCCTTCCCGTAATGCTTTCGATGTCATTTCCGAAAAATTACAATAATAGAGATTCTAATTCATATATATATATATATATATATATATAGAGAGAGAGAGAGAGAGAATATATATATATAGAGAGAGAGAGAGAATAATGGAGGAAAGAGATCATAGGAGGGGATTTACTCCTATGGCGTCGAAAAAATACAATCTCCACCATTTTTTACGACGATCTGCATCCTTCATCATTATCGTTATCATCTAAGATAAGCATACACCAAAATTCATGTGATTCCACCACTTTTTCACCGTTGAGTTAGAAATGTAAAAAGTTGTATTGTCGGTAAACCATTAATTTTGCACCAACTAAATCAACGATGAAAAAAATGGTATAATCACATGAAATTTGGTGTATCCACATCTTAGATGATAAAGATGAAGGTGATGTATGCCGATCGTCGAAAAAATCATGATGGGTGCATTTAGGAGGAAATTCCCTCCTATGGCATCTTTCCTCCATTAACCTCATATATATAGAGAGAGAGACACACACTGTGGTTGTGCACGTCATAGCCAAGGTTGGCTATGAATGCACACTCATTTTACTGTTTTGGATCCCAATTTAACTTTCAAAGCGGGACCCATCCAAACAGTAAAATGGGTGTGCACTTAGATATGATGTGCAGAGCTACATTTTTTCCTATATATAAACTATATAAAAGAATATTCCTTGGAATATTTTCTTATCCCACTCAGACTTTTTATTTAACCCTATTTAATTCTCTTACTACGTTTTAGGGCATGGAAATTTTTTTGGCTCTCTACTCAATATCTATCATTTTTTTATCCCATAGAGCTAGACTTAATGGAAAAATTCTGATCATCTATGTTATTCAAAATCTCTTTCTTTTCTCTACGTTCTTCCAACTTAGGTTTTATTGGAAAAATATGAAAATTTTCATGATTTTTTTGTATTATAATATGAAAAATATTGAAAAATATTTTTTTGAGATAAAATTACACGGTTTTCTTTTGGTTTTGGAAAAAATATAGAAAAACCAAATCAAACAGGAAATTTTGAGGTTTTTGAAAAAAATTGTTATTTTCTATTAAAGTTTTGAGAAAACAAAAAAATTGAGATTTCGGGAGTTTCTTGTACTATAACATACATAATATTGAATAAATAGAAAAAAAAACTAAATATTTTAAGATTTTCTTTTACTATAACATATAAAATATAAAAAAGGAAGAAAATAAAAAATATTGAGAATTTAAAATTTTCCGTGTTTCATTGTAAACGAAAATATTAAGAAAATAGAAAATTCTTAAGATTTGTGAAGATTTTGCGATTTTCGTATGTTATATAACAAGCAAAATTTTGAAAACTAAAAAGACGTAAATTTTAAGATTTTTATAAATTTCGCAATTTTCATGTACTATAACATTCAAAATATTGAAAATTTTAAAATACAAAAAAAATGGGATTTTCGTGTGTTATCAAGAGTTTTCGGTCACTCAGAGTCTCTGTTACTCGGATTTGGATTTGTTTATATGTTAGATTTTTAGTAGCAATCGATGATGTTTACTTCTTTTACTTCACATACCTTTTTATCTTCTTGATATTCGGAAGTGATTCAAAAATATGAACAAGGAAAATAATTGAAACCGAAGTTAACATAAAATACCGAGCAAAAAAATGAAAAAGAAAAAAACAGATTTTTTTCAAGTTCTTAAATTTTTTGCGATTTTTGCTTGCTATATGATTCAAAATAATACAAGGTAAACAAAATAGAATTTTTTTTGAGATTTCTGAAACTTATAAGCGTTTGTTATAAAGCAAGCAAAACAGAAAAAAAATTTGGGAGTTTTATAAATATTGCAAGTTGCATGCTCTTCATGGCTGGTAAAACGATAAATAATCGTAGGAAGCATAAAATTGTAAGGTTTTTGAAAATTTCACGATTTTCATGTGTTTATATAACATACAAAAAATTGTAAAACAGAATTTTTTTGTGAGATTTTTAGAATTTAGTGATTTTTGTGTGCTATAGTAAGCTAAATATTAAAAACAGAAAACAACATAAAATTTTGATATGTTGGAAAATTTCACGATCCAAGAAAAATATTGAAAACTGAATAAAAGATAAAATATTGAGATTTTTGAAAATTTAGCAGTTTTTTTGTGCAATAGCATGCAAAATATTGAAAATATTAAGAAAAATATTTTTTTTTAGTTTTAAAAAACCTCGATTTCTTTTTTTGCAGTATGTAAAATATTGAAAATTTGAAGAAAAACAGAAAAATTTGTGATCTTTTAAGATATTGCGAGCTACTAAGCAAAATATTGAAAAACCGAAAAGTATAGAAAATTTTCATATGTTTGAAAATTTTGCGATTTTCTTGCGCTATAGCATGCAAAAAATTGAAAAATCAAAGAAAATGAAATTTATTGAGATTTTTACAATTCGTGATCTTCGTTTAGAACAAAATATTGAAAAACCGATGAATGCAAAAAACTTTGAGATTTTTGAAAATTACGTAGTTTTTCGTGTGGTAACGTGTAAAATGGTATAAATTTAAAGAAAACAAATAGCTTTAAGATTTTTGTAAATTTTACGATTGTTATGTGCAACACCGTGGAATATATTAAAAAGACCACAGAAAATAAAATAATTTGAGATTTTTTAAAATTCATGATATGCATAATATTGAAAAAAGGAAGAAAATAAGAAATTTTGAGATTTTTGAAAATCCATGATTTTCTTGACATATCATGGAAATTATTAAAAAACTGAAGAAAACAAAAAAAAATATTTTATTTTTGAAAATTTCATGATTTTCCTATGCCATAGTTTGCAAAATATTGGAAAACCGAAGAAAACAGAAGTTTTGATATTTTTAAAGTTTCGTTATATTCATGTGTTATAGCATGTAAATATTAAAAACCGGAAGAAAAACAAAAAAATGGGATTTTTGTACATTTCCTGATTCTCGTGTGTTATAACAAGTAAAATATTGAAAAACCTGGAAAAAAAAGAAATTTTTTGTGATTTTTAAAGATTTGCGATTTTCATATGCTAAAATATTTGCAGCCTAATTCTCCATATATTTGATATATGAAATTCATAAGGAAGAGACATTATAATTTATAAATCATAAAACAATAAACTCTTAAATGAATAAAAAAAAAATTCAAATTTAGACTTTGTATCCATGCCACTGTGCAGGGCCCTTGCCAGGGTATAGAATAGTTTTGCTAATGCATCCAGCTCTGCTCTCATCCCATCCTAAAGCTTTGTTTCCCATTTTCTGAACTTATGAGAGGTGTCGTAGGGAGCCAACCTATGGGTGTCAGAGCCCTCCAGTTGATTTATGGAGTGGGCCCACCATCTGCACAAGTGGCTCTATTATTTCTATTAATAATCCTCACTTTTATGTTCCCATGCAATTATCAACTCCTTGATCTTCATCTTGATAGAATATATCATGTAATGATACCCCATCAAGATAACCCTTGATTATGAAATACAAATATATATATATATATATAGAGAGATATTAATGGAGGAAAGAGGCCATAGGAGGGGATTTCCTCCTATGGCGTGGAAAAAATACAACCTCCGTCATTTTTTCCGACGATCGGCACCCATCATCATCATCATTATCATCTAAGATGTGCGTACACCAAATTTCATGTGATTCCACAACTTTTTCACCGTTGATTCAGTGGGTTCAAAATTAACGGTTTACCGACAATAGAACTTTTTACATTGCTAAATCAACGGTGAAAAAGTTGCAGAATCACATGAAATTTGGTGTACCCATATCTTAGATGATAACGATGAAGATGATGGGAGCCGATCGTCGAAAAAATTGGTCGAGGTTGTATTTTTTCCACGCCATAGGAGAAAATTTCCTTCTATGGTCTCTTTTCTCCATTATTCTTATATATATATATATATATATATATATATATATATATATATATATATAGTGAGTGAGAGAGAGAATAATGGAGGAAAGATGACATACGAGGAGGGAATTTTCTTCTATGGCGTCGAAAAAATACGTTCTCCATCGTGTTTTCCAACGATCGGCACCCATCATCTTCATCGTTATTATCTAAGATATGTGTACAACAAATTTCATGTGATTCTACAACTTTTCACCGTTGAATTAGTGGGTTCAAAATTAACAGTATACCGACAATAGAACTTTTTACATTGCTAAATAAACGATGAAAAGTTGTAGAATCACATGAAATTTGGCGTACCCATATCTTAGATAATAACGATGAAGATGATGGATTCCGATCGTCGGAAAACACGATGGAGGACGTGTTTTTTCGACGCCATAATAGGAAATTCCCAGTTATGACCTCTTTGAGAATAATGGAGGAAAGAGGCCACAGGAGGGAATTTCCTCCTATGGCGTCAAAAAAACACGTCCTTCATCATATTTTCCGATGATCGGAATCCATCATCTTCATCGTTATCATCTAAGATGTGGGTGCGCCAAATTTCATATGATTCTACAACTTTTTCACCGTTGATTTAGCAATGTAAAATGTTCTATTGTCGGTATACCGTTAATTTTGAACTCACTAATTCAACGGTGAAAAAGTTGTAGAATCACATAAAATTTTGGTGTATCCATATCTTAGATGATAATGATGAAGATGATGGGTGCCGATCGTCGGAAAACAAGATTGTGGGCGTGCTTTTTCGACGCCATAGGAGGAAATTCCCTCCTATGGCATCTTTCCTCCATTATTCTCTCTCTCTCTATATATGAGCTTGATGGAGGAAAGAGGCTATAAGAGGGAATTTTCTTTTATGGCGTCGAAAAAATACATCCTCAATCATTTTTTCCGACGATCGGCACTCACCATCTTCATCGTTATCATCTACGATGTCGGTACACCAAATTTCATATGATTCTACAACTTTTTCACCATTGATTTAGTGGGTTCAAAATTAACGGTAATATATATATATATATATATATATATATATATATATATTGTAGAGAGCAAATTAGTTATCCTCACCTTGTTATTTAGGGTATGAAGTACATTATTGATTCTTTTTATTCTTTTCATTGAAATTGCATGGTTAATATTTGAACTGATTTATTCACTTAAAAATTGCAAAATAAAAAAAAAGTGCAGAAACAAGAAGTAAACTATTTCTTAAAAAAAAAAAAAAAATAGGCGAAAAAAGGTTTTAACTGCCTCATATGATATATCAATATCTCATCTGATTTAATTGTTACAACGATTGTGCAACTATTACAGGATACAAAATATTCTTTCTTAGCAGAACCTGAGAAGGATTTGAATAACTAATTATAGGTTCTAAGGGTGTTATATAAATTTTTGATATTTATGGAGTAATATGTTAAAACAATCAAGTTTTGGGGGTGATAAAGAAGTAAAAGAATAAAAGAAAAAGATGAAAACATATCTCTTTTCTAATTCCTTTGTATTGTCTTCCAAATGCAATTGCTTTGTATTTTGGAGATGTAGACATAATTTTTTTTTGATAAAGGAGATGTAGACTTTTATCTGAAACGATTGTCAAAGATTAACTCAGATTATTGAGAGAGACTATGCTTGATAGTTGTAATTATGAATTTATGATTATGGAATCCCATTGAATAATGAAATTATGATAGCCATATGTTTAAATTAAATTATATTGAATTAGTGGAGTTGCACATAGCAGCAGAGGCCAGGGACCATGATTTTCATGTCACCAAAGTCACTTTCTATCAAGAAGATCAACCATAAGCATGGTTTTTTTGCAAGCTTGAACAAAGTTTTACAATCAGCTCTCAACTTGATATCTATTTTATATTGATACCTTTTAAAGTTTTGAGGAAAAAATTATAAAATAATTTATTAGCAATCTAAATAACTAGCTGCCTCGTTTAAGATTGGACGTGAAGACTAACAACTTCGTCATGTTACGTCTAAAACATATATAAAGATGACAATACATTTTCGCACCAATTTTAATTCAAAACAAAATATTGAGGAAGCAAGAAAAATTTTGGATTGGAGAGACATACATCACCCCACACCATGCAATCTCATAGGTCACAATCAATAAATTATCATTGGCATTGTAATCACTTTTAACTACACAAGACAAGTAATGATTCTTCCCTTAAAATGGAAATCATGTGGCTTAGAGAAAATAGAACTGTTATAAACTTATTTTTCTTAATGTTAAACAATTAAAGTATAACCTAATCCAAAATAGGAATCATCAAAGTTTATCATACCTTAGAAACTAGTTAGAAAGAGACTAGAAACAATGATAAATGAAGCCTATTAAGGGCATAGAGTGCTATTGTGGCCATGCTTTGTGTATAGGCTGTTTTCATTATCTTATATCCACTTTACTATCAACTTGTTTATTGGAAAGGACTTGTTTTTCCAAATTTTCTTATAGGCCAGGCTTGACGGTGATCTTTAAATTTTAGTTTTAAAACATAGAATGAATTTTGTTGGCACTTCTACCATGTTAAGGTTACCTTATTTTCTTCTAACATCTCCAAAGTCTCCCCATTTATCAAAAGCTATGGTTGACCTCATGAAGTCTCCCTAATTTAAAAATCACTGTCAAGCTTTAATTGACTGGTTCTATCCTATTGTAATAATGAGCAACATTGTTTTTATATAAACTTTAATTTTATGTAATTCTATTTAAAAGATATGTGGATGATAGTATCATACAAAAGATCGGCATAAGAAACGTAAATACACATAACCTGTTGGATATAGGTACCCTTAAGGCAATTATTGTAATTATAGGAGGACATATACGAGAGAACAATTTTACTCGATATGATAGTATGCTATCGGGTTTGTCTTTATCATTCATGTGTATACGTTTTATTCGTTATCACGTATCGCTAACACATAATGATAAAACCAATGGGTTCTTTGTTTGACTACCAGGACTATGATAAAGATCATACGAGTGAAGCTTGAGTAGTTTATAAGCACATCCTTAAAAAACCCTAGTCAAAAGAGTGGCAAGACTGGGCATCGATACTCCAGATTAGACTAGTGTATACGTTTCTTGACTCCGATCGGGGCGATGGTTGATCCCATAACCATTGGTATTTGACACCAAAGATTGTATAAATATGCTCATTAGATGAATGAATTACACTGAACGGACTCACCTGAGAACTTCTAAATGGTATTGTACCTATAGTCAGATAGCAGTTCTCATGTGATATGAGTACAGGGAAGTCTGTAGACTTAAGATCGTCATAGTGTCTTGTGTGTGTTCCTATTGTACTTTGATTACTACCCTATCCCGGCTTTAAAGAGTCGTGCAAACAGGTTTTAGTTGGGTACAGTCCCGAAGCACATGGAGGCAGTGAGCGATCGAAAGGATTTCTTCTCTTCCGGTATTTGAAGTCGAGATCCCGCCGTTCCAGATCAGCTATAATCATAAGTTCTTGGCCAAAACAATTGAGAATTATTGTTAAGTGTTATCAGTAGTTTCTCGTTTAGTTATGAGTTTATGATCGATACGACTTATCAAGTTATTAGGAGTCCGACGGTTTCCACCTCCCAGACCCGGTATGCGACACTCTAAGACGAAGAGACCGGACTGTACGGTGATTGTCACTGATAGACTTTGCAGGATTCAGATAAGCTTGCTCGTTGACAATTTTTCAATCAATACTTGGGTAGCCATTGCGTGCAGCTAGTACCGCTGACGTGTTTATGGGCTATGGATACGATCCTAACCTACTACCAGCATATTGTCGAGTCTTTAAAATCCCACACAGAGCTTTCCCAGCACAGGCAAAACGATATAGGGTACGTATAGGGATATGTGTAAGAGTTCGAATAAACACGTGTGTGTGATACACGTATTTTAATCGGATGTTTAATGATATTAGCTGGTATATATTTGATATAACCATATTATTAAATCAAGTGTTGATTTAATAATTAGATATATATGTATATATGATATAGATAAGTATTAAAATAATATCATGTTCACTTTATTATTTCTTCTCTTTATATATATGTATATTTGATATAAATATATGTATCATGTTAGCTTATACATGTGAGTTGTGTGTATGAAATGCACACACAAATTTAGCTAATACATGATAGTTGTGTGTATGTGATGCACATGGAAAGTGAGATGATAATTCTTTTGTTTCTTTTTTTAAAAAGAGAATGAGTCATTAGAAAAGATGTGTGTAGATTTTGTGACTCATTCTTGTTTTATATCAAAAGATAACCATGGCTGCTTCTTAAAAAAAAGAATAATTCTTATCACATTCTCACCATCTTGATCATACTCTCCCTTGAGTTTTTCTCAAGTGAGAAAGAGAAAGAAAAGAGAAGAATTTTAGTGAGCAAAATTAACCTACATCACTTACTAATCATTCTCAGCAAGTTTGATTAGTGAGTTGTTTCACAAATGATATGATCAATTGAAGCTAAAGCTTGTGATGGAGAGATCTCAAGATGAATCATTTTCGGCGAGTAGAGCACCGAGCGAGCTTGTTCCGAACTTCATGGAGACTGGTCGGAGTCCAATGAGAGATGGCTAACGTGCTATAAAAGTTGTAGTCCCTAACTTGCTCTCTATGTTTTTTTTGATAACTACTAGAATTTGAATGATTTTGGGCTTAGGATATGGTGCTATGTTCTTGATTAATTTTGTTGATCATTCCACCGCGGTCCGCTATCATAGAGACCCTAACACCCTTCCTGACTGTGGTATCAAAGCCGATTCAAATTCAAGTAGTTGTTTTGGTGGCAAAATGATCTCAAAACCCAAGATTTTCGATGACTTGCGCACTGTTTTGGCTGTCCAGAAAAGCAGCAGTGAAAATCTTCGCATTTCTCGCTTGTACTCACACTCCGGGGCTCACGGTTCAGTCTGAAAGCCTCGTGAATGAGTAGGGGCGACCCTGGGGATGTCCTCGGGGGCTTGGGTGGACCCCCGCACTCGAGACCACCACAAAATGGTCTCGGATGCGGGGCTGGACTAGCAAGCACACTGCTGTGTGCTTGCTGATCCAGCAGCCAACCCATGGCCACAACTTTGTGAACATGGGTTGGGGGCCCCACCTAAAACTCTTTGGGGCCCCACGGGTCATGCCCGAGTTTCCCCTGGAATCTTGGGCACTTTTCGGGTCATTTGTGATTCGAAATTTGCAAAAAATGAGAAGGTTTTAGGCACCGGAATGAATTTGAAATTCGATTCTTGGAATTTCAAGTTTGCAATTCCGTGGGTTGTGAAATAATTTGTCGCGGCTTCAAATTAGCTCGATGATGTGTATTATTGAGTTAGTTTGATTGCATATGTGATATGTCGTCTTTAACATCGCCGAATTGATGCGATCAATCCGACGGGGTTGCATATTTATGTAGTTGTGATATCATGATACCTTGTTGTTGTGTTATGGTTTATTGTATCGTTGTGATGAATAGCCTCTCATGTGAGATGCTTGTATTTTTGTTATATATGTATTTATTTATTTTGGGATGAGCGTTCGGATCCATTTGTTGTATATTTTTCATCGGGATACTTCCGGGTTGAGATTGATGTCGCCACTTGATGTATATATTTTTCGATTAATGTACTAGCATACCCCGTGGAGAAGCGCATGGATCAATGGATTCTAGAATACAGCGGGCAGCAATCTCAAGGAGTTGAGATCTGGGTTACCCTATTCTAGAATTGGCGGGTGGTTCGCCGCGCTTGTGGGGGTTAGGTATGACCCACGGATGAGCGCCCGAGTTACCGAGTTCTAGATACCGATGGATGGCCCACTCATGATATTGAGTGCGGGTTGTCTCACTATTAGGATTGGCGGGTGACTTGCCGCGCTCGTAGGGGTCGGGGATCGAAAATGTATGGGCTATTCATACGACGGTGGAATTTCATGTTTCATGATTGGCTCAATTGACATGAGTTATTTCTAGTATATCCGCTTTTCCATATTCTGTGATGTTCATTGCATGCCTGTAATGTATGTACCTGCCTATGACGATATTTACAGCATGACTGTGATGTTAATTATCTGCCTGCGATTATATATATATAAATGCTATATACGTTTTGCACCCGTGCTAGCCCTGTTCCCGTCCTACCATAAGTTAAGTAACCTTACGGTGAAGACCCAGGGCCCCGTGGTGAATGCGGATAGCATATATGTGCATTCTATTTTCCTTTTATATTTTCAAATAGGCCATGTGAGTGCTCATATGTAAAGCATATGAGCGCTGAAAATGAACAAGCTAAAACCCACACTAGGGGTCACGTGTTAAACACGTGAGTTCTTTTACCGTATTCTTTGACAGCACTCATATGCAAAGTATGTGAGCGCCCCAATTTAAAATTCTATCATCAGATAGAATTAAATTCTATGAGGGAAATATTTTTCCCTAATCTTTCTAATATGGAAAGATGTTTCTTTAACAGAGAATCTTGGATTTAAAATCCAATGGTGATAAAATATCACCAATTAAACTATTTGATAGAATTAAATTATATATGATAGAATTAAATTTTATTTGGGAAATATTTTCCTGATCTTTCTCAAACTAGAAAAATCTTTTCTGTTAAACAGAGGACCCTTACATCAAAGATCAAACGGTGATTATAAAATCACCCATCGATCATATGATAGAATTAAATTCTATCTTAGAAAAATATATTCCTAATCTTTTTAAACCAACAAGATATTCATATGATAGAATAAAATTCTATCTTAGGAAAATATTTCTAATCTTATAAAAAAAACAAGAAATCTTCTCTGTTAAACGGAGGGTTTTTGGATTAAAAATCTAATGGTGAATAAAGTTTACCAATTGATCTAAAAGATCATTTTGATTGATCATGAAATCAACCATTATCTCTTAATAAGAGATTTTCTCAACAAATTGATTGTTTTCTTTCTTCTATAAGTAGGAGCAAAAAAGCGAAAAAGGGGAGGAGAAAAAAAAAGAGAGGAGACCCTCCATAAGCTTCTGTAAAAATACAGAAGGCTCTCAAAACAACAGAGAATTTAATTCTCTCAAAGAAGATCTCCCTCCTGAAAACCCTAGGTAAATAAAAAAGAGATCAAAATATCTCATTTACCTAATATACCATATCTAAAGGTTTAACCCTTCTCAAAAAACTTAGTTCTTTCTCTGGATCTGAAATCCACAAGCTAAGTCTTCCACAAGTTAAGAATTTAATTCTTATAGAGAAGATCTTGTTCTTGAGAATAAAAAATTCAGGAAAGAACAAAATTGAACAGAAAGAAGACGGAGTCCATAATACTGCAAGAACTTAGTTCTTTCAAATCAAGAACTTAGTTCTTTCAAATCAAGAACTTAGTTCTTAATGAACCCGATCCAAGATTCTCAAAATAGTGATCTTGGTGATCGTTAATGGTCAAAATACTATTAGCAAAGGTTTAATCTCTCTGAAAACATGAACAAGAGAAGATGGATAAAGAACGTGGAGAAAATGGAGTCCATAATACTCCGGGAACATAGTTCCTTCAAAACAAGAACTTAGTTCTTAAATAACCTGATCTCAGATCCTCAAAATAGTGATCTTGGTGATCGTTAATAGTCAAAATACCGTTAACAGAGATTTAAGTTCTCTAAAAAAATATCAACAGAGATTAAATCTCCAAAAACATAGAGCCTCACGTCAAAAACACGTGAGCGTCCAAAAGATCCCTCCCCAACAGAAGGTTAGCGTCTCACGTGTTCCCACATGGGCTTCTAAACCAGCGCCCAGCGCCACACATGAAACGCACGTAAACGCCTGAAAAAAATTAGTGCTTAGCACTATTACAACTCCTCACATGAAACACACGTGAATGCTACAAAAAGTTAGTGCTTAGCACTAGTGCAGCGCCTCACGTGAGACACACGTGGGCGCCACAAAAAACTAATGCTTAGCACTATTTCAGCGCCTCACGTGAAACACACGTGAGCACTGCATATCTTAGTGCTTAGCACTGCTGGGTAGTATAGAAACCCAATCTCGGCCCAAATTGGCTAAGTACATGAGGTTAAACCTCTTTGATTTTAAATCAACTGAACCATATGCTCGTGATTTTAGTCTCAAACATGACTAATGACCTCTTATTGATGATATCCAAAATGATATTCATCTCATATCTCCTAAGGTAATCCGAGTCTCAAATACGACTAATGATTCTTAGGTCCACCACGATCTTTTCCTTAAAATACGGGATTTGGTTTAAGAGTACATATTTCCACACCTCTGATATATGTCGTTGTAATTCCTCAATGTCTTCAGAGAGGTGGAAGGTCCCGACAACCAACAACTCCTTTCAACACATTGATGCACTTTCAAATTGACGTGCACACCTCAAAGCGGATCGTGTCCCAAATTGGGCGCATTCCATTTCACCATCGTTCACTCCGCCAAGTAACAAATATACGTGCATGCAAGATGAATAATGGACTGAAATGTCCTTAAACCAACATTCGTCTCCAAAACGGGAATGTTAGACCGAGATGTCCCTAAACTAGACATTCGCCCCTAAATACGGAAATAATGGACCGAAACTTTCTTAAACTAACATTCGTCCCAAACAGGGAATGTTGGACCGTGATGTCCTTAAACTAAAATAATTGAGCCCATATGCTCATTTGTTTCTAAGTTGATTTTAGTCTTAAATATGACTAACGATCCCTAGAAAACCCAAATATCCCGTGAACTGATGGACCTCATTTATATGAGATTGACGTTCTAAGTTCATTCCTGTTGGCAAAACAAACTACCGGCGTGGACCCCGTCAAGCAAATCCTTGACCCAAACCCAAATCTAAAATATACGGATTTGGACTAATCCGCGCCCTACGGGCGGTGACATAAATTAGTCTCCGTATACAATTCACGGGCAACTCAAAATAAAAAAACATAACACGACACGAAGTGAACTTACAGAGCAGAAGAAAGTGGTTATCGCAATACAGCAACGCAATTAACTGCAGAGGCTTATGCCTGCAGGGAAGAGCGTCCCTACATTCAAAAACCCCTCACAAATGAGAGGGAATATGATGAAATCTTCTACAGCGGCCGCATTCGTCCAAACCTCCGATATGCAGTGCCATAAATCAACTTGGTATCTTCGGAGAGGTGGATGGATAAGTCCAAATAGCATCTTCCCCAAAATTCAGGCAAGACGATCTATCCCAGTTCGTCTCTATTTTCGGCGGTGAACAGTAGTATTCAGTTAGGAATATCCTGCACCTCATTCAATGAGCTAAGAGTCCCGATCCCTTCATGGGGAATCCACACTTAAGCAATAATCTACGTAACTATAAATTTGCAAAGCCATTCGGTTCTGTCACGCCCCGCTTCCCAGAGTGCACAAACTACGGCACGTGAAAGGGCCAACCATGCTACATGTGGATATGAATTATCCCTCCACAGTTATATTACAGCTGTCTATAGGATATCAAAGAACAGTAAAAAATATAAAAGCTATCTAGTACATGTCCATTTGCTAAAATAAAAGAGTCAAGAAAATATATAAGCGGAAACGATAGTAATATCCAATAGATAACATCTGAAAATACATCCTAATATGGGCTCACATCAAGAAATAAAGCTGCGGGAAAATAACTAAAACATCTCTAAAATATAATTCCTAACTGCTCGGCTCGATGGTTAAAGTACCCCTGTTCAGCCTGCGATAGAGATAGAGGTACTGGGCCCTGCAAAACCCAGATGTCAGTGCGTCATAATACTAAAACAATAGTAATAACTAGGTTGTAATGATATAGGTAAACTTGAATATAATGAATAACACGGATATGAACGGTGAGGTATGTATGTGTATGTGAAGTGCGATAAGTAACCTAAACTGTGCTAGTAGGTTATCTACTCTAAAGTCTTTGAAATCAATTTAATGGAATCGTCGATATAACTCAATAGTATCCCGTGCGTGCTCGGGACCACTGTCAAGACTCTCGGGCTGAATCCGAGACGTGCCGCTTGATAGTAAACAAGTAACATGTACAGATGAATGGTGTTAGCAGCAGCATCCCGGGGCTGGCCTAGCCCGTAAAGACTGATTAGTATAAATATCGAACTGTTAAGTTACAAGTCGGGTTTCATTATTGATTTCCCCTTACCCCTAAGGTTATGTGTTCAAGTCAGGTATTGATGATATGAATCTAATTCCAACACAGGATCAAGCAGGTACAGGTTTTGTCTATGTAGACAACAGGTTACGTCCGTCGGGACAACAAGTCAGGATTGTCGGCATTAGTAACAAGATCAAGTAACAGGTCAAGTAGTGTGTTAGGACATGTCATGTGATGTATATGTATCAAGTGGATACCAAATGTAAAACTGTAATCGATATCGGAATCACGGTAAAATAGTGCTGGTGTCAGGATGGATATGTGTCTATCTGTAATAACCTATATATGTATTCATGACTATGTATGATGCAATCTAGATAACATGTTGCACTAATATAGAAGTAACATGATATAATGAGATTCCGGAATGCAACTAGATATGCAATAGACAGTACGGATACGAACGGATATCAAAAAACGGTAAAACTATAATATCGGATGTATAATTAAAATACATATATTATTATTATTCATATGGATATAAATATTTTAACATAGCATGTTGCAAGATAAACTTGCCTGATTGGATCTCACGTCGGGATGCGTACGTCATGTTCGACGTTGGGTAAACGTCGCGATGCACACACGCGTGTACAAGACTGGACCTGGCTAATCCAAGATGTGACCATGCTGGATGATGACGATGACTGGGTCGTCCAGATTATCGACGACGTGCGCGACTCCGGCGATGGCCGGAAAAACAAGAATCAAGAAAGAAAAAGAAAAGAAAGAAAGAAGAGAAGAAGGAGAAGAGTGGGGGTGTGGCTTGGCTTGGGGTTTTGGGGTAGAGGAGACGAGGGGATAATGACGGTGGGCCGTCGACGGCGGGCTGTCGACGGCGATGGGTAACTGTGACAGTGGGTTTCTTGGGCTGCTCGGGGGGTGCAAGAATGGGTGCTCGGGTTCTTGGTTGCAGGGGTTTGTGGTGTCGGGGTCTGCAAGGAGGTGAGGAGAAGGAGGAAATTGGGGTGAGGTCATTGTGAGGTCGACAAGGCGGTGAGGTGATCGGCGGTGGAGGCGAGGGAGTTTCTGGCGTTGGGTTCTTGGGTTATCGAGGGTTGCTGGGTGTTCGGGAGTTGTGGGAAGGGAGAGGAGGTGGAAAGGTGGTCGAGGGCATGGAGATGGTGAGGTTGGGATGGTCGTAGGGAGGTCGGCGACAAGGGATAGGGCTCGGGCGTGGGTGTTACGACCCGAAAGTGGCACATGACCGGCACTTAAATCACGTGACATCTAAAGACATCGACGCGGTCCAAGTAAACCGAAAACCCGGAATCTAAAACCTTTTGAAAATATTGGAGGTGGGGTTTAAAATAGTCATTAGATGGAATCAGTTTAAAAATAAACACTTAAGTCTAAATAAGGATGATTGAAAAGCATCTATGACGTTTATTTAAAAATCGGCAGCATCTTCTTTGTAAATTTTTAATAAAACTCGGTACAAACATAATAGTATAAACAGCATCCCAACGGGAGCTAGCTTCCACGCCCAAACGGCGGAGCAATCAAGCAGACAATATATGACGCACAATGGCGAAGAAAAGAAATGCGAAACAAGATCAACAATATAAAAAGGTCGACTCCAATGAGTGCGACGCCCAAAAACACACAACTCTAAGTTTCGCTTCTAAGTCCATAATATACAAGTTCTAAGTCGATGGAGTTTTACTAGATACAAGAATATAAGTACAAGTATGGATACGATACAACAGTAACCCACCTACCAAATCAATCACCGAAAAGGAATGTATGCCTCAAGCTGCTGATGATCCGAGCGGTAAACCCTGCAAGAAACCGGGGCACAACGGGGATGAGTTGCCGACTCAGTGAATAAAAGTACATCATAAGGTAGAAATCGAAATGCACAATGATACCTAGGTCATAAGTATAATATTATCATATATCGTACCAATATATATACACGATATGCATAAGTATCATAAATGCAACACTATCCGTCACGTGATCTCAAAATAGCATATATCATATGCAAATGACCTGTATCTAGGTATAATTCTTAAGGTAGCTGAAAATATATATGTAAAACCTCTTCTTTAAAATGGCCGCGGAATACATATGTCACGGCATAAAAAAAGACGTGATAGTATGAAATATAATAGGTATCTTATTTAAGATATACGTCGTACTGCTTAATAAAAAGTTTTAAGAGGTTTACAATTTTAAAGATCATTGTTTCATCTTAAACATGTCAAAATAATGAGACTATAGCTCGTTTTAGAAATTCTTTTTATATGCTACAAACGGTAAAAAGGTATTCAGGTACTGTCCCCCGGATTAGTCCTGATCGGCTACAACCACACATAAACTAGCAGTATACCTCGAACGATAGCAACACATCAATATATGGGTATCCAGCATCGACACCCAAAATCAATAAATCTCTCGTGTCCATCACCGACACGTAAATCCCCAAATCTCTCGTGTCCAACACCGACACGCAAATCCAGATATCGTCGACACCATCTCAATAGATGATCGCCCCTCGATATCCCTAGTCCCGGTCAGTATCCCCTGGATATCCGCCATGCTCATATCTAGCTCCGGTCAGTATTCCCTGGATATCTGCCGTGCTCATATCCATCTCCAGTCAGTATCCCTTGGATATCTGCCATGCTCATATCCATCTCCGGTATCGAGTGTCCTCGCGAGGCTCCCCACATCTATCGTGGATTTCCTACCCCTCGGTATCGACCGGGTCCACCATGTATCCGACTATATATCCCCCCCACTCTGTCTGGATAACGTAGAAATCCGCAACCATATAGTCCCCCACTCGGTTCGGAGTAAAACCAAATCATAAAAACAACTCATGGTGGACATCAACTCATCGTATCCAGAGATATCAAGAAAAGAATAAGAATAAATGTATATAACACTCTGATGATATATTATATATAAACATATATAGCAGTGTCCCATACCACTGATATATATATCATCGAAAGTAAAACATCATCAAAACTCATAAGAATCGAATACGAATATCTATGGTACTGATATTCGCAATACTCAGCAGGTAATAAAGGTACAGTACGTTAGTATAGACATGCAGGCAACAAATATAATAGTTCTGCTGTATCATAGCAATACTAATGATGTGTAGTGTAGCATACGCGTCTATGCTCATGCAGCATGGCAATCATTAGTATTTGTGCAAGTGTTCTATAAGTATTTTAAGCAGAAAGTAATTATACCCATATCCATAGCATATACTTAAAATCAGATTTTCTGGATATAGGGAATTCATATGACTCATATCGGCATTTACATACGCATCGTGTAGTATAACGGTCCTACAGTGTCATGGCAGTACCGATGAGGTGTAGTGTAACATATGCGTCTGTGCTCGTGCAACATAGTACTCATTGGTAGTTGTGCAGTGTTCTATCATTGTGTTCGTATAAAGGAAACATATATTTTTGATAAGTGTATCGCAAACATGTAATGTAAATCTAAGCATATGGCGTAGATTAAACGTAACTGCTTGCTATGAGCTATACCATTATCTTTGAAAATGGAACGAAATGTTGGTTTTGAAATAAGGAAGCTGCCTTAAGTTAAAATAGATATTCATTTTGGAAATTAGTATCACATTCTAGCCTTTTATCATTTAAAAGGGAAACGAATCGTTGGTTTTTACAAGAGTATAGCTCACTCAACATAACATCCTAAACCAGAATAATTCATGACTCCACCAGTCTAACAAAAACTTGGCCGTATTCGGCACGCTAATCACATCATCACAACTACGGTATGATCCCTCGTATTATATCCATAAAAAACCATATCCATATCGTGCGGACCTATCGTCATGTACGTATATCACCATAACCATGTATTAAACTATATGCACATGAATAACCGACTAGATGCGAAATAACATCAATAACATTATCTAAGTTATCTAACATATCATTAACAACTAATTATATAGTATAACTATCCTAGTTAAATGGTTGCGGGGGTGCTATACGCCATCCACCTGACTTTCCCCGTAGATGTAAATCTACTCATCAACTTGTCGAGCTCGTCGAAGTCCACGTTGCTATGTCCGTCATCTCCGTCTCGAAAACCTTCGCTATCATACCTATAATCGTAGTTAAATCTATTGGGTTTCCCTTGCATCTAGTCTAGAGTTTGGTAGCATCACTCATGCCACTTTAAAAATTAGAGAGGTGCAAAGCAAATAACCATGAATCTTTAAACTAGAATTATTAGGGTAATAAAGTTTGTATCACATACAAAGAACTATCTATCACTAAAAGTAGAGATTACAACCTTTGTAGTCTCTCTTTGGTGACTCCTTGGACCTTTGAGAGTTTGGAACGAATCGCTAGCAACCTTCCAAGTCCACGATGATCCACCCGAACTCCCTTTACCTAAAGCTCCTTACTTTATTTGATCCATGATGAAGTGTAGCAAAACACCCTACACAAATAGGCTAGATGTGTGTAGAATGATGAGATGGTTTGTATTCTCTAATCAAAACCCTTTCTTTTTTACTAACTCACTCAAATGAAATATCAAGAGAGAGAGAGGAAGAAGAAGATGATGGCAAAGCTCAAGCTCTTTTTCTTTTGTGATGAATAATGAAATGTTTATTTTAGATGAGAATGAAATAATCATATTATATCCTTCTCTTTTCAAACCATGGTTAGTTAATATCTTAGATATTTTAGATTGAGTTAAAGTCCAAAAGAGAATTAACCCAAGGTTAAAGGTTACGTCAAGAATGGTCACAAAGTCAAATGAAGATAATCTTTAACCATGTGTGAATTATCTTTAGTTTTAACTCAAAAATGAATATATATATATATATATATATATATATATATATATATATATATATATATATATATATATATATATTAACAACCATGTGAGTCTTGCATTGCCACTATATAGTGTATCATCAACCATGATAACTATCCATGTATGTATGTATGTGTCTATGCACATCAACATGTGCATACATGCATGCATACAACTTCTTTAAAGAAAAAGGTTTAAATAAAGAATTAAACTAAAAGTCAAATGCTAAATCAACACTTGATTTAACAATCCGGTCATATCACATATAACCCGACCAATAGAAAAACGCTCGATTAACATATGGTATCACATACTCGCATTCAATCGGGACCCCGCGCATATCTCATATGTACACCACATCGTTTCGCCTGAGCTAGGAAACTCCTATGTGGGACTCTAAGACTCGTCAATACGCCGGCAATGGGTGATGACCATATCAAACACCGACAAGCCGCAAGCGGTCGGCTAAACGTAACGGCTACCCGTGTATTGAGCGATCGGAAGAAAACCAGCGAAGCTGTCAAAACTCTCATGAATCCAATCAGTAACACTACCGTACAGTCCGGTCTCTTCGTCTGATATGTCGCATATCCAGTCTAGGGGAGGTAAACGTCAGACCCCAGTAACCGATAAGTCGTGTCGATGTGAGGCTCATAACAGATCAAGAAACTGTTGATAACTCTTACCAGCAGCACTCCATATCAGCCCTGGCCAGGGACTTCCAGTTATAGCCAATCGAACACAGCGCAACATCAACTTCCTATACCGGGAGAGACGAAACCCCTTCTATCGATCATTGCCTCCATGTGATTCGGGACTATACCCAAAAGCCACCATTTTGCACGCCCTCTTGGAAGTGGTAAGATGGAAATTAAAGCACGGTGGGAATCACACAAGACTCTATGACAATCTCGGGTCTACAGACTAACCTGTGCCAGTGTCACCGGAGAACTGCTATATGACGATAGGTATAATACCATCTAGGAGTTCTCGGCGAGTCCGTTCTGTCACGCCCCGCTTCCCAGAGTACGCTAAGATGGGCACGTGACATAGCCAACCATGCTACCTGTGGGTAGGAAGTATCCATCCATAGTCACATTACGGCTGTAGAGATATCAAGAACAAAATATAACTATCTAATACATGTCCATAAGCCAAGATAAAATGAGTCAAGAATAATAAAGTGCGGAAGCCAAAGATCCAATACAAAATAACTGGAATGTATGTCCCATAATGCGGGCTCACATAAGGAAATAAATGCAGAAACGTAAAAGAACTAACTACTGCTGAATCCTCACTGCTCAGCCTGCTGGCTGAAATACTCCTGCTCAGACTGTAGCAAAGGTACGGAATCTGGGCCATGCAAAACCCAGACGTCAGCGCGTCATGTCATCAAGTAATAAAATGTAAACAGGGTAACAGGCAATGCAAATATGATCATGAATGATAAAGCAGGTGTAACAGCAATATATATATCAGGGCAGTGAAGGAATGTGTGCAGTGAGTAAAACTAAACTGGTCTACTGGGTTATCTACTCTCAAGTCCTTGAAATCAATTTGATGAATCGTCGATGTAACTCAATAGTATCCCGTGCGTGCCCGGGACCACGGTCAAGATTCTCGGGCTGAATCCGAGACGTGCCGCTAGGCAGTAAAAGGTAGCATGTACAGATGAGTGATGTCGGCATCATCACTCCGGGGCTGGCCTAGCCCGTAAGACTGATCAGAACAGATATCGAACTGTTGAGTTACAAGTCAGGTTTCATCATTGATTTCCCCATACCCCTAAGTTATAAGTGTTCAAGTCGAATATTTAAGTAATCAAGAACTAATGCCAACACAGGAGCAGATAGGTGCAGGTTTGTCTGGATAGACAACAGGAACGGTCCGTAAGGACTATATGTCAGGTTTGTTGGCATTAAGCACAAGATCAGGTAACAGGTCAAGCCATGGTACATTAGGTCAAGTCCAGTAGTGTACGGTACCATATCGGGTCAAGTAATATGTGTGTAGAAAGTCATGTCAGGGTGTAAGAGATATCGTGTGGTTGCTCATAATCAACTAAATAATCATGGTTATAAATAAACAAGCATGGGTATCAACAACATAATAAATTGGCACATGTAATAGGTTAAGCAATATGTGCAGATTAAACTACTTAGCTGTACAGTTATCTATTTATGTTTAAGAGATGGTTCCAACATTACATGAATACAATATGACAGGTATGAATGTTAAAATCAGGTTAATAAGTATTAAGTGATCTAGGGATGCGATAACATGTATAATATGTTCAAAGGATGCAATTATACTAAAACCGATTAAAGATGCGCACGGATGTCCGATAGAGTAAAACTAGGGGTAAAGGGTATCATGGCTATAAAACAATTGTGATCATGTGGTTTAACATATACAAGTGATTACTAGGTATAAACAACTAGATGCAACAATTAAGTTTTAAGTTCTAGATCAGAAAAATGTGTAAACGGAACGTTATGCGGTTAACTTGAAATTCATGACTTTCGATTCTATCTAGAGATTTAATAGGAAAACAGATAAATTAGTATAAGAATAGTTTGAATAGCATGTAGCAAGTTTCACTTGCCTTGACGGATCCCGATACGGAAAACGGGACGTTACGCGTCGGCGGGGAAAAGTCGCGACGCGCGTACGGTACACGGAATGAACCCAAACGACGAACAATGGAATCGTACGGGTCAGAGGTCCTCGCTGGGTCATTGTGATCATCGATGGCCCGACCGGATTCCGGCGAACAAACAAAAACAGTGAACATTAAAATACAAGAATGCATGAAAGAAAATAAGAGAAGAATACGAAGAAAGAAGAGAAGGAGGATTAAGGAGGGGGTGCTCACGTTGATTTGTAGAGGGGTTGTGATCGTCGACTGCGTTGACGGAGCTCCGGCGAACGACCCTGCAGAGACCCGGCTGTTAACCGAGAAGGATCTAAATAGAAGGAAGTAGAAAAGGAAAGAAAGAAGAAGGAAAGAAGGAAGAAGAAAGAGAAGCAATGCTTACTGGGTGTGCACAAGGCTCGGGACACAAGAACGAGTCATCGGCGGCGATCTTCCGGCGGTGCAGATGCGTGCAGGGGCGCGGCTGCTGTTGTAAGGTGCTCGGGAGAGAAGGAAGGATGAAGAAGAGAAGGTGGAGGCGGCGATGAGGGTGACGAGCGGCGAGGAAAGGCGATGGTGGCGTCGGCGGTGACATCGTGGCGAGGGCACGACGGCGGTTAGGGTTTTCTGAAGGTGGGTTTTCTGTTTTCTGAGAACGAGGAAGGAAGAAGAATATATAAGGGGGGAGAGAGAGAGATACGTGGGGCGAGAGAGAGAGAGAGAGAGAGAGATTCTCTCTCGCGAGAGGAGAGAGAAGAGGAGAGAGATAGAGAGGAAGAGAGAGATCGAGAGGAGATAGAAAGGGGAGAGGAGAGATAGAGTTGGCGTTTAGCACAGGGGGGAGAGAGAGAGAGAAAGAGAAGGAGAAATGTGAGAGAGGGAGAGAAAAGCGTGGGGCCCAGGGAGAAATGGTGAAACGCGATTTGCTGAAGGAAAAAATAGATAAAAGATTTATGGGGTTTTCTCTTGATTGGCTAAGGAAAATGAAAAGATTTATGATATTTTACAGAAGATTTCCTTCTGGCGAACAAGATTTCAAACCCCAAAGAATATTTTCTAAGCTGCTGGAAAAATAGGTTAAGTAAAATGAATTATTAAATAATCATAATTTGGCGGGATACGAACTTTTTCAGAATTGCACCCGGATCGGGTCCAAAAATTGAATTTGAAATATGAAAAATATTGGCAGGTTCCAAAAATTAAAATGAAGGATTTTGTACCGAAAAGCATACCCCCAAGAACGGACGCACGTACGTGCGCGTAGTCGTCCAAATACGTCCGTTTCACTGAACGGGACGACAACACGATGCAAGGACGCTACCACAGGGTTAGGGGTATCGAGTAGGCCATGACAAGTATTTTTAAACTATTTTTTAACAGACTTAAATTGTTATATGAAGAATATGACATGTCGGTGTAAACTATAACTAGTAACAACCAAAACAGGATAAATGAAATAAATACCACACACCACACATACGGTAACTAAAATTTGTAGAACTGGACTCGGTTGTTACATTATACCCAACTACAAAAAGAATTTCGTCCTCGAAATTCCAAGAATACAAAGGATAGACGAAAATCAAACTACAAGAAAAGATGAGAAAACTTCTGCCGGATTTCAACTTCTCGTTCCCAAGTGGACTCTCCATGTGAGCGATTACCCCAAGAAACAAGTACAAGAGGGATAACCTTGTTCTTAAGAACCTTTTCCCTCCGATCCGAAATCGCAACCGGTCGCTCCTCAAAGGTCAAGTCTTCTCGTACCGTTAGCTCCGAATGATCCAATACATGAGTTTCATCTCGAACATACTTACGGAGTTGAGATACGTGAAACACATCGTGCACATTCGCTAAAGACTGCGGTAACGCCAATCAATATGCTACCTCGCCAACACGCTCCAAGATCTCGAAAGGCCCGACGAACCGAGGACTGAGCTTTCCTCGACTTCCAAAACGAATCACCCCTCTAGTCGGTGATATCTTCAAGAATACCAAATCATCCACGGCGAACTCTAGAGGTCTTCTCGACGTATCTGCCCAACTCTTCTGTCGGTCTTGTGCTGCTTTTATATGATTCCGAATTGCATTAACTTTCTCAACTGTCTGCACAACCAAATCTGGTCCCAACAATCTTCGTTCACCGACATCGTCCTAACAAACAGGTGAACGACACTTGCGACCATACAAAGCTTCGAATGGAGCCATCTGAATTGTCGCCTGGAAACTGTTGTTGTAAGAAAATTCCACCAAATGTAGATGATCCTCCCATGAACCCTTGAAGTCCAACATGCATGCTCTCAACATATCGTCAAGAGTTTGGATTGTCCTCTCCAACTGGCCATCTGTTTGAGGATGATAAGCTGTGCTAAATTTCAATCGAGTCCCCAAACTTTCCTATAAGCTCCGCCAAAAGTGTGTTAAGAACCGAGTGTCACGATTGAACATGATGCTCACCGGTACTCCATGCAATTTTACAATCTCCTGCATGTACCGTTCTGCCAATGTTTCCGTGGATTGACCAACCCGAAAAGGAATGAAATGAGCTACCTTGGTCAATCGATCAACAATCACCCATACTGCATTGTTGCCCTTTGGACTCCGTGGTAGAGCTGTCACGAAATCCATGGTTATATATTCCCACTTCCACTGAGGAATCGGAAGTGGTTGCAATAAACCAGCAACCCTTTGATGTTCAGCCTTAACTTGCTGACACACCAAGCACTTTGACACTAAGCGAGCAATCTCCCGTTTCATGCTTTCCCACCAGAAATGCTGTCGTAAGTCTCGGTACATCTTCGTGCCTCCTGGATGTACGGAATAAGCTGAACTGTGTGCCTCCTTCATAAGCTCTTCGCGGATATCCCCCTTTGGCACACACAAACGGCTACCATACCTCAACGAACCATCTTCATGGATCAGTAAATATGTTCGTAGTCCAGTTTCAACCTGTTCTCGAAACTTTTGCAATCTAGGGTCCAGCGGTTGCGCTGCTTTAATATTCTCGATCAACGACGAATGTACCTGCAGCTGCATCAACTGTCCCGAAGAATGCAGTAGCACAACCTCCAAATCAAATCTTCGAAATTCTTCAACGAGTTCCTTCTGCGTAGCCAACATCTGAATAGCTGGTAACCGACTGAGCGCATCCGGTACGATATTAACTTTCCCCGGATGGTACTTAAGATCAAGATCGTAGTCAGCCATCAGCTCCAACCATCTACGTTGCCTCATATTAAGCTCCTTCTGCGTGAATACATACTTCAAGCTTTTATGATCAGTGAATACCTCGACCCTTTCACCCAAAAGGTAGTGTATCCAAATCTTCAAAGCGAAAATCACAGCCGCAAGCTCCAAGTCATGAGTTGGGTAATTCTTCTCATGGGTCTTCAACTGTCTCGATGCGTACGCTACAACCTTCCCATGCTGCATCAAAACACATCCCAATCCTTTTCCAGATGCGTCGCTATGAATCACTAATCCTCCGGAACTGTCTGACACTGTCAGAATAGGAGCGGTTATCAATCTCTGCTTCAACGTCTCAAAAGCTGACACACAACTATCCGTCCACACAAAAGGTACCTCCTTGCGCGTAAGCTTGGTCAACGGTTCCGCCAGACGAGCAAAGTTCTCCACGAATCTTCTGTAATACTCGGTGAGTCCAAGAAAACTTCTTATCTCCGCAACATTCTTCGGAATCGGCCAATCTCGAACTGCTGCAATCTTTTCGGGATCGACGGCGATTCCATCGCCAGACACAAAATACCCCAAAAACTTTACTTCCTCCAGCCAAAACTCGCACTTGCTCATCTTCGCATACAATCTCTCTTGTCTCAACGTCTGCAGTGCGATCTTCAAATGTTCAGCATGCTCTTCAAAACTCTTCGAGTAAACCAGAATATCGTCAATGAACACCACAATAAACTGGTCCAAGAATGGTAAAAAGATTCGGTTCATCAAGTCCATGAATATCGCCGGTGCATTCGTTACTCCGAAGGGCATCACTAAGTACTCGTAATGTCCATACCGAGTTCGGAACGTCGTCTTGCAAATATCTTCTGCTTTCACTTGGACCTGATGATATCCGGATCGCAAATTCACCGTCGTTCTAGTTCTAAATCTATTAATGGATAAAAAGAGTAACTTTTAATTAATCGTCCATAACTACTAAATCCTAACGAACCCTACAACCCCTCTTATTATATTAATTACATCTTTAAAATAATCTAGATCTATATTTTACATTCTTGTTTAACGGAGATCTAGAAATCTTTCTATAAAATTCTTTATCCCTCCTCTCTTTCTCAACACATCTAAAGTAAAAGTAAAAGGTTCCACGTTTCCCAGAGGACGACCCGTACTCATCTCGGTCTAGCTACGTGCGACACCGTTCTGATTGCGGTTAAACTACAAAACAAACACACCTTTTCGTGTCAATCAAATGGCGCCGTTGCCGGGGATACGTGCGTAATTTTTTATTTTTACTATTTGTGTTGAATTCTTAGACGATTTATATCATTATTAACACAAAACTGCAAATTGCATATTTAACGATTTGTGCGTGAATTTTGCAAGGAGATCTGGAGTTACAGAATTGAGGAAAACAGAAGACAGAGGCATTCATCGAGATCCAGAGGAGCACAGAGGGCTTGAGAAAAATTTTCATCAACTGTTCCATCCACCTCGCGGCGGAACCGCGGCACAAAGGTGCTTCCTGCGGCGGAAACGCGGCGGCTTGGAGGGATTAGGG
The DNA here is from genome assembly GCA_030015575.1 of Agapanthus africanus. Lineage (NCBI taxonomy): Eukaryota > Viridiplantae > Streptophyta > Magnoliopsida > Asparagales > Amaryllidaceae > Agapanthus > Agapanthus africanus. The sequence continues at coordinate 572,924,414 of CM057346.1, read as the reverse complement.
CTACGGAATTCTCTGGTAAGATTCTCAACTCCTTCTCTCTCTCCTCAAATCCAATAAAATCTATCTTCTGCAGGATTCTTTGCAAAATTGCGCCGCTCAAAAATCTTTTTGCAAAAGTTTTGTGATTGGTTTTGTTTTGCATATTTAATACGGACTCTAAGGGGCAAAGACCAAATCAAGATTAGGTGGGGATTTCATCACCCTTCCTAAGCCCCACAAATCACAAACCGAGCATATAGATCAACCCTTCATTAATTTAAAAAATATCTAGACTAGACTCTAAGGACTGTCGCGCTCAATAAGGACAGAGGAAGGTCGTGGGTAATCTATCGTTTATCCGCATTACTTTTGTAGTGCCTAGGCAAGTGTGACAAAGGCTAGTGGTTTTTAATTAGGCCCACGACGTGGTTCCTTCCCACTTACCTGGCACTTACCTGGCTACAAGGGTAGTACGGAGGCGGTAGAGGATTTATCCTGCGGCTTGTCCTTTGGAAGTCTAGGAGCGGTCTAGAGACTGGACCTAGGTAACCTTAGTTCTAGGGTTGCTTGTGCATCTTAGAGAGATTTGTCTCGAGTCCCACTTTTTCAAAACAAGCCAATTTTAAATCACACACACGCTACCACTTGCACTAAACCCGCTTAGTGCATACTCGGCTGGACACGGGATCCTAGTGCCCGTTTTGTCCGCGTTCCTGCTATCGACGCCGAAGTCGGTACTTCTTCATCTTCCTTTCCCCCACCACACACCACATCGACCGTGATGGACGGCACTTCATCTAATTATAACACCACGCTGCCACCGCCCGCAGGTGCGCAGAATCCACCGCGCATTTCTCTCCAAGAGAGATGCTATCCTATCCGTGGTCCCCTTCCTACTTGTCTATCTCTTCCACCACCTAACGGGGATAATTTTGAAATTAAACCCCACTACATCAATCTGCTGCCCAAATTTCACGGGCTTGAGTCGGAAGACGCGTACGTTTTCATCACCAAATTCGAAAATGTATGCGCAATGATGGGTACTTCACAATTGACTTTAGATGCTATGCGCTTACGTCTTCTCCCATTCACACTGTGCGACTTGGCAGAAAAATGGCTTTACAATACTGCCGCACACTCTATCACTAATTAGGATGAATTCGTCGTAGCATTTCTTAAGAAGTTTTACCCAAATCATAAGACTGCACATATTAGGAGCGAGATCAACCAGTTCACCCAGCTTCCCAATGAACCATTTTGGAAGTGCTTTGAACGTTTCAAAGATCTGCTTGTCCAATGCCCCCATCACGGAATACAAAGATGGGATTTATGTCGGATTATATATGAGGGCATTAATCAAGCGACAAAGCAGATGCTTGAAACAATGTGTCAATGCAATTTCATGTCTAAAGATGATGGTGAAGCATGGAAATATCTGGAAGATCTCGCAGAAAGCACATTGCAGTGGGAAAGCGTAAGACCACCTTCAACTAAGGGAGGTATTCACCAGCTCGATGTTTCTATCGCAGTAAAATCCGAAATGGCAGCGATACAGAAGAAACTCGATGCTATTGAGAACAAATTTTCATCATTCTCCCTAAATCAGGTCACGCTTCCCAAGACTGTCTGTGGTTGCTGTTCGGATCCTTCACACTTAACGGAAGAATGCCCTATGAATGCATCGTTTCAAGCTAATGCTGCTTTTCAGCAGCGACCTAGAAACGACCCTTATTCTTCCACATACAATCAAGGATGGAGGAATCATCCTAACTTTGCTTGGAATCAAAACCAACAAAGTAATTATCAAAGACCTCTTCCACAGCAACCACAACCACAGAATCAGCCCCCCTTTCAGTCACAGAATTTCCAAAATCCGGCCAACATTTCTACACCACAAGTGGCCGGTACTGACAACTCACTCGCATAAACTTTGGATCTGTTCATGAAACAATCCATGCAAAATTCGGCTGAGATAAGGTCTTCCATTGATACCCTAACGAAAAACTCCTCCTCCCATGGTGAGAGTATTAAATCAATAGAAAACCAAATCGCACAGTTAAACGCCGCAATAAGTGCAAGAGAGAAAGGGAAACTCCCATCTCAACCCCTACCGAATCCTGGCCATTCACAAAGTCATAATGTGAATGCCGTCACTACGTTGAGATCGGGGAGAGTGCTGAATAACCAAGTGGGTGAGCAAATTGATGACAGTGACACATTTGATACCCCTTCTTCTTCTTCTTATTCCCCTAATTCGTCTAGTCTCCCACCTTCATCCGAGCCTATTCTCCGTTTTCCCCAAGGCTCAAACATTTCACCAAATCTATCTAAGTCGATTCCCACTCCAATTTTGGGATCGAATCCGTCGCCACAGTCTTCTCCACAAACGTTGGACCCAAAACTTATTGATCGAGCTCCATTTCCAAACCGATTAAGGGCCAACCGACCTAACCCGCAAATGGAGAAGATTGTGGAAATGTTTAAGCAAGTTAGCATGAATATTCCTCTCCTAGATGCTATTCAACAAGTCCCATCTTATGCAAGAATCCTTAAAGACTTGTGCACTAGGAAGAGAAAAACTCAAGTGCCTAAAAAGGTTTTCATGACGAGTAATGTTAGCACAGCTTTTACCCAACAAATACCAAAGAAACGTAAGGACCCCGGCTGTCCTACAATCTCTATCTCTATTGGGGGTAAAAATATAAATCGTGCTTTACTCGATCTAGGCGCTAGCGTCAACTTGCTTCCTTATTCAGTATACGAGCAGTTAGGAATTGGAGAGTTAAAACCCGCCCATTGTACTCTCCAAATGGCTGACCGATCTATCACCAAACCTCGGGGCGAACTAGAGGATGTGTTAATTAAAGTCTGGGAATTCATATTTTCCGTGGACTTTATTGTTTTAGATACACAACCTGTGGCAAACCCACGCAATCAAATCCCGGTGATACTTGGTCGACCCTTCCTGGCCACTTCCAACGCAGTAATTAATTGTAGAAACGGCTCTATGACCCTATCCTTTGGAAAGAAGTCAATTGAGCTTAATATTTACAAGTTGGGAAGTGAACCCTCCGAACCCTATGCTCATGTGTGTTCTGTCGAATTAATGGATGTCGACAGCAGCAAATTTGATCAACCTCATGATACAGACTCTTTTCATATGTTGTTGTTTGACCCAACCATTTACTCTTCCACCGAGTTGTCCGGGTCAACATCTAATGAGGAACTTTATATTGAGTCTGACGATCACCCCATTTTTTCTGATGACATTATTTTTCGGGGTATCGATGAAAGCTTTGAGGAAATTTTCGCTGATGAACTCGCATTTTTACAAGACACGGGTGTTGAGATGAATCAACTCCAAGATGAAGAAATTGGACCTCCACCCCCACTTTTGGACAATCATGACAATGCGAGTAATCCATCATTACTATCACTGTGTCGTCTCTCCAAATTGAGACGCAATCCTTTTCCAATACACCTCTTGTCACCTCCCCACTTCTTCACGTCAATAGGTGACATGTTCTTCCACCAATCTTGGTGCTTCATCGATAAAATTTTTGAATGGTTGGTGTTGACCTTCGGTCTTTGCAAAGCTTGGCATTGACCAATAACCTTGACCCCCTCATGTGATTTTAAAAGATTAAAAATGTTTAACTCAAGTTTGGAGGAGGGGTGGTATATTTTGGCTCTTGAAAGAAAATGATTTTTACAAAATTATGAGCCTAAAATAAGTTTGGGGGAGGATTTTCACTTTCATATATTCTTGCCCCCATTAATAATTTCCTCCCAAGTCTACAGGTTTTTGAGCTTAACGGATGACATCAGTGAGGACACTGCTGTAAACAGGTTTGGGGGAGGTTTGTGCTTATTTACACATCAATTTGCATCATATTTTGCATAAGCACAATATTTTCAAAAAAAAATTTCAAAAATTTTCTTTTATAAAAAAAGAGTAGAAAGTGAAAAATTACATCCAAAAGATAGGAATAATTTAAGAACCAAGAAAATTAAAAGTTTTCTTAAACGAACTAGTAATAAGTAGTTATGAGCCATTGTCCCAAGGGTTAGTAAGATGAAGGAAGTCACTAATCTGAGGATAAAAATAAGTCTGAAAAATAGTTTCTATTCTGGAAGCCAAACATTTGAATGTTGATACCCTACAATATGCACCTACACACGTCTTGAAACTCGGGAAAGTAGAGGATACCTTGAAATGCTCTTGTCTAAAAGCCAAAGTATGAAGGAAATAAAAAAATGAAGAAAATATAAAAATGGTGAAAAGAAAAAAATGAACACTGATTTTGTATCGCCAAGGCAGCAATAAAAAAAATATAGCGAGGGTGCCTCTTCACCTAGTGCCCTAAGGCCAACTGGTCTGGGAGTCACTGCTAAGCCTTAGGTGGTGCAAGACGAGGAAAATATTATCACCAAATCAGCAAGCACTTGAGTAATCGGTCGGTTAGTACCTCAAGAAGTATTAACGGTCGCATGAAAAGGTGTGAGCAAACCTAAGTATTCATAAAATTAAAAAGTACTGAGGTAGATGGACAAGAGTATGATAGCTTGAATTGAATTCTCCGAGTGTAGGGATATTCTTTACACACACGTGGGGTTATATGATCAATGTTTGGATAAAAGGTAGGAATGAAGAATAAAGACGATGTTTTATTGAGAGATGATGTGATTTCTAACATCTTTTCATGACTATTAAGATAGGGCTCATGACAACTGAAAAGCTGGCATAGTTGGAAACTCTTCTTTTCAAAGTATTTCTTTTATGGTTCTTATCTTTATATGTAAATTTCACCATCTCTCTTTTGTTATAGGATTTTGTGGGTGTAATCCGCTGAAAACCCTCAGGAGACAACACTCCTCCTACTAGGGACACCTAGAGGTTTAACGGCTTGTTGCACGTGCTCAGTGCAATCGTGTCTGCCTACGAAAGTGTGCTTAGTTTTCTCCTTTCTTTTTCTCCTCTTAAATAAACTATTTTGCTCGGGACGATCAAAGATAAGTTGGGGGGTATTTGTTCAGTCGATAAAATTGCACATTTGTAGTACATTTTTCCTACCATTTTTATATTAAAAAAGGACTTTAATATGATATATTATACATATGAGGGTTTATGTGTAAAAACATTATTTTCCATGTGTTAATATATTTTAATTATCATTTTGGTAGGAAAATGTATGCAAATAAAATTATTGATCTAATCCTAGTAGAACAAAGTCTACTAAAATCTTATTTGAGTTGTTGTGCAGAATATTTCCAAGTTGTTATGAAGAAATCAGGTTGTTGAAGAAAACTTGCCTAATTAAGAAATCAAAATGAAGAAATCAAGTCTGGCAGAAGAAAAGAAAAGATTTCAAATTTCTGAAGATTCCATAAATTGCCAAATGTCACAAATACAGAACCCCTGAAGTTTGATCAAGGGAGGATATTAAATGGCCGCGGATCCGCGGCCTTACCCACCTTATGCCCCGGATCCGCGGCAAGATTGAGGGATCAATTGCAGAGGATTTTTGGGGTGAATCTATGCAATATTTTACCAACTTTTCAACAATAATATTCTGGGTTTGCACTATAAAAAGGCACCGAGAGCCTTTTGGAAAAACCATCAAGCCGAAGAGATCACGAAGCCCCAAACGCTCACGCATCCAGGCTGATCATCAACTGTTCGTCTACCTCCTTAGGAAAGATCGAGAAGCAACTAGTTTGTAATCAATTTCTACGGAATAAAAGTGTAGATTGTTCAGTTGATTAATAAAGGTAGTTCTTTTTAATTCTTTTTGCATTTTACATTATGTTTTCCCTCTCTATCTTTTCATCTTCTTTTCCCAACATGCGCGAGTAATTCTCCGCTTGTTAGGGTTCGTAGGATTAGGGTAGGCTAATGGACGATGAAAATCACTAAACCCTTTTTAAGTCCTATAAAGTTTAGGAACTTTATCAAAAGAATCATTAACATCCTAATCGGGCGCGCTAACAATTCTTTGCTAGTTCCGACCGCGATTAGCGATTAGATTAATGATTGTTTTGGTAAAGGCTAGATATGAACGGAGTTCCGTGTCGAGATAAGGGTTAAGAGTGGGATTTCTTTTCCCTCCAGAAACCCTAATCTACACGCATCACCGTCGTTCTAGTTCTAAATCTATTAATGGATAAAAAGAGTAACTTTTAATTAATCGTCCATAACTACTAAATCCTAACGAACCCTACAACCCCTCTTATTATATTAATTACATCTTTAAAATAATCTAGATCTATATTTTACATTCTTGTTTAACGGAGATCTAGAAATCTTTCTATAAAATTCTTTATCCCTCCTCTCTTTCTCAACACATCTAAAGTAAAAGTAAAAGGTTCCACGTTTCCCAGAGGACGACCCGTACTTATCTCGGTCTAGCTACGTGCGACACCGTTCTGATTGCGGTTAAACTACAAAACAAACACACCTTTTCGTGTCAATCAAACGGACTGGGGTGCTTGTGAATGAAGTCACCGTGAATCTGGCATAGATGACATTTCTTTGCATGCTATTCGCAATCCTTTATCATGGTAGGCCAGTAATATCCAAGCCGTTTGATTTGAAACCGCATTTTGGGGCCGGACTGGTGAGCTCCGCACACGCCGAGTGAACTTCTTTCATGACTTTTTGGGTTTCGGCCGATGATAGACACCTGAGCCAGAGTTGGTCATATGATCTGCGGTATAGCATATTATTTACAAACACGTATCGGAGAGCTCTCTTCTTCAGCTGAATTCTTGCAGATTTTTCTTCGAGCAGGTTGTCGTATCGGAGGTACTCTATAAATGGTTCTCTCCAATCGGGCTCGTCTTGAATGATCAAAACTTTATCGGCAGGATTTTTCTCTTGTTCTCGCCTTCTTCTTCACGCAATGAGACTAAATGTAGAATTTTCCGGCTTTTGACTATGATTAGAATTTCATCCATGTCAGGATCAGCTAGCTCTTTAGCTAGGCGAGCGAGTACGTCGGTTTTTCCGTTCAACGCCCTAGGGACTCTCATTAGTTCAATGTGAGTGAACTGTTTCATGAATTCCACCACCTAGCTTCTATATCGAGCTAACTTAGGTTTGTATATCTTATAGTCGCTACTTACTTGGTTAACGACAAGTTGGGAGTCACCATAAATCCGTAGCCGAAGGATTTCCATTTCTATGGCAAGCTCCAGACCCGCTATCAGAGCTTCGTACTCGGCCTCGTTGTTTGTGCTAGGCTCAGTGAGAGTGAAGGAACGTCGTAGAGTTCCTCCCGATGGCGTGACGAACACCAACCCTATCCCTGCTTTTATCTTCGGGACGCTTGATTTTCTGGAGATCCTTATTGATGAGGCTCCGTCGAAATAGAGCTCCCAACATGGCTCGTCATCCTCGAAGTGCAGCACTTGTTCATCGGGAAACTCGCAATTGAGCGGTGACCTTTCTGGTATGGAATGAGCAGCGAGAAAGTCGGCGAGGGCTTTCCTGTCACGCCCCGCTTCCCAAAATACGGAATACGAGGGGTAGACAAGGCCAGCCATGCTCCTACGGTCAAGGAAATGTCCTACCGTAGTCACACTTCGGCTTCTAGTTTATCATGGTAAACAGTAAACGATGCGCAGGTAATGAGAAATGCAGTAACTGAAAGATACAATAATATAAACTGACCTGAAGTGGAACAAACGAAAGTAACTCGGAATAGCAAGTCAAGAAGTCGGTGATGCACGTCTAGTTCTGATCCAAGCTAAATCTTCTCCTCACACTGAGCATGCATACTCAGGTCGTCAGAGCGACACAGTAGCAATATAATATATATATAATCAAGTGACAATTCTAACAGTGGTAATGGATATGAATAACAGTAAAACAATGACAGCATGAATATGAATGTGCAGTAATCAATGCAGCGGAACAGTAAATCAGTATAACGATATGTCACGTATGCCACACAGTATATAAGGAAATAAAATGTCAGTATCCCTATCAGTCTCTAAGTCTCACTGTACAGGTCACTAAGCCTATCGTCAGTCCAAGTGTGAGAATCAACCACTCGCGAGTGTCCTCCACCCAAGGGTAGAACCCAAGGGCAAGGGACCACGGGCCCAACATGTAACAAGTGTATCACGGTGTATATATCACATACCCTGTAAATCTCCATATAACTCCCTAAATATATAAGCCGGCATGGGACTCCCGAGATTCTGTTGAACTCACACTTAAACTACCCCACACTCCGTGGTCTACATCAAACGCTAACCATCACCCTAAATACTAATCGATCCGTGTCAAGTCTGCGCGAGAACTGGAGGCAGGACCCCCATCAAGCACGTCCCGACTAATACCTAAGATAAATGGCAGTGTCTGGTGCCTTATCTGTGATACCCGTGCAAGCGCTTCCATAAGTGTCCCATACCACTTATAGTCACACGTACACGCGTCCCACAGACGTCGACAATGCAATAGAATAATAAGGTCACTGATTGTGTACAAGTACGTATCACTTTCACTTAATCACGAATACACGAACACTGACGTACTTGCCACAATCATCGCTAGAAACTAACACTGGGTAAATGCACGATATCACTAGGTTATCATTACAATGTTATGGGCATGATATGATGCGTGAACAGTATATGAACAAGATCAAGATGTTATGAAACAGTATTCTATCACTTGCACGATTTATCATGAAACGTACATATATATTTTAGTGAAACGATAAACAGGTGGTATTTAGTATGTTCAGTTAGCCATCCATCTAATTTGGTTTCAAGCCAATCGGGTTCCAGGATAACTAGTTATAACCATTTCATTTTAAGCGCTCGCGGCTGGAAATCCGGTTTCAGAATCAGAAATCCATTTCGCAACGCATTTTGATCCCAGTTGGGATCAGATTTTAGTGATGCTACAGTTGGATGAAATCTAGGGTTTTCAGTAAGGTTTTCAACGCAACAGACGGATCTTTGATCGCATCTGTTCCTTAGGAGTTATACTCTATTTTACACTAATATGTCAGTTCTGATTCTGTTGGGACTGTTATGCGTCCCGATCTTTTAAATTGCAGATTAAATATCAAACGGTAACGAAACAGAATGAAATTAATTGTGTTGTCTAGCTAACAGATTTATCTACAATAAACAGCAGAGTTCCGCAACCTAAGAGTTAAGGAAATCCTGTGGTACCCGTTACGGAACAGTAAGCAACAATTTGAGTCGCCCTGGACTGCAGTCCAGAGTCGCACTCCGATCCAATTATCATCACGGTTTAAGTACAGGAATGTCCGGAAACTAGTATAGGGTTAAATTTCGTCGAGATGGCTTCGATTTGAGCCCTCGAACGCACCATTCTAGTATGTATATGATTTATGGTGAATTTATTCGTTTTCAGGTACAAGGAAATTCTAGTTTTAATGGCATATTTGGGGGTATCAATTTTAGTCGTTAGCAGTCATATTATTAAACGAAATTTGCACAAGATATTCATGACACCGAGGGCCAACAAGAACAATCTAGTTCCGTCAAATTAAATAATGAATTCCTATGAGAACAAGCATCGAACAGTTGTGCCGATTAAACTAACGGAAAAGTAAAGCATGATTTAAATACGATGTTGAGTTGTAACATAGATAAAATAGCATGAAGCAAGTAGAGAACTTGCCTGGACACGTTTTGGGGCACACGGCAGCGGCTAGTACGACGACGTGTATCAGTCACGGCAGTAAATCGGTTGGGTTTGAGCTTTAGTGGAGCTTGGGCTCGAGAGCTAGGAGGCTTGACTTGGGCTCTATGCAATGGCAGTGACGGTTGCGAGCTCAGGCGATGCTGTGGTGGTGGTCGGTTGATAGAAGGGGAGAGAGAGAGTTAGAGTTAGACACACACACAGAGAGAGAACTGAGGGTTAGAGAGAGAGAGAGAGAAATGTAGGCAGAGAGAGAGGGAACTGAGAGTGAAAGAGAGGGAGAGATAAGGCACAGAGAGAGAGGGAGAGAGTGAGAGAGAGAGAACAGAGAACCGAGAGAGAGAGAGAGGGAAGTGAGATTCAGAGAAAGAGAGTGAGAGAGTGACAAAGACAGAGAGAGATAGAGGTGAGAGAACAGAGAGAGGAAGAAAGAGAGATCTGAGATTAGAGAGAGAGGGAGAAAGAAGGAGCCAGAGAGAGAGTGAGCGAGAGTGCAGAGGGAGAGAGAAGAGAGCGGAGTGAGAGTGCTCGGGGTTGATGGTGAGAGGGATGACGACGACGATGATGTTGGTGGGGTCGACGAGAAGCAGCGAGCCGCCATCGAGAAGTTGCAGGGATGGGGCTCGGGTGCGATTCGTGAGTGAGTGAGGGTGCTTGGATGACGACGAGGAGTGTGCGGCTGTGGTGGTCGCGAGGTTGGGAGAAGGCTGATGACGGGATAGAGTGGTCGGTGAGCGGTGTGGAGGATACGGTGGCGGCGTGAGTTCGAGAGAGAATGGGAGACGGGAGAAGAGCGATAGTGAGTTCGAGGGGGTTAGGAGAGACGAGGGGTGCGCACGTCAAGGTAACGGCGCACGAGTCGTGGGGAGAACGGCAGCGCGTGGGCGTGGGAAGCGGCGGAGATCGTGGATCGCGCGCGCGCAGTGGGAGGTTACCGTTGGAGATTGAAGAAGAGAAACAGTACCGGGTCGAAGCGGGTGCGGGCGCTGAAGGCTGAAGCGGGCTTGGTGAAGTGGGCTGGGCCAGAAGAATAAAGAAAATAACAAAATAAATCAGTTGAGGGGATGGGCCGGGCTGGAAAAGAAAATAAGTTTAAATGGGAAAAGAATTTGTGAAGGATAGGAGAGTGAGGGCCGGGCCGAGATAAAAATATGAATTTCCAATTAATTTGTGTGCGGGCTGAGGAGATGGGCTGCAGGGAAAAACCTGGGGGATTTAAAAAGGAATTTTAGTTTATTTAAAGGGAATGGGCCTGGGGTTTATAAATAGGGGAAAATGGTGTTGGGTTTTGTTGAATTTATTAGGAAAAGAGTTTGGGAAAATAGAATGGAGTGGGCTGGTTTTAAAATAAAGAGAGTTTCTTTTACAAATTGAGGGGATGTGTTTTGGGTTTTAAAAATGATTTAATTTATAAAAGAATGGTTTGGGGATTAGGCTTTACATTTAACATTTTGTTTTAAACTTGGCTAAGGAAAATACTTAAAATGAAATGGAGTTCTAAGCCAGTGAAGGATTTAAAAGAATTATAAGGGAAAGGAGATAGGCTGGCTGAGTTTAAATAAAATAAAATAAAATAATGGGAAAATTACAAAGGCTGGGATTTTTTATAAAAAGGAACTGATAGATTTGGTTTGGGTTTTGGTCTAATAAAAAGGAAATGGGCTGGGTTGAAAATAATTATAGTTTGGGTTTTATGGATAAAAGGAAAATAGGGTTTTGAAGAATTAAATTTTTAAATAAAATAAATGAAATTATAAATAGAATTCTAAAGTACAAAATACAAATTTGGTATAAAAGAGGCTGGGTATTACATCATACCACCCTTAATAAAAATTTCGTCCTCGAAATTTAAAGAAATAATAAGTTATAGAACATAAGCGAAAGCCATCATAGTTGCAAACTAATATATAAGGATTTACTAAAAATCCGCGGACGAAGAAACCTGAAAATATATATATAAGTAGGAACAACATACGGAATGGTAGGTCTAATAGATATAAGTCAGGAACAATTATATGGATAAATACATGTATACGAGAATATAGGTATCAATAGTGAACAATAATAATCAAAGAGTGTTCGATAAAAGTCGAATCCCACATATGTACACATCTAAGTAAATCCAAATAGCAAACAGAAATAATAAGTAGAAGGCTCAACCACTTATAATAGTAAGCCTATGCATAATACTAGAAATAAGGTAACGATAATAAAGTAGTGAGGGATTTGTTTGTAGTTTAAAACATTTTAAAATGATGTATCGATCAAATAGTTTTGAATCAACTTAGAAAACTCACATAACGAAAACGGGGAACATGGAACAATATATGCGCAGTGTAAGTTTGCGCTACTGAAAATGAGAATAATAGTAATGTACTTAAAATACATAAAATGGAGTAATCAATAACACGTACTCTTTTATAAAAAAAAACAGAAAACTAAATTTTCGAATAACAGTGTTCCTAAATATAGCTAGGGTAACAAGAAAAACACAAAGGGGTATAGGGTCAGCTAGGGTAATGATTACAAAGAAGTGTGGCTCATTCAAAGGTCAGAGTGTGGCGGCTTTAGACTGAAGGTCAAAGGGATTGGAATCGGGTCACACAGGAGGTAAGGATGAGCAACAAAAGAATACCAGAGAAAAGTATGGGAGAAATCAACGGTCGGTACACCACACGAATCAAAATTTGAAGAATTAGTGAACTCGGAGGTTTCACAAGAACTGTTCTCCTTCCAGAAGGATTACAAACGAGGCATAGGCGAAGGATGAATGGTGGCTCATTCCAAGAATCAGGGTGCGATACTTTCTAGTCGAATCGAGGGTGAAAACTATACAATGAGTAGGGGTGGACAGTCAGGAATCTCAGCAAAGAATAAATGGATATGGGCAATAAACAAGTATTAAGCGAACCAATAATCAAAAGGTTTACGAATTCAGAAGATTTATTTCATTCAAGAAAATTTGAAACAAGGCATTCTCAAAGGCGAAAAGTGGCCCTAAACTATACACATTTTATTTGGCCAGAAAGACAACACCAAAAGAAATTCCGTCAGTCGCGGTTGTGGAGATTCAGTAGGTTGCGGTAGGCTCGCGCAATCAGGTAGGGACGTCCATTTCCATATCGCCTCGCAGGCATCGCCACTGGAAGTTCTTCAATCAGCAGGGTCTTGATCTTCTGGTCCTTCTTCCTCGGATGGGGCTTCTTCATCGAGGTCCGATTCTATGTGATTCTCTTCTTCTGGATTTTCTTTCACGGGATTTTCCTCCGCTGGATTTTCTTCTATTGAGTCTTCCTCGGAATCTTCCTCTATCGGGTTCTCTTCAGGATCTACTTCTTCTTCGTCGGAATCAGCTATCATGCCAAACTCTGGGGCGGCTGCTTCTTCGTCCTCTGAATCGTTGTTTCCGAAGTTGACCTGGGGACCGTTGATCTCATCGTAAGAACTCATCAGCTTACGATCTAAGGAAACGTATGACTGTGCATCTTCCTCCAGATGCGGCGCTGCACCAGGATGGGCCATGGTCTGAAGGAAAAGAGTTATGATTAAGCAGTGGAATACATCAAGAAGAATAGTTAAGTGTACGAAGCATAGGAAGATATGCGGTGGCGGGAACTGAAAAATCAAGATTAAAATGCTGTGATAATGAATAGTATGAATAAGGGGAAAGACAAGAGAATGATACATATTTTACGATTCAAGCTTTATTGCATTCAACCGAAAGTTCAATGGATACAAGATTTCAAACGGAAAGAATGTTTATAAGAGGATGACAACATAATACTGAAATTGGAAAACATAAAATTCTTCTTCGACTGTCAGAACGCTGCATCATCGTTACGCGAGTTGAATCCTGTGTTGGGTCCGCTTTATCCTCGAAATTCGAACTAGGTAGAAATCCTCACTTGGCCGCAGTGGAGAGTGTGGACAAGTTTCCTCCTTGTAGTTCTTTCCTTTCTCGGCAACCGTTGATGAGATGTTTGTTGGAACCGCATATCAAACATTTCCCTTGGGCACGGCGACAATCCTTCTGAAGATGTCCTGGCCTCTTACAATATCCACAGCAAGGGTTCTTCTGATGCTTCTGTTGACGCTTCATCTTCTTCTCTTTTCCTCGTCTAATAGGGATCCCATTATGATAGGAGACTCCCGCTGAGGTCTGACTCACCTGTCTTCTCAGCCCTTCAGCTAATAAGTCGTTTGTTCGCTCCTGGGCTTCCTTTAAACCTTACAGTACACTAAGGATCTCAACAGTCTGATTCTGAGGAGTGGTTATAGACGAAGAGTCGTTGGAAGACATGATCCTGAAACAACAATTTTGAGGATGATATACGTCACAAGCTAAACGAATCAAAATGTGATATGGATAGGACAAGGATTCAAGAATATCAGAGATGATGAATTTATTACAAGTGAAGAATCAACTGTATGACTTTAAGTCACCTAAACAGAATACGGTAGTGCAATTGCAACCACGTAATCTTGCCAGGTCACCCGAAACCATAGCGAATGGATAGCTGAACACACGATGTGAATATGGATCAAGAGTGACAAGTTTACAACCTAGACCGAGGGATGTCTTAGATTGCCAAACTTTACACGGAAAACTGCAATTCCAATCGAAGCAAAACCTGGCTCTGATACCAACTAAACCATGTCACGCCTCGCTTCCCAAAATACAGAATACGAGGGGTAGACAAGGCCAGCCATGCTCCTACGGTCAAGGAAATGTCCTGCCGTAGTCACACTTCGGCTTCTAGTTTATCATGGTAAACAGTAAACGATGCGCAGGTAATGAGAAATACAGTAACTGAAAGATACAATAATATAAACTGACCTGAAGTGGAACAAACGAAAGTAACTCGGAATAGCAAGTCAAGAAGTCGGTGATGCACGTCTAGTTCTGATCCAAGCTAAATCTTCTCCTCACACTGAGCATGCATACTCAGGTCGTCAGAGCGACACAGTAGCAATATAATATATATATAATCAAGTGACAATTCTAACAGTGGTAATGGATATGAATAACAGTAAAACAATGACAGCATGAATATGAATGTGCAGTAATCAATGCAGCGGAACAGTAAATCAGTATAACGATATGTCACGTATGCCACACAGTATATAAGGAAATAAAATGCCAGCATCCCTATCAGTCTCTAAGTCTCACTGTACAGGTCACTAAACCTATCGTCAGTCCAAGTGTGAGAATCAACCACTCGCGAGTGTCCTCCATCCAAGGGTAGAACCCAAGGGCAAGGGACCACGGGCCCAACATGTAACAAGTGTATCACGGTGTATATATCACATACCCTGTAAATCTCCATATAACTCCCTAAATATATAAGCCGGCATGGGACTCCCGAGATTCTGTTGAACTCACACTTAAACTACCCCACACCCCGTGGTCTACATCAAACGCTAACCATCACCCTAAATACTAATCGATCCGTGTCAAGTCTGCGCGAGAACTGGAGGCAGGACCCCCATCAAGCACGTCCCGACTAATACCTAAGATAAATGGCAGTGTCTGGTGCCTTATCTGTGATACCCGTGCAAGCGCTTCCATAAGTGTCCCATACCACTTATAGTCACACGTACACGCGTCCCACAGACGTCGACAATGCAATAGAATAATAGGGTCACTGATTGTGTACAAGTACGTATCACTTTCACTTAATCACGAATACACGAACACTGACGTACTTGCCACAATCATCGCTAGAAACTAACACTGGGTAAATGCACGATATCACTAGGTTATCATTACAATGTTATGGGCATGATATGATGCGTGAACAGTATATGAACATGATCAAGATGTTATGAAACAGTATTCTATCACTTGCACGATTTATCATGAAACGTACATATATATTTTAGCGAAACGATAAACAGGTGGTATTTAGTATGTTCAGTTAGACATCCATCTAATTTGGTTTCAAGCCAATCGGGTTCCAGGATAACTAGTTATAACCATTTCATTTTAAGCGCTCGCGGCTGGAAATCCGGTTTCAGAATCAGAAATCCATTTCGCAACGCATTTTGATCCCAGTTGGGATCAGATTTTAGTGATTCTACAGTTGGATGAAATCTAGGGTTTTCAGTAAGGTTTTCAACGCAACAGACGGATCTTCGATCGCATCTGTTCGTTAGGAGTTATACTCTATTTAACACTAATATGTCAGTTCTGATTCTGTTGGGACTGTTATGCGTCCCGATCTTTTAAATTGCAGATTAAATATCAAACGGTAACGAAACAGAATGAAATTAATTGTGTTGTCTAGCTAACAGATTTATCTACAATAAACAGTGGAGTTCCGCAACCTAAGAGTTAAGGAAATCCTGTGGTACCCGTTACGGAACAGTAAGAAACAATTTGAGTCGCCCTGGACTGCAGTCTAGAGTCGCACTCCGATCCAATTATCATCATGGTTTAAGTACAGGAATGTCCGGAAACTAGTATAGGGTTAAATTTCGTCGAGTTGGCTTCGATTTGAGCCCTCGAACGCACCATTCTAGTATGTATATGATTTATGGTGAATTTATTCGTTTTCAGGTACAAGGAAATTCTAGTTTTAATGGCATATTTGGGGGTATCAATTTTAGTCGTTAGCAGTCATATTATTAAACGAAATTTGCACAAGATATTCATGACACCGAGGGCCAACAAGAACAATCTAGTTCCGTCAAATTAAATAATGAATTCCTATGAGAACAAGCATCGAACAGTTGTGCCGATTAAACTAACGGAAAAGTAAAGCATGATTTAAATACGATGTTGAGTTGTAACATAGATAAAATAGCATGAAGCAAGTAGAGAACTTGCCTGGACACGTTTTGGGGCACACGGCAGCGGCTAGTACGACGACGTGTATCAGTCACGGCAGTAAATCGGTTGGGTTTGAGCTTTAGTGGAGCTTGGGCTCGAGAGCTAGGAGGCTTGACTTGGGCTCTGTGCAATGGCAGTGACGGTTGCGAGCTCAGACGATGCTGTGGTGGTGGTCGGTTGATAGAAGGAGAGAGAGAGAGTTAGAGTTAGACACACAGAGAGAGAGAGAACTGAGGGTTAGAGAGAGAGAGAGAAATGTAGGCAGAGAGAGAGGGAACTGAGAGTGAAAGAGAGGGAGAGATAAGGCACAGAGAGAGAGGGAGAGGGAGAGGGTGAGAGAGAGAGAACAGAGAACCGAGAGAGAGAGGGAAGTGAGATTCAGAGAAAGAGAGTGAGAGAGTGACAAAGGCAGAGAGAGATAGAGGTGATAGAACAGAGAGAGGAAGAAAGAGAGATCTGAGATTAGAGAGAGAGGGAGAAAGAAGGAGCCAGAGAGAGAGTGAGCGAGAGTGCAGAGGGAGAGAGAAGAGAGTAGAGTGAGAGTGCTCGGGGTTGATGGTGAGAGGGATGACGACGACGATGATGTTGGTGGGGTCGACGAGAAGCAGCGAGCCGCCGTCGAGAGGTTGCAGGGATGGGGCTCGGGTGCGATTCGTGAGTGAGTGGGGGTGCTTGGATGACGACGAGGAGTGTGCGGCTGTGGTGGTCGCGAGGTTGGGAGAAGGCTGATGACGGGATAGAGTGGTCGGTGAGCGGCGGGGAGGAGACGGTGGTGGCGCGAGTTCGAGAGAGAATGGGAGACGGGAGAAGAGCGATAGTGAGTTCGAGGGGGTTAGGAGAGACGAGGGGTGCGCACGTCAAGGTAACGGCGCACGAGTCGTGGGGAGAACGGCAGCGCGTGGGCGTGGGAAGCGGCGGAGATCGTGGATCGCACGCGCGCAGTGGGAGGTTACCGTTGGAGATTGAAGAAGAGAAACAGTACCGGGTCGAAGCGGGTGCGGGCGTTGAAGGCTGAAGCGGGCTTGGTGAAGTGGGCTGGGCCAGAAGAATAAAGAAAATAACAAAATAAATCAGTTGAGGGGATGGGCCGGGCTGGAAAAGAAAATAAGTTTAAATGGGAAAAGAATTTATGAAGGATAGGAGAGTGAGGGCCGGGCCGAGATAAAAATATGAATTTCCAATTAATTTGTTTGCGGGCTGAGGAGATGGGCTGCAGGGAAAAATCTGGGGGATTTAAAAAGGAATTTTAGTTTATTTAAAGGGAATGGGCCTGGGGTTTATAAATAGGGGAAAATGGTGTTGGGTTTTGTTGAATTTATTAGGAAAAGAGTTTGGGAAAATAGAATGGAGTGGGCTGGTTTTAAAATAAAGAGAGTTTCTTTTACAAATTGAGGGGATGTGTTTTGGGTTTTAAAAATGATTTAATTTATAAAAGAATGGTTTGGGGATTAGGCTTTACATTTAACATTTTGTTTTAAACTTGGCTAAGGAAAATACTTAAAATGAAATGGAGTTCTAAGCCAGTGAAGGATTTAAAAGAATTATAAGGGAAAGGAGATAGGCATGCTGAGTTTAAATAAAATAAAATAAAATAATGGGAAAATTACAAAGGCTGGGATTTTTTATAAAAAGGAACTGATAGATTTGGTTTGGGTTTTGGTCTAATAAAAGGGAAATGGGCTGGGTTGAAAATAATTATAGTTTGGGTTTTATGGATAAAAGGAAAATAGGGTTTTGAAGAATTAAATTTTTAAATAAAATAAATGAAATTATAAATAGAATTCTAAAGTACAAAATACAAATTTGGTATAAAAGAGGCTGGGTATTACATTTCCCTTTTACTACTTTCTGAGGAGCATAAATTATGTCAAATTGAAGCAACATGACAGCCCATCTCGCCATTCTACCGGCTAGGTTTGCTTTGGTCATTAAGTGTTTGAGCGGGTCGACCTTGGAGATCAGCATAACCCGAAGAGTGAGAAGATTGCGCCTCAGCTTCTTCACAGCGATTATCAGAGCCAGACATTGCTTTTCAATCGAGAAATAGTTGTGTTCCGTCCCGACTAAAGTTCGACTGAGGTAGTAGAGGGCATTCTCTTTTCCCTCCTCATTGTTCTGGGCAAGGAGTGCATCGAGTGACTCATCCAGCGCGATAGTATAGAGAATCAACGGTTTATTTGGAATAGGGGTAGTAAGCACTGGAGGGTGCAACAGGTACTGTTTGATACTTTCGAACGCTTCTTGACATTCGGCATCCCAGACAAAAGGATCTCCTTTCATCATGAGCTTTGAGAAGGGCCTACATCTCCCCGATAAATTTGAGATAAATCTTCGTATATAAGTGAGCTTGTCTTGAAAGGATCTTAGCCACGTCAGATTCTTCGGAGGAGGCATCTCTATGATGGCCTTTATTTTTGATGGGTCAATTTCGATCCCCCGATGTCGGACTATGAAGACCAAAAATTTTTCCGACGACACACCAAAAGCGCATTTCAGAGGATTTATTTTCAGATCGTATTTCCTCAGTCGGGTGAAAATGGAACTGAGATCTCGGATGTGATCGGCCTTGGCTTTTGTCTTGACGACCAAACTATCAACATAACATTCGACGACTTTATGGATTAAGTGATCAAAGATTTTGGTCATTACCCTTTGATATGTGGCGCCAACATTCTTCAGTCCGAACTGCATCACCTTGTAACAGTATATTCCGATTGGGGTTTGAAATGTTGTGTGTTTCTCATCCTCAGGCGACATCTTTATCTAATTATATCTAGACGAGCCATCTATAAAGGTGAACAGCTAGTAACTTGAGGTGTCATCGACCATCATTTCCATGACCGGTAGAGGGAAGTCGTCTTTAGGGCATGCCTTGTTGAGGTCTCTGAAATCGATGCAAACTCGGATCTGCCCATTCTTCTTCTTCACTGGGACGATGCACGTGATCCAGTCTACATATTCCTCTTCCCTGCTGAAGCCGGCATTGATGGGTTTCTTGGTTTTCTCGATGACCTTTTCTTCCAGTTCCCTTCTTATTCTTCGAGGAGCTTGTTTGACTGGTTTAGCATCAGTAGATATAGCCAGCTTATGCACGGCCACTTCAAAGGAAAGGCCAGATATTTCTTTGTATTTCTATGCGAAGCAGTCGGCGAACTCATGCAGCAGGGCGACTATCTACTCTTTCATTTCTTCTGACAAGAGCGAGCTGATGTAGGTAGGCCTTGGATTATTGGGCGTTCCCAAATCAACCTCAGTTTGCTCGTCGAAGGTTGCTTGTCCTCCATCTTCGAACTCTTGAAGGACTTCTTCTGGCTCGGTTAGCTCGTCTTCATCATTTAACTCTGCACAAGCTTCACCAATATGGATTATGTAGCATGCATTGATGTCAGTTTGAATGAAACATATGCCCCGTCTATCTAGGATTCGTCCATCGATGAGTGCTCGGACCTGAGGCGGGTGCTACAGGCCCTCATAAAACTTCGCTTCGGAGTCCGTTAGATACAACTGACATCCGCACTTTTTAAAATATTCTCGCATCTCGGGCGCATAATATCTAAGATTCAGGACGGCTCTTATGCCTCTTTCATAGGAAAGGCACGTGACAAACAAATCGTCCGGGTGCGCGACAGGATTTGACCTATAAAACAGGATGCTCTTCTATCCACTTTTCCTTCCGGGAACGTAGAAGGTCTTCAGCTGGTCCACGGTGAAGACAAAATGCATCGAGCTCTTTGCATATCTGCTCCGGCACCCTTATGATGGTTAGGGATCCTTCTGTAATCTCGAAGGATTCTCTTAGCTTCGCTTTTTGCATGAGGGCCCAATTCTCATAGTTGTTGCGAGGAAGGTCCTCTTCCTCTGACTCTTCTGTGTCGCTGCCAAGATGAGGGTGAATTTTGCTGCTAGATAGGCCTTCAATATCAGACTCGTCCGTATCGCTACCGAAACGAGGGCGAGTTTTACGAAAAGACGAACTTCCAGCGTCAGACTCATCAGTGTCACTGCCGAAACGCGGGTGCACTTGGGGTTTTTTTCTTTTGAAAGTGACAGCCGACTCAGATTCGCTTTTGAGTTTCGGGGCCACTCCATCCTCGGTCAGTTGTAGCTTAGCATTTTGGGGGTTCATAAATTACCGAGAATCTTCATATCGGACTTCATGCACACCGAACGACTGGATGTCTCCGTCAATGCGTCTTTCTTCACCATTTTTAGTATACTTCATGCATTGATGGAGAGTTGACGAAACAATGCCGTAATCGTGGAGCCACGGCCGCCCCAAGAAAATTTTATAAGACGTGTCGGCATCGATCACATATATCCTGGCTTCGGTTTGTAGGTCCTTGTACCTGATCAGCAGAGCTATGGATCCCATAACTTGCTGGAAATTTTGATTGAAGCCTTGAATGACAATCCTTTCCCTTGACAGGTGTCGGACGTCCATTGACAAACTCTTCAGAGTCCTCAAGTTCATGATATTCACTGAGGATCCCGGATCAATCAATATGCTATTAATCCGATCTCTGTCGCTGTACCCGGCCACGTAAAGCGGCCTGTTATGCTCAGCCGTTCCTAGTAGAAGGTCTTTGTCCTTAAACGTGACCACAGTAGTATGCAGAGTGTACTGGGCTTCTTTCATATTAATTTCCGCAAAGCGAACCTG
Source organism: Agapanthus africanus (assembly GCA_030015575.1). Classification (NCBI taxonomy): domain Eukaryota; kingdom Viridiplantae; phylum Streptophyta; class Magnoliopsida; order Asparagales; family Amaryllidaceae; genus Agapanthus; species Agapanthus africanus. The sequence goes on along the minus strand of CM057346.1, from coordinate 572,903,258 downwards.
GTACCGCTCGGGGTTTTGCAGGGCATGAATGAGAACATCTTTAAGCTCCTTAGATAAGACTAATGCATCATAGATGCTCAGGAGTGAAGGAAGGTTTCGGAGATAGGCCAAGACATTATAGTCCACTGAGGAATGACTCAAGTTTTCATGGGCCGGCTCTCTGCTATCTTCCTCATTAACGATTTGTTTTGCCTTTTTTTGGGGCGTTGCCCTGATTTTGTGGTAGAGCCCTGCCGCTTCTGAGCTGGATTTGGTTAGACTTTGTGGTGAGCTCCTCGTCCTCTTCGGGAAAACATAACTCTTCTTCAGAGTCGCTACCAAGATGGACGACGCAGCAGGTCACCATAGGGATCTCGTCATTGGAGTCTTCTTCTAGCTCTTCCAGAATTTCCGCCGCTTCTACGGGGAAGAACCCTTCAATTGAATTAGAGTTCTTTCCTTTTGTTCATAGTCTTCGAGGGAATCGATGTACTTTTGAATGGTCGATCTCCCTGCAGACTCTTTTTCTCGTCGAGCAGCACTTTTCATCTTCTTGAGCTTTTTGGATTTTGAGCCTGATTGAGCCGAATTGGCAGCTGGAATGGTGGGCTTCTTCTGCCCTTCCCATCCTATTCTGGGCTCTTTCTGAAGTAGCTTTAACATTTTCTTCATCTTATTAGATATGTACGTACTCCACGGAGGCCGCGGTGAGTCAGTTTCATTTCTTAGGGCAGCGGGTTTAGCTTTCTGCTCCCATAAGGCTTCAGTTTCTTTTTGTATAAAGTTGGTGGTTGCAGCTTGATTGTTCACCAACACACTCTTGGATAACTCGATCTCCCAAGTCTTGTACTGTTTCTCAACCCAGTCTTTGAAAATATAACAATCCTCGATCGCATTGCTCACTACTCGGTGGTACGGGCAATATAGAGGATTGTCGGTCATTTTTGCTTCGTGAGGTCTTTTTGTTGGGTTTCGCCGACGCCCTGGCCATCACCGTGGCCGGTGCAGAACAAAAAAATGGTGTTTAAAAACTTGGCGCTAACGAAACCCAGTCAAGATCAAACCATAAACCTTTACTAGCTAACAAGAGAGCGCTAATCTACTGTGATAGAAACGTTATACCGAATGATCCGTGACCTTCGGTCTTCTACCACCTTCATTAGCTCCTAGGGATCGCGGATCGAGCTTGGTTGCCGGTCTTCCTCCATCGATGATGATCCACCCGAAGAAAACGACGCAGACTCTAGCCTCGCTTAGCGAGGCAACCGACGCTCTAAGGTTGCTAGCAATGGAGAGTGGAGGTGTAGGATTGTCTCACCATATTTTTCTCTCATCACATAAGCTCAAATGAGCAACCCAAGCAGATGAAGAAGGAGGTGAGGAGAACTAGTGGCATGAGCAACTCAAGAAAATCTAAGTCTCTCCAAGAGAGAATGAGAGTGTATCAATAATCGATGGCATGTGGAGAGAATGGCCAAGTCAATTGCCACCATACAAAGAAAATATCTCCTTTCAATTTCTAAATAAACAAAGATGTGCCATACTTCTCTACATGCCAAACCATGTTCATGCCAACTCACCCTTCCAACTCATTTCTCTAAATGATTTTCTAAAATGAAAATCAATTAATGAGGTGGCCATCTTCTAGAAGCTATTCCGTATAAATAGGGAATACAACCCGGTATACGTATCGAAATACATATACGCATATTCGTATAAAAATACGAATAACCAAGAGAGAAAATGAATAGTGAACAATAATACTAGAATACATGTATTAAATCAAAACCTGATTTATTAATCCGGCTTAATCCTAAGCCGTTAGTATTATCAACTGTCCGATTAAAGTCTGTGTAGCCTGTACACATATTTAATCGGACACTTGTATGTACCAACATACGTCATCTACACCATATCGCCTGAACCGTGAAAACCCTCTGTGTGGGACTCTAAAGACTCTTCAATATGCTGTTAGTGGGTTTAACCATAAGCACGTCAGCAGCACTAGCTGTACGTAACGACTACCCAGATATTGAGCGAAAAGAAGGCCGACAAGCAAACTCATCCGTTCCTCAACTGAGCCTGACAGTGACAATCTCCGTACAATCCAGTCTGTTCGTCTAAAAATATCGCATATCGAGTCTAGGGGGTGGATAAAGTTAGACCCTTAATAACGCGATATTTTGCGTTGGTATGAAGCCTATCACCCATTGAGAAACTACTGATCCAAATAAGTAATTCTCGTCCACCTTTGCCGAGGATTTCTGGTGATGGCCACCCATGCACTACGCGACATCAACCCCCAATATCGGGAGAGACGAATTCCCGACGATCCGCTCACTGCCTTCATGTGGCTCAGAACTGTACCCAACTAAAACCTGTTTGCAAGACTTCTTTGAGCCGTGGTAGGGTAGTAATCAAAGCACAGTGGGAACTCACACGAGACAAATGATGATCTCAGATTGACAGACTAACCTGTACTCATGTCACCTGGGAACTGCTATTTGACAATAGGTATAATACCAACTAGCATGTTCCCGGTGAGTCCGTCCAGTGTACTCATAACCCAATGAGCATCTGTATACTATCTTAGGTGACTAACTGACACCAATGGCTTGTGAGACTGTCCACCGCCCCTCGTTGGGGTCTTGATAAATATACATTAGTCTACTCTGGAGTATTGATGCTCAGTCTCAATACTCTTTCGACTAGGGACATTTAAGGATGTGCTTATAGACCACCTAGCTCCCACGTATATGATCGCCATCATAATGTTGGTAGTCAAGAAAGAATCCTATGGGCTCTATCTACATGTAATAGTGATCTGCAACGCCACCTAATGCATGTACAAGATGATAAAGACAAACCAGATAGCATACTATCATCTCGAGTAAGACTGTTTTCCCTGTATAGGTCCTCCCTCAATCATCACAATCGCTTACCTGCGATTCAATAATTGACTTGAGGGCACTATATCCAACAGTCTCTCACTTGCACTTAAGGCTAATTATTGCGGTGTAGCATACTCACAGCCCGTGTAATACCGAACACCCAACTTCTCTACTAACCAGTCTCGCAAATCCCGTTTGTGAAACTATTGCGTTCAAGAAATAACCTCAGTGAGTGGATCCGCTCCAGTGTTTCTATCTTTATATCTCTATATCTCAACTTTGCAGAAAAAGACTATCTCTTGAAATGTGCAATACCTGTCTTAGAATTTGTCTGGATATTTGATGGGACCCAGTTCACAAATGAACTCCAAATCCAACAAACTTCTTAGACTGTATCATCCACTGAATTTAATCAGTATCCTGCGTCATGCCTTCCACAGTATCCACTTGGACCACCTGTCCAACGTACTGCACCTCAAAAGAGGGAAAATGAAAACTATAACTCTAACAGTCATTCTGTCATCCAAGTCATCTTTGAAGCCTAAAATGATAACCGCCTCCCGAAGGAGGCTGCCGTTACCATATACCAATAACATCCACTTATTTTCATAACTGCTTTCCAACGTTTCTCCGGGATTGGATTAATATATATGCTTATTGCAGCTAGTGCAAAAGCAATATCTGGTGTGGTGCTTGACATTTCATGATTGACTCAATTACCTAAGTAAGTGATATGTCAATCACGCAAATCCCTCTCCTCATCAGTCTAGAAGATATCTCTTTAGAGAGGGTGACTCCATCACCTATGGGTACACCACCACGCCTGGAGTCGTCCATTCTAAAACACTTTAGAATAGTGTCACAGTACCCGAGTTAGGACACTTCCCAAATGTAGATCTAAAACCATAGATCTAGTCACCAGAATCCCCGATATTTTATCCATATCCTATGTGGAGAAAATCCTTGTGACAACCAGAGTATAACCGATCGTAGTATATGAATATCACTTTCTATCAAGAGCATGTCATCCAAATACCAGGACATCACTCCCTATTATCTTCGTACCAGATCCATCTATTGTTCTGATGAAGTCAAACTCTATGACTGTCACATCAAAACTAGACGATCTATCTCCGCTATACCTGCTCTAGTTTATAAATAGACATAAGCTACTTGCCCAATACGTTTCCGCTGCTCCCACTGACTACAACAACCTTCTGGCAGAGTCATATACACGTGCACTTCTAAAGCTAATTTATAACGACGTTATATTCATCCTCCTGCCAGATCTCCATAGTTTAGAACAGTAGTGTCAAGTTTGGGTCATCAAAAACCTCCCTGTCACCGTCTTTGAGGAGACCGAAGTACTTCCCGGGCGCCTGAGGTTACCCACCAAATCTGCGGAGTGGCTAATGGATCATCAAAACAAATTGAGTTCTTAGGCTCTATTAAATTTTTAGTAATCGTTTGTGGTTCTGGAATCACTTCCAGTTCTACGATACTCCCATTAATGTTTTTCTGAAAAGAATCCATTTTACTAAAACTATGGTGAGTCAAGAACAATATAACTATTGATCTTCCTGATGTAGAAAGTTAACCCTCGTCAAAACCCGGGATAACCCACAAACTGCCATTACTGAAGCGTGCCTAGAGTTTATCCGGATTCTGGTTTTAAGCATAAGCCGGACCCATATACCTTAACATCGTTAAGATATGAATCCATTTTATATATCTAATATAGAAACAAAGATACTAATTTAATTTGGAATCAGATTCAAAAAATATGCAGCCGTTTCCAGTGCATATCAACTAGATGGAAGGAGGCTAAGCAACATTATTCATCAAGGAGTGCACCCATGCATGAGTAACCTGAGAGAGAAACAAGTTCTCAAAACTATTAGTTACAACGGAATACTAAACATAAGTATCTACATCTTCAATCATCTTGGAGAATTCTGATACTTGCAACATATGGTTCTCTACTTTATTCTTATACCTATATCTTTTCAAAATCTGGACCTTGTATTTCAACAAAATACATGTCTAAAACTAGAGAAGTCATGAATAAACAGAATATAGTACGAGTACCAACTATTTTGTCCTAACGGACATCGGACAATATACAATACTCTGTATAAATCCACTGAGATTAATAACTTAAACCATGTGCGTCGTAGGTTGAAAACTGTACTATGGTCAAGAAGAATTACACTGTTGTTGAATGCACCTTACCTAACCATCAACTGATATAGGTAAATGTCATAGACATAATTTCAAAAAGTTTTATCTCACTTTATAAAATAAACGTACAGATATATCAGTTTGAAATTGGTGCATAATGACGGATATTCAAAACCAAATATTTGCCGTCAGGAAAAACCCAGATGATTTCTCAAATATCACCAATTACAAAGAATTCCGATATATATTGAGGATCTAATCACCCAATTCCCGATATCTTACTCCCACTCAGATTCTGTAACGCCATACAGATGTGAGAATCAAAAACTGGTAAATACATAGTCTGGAGTTAGAATCTAATTGACAAAACAGTTTTCAATTAACACCGCATAGTAAAACTGAAACATGAAAATATTTCGAAGGGGTTGACGGGTATTCCTAGTAATTCCTCTTCCACTATCCAGATTCATGACAGTAACCGTAAACTTCCTTGCCCTCACTGCAATCCCTTTATATGTCTTTACTTATCACCTTCTGTACACCAAACTTAGGCTAATTGGTTTTCTTCCTTCCCTACCTTTCGGCACCTGCCTATGGTTTGGTGGAGAACTATCCAATAAGCTCAATAGGTGTACTCTCCTAATACCAGGAGCCCTCTCAACCTGAGAGAAGGTAAGGAGAAAAGACAACTGAATAATCCTTATTCTATTTCTCCAGAACCTAAAACCATCCTCGAACTGAAACAAATTCCTTCGAGTTCGTATGTAACTATACGATGGCGTATCCAATAAATGTGGATCTTCGTAGTGATACGGAATGTTCTGGAGAAATGCAAAGGTGAAGAAGGAGTGACGATGATATACGCGGTTTTGTCATGAATGATAGTAGTCGCAATTTCCTTTTGCCTTCTTTCAAATCCCTTTATATGTCTTTACTTATCTGTACACCACACTTAGGCTAATTGGTTTTCTTTTTTCCCTACCTTTCGGCACCTGCCTATGGTTTGGAAGAAGACTATCCAATAAGTGTAATAGGAGTACTCTCCTAAATACCAGGAGCCCTCACAACCTGAGAGAAGGTAAAGGGAAAAGACAACTGAATAATCCTATTCTATTTCTCCCAAACCAAAAATCATTCTCGACATGAAACAAGTTTCTTCGAGTTCGTATCTAATTATACGATGGCATATCCAATAAATGTGGATTTTCGTAGTGATACAGAATGTTCCGGAGAAAAGCAAAGGGGATATAGGAGCGGCAATGATATATGCGACTATGACAATCCAAAAGCCAAAGTGTTTTAAGAAGGTTCGGTTAACTTGGTTCATGAGTTTTAGTCTAGGGTCAGGCCATGGTCGCTGCCAAAGATAGAGAGAAAAGAAACACTCAGCGTGCACTCTAACCTAGATCAGATTGGTTAATCATTTTATCTAATCAGGATGGCTCCCACTATTTTCTCGAATTCTCCTTCAAACCCCAAAAGGAGAATTAATCGGGATCATCTAAAATCACCCAAGAAGTAACACCTACTCATCTGTGGGGATCAGGGTCCAACTATCATCGCATGATAACTTGATGGAAGTCACTCAAGTCACCACAGTCCAGAATGTATGTGCATGCCTGGCAAGTTTCCCGTATGTCTGAAACTCTCGATGTGGTTTTTGCCCTTAACGACCTATGACCTTGAAAAGGTCAACAAATCATAACTCGCTAGTAAAGTTCAACCCGTCATTATCTTGATTACTCTAGACCCACCCGCATAAGCCTTTTATAAGGTCAACAAGGCTATGGGACTGTCCTAAATCGTATCATATGCTACAAACAAGCACCACTCAGCTACCGTACACTACGCCTTGACAAGGTCAACAAACGCAACACGAATATTGAGTACTACTCGTAGGAAACGATGGAGGGCTACGACTGGTTTTTGGCGAAAAACCTTTAACGTAATGGACTTGATATCGTTGAAGGAACCCGAGCAGTTTTACAAATATATAGTGGCGCAGAATTTTGCTAAAGAGGTCACTCCCGGTGAAGGGATCTCGGTTCTTTCCTCGTCGAATGAGGTGCAGGATATTCCAAACTAAATACCACGATGCAAAGGAAAAAGAATCGATTATAGTGAAGTTATTACAATGACGCAAACTTCTGCTCAAGAGGTCACTCCCGATGAAGGGATCTCGGCTCTTGTCTCGTCGAATAAGGTGCGGGATATTCCTAACTAAATACCACTGTGCAAAGCAAAAGAGAACGTCTGTAATGTCATTTTTTAAAAATTTGGTTCCAACAGTATCATATATATAGGTTTGTTTTCCTTGCATTAATTGGAATTAATGCAGTCCCATCAATTAAACATATCACACCAGATAAAGGAACGAAAATAAAATGTACGCATATACCATCTGCATTCGCCACTGGTCTCGTCATCACCCGTTAGGTTATTTAACTAACGGCAGAGCGGGGGCTGGACTAGTGCGGGTGCAAAACATATACAATATCTACTAGTATATATATAAATATATATAATATTCGTCCCAAGCGTGATATAAGTAATATCACAGAATCTCAGCGAGCAACACAGAATGGTGGATAATTTTGGAGTCTCGGGTTTCACTTGAGCTGCAAATGAGACCCGACGTTCCCTGTCGTGTGGATAGCCTGTGCAATGAAAACCTAGACCCCTACGAGTGCGGCAAGTTACCCGCCAATCCCAGAAGCGAGGCAACCCAAATCAACAACGTGAATGGGCCACCCAGCACTTCACGGAATCCGATAATTTGGGCACCCCTCCATGGGTCAACCTATAACCCCTACGAGTGCGGCGAATAGCCCGCCAATTCTAGACTAAGGTCCCCTCCGTCTCAACGCCATAAGATGCGGACCCGTTGCCCTCTAGAACCCGGCTATTCGTGCACTCCGCCTTGGGGTAATCCTAGTACAGAAAAGAAAGAAAAAAATGTACAAGGGTGACATCAACCTCAACCCGGTCGTGCCCCAAACAAATAATATACAAACTGGCAGAGACGGCAGTCCACATGTCGGATGCTTGCCCCGCAATATCAAAAGTACAGATGAAACTGAAATGCACAACTATAATTGCACCACTGGCTATCCACCATGACAATCCAACCATAGCCTCAGCACGACACAGAACATCAACGTGAATGTCATGTTCGCAAACCCGTCTAAAAGAACATATAGCAATTAGACGAGTTGTACCGCTCTAATGACATTCACGGTCGCAGATAGTAATGCATGTACTGAAAACTTTTAAACAGTGTTAAAAATAGCGACTTCAAAATACTCTGTATTGCCCCAAACCAAAGATAACACAATATCCAACCCGGGCAAAAAACAAACAATACCAAAAGCCCAATATTCCAGAGACCAGAACACCACCCAAAACACAAAACCCAACTCCAATGAAGAACCGGCGGCACTGGGGTTTTCGCCGATCTCGCCGGCCGTACAATGGATTTTGGGGATCTTTTTTGGGGTGTGTTCTTATAGTCACAAGGGCAGTCTTCTGCAATTGTTTAAATAATTTTTAAAGACTATTTAAAAATCGACAGAAACTGAAATATATGCGTATTGTTTCAGAGTTTGTTTCGGTTTCGATAATTAAAATATCGTTTAAACTGCTAGTCTAGGGTTTATGGGTTGGCTCTGATACCATGTTGGGTTTCGCCGACGCCCTGACCATCAACCGTGGCCGGTACGGAACAAAAAACTGGCATTTAAAAACTTGGCGCTAACGAAACCCCGTAAAGATCGAACCATAAACCTTTACTAGCTAACAAGCGAGCGCTAATCTACTGTGATAGAAACGTTATACCGAATGATCCATATCCTTCAGTCTTCTACCACCTTCATTAGCTCCTAGGGATCGCGGATCGAGCTTGGTTGTCGGTCTTCCTCCATCGATGATGATCCACCTGAGAGAAACGGCGCAGACTCCAGCCTCGCCTAGCGAGGCAACCGACACTCCAAGATTGCTAACAATGGAGAGTGGAGGTGTAAGAATGCTTCACTATACTTTTCTCTCATCACATAAGCTCAAATGAGCAACCCAAGAAGATGAAGAAGGAGGTGAGGAAAACTAGTGGCATGAGCAACTCAAGAAAATCTAAGTCTCTCTAAGAGAGAATGAGAGTGCATCAATAATAGATGGCATGCAGAGAGAATGGCTAAGTCAATTGCCACCATACAAAGAAAATATCTCTTTTCAATTTCCAAATAAACAAAGATGTGCCATACCTCTCTACATGCTAAACCATGTTCATGTCAACTCACCCATCCACCTCATTTCCCTAAATGATTTTCTAAAATGAAAATCAATTAATGAGGTGGTCATCTTCTAGAAGCTATTCCGTATAAATACGGAATACAATCCGGTATACGTATCGAAATACATATACGCGTATTCGTATAAAAATACGAATAGCCAAGAGAGAAAATGAATAGTGAACAATAATACTGGAATACATGTATTAAATCAAAACCTGATTTAATAATCCGGCTTAATCCTAAACCGCTAGTATTATCAACCGTCCGATTAAAGTCTGTGTAGCCTGTACACATATTTAATCGGACACCTGTATGTACTAAGATACGTCATCTGCACCATATCAGCTGAATCGTAAAAACCCTCTGTATGAGACTCTAAAAACTCATCAATACGCTGGCAGTGGGTTTAACCACAAACACGTCAGCGGGACTAGTTGTACATAACAACTACCCAGGAATTGAGCGAAAGGAAGGCCGACGAGCAAACTCATCTGTACCCCAACTGAGCCTGACAGTGACAATCTCTGTACAGTCCAGTCTGTTCATCTAAGAGTATCGCATATCGAGACTAGGGGGTGGATAAAGTCAGACCCCTAATAACGCGATATTTCACGTCGGTATGAAGCCCATCACCCACTGAGAAACTACCGATCTAAATCAGTAATTCTCATCCACCTTAGCCAAGGATTTCTGGTGATGGCCACCCGTGCACTACGCGACATCAACCCCTAATACCGGGAGAAACGAATTCCCGACGATCCGCTCACTGCCTCCATGTGGCTCGGGACTGTTTCCCCCAATCAGAGAGCAAACCTCTATTCAAAAGTTTGAAATTTGAAAAGAGGCAGCGCCTCATAAGAGCGCTGTGCTAAGAGCAGAGCGCTAAGATTCAAAGACTCTGAGGCAGCGCACATGTGCAAAGCACGAGAGCGCTAGCGCCAAGAGTGCCAGAGTCAAAGACTCTGAGGCAGCGCTCACATGTAAAGCACAAGAGTGCTAGCGCCAAGAGCATTAGCGCTAAAGACTTTGAGGTAGCGCTCACGTGTAAAGCACAAGAGCGCTCGCGAATATATTACCCTAAAGGTAAACAAACCAAGAGCGCCAGCGCTAAAGATTCTGAGGCAGCGCTCATGTGCAAAGCACGAGAGTGCTCTCACGTGTAAAGCACGAGAGCGCTCGCGCCAACAGCGCCAGCGCTAAAGATTCTGAGGCAGCGCTCACGTGCAAAGCACGAGAGCGCTTACGCCAAGAGCGCCAGCGCTAAAGACTCTGAGGCAGCACCTCACGTGCAAAGCACGAGAGCGCCTATCGCTAGAACTAAATGTTCTCCACCATTGGATCAAAGATCCAACTGAGATAAATATATCATCAAATTACAGAATTCAATTCTGTTGAGAAAATACTCCTCAAATATTTCCAGACAGGAAAGATTGTGCTCTGTAAATTAGAGCACCGTTGGATCAAAAATCCAATGATGATTAAAAATCACCAAGATACAGAATAAGTTCTGTATGGGAAAATATTTTTCCAATCTTGTTAAAAACAAGAAAATTGTCTTCTGTAAAACAGAAGTCCTAGGATCAAAGATCCAATGGTGGGGAAACATCTTCAAATCAATCAGAGAAAGATTTCCTTAACTGATTCAACAAATCAGCCTCCCCTATATAAAGGACCCAAGACTTCAAGTCTTGCAGAGAGAACCCCCCCATAAACTTCAAGTTCTCAGAAAAGAAACAGAGAAGAGCAAGCGCTAAGAAGAAGAAATTTTCATCAAGGTAAATGATAATAAGTGAGATCATAACTTCTTTTCAATTTTTGAGAGTTTAACTCTCACATCATAAGAACTCAGTTCTTTTTCTAGATCACAGATCCATAAGACAAGGTTTTTTTTTTACAAAAACAAAGAGAGCACAGCATCTCATCAGAAAAAAAGAAGAACTTAGTTCTTAGATCTATGAGACAAAGTCTCTTATGAACGAGAATTTAATTCTCAGAGCACAAATTTAATCAGAACTACCAAAGAAAAGCCTTAGCACTCTAATTTAAAAAGAAGCGCCTTAGCGCTCCAAGTCTGGCGCTTAGTGTCCAGCGCTCCAAGCGCTATTTTAAAAGGAGCGCCTCAGCGCTCCAAGTCTGGCGCTCAGCGCCCAATGCTCCAAGCGCTATTTTAAAGGAAGTGCCTCAGCGTTCCAAGTTTGGCGCTCGGCGCCCAGTGCCCCAAGCGCTATTTTAAAGGAAGCACCTCAGCGTTCCAAGTTTAACGCTCAGCGCCAAGTGCTCCAGCGCTCCAAATTTGGCGCTCAGCGTTAAGCGCTCCACATGCTCTCTACGTAGGCGCTATTTCAGAAGAAGCGTCTTAGCGTTCCAAATCTATCGCTCATCGCCAAACGCTCTGTACATAAAGGCTCTGTACATAAAGCGCTCTGTGCTACAAAGAGTGTTTAACACTCAATAAAAGACAAAAGAAAAAGGGGTGTCAGAATCCAAATTAATGCTCAGTATTATTGAACAAAAAGGGACCGAACCCAAACAAATGTTCAAAATTTTAATCAAAACTGAGTGGGCTGAGTCCAAGTTGGCCACAAGACCCTAACTCAGATCAACTGAGCCCATGTGCTCATAATTTCCCTAATTGGTCTTAGTCCCAAACCTGACTACAGATCTCCCAACCAACATTGGTTCAAGGGTATATCTCTTCATTCCTCTGATATGTGTCGTTGTAATTCTTAAACGTCTTCAGAGATGTGGTTGGTCCCGACAACCAAACATTCTATGGACTATGATGTCCTTAAACTTATGGACCGCAACGTCCCTAAATTAAACCCCACAGACTATGATGTCTTTAAACTCCATGGACTATGACGTCCTTAAACTTATAGACCGCAACGTCCCTAAACTAAAACGATAGAATCTAAACACTCTTTCGTTGGATCTAAATGATCCCAAAATCATGTTGAGTAGATCTTAGTCTAAAATTAGACTAACGTATCCTCAACAAACGTTTGAGTTGACCTTACTCTAAAACAAGACTAACGGTTCTTAACCCAACCCAAACCCAAATCTAAGAAAATACGGATTTGGACTAATTCACGCCCTATGGGCGACAACATTAATTAGTCTCCGTATACAATCCACGGGCAACCAAAAAATAAAACAAACACACACGACACGAAGTGACCTTCTGGAGCAGGAAAAAGTGGTTACCACGATGCGGTTACGTAATTAACTGTAAGGGCTTGCGCCTGCAGGGAAGAGCGTCGCCACAATTAAAAAAACCCTCACAACGAGGGGAAATCTAACGAAATCTGCTACAACGGCCGCATCCGTCTAAACCTCCGATGCATGGTGCCATAAATCAACTTGGCATCTTCGGAGAGGTGGATGGATAAAACCAAATAGCATCTGCCTCTAAAATTTAGGACGGACGTCCCAATGTCTCGGTTGCGTCTTTCGGCGGCGAACAGATTCTGGCACGCCCGGTGGGACATTTTCCTCTTTCCACTCCACACTTCGTGTGTCGTGTTTCGCGAACGAATCGCGGTTTAATGTGGTTGCCCCTGGATTCGAGGTACTAAGATTTGGTGTCTTGCTCCCGTGCAGAGAAAATGGCTTCCTACTGGACCAGCTGCAACAACAACTCCTACTCCGTCCTCGCCGGAGGTGTGACCTATGGGCCCCTAGTGGCCTCCATCTTTGCCATGCCAGTAGAACAGGTGACTCAGGCCACCACTGGACTTTTCTTCGGGACCATGCTCCCACCAATGAGCTTCAATGCCCCAGTGCCATCGCAAGAAGCTCCGAAAAAGTCGGTCTTTGATCGGCTTGTAACTACCGCATCCCCTCTCAACGGGTCGTCCAAATCCAATGCCTCGGTCTTTAACAGACTGGGCCAAAGCTCCAATGGGCCCATGAAGAAGCCCGCAATACCTGAAGGGGTTATCCCGAAACGGATAGCCATCCCTGTTCCATTAAATGAAGTCATCAGAGAGACTTCTCCTACTAAGGGGTCGGTCTTCACAAGAATGGCCGTTCCAACTCTCTCTCCAGGCGAAGTCACCAAGGTTGCTACCCCTACTCGAAAGTCTGCCTTCGACAGGTTGGCCATCCCCTCTCAATGGACATCAGTCTTTGACAGGTTGACACCAACAGCAGTTTCTCATCAAAGCATGAAGTACGATGCAGCTACCCCGACAACGGAGGTGATCCCATCTGCAAGACGCACTCGATGTCACCACTGGCTCCAAGTGAGGAAAGATGGGGGCAGTTCCCCTTCTGGACTGGCTCCACCAGCTCCAATGGTGAAAATTGATGCCGCTGTTCCAACAGGGAATAGCTTTGAACCACTTAGGAAGATGCGCAAAAACTCTCCAACTGCTGTGTTGAAAAGATCTCCTCCACCTGTGGAGAACGCTACAAAGGCAAAGCTAGAGCAGCCCCCTCAGCAGCTGTCCTCCAAAATTCACAGGGTCTGGCGAAGGGTCCAAGACTCTATAATTAACCAAGACTACTCCCGCCGACCAAAGAAAATAAAGGTTCGGCAAGAGAAGGACCACCCTGTCGTACCAAAGGTGTCATCTACTTGGGTGCTTGCTGCAACGGCCCCCTCAACTTCGACCGCCCACAAAAGAAGAAGGCCGGAGAAAATCCCCATGTCCATGATGAAGCTCAAAGGCACAATGAATCCAAATGCCCCAAGTCTGGGGGCATGGTGGTGCACACCATTTACGTGGCTTCTGGAAAAGAGGATAGCCGTATCTCCACGGGCCATCGACCACTCACCCGATCAGTAACAAAGGCTCAGCTGCAACAATAGCAAAAGCTCTGGGAGATGCTGACAACCATGGCCGTACTCACTGGGCCAAAAGTATGCCCGGAGACATCGTCGGAGCAGCGCCAAGAACAGGAAACTGATGCCGAATTCCTCCGAAGAATGCTCGAGAGGAAATACAAAGAGGCCGCGGAACAAGCGGCCAACATAAAACAAATGGCACTATTGTTCCAAGATATGGTGGGCATGATGATCCAGCCAGACCACCCAGCCAAAAAACCTCCAGTAATAATTGAAGACAATAGAGGAGAGATATCAAACCCCCTTCCGGTCTCTTCAGCTGCAAAGGAGGAAACAATCTCGAAAGCTGCGCTCGATGATTATATAGATCAACAGATACGAGCTCATCAAGAGAATGAAGCCGCTGGCCAAGTCGTCAGAACTGGGCAGCCATATCCAAGCTGGTACGATTAGATTAAGTACCCACCAGGATACACGATTCCTAAGTTCCACGTATACAAGGGGATAGGCAATCCCCATCAACATGTCGCTCAGTTCAGGGCTCTGTGCGGCAACACTGGAGGTGACGAAACTACTGCTTTGCCAATTCGTCGGCAGCTTGGCGGAGACGACATTCGAATGGTATTCAGAGCTTCCCAATGACTCCGTCAAAACTTTTACGGAGATGGAATTGCTATTCACCCAGTATTTCGCAAGCGCTAGCGAACGCACCCCAATCATGGCATTGATCAATGCCAGGGTGAAGCCGGGATAAACATGGGTTCAGTATGCAATCCGGTGGCCGAACCTATGGTCGAAATGCGAACAACGCATTGAAGAAGCTCCTGCAGTAGGCATGTTCGTGGGAACCCTCGATCCGCAGGCGACCATATCCTAATTCATGATGTTCTTCAAGCTGACCATTTTCCAGGCCTTGATTGACAAGCTGGCCCAAATGGATCATATAGGCCATAGACCGTCTTCATCGAAAATGGAGCCTCAAAACGAAAAAGGGGAAAGGGAAAGCAACTTTCATCGCCAATAGTCAGCAGCAGCCCAGTGGTCCAAAACCAGCTGATCGCCAAAACGATAGACAGCGATTCTTCAACGAGAAGCTAAAACGCCCTTATTCGTTTCCCCGGGATAAAACGAGAAGACTGTTCGAGCTGGCGGTGCGCAACAGGCTCATCACCCCGCCAGATCCGAAACGCCCACTGCATCCCGGTGATGTCATCAGTCCCAACTATTGCCCCTACCATCAAATAACGGGCCATCCAATCGAAAATTGCTTTGTCTTTAAAAACTGGATTGAGGACCAGTACCAGCAAGGCAAATTCGCGTTGTCTGAAAACTGGAGGGTAAACCCGCTGTCACGCCCCGCTTCCCAAAATACGGAATACGAGGGGTAGACAAGGCCAGCCATGCTCCTACGGTCGAGGAAATGTCCTGCCGTAGTCACACTTCGGCTTCTGGTTTTTCATGGTAAACAGTAAATGATGCACAGGTAATGAGAAATGCAGTAACTGGAATAAACAGTAATATAAACTGACCTGATGGGAAACAAACGAATGTAACTCGGAATAGCAAGTCAAGAAGTCTGTGTTGCACACCTAGTTCTGGTCCAGGCTAAATCTTCTCCTCACACTGAGCATGCATACTCAGGTCGTCAGAGCGATACAATAGCAATAATATATGTATATAATCAAGTGACAGTTCTAACAGTGGTAATAGATATGAATAACAGTAAATCAATGACATCATGAATATGAATGTGCAGTAATCAATGCAGCGGAGCAGTAAAGCAGTAGAACGATATGTCACGTATGTCAACACAGTATATAAAGTAAAATGTCCGTATCCCTATCAGTCTCTAAGTCTCACTGTACAGGTCACTAAGCCTATCGTCAGTCCATGTGTGAGAGTCAACCCCTCGCGAGTGTCCTCCATCCAAGGGTAGAACCCAAGGGCAAGGGACTACGGGCCCAACATGTAACATGTATATCACGGTGAATATCACATACCCTGTAAATCTCCATATATCTCCCTAAATATATAAGCCAGCATGGGACTCCCGAGATTCTGTTGAACTCACACTTAAACTACCCCACACCCCGTGGTCTACATCAAACGCCGACCATAACCCTAAATACTAATCGATCCGTGACAAGTCTGCGCGAGAACTGGAGGCAGGACCTCCATCAAGCACGTCCCGACTAATACCTAAGATAAATGGCAGTGTCGGATGCCTTATCTGTGACACCCGTGCAAGCGCTTCCATAAGTGTCCCATACCACTTATAGTCACACGTACACGTATCCTACAGACGTCGACAATGCAATAGAATAATTGGGTCACTGATTGTGCACAAGTACGTATCACTTTCACTTATTCACGGATACACGAACACTGACGTACTTGCCACAATCATCACTAAAATCTAATACTGGGTAAATGCACGATGTCACTAGGTTATCACCGCAATGATATGGGTATGATCTGATACGTAAACAGTATATGAAGCATGATTAAGGTGTCATAAAAATAGTATTCTATCACTTGCACGATTTATCATGAAACGTACGTGTATAGTTTAGCGAAACAATAAACAGGTAATAATTAGTATGTTCAGTTGTCCATCCATCGAATTTAGTTACAAGCCAATCGGTTTTCAGGATCATAATTTATGGCCATTTCATTTTAAGCGTTCACGGCTGGAAATCTGGTTTCAGAATCAGAAGTCCGTTTCACAACGCATTTTAATCCCAGTTGGGATCAGATTTTAGCGACGCTACAGTTGGATGAAATCTAGGGTTTTCAGTAAGGTTTTCAACGCAATAGACGGATCTTCGATCGTGTCTAAACGTCAGGAGATATACACTATTCAATACCAATATGTCAGTTTGTGGTTCTGTTGGGACTGTTATGCGTCCCGATCTTTTAAATTGCAGATTAAATAACAAATGATAACGAAACAGAATGAAACCACTTGTTTTGTCTAGAAAACAGGTTTACCTACAATAAAAAGCAGAGTTCCGCAACTTACGAGTTAAGGAAATCCTGTGGTACCCATTACGGAACAGCAAGCAACGACTGGAGTCGCTCTGGACTGCAGTCCAGAGTCGCACTCCGATCCAAATATTAACACAGTTTGAGTACAGGAATATCTGGAAACTAGTATAGGGTTAAAGTTCGTCGAGTCGGCTTCGATTTGAGCCCTCGAACGCATCATTCTAGTATGTGTATAAATTATGGTGATTTTAACGGTTTTCAGATACAATAAATTTTCAGTTTTACGAGTGAACTTGGGGGTAGTCATTTTGGTCATTAACGGTCAAATTATTCAACGAGATTCATACACTAGGTTCACAGCCATACGGGCCAAACTAATTAATCCAGTTCCGTCAATTTAGAAAAGTATTTTCTATGGGAACACGCGTCGAACAGGTATGGCACAAAATTGGTCTAGACTTGTAACTTTATTATTTATGTAATTAACGACTGTAACTTGAGTAAATAGCATGTAAGCAAGTAAAATACTTGTCTGGAAATGTCTCGGGGGTTGCACGGCAACAGTGGCGTCACGAACGCGCGACACACGCGCGGCACGGCGCAGCACAGTTCAGCATTTTGGAATCAGACAATCGTATCCACTCCAGTTATTCTCCGTGCGACCGTTATCATCACCGCCCGAGTTGCTTTTGGTGTTGATTTGCGAGAGGAAGAGAGAGAAATTTTCTGAGAACCGGGGGAGATTTAGTGAACTAGAGCGAGTTAGAGAGAGAGTAAGAGGCGGAGAGAGAGTGTGTGTATAGGCAGAGAGAGAGATGAGTGAGAGAGAGAAGACTGAGAGAGAAAGAGAGAAAAATGAGATGCATGGAGAGAGAGACAGTGAGGAGCAGAAAGAGAGAGATTAGAGAGAGGGAAACAGAGAGAGAGAGAGAGAGAGAGAGAGAGATTAGAGAGAGGGAAACAGAGAGAGATAGAGGGAGAGAGAGAGAGAGAGTGAGAAGGAGGAAACGGGGGGGGGCCGAGAGTTTGGGAGAAGGGTGTAGAGACTCGGGTGAGTGTTGTCGATGGAGTGATGGTGATGCTGCTGACGACGAGACGGTTACGGGGAGTCGACGATGAGCCGTGGGATTCGCCGACGAGAGGGCGCTGGTGGCCGAGCTCGTGTGTGAGTGGGTTGTGTGTGCAGGGGAGTTGGGTAGGGTTGCTCGGTCGACGAAGTGGAGTGGTGAGGGGGTGCAGATGCGGGTGCTCGGGGAGGAGGTGGCCGGTGATCGGAACTGCAGTGGGTTGCTGATGGCGGGTTCGAGGGAGGAGGAAGGAAAGGAAGGAGGGAAGAGAGTGATTGATATTTTTGAGAGGAGAGGATGAGGGCGACGGGGTTTGAGAGGGGAGTGCGTGGGATAACGTTCGCGCAAGCGAGTGCGGAGGAGGCGGCGAGGGAGATGGATCGCGCATGGAAAAAGCGCAACGGAAAGAAGGAGTGGGAAGAAAAGAGAGAGGGGAGACGTGGGTGATTGAAGGAATTATGAGAGGAGAGTGACGCGCGCCGTGGGGGGGGGTAACTGCTGTGACGTGGGCGAGAGCGCGGGCGTCGGCGGAGGAGGCGGAAGCGCGAGGGACAGGGAGCGGGAAATTTGGGGGTAGCCGTTGGGAACGAGGGAGATGAGGTGCGGGCCGGGTCAGGTTTATGCGAGCGGGCCAAGGGAGTGGGCTAGGGAATAAGAAAAATAATAATAAGAAATTGAAGAGAATAAAGGGATAGGCTGATAGGGGCTGGCGGGCCAAGGGAGGGTTAATTAATTTATTAATGGTAAATGAATGGGCCGGAGATTTAATATAAAAGAAAAATGGGTTTTAATGAGATGGATTAAGTTTATAAAAGAATGGGAGATGGGCTTGGGATATGCTAAATGGAATTTTGTGAGAAATGGAGGGGGAAAAGGTTTAAATAAAATAAAATAAAATAATGAGAAATTACAAGGGCTGGACCGAAGGAATGGTGCGGAGTGTTATGGTGTGGGGATTTTAGGTTTGAGAAAGGGGAGGGGATAAACTAAAATAGGTTGGAAAAATTTTAAAATAAACAATAATTATAAATACAAATTATAGGTGAAAAGAAATACAAACATAAGCGTACAAAAAGGGGCTGGGTATTACACCCGCCACAATCACACTCTCCAAAAAAGATGGACATGCTGGGGCATCATGCTCATTTATAGAGGAAGCTCCATGGAAAGTTGTCCTTTCGACAAAATCTAAAAGAATGCTGAAAGATCTCCAAGCATGTCCGGTGATTAGGTGGAAGAGCCTGCTGGAGCCCGAGATTATTGAGGAGATGCTGAAGCCGCGCCCAACGCTGAAAGTTGGTGATGGTGGACAAAACATTCAGGCCAAGCCTCCTAAGTCTTTAAAGAAAAAGAAAAAGGCCAAGAAGCCAGTTGATTGAAATTGATTTTCCGTTGTGTTGGATTTTAGAAAATTATGTAGAGAAATCACAACCAAAAATATTTTGACCGCAATCAATAACGGTGTCGGATGTAGCGCGTTAGTAAGTGCGGATAGTCCACAGGGAAAGTGAGATCCGTTCAATTTCCGAATTAGGTGAGTTGAAAATTTAAGGAAAAGAAAAGAAAACAATTCATGATTTGTAATTGAATATCAAGAATTAGAAAAAATCTAGATCTAGAAAAAACATTAAAATCAAGAATTGAGATGTGTGATAATTTCCAACCAACAATCAAGATTAGAAGTATGGCTCGTAGGAGTAGATCGAATCTATAGATATGATGAGATCTAATGATTACTCATTCTTATCCATTAACGAATTGATACTAGATCGATGAGAATTTACCGAGGGTTAAGGATCTTGCGGAGAATTTAAGGATTCCGCAACTCATCCTTTGTCCTTTCGATGAATCTTATTCAAATTCTAGTTTCTAGTTAATCAAATGATCAATAGTTGTTCCCTAATTTCGAGTGAACACAATCAAGAAAGCATCATCTCGAAACTAGGTCATTAATCATTTGATTCACTAGAATTTACAAACATTATAGGATTTAAGAATTGTAAAAGTGTCTAAATCATCATCATCTATCGATCGTCACAACTCCTATACGAGCGGAGATTTACTCAAACATCATGATAACAAACACAATCACAAATTGAGATCGAATCATAATACTTGAATTAAAAGATAAGCAAGATATAGAAATTTCACCTTTATTTATCGACAAATTTCGTTACAACTCTCTTGAATTTACAAAAGGAAGGAACTAGATCGTCGATTTCGGTTTCGCTCGGCTCCTTGAGTCCGGATCGGCTTGGATCTCTTACTCCGTTGAAATCCGGCGTCGCTTCTAAAGGTTGAAGGCTCTCTTGCTTGAATGGTACTCGGGATCTTGATCTTGATTTTGAATTGGAATTAGGGTTAGGGTTTGAGGCACAAGTTGTGTGACTCAACTTGTGGGTAGAAGATGATGGGTGGCTCTTGAACAACCTCAACCCTAGATCTAGGCTCCTTTTTATAGACCTCAAAACCCTAGATCTAGGTTTTCAAATTTGAATTTTCCCTCCAAAAGTTTGTTAAGAGAGCCTTCTAGAAATAGTTTGTTAAGCCGAGCCTTCTAGATGCGCCACGTGGAGCTTCTGGGGTCTTCTGGAAGCTTTGGCCGTTAGAAGAGACACGTGTACAAAATCTGGAGAGTTGGCGCCATCAAGCCGCCGCGGATCCGCGGCGCAAGCCGGCTCCTGCCGCGGATCCGCGGCTCTGTTGAAGCTTCAGGGCTTGGGCTCTTCTGGTGGTTCTTGGGCTGATATTTGGGCCATTTTATGATATGTTGAATCTTGTAATTAGCCTTTAATCACTTCCAGATCTTTAGCCTTTGAGTTGGCGTATTTTATCTGCACTGTTTTCTCAATTTTGAGATTTGCTTCTGGAATTTCCTGCATAGACTCCAAGACAAGAGTTGCGCTATACAAGAATGATGCGATGCCATGATAAACACACAATTTCCCTAAAAGTGCCGGTTTTAAAGTCTAACACATGCAATCTGGTATTTCAGAGATGTTTTGCTAATATGTGCAATATGAATACCGAACACTTCTAGATGAGTGCAAATGATAGGGAAATTGCCGTGTTAAAAATGCAGTATTTTCGATTGATCAAATTCCCCCAAACTTATTTTCGATCGTCTCGATCGAATTGTTTTATTAAAAAGAGAAGGAGAAAATAAAGAAAGAGAAAAACCAACTAGCACACTTTCGTAGGCAACACGATTGCACCGAGCACGTGCAACAAGCCTTTAAACCTCTAGGTGTCCCTAGTAGGAGGAGTGTTGTCTCCTGAGGGTTTTCAGCGGATTGCACCACAAAATCCAATAATAAAAGGAAGATCATGAATATTACATTTAAAAAAAAGAATTGTAAAAGAAAAGCCTTGAAAATTAGGGTTTCCAACTAAGCTAGCTTTTCGGTTGTCATAAGCCCTATCTTAATGGTCATGAAAAGATGTCAGAAATCACGTCTTCTCTCAATAAAACATCGTCTTATTTTTCATTCCTATCTTTTTTCCAAACATCGATCATATTACCCTGCGTGTGTGTAAAGGACATCCCTACACCTAGAGAATTCAATTCAAGCTATCATATTCTTGCCCATCAGCCTTAGTACATTTTAATGAATATTTAGATGAGATTTGCTCACACACTTTCATGCGGCCGTTAATACTTCTTGAGGTACTAACCGACCGATTACTCATGTGCTTGCTTATTTGGTGAATTTTCCTCGTCTTGCACCACCTAAGGCATAGCAGTGACTCCCAGACCAGTTGGCCTTAGGGCACTAGGTGAAGAGGCACCCTCGCTATATATTTTTTTATTGCCCTTGGTGATAACAAAACCAGTGTCCATTTTTCTCATCATTTTATATTTTATTCATTTTTTTATTTCCTTCATACATCGTCTTCAAGATAAGAGTATTTCAAGGTATCCTCTACTATCCCGGGCTTCAAGACGTGTGTAAGTGCGAATAGCAGGGTATCAACGTTCAAAATGTTTGGCTTTCCAGAATAGAAACTATTTTTCAGACTTATTTTTATCCTCAGATTAGTGACTTCCTTCATCTTACTAACCCTTGGGACAACGGCTCATAACTACTTATTACTAGTTCGTATAAGAAAACTTCTAATTTTCTTAGTTTTCTTAAAATTTTCTAATCTCATGGATGCAATTTTTCACTATCTAATCTTTTATTATCTTATTTATGTACAAAAATATTAAATATTAAACATTTTTATATTTTGAGAATTTTAAAATTTTTTATGGGTTTTGAAAAATTTTAGATTTTTATAGGTTTTTATGGTTTTGAAAATTTTTATAGGTTTTTATGACTTTGAAAATTTTTATACAAAATGATGAGCCAAAAATTTTTACACAAAATTTTTATGGGTTTTGAATTTTTTTATATTTTTATAGGTTTTTAAAGAAATATTTTTGTGCTTATGCAAATGATATGCAAATGATGCAAAAAAATAAGCACAAACCTCCCCCAAACTTGTTTTCAACAGTGTCCTCACTGTTGCCAACCACTATATCTACAAAACTTGTAAGCCTGGGAGGAATTTATTAGTGGGGGCAAAATATATAAGTGAAGATTCTCCCCCAAACTTATTCTTTTCACTCACCTCCATTCAAAAAGATGATGCAGTAATATACAGGACATGGAGGTGAGACGGGGGAATTTTTAATCAAGGTAAAATGGCTCCTGTAAGAACAGGAGCTCCTCCGTGGGGTCAGTGGAAAAATACGACTTTAGTCTATATCCATTCACTTTGAAAAATGTGCCGTTTTTAACATTTTCTACTTCTAGTGCCCCGTGCGGGTATACAGACCGCACAACAAAAGGTCCCTTCCACCGAGATCGAAGCTTACCCGCGTGAAGGTGCAGTCGTGAATCATAAAGAAGGACTTGCTGACCAGGTGAAAATGTTTTCCTCAAAATGTTTTTATCGTGAAAAACCTTGGTCCTATTCTTTACGATTACAGCGTTATCATAAGCTTCATCGCGGAGTTTGCTTAGCTCATTCAATTGCAGCTTCTGAAAGGTGTAGGCTGGGTTTAAGTCAAAGTTGATTTCCTTAATAGCCCACAATGCTTTATGCTCAATCTCGACAGGTAAGTGACATGCCTTCCCAAACACTAATCTATATGGAGACATCCCTAGGTCGGGTTTAAATGCAGTTCTGAATGCCCAAAGAGCATCCGTCAGTTTGGTCGACTAATCTTTTCTATTTTTCGCAACAGTTTTCTCCAGGTTTTATTTGATCTGTCTATTCGAAATCTCAGCCTGCCTGCTCGTTTGGGGATGATAGGGTGTAGAAAGTCTGTGGTTGATTGCGTATTTCCGCATCAGAGTCTCGAAAGACCTGTTGCAGAAATGTGTCCCATTATCGCTAATGATAACGCGCGGGTGTCCAAATCGTGAAAAGATATTCTCTTTTAAGAACTTAATGACAACTTTCTTGTCATTAGTGTGACTTGGAATGGCTTCAACCCACTTTGAGACATAATCAACCGCAAGCAGTATGTACAAATTCCCAAAGGAGTTGGGAAAGGGACCCATAAAGTCAATGCCCCAAACATCGAAAATTTCAACCACTAAGATGGGTTGCTGAGGCATTTCATTTCTCCGGGAAATTCTACCCATGTGTTGATATTGTGTACATGTTTTGCAATAGTCAAATGCGTCCTTGAACAAGGTCGGCCAATAAAATCAGCATTGCAAAACCTTCTCCGCCGTCTTTTTAGGACCGAAGTGACCCCCACAGGCCTGATCATGACAAAAAGAAAGAATACTCTCGAACTCCTCATTCGGGACACACCGGCGAATGATCTGATCAGGACAATACTTAAACAGATATGGATCATCCCAGTAAAAGTGTTTTACTTGGGATAGAAAACAGTATTTGTCCTGTTTTGACCGATCGCTGGGTATCAGTCCCGTGACAAGATAGTTCACAATATCCCTGAACCAAGGTTCATTGGATACGCTCAAGAGTTGTTCGTTTGGAAACGAATCATTGATCGGCAGGGTCACAGGGGAAGATGAGATGCGTGAAAGATGGTCGGCTACCACGTTTTCACATCCTTTCTTATCTTTGATAACAAGATCAAATTCTTGTGATAGAAGGATCCAACGTATAAGCCTACCTTTTGCATCTTTCTTCGCCAGAAGATGTTTCAAAGCGGAATGGTCAGTGTAAACAACTATAGGTGAGCCAATCAAGTAAGGCCTGAATTTTTCTAATTCAAATACAACCGCAAAAAGTTCTTTTTCGGTAGTTGTATAGTTGATTTGAGCATCATTCAGGGTCTTACTTGCATTATAGATCACGTGTGGCATCTTTTCAATGTGCTGTCCTAAGACTGCACCTACTGCAAAGTCGGATGCATCACACATCAGCTCAAAGGGGTAGTCCCAATTTGGAGACGATAGAACGGGGGCTGTAGTGAGAGAGTGTTTGAGTGAGTCGAATGCTGTCTCACAATCTGAGTCAAAGTGGAAAGTCGTATCCTTGGCCAAGAGAAGAGTTAAGGGTCTAGCAATTTTGCTAAAATCCTTAATGAATCTCCTATAAAAGCCCGTATGGCCAAGAAATGATCGGATATCCTTGACGCTTTTGGGATGAGGAAGGTTTTGAATGACATCTATCTTAGCTCTGTCAACCTCAATGCCTTTCTGTGAAATAACATGTCCAAGCACAATTCCCTCTTGGACCATGAAATGGCATTTTTCCCAATTCAAGGTTTAGTTCTTCTCTCTGCAACGAGTAAGAACTGCGTCAAGATTCGTTAGGCAGTCAGAAAAAGAGTCTCCGAAAATCGAGAAATCGTCCATAAAGATCTCCAGAAAATTCTCTACCATGTCAGAGAATATCCCCATCATACACCGCTGAAAGGTAGCGGGAGCATTGCATAACCCAAAAGGCATGCGTTTATAAGCAAATGTGCCAAAAGGACAAGTAAAAGTGGTTTTATCTTGATCCTTTTTGGCTATGGGGACCTGATTATAGCCAGAGTATCCGTCCATAAAGCAATAATACGCACGTCTAGCTAAGCGTTCCAGCATCTGATCAATGAAAGGTAGAGGAAAGTGGTCTTTCCTCGTGGCGGCATTGAGTTTTCTGTAATCAATACATACATGCCACCCAGTTTAGGCGCGTATCTGAATCAACTCATTTGCCTCATTGGTAATAACAGTGATGCCAGATTTCTTAGGGACGACATGTATTGGACTCACCCATTGGCTATCGGAGATTGGGTATATGATACCACTATCAAGGCATTTGACGATCTCTTTCATCACCGCTTCCTTCATGACGGGGTTCAACCGTCTCTGTGATTCTCGGGTTGGTCTGGCATCATCCATCAAGTGTATATGATGTTCGACAATCAAGGGACTAATCCCTTTGATGTCCGCCATGGTCCAACCAAACGCCTTCCTATTAGATCTCAATACCGATAAAAGTGCATTCTCTTGCTCTGATGCTAGAGAAGCGGAAGTGATAACCGGTAAAGACTCATTCTCACCTAAATATGCATATTTAAGATGAGAAGGTAAAATTTTGAGATCTAATGCTGGCGGAGAAATAATAGAAGGTGGGATTATCGAGTGATTTTCGGAGTCACAAAGAAGCTCACAGCCTGTAAAAGATACAGACTCGGATGGTGATGAGTCAGGAGTGTCGGACTCAAGCGTGGAAATGGTGTCCTCACAAAGATCATGTGCAAGGTCAAACAATGATGTGGTAGTGTCGTCGAGATCTGTAAAGCAAAGTTCCTCAACTCCGTAACTTTCGGGAGCAATCTCATGGACAGAGCACACATCAAGGATATGAGCAGAGGGTTCTGATAGCTGACTTCCAATTTTGTAGATGTTTAGTTCAATGGTCATATTTCCAAATGATAAGTTCATTGAACCATTTCTACAGTTAATGACAGCATTGGAAGTGGCAAGAAATGGTCGACCCAAAATCACCGGAATTTGGCTCCGGGGGTTTGCTACAGGTTGTGTATCGAGTACAATGAAGTCCACAGGAAATAAAAATTCCCCGACTTTTATCAACACATCCTCTAGTTCACCCCTAGGTTTGGTGATTGAACGGTCTGCCATTTGGAGAGTGCAGTGAGCTGGTTTCAACTCTCCAATCCCTAGCTGCTCATATACAGAGTATGAAAGTAGGTTAACACTTGCACCAAGGTCTAAAAGAGCACGGTTGATGTTTTTACCCCCAATAGAAATCGATATCGTAGGATATCCTGGGTCCTTACGTTTCTTTGGTAGCTGGGGGATAAAAGCAGTGCTAATGTTATTAGACATGAAGACCTTCTTCGGTACTTGAGTCTTCCTCTTCCTAGTGCACAAGTCCTTAAGAATTTTCGCATAAGCGGGGACTTGTTGAATCGCATCTAGGAGAGGGATGTTAACCTGTTTAAACATTTCCATAATTTTCTCCATATGTAGACTCGATTTATTAGCCCTTAACCGATTCGAGTAAGGAGCTTTAGCAATGAGCGCTGGGTCCATCATAGAAGAAGGAAGTGGGGGTAGACGTGATCCCGAAAGAGGAGTGGGGATCATCTATGGAGAGCTAGAAGAGGTGGGCTGAGGTGTCGAGCCTAGTGGAAAATGGAGAATAGGCTCGTGAGAAGGCGGTGGGGTAGAAGAACAAGAATCAGAAGTAGAAGTGTGTGTGTGAGGGAAGGTCTCAGCCGGGGTGTTGATAGGATTTTCAATATCATCAACTTCTTCCCCAACATGGTTATTCAGCACTCTTCCTGATCTTAACGTTGTGACGGCATTTACATTGTAATGCCCAGGATTCGGTAGGGGTTGAGACGGAAGTTTCCCTTTTTGTCTCACACTCATTTCGGCTTTAAGTCGTGCAATTTCAGCTTCCATCGTTCTGATACTCTCAGCTTGGGACGCTGAGTTTTTCTTTATATCACTGACGGAAGACCTAACTTCGGCCGACACTTCCATGAAATTTGACAAGAGTGATTTCATGGTTTGAGTGAATTGAGAGAACTCGTCAGAACAGGTCGACTGCATAGGATTAGACGGTGCAGGAGTGTTGACCTGGTTTTGGAAATTTTGTGACTGGTAGGGGTGCTGGGTGATTTAAAGTGGTTGCTGTTGTGGTGGAGGGACCCTTTGGAAATGATTCGGATTTGGAACCGTGTTTTGGGATTGGTTCCAAGCAAAATTCGGATGATTCCTCCAACCCTGATTGTACGTGGAAGAATATGGATCGTTTCTAGGTCTTTGAAATGCGGCATTGGTATGCTCGTGACCTTGAAACGGAGAGTTTAATGGACATTCTTCCGTTAAGTGAGAAGGATCAAAACAACACCCACATACAGTTTTGGGGAGCGACATCGGGTTTAGGGAGGCTGCTAAGAATTTGTGTTCCATAGCGTCGAGCTTTTTTTGCATTGCTGCCATCTCAGCTCGAACACCTATGGACACGTCTATTTGGTGTACGCCACCCTTAGTCGATGGCTGGGTTCCACTCTCCTACTGTAAGGATTTTTCAGCGAACTCTTCTAAAAATTTCCATGCTTCCCCATCATCCTTGGTCATAAAGGTGCCTTGACACATGTTTTCAAGGTTTTGTTTAATGGTAGGGTTAATGCCCTCATATATGATTCGGCAAAGGTCCCATCTCGGGACCGTGATGTGGGCATTGAACCAAAAGATCATTGAATCGTTCAAAGCATTTCGAGAATGGTTCAGCTGGAAGCTGGGTGAATTGATATAGTTCGCTACGGATTCGAGCTGTCTTTTGCATAGGGTAGAATTTCTTAAGGAATGCCTCAACGAATTCTTCCCAATTCGTAATGGAATGTGCGGTGGTGTTATACAGCCACTTCTTAGCTATATCGCACAAGGTAAATGGAAGAAGTCGTAGACGCATGGCATCCACAGAAAGTTGTGACGTACCCATCATCGCGCATACGTTCTCAAATTTGGTGATAAAGACGTATGCTTCTTCAGTCTCGAGACCGTGGAATTTGGGTAGAAGGTTGATGTACTGGGGTTTAATCTCAAAGTTATCCCCGTTGGCTCGTGGAATGGATAAGCAGGTCGAAAGAGGACCTCGCAAAGGATAGCACCTCTCTTGGAGAGAGATGCGGGGTGGATTCTGCGCACCAACGGATGGCGGCAGAGTAGCGGTAAAGAGGTTCGATGGAGACGGATCCATCGGTGTGGGTGTGGTGGTGGGTAAAAGAGAGGTAAATGGAGAAATACCGACTTCGGAGTCGATCGAAGGGACGCGGACAAGTCGGGCACTAGAATCTCGTGTCCAGCCTATCTTGCACTAAAAAGGGTTAGTACAAGTGGCAGTATGAATTATAATTAGGGGAAATGAATGAATGCGGTGTTTGTTTTGAAAAATGATACGGAATTTTTGAAAATATGATGTGATCACAACAAATGCAACAAGCAACCCTAAAATCTATGGTCACCTAGGTCAGGCTCTAGACTGCTCCTAACTGCCAAAAGACAAGTCACAGGATCAATCATCCACTGCCTTTTTGTCTCTCCTGTGGCCAGGTAAGTGCCAGATAAGTGGGAGGTTCTCCACTACGTAAGTAATGGGCCTAATTAAGTAACCACTAGCCTTCGACACACTTGCCTTAGACACCACAAAAGAAACGCGGATAAACAATGGATTACCCACGGCCTTCTTCTGTCCTAAGTGAGCGCGACGGTCCTTAGAGTCATCTCTAGATATTTTTTAGTTAATGAGGGTAATGCGGATGCAAGTTTGTGATTTTTGGGGCTTAGGAAGGGTAATGAACTCCCCACCTAATCTGTATTTGGCCGTGCCCCTTAATGTCCGTATTAATTATGCAAACAACCACAAAATCAAAAACAAGCACAATTTATTTTGCTTTTTGCGGCGCTGCGATTTTTGCAAAGAATCCTGCAACAAATTGTTAATTGGAGCAGATGAGGAAGGAGATAAGAAAGTTTTAGAGGACCTGAGAGAAATTCGGTACTGAGATGCCTCTACAAAGCCATGGTTCCGCCACACGAGTAGCCTTATGCCGCGGTTCCGCCGCACCTCAAGCTCCTCTCTGCACAAGATTTTTACAGAGAGCTTCTGTTTAGCCCCTGAGTCCTCTGGAATTCTCCAAATAATTTTTCAATTGCACAGCAAGCTCCAGATTTCCTTGCAATAAAACACAACAACTCGTTTAGTGTTTTGCACGAGTTTTGATCTTCAAAATTTAAATGGAATAAACTTTTCAATTCAAATTTCAAAAAATGAACAAATTAGCACACGATCCCCGGCAACGGCGCCATTTGATTGAAATTGATTTTCCGTTGTGTTGGTTTTTAGAAAATTATGTAAAGAAATCATAACCAAAAACATTTTGACCGCAATCAATAACGGTGTCGGATGTAGCACGTTAGTAAGTGCGGATCGTCCACAGGGAAAGTGAGATCCGTTCAATTTCCGAATTAGATGAGTTGAAAATTTAAGGAAAAGAAAAGAAAACAATTCATGATTTGTAATTGAATATCAAGAATTAGAAAAAATCTAGATCTAGAAAAAACATTAAAATCAAGAATTGAGATGTGTGATAATTTCCAACCAACAATCAAGATTAGAAGTATGGCTCGTAGGAGTAGATCGGATCTATAGATGTGATGAGATCTAATGATTACTCATTCTTATCCATTAACGAATTGATATTAGATCGATGAGAATTTACCGAGGGTTAAGGATCTTGCGGAGAATTTAAGGATTCCGCAACTCATCCTTTGTCCTTTCAATGAATCTTATTCAAATTCTAGCTTCTAGTTAATCAAATGATCAATAGTTGTTCCCTAGTTTCGAGTGAACACAATCAAGAAAGCATCATCTCGAAACTAGGTCATTAATCATTTGATTCACTAGAATTTACAAACATTATAGGATTTAAGAATTGTAAAAGTGTCTAAATCATCATCACCTATCGATCGTCACAACTCCTATACGAGCGGAGATTTACTCAAACATCATGATAACAAACACAATCACAAATTGAGATCGAATCATAATACTTGAATTAAAAGATAAGCAAGATATAGAAATTTCACCTTTATTTATCGACAAATTTTGTTACAACTCTCTTGAATTTACAAAAGGAAGGAACTAGATCGTCGATTTCAGCTTCGCTCGGCTCCTTGAGTCGCGAATCGGCTTGGATCTCTTGCTCCGTTGAAATCCGGCGTCGCTTCTAAAAGTTGAAGGCTCTCTTGCTTGAATGGTACTCGGGATCTTGATCTTGATTTTGAATTGGAATTAGGGTTAGGGTTTGAGGCATAAGTTGTGTCACTCAACTTGTGGGTAGAAGATGATGGGTGGTTCTTGAACAACCTCAACCCTAGATCTAGGCTCCTTTTTATAGACCTCAAAACCCTAGATCTAGGATTTCAAATTTGAATTTTCCCTCCAAAAGTTTGTTAAGAGAGCCTTCTAGAAATAGTTTGTTAAGCCGAGCCTTCTAGATGCGCCACGTGGAGCTTCTGGGGTCTTCTGGAAGCTTTGGCCGTTAGAGGAGACACGTGTACAAAATCTAGAGAGTTGGCGCCATCAAGCCGCCGCGGATCCGCGGCGCAAGCCGGCTCCTGCCGCGGATCCGCGGCTCTGTTGAAGCTTCAAGGCTTGGGCTCTTCTGGTGGTTCTTGGGCTGATATTTGGGCCATTTTATGATATGTTGAATCTTGTAATTAGCCTTTAATCACTTCCAGATCTTTTGCCTTTGAGTTGGCGTATTTTATCTGCGCTGTTTTCTCAATTTTGAGCTTTGCTTCTGGAATTTCCTGCATAGACTCCAAGACAAGAGTTGCGCTATACAAGAATGATGTGATGCCATGATAAACACACAATTTCCCTAAAAGTGCCGGTTTTAAAGTCTAACACATGCAATCTGGTATTTCAGAGATGTTTTGCTAATATGTGCAATATGAATACCGAACACTTCTAGATGAGTGCAAATGATAGGGAAATTGCCGTCTTAAAAATGCAGTATTTTCGACTGATCACCAGTCCAACCCGAAGACAGCCGTACAGGTCTGTAGAAATACATCAATGCACTGGAAGAATATAACCAGAAGGCACGGACCCCAATCACGTTGGATGAATTCTTTAAGCATATTCTTAAGAATGAAGCCAATGACGCTGATGAAGGAGACAATTCCTCAGAAAAGCCCGAGGATTATGTGGCAAGCTGCCACATGATCTTTCACTCATCAATAAATGGCAAAGAAGCTCCTGATGCAAAGAAACCGGGGGTAGATCCAGAACCGGAATCAAAATCCCTGGAGCCATCAGACGAATTGATTGACAGACTGCTGAGCGAAGCTCTTCAGAAAAGCAAATTTGACCGAGAACGTGAAACAGCCATATATGAAAGGGCCAAGCGTCGGCGTCACGTTGAAGAAGCTTCGGTATTGAGAAGCCATAGAGTACCCCAACCGGATAGAAGCAGTTCTGCCGGCAGCAAAAGCAGGTTTAAGATAAGGAAGCAGTTCGCTAAAGCCCTGTCGATGGGAATGAAGTTGCCACCTTTCAAAGAAGACACTTCAGAAAATACGTTCCCTGATGAACTAGATGCACATCCAAACTACTGCTTATACCATCAGAGGATCACACACCCTACCGAGGAATGCATGGCCTTTAAAAATTGGTGGCAGGGATATGTTGCTCATCGACAGCATTTCAAGCGGATGAAGCGCAAAACTCGTCGAGAGCAGAGAAGCACGACAGATGAGCGCAAAAGAACTGCCGGCGACTGTCACATGGTTGATTCCGGGGGATCGCAAGTTCTCACCTTCGAAAGCGATTCTGATGATGAAATAGCCCTCGGCCCTCTCTTCAAGGAATCCATCTCCGAAACAGAAGAGATGAAGACCTGCGAGAACATTCAGCTGTGTAATCGCACGTTACCCGAAAAGAATCTCGGACCCACAAACAAGGGATCGAACAAAAAAGATAAGGGGAAAGAAAAAGTCCCTGAAGATATCGCCCTCAATGACCGAGTCGTCAAAGAGCTGGCAGCCAAGGAACCACCAAAGAAAAACAAGATGGATTATAACGTTCTGGCACACCTGAGGAATATACCCTCGCAGCTGAGCATTCTTGATGCCCTTCTGCTATCTAAAGAGGCGAGAGATTCTATGATCAAGGCACTACAAGAGCCCGAACAGTTTCAAGCTTTTCTTGCCGAAGAAAAGATGAAGGACGAGCTGGAAGAAGTGCACACGGCTGACATCACTTTCGGCGATGAAGATCTCCTCCTCGGAACATGCGAGCACAACCGTCCCTTATATGTCACCGGATACTGCCATGACATCAAGATAGGGAAGATCTTAGTTGACAATGGGTCCTCTGTCAATCTCTTGAATGTGAGGGTGCTAAAAGAAATCTGCATGAGTGTTCAACACCTCGCTCGGGATAAAATCACTATCTCCAGATTTAACTCCCAGTCATCATGGACGCTCGGGTCTGTGATTCTAACGTTACGCTTTGGGATACTCGTCACTGACATCAAATTTCATATCATTGACGCCAAGACCTGCTACAATGCTTTGCTCGGCAGACCTTGGTTACACGAATACAATATCATCCCTTCTACACAACATCGGTGTATGAAGTATTTCAAAGATGGTCTCGAGTATACCATGACGGGGGAATTAAACCCATTCTCCGTAAATGAAGTCCGCAAGTATGAAGACGCTAAGTACTTCTTAC
This sequence comes from Agapanthus africanus, assembly GCA_030015575.1. NCBI lineage: Eukaryota > Viridiplantae > Streptophyta > Magnoliopsida > Asparagales > Amaryllidaceae > Agapanthus > Agapanthus africanus. The sequence goes on along the minus strand of CM057346.1, from coordinate 572,870,338 downwards.
CAGACTTTGAAGACACGGAAAGATTCCATAAACCGGAGAATAAGCAAAAAGCTATCACCACTATTCCGGTCTTCGGGAGCGATACCGAGGAGGAAGAAGAGATAGTCTACTCGGGGCTGACCCAATGCAACAAGACAGGACCATCTACCCTTATTCTGGTTTTTGGCAGTGACTCTGAAGACGAAGTCAACGCAGCGTTCTCGATCCGTCCATTAGTGCAGGCCCTCACTGGAGATGATCAGACTTTGCAGATCGCCATGGTTCCACGGTAGCACTACAGAGAGCTTGATGCGCTTGAGACATATAGTGTGCAAGAGCTACAGACAATCTACGTCCCTCCCAGGCGAAGAGGTGAAAAGGCGATCCTATTCTACCAATCCACGGAGACTAAAGTCGAAAGAGAAGTCTGGCATGGTGCCGATTTTGCGCTCGACAGTCTCTAACCAATCCGTCTTCCCAGATACTACGCAGAAGGATTGAAAAGGTTATTGAGATGCCAAGGCGTACCCTTTAAGCAAACCACGCGATATGCCCAATTCTACACAGGATCTGGAGCGTCCCCGGAACTCAGCGAAAATTGCCCAATGGAAAAATGGAAACGGTCGGGCTTAGATATGTCTAGTCCAAGAAACGGGAGCACATGACTGCCATGTCATAAAGGACCTTGATGAAGAAATGGATGCTCTTTTAAAAGACGCTGACGCTGAGCCAGAACGCGGTCCTGCCATAAAAATGCCGAGTCCGTCGATCGAAGAACAGATGGACAAGCTAATACGGGAAGCGAGTCAAAAAGTTCGGAACGACTACAGTCGCGAATTGGCCATTTACGAGAAAGCCAAGACGCAACGCCTCCTTCAGCAGGCTACGGAGGACGACAATGCCCTTCACCGTCAGCCCGCCATGCATTCCCAAGAAAAGAAAAAGCCCGATGCAGAGGCAAAAACAAGTCCAAGAACGGAAAAAACGTTCGACGGCGGCAAAACGGATCCAAAAGACCACACGATCGAGAAAAGGCCAGCCGGAATCCGTCGCTAATGAAGAAGATGGATCGGGAATATTCCTTCCCTCAAGACAAGACAAGGAAGATATTTGACCTTGCCATGAAACATCAAATGATGCCACTTCCGGATTCCCAGCACCCCGATCAAGCAAACGAGGTCTGTCAGCCAGATTATTTCTTATATCATCGAGTAATCGGACATCCTCTTGAAGACTGCTTCACCTTCAAGAACTAGGTCGAAGACCAATATCAACTCGGCATGTTCACTCTATCCAACAGTTGGAGGGTATCCCCACCGCAAAAGCATACGCCAAAAGCAACGTATATGGCAAGAGTAGAACCGGATCAATATCGGTCTTGGAAACAATCTCGTACCTGCCACGTGATAACGCTGTCAGAAGAAGGAAGGCGCGAGAATATGGATGACCTCCCCTGGTGCTTCGCAAATGAGGATGAAGATGGGTTGATCTTAGAGTTTCCACCGGCGCCAAAGGAGTTGGAAGACGTAATACATACTACTGCGGACAACCTAAGGAAATTGACTTGGGGACGGCAAACGACCTGCGGCCAACGTTCGTCAGCGAGCTGCTGTCTAAAGAACAAGTAGCTATGCTAAAAGACGTGCTCATGCAGTATAAAGACTGCTTCGCATGGAACTATTCCGAGATGCCAGGGCTAGATTCGGAAATAGCTGTGCATAAATTGGCGATATCTCCAGACGTCAAGCCAATCAAATAAGCACTAAGAAGACTTGAAATTAGCATCAAAGCTGAAGTCAAGAAGCTAATCGACTCCGGCTTCATCCAAGAAGTCCAGTACCCTGACTGGATCGCTAACATCGTCCCAGTGATGAAGAAAAATGGGACAGTGCGCATCTGCATGGACTTTCGGGACCTCAACAAAGCTTTCCCGAAGAATGATTTTCCCGTACCAGTTACCGAGATGATGATAGAAAACACGTCCACTCACGAAGTCTTCTCCTTCATGGATGGATCATCAGGGTACAATCAAATAAAGATGCATCCCGAGGACTGGAAGCATACCGCTTTCCGGACTCCTCTGGGCATATTCTGCTACAAAGTGACACCTTTCGGTCTGAAGAACACCGGCGCCACCTATCAGAGGGCCATGACGAAGATTTTCGATGACCTCATACATGAAATCGTCGAATGCTATATCGACGACCTCGTGGTTAAAAGCAAATCATACGCGGAATATTGGGAGCATCTGAAAATCGTGTTTCAGCGCATTCGGAAATACAACTTGAAGATGAACCCTCTCAAATACGCGTTCGGAGTCTCCTCAGGTAAATTCCTAGGATTCATCGTACGACACTGAGGCATCGAGATAGACCCGTCGAAGATCAAGGCGATCATGGAAATGCCTCCGCTAAGAACTCTCAAGCAACTGCGGCCTCTCTAAGGAAAGCTCGCATATATCCAGCGGTTCATAGCTAATCTTTCCGGCAAATGCCGCCCTTACAGTCATCTGATGAAGAAGAGGACCCCGTTCGTCTGGGATCGCAATTGCCAAAGCGCACTGGACAAAATCAAGCAATACCTGCAAAATCCGCCGGTACTGACCACTCCAGTTAAAGGAAAGCCCCTCATTCTGTACACAACAGCCCTTGAAGGTTCTTTAGGCGCGCTATGGGCATAAGAGAACGACCAAGGGAAAGAGAGAGCCCTCTACTATTTGAGTCGAGTTCTCTTGGGGGAAGAAAACAACAATGTCCCCATCGAAAAACACTGCCTGGCATTAATCTTCACGATAACGAATCTCAGACACTATGCTTTGGCGCATGAGGTCCATCTCATATCAAAGGTGGATCCCCTCAAATACCTTATGTCAAGAGCCATACTAACAGGACGGCTCGCTAAATGGGCCTTCCTCTTGATGGAGTTCTCGATAACATACCGGCCTCTCAAGGCAGTGAAAGGCCAGGCCATCGCCGATTTTCTCGCTGAGCAACCGATACCTGCCGATTCACCCCTAAACTGCGAGTTGCCAGACGAGCACGCGTTTGACACGATCGACGGGGGGAGAAAAGAGAATGATACCCGATGGGAACTCTACTCTGATGGGGCATCTTCTATGAAGAAGCGAAAGCACAGCTCCCCCATAATCAAATCTGGAGTAGGCTTTATCTTCGTGACTCCACAAGGAGGGATAATGAGCTTTGCCTTTTCGTTAACAGAGCCGAGGACAAACAATGAAGCCGAATATGAGGCTTTGATAGCAGGTCTTGAGATCGCCGTCGACATGAGAATCGAAAACTTTCTCATATACGGAGACTCCCATCTGGTCATTAGTCAAGTAAACGGCGACTATCAAACGTGCAAACCAGAGTTGGTGAAGTACGGCGAGAGAGTACAATAATTGCCAACTCAAATTCCTTCCTACGTTCTGGAAAGCATACCGCGTACAGAAAATAGAAAAGTGGATGTGTTAGCCAAACTCTCTAAAGAACCGATTGACGAAAACCTCGATGACGTAAGAATCGTTGTGCAAAGCTGTCGGGTTCTTGCACCGGCAGAAATATCTCCGGAGTAGTCCGAAGAAAAGGGAGCGACCAAGCAAACGGCTCTACAAATAAAAGACAAGGAAAAGGCTAAGAATTGGAGAGAAGTCTTTATAGACCACTTCAAATCCCGTCGAACACGTCCTCAAGACATCAGCTCATTAAACGAGCTATGTATTTCGCCTTCGTCAATGACACGCTGTATAAGAGATCATTCGACTCTCTATGGCTGAGATGTCTGAGACCGGAAGAAGCTAGGAGAGTAGTCCAAGAAACTCATGACGGACTCTGCGGTTCTCATCAAGCCGGGCCAAAGATGAAGCTGAAAATAAAAAGGATGAGCTACTATTGGCCCACGATGATTTAGGATCGCCTCAAATATGCGAAGCAGTGCCATTCATAGGGACTTCATCCACCAGCATCCAAACCCGCTACACCCAACAGTGGCTAGCTGGTCATTCGAAATGTGGGGAACCGACATAATTGGGCTCATAGAACCAGCATCGTCCAAAGGACATCGGTTCATATTGGCGACAACCGATTACTTTTCCAAGTGGGCAGAAGCAGTACCACTAAGAGAAGTGAAGACGGAGAATATTCTCCATTTCTTCAAGACACACTCCATATATCGGTTCAGCACTTCGCGACGGATTATCTCTAATAACGGGCCAGCCTACAGAAGTCACAGAATTAGCCGCTTCGCACAACAGCATAATATAGACTGGAGATACTCTTCGGTCTACAATCCCCGAACTAACGGTCTGGCTGAGGCTTTCAACAAGACCTTGACAAAGATCATGAAAAATACGGTGTCCAAAAATAAGAAGGACTGGCACAAGAGACTGCATGAAGCTCTCTGGACGTATCGGACCACGTTCAAAACGGCCACAAACACAACGCCATATGCATTGGTATTCGGCACTGAAGCAGTACTCCCCTTGGAGATAGAGATACCCTCCCTATGAGTGGCGGTTCATTACGAGCTAACAGACGAAGAGAATGCTCATCTTCGGCTTGAGGAGCTCGGCGCCCTTGACGAAACCCGGCTCATGGCGCAGCAAAACTTGGAGACTTACAAAGCAAAGATGACGCGCTCGTACGAGAGATTGACTAGGCCGAGAACATTCCGCCAAGGCGAACTCGTGCTAGTAGTCATGAGACCTATGATCCCCAATCATGCCAAATGGGGGAAATTCCAGCCGAACTATGAGGGCCCGCATATCATAGACAAAGTCTACCCAGGCGGGGCTTACTTGCTCATGGATATGCATGGAGAAAGACCCTTCAGGCCAATAAACGGCCGGTTCCTGAAAAAATACTACGCCTGACGAGTCACGGCCTAGGTCAACGATAGATGACGAAGCCTATGTCCGCTCGCTATCTTCTTGAGTCCAGACTCTACAAATAGTATCCAACGATACCCCATCCCAAACACGGAAAACTACGGACCGAAGCGTCTACAAACCGCAGCATCCTAAGGCTGACGCAAAAAATATATATAATAAAAAAAGAAAAGAAAAAAAAGGTACGTCCATAAGCGAAATGGGCACGGATGAAAACCCAAAAGGGCTCCGTGAGTAAAAACAGCAGGGCTACCGGCGAGTTTGTGAAAACTCGAAAGGGCGCAATCTCGTTAAAAGACACATGCAAGGTCCTCTCGACCTTATAAGGAGAAAATACCTGTGTGAGATCCTTACGACTCACAAGGGAGAAACACACTTAGGGATCTCCACGATTCCTAAGGAGAAGTTACACTTACGAGATCCTCATGACTCGTAAGTAGAATTCCCCTATGAGACCCTCAAGGCTTATAGGATTCAAAAGCCTTAAGCTACAGGGATCTGAACCTGTTCTTAAGCCGTCATACACCCCAATATTTCCTTACAAGAGTTTCAATATTGACCCTTGTATACAATCCATGGGCACGAATAAACATTTCCCTAATAGAGTCCCACCAGTAACAAGGGATATCCTCACATGGTGAACGACCTTATAAGTCCTCTCGACTTATAAGGAGAAAACACTCTTATAAGAACCTTACGACTTATAAGAGAACATACACTTAAGAACCCTCACAATTCTTAAGAAGAAAACGTACTTACGAGATCCTCATGACTCGTAAGGAGAAACATCTTTATGAGACTTTTACGGCTCATAAAGTCAAAAGCCTTAGTCGACAGGATCTTAACCCGGTTTGCTAAGCCACCTTTGTTCGAACCGACAAAGGAAAATGATGATTCGCTCCTGGCCATATCCCAGTTGTAGCGATGTTGATGTCTAAATCGGTATCAAATTCCAAGTCTAAACTCGTGATAAAAACCAGCAAGCCAAAAATGCATATAAAATAGCCGAAATGATGGGGCAACTTGCAACAAAATCAGCAAGTAAAATATATGCATACAAAAATAGCCGAAATGATTGGGCAACTCGCAATAAAAAGCAGCGAGTAAAAAGGAAAAAACAGCCGAAATGATTGGGCACCGCGAAAAATAGCCGAAATGATTGGGCAATCGCGACTTTCGCGATACAAAAAGATGAAATGATAGAGCATCGTCGAAAGGAAACAAAAAATATACATATAAAATGAAACTTTTGCCCTGCGGGTAAGTCCATACTGACCCCTGTATACAATCCATGGACATAAACGAAAAGAGAACCACATGTCCCAACAAACTCTATCAAAGGGAGATTCAGGTCTCAGCGGCAATATCTGCATCCCAGAAGACCAGCAACGGCGTTCCTCCTCATGCCAGCAGGACACGGACGCGACACTACCAATCGGAGCCACGGCAAAGTCCCCGGTTCCAGGACTCTGCAGTTTACAAACAACCTAGAGTCAACCCTGATACCGTAGAAAACGGAGAAAGTCGATCCAGACACCGTAGAAAAGGGAGAAATTCGACCCCGACACTGTAGAAAAGAGAGAAAGTCGACCCCGACACCGTAGAAAACGGAGAAAGTCGACCCCGACACCGTAGAAAATGGAGAAAGTCGATCCCGACACCGTAGAAAACGGAGAAAGTCGACACCGACACCGTAGAAAACGGAGAAAGTCGACCCCGACACCGTAGAAAAGGGAGAAAGTCGACCCCGACACCGTAGAAAACGGAGAAATTCGATCCCGACACCGTAGAAAACGGAGAAAGTCGATCCTAACATCGTAGAAAACGGAGAAAGTCGACCCCGGCACCGTAGAAAACGGAGAAAGTCGACCCCGGCACCGTAGAAAACGGAGAAAGTCGATCCCGGCACCGTAGAAAACGGAGAAAGTCGACCCCGCCACCGTAGAAAACGGAGAAGGTCAACCCTCGACCTCCCCGTCGAAGCAACGCTTCGACTTAGGAACAAGTCAACTCATCACCGCTTACGAGTCCTCTCGACTTATAAGGGAGAAAATTCTCCTGCGAGATCCTTACGACTCTCAAGAGAAAGCACACTTAGGAATCCGCACGATTCCTAAGGAGAAAATACACCTATGAGATCCCCTCGACTCGTAGGGAGAAAATCTTTATGAGACCCTCACGGCTGATAAAGTTGATAAGTCTTAGGCAACAGATCCTAACCCTATTTTCTAAGCCATCGCTACCCTACAAAGGGTTCAAGATGAATTATTATCTATCATCTACAGACCACATTTGCCAAAATTACATGCCAGAGAAATGGAGGAGCTACTCAAGAGTACGTAAACTGTTTTGCGCCAAGTCAAAACAAAATAAAAACATAACCCATGGACGTCAACCACATGTTATGCAAGGCAGTAAAGAGAACATTTGATTCGCATCCAGTTAAGCGTTCGAAGCATACCCACTCATGTATGTGCGAAAAGGTTTAATGCATAAAATAAACGCACAGAAAGGAAAATTTGTTATTCATACTTCAGAAAATTTCTTACATTGATGAAAACAGTAAACAAAAACATCATTAAAATGATTACAATGGTAAAATTTTAAATCCGGGATATGGGTTGAGAACTTCAGAAGTAAGGCCGTCTAAAATGCTTCTGGCCTCTCTGACCATTCTCGTGTGCATCCTCTCACGATCGCAAGCGTCAGGGTCCTCACTGATGTGATCCGTCCTCCGATAAGCAGCGATTATCATTGTCTGTTGGAAAATTTGATGCAAGATATCAATGAGATTAACTTGCCGGTTCTTCGAGATCAGGCCCATCAGATATACTGAGGGCACCTTGTCTTCGGCATCATCCAATGCCTTAAGCGGCATGACTTCATAAAATCCAGGAAGTGATTCCCAAATCGCTCTCACAACGAGCTTCAAAAGAGCGGAGCGATGAGAAAGCAGCCGACCATTGTATTCATTAAAGCGACTCATAATTTCAGCGCATTGTGCGTTTGTAAACTCCTGGTTTTGGCAGCGACCTTGTGCGCGAATGTCTTCATAAGAAATAATTTCGTTAAGGTCATACAGATGAGCGGCCATAGCGTCTGAAAAGGAAAATCAGTAAGAGTTTAGTGGTCAGACTGATTAAGAAAATGCTTATTGAAACAAACATGGGAATATAAACAACTCTTGATATCCTTGCGAAGAAAACAAGTTCTGATTAAGGCACCCAACAAATTCAAGTTTGTGCAAATAAAAAAGGAAATCCTTAAAGAATTCTTCTTTAATGATAGGCTCATGGGGCCAAGGAGATAAACTCCCTCGGGAGCAGCACTCTGTCATTTTGAGGGTAATAAAAAATTCCACAAGAAATCTAAAGAGCCATGCTCTGCAAAAAGAAATCCTAAAGAAAAGAGCCCCGTTTAATGAAAGGCCCCTCGGGCTAAGGAGTAAAACTCCCTTGAGAGCAGCGCTCTGCAAAAGAGAGTGACATCTGTCAACTCTAATCATGAGAGGAATAAAATTACTTAAAAATTTTAAGAGCTATGCTCTGTGAAGATTATGGAATCATCCATCAAAACCCTGAAAAAGCAAAGCTTTACCGAGTTAAAACTCCGAGATCTTTAAGATCTGCAAAATGAACTCTAAGAGTTCTTCGTTAATGGGTTAAGAAACCCTAAAAAAGATCTCTTTAGATTTATGATCTAAGAAGAGCAAAGCTCTGTTGAGAAAACCTAAAAATCTATATGATTTGAGAAGAGCAAAACTCTGTTAATGGGTGAAACCCTAGATTATGAAATAATCCCTTTAAAGATTTGATCTTTACCTAAATTTATGACAGAGTTCCGACTCTAAGAGAGTTGTTAAGGCAGAGAGCATAACTCTGAAGAGAGAATAAAATTCTCAAGAATAAGAAAACAAGAAGATGAACAGAGGTCATCTCAAAGGGGCCAAAAGCCCTATTTATAGGCGCTGGAAGCCGATCCAACTTCCAAGTTGATCTAACGGTGGAGAGGCCGCCACCGCTGCACTCACGTGTGAGCCACGTGAGCGCAACGGTGGGGGGGGCATTTGTTTCCCCTAATCAGAGAGCAAAGCTCTATTCAAAAATTTGAAATTTGAAATGAGGCAGCGCCTCACGAGGGCGCTAGCGCCAAGAGCGCCAGAGTCAATGACTCTGAAGCAGCGCTCACGTGCAAAGCACGAGAGCGCTCGTGCCAATAACGCCAGCGCTAAAGATTCTGAAGCAGCGCTCACGTGCAAAATACGAGAGCACTTGCGCCAAGAGTGCCAGCACTAAAGACTCTGAGGCAGCGCCTCACGTGCAAAGCACGAGAGCGCCAAGCGCTAGAACTAAATGTTCTCCACCATTGGATCAAAGATCCAACTGAGATAAATAAATCATCAAATTACAGAATTCAATTCTGCTGAGGAAATACTCCTCAAATCTTTCCAAACAGGAAAGATTGTGCTCTGTAAATCAGAGCACCGTTGGATCAAAGATCCAATGGTGATTAAAAATCACCAAGATACAGAATAAGTTCTGTATGGGAAAATATTTTCCCAATCTTGTTAAAAACAAGAAAATTGTCTTCTGTAAAACAGAAGCCCTAAGATCAAAGATCTAACGGTGGGGAAACATCCCCAAATCAATCAGAGAAAGATTTCATTAACTGATTCAACAAATCAGCCTCCCCTATATAAAGGACCCAAGACCTCAAGTCTTGCAGAGAGAACCCCCCCTAAACTTCAAGTTCTCCGAAAAGAAACAGAGAAGAGCAAGCTCTAAGAAGAAGAAATTTTCTTCAAGGTAAATGATAATAAGTGAGATCATAACATCTCTTCGATTTTTTAGAGTTTAACTCTCACATCATAAGAAGTTAGTTCTTTTTCTAGATCACAGATCCATAAGACAAGGTTTTTTTTTACAAAAACAAAGAGAAGCACGGTATCTCATCAGAAAAAAAGAAGAACATAGTTCTTAGATCTATAAGACAAAATCTCTTATGAACGAGAATTTAATTCTCAGAGCACAAAGTTAATCAGAACTACAAAAGTAGAGCCTTAGCGCTCCAATTTAAAAAGAAGCACCTTAGCCCTCCAAGTCTGGCGCTCAACGCCCAACGCTCCAAGCGCTATTTTAAAAGGAGCGCCTTAGCGCTCTAAGTCTGGCGCTCAGCGCCCAATGCCCCAAGCGCTATTTTAAAGGAAGCGCCTCAGCGCTTCAAGTTTAGTGCTCAGCGCGCAGCGCCCCAAGCGCTATTTTAAAGGAAGCGCCTCAGCACTTCAAATTTGGCGCTCAGCGCGCATCGGTCAAAGCGCTATTTTATAAGAAGAGCTTTAGCGCTCCAGCACTCCAAATTTGGCGCTCAGCGTTAAGTGCTCCAAATACTCCCCATGTGGGCGCTATTTCAAAAGAAGCGACTTAGCGTTCCAAATCTGGCGCTTATCGCCAAACGCTCTGTACATAATGTAGGGTTCCTAGGCACTCTCAAGAGGTCTCACAAGGCATCAACCATGCCAATTTCAAATTTTACAAGTGCCGAGAAACTCTAATACGGATCGTTAACTAGAATTACAGGCGAAACAGGAAACTAGTTAACATCTTAACTAAAAGTAGGAAACTACAACCTTTGTAGATCCGGCTATCCACTTCCATAGCTCCTCGTAGTTGTCCCCTCGCTGTCCATCTCGGATCCGGGACTCTCGCATCGGCTTCATCGGAGAAATAAGCGGACAAGTCGTCGGCTACGATGCCGAAGATGATCTACGTCGAGGTTGCACAAGATCAAGCTCCGACTTCACCAAGTTGAGAAACTTGTTAAGAAAACACCCAAAACCACTTGGCAAGAGGTAGAGGATGAAGAAATAGGAGGTGGGTTCACTTTAGAATTGGATTTCTCACTTTAGAACTCAAGATGCCATTAATGGAGTCTAGTTTTCTTTCTTGAAGAAGAAGGAGAAAATGAAGATAGAATATGATAAAAGTAATTCCATAATAGAAAAGAAATCAATACTTATCATATCCTAACTGAGGTCAAGTGTAGAGAATAGACCATGGTAAGTGGGAATGGTTAGGGTTAAGCATGAAGACAAAATGGTCTCTTTAGTCAAAGCTTCATGAAGCTTCAACAAGCTTCATGATAAAAAGAAACCATTTTGTTTTCTTTTATCTATTTAAATAAATAAAGAATGGATAAATAAATGAGTGAATAAATCAAAACCCTAACCATTATCATAACCATGGTACAATTCTTTACACAAAGCCAATATTCATGCATCATCAAACATGATACAATCAAGTGCACAAAAGTATATCACATATACAACTTGTGAACTTCAAGTGAGAAAATCCATTTAAAGTGAACCAATACTAGTTAATGCAAAGTAATATATCAAATATATAATTATACATTAAATCATTAAATCAACATTTGATTCAATGATCCGGTCATGTCGCACATAACCGACTAGTATCCAATGTATCGATTTATCGAATCAATGATTCGATAACTAGGTCATATCGCATACAACCAATCGAAACATTCATCGCGAGAATGAAATGCGGTATCACATACACGCATTATTCTCGGTCCCGCACATATCTCATATGCGCTCCTATTTCGTTTTGCTTGAGCCAGGAAACCTCTGTGTAGGACTCTAAAGACTCGTCAATACGCCGGTAGCAGATGATGATCATATCAAGCACCCACAAGCCGCAAGCGGTCTGCTAAACGTAATGGCCACCCGGGTATTAAGCGATCAGAAGATCGACGAGCTAGCCCGCTCACACTCCTGTAAATCCAACCAGTAACACTTACCGTACAGTCCGGTCTGTTCGTCTGATGTGTCGCATATCAAGTCTAGGGGTGGTAAACGTCAGACCCCAATAACCGATAAGTCGTGCCGATGTGAGGCTCATAACGGGTCGAGAAACTACTGGTAACACTTACCAGCAAATCTCTGATCAGCCCTGGCCAGGGACTTCCCTGTTACGGCCAATCGAGCACTGCGCAACATCAACCCCCAATACCGGGAGAGACGAAACCCCTCCTATCGCTCATTGCCTCCATGTGACTCGGGACTGTACCCAAAGACCACCGTTTTGCACGCCCTCATGGACGTGGTAAGGTGGAGATCAAAGCACAGTGGGAATCACACAAGACTCTATGACGATCTCGGGTCTACAGACTAACCTGTACAAGTGTCACCTGAGAACTGCCATCTGACGTAAGGTATAATACCATCTGGGAGTTCTCAGCGAGTCCGTCTAGTGTACCCAGTCTCCACTGAGCACCCGTATACCATCTCTGATGTCGAACACCAATGGATATGGGATCATCCATCGCCCATCTCATGGGTCGGGAAGCGTATACGCTAGTCTACTCTGGTATATCGATGCCCCGTCTCGATACACCCACTACTAGGGACCTTGAAGGATGTACTTATGGACTACCATGTCCCCACTAGTATGATCTGCATCATAGTCCAGGTAGTCAAGTACACATCCTAAGGTCTTTATCAACATGTAGCTATAAGACAGTTTAAAGAGACTAGTAAACATGTTAAGATAAAGAGTAACCAGATAGCATACTATCATATCGAGCAAGAAAGTCATCTCTATATATGTCCAAGCATCCAATATAATATACATCATCTGTACAATACTGGCCTCTAGGGCATACATACAACTAACAATCTCCCACTTGCACTAGGGCCAGCTGCTGTAGTATCGCATACCGAGCATCCCGAAGAGTCTCTCAAACTGTATCTGGGGAATGGCCTTCATGAGTGGATCCGCCGTGTTGTTCTTCGTGTCAACCCTCCTGACCTCGATCTCCCGGCGATCAACTATCTCCCGGATCAGGTGATACCGCCTCAGAATATGCCTGGATCGCTGATGGGACCTAGGTTCCTTGGCCAAAGCCACCGCTCCATTGTTATCGCAATACAAAGGTATTGGATGCTCAATGGATGGAACCACTCCAAGTTCAGTAATGAACTTCTTGATCCAGACAGCCTCTTTGGCAGCATCGTTGGCAGCGATGTATTCAGCCTCCATCGTCGAGTCTGCCACGGTTTCCTGCTTGGAACTCTTCCAGCTAACCGCCCTTCCGTAAAGGGTAAAGACAAATCCCGACTGCGACTTAGAGTCGTCCTTATCACTCTGGAAGCTTGAATCGGTAAAGGACTCCACTTGGAGTTCTCCGTTACCATACACCAAGAGCATCTCTTTAGTCCTTCGTAAGTACTTGAGAATGCTCTTCACAGCTGTCCAGTGACTCTCTCCAGGATCAGCTTGATACCTGCTCACTACACTTAGTGAGTATGCTACATTGGGTCTGGTACATAGCATCGCGTACATGATAGAGCCTACAGCCGAAGCATAGGATATCCCTTGCATGCGAGCTCTCTCCAAATCAGTCTTGGGAGACATCTCTTTGGAGAGAGTGACTCCAGAGATCGTGGGCAAGTTCCCACGCTTGGATTCTTCCATACTAAACCTCTTTAGTATGGTGTCAATGTACCTGGATTGGGACAATCCCAATATCCATTTGGATCTATCTCTATATATCCTAATTCCCAATATGCAGGAGGCATCACCAAGATCTTTCATCGAGAATCTTTGTGATAAGAAGAGCTTGACCGATTGCAGCATAGGAATATCATTTCCTATCAAGAGTATGTCGTCCACGTACAATACGAGGAAGACAACCTTACTCTCTGCTACCTTCTTGTAGATACAAGGTTCATCTGGGTTTTTGACGAAATCAAACTCTTTGATAACGATGTCAAAGCAGATGTTCCAACTCCACGATGCTTGCTTTAATCCATAAATGGATTTAAGCAGCTTGCACACCTTCCCGCTGCTCCCACTGTCTACGAAGCCCTCTGGCTGAGTCATGTACACGCACTCTTCTAAATCACCGTTTAGAAAGGCGGTCTTAACATCCATTTGCCAGATTTCGTAGTCATGATATGCAGCGATGGAAAGCATGATCCGGATGGATTTAAGCATAGCCACTGGAGAAAAGGTTTCGTCATAGTCCACACCTGGTCTTTGACGAAAACCCTTTGCTACAAGTCTAGCTTTGAAAGTCTCCACTTTCCCATCTACACCAAGTTTTTTTCTTGAAGATCCACTTGCTCCCAATGGATTTTACCCCTTCAGGAGCAACTTCCAAAGTCCATACTTTGTTGGTGTACATGGATTCCATCTCGGACCGCATAGCATCCAGCCATTTCACTGAGTCCCTACTCGTGATGGCCTGCTCGAAGCTAGTTGGGTCATCATCCTCTATGATGCAATCCTCGCTCCCACCATCCATGAGAAAACCGTAGTATCTCTCAGGTTGGTGAGGAACCCTACTAGATCGGCGGAGAGGCTGGGGTTCGTCGGGAGCTACTGAATCCTCTGGTCCAACCAAATCTTCTGTCGTAGTCTGTATTGCTGGAACCTCTTCCAGTTCTACCTCATGACCACAAATCTCTTTTTCAAGAAATTCCTTTTCTAAAAATGTGGCATGCCGAGAAACAAACACTCTTTGTTCCTCAGGGTGGTAAAAGATATACCCTTGTGAATTCTTGGGATATCCTATAAATTTGCATAGAACAGACCGTGCCTCGAGTTTGTCCGGATTTTGTTGTTTGACATAGGCTGGATAACCCCATATCTTAACATAGTTAAGACATGGTCTCTTCCCTTTCCATATCTCATATGGAGTGGTAGGCACAGATTTGGTGGGGACCATATTCAATAGATGTATGGCTGTCTCAAGCGCATACCCCCAGAAGGAAATAGGTAACTCAGCTGTGCTCATCATAGAACGCACCATATCTAATAGGGTGCGGTTCTTCCGTTCTGATACACCGTTGTGCTGTGGTGTATATGGAGGAGTCAGCTGAGAGAGAATCCCATTCTCTTTTAGGAAGTCCAGGAATTCTTTGCTCAAGTATTCACCTCCTCGATCAGATCGAAGGATTTTAATACTTTTTCCGGTTTGGTTCTCGACTTCATGTTTATATTCTCTAAATTTCTCAAAAGCTTCTGATTTGTGTTTCATCAGGAACACATATCCGAATCTAGAGTGATCGTCAGTGAATGTAATGAAGTACGATGAACCATCCCTGGCATGTGTAGATATGGGGCCGCATACATCACTATGTATCAGTCCCAAGAGTTCAGTAACTCTTTCTCCGTGTCTCGTAAACGGAGTTTTGGTCATCTTGCCTTTGAGATATGACTGGCAAGTGTCATAAGATGAAAATTCAAACGGATTTAAATATCCATCCTTATGCAACTTTGCTAGTCGTGTCGCATTGATGTGACCCAGTCTACAATGCCACAAGAAGGATTCGTTCAGATCTGAACTCTTCCTCTTGTGTGTGTTTGTTATGCTCAGAACTGTTGATTGATTTAGAACATAAATGCCATTGCACAACGTGCCTGATCCAACCAACTTTTGGTTACGGAAAATGTTCATAACATTATCCTGTAATACAAAATTATATCCCTCTTTACTTAACAAAGAAACCGATATAATGTTGCATATCAGGTTCGGCATGTAATAGCATTCGTTCAGAACCAATGTATTACCAGTTGGTAATACAAGGTGATATTCCCCGACAGTCTTAGCTGCAACAATTGCACCATTTCCAACTCTAATGTCTTTATCACCTTCTCCAAGTTCTCTACCTTTCCTGAGCCCATGTAACTGATTACATATATGGGATCCTGACCCGGTATCTAATACCCAGGACGTAGAGCAAATGGAGAAACAGTTCTCTGTAACGAACACACCCGAAGAAAATGCATCATCATGTACTTTCTTCATTCGGGTGGCATGGGAATCCTGGTATTCCCCTATATCCTGTTCATTCCTATAACTCTTATAAGAAAGAACGGAACCAATGTTCCCCAGCACAGTATAACATGCGGGTTCAGTCAATACATCCATATTATTATCTTTATTAGGGCATGACATGGTCGCTACCTGGAGAGAGAGAGAGAAGAAAACACTTTAGCGTATGCTCTTGCAAGATCAGATTGGTTATTATCTTATCTAATCAGGATGGCTCCCACTGTTTTTATCAAATCTTCCTTCAAACCCTAAAAGGAAAAACTAGCCGGGATTAATTACACACTACAAGTTCGCCAATCTTTCAGCTAGGCCAGTGTCGGTACTTTGAGGGAGGTCCCCCGTGCTTTCGCACGAACCTAATTAATGTAAACCTCGTTTTCCCAGAGGCGTAACCCCGTTGACACCTTTCTAGACACCTACTTGATCGGCTAATTGTAATGTGTAAAACTCTCCCAGGAGTAACTCTTACTCACAGTGGGTATCGGGATCCAACCATCTCATAGAAGGTATGCAATCTCATTGCAAATTTCAACACTTGAAACTCCCGATAATGCTTTTGCCCCTAGCGTGCTATGACCTTGACGAAAGCCAACAAACCACAGCCCGCTAGTCAAGTTCAACCCGTACATTTCTTGACTGAATTAAACCCACCCGTACGACCCTTGACGCAGGCCAACAAAGTCGCACGACTACCCTAATCCAATCTGCATCATATGCATAAGCAGATAAATACTAGTTAGCTACCGCACACTACGCCTTGACGCAGGCCAACAAACGTAGCACGAATACTAACTACTACTTATCTGAAATGACGGAGGGCTACGACAGGTTTTTCTGAAAACCTATTGCGTAATGAACTTGATATCGTTGTAGAATCAAATGAAGTTTTGAAATGGAGTGATTTTGAGGCTTTTCTAGTTTTGATAAAGGGGTCACTCCCGGTGAAGGGATCGTCGGCCCTTTCCTCGTCGAATGAGGTGCGGGATATATCATATATATCACTGTGCAAAGCATAAACTATAGAAGCAATCAAAAGTCAAACCGAGTGTGTAGCATCTGCCAGTTATTGCTAAAGGAGTCACTCCCGGTGAAGGGATCTCGGTCTTTTCCTCATCGAATAAGGTGCAGGGTATATCATATATACCGCTATGCAAAGCAAGAACTGTAGCTACCTGTTTTGTTTAAAATTTGATTCTACAACATCTTAGGTTTCTTTTCTTTCATTAATCACATTAATGAAGTCCCATCATTTAAGTCACCTAAACATCACAGATAAATACGACGTACACTTATGCCATCCGCATTCGCCTGGATGTCCCCTCGTGCACCGTTAGGTTAGGTAACTAACGACAGAGCAGGGCAGGGCTAGTGCGGGTGCAAAACATAAGTAATATCTATATAATATATCATATATACTATATACTGTATCTATCATAGAACATCACATGATCACATCACAGATATCGCAGCAGAAGAAACATATGAAACATTGGATATACTAGGACGTCCGTGTTTTCAATACGAGCCAGTATAAAACACGGATTCCACAGTCGTGATGAATAGCCAATCCTACACCCCTAGACCCCTACGAGAGCGGCAAGCAACCCTACCAATTCTAGGGTTAGGAGACCCGGACTCGACTCCTCGAGATGGTCTCCCACTGGACCCTAGAACCCGGTTACTTGTGCTCCCCTCCTTGGGTCTATCCTAATGCGGAAATGTAAATAATATACAAAAGGTGACAGCTTCCGCAACCTGGAAGTGCCCCAAATAAAAGAATATTACATACAAGTTTTTACATGAATGAAAATGAAAAACACTCATCTCACATAAAAACCCCCGGCTGAACAAACACGACGATCCAATATAACATATCCAGCAACACATAACATCACATGTCATCAACGTAAGTAAATATGCGCATCCCAATTGTCGTTGACATATAGTAACGAAACCGGCAATATCACATATTACACTTACGGTCACAGAAAAGAAAGTGTAAAACTACAACAGTTGGAATCCGCAACCTCTTTAGACATCGCATGCCTAATCAAATGAAACACTTAGACATCACATGCCTAACAATTATAAACCCCGCATTTTAGTCCGATTATCGAAAACTCTTTTCAATATCAAATGAGACTAAACCGCTAGATTTATAACATTCATTCAGTTATCTCATAACTGTTTGTGAATTCCAATTATTGTATCCCATTCCGGATAAATAGAAAATATTAAACTTTCCGATCGAACATTCGAACACCCAAATTTTCCCGAAACCGCTCAACACATGAAATAGGTTCAGAGACATTCACTTCATACCTCAGTACCAACGGTCCAGCCGTAGAAGGGTCAAGCCAACGCCTCACATGTGGCACGCCGTACTGCCCCAAACCCGAAAGTTCAAAGGGCAGTTCAAGACGGTCACATAATCGAGTTAAGGTTTGTGGTCTTTTACTTGCACTATTTAGAACGTCTTTAAACCACGAAAAAATCCAACACTTGGGAATTTTCCGGCAGGGGAAAAGTTGGGTATTTATATCCGGTCGAACTTTTTAACATATTCGAAAATTATCCGGAAAACCACACAGACAAAATTTGATAATCCGATCGAATCTTTGATTCCCAAAACACCCCTGAAAACTCAACTCTTGAGTTCAGATTAAAAAATCCCAGAAAACTCAGCACCTCAAATAACAGATTACTGTGCAAAATAGGAAAGCTGACGTCATCAGATGGCCGCGGAACCGCCGCAGAAGCCAGGCTTCTGCCGCGGTTCCGCCGCTCTTTGGAGGTATCTTTTGGAAAATTTTGCACCGTAATTCTTATAATTTCCTGCTGAATTTTTAAAGAATTTTTAATCTGGAAAAAAACCAGTTTTTGAAAAAAGTCCAGAGAGCATGCAAAGTTAGGGTTTTGATGTTCGTTCGGATTTCAAACGTCGTCTAGGCTTCGCCTAAGGCTCTAGCTAGGCTCTGATACCACTGTAGGGTTCCTAGGCACTCTCAAGAGATCTCACAAGGCATCAACCATGCCAATTTCAAATTTTACAAGTGCCGAGAAACTCTAATACGGATCGTTAACTAGAATTTTAGGCGAAACAGGAAACTGGTTAACATCTTAACTAAAAGTAGGAAACTACAACCTTTGTAGATCCGGTTATCCACTTCCTTAGCTCCTCGTAGTTGTCCCCTCGCTGTCCATCTCGGATCCGGGACTCTCGCATCGGCTTCATCGGAGAAATAAGCGGACAAGTCGTCGGCTACGATGCCGAAGATGATCTACGTCGAGGTTGCACAAGATGAAGCTCCGACTTCACCAAGTTGTGAAACTTGTGAAGAAAACACCCAAAACCACTTGGAAAGAGGTAGAGGATGAAGAAATAGGAGGTGGGTTCACTTTAGAATTGGATTTCTCACTTTAGAACTCAAGATGCCATTAATGGAGTCTAGTTTTCTTTCTTGAAGAAGAAGGAGAAGATGAAGATAGAATATGATAAAAGTATTTCCATAATAGAAAAGAAATCAATACTTATCATATCCTAACTGAGGTCAAGTGTAGAGAATAGACCATGGTAAGTGGGAATGGTTAGGGTTAAGCATGAAGACAAAATGGTCTCTTTAGTCAAAGCTTCATGAAGCTTCAACAAGCTTCATGATAAAAAGAAACCATTTTGTTTTCTTTTATCTATTTAAATAAATAAAGAATGGATAAATAAATGAGTGAATAAATCAAAACCCTAACCATTATCATAACCATGGTACAATTCTTTACACAAAGCCAATATTCATGCATCATCAAACATGATACAATCAAGTGCACAAAAGTATATCACATATACAACTTGTGAACTTCAAGTGAGAAAATCCATTTAAAGTGAAACAATACTAGTTAATGCAAAGTAATATATCAAATATATAATTATACATTAAATCATTAAATCAACATTTGATTCAATGATCCGGTCATGTCGCACACAACCGACTAGTATCCAATGTATCGATTTATCAAATCAATGATTCGATAACTAGGTCATATCGCATACAACCAATCGAAACATTCATCGCGAGAATGAAATGCGGTATCACATACACGCATTATTCTCGGTCCCGCACATATCTCATATGCGCTCCTATTTCGTTTTGCTTGAGCCAGGAAACCTCTGTGTAGGACTCTAAAGACTCGTCAATACGCCGGTAGCAGATGATGATCATATCAAGCACCCACAAGCCGCAAGCGGTCTGCTAAACGTAACGGCCACCCGGGTATTAAGCGATCAGAAGATCGACGAGCTAGCCTGCTCACACTCCTGTGAATCCAACCAGTAACACTTACCGTACAGTCCGGTCTGTTCGTCTGATATGTCGCATATCAAGTCTAGGGGTGGTAAACGTCAGACCCCAATAACCGATAAGTCGTGCCGATGTGAGGCTCATAACGGGTCGAGAAACTACTGGTAACACTTACCAGCAAATCTCTGATCAGCCCTGGCCAGGGACTTCCCTGTTACGGCCAATCGAGCACTGCGCAACATCAACCCCCAATACCGGGAGAGACGAAACCCCTCCTATCGCTCATTGCCTCCATGTGACTCGGGACTGTACCCAAAGACCACCGTTTTGCACGCCCTCATGGACGTGGTAAGGTGGAGATCAAAGCACAGTGGGAATCACACAAGACTCTATGATGATCTCGGGTCTACAGACTAACCTGTACAAGTGTCACCTGAGAACTGCCATCTGACGTAAGGTATAATACCAACTGGGAGTTCTCGGCGAGTCCGTCCAGTGTACCCAGTCTCCACTGAGCACCTGTATACCATCTCTGATGTCAAACACCAATGGATATGGGATCATCCATCGCCCATCTCATGGGTCGGGAAGCGTATACGCTAGTCTACTCTGGTATATCGATGCCCCGTCTCGATACACCCACGACTAGGGACCTTGAAGGATGTACTTATGGACTACCATGTCCCCACTAGTATGATCTGCATCATAGTCCAGGTAGTCAAGTACACATCCTAAGGGCTTTATCAACATGTAACTATAAGACAGTTTAAAGAGACTAGTAAACATGTTAAGATAAAGAGTAACCAGATAGCATACTATCATATCGAGCAAGAAAGTCATCTCTATATATGTCCAAGCATCTAATATAATATACATCATCTGTACAATACTGGCCTCTAGGGCATACATACAACTAACACATAAAGCGCTCTATACATAAAGGCTCTGTACATAAAGCGCACTGCGCTACAAAGAGTGTTCAACACTCAATAAAAGACAAAAGAAAAAGGCGTGTCAGAATCCAAATTAATGCTCAGCATTATTGAATAAAAAGGGTCTGAGCCCAAACAAATGTTCAACACCCAAACAAATGTTCAACATTTTAATCAAAATTGAGTGGGCTGAGTCCAAGTTAGCCATAAGTCCCTAACTCAGATCAACTGAGCCCATGTGCTCACAATTTTCCTAATTGGTCTTAGTCCCAAACCTGACTACAAATCTCCCAACCAACATTGGTTCAAGGGTACATCTCTTCATTCCTCTGATATGTGTCGTTGTAATTCTTCAACGTCTTCAGAGAGGTGGTGGGTCCCGACAACCAAACATTCCATGGACTATGGTGTCCTTAAACTTATGGACCGCAACGTCCCTAAATTAAACCCCACAGACTATGATGTCTTTAAACTCCATGGACTATGACGTCCTTAAACTTATGGACCACAACGTACCTAAACTAAAACGATAGAATCTAAACACTCTTTCGTTGGATCTAAATGATCCCAAAATCCTGTTGAGTAGATTTTACTCTAAAATTAGACTAACGTATCCTCAACAAACGTTTGAGTTGACCTAGGTCTAAAACAAGACTAACGGTCCTTAAACCAACCCAAACCCAAATCTAAGAAAATACGGATTTGGACTAATCCACGCCCTACGGGCGACAATATAAATTAGTCTCCGTATACAATCCACGGGCAACCAAAAAATAAAACAAACACACACGACACGAAGTGGCCTTCTGGAGCAGGAGAAAGTGGTTACCGCGATGCGGTAACGTAATTAACTGCAGAGGCTTGCGCCTGCAGGGAAGAGCGTCCCCACAATCAAAAAACCCCTCACAACGAGGGGGGATCTGACGAAATCTGATACAACGGCCGCATCCGTCTAAACCTCCGATGCATGGTGCCATAAATCAACGTGGCATCTTCAGAGAGATGGACGGATAAAACCAAATAGTATCTGCCCCTAAAATTCAGGCCGGACGTCCCAACGTCCCGGTCGCATCTTTCGGCGGTGAACAGGGACTATACCCAACTAAAACCTGTTTGCATGACTCTTTTGAGCCGTGGTAGGGTAGTAATTAAAGCACGGTGGGAACTCACACGAGATAAATGACGATCTTAGGTCGATAGACTAACCTGTACTCATGTCATCTGGGAACTGCTATCATACAATAGGCATAATACCAACTAGCATGTTCCCGGCAAGTCCGTCCAGTATACTCATAACCCAATGAGCACCTGTATACTATCTTAGGTGACTAACTGACACCAATGGCTTGTGAGACCGGCCACCGCCCCTCGTCGGGGTCTCGATAAGTATACACTAGTCTACTCTGGAGTATTGATGCCCAGTCTCAATACTCTCTTGACTGGGGACATTTAAGGATGTGCTTATAGACTACCCATCTCCCACGTATATGATCGCCATCATAATGCTGGTAGTCAAGCAAGAATCCTATGGGCTCTATCAACATCTAATAGTGATCTGCAATGTCACCTAATGCATGTACATGATGATAAAGACAAACCAGATAGTATACTATCATCTCGAGTAAGACTGTTCTCCCCGTATAGATCCTCCCTCAATCATCACAATCGCTTGCTTGCAATTCAATAATTGACTTGAGGGCACAATAACCAACACTTTTCGACTCTGGCAATTGTAGACCGTTGTTCAAGGCATCTTTGAATATCTTGCAGACCTTGTCCTTTCTAAAAGAGTAAACCTTGTTCTTTTTCTCCTCTAAGGAAGGCCCTTCTCCTCCCAGCACTGGCTTTCGAGACCAATTGGTTTTGGATTCGCTTGCCTTTCGCTTGTCTTCATTATCGTATGCATTGAAGATATTGGTATTGCTGGAATTCCCGCTTCTAAGGTTGTCGTCCCTCTTGCTCTTCCAAGACTTGTCATCCGAAGAGTCCGGGGTAGACTCTTGCTTCGAGCATTCCAACATTTGAACTCTCTATGTTAGCTCTTGAAATGTCTTGAAGCCCGTTGTACATAAGAATGGAACCATCCAATTGCTGAGATTCCTAATGAGAAGGCTGACGGACTAGTCCTGCTCTAGCGGCAGTTTGCACTTGAAAGTGAGGTTACGCCATTGGGCAGTAAAGTCCGTGTTGCTTTCGTTTTTCCCCGGTTTGGTCCTCACAAGGTCAGCAATAGAGATTTTATCACTGACACTCATGAACCTTTGCTGAAACAGAGACTCCATTTGGGCAAAAGTAACGACGGACCCGTCTGGTATGCTCGTGTAACAGTCGAAAGCAACACCGGTCTGGCTGTTAACAAACTGACAAAGAAGGAGTGCATCATTGCCCTCTGTATTTATGTATAACTCTTTAAAGTGGGCGACGTGCTGATTTGCATTTTCCGTCCCGTGAAATCTTCCGAACTTAGGAATGACGTAGCTGCTCGGGAACTCAATCAGATCGTACTATGCGGGATATGGCAGCCCACTATTGCCAATTTCTTTCTGGGCTTCGGCTTCGGCCACCAATATTTTAACCTTGCTCGTGACCAAATCCATTATCCGATCTTGTGTTAGTGGGATAGTGCTATCTGGGGCCAAGGTGTCCCCAGAAGCAGAATGTAGTCAGCTTTCGTGCGGCTCGCCCAATCATGAACCCAAGGGGATAGACATCGGTTGCTTCGGGTTGTCATCACCCGGCTCATGAGTAGAGACTTGTGCTTGATTGGGAGGCGCCCAAGCAATTTGAGCCGTGAGCTGTATCACAACGTTCGTTAGGTCGTCAATTTTTGAATAAAGCTTGGCCGTCTCTTTATCTTGGCTCCTGAGCTGTTTTCGAAGCTCTTGAAGCAGCTCTTACTCTGCGATCCTAGGGCGGAAAGTTTGCTCGTCCTCGCTGTCTGAGCTTGACTCCATATGGACTGAGGGGTCTTTCTACCTATCGGCCTCATCGAGAGGGTTTTCATCATTCAGCGGAGGCGACTGATCTTGGGAAGTGGCAACCACATTCAAGCCAGATTGGGCTTGGGATGTGGTAGCCTCATCCTTGCTTTTGCTGCACAAATTGTCACTGGGCCGCGTTCCCGCCATATAGACCGTGTGGATAACATATCCGGCCGTCCTTTCATTATTGGCAGCTGATTTCATGGACCGTTGTCGTGGTCTTTCTGTTTCGGTAATGGACAATCGATTGAAGACGGCCGGCCTGACCGGGTTCTTGAGTGGTGCTGGCGCTTCTTTTCTGGATTTGCCCAGCTGCTTTCGCGCGGCACAGAGCGCCTGATAGACCCTTGAAGAGACGGTGTCATTCTTTCTTTGTTGGGGTTGGGACACATCTCTTTGTAGTATCGTTCGGACCGCTGTCTTCATGATTCTGGCGGTCATGGCATTTTTCTGAACCCACTTCATAGGTTCAAAGGAATTGCTGACTTTTACGGCCGACTCAGCCGTCGTCATGGAGTAACCCTACTCTTGGAACCTCATAAGATTCCACTTGGCCGAAGTCCTGGCCCTCTTGTTGGCTCGATACTTGAATCGCTTCTGCCTTAACATTTTTGTTTTAAGCACTTGGTAAACTTCGGCTCTTCGGGAAGACGTCGTAAACTGGGCAATGAAGGGCTTTGGAGATACGCCTGATTGTGCACTTATTGGAGTCATCCCCAGAGCTTGTCTGCAATGTTTGATGTTGCCCTTTGTACCAGAAGTCTTGCCCCCTGCTGGAGCACCAGAGAGTCGTTCAGACACCGTCTTAAGTTTGGGTTATGGTGCCTTAGCGATCACAGCGTTCGGCCTATTGCCCTTTAAGACCGGCTTGGCCACTTGGTTTGCTGGGATTTCTGCCAGATGAGCGCTTCCGACGGGGTAGATGATGACGGAACCGAATTGACGGGGCAGTTCCTCCCACTGCCGACTGAGGCTTGCGGGGAGAACTACACGAGCATTGATTTTGACCACGTACTGGATCGGGGTCGCGTCGGAAGCTGAATTCATCTTAGGAGACATAGTCGTTGAAAGTTGATTGCTGCATGGAAAAACATTATTTCAGTACAAATATCGATATATATGTCAAATGAGTTCACATGAACACTTGACCTGAGATATGGGAGGAGAGAAATGTCCCACCGGGCGTGCTAAAATCTGTAGAGTCTTTTTTCGTTACCCCATTTGAGATGGGAAATACGCACCGCTTGTCAAGCATATTACAAATTTCCTCTGCTTAGGGTAGGCCAGGATTTATTGATTATGGGGATCCGAATCTGTAGCAGCCGTGGACTAAACTGCCGTTAATTACCCCCCGCCTTTGAAGCGAAGGAACCTCCGATTGACGGGTCAACTAGTCATGTAAACTCAGTGTGCAGTGTGCGTGTGTTGTGTGTTGAAAGAGTTTTAGATATATCGGGGCCCCCGCAGAGTTTTACGGCGGTTCACGTGCTTAGCACATAGTGCTGGGCACTGAATGCTGTCGCTGGGCTCTAGCGCCTCATGTGCCCTGCACGTGGGCGCTGGGCGCTAGAAGCTGGTGCTGGGTGCTAGCGCCTCACGCGTCCGGTACGTGGGCGCTGGCGCCGGTGCCTCACGCGCCTGGCTCATGGGCGCTGGGCACCCGTGGAAAGAAGGGGCTTAGCCCCGTAATTAGGAGTTAAACTCCGAAAAAGGGTTTTTTATTTATTATGGAGTTAAACTCTGAAAGATGTTGAATGGAGTTAAACTCCTAAAAAGCTTTATTTATGGTGTTAATCTCCAAAACATCTTGAATGGAGTTAAACTCCTAAAAAAGGGTTTGATTTATGGAGTTAAACTCCAACAGATCTAGAATGGAGTAAAACTTCTAGAAATCTTTGGAGATGATCAAAGGGAACCCCCTTCTTCTCCCTTTTACCCCTGGATCTTCTTTTGAGCCTCGGATCCTCCCTAAATGGGATTTTTCGGAGATGGATCTCTTTCCTCCTCCTCTCCGTTGGCTAGATCTTGAAGAAAAAAGGGTTGAACTCAAAAATCTCCCCTTTTGGGGATTTGATGGAAGATCCAAGTTCCCTTTTAAGGGTTTTATGGTGAAAAACTGTTTCTTTTTGGAAAAAGAAGAGCTGAACTCTTGATTTAATTCAAAAAAGAGAAAGAAGATTTATAACCTTGAGGAAGAGGAAGGAGGCATAGAAACCGTAATTTTTTAGGGGAATCGATTCTTGTCCTTCATTTCATTATCATGTTGCTTTATATAGGCTTACAAATTTACACATAGCCCCTTAGGCTTTGCCAAATGGTATTTGTGCCACCCCATGCCTTATGTGCTTATTTCTTTTTGCACATAAGCCATGGGGTTTACAAAATTTTTGGCTTTCTGCCCATTTTACATACGTTTATTTCTAAAAATTACACTTAGACTAATTCATTGCCTCCTTTTTTGGCGTGGAGCCGGCCCCTTCCATGCTTGGTCTTGATTTGGGCTTGGGCCCACTTAGCTTGGGCTCGGGCCCACTTGACTTGGGGTTGACCTTGGTTCTGATTTGGTCGATCGGGATGAAACTTTTGACCCCAACACTACCCTTTCGTCCAATAAGTTGTGTCTCAAAATCATCAAAGCTAAAATCACTGCTGCTAACTCCAAATCATGAGTCGGGTAATTCTTCTCATGGATCTTCAATTGTCTTGATACGTAGGTGTTTACCGCCGGAAACCGGGAAAGACTGACGTCTTGCCTGAAATTCGGGGCAAATGCTAATTGGTGCTATCTGTCCACCTCTCCGAAGATGCCAAGTTGATTTATGACACCGTGTATCGAAGGTTTAAACGGATGCGGCCGATGTAGCAGACTTCATCAGATTCCCCCTCGCTTGAGGGGTTTTTGATTGTGGGGACGCTCTTCCCTGCAGGCGCAAGCCCCTGTAGTTAATTACGCTACCGCATCGCGGTAACAACTTTCTCCTTCTCCAGATGGTCACTTCGTGTCGTAGGTGTTTGTTCTATTTTTGGTTGCCCATGGATTGTATACGGAGACTAATTTATGTCGTTGCCCATAGGGCGTGGACTTGTCCAAATCCGTATCTTCTTAGATTTGGGTTTGGGGGTTTGGGTTTAAGGATACGTTAGTCTCATTTGAGACTAAGATCAACTTAAACGTTCGTTAAGAATACGTTAGTCTAATTTTAGACTAAGATCAACTTAACGTTTGTTAAGGACACATTAGTCTAATTTTAGACTAAGATCAACTTAACAGGATCATTTAGATCCAACAAAAGAGCATTTGGGCTCTATTGTTCTAGTTTAGGGACTTTGTGGTCAATTTCCAGTTTAAGGACATGGTGGTCCAATGTTAGTTTAAAGACATTGCGGTCGAGGTTAAGGATATTATAGTCCGTGAGTTTAAAGACCTCACAGTCAAGGTTAAGGACATCATAGTCCATGGGCTTAAAGACCCCACAGTCCAATGTTTAGTTTAAAGACATCACGGTCGAGTTTAAGGACATCATAGTCCATGAGTTTAAGGACCCCACAGTCCGATGTTAGTTTTAAGACATCACGGTCGAGGTTAAGGACATCATAGTCCATGAGTTTAAGGACCCCACAGTCCAATATTAGTTTTAAGACATCACGGTCGAGGTTAAGGACATCATAGTCCATGAGTTTAAGGACCCCACAGTCCGATGTTAGTTTTAAGACATCACGGTCGAGGTTAAGGACATCATAGTCCATGAGTTTAAGGACCCCACAGTCCGATGTTAGTCTTAAGACATCACGGTCGAGGTTAAGGACATCATACTCCATGAGTTTAAGGACCCCACAGTCCGATGAAATGTATGGTTGTCGGGACCCGTCACCTCTTTGAAGATATTGAGGAATTACAACGACAAATATTAAAGGAGTGAAGAGATGTACCCTTGAACCAAGATGGATTAAATGATCTATAGTCCCGTTTAGAACTAAGACTAATTAATTATATTATGAGCACATTGGCTCAGTTAAGTCTGAATTGAGGACTTATGGCCTTCTTGGGCTAAGTCCAATCAAGTTTAGAATATTGGCCCTCTGTTGGTCCATTAGACATATTCAATTGAAGGGGAGGCTTTACCTCTAGAAAATTAGCCAATCAGGCTAAAGCTAGTGTTAAACACTAAAGAACAACAGTGTTAAACACTGGAAATAAGATTATCAAATTAGTGTTAAATACTAAAAAAAAAATGTGATTCTCAAATTAGTGTTAAACACTAACAGATAACAGTGTTAAAAACTGGCAACAAAATTGTCAGATTAGTGTTAAACACTAAAAGAGGGAGGGATCGCGTAGGAGCACGTGATAGCATCAAAAAGTGGGGCCAGATCCCCTTCATTTTGTTCTGCAGATAAGTGTTTAACACCTTTAATTCTCACAGCCATCACGT
This sequence comes from Agapanthus africanus, assembly GCA_030015575.1. Lineage (NCBI taxonomy): Eukaryota > Viridiplantae > Streptophyta > Magnoliopsida > Asparagales > Amaryllidaceae > Agapanthus > Agapanthus africanus. Next base: position 572,841,979 of record CM057346.1, on the reverse strand, counting down.
GTGGGCACGTGATGGGTGCTCATGCCCTGATTTATTAGAATATTCATTAGGGGTCACGTGGTAACGCGTGAGAGTGCCCAAGTTATATTTTGAGTTTGCTTTTGTTCCATTTACAATGAGGGTCACGTGGGAGCACGCGAGGCATTGTCTCAAAGCTAATTTTTTCTCATTTGTGGGGATCTTTTCAGGGGTCACGTGGGGACACGTGACCTTAGTTCTTTGCATGCACATAGATCTCTTTAGTCTCTTTATTTTATTTTGAGAATTAAATTCTCTGTAGGGTTAAACCCTGATCATGATTTGGAGGAATTAAATTCCTATTATGAAAGAATTAAATTCTTATATAGGGTTAAACCCTAATTCTCTTTTAGAGTAATTAAATTCCCATATATGTAAAAGAATTAAATTCTTGTATAGGGTGAAACCCTAGTTCTGTCTTGGAGGAATTAAATTCCTATAAAGTTGGGAGAATTAAATTCTCAATTAGGGTTAAACCCTAGTTTCTGTCCATCTTAAAGGAATTAAATTCCTATAATTTTAGGAGAATTGAATTCTTATATAGGGTTAAACCCTAATTTAATCTTGGAGGAATTAAATTCCTATAAATTTGGGAGAATTAAATTCTCTGAACTCAATCCCCCCCAAGTTTTGGATTTGCATGGCAGGATCTCAACTCGATGAGAATTAAATTCTCAACCTATGGGGAGATGTGCTTCTGCAGATCTTCAACTGAAGGAAGAATTGAGTTCTTTTGCAAAAGAGTTAGACTCTTAGATCTTTGAGAATTAAATTCTCTTTTCTTTTGAAGTTTTGATTCCCTTTCTTTTCTCACCTAGGGTTTTCTTTGCTGAGAATTAAATTCTCCTTTCTTTTTTCTCTGAATTTTTAAAATGCCAAAAATTCTATATCTTTCTTGTCTTCTTGGCTCCTATTTATAGGAGAAGGAAAAGAATCAATTTGTTTAGTAAATCTCTCATTGAAAGATTTTGTTTGTTTTCATAATTGATATGAGCCTTTAGATCATTAAGTGAATTTTATTTACCGTTGGATTTTAAATCCAAAGATATTCTGTTTGTTATTTCTGGTGAGATTTTCAGGGAAATCTTTTCTTGTCTAAGATCTTTCCATAAATTGGTGATTTTTAATCACCCTTGGATCTTTAATCCAACGGTCCCCATAATCTTTTTCCATTTGAAAAGATTTTAGAGAATTTTAGAATTTAATTCTGTTAATTTATAAAGATTTCAAAGCCTATCACGTGTTGGCACGTGACCGCTCCTCCTTCAGAGTTTTAATTCTGTACTTTAATTGGGCTGAAGGGTCATCACGTGTCAACACGTGACCTATGGTCATGTGAGAGCACGTGGCCTCTGGTCACGTGTGAGCACGTGATCCCCCTTTGGGGTCTTTCTTCAGCCACTTGTTTTACTTGCTTAAAACTTTAACTCTGTAAATTGATCACGTGTCAACACGTGACCCTTGGTCACGTGTGAACACGTGATGCCTCATTGAGGCCCTCATAACTTGATAGAATTAAACTCTGTATTTCTGCTGGGATAAAGACCATCGCGTGTCGGCACGTGACCCCCCTTTGGGGCCTTTCTTCAGCCACTTGTTTTATTTGCTTAAAACTTTAACTCTGTAAATAGATCACGTGTCAACACATGACCCTTGGTCACGTATGAACACGTGATACCTCGTTGAGAAAATTCCTGATTTTTAATCAGGGAACAGTAGGCTATAATCTTCCCATGCTGCATTAGAACACATCCCAAGGCTTTCTCAGATGCGTCGCTGTGGATAACCAACCCTCCGGAACTGTCTGGCACTATCAAAACAGGAGCGGTGGTCAATTTTTGTTTCAACGCTTCAAAAACTGACGCACACTTATCCGTCCATACGAACAGTACCTCCTTACGTGTTAGCTTGGTCAATGGTTCAGCAATTCGAGCGAAATCTTCCACGAATCTTCTATAATATCCGGCAAGCCCAAGAAAACTTCTGATCTCCACCACGTTTTTCGGAATTGGCCAATCATGAACTGCTGCAATCTTCTGCAATCTTTTCAGGATCAACAGCAATTCCATCTCCGGATACGACATGACCCAAAAACTTAACTTCTTCGAGCCAAAACTCACACTTGCTCATCTTCGCATGTAATCTTTCTTGCCTTAATGTTTGCAGTGCGATCTTCAAGTGTTCTGCATGCTCTTCTTGGCTCCTCGAATAGACCAGAATGTCATCAATAAACACTACTATAAACTGGTCTAAATACGGTGAAAAGATTCGGTTCATCAAGCCCATAAATATCGCCGGAGCGTTCGTGACTCCGAATGGCATCACTAAGTACTCGTAATGCCCATATCGAGTTCGGAACGTTTTCTTGTAAATATCTTCTAATTTTACTCGAACTTGATGATATCCGGATCGCAAATCCAGCTTCGAGAATACTCTCGCGCCACTGAATTGATCGAATAATTCACCGATGCAAGGGATTAAGTACTTGTTCTTAATAATCACCCGGTTTAATTCTCGATAATCGATGCACATCCTCCATGTGCCATCTTTCTTCTTGACTAGAAGAATTGGAGCTCTCCAGGATGAATTACTGCTGCAAATCCAACCCTTCTCTAGTAATTCGGCAACCTATTCTTGACTTCTTCTAGCTCGACCAGTGCCATCGGATAATACTCCTTTGAAATCGGCGCTGCTCCAGGAACAAGATCAATCGCGAACTCCACATATCGTTTTGGCGGTAAACCCGAGATGTCCTCGAACACGTCCATAAACTCTCGAACTACTGCTGGCGCTTCCTCCTTATCTGCTTCCATTGACGAAAGAACGACGCTTGTTGGCCTGGCCCTAAATTCGACTGGCTTGACAGATCCGCTACCTCCTGAAAATATAAACTCCGGATGTCCGGGTATCTGGAAAATCACTTTCTTTGCCCTAATCGATGTAAGTGTGGAAAGTACCGAGAAAATCCATTCCCAAGACGACATCATAGCTGCCAGTATCAATCACCAAGAAATCCGCAATCACGTTCCACACATTCGGGTCGTGATTCAAGATAGCTACAAAACATGGATGTATGTTTTCATATACTATTACTTATTTTTTAGAGAAGGAACCGGTTTTCATTATACCGTTATTTCAAAACTTCACCTCCACTATTTTCCCTAAAAGGTTTAGATTTCTTGGCTTTTGGCTTACTTGAATCAGGTAGGGTCGTATAGACTTCACATGATTCAAGTGCCAGTCACGTGCCATTTCCGGGTCGTGACATCCGCGAATAACTCTCGCCCGCAAATAACAATTCGACAATCCTTGCACTTACTACTAGATATAATCTTCCTATTCTCAGTGTGTATGTCCCAGCAACTAGACAGGGCCGCATGTGGAATCTAGTGTGCGGTAATAAACTTGGACGACATAAAACAATGGGATGCACCTGAATTGAATAATGCCAATGCAGAAAAATTATGAACGAGTAGGATACCTGAAACGACTTCATCTGAAGCCTTGGCCTCCTCGGCCGTCAAAGTAAAGGCCCGTTCTTGATTAAGCCCCTGAGTAACCTGCTTCTACCCCTGAATCTGCTTCTGCGGTAGCTTCTGAGTATCGTCCCTCAATCATAGCTTTGAAGGACAAGCATTGATGGTATCGTCAGCTGATCCGCAAACAAGACAGAGTCCAAGCCACTTTCGACACTCCTTCTGTAAGTGTCCAGGTAGATGACAAAAGTCACAAATCATACTCCTTTTCTGATTGGATACGACGGGTTTCTTCATAGGTACAATGCATCGCCTGTTGACAAGGATGCCTCTGCGTACATGAGCTCTATTCGGCGTAAATCCAGGCTTCCGCACTACGACGGCTTGTTGTTGCGTATTCTTCGCTTTCTCCGATAAGCTCTGCTGCTCCCTGGCTGCCTTGAGAACTTGTGAGAAAGTGGTCAATCCCAGAGATATAATGTGTCTCCGGATCTCCACATTCAAGCTATGCAAGAACCTTCGTGCCCTATCTGCCTCGTTGGCAACCAAAGGCCCCGCAAATCGACTGAGCCGAGTCCACTCGGCCGCATGCGCATCAACGGATCCGCCATTCTGCTTCAGGCTAATAAACATTTCTTCCATTTCTTCTCGAGTAGTTTGCGAAAAGAACTTCTTTAAGAAAATCCGCAAAAATGTTGCCCAACTAATTGGCTTGGGCAGACGGGTCTCCTCTACGAGCCACCACTCGTGAGCATAATCCACCAGTTGAATGCGTACAACATCCACCCTCTTGTCATCTGGAATCTGCGCGGCGGCAAGTAGATTCTCCGTATTAACTAGCCACTGCTCCGTTGGCAATGGATCCTCCAAACCTGTAAATGTGGACGGACCAAGCCTCCTGAAGTCTGCCACGGTGCCCTCACGTTGTGCTAGCTTGGCCGCAACTGCGTCTACGGACTGCTGGACTGTCCGCAGACCCTCCTGGAAAGCCTCGGCTTGCCGCTGATTCAGATCGGTTTTCCGTTCTGGTTTTCCAGCATCCCACGTATAACTCCAAGCAATGAGGAATTATCAACACACCTCTGGTACGATCGCAAATCTCTATCCGCCATGATTCTGAAGCCAAGACACTAAAGAGAATTAGCAACGGTAAACAGGATGCAATAAATAAGATAGTTATAGATTCAAGACTGGCAAGATAGTAATGTGGCAAGACATGTTCCTAATTACGGGTTTCTGGTTAGTGTATCGAGTTTAATATCCAACTACAAAACTACTAAACCCGATTAATCCTAAATCCTATGGCTCTGATACCAAACAAACCCTGTCATGCCCCGCTTCCCAGTATGCGCAAACTACAGCACGTGACAGAGTCAACCATGCTATCTGTGGATAGAAATCATCCCTCCACAGCCACATTACAGCTGTCTATAGAATATCAAGAACAGTAAAAAATATAAAAGCTATCTAGTACATGTCCATTTGCCAAAATAAAATAGTCAAGAAAATATATAAGCGGAAACGATAGTAATATCCAATAAACAACATCTGGAAATACGCCCCAATATGGGCTCACATCAAGAAATAAAGCTGCGGGAAAATAACTAAACTAAACATCTCTAAAATATAATTCCTCACTGCTCGGCTTGACGGTTAAAGTACTCCTATTCAGTCTGCGATAGAGATAGAGGAACTGGGCCATGCAAAACCCAGACGTCAGTGCGTCATAATACCAAAACAATAGTAATAACCAGGATGTAACGATATAGGTAAATATGAATATAATGAATAACACGGATATGAACGGTGAGGTATGTATGTGTATGTGAAGTACGATGAATAACCTAAACTGTGCTACTAGGTTATCTACTCTAAAGTCATTGAAATAAATTTAATGGAATTATCGATATAACTCAATAGTATCCCGTGCGTGCCTGGGACCACGGTCAAGACTCTCGGGATGAATCCGAGGCATGCCGCTAGGCAGTAAACAGGAACATGTACAGACGAATGATGTCAGCAGCAGCATCCCGAGGCTGGCCTAGCCCGTAAAGACCGATCAGTATAAGTATCGAACTGTTGAGTTACAAGTCAGGTTTCATTATTGATTTCCCCTTACCCCTAAGGTTATATGTTCAAATGATGATATGAATCTAATACCAACACAGGATCAAGCAGGCATAGGTTTTGTCTATGTAGACAACAAGTTACGTCCGTCAAGACAACAAGTCAGGATTGTCGGTATTAGTAACAAGATCAAGTAATAGGTCAAGTAGTGTGTCAGGACATGTCATGTGATGTATATGTATCAAGTGGATACCAAATATGAAACTGTAATCGATATCGGAATCACGGTAAAATTGTCACGACCCGAAGGTACGGAACATGACTGACACTTAAATTACGAAACGTCTAAAAACGTAACGTAATCTAAGTAAGCCAAAGTCCAGAAATCTAAACCAAATAAAGATATAGAGTGAAGGAAAACTTGTTAAAAGAAAACAATTTTTAACCAAAACAAATCGCATTAAACATTTTATTAAAGTAACAAATTTTCCCGAAAATTTCGGCAGAGTCTCTTTTGTAAATACAGGCCCCGAAACGGGTACAAACAAGAGAAATACATATTTATCATGAATAAGGCATCCCCAAGCGGGAGCTAGCTCTTCGCCAAAGGCGAATCACCACCACACGCAATGAATATATCAAATAATGCGAAATAAGTATAAAAGTATAAAAGCAGCCCCTCGGCTCAAGTAAGCCTCGACACCAAACCAAAACACAAGTCTCACAAATCTCACCGTCTAGTCCAATATATAAGGGTAGATGGAGTATACTAAATACAAATAAATATACAGTGGGAGCAAAAGAAAAATCCTCCAAAAACCCACCTATGAGCAACCTGTAAGTCGAAGCAAACGAAGAAGTACGCCCGCCGCTACTATGCTGACGGGTCAGACCTGCAAGATACTGTGGCATAACGAGGGTGAGTTGCCAGCTCGTGACTAGTAAGTAATATCTAATAAGGTTATCGTAAGTATGCACGCAAATGCGTCACAAGTTACACATATACTAATATAATGCAATGCACTAACATGTATGCAACGTGAATGCATAATCAACATAAACCTGAGTATGTTTGGTATGAGAAAATCTTTATTTTTTTTCCTTAGGAAAACTCCTGTGGAATAACTGAGATAATATCAATGAAATCAACAGAAATCCGTGTGAAACATCGACACAAAACATGTATATCTCAATGTCTCAAGATCTTTCAATTTCTAGAACCCTATTGAAATTTTCTTTTCATTTCAAAACAACATATTACACTTTTTTTAGTGTATCATGGTGCACAATTTTGTAGTTAACCCATTTCTAATTTGTAATTTACACTAATTAAATGTATAATTAAAAGCTTATATTAATATTTGAAATAATTAATTAAGGAAAAATATTTAAATAAACTAATAATTTATAAGTGACTAAATAAATATCAAATACTAGTACTTACATAGTTAAAATATGTGTTTTTGAGTCTATGATGAAAAATAATTATAATTAAGTTTTACAGAAAATACGGTTTATTTTACCGATCATCAGAAAATTCACCTAAAGGATTTTATTTATTTAATTATTTATTTATTTATTTTTGAAACGTTACAAAAATGGTGCTGATGTCAAGATGCATATGTGTCTATCTGTAATAACCTCTATATATATATATATATATATATATATATATATATTCATGACTATGTATGATGCAAGCTAGATAACATGTCGCACTAATATAGAAGAACATGATATAACGAGGTTCCGGCATGCAATTAGATATGCAATAGATAGTACGGATACGAACGGTAACATCGGATGCATAATTAAAATACATGTATTATTTTTATTTATATAGATATAAATATTTTAACATAGCATGTTGCAAGATAAACTTGCCTGATCGGATCTCACGTCGGGGTACGTACGTCACGTTTCACGTCGGGTAAATGTCGTGATGCATACACGCGCGTACAAGACTGGACCTGGCTAATCTAAGACGTGACAACGCTGGATGACGATGACGACTGGGTCGCCCGGATCGTCGACGACGTGCGTGACTCCGGCGATGGCCGGAAAACTAAGAATCAAGAAAGAAAAATAAAAGAAAGAAAGAAGAGAAGAAGGAGAAGAGTAGAGGTGTGGCTTGGCTTGGGATTCTGGGACAGAAGAGACGAGGGGGGTGACGACGGTGGGCTGTCGACGGCGATGGGTAACGACGACAGTGGGTTTCTTGGGTTGCTCAGGGGTGTGTTCCCCTACGAATGGCGACGCGCAGGACTGCGATGTCTTGGCACTGAAACTCGGGGCAGATGCTAATTGGTGCTATCCGTCCACCTCTCCGAAGATGCCAAGTTGATTTATGGCACCATGTATCGAAGGTTTAGACGGATGCGTCCAATGTAGCAGACTTCGTCAGATTCCCCCTCGTTTGAGGGGTTTTTGATTGTGGGGACGCTCTTCCCTGCAGGCGCAAGCCCCTGCAGTTAATTACGCTACCGCATTGCGATAACAACTTTCTCCTTCTCCAGATGGTCACTTCGTGTCGTGGGTGTTTGTTTTGTGTTTTGTTGCCCGTGGATTGTTTACGGAGACTGAGTTATGTCGTCGCCCGTAGGGCGTGGACTAGTCCAAATCCGTATTATCTTAGATTTGGGTTTGGGGGTTTGGTTTGAGGATACGTCAGCCATACTTGAGGCTAAGATCAACTCAAACGTTTGTTAAGGATACGTTAGTCTAATTTTGAGACTAAGATCAACTTAACGGGATCGTTTAGATCCGACAAAAGAGCAATTGGCTCTAATGTTCCAGTTTAGGGACCTAGTGGTCCATTAAATGTATGGCCGTCGGGACCCATCACCTCTCTGACGACGTTGAAGGATTACAACGACAGATGTCAGAGGAGTTCAGAGATGTACCCTTGAGCCAGAGTTAATTGGGGGGATTCATAGTCCAGTCTGTTTGAAGGTTTAAGGATACGTTAGCCATCTTTAAGGCTAAGATCAGCTTAAACGGGACCGTTTAGATCCGACAAAAGAGCATGCAGGGGGGGCTCTATTGTTCTAGTTTAAGGACATTGCGGTCCATGGGTAGTTTAAGGACGTTGCGGTCCATCGTTAGTTTTAAGACATCTCGGTCAAGGTTAAGGACGTCGTAGTCCATGGGTTTAAGGACTCCATAGTCCGGTATGTGCTCTGGATGCTTCACACGGGTTCACTGCCGTGCTTGGCGAGGACCAGGCTCCGCTCTGGATGCTTCACACGGGGTCAAAGAGTGACATTATCCGCGTTCCACGTAACCAGGAATTTTGCACTAGATGCTTCACACGGGTTCACTGCCGTGCTCGGCGAGGACTAGGCTCCGCTCTGGACGTTTTCCCCGGGGTCAAAGAGTGACATTATCCGCGTTCCACGTGACCAGGAATTTTGCATTAGACACGGGTTTAAGGACCCCCACAGTCCATATCAATGTGTGGTCGTCGGGACTCGTCACTGTTGGGGTAAAAATTTACACCCCGGTTGACCGAGTCAAAGTCAAGGTCAACCCCCAAGCTAGGTGGGCCCAAGCCCAGGTCAAGCGGGCCCATGCCCAAGTCGAGCCCGCGGCCAGCCTCTCTCATGCCAACAACAAAATCATGTCATAAATAATTTTTATGTAATTTTTTATGCATGAATGTAAACAAAATGGGTATAAAGCCAATATTTTGTAAGCTCATGGTTTATGTGCAAAAAGAAATGGCACATGAACCATGGGATGGGCAAAATGCCATTTTGTAAAGCCCAAGGGGCTATATGTAAATGTGTAAGCCTATATAAGGCAACATGATGATGAATAAAGCATACACTTTTTCATTCCCTCAAAAAACTAGGGTTTGTGTCTCCACTCTCTTCTTCAAGTTCTTCCTCTTCCTTTTTATTTTCCAAACAAATCAAGAGCTTAGCTCTCTTTTTTTTTAAAAACTAAACAAAGTTTTACCATAAATCCATCTCCCAAAACTCCATCAAGAGAAGGAAAAAAGGGTCTCTTTTTTTATCATTCAAGATCTAGATCTTGGAGTTTCAAGAGAACCCATTTTGGGTTTCTTCTCAAAGGAGAAAGGAGAAAATAAAATTCTTTTGGAGTTCAACTCCACAAATAAAATTCTTTTGGAGTTCAACTCCATCACCAGGAAAATTATTTTGGAGTTCAACTCCACTACAAAAATTCTTTTGGAGTTCAACTCCACAGTAAAAAACTCTTGGAGTTCACCTCCACAAATAAAATTCCTTTGGAGTTCAACTCCACAAATAAAATTCTTTTGGAGTTTAACTCCACTACAGAAATTCTTTTGGAGTTTAACTCCACAAAAAAAAATACCTTTTTTGGGGAGTTTAACTCCACATTACATTTTTTTAGCCATATAAAATTATTTTGGAGTTGAACTCCACGTTTCCAAAAAAAAAAAAAATAGCGGTCACATGCTTTGGCCCCATCACATGTTTAACATGTGACGGGGTCACATGCAAAGCATGTGACGGGTCACATGCTAAGCATGTGATGGCCTTCTCACATGCTAGCATGTGACCCCCCCTCACATGAGAGGTCACATGCTAACATGTGACCCTCCATGTCACATACTAGCATGTGACCCCCCTCATATGAGGGGTCACATGCTAACACGTGACCCCACTTTTAAAAAAAAAAATTCTCTTTTCTTCTTTCTTCCTCTTTTTTTTTATTTAAAATAAAAAATAAATAAATATTAAATAAATTATAAATAATATTTAAAAATTAAAATAAAAACATAATTATTTTCTTTTCTTCTTTTCTTTATTTAATCCCTTTTTTTTTAAAAGAAAATATTAAATAAATATTAAATAAATTAAATTAAATTATAAATAATATTTTAAAATAAAAAAAATCTCCAAATATTTATTTACTTATTTATTTTCGTTTTCATATATAGAAAAAATATATATATATATATTTATATATCTCTTTTTACAAGTGGAATAAAACAAAAAAAAATACACACACACCAACACACTGCATATTGAGTTCGCATGACCAGTTTAACCCGTCAATCGGAGGTTCCTTCGCTCCAAATGCGAGGGGTAATTAACGACAGCTTAGTCCGCGGCCGCCGGAGATTCGGATCCCCACAATCAATAAACCCCGGCCTACCCTAGGCAAGGGGAATCTGTAATGCGCCTGACAAGCGCGCGCGTATTCTCATCTCAATGGGGTGACGAAAAACACCCTACAGGTGAATGGCACACCCGGTGGGACCATCTCTCCTCCCATATTTCGGGTTAAATGTTCATGCGAACTCAATCAATATACATATCGATTACCTATACTGAAATAATGTTTCTATTTGTAGGGGTTAACAATTTCCAATTGCCATATTCGATGCAAGTCGGTATTTGAACGATTTTCTTGGCCCCAGCTGGGGGCAAGGCCATCAACTCCGACAAAGTAATAAGGCATCTCGGGCAAACTCCAGCGGTACCCCCGACAACTGCCCGATCAGGTATTTTTTCTGACCTCCACGTCGTTAAACTGGAAACATATGACCTCCAAGTCGTTAAACTGGAAACAGGTGACCTCTAAGTCGTTAAACTGGAAACAGATGACCTCTACGTCTTTAAACTGGAAACAGATGACCTCTAAGTCGTTAAACTGGAAATAGCAGACCTCCAAGTCGTTAAACTGGAAACAGATGACCACTACGTCTTTAAACTGGAAACAGTCGACCACCACGTCATTAAACTGGGAACAATCGACCTCTAAGACGTTAAACTGGGAATGTAAAAAAAAATGTAAATAAAAAAAAATGTGTAAATAAAAGAAAAATAAAGAAAAGCCGAAATGATGGGGCAACTCGCAATAAAAATCAGCGAGTAAAAATAAAGCCGAAATGATGGGGCAACCGCGAATAAATAGCCGAAATGATAGGGCAATCGCGACCTTCGCGATAAGAAAAGCTGAAATGATAGAGCAATCGCGGTAAAATAAAAAAAAACAAAAAAACAAAAAAACAAAAAAAAGGGCGGATGATGAGTTGCTCCTGGCATTATTCCAGTGCAGCAATGCAGACGCCAAACAAAAATCCAATTTCCCAAAATTCTTTCAGCCCTACGGCCAGTCCCCAAATTGACTACCATATACAATCCACGGGCTCAAATAATTCTCAGTATACTCATGCCCCACCGCAACCACCAGTTACACGGCTGGTCTCCGCCTTTGGAATTATACTTCATTGGAAAGACCCACTCATGTGTCCTCACGATGCATGAGGAGAACAAACCTTCGTGAGATCCTTACGACTCACTAAGGAAAAACACACTTAGGAGTCCTCACGACTCTTAAGGAGAAAATACACCTGCGGGATCCTTACGACTCGCAGGGAGAAAATACCTTTATGGGACCCTCACGGCCCATAAAATTGAAAAGTCTTAGGTGATAGGGATCCAAACCTGTCTCCTAAGCAATCGCTCCCCAATCCCCAAGTGGCGAATGATGAGTCGCTCCTGGTACCATATTCCAATGCAGCGATGCAGACGCCAACCAAATTCCAAATCCCAATCCCTAACGGCGAATGATGAGTCGCTCCTGGTACCATATTCCAGTGCAGCGATACAGACGCCAACAAAAATTCAAATTTCCAAAATTTTCCCGGCCCTACGGTTAGTCCCCAAATTGGCTACCGTATACAATCCACGGGCTCAAATAATTCTCAGCATACTCATGCCCCACCGCAACCACCAGTTACGCGGCTGGTCTCCGCCTTTGGAATTATGCTCCATTAAGAAGACCCACTCATGTGTCCTTACGATGCATGAGGAGAACAAACCTTCATGGGATCCTTACGACTCACGAAGGAAAAACACACTTGGGAGTTCTCACGACTCCTAAGGAGAAAATACACCTGCGGGATCCTTACGACTCGCAGGGAGAAAATACCTTTATGGGACCCTCACGGCCCATAAAATTGAAAAGTCTTAGGTGATAGGGATCCAAACCTGTCTCCTAAGCAATCGCTCCCCAATCCCCAAGTGGCGAATGATGAGTCGCTCCTGGTACCATATTCCAGTGCAGCGATGCAGACGCCAACCAAGTTCCAAATCCCAATCCCCAAGTGGCGAATGATGAGTCGCTCCTGGTACCATATTCCAGTGCAGCGATGCAGACGCCAACCAAATTCCAAATCCCAATCCCCAACGGCGAATGATGAGTCGCTCCTGGTACCATATTCCAGTGCAGCGATGCAGACACCAACAATGTCCCAAAATTTTTCCGGCCCTACGGTCTGGATCATACATCCTGCAAAACCGTATACAATCCACGGGCGTAAAACAATCCCGATCTTTCCAAAAAAAAAGAAAAAAAGAAGAACGGTATTTCCACAAGCAAAACGGGCACGGATGAAAACCCGAAAGGGCTCCGTGAGTAAAAACAGCAGGACTGCCGGCGAGTTTGTGAAAACCCGAAAGGGCGCAAACTCGTAAAAAAAAATGAAATGAAATGCACTCGTAAAGTCCTCTCGACTTTGTGAGGAGAAAATTCCCGCATGAGATCCCTACGACTCACAAAGGAGCAACACACTTAGGAGTCCCCACGACTCCTAAGGAGAAAATACACCTGCGGGATCCTTACGACCCGTAGGGAGAAAATGCTTTTATGGGACCCTCACGGCCCATAAAATTGAAAAGCCTTAGGTGATAGGGATCTAAACCTGTCTTCTAAGCTACCAATTCCCAAATCCTCTCGGTGCAAATGATGATTCGCTCCTGGTACCATATTCCAGTGTAGCGATACTGATGCCAAACAAACCCAATCCAAGTCCTCTCGGGGCACATGATGAGTTGCTCCTGGCATTATTCCAGTGCAGCAATGCAGATGCCAAACAAAAACCCCAATTCCCAAATCCTCTCAAAGACAGATGATGATTCGCTCCTGGTACCATATTCCAGTACAGCGATGCTGATGTCAACTCAAATCAAACAAATCAAACCAACCAATTCCAACATCGACCTCTGCGTCAGACAACAGGCACTCCGTCTCGGGGATACGCCCTACAACAGGCACTCCGTATCGGGGAAACGTCCTACAACAGGCACTCCGTATCGGGGAAACGTCCTACCACAGGCACTCCGTATCGGGGATACACTCTACAACAGGCACTCCGTATCGGGGAAACGTCCTACCACAGGCACTCCGTCTCGGGGATACGTCCTACCACAGGCACTCCGTCTCGGGGAAACGTCCTACCACAGGCACTCCGTCTCGGGGAAACGTCCTACAACAGGCACTCCGTATCGGGGATACGTCCTACCACAGGCACTCCGTCTCGGGGATACGCCCTACCACAGGCACTCCGTCTCGGGGATACGCCCTACCACAGGCACTCCGTCTCGGGGAAACGTCCTACCACAGGCACTCCGTCTCGGGGATACGTCCTACCACAGGCACTCCGTCTCGGGGATACGTTCTACAACAGGCACTCCGTCTCGGGGAAACGTCCTACCACAGGGACTCCGTCTCGGGGAAACGTCCTACCACAGGCACTCCGTCTCGGGGATACGTCCTACCACAGGCACTCCGTATCGGGGATATGCCCTACAACAGGCACTCCGTCTCGGGGAAACGTCCTACAACAGGCACTCCGTTTCGGGGATACGTCCTACCACAGGCACTCCGTCTCGGGGAAACGTCCTACCACAGGCACTCCGTCTCGGGGAAACGTCCTACAGCAGACACTCCGCCACGGGGAAACGTCGACCAGCGACACTCCGTGCCGGGGATACGTCTACCAAATCGCTTCGGATCAGAGCGTCGACCGTCCATGTCGTAAAAAGGGCAGTGCATCCCAAAAAGTGGGAACCAAAGCAAGTCGCCTCCATGTGAAAGAAGATCCATCAATTTCATGCACACGACCCACATATGCGGAGTGCATTTATTGATGGGGGGCAATTTGTTGGGGTAAAAATTTACACCCCGGTTGACCGAGTCAAAGTCAAGGTCAACCCCCAAGCTAGGTGGGCCCAAGCCCAGGTCAAGCGGGCCCATGCCCAAGTCAAGCCCGCGGCCAGCCTCTCTCATGCCAACAACAAAATCATGTCATAAATAATTTTTATGTAATTTTTTATGCATGAATGTAAACAAAATGGGCATAAAGCCAATATTTTGTAAGCTCATGGTTTATGTGCAAAAAGAAATGGCACATGAACCATGGGATGGGCAAAATGCCATTTTGTAAAGCCCAAGGGGCTATATGTAAATGTGTAAGCCTATATAAGGCAACATGATGATGAATAAAGCATACACTTTTTCATTCCCTCAAAAAACTAGGGTTTGTGCCTCCACTCTCTTCTTCAAGTTCTTCCTCTTCCTTTTTATTTTCCAAACAAATCAAGAGCTTAGCTCTCTTTTTTTTTAAAAACTAAACAAAGTTTTACCATAAATCCATCTCCCAAAACTCCATCAAGAGAAGGAAAAAGGGTCTCTTTTTTTATCATTCAAGATCTAGATCTTGGAGTTTCAAGAGAACCCATTTTGGGTTTCTTCTCAAAGGAGAAAGGAGAAAATAAAATTCTTTTGGAGTTCAACTCCACAAATAAAATTCTTTTGGAGTTCAACTCCATCACCAGGAAAATTATTTTGGAGTTCAACTCCACTACAAAAATTCTTTTGGAGTTCAACTCCACAGTAAAAAACTCTTGGAGTTCAACTCCACAAATAAAATTCCTTTGGAGTTCAACTCCACAAATAAAATTCTTTTGGAGTTTAACTCCACTACAGAAATTCTTTTGGAGTTTAACTCCACAAAAAAAAAATACCTTTTTTGGGGAGTTTAACTCCACATTACATTTTTTTAGCCATATAAAATTATTTTGGAGTTGAACTCCACGTTTCCAAAAAAAAAAAAAAATGGCGGTCACATGATTTGGCCCCATCACATGTTTAACATGTGACGGGGTCACATGTAAAGCATGTGACGGCGTCACATGCAAAGCATGTGACCGGGTCACATGCTTTGGCCCCATCACATGTTTAACATGTGACGGGGTCACGTGCTAAGCATGTGATGGCCTTCTCACATGCTAGCATGTGACCCCCCCTCACATGAGGGGTCACATGCTAACATGTGACCCTCCATGTCACATGCTAGCATGTGACCCCCCTCATATGAGGGGTCACATGCTAACATGTGACCCCACTTTTAAAAAAAAAAAAAATCTCTTTTCTTCTTTCTTCCTCTTTTTTTTTATTTAAAATAAAAAATAAATAAATATTAAATAAATTATAAATAATATTTAAAAATTAAAATAAAAAAATAATTTTTTTCTTTTCTTCTTTTCTTTATTTAATCCCTTTTTTTTTAAAAGAAAATATTAAATAAATAAAATTAAATTATAAATAATATTTTAAAATAAAAAAAATCTCCAAATATTTATTTACTTATTTATTTTCGTTTTCATATATAGAAAATATATATATATATATTTATATATCTCTTTTTACAAGTGGAATAAAACAAAAAAAAATACACACCCCCCAACACACTGCATATTGAGTTCGCATGACCAGTTTAACCCGTCAATCGGAGGTTCCTTCGCTCCAAATGCGAGGGGTAATTAACGGCAGCTTAGTCCGCGGCCGCCGGAGATTCGAATCCCCACAATCAATAAACCCAGGCCTACCCTAGGCAGGGGGAATCTGTAATGCGCCTGACAAGCGCGCGTATTCCCATCTCAATGGGGTGACGAAAAACACCCTACAGTCACCTCTTTGAAGACATTGAGGGATTACAATGCCAAATATCAAAGGAGTGAAGAGATGTACCCTAGAACCGGAATGGCTTAAATAGTCCTTGACCCAATTTGGGATCAAGACCGATTAATTATGTTATGAGCCCATTAGCCCAGTTAATTACGAATTGAGGACTTATGACCAGCTTGGGCTAAGTCCAATCAGGTCTGGAATATTGGCTTCTTGTTGGTCTATTGAAGGAGAGGCTTTGCCTCTATCCATTTAGCCAATTGGGCTAAAGCCTAGTGTTAAACACTACAGAGCAATCAGTGTTGAACACTGGGAATGAGGTTGACAAGTTAGTGTTTAACACTAAAAGATAATTGGTGTTAAACACCAGCAACAAGGCTATCAAATTATCATAAACACTAAAACAGATCAGTGTTGAACACTGGCAATGGAGATCTCAGATCAGTGTTAAATATTAAGGTAATCAGTGTTGAACACTGCAAATAAAGTTTTTCGATTAGTGTTGAACACTAAGGCCCAACAGTGTTTTAACACTAGGTTCGGGAGTTTCAATTTAGTGTTAAACACTAAGGCAAGAGGGGTCACGTGGCAGCACGTGAGAGCGCCCTCCCTTCATTTATTCTGCAGAGATTATCGCATCTTTCAGAGCATCACGTGCCATCACGTGACGGGAATTCAAATGCTTGTGTGTTCGAGGGTCACGTGGGTCACGTGGGGTGCTGCCTCAAAGGGGCTTTCTGTAGATCTCTTGGGGGGGTCACATGGTGACACGTGACCCTGCCTCTACGTATGTTGTTTAGAGAATCTTTTAATCTTTTCCAGGAATTAAATTCCTCGTGGGGTTAAACCCTGACAGTAATTTCAGAGGAATTAAATTCCTACTTCCTTTTGAAGATTTATATTCTGAATAGGGTTGGACCCTGAATTTTCCGTAGGAATTAAATTCTTCATATATGTGAAGAACTGAATAGGGTTAAACCCTAATAAAAGCTCTTAAGGAATTAAATTCCCACTCTCTGTTAAATTATGATCAAGGGAATTAAATCCCTGCTGTTCCAACAGAACTAGGTTCTTAATTAGGGTTAAACCCTGTTTCTTTTTGTTCTGAAGGAATTAAATTCCCATAACACAGGGTCAAGCCCTAGTTTTATTTTAAAGGAATTAAATTCCTATAGTTCTGTGAGAATTAAATTCTCGTGCTTCCATTCCCTCTCTATATTTTGGATCTGCATGGCAGGATCTCGACCCATTAAGAATTAAATTCTCAACTTCAAGGGGAGATGTGCACTTTGCAGATCCTCTATCAGAGAGAGAAGAAATATGTTCTTCTGTTTTATATATCAGAGTTAAACTCTGCTGAGAATTAAATTCTCCTTTCTTTCAAGTAGCCTTCCCTTTCTTACCTAGGGTTTTCTTTTGCAGAAGATCCAAGTTCCTCGAAGTATCAAGGCTCTCTCTCCCTTTTCTTTCCTCTGCGTATATATTTTTTGTGTCTCTTGGCTCCCATTTATAGGAGAAGCCGCCGAGTCAATTAGTTTTTGACGAATCTTCATTGAGAGATTTGATTTGCATCCATCATTCGTTTTTTTGATCTTTGGATTATTGGGTGAATTTTATTCACCATTGGATTTCAGGTCCCGGGATTCTCCTTTGTTATTTCGGTTAGATTTAGAGGGGAAATCTTTCCAAGTTCGGGATTTTCCCATAGATAAATGATATTCAATCATCTTTAAATCTTTAATTCGATTGGTTCCAGATAATCGCTTTCCTTTGGAAAGATTCGAATCTCTTTCAGAATTTAATTCTGTCAACGAAATAGGCTTTAAAAGCCGGTCACGTGTGGGCACGTGACCCATGGTCACGTGTGGGCACGTGACCCCCTTTGGAATGAGTCTTCTTCTTTCTTTCTGCGCTCTATCTTCTAGTTGCTGCTTAACCGTCACGTGCCACCACGTGACCCCTGGTCACGTGCGAGCACATGACCCTTGTCTAAACTCTTTTTCTTGATTTAACTGGAGAACAATTCTGATGTTTTGATCGTCACGTGCCAACACGTGACCCTGGTCACGTGAGAGCACATGACCTCTTCTGAAGCTTTTTCCTTGATTTGATCAGGAAGCGTTGGGTCTTTTGCTGCTGCTTTTAAATGTCACGTGCCGACACGTGACCCAGGTCACGTGGGAGCATGTGACCTTCACTGAAGCCCCTCTCTTTGATGTAGTTGGGAAACTGCACTTGCTTTGCCGGTACTTTTGGATGTCACGTGCCAACACGTGACTGCTGGTCACGTGTAAGCACGTGACCCTCTTCTGAAGCTTTTTCCATAAGCTTTCCTGATTTTAAATCAGGAAACAAATGCCCCCACAGCGTTGTTCTCACGTGTCAGCACGTGAGTGCAACGCTGTCACCTCTCGCGACCGTTGGATTCCTTTAGGGATCTGGGGAGATGAAACGTTTCCATTGCCTTCTATAAATACCTCTGTCTCTTCATAGGAGCCTTCACTTTGCTCATCTTCTTCTTCTGAGAACTTTTTCCTTGAGAATTTAATTCTCGCTTCCAGAGCTTAGTTCTCTGTCTTGAAACAATTTTCAGAGTTTAACTCTGTTCGAAAAGAATTCTTTTCCTCAGGTAATGTTCTTGGACAAACGATGGACCTTCACATTCCTCTGGATTTTAAATCCAAAACAAGGGTTTTTACCCTTTTTTCTTCCTGTTTTTTCATAAGAACATGAAACCGCTTAACCTTCAAACTGTAGATCTCTTAGGATTTAGATGATGTTTGGGGAGATGATTATGGCGTTTCAATTCCATGGAATTTAATTCCATCCAAAAATGTTTCTGGGAATTTAATTCCCTTTTCTTAATAAGGAATTTAATTCCAATGAAGAACTCGATTTCTTCACACAGAGGCTTCCTGAGGTCTCTTGGCCCGAGGTTGTTCTTCTGCAATTAATGAAATGGTGGTTTTGTAATGATGTCTTCTGTGGGAATTTAATTCCCTTGATCTTGTTGGATTCATTGTAGAGCCCGAGATAGATCCCGTTGGGAGAATGTGCATGGTCATCATTCTTTATTAAATGAGGATATTCCCTTTATTTTATTGTAACTATCTGGTCTCATTATTAATGAGCCGTCATCCGGATTCTGTGGGGCCCATGTGTTTTGTAGCCAATGGTCCCAGGAAACTTTGCTGTTGCTTTCTTCAACTAGTCTTTATGTTCATGCATGAATATATATTGCTAACTTATCTTTTAACGGTCTCCCTTTATTGGATTTCAGGTGCGATGGCTTCTGTTCCACGCTTTCCCTTTTATCGCTCGGAGGCGGCTTTTCCTCAGTCACCATCTGATGAGGAAGCGATGGTGATGATTCGGGCCCATGACCCGAACTGCACCAACCTTCTTCAATGGGGATCTTGGTACAGTCAGATTATTCAGGGTCGCCGGAGTTTTCTTTGCGCGGTGCCGGCGGAACCCACTTTCCCATTTTTACTGATGGATCCTCCGAGGACAGTTTTTGCTGTGGAAATGCCCAACTGGACTCCAACGGGGAGGCTGGAGCCTTCGACGACCGGCATACCGAATCATCCGATCCCGGCCATAGACATCTTGGGACGGCGTATCTGCCAGGGTGAGGCCCACCCGTAGGGGCAAATTTATAAGATAGGGCTCACTCCTAGGCATCCTACGGGCTACCTTCTCTGGGCTCGTTACATCCTTTCTGCCCATCGGGCGCGGTTGCAGAAAGTCGGGCTTTATCAGGCCATATACGCGTCACTCTTCCATTATAAGTCCCCGCATGCCTGGTGGGTTAAGGCGTTTTTAAACCAATGGAATCTTCCTACCAACACTTTCATCCTAGGAGATCGTGAGGTCACGATCTCTCTTGCAGAATTGTATGAAATCTCGGGATTGCCGATCAGGGGTGCACTGTATGAGGAGTTGTTGCCTCCTGACGAGTATGTCTTTGAGCCCGAGTCTGCACCGGCTGACGGCTTGTCTGTTGAGAACGCCGTTCGCCACAAGCGCCCCAGCTTGATCAAGGCGCTGGGTATTTTTGATCGATTGTTCACTGAATCTGAGGAGCAGGGTGTTACTTTTAAAAGCTTCATTTCCTGCTTCCTTCGTGAGGACGTCATATCGAAGACTGCTCCGAAGTTTGCTAACATCAAAGACCCCTTTGGGTTTGGTCCGAAGAAGCTACCGACCGCTGAATTGGACCTGCCACAATATTATATTCCCATCGTGTCGCCGATGTCTTTTGAGTCCGTTGCAGCACCCGGTATGGATGAGGAAACATTCTTCGTGGGGTTTGTCAGTGTTTGGCTTAGTTGGTTCGTTATCCCCATGCATCGCCGCTTCATGAGAGCCTCGGTCATCTACCTGGCTCATCGTATTGCTGAGGGGACGCGGTTGGCCATCGGTATCCCGGCCTTGGCGCACCTCTATAATGGATTGGGCACCGCAGCTAATACCTCTACGCCTGGCGTGGATGTGGTAAACTTTTCGCTTCATTATTTCACGTCCTGGATCGAAATGCACGTATTGGGGGCTTTCGCCATGCATCAGAGGCCTTCATTTTACGACGCCTACCCTTTTCCACGACTTATGCGATTAGTGGATGCTTCTGCCGCCGACCCGACTCAATTCGGGGCTATTCGGGTGCTGATTTCTCCTCATGCCACCGCTGGCGGGTTGGTTTTTAATGATCGGGTCTTGTCTACTCCTTCGGGTCCCGTTCAACAACTCTGGGACCAGTCAAAAGACAACGCACCTTCTTTGAAGCCCCGGGAGGCCGCGCATTTGTATACAATTAGACCGGGCTACTTGGTGTTTCGCCAGGACAGTGCAGCTCTTTTCATGCGGTACAATCCGCATCGATTTGCCCGACAGCTTGGATACGACCAGGGCGTTCCTTTCGAGGCTTTTATAGTTGCCCCGATCCCTTCGCTCGATGCTGTTCGCGATACCGCTCATCATTTCATGAGGCTGAACACCGGCTCTTATTTCATGGTCCCTGAAGCCGAGTACATGCCCCGATGTGTAGGTGCATTTACGGGCTGGTATCTTCATCGGATCAGCCCAATTATTCTTAAAGAAAGAAGGGTGCTTCTTGGTCACGACGCCCCTCCTCAGGTTTCGGGAGCTGAGCTACGACCGAGGGTTCCAGTCCGCTTTCCTTTGAGGGAGATTGGCACCGCGCTCATTCCGGGGGAGTCCGGGGTAGACCTTACTCCAATAGCTGGTATGCCCTTGGGTTCTCGATCGAGGGGTAAACGGGCCCCGGTGGTAGCACCTCTGCCGGTGGCGGCATCGCCCCCCGTGGCGTCGACAATGGCGATGTCGTCCTCGGTTGTGGCACCGAGCGAGAGTAACAGGGATGAGGGTGCTGAGGGCGATGTGGGCCAGCGTCGCCCTAAGGCTTCGCGAGGGAGGAAGCGGTCATCCTCAGCGACCGGCTCTGGGTCTAAACGGCGAAGGAAAGCGGCTACCACCCTGCTTGATTCTGTGGCGGAGTCTGAGCCTATCCTTGCAGACGAACCATTGGCCTTGCAAGAGTCAGACGCTGGACTTCTCTTCCCGAGTTCGGCTGATGAGGAGGCCGCACAATTGGCTGAGGCTATACGGCGTTCAAAAGACGCGTCTCATAACGCCAAGGTTCCGAAGAAGTCTTATCCCGCTGTGATTTTTTATGAAGACCCTTCGTGGATTCGGCGGCGATTTATCGGTCCTTTGGAGGAATGGGGGGAGAGGGCTTTGAAGCAGGCCGCTTCAGAAGATGTAGCTGACGCGCTTTCTTTATGGACCGGCAGCCATGAGTCCACTCTCGAACCCCGGCGAGCCCACCTCCTTGAGAAGGAGCAGCGGCTTGAAGAAGCCATATTGAGGGCTTCTTTGCGCATCGGTACGTTGTGGTTCTTTTCGTAGTTCTTCAGATTTGTTTGTGCTCGTGGGTATGTATCATTATTCTTATTTGCATCGTGCAGAATCTTCGACGCTGGGGGAGCTTCCTACTGGTCCATTAAAGCTAAAGCCCGCCGAAATTCTCGATGAAGCCTTGCTGGATGTGGAGGGGGCTGACGAGGCTGCTCCTCTCATGGTAGAACTTCCAGCGGCGGTTCTTGATCAGGGAGTGCTTGCCCTTTTGGAGGAGGCTCCTTTGGAGGCCGTCGCCCCAATGACTCTTACCGAGGGCGGCCCAAAGGCTGGAAGCGAGGTAGTCGGGACTACTCTCCCTTTGTTGGAGCCTGAGGTCACGGCGGAGACCGTTGAAGCTGCTATCCCCCCGGCTCAGAACGGGAGGAGTGTTGAAGGTATCCCTCTGCGTTTTAATTTAGCAACCCCTTCATAGTCTGAACTCTTTTATCTTTTCCAGAATTGCGCGGTTTGGCGGCCACGATCGCGGATCTGTCGCCTCGACAGTCATTTCAGTTTTTGTTGGAGATGGCAGCTCCGCAGGCGATCTCCCCTCAGCGTATTGTTCTTTCCTCTGAGCAAGGTTATTGTCATTCGCCCCCCCCCCCTTTTTTTTTGCCATAACATTGTTACTATTTTGCGAAATGACGTTGATGTCTCTTATAGTTTTGGAAGCCGACGATGAGGTCGAGGTCGTTGAAGGGCCAGGGGAACCTTCAGCTCCTACTTGCATGACTGTCGGTGAGTGACATTTTATTATAGTCCCGTTCGCTCTGCGTTTAAGAGTTTCGCTGACGTCTTCCAAATTTGAACAGCTCTGCCAGTCTCCACGGCGTTGGAGTCGCGCATCGTGATGCCGCCCGGCCCTTATGCCTTGCGGGCTTCAGAACACTTGGCCCAATTAAGCCTTGCCTCCTTGTCGTCTCTGATCGAGGAGCTTCGTGCTGGCAGCGCGACCACGGCTGAAGCATTCGCTGCCGAGGCTAACGGTTCTCTTCCTTTTCTTGCCACCTACCACAGCGAAGAGGTGGTGCGAGTCTGGGTGGAGTTCTGCCGGCGAGTGGAGGCTTGCCTGCACGTCCTCGAATGTTCCCACCTTTCCTCGGAGGCCGTGGCTACAAAGGCGGAGTTACGGGGGCTGATAGCACGGTGTGCGGCAAACATGACGTCATGTGAGAAGTGGCTCGGTCGCAAGTTCTCGGAGAGGGAGCTAGCCTCCAAGGCGCTGGGCGAGCTTCAAGCCAATCTCACAGCCAAAGCCAACAAAGCGTATGAACTCTGGCGGGTGCTTCAGGAGTCCATCAAAGAGGTGGTGGCTCTCGATAAAGCTGCCACGTTCACTCGTGAGAGGGTCGAGGCTCATAAGGCCACTGAGAAAGAGCTTGAAGCTCGGCTCGCTTCGTATCAGGCTCAGCAAGCTCAAGCGGAGGCTCGTCTTTTGGAGATCTTGCGTCATGAAGCCGTGGTCCAACAAAAGCAGGATGAGCTGACCAAGCTGCTGAATCGCCCGCCGGCTTGAAACATTTGTATCTTTTCCTTCCTTTTTGTACATACTCATGGATGAGAGTATTTTCTTTTTGTTTCTTTCATGAATTGTACTTTGTACCCATTTTGGTTTATGAATAAAAGATACATTTTTCTTCTCAATGATGTGTCTCCTTTTCATTGAGTGTATTCTGCGGATATTCTATCTTGATCTCCTTGCAGGACAGCAATGGTTCAGGGTTCAGGGTTAAGATCTGCTTCCTAAGGCTTTTGCATCTTATGAGCCACGAGGGTCTCATAAGGAGTCTTCCTCCCTACAGGTCGAGAGGATCCCATGGATGTGAGTTCTTCTTGAAGATCGTGAGGATCCTTAGGCGGGTTTTCCCTTGAAAGTCGTAAGGATCTCACAAGAGCGTTTTTCTTCCTTACAGGTCGTGAGGACTTGTAAGTGTTGGATGCGGTCACCCTTGTCCGTGTTTTACGGAGTTAGGGGTTTCTCCAGGTATTGTAGTTTAAAGACGTCGCGGTCAAGGTTAAGGACCTCATAGTCCATGGATTTAGGGACTCCACTGTCCGCTGTTAGTTTTAAGACATCACGGTCAAGGTTAAGGACCTCATAGTCCGTGGATTTAGGGACTCCACAGTCCAATGTTTGGTTGCAGGGACCCGTCACCTCTTTGAAGACGTTGAGGAATTACAACGCCAGGTATCAAAGGAGTGAAGAGATGTACCCTTAAACCAAGGCAGAATCCGTAGGGAATCGGGGTGGTTGATCGTTAGTTTTAAGACATCACGGTCGAGGTTAAGGACGTCATAGTCCGTGGATTTTAAGGACTCCACAGTCCGGTATTTGCTCTGGATGCTTCACACGGGTTCACTGCCGTGCTTGGCGAGGACCAGGCTCCGCTCTGGATGCTTCACACGGTTCACTGCCGTGCTCTGCGAGGACCAGGATCCGCTCTGGACGTTTTCCACGGGGTCAAAGAGTGACATTATCCGCGTTCCATGTAACCAGGAATTTTGCACTAAATGCTTCACACGGGTTCACTGCCGTGCTCGGCGAGGACTAGGCTCCGCTCTGGATGCTTCACACGGGTTCACTGCCGTGCTCTGCGAGGACCAGGATCCGCTCTGGACGTTTTCCACGGGGTCAAAGAGTGACATTATCCGCGTTCCACATGACCAGGAATTTTGCACTAGATGCTTCACACGGGTTCACTGCCGTGCTCGGCGAGGACTAGGCTCCGCTCTGGACGTTTTCCACGGGGTCAAAGAGAGACGTTATCCGCGTTCCACGTGACCAGGAATTTTGCACTAGATGCTTCACACGAGTTCACTGCCGTGCTAGGCGAGGACTAGGCTCCGCTCTGGACGTTTTCCACGGGGTCAAAGAGTGACATTATCCGCGTTCCACGTGACCAGGAATTTTGCTCTAGATGCTTCACACGGGTTCACTGCCGCGTTAGGCGAGGACTAGGCTCCGCTCTGGACGTTTTCCACGGGGTCAAAGAGTGACATTATCCGCGTTCCACGTGACCAGGAATTTTGCACTAGATGCTTCACACGGGTTCACTGCCGCGTTAGGCGAGGACTAGGCTCCGCTCTGGACGTTTTCCACAGGGTCAAAGAGTGACATTATCCGCGTTCCACATGACCAGGAATTTTGCACTAGATGCTTCACACGGGTTCACTGCCACGTTAGGCGAGGACTAGGCTCCGCTCTGGACGTTTTCCACGGGGTCAAAGAGTGACATTATCCGCGTTCCACGTGACCAGGAATTTTGCATTTGATGCTTCACACGGGTTCACTGCCGCGTTAGGCGAGGACTAGGCTCCGCTCTGGACGTTTTCCACGGGGTCAAAGAGTGACATTATCCGCGTTCCACGTGACCAGGAATTTTGCACTAGATGCTTCACACGGGTTCACTGCCGTGCTCGGCGAGGACTAGGCTCCGCTCTGGATGCTTCGCACGGGTTCACTGCCGTGCTCTGCGAGGACCAGGATCCGCTCTGGACGTTTTCCACGGGGTCAAAGAGTGACGTTATCCGCGTTCCACGTAACCAGGAATTTTGCTGATTGTATCCGCATTTCACGGGATGGAGGTTTGACTGCTGGCGATATATCTACCACAGAGCCATGGAACTGGGAGTTGCCGCTGTTCCGCTTAGCTTGAAGTTGTGTTCGTTGTTACGAGACGAGTGTTGGGATGGTCTCTAGGTCGCCTGTGGCCTGTCGAGATTTAGCTTCTTTCTCTGATGAAACCTGGGGGAGGGAGGTATGTTCCCTTTTTGTTTATGCCATTGGATTGTATACAGGGTGTGATGGAATATCACCTGTAAGGCATACATTTTATTTTTATTTTATTTCTTTTTCCGCTATGCTCTATCATTTCAGCTTTTTATATCGCGAAAATCGCGATTGCCCAATCATTTCGGCTATTTTTCGCGGTGCCCAATCATTTCGGCTATTTTTCTTTTTACTCGCTGCTTTTTATTGCGAATTGCCCCATCATTTCGGCTATTTTTCATGCATACATTTTTACTTGCTGCTTTTTATTGCAAATCGCCCCATCATTTCGGCTATTTTTCATGCATGTGTGGCTTGCTAGCTTTTTCGCTGCAAGCTTGGATTTTAGACACCGATTTCGGCATCAGCACCACTACAACTGGGATGTTGCCAGGAGCGAATCATCATTTGCCTCTGTCGATATTAAACAAAGGTGGCTTAGTAAACAGGGTTAAGGGTCCTGTCGACCAAGGCTTTTGACTTCATGAGCCGTAAGGGTCTCACAAAGGTATTTCTCCCTACAAGTCGTGAGGATCTTGCAGGTGTATTTTCTCCTTAGGGATCGTGAGAATTCCTAAGTGTATGTTCCTCTGTAAGTCGTAAGGATCCTACAAGAGGGTTTTCTCCTTATGGGTCGAGAGGACCTACAAGGGTTGCTCATCATATGGGCATGTCCCTAGTCACGGGTGCGACTTTGCTGGGGAAATGTTTATTCGCGCCCATGGATTGTATACAAGGGTCAGTATTGAGCCTCTTGTAGGGCAATATCGAAGGTTGTGGAGGATTTGCTTAAGAACAGGTTTAGGTTCTGTAACTTAAGACTTTCAAATCTCATGAGCCGTGAGGGTCCCATAAGAAAATTCTCCTTACGAGTCGTGAGGATCTCGTAAGTGTATTTTCTCCTTAGGAATCGTGAGGATCCCTAAGTGTGTTGCTCCTTTGTGAGTCGTAAGGATCTCACGCAGGTGGTTTCTCCTTACAAGGTCGAAAGGACCCTACAAGTGTCTTTTAACGAGGTTGCACCCTTTCGGGTTTTCACAAACACTCGCCGGTAGTCCTGCTGTTTTTACTCATGGAGCCCTTTCGGGTTTTCATCCATGCCCATTTTGCTTATGGACATACCGTTTTTTTTAATTCTTTTTCACTTTTTTTTACAAGGTCGCGCCCTTTCGGGTTTTCACGAACACTTGCCGGCAGCCCTGCTGTTTTTACTCACGGAGCCCTTTTGGGTTTTCATCCGTGCCCATTTTGCTTATGGACATACCGTTTTTTTTTATTCTTTTTCATATATATATTTTTTTTCTTTCTCTCTCCTTTTTTTTTCGTCAGCCCAAAGATACTGCGGTAGTAATTTTAGGGACGTTTCGGTCCGTCGTTAGTTTAAGGACGTTTCGGTCCGTCGATAGTTTAAGGACGTTTCGGTCCGTCGTTAGTTTAAGGACGTTTCGGTCCGTCGTTAGTTTAAGGACGTTTCGGTCCGTCGATAGTTTAAGGACGTTTTGGTCCGTCGTTAGTTTTAGGATGTTTCGGTCCATCGTTAGTTTAAGGACATTTCGGTCCGTCGATATGGGAAGGCCGGCTGCTGCTTGTAAAGTCTGAGCCTAGGAAGATAGTGAGCGGACATAGTCATCGTCATCTATCATTGACTTAGGCTGTGGCTTATTAAGCGTAGTATTTCTTTAAGAAGCGGCCGTTTATTGGCCTGAAAGGCCTTTCACCGTGCATGTCCATGAGTAGATAGGCTCCACCCTGGTAGACCTTGTCTATGATGTACGGGCCTTCATAGTTTGGCTCAAATTTTCCCCGCTTGGCACGATTGTGGATCATAGGTCTTTTGACCACTAGTACGAGTTCGCCTTGGCGGAATGTCCTCGGCCTGGTCAATCTTTCGTACGAGCGTGTCATCTTTGCTTTGTAGGCCTCTAGATGTTGTTGTGCTATGAGCCGGGTTTCGTCGAGGGCATCAAGCTCCTCAAGCCGAAGGTGAGCATTTTCTTCGTTCGTCAGCTCGTGGTGGACTGCTACTCGTAGAGAGGGTAACTCTATCTCGAGGGGGAGCACTGCTTCCGTCCCAAATACCAACGCGTACGGCGTTGTGTTCGTGGCCGTCTTGAATGTAGTTCGATAATCCCAAAGGGCTTCTTGCAGCCTTTCGTGCCAGTCTCTCTTATTCCTGGAAACGGTCTTTTTTATGATCTTCGTCAAGGTCTTATTGAAGGCCTCGGCCAGACCGTTAGCTCGTGGATTGTAAACCGAAGAATATCTCCAGTCTATGTTGTGCTGCTGTGCGAAGCGGCTAATCTTATGGCTTCGGTAGGCCGGCCCATTATCGGAGATAATCCGCCGTGGAGTTCCGAACCGATAGATGACGTGCGTTTTGAAGAAATGGAGGATATTCTCCATCTTCACTTCCCTCAGTGGTACTGCTTCTGCCCATTTGGAGAAGTAATCAGTTGTCGCCAGGATAAAACGGTGTCCCCGGGATGATGCTGGCTCAATGGGGCCGACTATGTCAGTCCCCCACATTTCGAACGGCCAGCTAGCCACCGTTGGGTGCAGTGGATTCGGATGTTGGTGGATGAAGTCTCCATGAATCTGGCATGAGTGGCATTGCTTCGCATACTCGAGGCAGTCCTGGATCATCGTGGGCCAGTAGTAACCTATCCGTTTAATTTTTAATTTCATCTTTAGGCCTGCTTGGTGAGAACCGCAAAGTCCGTCATGAACTTCCTGAATGACTCTTTCTGCTTCGTCAGGTCCTAAGCATCTCAGCCATAGAGAATCAAACGATCTCTTGTATAGAATATCGTTGACGAAAGCGAAAGATAGAGCTCGTTTCATGAGCTGATGTCTTGAGGACGCTTCTTTGGGCATTCGGTGGGACTTAAAGTAGTCTATGAAGACTTCCCTCCAGTCTTCGGCCTTCTCATGGTCTTTTATTTGTAGGGTCGTCTGCTCAGTCGCTCCCTTCTCCTTATATAATTCCGGAGGTATTTCCGTCGGGGCGAGCACTCGACGGCTTTGTACCACGATTCTGACGTCATCGAGGTTCTCGTCAGCCAGTTCTTTAGCAAGTTTAGCCAACGCGTCTGCTTTGCTGTTTTCTGCGCGCGGTATGTTCTCCAAAGTATAGGAGGGAATTTGGGTCAATAGTTGTTGCACCTTTTCGCCGTACTTCACCAACTCCGGTTTGCATGTTTGGTAGTCACCTTTTACTTGACTAACGACCAGTTAAGAATCCCCGTATATAAGGAGGTCTTCAATTCCCAGGTCGATGGAGATTTCGAGGCCTGCTATCATAGCTTCGTATTCAGCTTCATTGTTTGTCCTCGGCTCTGTTAACGAGAAGGCGAAGCGCATTATCCCTCCTTGTGGGGTTGCAAAGACGAGGCCTATCCCCGATTTGATCATTGGGATACCTTGTTTCTGTTTCTTTACGGAGGACGCTCCATCGAAATAGAGTTCCCATCGGGTGCTTCCGCCGCTAATCGCATCAAATGCATGCTCGTCAGCAAATCACAGTTCAGAGGAGAATCGGCCGGTATCGGGTGCTCAGCGAGGAAGTCGGCAATGGCCTGGCCTTTCACTGCCTTAAGAGGTTGATATGTTATCGAGAACTCCATCAAGAGCAGGGCCCATTTAGCGAGTCGTCCTGTCAATATGGCTTTTGACATCAAGTACTTAAGGGGATCCACTTTTGAAATGAGACGGACTTCATGCGCCAACGCATAGTGCCTGAGCTTTGTTATCGCGAAGATTAGCGCCAAGCAATGTTTTTCAATGGGAGAGTAGTTGTTTTCTGCCCCCAGCAGAACTCGACTTAAGTAGTAGAGTGCTCTCTCTTTCCCTTGATCGTTCTCTTGTGCCCATAATGCGCCTAAGGAACCTTCGAGGGCGGTTGTATAAAGAATGAGGGGTTTTCCCTTGACCGGCGCAGCCAACACCGGCGGGTTCTGCAGGTACTGCTTGATTTCATCTAGCGCGCTCTGGCACTTTTGGTTCCAAACGAACGGGGTTCCTTTCTTCATCAGGTGACTGTAAGGACGGCACTTGCCTGACAGGTTGGCGATAAACCGCCGGATATACGCGAGCTTCCCCTGGAGAGACCGCAGCTGTTTGAGAGTCCTTGGGGGTGGCATTTCCATGATCGCCTTGATCTTTGACGGATCTATTTCAATACCTCGGTGTCGAACGATGAATCCCAGAAATTTGCCCGAGGAGACTCCAAACGCGCATTTGAGGGGATTCATTTTCAAATTATATTGCCGAAGGCGTCGAAATACAGTCTCCAGATGCTCTAAATGATCTTCGTATGACATGCTCTTTACTACGAGGTCATCGATATAGCACTCGACGACGTCGTGTATGAGGTCATCAAAGATCTTTGTCATGGCCCTTTGATAGGTAACGCCAGCGTTCTTTAGACCAAAGGGCATAACCCTGTAGCAGAATATACCCAAAGGGGTCCGGAAGGCGGTGTGCTTTTGGTCTTCGGGATGCATCTTTATCTGATTGTATCCTGACGAACCATCCATAAAGGAGAAAATCTCGTGAGTGGACGTGTTATCTATCATTAGCTCGGTTACTGGTACTGGGAAATCATCCTTTGGACAGGCTTTATTGAGATCCCTGAAATCCACGCATATGCGTACCGTCCCATTCTTCTTCATTACCGGGACGATATTGGCGATCCAGTCGGGATATTGGACTTCTTGGATAAATCCAGAATCGATCAGCTTCTTGACTTCGGCGTTGATGCTCATCTCAAGCTCGAGTCGCATCCTCCTTGGCGCCTGCTTGACTGGCTTGATATCTGGGGATATTGCTAATTTATGCACAGCAATCTCCGGATCTAATCCTGGCATCTCGGAGTAGTTCCACGCGAAGCAGTCTTTATGCCGTAGAAGCACGCTCTTTAACGCAGCCACCCTTTCTTCGGATAACAGCTCGCTGACAAATGTCGGTCGCGGGTCGTCTGCCGATCCCAACTCAATCTCCTTGAGGTTATCTGCAGTAGTATGTATACCATCTTCCAGTTCTTTCGGAGCGGGCGGAAATTCTGAGATCACCTCATCATCGCTGTTCTCAAAGCACCGGAGAAGGTCATCTACGTTCTCGGGCTCTTCTCCTAATATCGTAATCGTATAACAGGTGCGAACCTGCTCCCCGGACTGAGATGGACCCGGTTCTGCTCTTGCGGCCTTGGGCTCATGCTTTTGTGGCGGCGTTACCTTCCAGCCGTCGGATAAAGCGAATCTGCCCTGTTGGTACTGGTCCTCGACCCAGTTCTTGAAGGTGAAGTAGTCTTCGGTAGGGTGTTCTATGGCTCGGTGATAAGAGCAATAGCTCAGATGAGAAGCCTTGTTAGCTTGCTCAGGATGTCTAGACTCTGGAAGCGCGATCATTTGATGTTTTATAGCGAGCTTGAGTAACTTCTCTGTCTTGTCTCGGGGGAAGGAGTACGCTCGACTCATCTTCTTCATAAGGGACAAATCCGAGCCGTGCAACACCCGACCATGTAACCCTCTAATCTTGCGTCGTTGTTGTCGGCTCCTCTTTCCGCTTCTTGATTTATTTCCGTCTCTGCGTCGGGCCTTTCGTACAATGGATTGACGAGGATAAGCGTATTTGTCTTTTGCAACATGTTGAAATAGACATTGCGTCCTGGCCTTCTCGTAGATGGCCATTTCGTGGTTGTGGTCTTCCCGAGCTTTCTGACCCACTTTCCTGATAGGCTTGCCCATTCGTTCTTCAAGCGACGGACTCGGCGCTTTAATCGCGGGGTCTAGTTTTGATGGGGGGTTGGCATCTCCTGACAGGGTGTCCTCCTCTTCATCAAAGGTATATATAGCGTAGCTGCTGTGAGCCCGTTCCCGTTTTCCGGCTCTTGCGTATCCAAGCCCGAGTGTTTCCATTTTCCCGTTGGGCAATTTGCGTTGAGTCCCGGGGACATCCCAAATCCTGTCGTAGAATCGAGTCTGCCGAACGGTCTGTTTTAAGGGTACTCCTTGGCGCTTCAATAGCTTCTTTAATCCATTTGTATAGTATCTGGGCAGACGGATGGGTTGGAGCCTGTCAAGTGTAGCATCCGCGCCATACCAGATCTCTTTCTCTATTTTCGACTCTGAGGATCGGTAGAATAGGATCACCTTCTCACCCCTTTGCCTGGGAGGGACGTAAAATGTTTGCAGGTCCTGCACATTATGAGCCTGAAGCGTGTCGAGATCCTTGTAGTGTTCTCGCGGTACCATGGTGATTTGCAAACTATGGTCATCGCCAGGGGGTGCTTGTATTGACAGCCGATTGGAGAACACAGCATTAACTTCATCTTCTGAATCACTTCCGAAGACCAACATGGGGGCGGGCGTCCCCAGGTTGTTGCGTTGAGATGGCCCTGCATAAACTATCTCTTCCTCTTCTTCGGTATCGCTTCCGAAAACAGGGATGGTGGCGGCGGTTTTGTTCTCCGGGTTGCGACACCTTTCTGTATCCTCGAAATCTGGCAAAAAGTACTTCGCATCTTCGTATTTGCGAACTTCGTTCACGGAAAATGGGTTTAACTCACCTGTTACGGTGTACTCGAAACCATCCTTAAAGTACTTCATACACTGATGTTGTGTAGAAGGGATGATGTTGTATTCGTGTAACCAAGGACGACCGAGCAAGGCGTTGTAGCAGGTCTTGGCGTCAATGACATGGAATTTGATGTCTGTGACGAGAAGTCCAAAGCGTAATGTTAGTATCACAGATCTGAGAGTCCGTGACGATTGTGAATCGAAACCGGAGATAGTAATTTTGTCACGAGCGAGGTGTTGCACACTCATGCAGATTTCCTTCAATACCCGAACATTAAGGAGATTGACGGAGGATCCGTTATCCACCAGGATCTTGCCTATCTTGACATCATGGCAGTATCCGGAGACATATAGGGGACGGTTGTGGTCGCACGTCCCGAGAAGGAGGTCTTCATTACCGAAAGTGATGTCGGCCGTATGCACTTCCTCCAGTTCATCCTTCATCTTTTCAGTGGCGAGGAAGGCTTGGAATTGCTCAGGTTCTTGTAACGCCTTAATTAGTGAGTCTCGCGCTTCTTTTGATAATAGGAGGGCATCGAGAATGCTAAGCTGAGAAGGTAGCTTCCTTAGGTGCGCGAGGATGTTATAATCCACCTTACCCTTCCTAGGAGGGTCTTTGGCAGCCAGCTCTCTCATGACTTGGTCATCTAAAGTGATATCTTCAGTGACCTTTTCCTTTCCCTTATCCTTTTTACTTACGGGCCCGAGATTCTTTTCTGGGAGTGTGCGATTGCGCAGCTGAATGTTCTCGCAGATCTCCGATTTCTCCTCTTTCCCTGAAGCGGATTCTTTAAAGAGAGGGCCCAGAGCCATTTCTTTATCAGAGTCGCTCCCAAAGGTGAGGACTTGTGACCCCCTGGCGTTAACCATGTAACAGTTGCCAGTAGTTCTGTTGTGCCCATCGACGGTACTTCTTCGCTCCCGACGGATCTTGCGTTTCATGCGCTTAAAATGTTGCCGACGAGCAACATATCCTTGCCACCATATCTTAAAGGCGTCGCACTCCTCCGTGGGGTGCGATATTTTCCGGTGATATGCGCAATAATCAGGGTGCCTCTCTACCCCATCGTGTGTGTTTCCTTCCGAGGGCGGTAGCTTCATCCCCATTGACATGGCTTTGGCAAACCTTCTTCTCGTCTTGAATATCTTCTTGTCTACTTCGGATGCCTTTCGCTCTGGCGGAGGTAGTTCAACTTTTCCATTCAGTCGCCTGCATTTGGTTTCTTCTGACGCTGCCATCTCACGCTCCTGATCCGCTTTACTTTTTAGACGAATCTCGTCTAGAAAAGCGTCGATCATTTCGTCTGTTGGCCATGCACGCTCTGGTACAGGCTCTGCCTCCAGCTTCTTAGTGCCAGGAGTTTTCCCATCATTGGTAAACGAGTGGGAGATTACGTTACAACTCGCCACATATCCTTCGGATTCATCCGACGAGCTCTCTCCATCATCTTCCTCTTGAAAAATGTGGTTGAGGAATTCTTGCAGTGTGACAGGAGTTCGCGCCTTTTGATTGTACTCTTCCAGCGCGTCGATTTGCTTCTGTAAGTTCGTGTGCTCGTTTCCAAGCTTCACGGACTTCTTGGATTTCTTCTTCTTTTTCTTCGAAGATTTTGACGGTTGGGCGTGAGTATTTGGACCCTTATCGCGAGTCTTCGTAGTCAGGCGAGGCTTCAACATCCCTTCGATAATTTGAGGTTCAAGAGGGTCCTTCCATTCGATCGCAGGGCACGCATGAAGGTCTCTTAGCATTCTTTTGGTTTTAGTTGATAGCACGACCTCCCATGGAGCTTCTTCAATAAAGGAACAGGTTGCCCCCGGTGTATCCGCTTTCTTAGGAGTATGCGGTTGTGGTGGGTTCACCTTCCACTTTTCGGACAGTACAAACTTCCCTTGGAGGTATTGATCTTCAATCCATCCTTTGAAGACGAAGCAATCTTCAATCGGATGGCCTACCGTTTGATGGTAAGGGCAATAGTTAGGGTTATTCACCTCGGTGGGTTGCGGCGGTCGCCTTGGATTTGGCAGGCTTATAAGTCTGTTGCGTATTGCCAGCTCGAATAACCGTTTCGTCTTGTCTCGTGGGAACGAGTAGGGACGCTTCATCTTCTCATTATAATACCGACGTCTTTCCTCCAGTTGATCTTCCAGTTTCGGGGCGTTAGGTTGCTGTTGGGCATTCGCAACAAAGGTTGCCCTTCCTTTACCCTTGTCATTCTGAGGTTCCGACTTCGGGGGAGGTGGTCTATGACCCATCTGGTCCATCTGAGCCAACTTGTCGATTAAAGCCTGGAATGTGGTTGGCTTAAAGAACATCATAAACTGGGAGATAGTTGCGTGGGGGTCTAGGGTTCCCACGAACATGCCCACTGCGGGTGCATCCTCAATGCGTTGTTCACATCTCGACCACAAGTTCCGCCAGCGTATAGCATATTGCACCCACGTCTCTCCCGGCTTCACTCTGGCGTTGATCAATGCCGTGATCGGGGTGCGCTCGCTAGCACTTGCAAATCTCTGTGTAAACAGCAGCTCCATCTCTGCAAATGTTTTGACAGAGTCGTTGGGAAGCTCCGAGTACCATTCAAAGGCCGTTTCTGCTAAGCTGCCGACGAATTGGCGAAGCAACAATTTGTCATCGCCTCCAGTATTGCCGCATAAGGCCCTGAATTGAGCGACATGCTGATGGGGATTCCCTGTCCCTTTATATACGTGAAACTTAGGGATCGTATATCCCGGCGGGTAACTGATTTGGTCATACCAACTTGGGTAGGGTCGTCCGGTTCTAACAATTTGCACAGCCGCTTCATTCGCCTGATGAGCCCATATTTGCTGAGCTATATAGTCATCCAGTGCGGCCTTGGAAAGGGTTTCTTCCTTGGCTGCTGAAAGAGCCAGAGGAGGATTAGATGTCTCCCTTCTATCGTTTTCAACAATGATTGGAGGGTCATCAGCTGGAGGGTCCGGCTGCAACATCATACCTACCATATTTTGGAAAAGAAGCGCCATTTGTTTTATGTTAGCCGCTTGTTCTGCGGCTTCTTTGTCCTTCTTTTCGAGGACTCTGCGTAAGTAGTCAGCGTCAATTTCTTGTTCATGACGCTGCTCTGATGATGCCTCCGGGCTTTCTTTTGGCCCGGTAAGTGCGGCCATTGTAGTCATCATCTCCTGAAGCTTCTGTTGCTGCTCCTGAGCTTTCGTCACTGATCGGGTGAGCGGTCGGTGACCCGTCGAAGCACAACTTTCCTCCTTTCCAGAAGCCATATAAACAGTGTGCACCACCACGCCCCCAGACTTGGGGCGTTTAGATTCAGCTTTTTTTACGGTTCGCCATGTTCACAGGGGCTTTTTGCGGCCTTTTCTTTTGAGTGATTGACGTTGAGGGAGCCGTTGTAGTGGGCACCCATCCAGCTGTTGCTTTTTCCGGCTTGACAGAGTAATTCTTCTCCTGTCGAACCTTCACCTTTTTCTGTCGGCGGAGATAGTCTTGATCAATCACCGACACCTGGACCTGTCGCCAGACCTTGTAAATTTTAGAGGACAGCCGTTGAGGGGGCTGCTCTAGCTTCTTCTCTGGAGTATTCTTCACAGGTGAAGGAGTTCGCTTCAGCACCGCAGTAGGAGAGTTTCTGCGCACCGTGTTCAGCAATTCAAAGCTGTTCCCGGTTGGAACAGTAGCATCGATCCCCACCGTTGGAGCTGGTGGAGTAAATCCAGAGGGGGAGTTGCCCCCAGCCTTCCTTACTCGGCGCCAGTGACGACGTCGAGCGTGTCGTGCAGATGGAGT
Source organism: Agapanthus africanus (assembly GCA_030015575.1). Classification (NCBI taxonomy): domain Eukaryota; kingdom Viridiplantae; phylum Streptophyta; class Magnoliopsida; order Asparagales; family Amaryllidaceae; genus Agapanthus; species Agapanthus africanus. Next base: position 572,805,625 of record CM057346.1, on the reverse strand, counting down.
TGTTTCGGCTTTAGGGGCGACTTCGTCATGCCCCCTGCTTTGAGGAGAGACTGTTATTGGTGCTAGCCTGTCGAAGACTGACACCCGTTGAGAAGCAATGTCTAATCTGTCAAAGACAGACCTCTGGGCAGGGGAAGCAGGTTTGAGGACCTCGCCTGGAGCAGCAACAGGAATAGCCATCCTTATAAAAATTGACTCCTTGGAAGGAGGAGCCTTTCCGATAATTTTGTCCGCTTAAGCCGGGATGGCTATCCGCTTTGGGATGGCAGCTTCGGGTATCACGGGCTTATAGACGTTCTGGCCCAGTCTGTTGAAAACTGAGGTACTGAAGTTGGGCGACCCGTTGAGAGGGGCCGCGGCAGTAGCAAGCCAATCGAAGACCGACTTCTTTGGAGCTTCTTGCGATGTCATTGGGGCATTGAAGCTCATCGGTGGGAGCATGGTCCCGAAGAATAATCCAGCGGTGGCCTGGGTTACCTGCTCCACTGGCATCTTGAAAAGGGAGGCCGCTTGGGGCCCATAAGTCACTCCTCCAGCAAGGACGGAGCGAGAGTTGCAGTTGCAGGTAGTGCAGTTTGAAGCCATTGATCTTCTGTTTTCTGCACGGAGCAAGACACCAAATCTTAGTACCTTGAATCCACAGGCAACCACAACAAACCGCGATTCGTTCGCGAACACGACACACGAAGTATGGAGTGGAAAGAGGAAGAGGTCCCACCGGGCGTACCAGAATCTGTTCCCCTCCGAATGGCGGCGCGCAGGACTGTGATGTCTTGGCACTGAAACTCGGGGCAGATGCTAATTGGTGCTATCCGTCCACTTCTCCGAAGATGCCAAGTTGATTTATGGCACCATGTATCGAAGGTTTAGACGGATGCGTCCGATGTAGCAGACTTCGTCAGATTCCCCCTCGTTTGAGGGGTTTTTAATTGTGGGGACGCTCTTCCCTGCAGGCGCAAGCCCCTGCAGTTAATTACGCTACCGCATTGCGGTAACAACTTTCTCCTTCTCCAGATGGTCACTTCGTGTCGTGGGTGTTTGTTTTGTGTTTTGTTGCCCGTGGATTGTTTACGGAGACTGAGTTATATCGTCGCCCGTAGGGCGTGGACTAGTCCAAATCCGTATTATCTTAGATTTGGGTTTGGGGGTTTGGTTTGAGGATACGTCAGCCATACTTGAGGCTAAGATCAACTCAAACGTTTGTTAAGGATACGCTAGTCTAATTTTGAGACTAAGATCAACTTAACGGGATCGTTTAGATCCGACAAAAGAGCAATTGGCTCTAATGTTCCAGTTTAGGGACCTAGTGGTCCATTAAATGTATGGCCGTCGGGACCCATCACCTCTCTGACGACGTTGAAGGATTACAACGACAGATGTCAGAGGAGTTCAGAGATGTACCCTTGAGCCAGAGTTAATTGGGGGGATTCATAGTCCAGTCTGTTTGAAGGTTTAAGGATACGTTAGCCATCTTTAAGGCTAAGATCAGCTTAAACGGGACCGTTTAGATCCGACAAAAGAGCATGCAGGGGGGGCTCTATTGTTCTAGTTTAAGGACATTGCGGTCCATGGGTAGTTTAAGGACGTTGCGGTCCATCGTTAGTTTAAGACATCTCGGTCAAGGTTAAGGACGTCATAGTCCATGGGTTTAAGGACTCCATAGTCCGGTATGTGCTCTGGATGCTTCACACGGATTCACTGCCGTGCTTGGCGAAGACCAGGCTCCGCTCTGGATGCTTCACACGGGGTCAAAGAGTGACATTATCCGCGTTCCACGTAACCAGGAATTTTGCACTACATGCTTCACACGGGTTCACTGCCGTGCTCGGCGAGGACTAGGCTCCGCTCTGGACGTTTTCCCCAGGGTCAAAGAGTGACATTATCCGCGTTCCACGTGACCAGGAATTTTGCATTAGACACGGGTTTAAGGACCCCACAGTCCATATCAATGTGTGGTCGTCGGGACCCGTCACCTCTTTGAAGACATTGAGGGATTACAATGCCAAATATCAAAGGAGTGAAGAGATGTACCCTAGAACCGGAATGGCTTAAATAGTCCTTGACCCAATTTGGGATCAAGACCGATTAATTATGTTATGAGCCCATTAGCCCAGTTAATTACGAATTGAGGACTTATGGCCAGCTTGGGCTAAGTCCAATCAGGTCTGGAATATTGGCTTCTTGTTGGTCCATTGAAGGAGAGGCTTTGCCTCTATCCATTTAGCCAATTGGGCTAAAGCCTAGTGTTAAACACTACAGAGCAATCAGTGTTGAACACTGGGAATGAGGTTGACAAGTTAGTGTTTAACACTAAAAGATAATTGGTGTTAAACACCAGCAACAAGGCTATCAAATTATCATAAACACTAAAACAGATCAGTGTTGAACACTGGCAATGGAGATCTCAGATCAGTGTTAAATATTAAGGTAATCAGTGTTGAACACTGCAAATAAAGTTTTTCGATTAGTGTTGAACACTAAGGCCCAACAGTGTTTTAACACTAGGTTCGGGAGTTTCAATTTAGTGTTAAACACTAAGGCAAGAGGGGTCACGTGGCAGCACGTGAGAGCGCCCTCCCTTCATTTATTCTGCAGAGATTATCGCATCTTTCAGAGCATCACGTGCCATCACGTGACGGGCATTCAAATGCTTGTGTGTTCGAGGGTCACGTGGGTCACGTGGGGTGCTGCCTCAAAGGGGCTTTCTGTAGATCTCTTGGGGGGGTCACGTGGTGACACGTGACCCTGCCTCTATGTATGTTGTTTAGAGAATATTTTAATCTTTTCCAGGAATTAAATTCCTCGTAGGGTTAAACCCTGACAGTAATTTCAGAGGAATTAAATTCCTACTTCCTTTTGAAGATTTATATTCTGAATAGGGTTGGACCCTAAATTTTCCGTAGGAATTAAATTCTTCATATATGTGAAGAACTGAATAGAGTTAAACCCTAATAAAAGCTCTTAAGGAATTAAATTCCCACTCTCTGTTAAATTATGATCAAGGGAATTAAATCCCTGCTGTTCCAACAGAACTAGGTTCTTAATTAGGGTTAAACTCTGTTTCTTTTTGTTCTGAAGGAATTAAATTCCCATAACACAGGGTCAAGCCCTAGTTTTATTTTAAAGGAATTAAATTCCTATAGTTCTGTGAGAATTAAATTCTCGTGCTTCCATTCCCTCTCTATGTTTTGGATCTGCATGGCAGGATCTCGACCCATTGAGAATTAAATTCTCAACTTCAAGGGGAGATGTGCACTTTGCAGATCCTCTATCAGAGAGAGAAGAAATATGTTCTTCTGTTTTATATATCAGAGTTAAACTCTGCTGAGAATTAAATTCTCCTTTCTTTCAAGTAGCCTTCCCTTTCTTACCTAGGGTTTTCTTTTGCAGAAGATCCAAGTTCCTCGAAGTATCAAGGCTCTCTCTCCCTTTTCTTTCCTCTGCGTATATATTTTTTGTGTCTCTTGGCTCCCATTTATAGGAGAAGCCGCCGAGTCAATTAGTTTTTGACGAATCTTCATTGAGAGATTTGATTTGCATCCATCATTCGTTTTTTTGATCTTTGGATTATTGGGTGAATTTTATTCACCATTGGATTTCAGGTCCCGGGATTCTCCTTTGTTATTTCGGTTAGATTTAGAGGGGAAATCTTTCCAAGTTCGGGATTTTCCCATAGATAAATGATATTCAATCATCTTTAAATCTTTAATTCGATTGGTTCCAGATAATCGCTTTCCTTTAGAAAGATTCGAATCTCTTTCAGAATTTAATTCTGTCAACGAAATAGGCTTTGAAAGCCGGTCACGTGTGACCACGTGACCCATGGTCACGTGTGGGCACGTGACCCCCTTTGGAATGAGCCTTCTTCTTTCTTTCTGTGCTCTATCTTCTAGTTGCTGCTTAACCGTCACGTGCCACCACGTGACCCCTGGTCACGTGCGAGCACGTGACCCTTGTCTGAACTCTTTTTCTTGATTTAACTGGAGAACAATTCTGATGTTTTGATCGTCACGTGCCAACACGTGACCCTGGTCACGTGAGAGCACATGACCTCTTCTGAAGCTTTTTCCTTGATTTGATCAGGAAGCGTTGGGTCTTTTGCTGCTGCTTTTAAATGTCACGTGCCGACACGTGACCCGGGTCACGTGGGAGCACGTGACCTTCACTGAAGCCCCTCTCTTTGATGTAGTTGGGAAACTGCACTTGCTTTGCCGGTACTTTTGGATGTCACGTGCCAACACGTGACTGCTGGTCACGTGTAAGCACGTGACCCTCTTCTGAAGCTTTTTCCATAAACTTTCCTGATTTTAAATCAGGAAACAGGGTGCAAGAATGGGTGCTCGGGTTCTTGGTTGCAGGGGTTTGTAGTGTCGGGGTCTGCAGGGAGGTGAGGAGAAGGAGAAAATGGGGGTGAGGTCGTGGTGTGGTCGAAGAGGCGGTGAGGTGATCGGAGGTGGAGGCGAGGGAGTTTCTGGCGTCCGGTTCTTGGGTTGTCGAGAGTTGCTGGGTGCTCGGGAGTTGTGGGAAGGGAGAGGAGGTGGAAAGGTGGTCGAGGGAGAAGAGATGGTGAGGTTGGGATGGTCGTGGGGAGGTCGGCGACGAGGGCTAGGGCTTAGGCGTGGGTTTCTTGCGGCGAGGGCGAGGGCAAGAGAAAGAAGAAAGAGAAGGAGAGAGAGAGGCAGTGAGTAGAGAAAGAGAGAGATGGACGGAGTGTAGAGAGAGAGATACGTAAGGATTATTATAAGATTTAGTTTATATATATATATATATATATATATTAACTGTTAGTATATTTTAGGTTTTTAAAAAATATTATAATATATATTCTAGGATTTTATTGCTAATACAAAAATACTCCGAAAAATACCCGGGTCACTTCTAAAAATATAGTTTTAAAATACGGATAATATACATACAAGCCAAAACCATAATGCGGTGTCCGGTTAAATAAAATGCATACCCCCAAGAACGGATACACGTAAAAACACGTAGCGATCCAAACGAGTCCGTTTCATTAAACTGGACATGAAGACGATGTCTGGATGAAACCATAGGGTATGGGGTATGAAACAGGCCATGCTAGACATTAAAAATATTACATTTGGTTATAATTTGTATTATCTAAAAGGAATGCAGATGCAACATATCATATAAGTGTAATATCAAATCTAAATGTGCACGGATCCTTAGTACTGGTAAGGATATGTCGTAATCTAAAACCAAGACGAGTTTCAAGTATGCGGGTTGGGTCAGATACTATCCATAGATACCAAAATACTATCCGCACCCAAAACAAATAATAATCAAGAAACAATCACCAAATTAGGAAATACACAAATAGAATATGGTATATTTGCACTAGGGTGTTACAGGTTCTTACGATGAGATCAAGTTCATTACGTTAAAAGTTTTCTTAAAAATCAGCCGTAATCCTCTGTCATTTCAGAAAGTAGAGTACTTAGTATTCGTGATGCGTTTGTTGACCATAGTTAAAGCATAGTGTACGGTAACTAAGTGATATCTTCTTTCTTACATATGATGCGATTGGTTAGAACAGTCATACGATTTTGTTGACCATAATTAAGGGTCATGTGGGTGGGTCTAAAATAGTCACGAAATGACGGGTTGAACTTGACTAACGAGTTATAATTTGTTGACCATAATTAAGGTCATAAGTCGTTAGGGGTAAAAACCGATATCGGGAGTTTTAAGTGTTGAAACTTGCAATGAGATAACATACTTTCTATAGTGTGGGGTGACTTGTTGACCTTGTTAAGGTTACCACTCAGTGATAGTTTGGGTCTCGATTCCCACTGTGAGTAATATAGTTACTCTCGAGATATGATCCTACCTAATTCTCCTTTTAGGTTCTAAAGGAGGATTCGACAGAACAGTGGGAGTCATCCTGATTAGATGAAAATATAAACCAATCTAATCTTGATAAATTGCACGACGAGTATTTCTTTTCTCTCTCTCTCTCTCTCTAGCTATGTCTTTCGACTGACCTTAAAACTCGTAAACCAGGTTAACTGAACTTTTTTTACAATTAACGGATTTGGAATGTCATGATTGTCCTATTTCACGATATAGTTGCATATACCCTTACCCCTCCCACTTCCCCTTTTACTTCCTCCAGAACACTCTTTATCCGATACAGAGATCCATATTATATGGAAGGCCGTCTCATATAGTTACATACGAACTCGGAGAAAATGTTTCAGCGGAGAATGGCCGCTGGTTCTGAAGAAAGTAAATTGTATATGATACAATTTATTTGTCTCTCCTCTCCATCTTATCTCAAGTCTGAGAGCTCCTTCAGTAAGGAGAATATACCAGTTACGCTTGTTGGATATTCTTCTTCCTAGCCCCGATGCAAGAGATGAATGAAAGGGTAAGAAGAAAACCAACTAGTATAAGTCCGGTATAAAGAAGGTAAGATGGAGAGATATAAAAAGGGGTCGAAATGAGCAGAAAGGAAAATTCAACTACTGTTATGATCCGGGGCGGTGAAAGAGGTATGACTAGGAATACCCTACTACCCCTTAAAACATTTTGATATTTCATGTTTTCTATGTGATTGTAATCAAAAACTGTTAATTTCCAATTAAATCTGACTCCTAAGTAAATAGATACCGGATTAACATCTCACATCTGTAAGTTATTACAGGTACTGAGAAGGATTAAAGTATTAGGAAAGGTGATTTGATTCTCAATGCCGGAAATCGGAGCAATTGTTGCTATTGAGGAAATCGGCTGGTTTTGCCTATCAGCAAACTTTTGGTTTTGAATAACCGTTATAATGCACCAATATTTAAAACTCGTATATCCGTCTCTTTATTTGATAAAATAAGATATAAATTTTGAAAAACATGTTATGAACATTTGCCTTTATCATTCGATGATTAGGTAAGGTGTATTGAATAACGGGATATACATTCTTAACCAAAATACAGTTTTCAAATCACAACACATAGAGTATGAGTTATTGAGCCCATAGGACTTATATATAGTGATGTATGTTGTCCGATGTTCACATGGACAAGGGAATGGTACTCATACATCGTTCTGTTTTCCTCTGAGTTCTCTTGTTTTAGACACACATTCTTATTGAAATGCAAAGTCTAAATATTTTGAGAAGTTTATAAGATATAAGAATAAAGTAGAGAACCAAACGTCGGAAATATCAAGATTCTTCAAAGTGCTCGAAGATGTGGATACTTATACTAGGTATTTCATAATCAAGAATTTGATTCTCTCTCAGATTACTCATCCGAGATTTCGTTCCTTGATGAGTAATGCTGAGTGGACTTTTTCATTTAGGGATATGCGCTGAAACAGTTGCATACCAATTGAATATGGTTCCATCTAAATTAGTGCATGTGATTCTATATGTGATATAGAAAATATCTTAAGCTAGTTAAGATACGGAGTTATCCAATTTATGCTTAAAAACTGAATCCAGACAAACTCAAGACATGTTTCGGTAATAGGCAGTTTGTGAGTTATCCTAAACTGTAGCAAGAGTTTAACTTCTACCATTTTCAGGATAAAAAGTTGTTTTGTTCTCAATACCCCATCTTTTTGAAAAAGGAATTTCTTGGAAAATAAATTAGTGGAAGTATGGTAGAACTGGATGTGATTTCAGAACTATAAACGGTTACTGAAGATTTAGTAGAACCTAGAGATTCAACTGACCTGATAAATCTTAGCCATTCCGTAAATTTAGTAGGTAACCTCAGCCACCTGAGAGATAGTTCGGTTTCCTTATATACGGTGACAGGGAGGCTTGCATTATGTGATGATGACCCTACTATATCAGCAGGCCATAGGAAGTGGTGACTTCCGACTGATGGCTGGACGCCAAGTTATCCAAATTGGACTCCATGCACTGCAACAATGTATGAACTTTGTTGCGTGCTCTTGAAAGGGGTAAAACCCATAAGGAGCAAGTAAATCTTTCGAGATCAATGCAAATGGAAAGGTATTAACCTAATAAGGCTTGATTTATAGTAAAATATTTTCATCAAATACCCGATATAGATTGTGATGAAACTTTTACATCAGTATCTATACTGAAGTCCATACGGATATAACTTGCTACTGTTGTTCTTCATGACTATGATATCTGGCAGGTGGATGAATATAACGTCTTTCTAAATAGAGATTTAGAAGTAAACGTGCTTATGACTCTGGCAGAGGGTTATCGTAATCAGTGCGAGTAGCGGAAGGTGTGCAAGAAGCTTAGATCTATTTATAGACTAAAACAGGTATAGCGGAGATGGATCATCCATTTTGATGTCACGGTCAAAATGTTTGATTTCATTAAAATGATAGATAGACCTGGTATTTGTAAAGAGGTTGTAGGGAGTACTGTTATGTTCCTCATATTATATGTGGATAATAAATTCCTGATAGGAAGTGAAATTCCTATACCACAGTTCGGTTAAACTATGGTAGTCACAAATGTTTCTCCATAAAAAAATTTGGATAATATATCAACTGATTCTGATAACTAGGTCTATAAAGATAGATCTAGTATGAGCTTTTAGGATTGTCCCAACTCAGGTAAGATGACACAATTCTAAAGACGTTTAGAATGGACGACTCATAGCTCGGTAGTGTACCCGCCTGTGGAAGAGTCACTCTCTAGAGGGAGATGTCATGTACCAAATCAGGCGTTGCTTTTGTACTTGATGTAGTAAGAAGCTATTAGTTCGATCCTAGATAAACAAAGGAAACCAATGAAGAACATATATGGATGTTTTTGGTGTTTGGTAATAGCAGCCTCCATTGGGAGGTAGTTATCGATTTTGGTTTCCTAGGTGACATGAAAGGCAGAATGCCCATCATGAGTTTTAAGTTTACTCTCTTTAATAGGAGCAGTATATTGGAAAGAGTTCCAAGAAGAATACTGGGGTAGCCATAGTGCTGGGTGCTGATTATGAGTCAGCTATAGATACAGCCCAAGAAGTTGTTGAATAAAATTGTTCATTTGTGAACTTTGTCTCATCATCTATCCAGGAAAATTCTAGGGCAGGTATCGCTCAATTCAGGATATAGTTGATCTCCGCGAAGATTAAGATATAGAGAGATAAAGATAGATTCATTGCAGCGGATTCACTCACTGAGATTATTTCTCGAATATAGTTTGTGAAAATGTTAGTAGAGAAATTGGGTATGCGATACCGCAATAATTGGCCTAAAGTGTAAGTAGGAGATTGTTGGATATAGGTGCACTCAAGGCAATTATCGTAATTGTAGGAGAACCTATACGAGAGAACAATCTTACTCGATATGATAGCATACTATCTCGTTTGTCTTTATCGTTCATGTATATACGTTTTATTCGTTATCACGTATCGCTAATACATAATGATAAAACCCGTAGGATTTTTACTTGACTACCAGGATTATGACATGGATCATACTAGTGGAGCCTGGGTAGTCTATAAGCACATCCTTAAAAGTCTCTAGTCGAGAGAGTATCGAGACTGGGCATCGATACTCTAGATTAGATTAGTGTATACGTTTCTTGACCCTGATCGGGGCGATGGTTGATCCTATAACTATGGGTGGTTGGAACCAAAGATTGTATACATGTGCTCATTAGATGAATGGATACACTGGACGGACTCACTTGAGAACTCTAAGATGGTATTATACATATTGTCAAATATCAGTTCTCATGTGACATGACTATAGGATAGTTTGTAGACCTAAGATCGTCATAGTGTCTTGTTTGTGTTCCCATTATACTTTGATTACTACCCTACCACGGGTTTAAAGAGTCATGCAAACGAATTTTAATTGAGTATATTCCCGAAGCACATGGAGGCAGTGAGCGATCGAAAGGATTTCGTCTCTCCCGGTATTGGGAGTCGAGGTCGTGATGTGCCAGATCAACTATAATCATAAGTTCTTGGCCAAGGCAATTGAGATTTACTGTTAAGTGTTATCGGTAGTTTCTCGATTAGTTATGAGTTTATGATCGACACGACATATTAGGTTATTGGGAGTCTGAAGGTATCCACCTCCCGGACCCGATATGTGACACTCTAAGACGAAGAGACCAGACTGTACGGTGGTTTTCACTAATAGATTTTGCAGGGTTCAGATGAGCTTACTCGTTGACATTCTTTCGATCAATACCTGTGGAGCCGTTACGTGCAACTAGTACCGCTGATGTGCTTGTAGACTATAGATATGATCATTATCTACTGTCAGCGTATTATCTAGTCTTTAAAGTCCCTTACAGAGGTTTCCCAGTACAGGCAAAACAATATAGGGCGCGTATAAGGATACGTGCAGGAGTTCGATTAAACATGTGTATATGATACACGTTTTTTAATCGGGGGTTTAATGATATTAGCCGGTATATATATGATATAACTGGATTATTAAACCAAGTGTTGATTTAATAATTAGATATATATTTATATATAATATAGATATGTATTAAATTAATATCATGTTCACTTTATTATTTTTTCTCTTTATATATATATTTATATTTGATATAAATATATGTATCATGTTAGCTTATATATGTGAGTTGTGTGTATGAGATACACACACAAGTTTAATTAATACATGATAGTTATGTATATGTGATGCACATGAAAAGTGAGATGATAATTCGGATTTGGGGTCCATGCTATTATGATGAAAATAGTATGGGTGCTATGTAGATCCCAATCACACATTTGTTTTGTGTGTGGTTGGGATCTATTCCCATCAATTTTTTGGGAACCACATGATAAAAGAATCCCTTAAAAAGTGAATATATTCCAACCGCACACAAAACAAATGTGTGATTGGGATCTACATAACACTCATGCTATTTTCCTCATAATAGCATGGACCCCAAATCCATCTTGATCATGCTCTCTCTTGGGTTTTTCTCAAGTAAGAAAGAGAGAGAAAAGAGAAGGATTTTAATGAGCAAAATGAACGAACATCACTTACTAGCCATTTTTAACAAGTTTGATTAGTGGATTGCTTCATAAATGATATGATCAATTGAAACTAAAATTTGTGATCGAGGGATCTTAAGATGGATCATCTTCGGCGAGTAAATCACCGAGCAAGCTTGTTCCGGATTTCATGGAGACTAGCCAGAGTCCAAAAAGAGATGGCTAACGCGCTACAAAAGTTGTAGTCTCTAACTTGCTCTCTTTGTTTTTTTATAACTACTAGAATTTGAATGATTTTGGGCTTGGGATATGGGATATGGTGCTATGTTCTTGATTAATTTTGTTGATCATTCCGCCGCAGGCGACCCTAGCACCCTTCATAACATAACCTTACCATTCTATATGTGGTTGAGTATTTATACCGTCTGAACTATCGTAACAGGCACTTACACCTATTTTATATGACTATTACAAATAAATTTATAACTTCCATTTTCTTCATTTAGTTTTTCAAATTTTCAATCATTAAACTGTCATGAACCTAATTCAAAGAGTCGAATAGAAAATTGAGTCCCACCAGAAGCATCAAGAGAAGACAACATAGCAATAAACAACGAATAATTCGCAACATCAAAACCCAGTATCTTATATATTAATCTCTTACTCAAAATCTTTCCCGAACATTTTCCGAATACTTGCCGAATCTTTTCTGAATACCTACCGATTTTTTTCTGAATAGTTTTCCGAATCCGAATTTTCAATCTTGCTGAATTATTCCTTTGTTAGGAACAGGGTTAGAGATAGGTTATTTAAGGTTAAAAAAAAGGAATAAGAAAATGGTAAAATGAGGATTAAAAAAATATTTTTCATCAGGCAGCTGGATCTAAAAGTAGGTATAATACAAGGGCCTATAGGTACAATTAACCCCAAAAGAAATAATTTTATAAGTAATTCATTTATTTATTCTCCACGCTCACTTGTTTCTACAAGAGCTTTGGACAAGCATAATATACTCTTCATTTTTTAAATTAATCTTTTAAGAGAAACACTGCCGTCATTTTCTCTCGTGACAACGCTTTCCAAGCGCTACAATTTCCTAGTAATCATATCAGATTAAATTAATGAATAATTAATTAGTTTTCTAATTAAGTAATCAACAACCCCTTATTAAACTAAGCACAATGCAACCACGTTACTATTAGCTAATTAAAGGATAATTGGACACCTTACGGGCATGTATGGATACTTGGTTTCCATAGGATTAGAAGAAAATATTCCTTTTATCCTGAGGATTGAAGCAATCCTATAAATATAAAATGGCATGTTTGGATGGTATTTTAAAGAGAAGATCCATGATATTAAAATAGGGTAAATTGCAAAAATGTGCCCATGAACTATCATGTCATTTTGCCTTTGATACCATATACTTTAATAATTAGAGATTGTTATTACGAACTTTTTTTTGACATAACTATCACAAATCATTAAAAATTGTGCATGAAGGGGCTGTTATATCCTTCGATTTACCTTCAATTTCAAAAATAGAAAAATAGAAAAAGAAAAAGAAATTAAAAAAACACCTCCTCCCACATCGGCAACCCTCCTCCTCCCTCCGCCGCCGCAACTACCATCGACTCCCATCATCATCATATCATCATCAACATCTTCTTCTTCATCATCACCATCATTATCATCATTTTCTTCATCACCTTTTTCATCATCAGCAGCACCACCACCTGCATTACCATCTCCGGCCCCTTACCCCGTCCAACTCCCCTCCCCCTCCCTTGCCCCTCTGCTCCTATCTCCCCGTCCCCAACCTCCTTCCCTCACCCTCCATCCTCGACCGAAAACCACACCCCCACCCTTTCCCTGCCCCAGCCCCTAGCCTCCCCCTCCCGCCCCCCAAACCTGTCTGATCCTCGTAGATCCCGCAACAATGAATTTGTGGAGCGGCAACAACGCCTCCATCATGGTGTCTTCTTCGTCGATCGACCTCCCTTCTTCCTGGTCCCATCCCCCTTTCTGACCAGCTCCGCTCCCTCAACAACCTCCAGCAACATCTCCAGTCCTTAATCGACACCTCCCGTGAGTCCTGGACCTACGCCATCTTTTGGTAGCAGAGCTCCGCCGGTGATCTACTCGTCTGAGGCGACGGCTACTACAAGGGTTGCGACCACGAGCGACGTCGCTCCAGGGCCCTGCCTGATCTCCATGACCCGCACCTTCCTCCCCGACAAGGGCTTCGTCGGCCACTATCTCGTCTTCGGTCTCCTCCAGTAGATCGACGGCCCTGCTAAGAAAGAAAAGGAGGTTTTTTTAATTTTTCTTTTCTATTTTTTCTTTTTTGAAGAAGAAGGAAGAAGAAGAAATGGGTAAAAAGGGAAAGACGAAAGCAAAAAATGCTAACGTGGCAGTTAAAAATAACGTTCGTGTTTCCATAGTAGTAAGTTGCAACCGAAAGTGGTAGTTCATAGGTAGCAATATACTATAAAATTATTTCATAATATCAAACGCAAAAAAAGTGATAGTTCATAGATACATTTCGCAATTTACCCTATTAAAATACCCCAAATAGTGCTATTCCATAAGATTAAAAAATCGACTTCAGACTCGAGTTTTCTTTTCTCTCTCTCTTTCTTCTTCCTCCTCCTCCCCCCCCCCCCTCCCCTCTCTCTCTCAATAATTGTTGTTCTTCTTCCACACACACACACCCTCCATCTCTCAACCCATTCATTCATCATATTTCCTCTAGAAAAAACCCTCTCTAAATCCATTCAGGCATTAGTCCTCCCTTAAAAGAAACTCTTCTTTTCCATCACCTGTTGACGCGACCTGGATCGCGCCAAGATGTTACCTTCCGTTGATCTGCTGATAGCGGCGATGGATGGCTGAGATTGGATCTGGAGGCTGTCGCTCCTGAAGCGTGTGGATCTCAATGGGTTTGAGGTTGTGGTTGCCGAGCTACCTGCAAGGAAGTCCCAGGGTGGTTGTACCACCGAGGACCCTCCGACGGTCAAGTTAGACTAGAGATCCGAGCAGAGTAACGGTTTAGTGGAGTAAAAATGGCTTGCCTGAACCGTCTGAAGGAGGGATTTATATAGCGGTGGCAGCAGGCGATGCAGGAGCGAGAATCACGCCGGCCGTTACGCTCCCGACGTCACGCCCGCGTGATGAGCGGGAACTCCCATTAATGGCGAGACAGGCTCGTTAATGGGGGATCGTGGTGGTGTGGAACGTGGGATGTGGCCGGCGGAGATCTCGCACATGGCGAGATTCGCGGGATGGCGGTTACGCCTGCAAGCGGTGCTGTTGGTCGGCTGATGAGACCGAGGAAGATGACCTCGGCGAAAGAGCTCGAGGAGGAGCGAGAGAGCCGAAGTATCTTGGTTCTGCTCGAGCCCGGAGGCGAGCTGAGAGGGCCGAGGAGGCTCGGGCCTATGATAGCTCGGAGACGAGCTGTAGGGCCGAGGAGGTCAATTGTACTGGGGGCTCGGAGGTGAGCCAGCGTTTGCTCGTAGGATGGGCACAGGAGTGGTTTGGTCAGCCACCGTAGGTCCTTTCTTGTGAGCCCTGGGATACGTCATCTTCCACGTGTCCTGATCTAGGAGATCACCGATATCGAGCATCATCAATAACCCCCCACTCTCATCCTGACCAGCTGACGGGTTGGGTCGAGAGTGGTTTGCCGGATCACCCGAGGTGAGCTCCTTTCCGAAGATATCGTCGGGCATGTCTCTGGGTAATCGGTTGTCTTTTCTGGATGAGGCCAGCGAATCAGGGCAAGATCTTTTGCATTAAAGAGGGTGCACCGGATCGTGTGCATTTTTGCTGAAGCAACAAACCACGTGTTGGGTGCCGGTTGGCTGATGTGACGTGCCGCAGGCTTCTGGCGTCTGATGGGGCGCCGCCAATGCGCTTGCGACGGGTGGGGCGATCGTGGCCGTCGAGTGCACTGAATCGTTTTGGCGAGAGTCGACCGTCGCCGCTGGATAAGGACGCCGGTAGCATAAATAGGGAGGAGGCCTGATTCAGGATCTCTCTCTCTTCATATTTTTCTCGTTCTGAGTCTTGTTTGCTCGGCGCTCTCCTTTTAGATCGGATCTTGCATTTTTCTCTTCTCGAGGACTTATCCCCATCAAGTTAGATGTCTTATTTTGAGGAGTCTGTAAATGTCGTAGGGGTAGATTCTAGGGATTCTTCCCCTGGGTTGGAGCCACTCCGGGAAGTTGGGGTCAGATCTTCTTTCCGGGGGCGCGCGTCTAGGGCGGTTCCCGGAGCGGTGGCGGCGGATGCTCCTGGTGCATCATCCTCAGTGAGATATGAGGACGAGATTGTCACTGCTCGGGCTCGTTTCCATATTCCTTCTGGCTACATGCTACGATTGGCCGAAAAAGGAGAGAGAGCAGATCAGGTGAGGGGTAGAGAGATCGCCTTGTACCTGGAAGCCCTTTGGGCCGGAATGCGCCAGCCTTTCTCTCCCGAAATTGTAGTTGCATTAAATTACTTTGGGTTAGCCTCGGGACAGCTAATGCTGAACTCCTGGAGGATTCTCCTTAGGTTCCTGGTCCGGCTGAAGCTGCAGATGATCCCCTTTAGTCTGTCCATCCTTGCCTCCTCTTTCGTTTACAAAAGTCACCCCGAAACTCTCGCGGGCGACCCGAAGTGGGTTTACCTCTCCTTTAGGAAGCAACGAGGGAGTGTAGCCGGGTCAGGAGTTGTCGTCTTGCTTTCTTCCATCCATGATTGGAAGAAGAAGATTTTCTTCGTCGGGCCGCCAGAGGGTGAGGACTGGCCCGTACCCATCCAGTGGTTTAGGGATAGGTGCTGGCAAGGAGATCCGTCCAATGATTCCGACGCGGTGAGGGTGGCGGGGTGGGAGCCTATTCCCCGGGTCGACATGCTGCTTTCTGAGCGGGCCCTTAGTTGGGCCGGGCTCAGCCCCACCCAGTTCGTCGGTAAGTTAGGCTTGTGTTTGTTTATGTTTCTTTTTGTGTCGCTGATTCCATTATATCTTATCTTGTGCAGAAACCATGGACATAGACCTCCTCCGAGCAGCCATGCACAAGCCGAAGAAAGGGTCGAAGGCTGGAGGGGCCAGCTTTTCTTGTTAGACGCCGGTCCCGGCTCCCCCAGCGGCCGTCCCGCCCCAGCGCTCGAGTGCAGATCGCGCCCCGGAGCTCGGCCAGGCGCCGAGCAGAAAAAGGGCCCGGGGAAAGGACGCCCAGGCTTCAGAAGTGGAGACGGGCTCTCCGCCGTCGTCTCTTAAGAGGTTCCCCCGAATAGTTCCGTGGACCCCGGCCTCTCCAATCTTGGTAGACGAGGGGGAGCTCCACTTTGAGGTGCCCTCGGGGCTCTTCGTCGCTGACAGCTTGCTGCACGAGATGGAGAGGTCGTGTAACACCCGAGCCCAATGCTACTATTTTCAGTGACAGTTTGAGCATAATGTGGTACTCATTTCATTTAGCTTGCTTGTTTGTTGCTTACTGCAAATTTTACCTGGCAAAGTCATTTCTGCATATAACAACTTTTGGCATCTAAAATAAAATTAAAAATATTCATCTTGGCCTACTTGACACCCCTAACCCCGTTGTAGCATCCGTGCATCGTGTTCTCTTTCCGTTCAGTAAAACGGGCGAGTTTGGATGGCTACGTGTACGTACGTGTGTCCGTTTTGGGGATATACTTTTTAATCATAAGACACTTCATTTTAAAATTTGGATCCCGCTTAAAATCCTATTATTTCAATTTCAAATTTTTGGACCCAACCCGGGCGCAATTTGAAAATATTTTATTTTGCGCCAAAATCCCAAATTTTATTATTTCCTTAACTATACAAATCTTACTGTTTAATTTAAATCTTTAAATCTTTTTTAATTTTTCTAAACGTTTAAATCTTTCATTCAGCCAATCACATTCTTTTCTTTATACCGCGGGCCCCACCTCCTCTCTCTCTCCGTCTCTCTCTCTCTCTCTCTCTCTATATATATATATATATATATATATATATATATATATATATATATATCTCATATATATCTCTCTCTCTCATACCTCTCTCTCTCCGTCTCTCTCTCTCTCTCTCTCTCTATATATATATATATATATATATATATATATATATATATATATATATATATATCATATCTCTCTCTTTCTCGCATATCTCTCTCTCCCCCTCAAATCTCTCTCTCTCTTTCCCTTATAATTTTTAAAATCCTTTCCCCTTCTTTATTTTTTCACGCAAACACAGAAACCCATCGGCAGCGAGCCCTAGCCGCCTCCATCCTCGCCGCCGCAGCCCCAACGCCGGCGACGCCATCACCATCACCCTCGCCTCCTCATCCTCATCTCACCAAGCCCTCTTCCTCCTTTCCCCACGCTCCAGTGCGCACTGCACCCTCACCACGACCCTTGCCCTCGCCGCTGCAGCCACCGTCGTCGACACCCGCACCACCACCTTCACCTTCTCACCCCCGACCATCTCCTCTTCCCCTCCTTTCTCCATTCCCGCACCCCCTGCACCAGCGCCGCGACCACCCTTGAGCGCCCTGTGCTACTGTTCACCGCCGGAGCACTGTCGTCGCGACCTACGATATCGACCACTTTACTGATCATCGTAAGCACCCTCTCAGATCCTCCTTCCCTCTTTCTTTGTATTTACCTTGTATTTCTTTGCTTTCTTGTTGCATGCCCTGACCTTTTGTTCATTGTTCTTTCATCGATCGGAATCCGGCCGTACCGACGGCGTGACCCGACATTTCAGCGAGGTACCCTGACTCGTGTGGTTCCATTGTTCGTTGTTTGGGTTCAATCCGTGAACCGTACGGCCGTCGCGAGTTTCCCCGCCGACGTTATGTTCCGTTTTTCCCGGTTCGCGACCCGTCGAGGCAAGTACCCCTTACTACATGCTATACAATATTTACATATATATATTGACACCCTAAACCTGTAAAATTTAACTTGGTACAATCGTTTCCCATTTTCGGGTACAATATTGCATTATATCATTTTACTGTTAAACATGGAACTTACAGTTCGCAAATTGAACCTAATAATCATATTTACCTGTTCAATCACATTTTACTGTTAAAATAGCTTGTGGCATTTATCCCTGTAGTTCTGTTACAATCGGACACTCGTATGCATTTAACCTGAAATAGCTGTACTGAACCGTTACATAAATCATTGCACCTCTAAGGGTTCTTAAACCTGTTAACATGACTAAACGGCTATACTTGTCTTACTGCACTCTTGTAATCATCTATGTGACAAATTTGATAACTGTATTACAAATTGAATGAAATTGCTTATTACTTAATTCATTGCTTATCTCATGTTGTTAATACCCATGTTTGATTATATATCTGATTGTGAGCACACCCACGATATTGTTTACATCTTGACCTGACATTGCTACACACACACACACACACACACATATATATATATATATTGATATACCTGACATGGTACCGTATACTGTTGACTTGACCTGATGTACCATGACCCGACCCATTACCTGATCTTGTGTCTAATGCCAACAAACCTGACATGTAGTCCTCATGGACCATTCCTGTTGTCTATCCAGACAAACCTGCTTTTACTTGATCCTGTGTTGGCATTAGTTCTTGATTACTGAATACCTGACTCGACATACATAACTTGGGGGTATGGGGAAATCAAAGGTGAAACCTGACTTGTAACTCAACAGTTCGATACCTGTTCTGATCAGTCTTACGGGCTAGGCCAGCCCCGGAGTGATGATGCTGACATCACTTGCCCATCCTGCTACCTGTTACTGCCTAGCGGCACGTCTCGGATTCAGCCCCGAGAGTCTTGACCGTGGTCCCGGGCATGCACGGAATACTATTGAGTTACATCGATGATTCATCAATTTGGTTTCAAAGACTCTAGAATAGAAAACCTGATAAAACAGTTAATTACCCACTGCACACTACCCTGCACTGCTTGATTCACATTATTGCTACTCTCGTTTTATTCATGTTTATATTACATTGCCTGCTGCACTGTTCATATTATATTACTTGATGACATGACGTGCTGACGTCTGAGTTTTGCATGGCCCAGATTCCATACCGCTGTCGCAATCCGATCAGGAGTACTTCAACCAGCAGGCTGAGCTATGAGTTCAGTAGTAGTTAGTTTTATTTCCTGCATTTATTTCCTGATGTGAGCCCGCATTATGGGACATACATTTCAGTTATTTCTATTGGATCATTTGCTTCCGCATTTATTTATCATTGACTCCTGTTATTCTGGATTATGGACATGTTTTAGATAGTTTTATCTTGTTCTTGATATCTCTACAGCCGTAATGTGACTGTGGATGGATACTTCCTAATCACAGGTAGCATGGTTGGCTGTGTCACGTGCCCAATCTAGCGTACTCTGGAAAGTGGGGCGTGACATGGTTCTTTTGGTATCAGAGCCATAGGTTAGTCGGGTTAATTCTTTTGTAGTTGGGTATTGTACCCAATACACGAATCAGAATGCCGTGTTTAGGAAACATGTCCTGCCACTTTGCCGTTTACCATTCTTGAATCACATTCTTCCTGATTATATCTTTTACGATATGCAAACTTCCTTTGCATAAACCTGATTCCTTGTTATCTCTAGGACTTAGGCGACTTGGATGGAGTTAAGTAATTGTGGCTATGATACCGCGGCATAGTTACAATGCGGTACTCTATTTAAGTATCTTGGAGTTCTAGCCTTGATCTATATATTGAATCTATCATCATGCTAATGTTGGGTGTTTTGACTTCAGGAATATGGCAGATAAGAATTTGAAGACGTACCAGAGGCGTGTGGACGAAGCTGCCATGCTTGGAGTGATAAGGGAAATGCTGGAAAATCAAAAGAGACAGACCGAGCTGATCCAGCAGCAAGCAGAATCATTCCAGGAAGGTTTGCGGACCGTTCAGCAGTCCGTAGACAGGGTTGAAGCTAAACCAGTCGACCGAGTAGGGACCGTGGCAGATTTCAGGCGTTTGGGTCCGTCTACATTTACTGGTTTGGAGGAGCCGTTGCCAGCCGAGCAGTGGCTAGTTGACACGGAGAATTTTCTGATTGCGGCACAAATTCCAGATGACAAAAGAGTTGATGTGGTACGCATTCAGTTAGTGGACTACGCCCGAGAATGGTGGCTTGTGGAGGAGACCCGCTTGCCCAAGCCGATCAAGTGGGCGGATTTTTTTAAGAGTTTTCTGGAGAAGTTCTTCCCGCGGACTGCACGGGAGGAAATGGAAGAGAAATTTATTGGGCTAAGGCAGAATGGAGCACCCGTGGATGTGCATGCAGGAGAATGGACGAGACTCAGCAGATTCGCTGGACCTTTAGTTGCCAACGATGCAGACAGGACACGAAGGTTCATGCACAGCTTGGATGTGGACATCCAGAGGCAGATTGTCTCCCTGGGTTTGACCACTTTCTCACAGGTTCTTACGGCAGCTCGGGAACAGCAGAGTTTATCTGGGATGAAAGGGAACTTGCAGCAGACAGCAGTTGCGGCAAGGAAGCCCGCATTTGTACCAACCGAGCTCATGGTCGCAGAGGTATTCCAGTGGACCGTCGAGGTGTAGCACCCATGAAGAAGCCGGTGGTCGTTGATCGAAGAAAGAGCATGATTTGTGACTACTGCCGTTTACCTGGGCACGTGTAGAAGGATTGTCGAAGGAGGCTGGGACTTTGTTTGGTTTGTGGAGCGGCTGATCACGCCGTTGGTGCTTGTCCGTCGAAGCTTCGTACGAGGGATGATATTCATAAGCCTCCGCAGAAACCGTTCCAAGGACAGAAACAGCTGACTCAAGGACCTAATCAGGCTCGAGCTTTTACCTTGACAGCTGAGGAAGCTAAGGCGTCAGGAGAAGTCGTTTCAGGTATTCTACTCGTTCATGGTTTTCCCGCATTGGCATTATTTGATTCTGGTGCATCCCACTGTTTTATGTCATCCAAATTTATAACTACACATTCGATCACCTGCACGACCCTGTCTAGTTTCTGGGACATACACACTGGGAATGGGAAAATCATATCTAGTAGGGAGTGTAAAGATTGTACAGTTGTTGTGTACGGACGGGAGCTTTTTGCAGATTTCTTGGTGATTGATACGGGAAGCTATGAAGTCGTCTTGGGAATGGATTTTCTTGGCACTTTCCACGCTCACATTGACTGTAGGGCAAAGAATGTAATTTTCCAGATTCCCGGACATCCTGAGTTTACCTTCACTGGAGGAAGCAGTTCTGTCGAGCCAGTCGAGTTAGGCTAGGCCGACAAACAATATTCTTGCAGCAATGGAAGTTGATGAAAGTGAAGAGCCGGTTGTTGTTCGTGATTTTATGGATGTATTTGAAGATATATCGGGTTTACCGCCGAAGCGAGACGTGGAGTTCACAATTGATCTTATTCCTGGTGCAGTGCCAGTATCCAAAGCGTATTATCCAATGGCACCAGTAGAGTTGGAAGAAGTTAAGAAGCAGGTTGCCGAATTGCTTGAGAAGGGTTGGATTCGAAGCAGTAACTCGCCTTGGGGAGCTCCAGCTCTTCTAGTAAAGAAGAAGGATGGCACAAGAAAGATGTGCATCGACTATCGAGAATTAAACCGGGTGACTATTAAGAACAAGTACCCGATCCCTCGCATTGGAGAACTTTTTGAGCAGCTTAGTGGCGCAAGGGTATTCTCGAAGCTGGATTTGTGATCCGGATATCATCAGGTTCGAGTGAAAGCAAAAGATATTTGCAAGATGGCGTTCCGGACTCGGTACGGACATTACGAATACTTAGTGATGCCCTTCGGAGTAACGAATGCGCCGGCAGTATTCATGGACTTGATGAACCGAATCTTTTCACCGTTCTTAGATCAGTTCATTGTGGTATTCATTGACGATATTCTGGTTTACTCGAAGAGTTTTGAGAAGCATGCTGAGCATTTGAAGATCGCACTGCAGACGTTGAGACAGGAGAAATTGTATGCGAAGATGAGTAAGTGCGAGTTTTGGCTGGAGGAAGTGAAGTTTTTGGGGCATGTTGTGTCTGGCAATGGCATTGCCGTCAATCCAGAAAAGATCGCAGCAGTTCAAGATTGGCCTATTCCAAAGAATGTTGCTGAGATAAGAAGTTTCCTTGGATTAGCTGGATATTACAGGAGATTTGTGGAGAACTTTACTCGTCTGGCAGAGCCGCTAACCAAGCTTACGCGCAAGGAGGTACCTTTTGTATGGACGAATAAGTGTGCGTTAGCTTTTGAGACGTTGAAGCAGAAGTTGATAACCGCCCCCCTATTCTAACCGTGTCAGACAATTCCGGAGGATTGGTGATTCACAGCGATGCATCTGGGAAAGGATTGGGATGTGTTTTGATGCAGCATGGGAAGGTTGTAGCGTACGCATCGAGACAATTGAAGACCCATGAGAAGAATTATCCAACTAATGACTTAGAGCTTGCGGCTGTGATTTTCGCTTTGAAGATTTGGAGACACTACCTTTTGGGCGAAAAAGTCGAAGTTTTTACAAATCATAAGAGCTTGAAGTATGTGTTCACACAGAAGGAGCTTAACAT
This sequence comes from Agapanthus africanus, assembly GCA_030015575.1. Taxonomy (NCBI): domain Eukaryota; kingdom Viridiplantae; phylum Streptophyta; class Magnoliopsida; order Asparagales; family Amaryllidaceae; genus Agapanthus; species Agapanthus africanus. The sequence continues at coordinate 572,783,132 of CM057346.1, read as the reverse complement.
GAGGCAGCGTAGATGGTTGGAGCTGATGGCTGACTACGATCTTGATCTTAAGTACCATCCGGGGAAGGTTAATGTTGTGCCGGATGCGCTTAGTCGGTTACCAGCAATTCAGGTGTTAACTACGCAGAGGGAGATCGTTGCAGATTTCCGAAGATTTGACTTGGAGGTTGTGCTACCACGTTCTACGGGACAGTTGATGCCGTTGCAAGTACAGTCGTGTTTGATTGAGAAAATTAAAGCAGCACAATCGCAGGATCCTAGACTGCGAAAGATTCGAGAGCAGGTTGAAGCCGGACTATGAACAGATTTACTGATTCACGTGTAGGGTTCCTAGGCACTCTCAAGAGGTCTCACAAGGCATCAACCATGCCAATTTCAAAAATTATGGGTGCCGAGAAACCCTAATACGGATCGTTGGCTAGAAGTTTAGGCGATATGTGAATCTAGTTAACAACTTAACTAAAAGAAGAGAGGTACAACCTTTGTAGATCCGGTTATCCACTTCCTTAGCTCCATGTAGGCATCCTCTCGCTGTCCATCTCGAATCCCGAACTCATACGTCGGCTTCATCGGAGATTTGGGTGGACTAGGTCGTCGGCTTCGTGCCGAAGATGATCTACGTCGAGGCATCACAAGTTCAAGCTCCGACTTCACAAATTTGTGAAACTTGTGAAGAAAACACCCAAAACAACTTGGCAAGAGGTGGAGGGTGAAGAAATAGGAGGTGGGTTCACTTTAGAATTGGATTTCTCACTTTGGAACTCAAGTTGCCATTAATGGCATCAAGCTTTTTCTTTTGAAGATGATAAAGAAGATGAAGCTAGAATTATGATAAGTGTTGAGTTAAAATGAATAATAATTCAATACTTATCATAAGCTAACTATAGTTAAGTGTAGAGAATAGACCATGGTTACTTGGATGAGTTAGGGTTAAGCATGAAGACAAGAATGGTTACAAAAGTCAAAGCTTCATGAAGCTTCAACTTAAAACAAAGAAAGCCACCATTCTCATCATAATCCTTTTCAAATAAATAAATAAATAAATAAATGAATATGCAAAACCCTAATCAACACTTAACCATGGTTTTAATTCTTTACACTTAACAAAATGATCAAGTATCATCAAACATGATACAAATATGTGCACAAAAGTATATCACATATACTTCTTGCACATCAAGTGAGAAGATCCATATAAAGTGAACCAATACTAGTTAATGCAATGCAATATATCAAATATATAATTATACATTAAATCATTAAATCAACATTTGATTCAATGATCCGGTCATGTCGCACATAACCGACTAGAATCCAATGTATCGATTTATCGAATCAATGATTCGATAACTAGGTCATATCGAATATAACCAATCGAAACATATATCGCGAGAATGAAATGCGGTATCACATACACGCATTATTCTCGGTCCTGCACATATCTCATATGCGCTCCTATTTCGTTTCCCTTGAGCCAGGAAACCTCTGTGTAGGACTCTAAAGACTCGTCAATACGCCGGTAGCAGATGATGATCATATCAAGCACCCACAAGCCGCAAGCGGTCTGCTAAACGTAACGGCCATCCGGGTATTGAGCGATCAGAAGATCGACGAGCTAGCCCGCTCACACTCCTGTGAATCCAACCAGTAACACTTACCGTACAGTCCGGTCTGTTCGTCTGATATGTCGCATATCAAGTCTAGGGGTGGTAAACGTCAGACCCCAATAACCGATAAGTCGTGCCGATATGAGGCTCATAACGGGTCGAGAAACTACTGGTAACACTTACCAGCAAATCTCTGATCATCCCTGGCCAGGGACTTCCCTGTTACGGCCAATCGAGCACAGCGCAACATCAACCCCCAATACCGGGAGAGACGAAACCCCTCCTATCGCTCATTGCCTCCATGTGACTCGGGACTGTACCCAAAGACCACCGTTTTGCACGCCCTCATGGACGTGGTAAGGTGGAGATCAAAGCACAGTGGGAATCACACAAGACTCTATGACGATCTCGGGTCTACAGACTAACCTGTACAAGTGTCACCTGAGAACTGCCATCTGACGTGAGGTATAATACCATCTGGGAGTTCTCGGCGAGTCCGTCCAGTGTACCCAGTCTCCACTGAGCACCCGTATACCCTCTCTGATGTCAAACACCAATGGATATGGGATCATCCATCGCCCATCTCATGGGTCGAGAAGCATATACGCTAGTCTACTCTGGTATATCGATGCCCCGTCTCGATACACCCACGACTAGGGACCTTGAAGGATGTACTTATGGACTACCATGTCCCCACTAGTATGATCTGCATCATAGTCCAGGTAGTCAAGTACACATCCTAAGGGCTTTACCAATATGTAACTATAAGACAGTTTAAAGAGACTAGTGTACATGTTAAGATAAAGAGTAACCAGATAGCATACTATCATATCGAGCAAGAAAGTCATCTCTATATATGTCCAAGCATCCAATATAATATACATCATCTGTACAATACTGGCCTCTAGGGCATACATACAACTAACAATCTCCCACTTGCACTAGGGCCAGCTGCTGTAGTATCGCATACCGAGCATCCTGAAGAGTCTCTCAAACTGTATCTGGGGAATGGCCTTCATGAGTGGATCCGCCGTGTTGTTCTTCGTGTCAACCCTCCTGACCTCGATCTCCCGGCGATCAACTATCTTCCGGATCAGGTGATACCGCCTCAGAATATGCCTGGATCGCTGATGGGACCTGGGTTCCTTGGCCAAAGCCACCGCTCCATTGTTATCGCAATACAAAGGTATTGGATGCTCAATGGATGGAACCACTCCAAGTTCAGTAATGAACTTCTTGATCCAGACAGCCTCTTTGGCAGCATCGTTGGCAGCGATGTATTCAGCCTCCATCGTCGAGTCTGCCACGGTTTCCTGCTTGAACTCTTCCAGCTAACCGCCCCTCCGTACAGGGTAAAGACAAATCCCGACTGCGATTTAGAGTCGTCCTTATCACTCTGGAAGCTCGAATCGGTAAAGGACTCCACTTGGAGTTCTCTGTTACCATACACCAAGAGCATCTCTTTAGTCCTTCGTAAGTACTTGAGAATGCTCTTCACAGCTGTCCAGTGACTCTCTCCAGGATCAGCTTGATACCTGCTCACTACACTTAGTGAGTATGCAACATCGGGTCTGGTACATAGCATCGCATACATGATAGAGCCTACAGCTGAAGCATAGGGTATCCCTTGCATGCGAGCTCTCTCCAAATCAGTCTTGGGAGACATCTCTTTGGAGAGAGTGACTCCAGAGATCGTGGGCAAGTTCCCATGCTTGGATTCTTCCATACTAAACCTCTTTAGTATGGTGTCAATATACCTGGATTGGGACAATCCCAATATCCGTTTGGATCTATCTCTATAGATCCTGATTCCCAATATGCAGGAGGCATCACCAAGATCTTTCATTGAGAATCTTTGTGATAAGAAGAGCTTGACCGATTGCAGCATAGGAATATCATTTCCTATCAAGAGTATGTCGTCCACGTACAATACGAGGAAGACAACCTTACTCCCTGCCACCTTCTTGTAAATACAAGGTTCATCTGGGTTTTTGACGAAATCAAACTGTTTGATAACGACATCAAAGCAGATGTTCCAACTCTGCGATGCTTGCTTTAATCCATAAATGGATTTAAGCAGCTTGCACACCTTGCCGCTGCTCCCACTGTCTACGAAGCCCTCTGGCTGAGTCATGTACACGCACTTTTCTAAATCACCATTTAGAAAGGCGGTCTTAACATCCATTTGCCAGATTTCGTAATCATGATATGCAGCGATGGCAAGCATGATCCGGATGGATTTAAGCATAGCCACTGGAGAAAAGGTCTCGTCATAGTCCACACCTGGTATTTGACGAAAACCCTTTGCTACAAGTCTAGCTTTGAAAGTCTCCACTTTCCCATCTACACCAAGTTTCTTCTTGAAGATCCACTTGCTCCCGATGGGTTTTACCCCTTCAGGAGCAACTTCCAAAGTCCATACTTTGTTGGTGTATATGGATTCCATCTCGGACCGCATAGCATCCAGCCATTTCACTGAGTCCCTACTCGTGATGGCCTGCTCGAAGCTAGTTGGGTCATCATCCTCCATGATACAATCCTCGCTCCCTCCATCCATGAGAAAACCGTAGTATCTCTCAGGTTGGCGAGGAACCCTACTAGATCGGCGGAGTGGCTGGGGTTCATCGGGAACTACGGAATCCTCTGGTTCCATCAGATCTTCTGTTGTAGCTTCTGCAGCTGGAACCTCTTCCAGTTCTACCTCATGACCACTAATCTCTTTTTCAAGAAATTCCTTTTCTAAAAAGGTGGCATGCCGAGAAACAAACACTCTTTGTTCCTCAGGGTGGTAGAAGATATACCCTTGAGAATTCTTGGGATATCCTACAAATTTGCATAGAACAGACCGTGCCTCGAGTTTGTCCGGATTTTGTCGTTTGACATAGGCTGGACAACCCCATATCTTAACATAGTTAAGACTTGGTCTCTTTCCTTTCCATATCTCATATGGAGTGGTAGGCACAGATTTGGTTGGGACCATATTCAATAGATGTATGGCTGTCTCAAGCGCATACCCCCAGAAGGAAATAGGTAACTCAGCTGTGCTCATCATAGAGCGCACCATATCTAATAGGGTGCGGTTCCTCCGTTCTGATACACCGTTGTGCTGTGGTGTATATGGAGGAGTCAGCTGAGAGAGAATCCCATTCTCTTTTAGGAAGTCCAGGAATTCATTGCTCAAGTATTCACCTCCTCGATCAGATCGAAGGATTTTAATACTTTTTCCGGTTTGGTTCTCGACTTCTTGTTTATATTCTCTAAATTTCTCAAAAGCTTTAGACTTGTGTCTTATTAAGTACACATGTCCGTATCTTGAGAGATCGTCAGTGAATGTAATGAAGTACGAAGAACCATCCCTGGCATGTGTAGACATTGGACCGCATACATCACTATGTACTAGTCCTAAGAGTTCAGTAACTCTTTCTCCGTGTCCCGTAAACGGAGTTTTGGTCATCTTGCCTTTGAGACATGACTGGCAAGTGTCATAAGATGAAAATTCGAATGGTTTCAAATATCCATCCTTATGCAACTTAGCCAGTCGTGTCGCATTGATGTGACCCAGTCTACAATGCCACAAGAAGGATTTGTTCAGTTCTGAACTCTTCCTCTTGTGTGTGTTTGTTATGCTCAGAACTGTTGATTGATTTAGAACATAAATGCCATTGCACAACGTGCCTGATCCTACCAACTTTTGGTTACGGAAAATGTTCATAACATTGTCCTGTAATACAAAATTATATCCCTCTTTACTTAATAAAGAAACTGATATAATGTTGCATATCAGGTTCGGCATGTAATAGCATTCGTTCAGAACCAATGTATTACCAGTTGGTAACACAAGGTGATATTTCTCGACAGTCTTAGCTGCAACAATTGCACCATTTCCAACTCTGATGTCTTTATCACCTTCTCCAAGTTCGCTACCTTTCTTAAGCCCATGTAACTGATTACATATATGGGATCCTGACCCGGTATCTAATACCCAGGACGTGGAGCAAATGGAGAAACAATTCTCTGTAACGAACACATCCGAAGAAAATGCATCAACATGTACTTTCTTCATCCGGGTGGCATGGGAATCCTGGTATTCCCCTATATCCTGTTCATTCCTATAACTCTTATAAGAAAGAACGGAACCAACGTTCCCCAGCACAGTATAACATGCGGGTTTGGTCAATACATCCATATTATTATCTTTATTAGGGCATGAAATGGTCGCTACCTGGAGAGAGAGAGAAGAAAACACTTTAGCGTAAGCTCGTGCAAGATCAGATTGGTTATTATCTTATCTAATCAGGATGGCTCCCACTGTTTTTATCAAATCTTCCTTCAAACCCTAAAAGGAAAGACTAGCCGGGATTAATTACACACTACAAGTTCGCCAATCTTTCAGCCAGGCCAGTGTCGGTACTTTGAGGGAGGTCCCCCGTGCTTTCGCACGAACCTAATTAATGTAAACCTCGTTTTCCCAGAGGCGTAACCTCGTTAACACCTTTCTAGACACCTACTTGATCGGCTAATTGTAATGTGTAAAACTCTCGCAGGAGTAACTCTTACTCGCAGTGGGTATCGGGATCCAACTATCTCATAGAAGGTATGCAATCTCATTGCAAATTTCAACACTTGAAATTCCCGATAATGCTTTTGCCCCTAGCGTGCTATGACCTTGACGAAAGCCAACAAACCACAGCCCGCTAGTCAAGTTCAACCCGTACATTTCTTGACTGAATTAAACCCACGCGCACGACCCTTGACGAAAGCCAACAAAGCCGTACGACTACCCTAATCCAGTCGCATCATATGCAGCAGATAAACAGCACATAGCTACCGCACACTACACCTTGACAAAAGCCAACAAATGTAGCACGAATACTATATGTAATTTATCTGAAATGACGGAGGGCTACGACAGGTTTTTCTGAAAACCTATTGCGTAATGAACTTGATATCGTTGTAGAATCAAATGAAGTTTTGAAATGGAGTGATTTCGAGGCTTTTCTAGTTTTGCTAAAGGGGTCACTCCCGGTGAAGGGATCGTCGGCCCTTTCCTCGTCGAATGAGGTGCGGGATATATCATATATATCACTGTGCAAAGCAAAACTCAAAAACAATCAAAAGCAAACCGAGTGTGTAGCATCTGCCAGTTATTGCTAAAGGAGTCACTCCCGGTGAAGGGATCTCGGTCCTTTCCTCATCGAATAAGGTGCAGGGTATATCATATATACCGCTATGCAAAGCAAGAACTGTAGCTACCTGTTTTGTTTAAAATTTGATTCTACAACATCTTAGGTTTCTTTTCTTTCATTAATCACATTAATGAAGTCCCATCATTTAAATACCTAAACATCACAGATAAATACGACGTACACTTATGCCATCCGCATTCGCCTCGATGTCCCCTCGTGCACCGTTAGGTTAGGTAACTAACGACAGAGCAGGGCAGGGCTAGTGCGGGTGCAAAACATAAGTAACGTCTATATAATATATCATATATACTATATATAGTATCTATCACAGAACATCACATGATCACATCACAGATATCGCAGCAGAAGAAACATATGAAACATTGGATATACTAGCACGTCCGTGTTTTCAATACGAGCCAGTATAAAACACGGATTCCATGGTCGTGATGAATAGCCAATCCCACACCCCTAGACCCCTACGAGAGCGGCAAGCAACCCTGCCAATTCTAGGGTTAGGAGACCCGGACTCGACTCCTCGAGTTGGTCTCCCACTGGACCCCAGAACCCGGTTACTTGTGCTCCCCTCCTTGGGTCTATCCTAATGCGGAAAAGTTAATAATATACAAAAGGTGACATCTTCCGCTACCTGGAAGTGCCCCAAATAAAAAAATATTACATACAAGTTTTTACATGAATGAAAAGGAAAAACACTCATCTCACATAAAAACCCCCGGCTATTCAAACACGACGATCCAATATAACATATCCAGCAACACATAACATCACATGCCATCAACGTAAGTAAACATGCGTATCCCAATTGTCGTTGACATATAGCAACGAAACCGGCGATATCACATATTACACTTACGGTCACAGAAAAGAAAGTGTAAAACTACAACAGTTGGAATCCGCAACCTCTTTAGACATCACATGCCTAATCAAATGAAATACTTAGACATCGCATGCCTAACAGTTATAAACCCTGCATTTTAGTCCCATTATCGAAAAATCTTTTCAATATCACGTGAGACTAAACCGCTAGATTTATAACATTCATTCAGTTATCTCATAACTGTTTGTGAATTCCAATTATTGTATCCTATTCCGGATAAATAGAAAATGTTAAACTTTCCGATCGAACAATCGAACACCCAAGTTTTCCCGAAACCGTTCAACACATGAAATAGGTTCAATGACATTCGCTTCATGCCTCAGTACCAACGGTCCAGCCGTAGAAGGGTCAAGCCAACGCCTCACATGTGGCACGCCGTACTGCCCCAAACCCGAAGATTCAAAGGGCAGTTCAAGACGGTCACATAATCGAGTTAAGGTTTGTTGTCTTCTAGAGGGACCATCGCGTTACTTGCACTACTCAGAACGTCTTTAAACCATAGAAAGATCCAACACTTGGAAATATTCCGGCAGGGGAAAAGTTGGGTATTTTCATCCGGTCGAACTTTTTAACATATTCTTAAAATATCCGAAAAACACATAGACGAAATTTGATAATCCGATCGAACTATCGAAGCTCCAAAACAACCCCAGAAAATGCAACTCTGGAATAAATTTTAAAAATTCCCAGGAAAACCAGCACTATCAATTAGGAGTTACTGTATAAAATATATTGAATAAGGAGGCCGTACGACCGCGGAACCGCCGCACGAGCCATGCTCGTGCCGCGGAACCGCGGCGGTTTGATGGAGTTAGGCACACGAAATTCACAGTAACTCTAAAAATCACCTGTTGATTTTTCTACATATTTTTAATATTGAAAAATCCCGATTTTTAAAAATTGGACAGAGAGCATTTTGTGAGTTAGGGTTTCGGTTCGTTCGGGTTTCAAACGTCGTTTAGACTTCGCCTAATGCTCTAGCTAGTCTCTGATACCACTGTAGGGTTCCTAGGCACTCTCAAGAAGTCTCACAAGGCATCAACCATGCCAATTTCAAAAATTATGGGTGCCGAGAAACCCTAATACGGATCGTTGAGTAGAAGTTTAGGCGATATGTGAATCTAGTTAACAACTTAACTAAAAGAAGAGAGCTACAACCTTTGTAGATCTGGTTATCCACTTCCATAGCTCCATGTAGGCATCCTCTCGCTGTCCATCTCGAATCCCGAACTCATACGTCGGCTTCATCGGAGATTTGGGCGGACTAGGTCGTCGGCTTCGTGCCGAAGATGATCTACGTCGAGGCATCACAAGTTCAAGCTCCGACTTCACAAATTTGTGAAACTTGTGAAGAAAACACCCAAAACAACTTGGCAAGAGGTGGAGGGTGAAGAAATAGGAGGTGGGTTCACTTTAGAATTGGATTTCTCACTTTGGAACTCAAGTTGCCATTAATGGCATCAAGCTTTTTCTTTTGAAGATGATAAAGAAGATGAAGCTAGAATTATGATAAGTGTTGAGTTAAAATGAATAATAATTCAATACTTATCATAAGCTAACTATAGTTAAGTGTAGAGAATAGACCATGGTTACTTGGATGAGTTAGGGTTAAGCATGAAGACAAGAATGGTTACAAAAGTCAAAGCTTCATGAAGCTTCAACTTAAAACAAAGAAAGCCACCATTCTCATCATAATCCTTTTCAAATAAATAAATAAATAAATAAATGAATATGCAAAACCCTAATCAACACTTAACCATGGTTTTAATTCTTTACACTTAACAAAATGATCAAGTATCATCAAACATGATACAAATATGTGCACAAAAGTATATCACATATACTTCTTGCACATCAAGTGAGAAGATCCATATAAAGTGAACCAATACTAGTTAATGCAATGCAATATATCAAATATATAATTATACATTAAATCATTAAATCAACATTTGATTCAATGATCCGGTCATGTCGCACATAACCGACTAGAATCCAATGTATCGATTTATCGAATCAATGATTCGATAACTAGGTCATATCGAATATAACCAATCGAAACATATATCGCGAGAATGAAATGCGGTATCACATACACGCATTATTCTCGGTCCTGCACATATCTCATATGCGCTCCTATTTCGTTTCGCTTGAGCCAGGAAACCTCTGTGTAGGACTCTAAAGACTCGTCAATACGCCGGTAGCAGATGATGATCATATCAAGCACCCACAAGCCGCAAGCGGTCTGCTAAACGTAACGGCCATCCGGGTATTGAGCGATCAGAAGATCGACGAGCTAGCCCGCTCACACTCCTGTGAATCCAACCAGTAACACTTACCGTACAGTCCGGTCTGTTCGTCTGATATGTCGCATATCAAGTCTAGGGGTGGTAAACGTCAGACCCCAATAACCGATAAGTCGTGCCGATATGAGGCTCATAACGGGTCGAGAAACTACTGGTAACACTTACCAGCAAATCTCTGATCAGCCCTGGCCAGGGACTTCCCTGTTACGGCCAATCGAGCACAGCGCAACATCAACCCCCAATACCGGGAGAGACGAAACCCCTCCTATCGCTCATTGCCTCCATGTGACTCGGGACTGTACCCAAAGACCACCGTTTTGCACGCCCTCATGGACGTGGTAAGGTGGAGATCAAAGCACAGTGGGAATCACACAAGACTCTATGACGATCTCGGGTCTACAGACTAACCTGTACAAGTGTCACCTGAGAACTGCCATCTGACGTGAGGTATAATACCATCTGGGAGTTCTCGGCGAGTCCGTCCAGTGTACCCAGTCTCCACTGAGCACCCGTATACCCTCTCTGATGTCAAACACCAATGGATATGGGATCATCCATCGCCCATCTCATGGGTCGAGAAGCATATACGCTAGTCTACTCTGGTATATCGATGCCCCGTCTCGATACACCCACGACTAGGGACCTTGAAGGATGTACTTATGGACTACCATGTCCCCACTAGTATGATCTGCATCATAGTCCAGGTAGTCAAGTACACATCCTAAGGGCTTTACCAACATGTAACTATAAGACAGTTTAAAGAGACTAGTGTACATGTTAAGATAAAGAGTAACCAGATAGCATACTATCATATCGAGCAAGAAAGTCATCTCTATATATGTCCAAGCATCTAATATAATATACATCATCTGTATAATACTGGCCTCTAGGGCATACATACAACTAACATCACGAAGATGGTTCGTTGAGGTATGGTAGCCGTTTATGTATGCCAAAGGGAGATGTTCGTGAAGAGCTTATGAAGGAGGCACACAGTTCAGCTTATTCAGTACATCCAGAAGGCACAAAGATGTACCAAGATATTCGACAGCATTTCTGGTGGGAAGGCATGAAACGGGAGATTGCTCGCTTTGTGGCTAAGTGCTTGGTGTGTCAGCAAGTTAAGACTGAATATCAAAGGGTTGCTGGTTTATTGCAACCACTTCCAATTCCTCAGTGGAAGTGGGAACATATAACCATGGATTTCGTGACAGCTTTACCGCGGAGTCTAAAAGGCAACAATGCTGTATGGGTGATTGTTGATCGATTGACCAAGGCAGCTCACTTTATTCCTTTCCGGGTTGGTCAATCAACAGAGACTTTGGCAGAGTGGTACATGCAGGAGATCGTAAGGTTGCATAGAGTACCGGTGAGCATCGTGTCCGATCGGGACACTCGGTTCTTATCACACTTCTGGAGGAGTTTACAGGAAAGTTTAGGGACTCGATTGAAGTTTAGCACAGCTTATCATCCTCAAACTGATGGTCAGTCGGAGAGAACGATCCAAACTCTTGAGGATATGTTGAGAGCTTGCATGTTGGACTTCAAGAGTTCTTGGGAGGATCATCTACATTTGGTGGAGTTTTCTTACAACAACAGTTTTCAGGCAACTATCCAGATGGCTCCATTTGAAGCTTTGTATGGCCGTAAGTACCATTCACCTGTTTGTTGGGACGATGTCGGTGAACGAAGGTTGTTGGGACCAGATTTGGTTGTGCAGACAGTTGAGAAGGTTAACACTATCAGAAATCATATGAAGGCAGCTCAAGACCGACAGAAGAGTTGGGCTGACACGGCAAGAAGACCTCTAGAGTTCGCCGTGGGTGATTTGGTATTCTTGAAGATATCACCGACTAGAGGGGTGATTCGTTTTGGGAGTCGAGGAAAGCTTAGTCCCCGATTCGTCGGACCCTTTGAGATCTTGGAGCGTGTTGGTGAGGTAGCGTACCGTTTGGCGTTACCGCAGTCCTTGGCAAAGGTGCACGATGTGTTTCACGTATCTCAACTCCGTAAGTATGTTCGAGATGAAACACACGTTTTGGATCATTCGGGGCTAACAGTACGAGAAGACTTGACTTTTGAGGAGCGACCGGTTGAAATTGTGGATCGAAGGGAAAAGGTTCTTAAGAACAAGGTTATCCCCCTTGTGCTTGTTTCTTGGGGGTAATCGCTCGCATGGAGAGTCCACTTGGGAACGAGAAGATGAAATCCGGCAGAAGTTTCCTCACATTTTCTTGTAGTTATCCATCTTTGTATTCTTGGAATTTCGAGGATGAAATTCTTTTGTAGTTGGGTATGATGTAACACCCGAGCCCAATGCTACTGTTTTCAGTGACAGTTTGAGCATAATGTGGTACTCATTTCAATTAGCTTGCTTGTTTGTTGCTTACTGCAAATTTTACCTGGCAAAATCATTTCTGCATATAACAACTTTTGGCATCTAAAATAAAATTAAAAATATTCATCTTGGCCTACTTGACACCTCTAACCCCGTTGTAGCATCCGTGCATCGTGTTCTCGTCCCGTTCAGTGAAAACGGGCGAGTTTGGATGACTACGTGCACGTACGTGTGTCCGTTTTGGGGGTATGCTTTTTAATCATAAGACACTTCATTTTAAAATTTGGATCCCGCTTAAAATCCTATTATTTCAATTTCAAATTTTTGGACCCAACCCGGACGCAATTTGGAAATGTTTTATTTTGCGCCAAAATCCCAAATTTTATTATTTCCTTAACTATACAAATCTTACTGTTTAATTTAAATCTTTAAATCTTTTTTTAATTTTTCTAAACGTTTAAATCTTTCATTCAGCCAATCACATTCTTTTCTTTATACCGCGGGCCCCACCTCCTCTCTCTCTCCATCTCTCTCTCTATATATATATATCTCTCATATCTCTCTCTCTCTCATACCTCTCTCTCTCTCTCTCTCTCTCTCTCTCTATATATATATATATATATATATATATATATATATATATATATATATCTCCCCCTCAAATCTCTCTCTCTCTTTCCCTTATAATTTTTAAAATCCTTTCCCCTCCTTTATTTTTTCACGCGAACACAGAAACCCATCGGCAGCGAGCCCTAGCCACCTCCATCCTCGCCGCCGCAGCCCTAACGCCGGCGACGCCATCACCATCACCCTCGCCTCCTCATACTCATCTCACCAAGCCCTCTTCCTCCTTTCCCCACGCTCCAGTGCGCACTGCACCCTTACCGCGACCCTTGCCCTCGCCTCTGCAGCCACCGTCGTCGACACCCGCACCACCACCTTCACCCTTCTCACCTCCGACCATCTCCTCTTCCCCTCCTTTCTCCATTCCCGCACCCCCTGCACCAGCGCCGCGACCACCCTTGAACGCCCTGTGCTACTGTTCACCTCCGGAGCACTGTCGTCGCGACCTACGATATCGACCCCTTTACTGATCATCGTAAGCACCCTCTCAGATCCTCCTTCCCTCTTTCTTTGTATTTTCCTTGTATTTCTTTGCTTTCTTGTTGCATGCCCTGACCTTTTGTTCACTGTTCTTTCATCGGCCGGAATCCGGCCGTACCGACGGCGTGACCCGACATTCCAGCGAGGTACCCCGACTCGTGTGGTTCCATTGTTCGTTCTTTGGGTTCAATCCGTGAACCGTGCGGCCGTCGCGAGTTTCCCCGCCGACGTTACGTTCCGTTTTTCCCGGTTCGCGACCCGTCGAGGCAAGTACCCCTTGCTATATGCTATACAATATTTACATATATATATTGACACCCTAAACCTGTAAAATTTAACTTGGTACAATCGTTTTCCATTTTCGGGTACAATATTGCATTATATCATTTTACTGTTAAACATGGAACTTACAGTTCGCAAATTGAACCTAATAATCATATTTACCTGTTCAATCACATTTTACTGTTAAAATAGCTTGTGGCATTTATCCTTGTAGTTCTATTACAATCGGACACTCGTATGCATTTAACCTGAAATAGCTGTACTGAACCGTTACATAAATCATTGCACCTCTAAAGGTTCTTAAACCTGTTAACATGACTAAACGGCTATACTTGTCTTACTGCACTCTTGTAATCATCTCTGTGATAAATTTGATAAATGTATTGCAAATTGAATGAAATTGCTTATTACTTAATTCATTGCTTATCTCATGTTGTTAATACCCATGTTTGATTATATATCTGATTGTGAGCACACCCACGATATTTTTTACATCTTGACCTGACATTGCTACACATATATATATATATTGATATACCTGACATGGTACCGTATACTGTTGACTTGACCTGATGTACGATGACCCGACCCGTTACCTGATCTTGTGTCTAATGCCAACAAACCTGACATGTAGTCCTCATGGACCGTTCCTGTTGTCTATCCAGACCAACCTGCTTTTACCTGATCCTGTGTTGGCATTAGTTCTTGATTACTGAATACCTGACTCGACATACATAACTTGGGGGTATGGGGAAATCAAAGGTGAAACCTGACTTGTAACTCAACAGTTCGATACCTGTTCTGATCAGTCTTACGGGCTAGGCCAGCCCCGGAGTGATGATGCTGACATTACTCGCCCATCCTGCTACCTGTTACTGCCTAGCGGCACGTCTCGGATTCAGCCCCGAGAGTCTTGACCGTGGTCCCGGGCATGCACGGGATACTATTGAGTTAAATCGATGATTCATCAATTTGGTTTCAAAAACTCTAGAATAGAAAACCTGATAGAACAGTTAGTTACCCACTGCACACTACCCTGCACTGCTTGATTCACATTATTGCTACTCTCGTTTTATTCATGTTTATATTACATTGCCTGCTACACTGTTCATATTATATTACTTGATGACATGACGCGCTGACGTCTGGGTTTTGCATGGCCCAGATTCCGTACCGCTGTCGCAGTCCGATCAGGAGTACTTCAGCCAGCAGGCTGAGCTGTGAGTTCAGTAGTAGTTAGTTTTATTTCCTGCATTTATTTTCTGATGTGAGCCCGCATTATGGGACATACATTTCAGTTATTTGTATTGGATCATTTGCTTCCGCATTTATTTATCATTGACTCCTGTTATTCTGGATTATGGACATGTTTTAGATAGTTTTATCTTGTTCTTGATATCTCTACAGCCGTAATGTGACTGTGGATGGATACTTCCTACCCACAGGTAGCATGGTTGGCTATGTCACATGCCCAATCTAGCGTACTCTGGGAAGCGGGGCGTGACAGGTCGGCCGGGGGCCGGGTCCCTGGGGGAACACTGAAGGCGCAAATGGCGTCCATCGCCCAAGAGGTCGTGCGGGTGAGTGTTCGCACATCGTCTCATCATTTGCGAGATTAGGTGCCCCTTTTTCTTTCTGACCCCCCTTCGATTTCTTCAGGTCCTCCAGCACATCGATATCGTCGCCCGGCTGGAGGAGGAGGAGATAGCCCTGGCGATGCAAGCCATGGGCGAGCTCTCCTCGCTAGGGGAGAGCTCGAAGCGGGAGCTGGAGGCAGCGATGGCGGAGGCAGCGATGGCGAAGGTCGCTGCCCTTGAAGGTGAGGTGGCGGCCGGGAAGCAGGAAGTGGCGGCCACGAGGCAGGAGGCAGCGGCCGCGAAGAAAGAGGTTGCCAGGTTCCGTGAGGCCGCCCAGGCTGCCGAGGCTGAGCTTCGGGACTCTAGGGTACTCGTCGGCACCATGAGGAAGTCCGTGAGCACCCTCTGGAAGGAGTTAGAGGCTGCGGGAGAGGCGGCAAAGCGAGTCGACCTCAAAGCGACGAAGGCGGTGGAGAACTTTCAGAAGTCGGAACAGTTCTACACCGTCCTAGCCTCGGCCACCACCGCCATCTGGCACGAGTCCCTCGACGCCGTTAAGGCTCGGATGTCGAAGTTTGCTGACGAAGAGCTCCGAGCCAATATCCCCGAGAGGATGACGAGCAGGAGGATGGCCCCGGAGAGATACCCGACGGGGCGACGCTGAGGCTCCTATGGTGGGCCCTGGGCTTCCCGAGTCTGCGCCCGACCCTGAGACCTGAAGCCCCTTGTCTTCATGCTTTTTTCTTCTTTTTGTTGCCTCGGGTATTTTGTAGGCCTTTGGGCATTTTTGTAAGGCTGGAGAGCCCACAGTACCCTTGTAAAAGCTTTGACTTTGTGAATAAAGATTTTTTTTGTTTTCGCGGTAGTGTTTGTGCTTGTACTTCCTTTTGTTGGTAGACAATTGTATTCGCACAGTACTGCTTTTATGTTCGGCATGTTCCTTGTCTAGCGATTACTCGTCGACTTGAATCTGATCACTTGCCGAGTATGCGAGGACCGACGGGAAGACGGTATCTCCATGGCTCCGAAGTCGAAGTGGAGATCGCTAAGACGTTGATAAACCAGATGCCTCTTGTTGAATTCATGTTTCTTAGTTGTTGGAGGGGCCGTGAGTGGCCTACTAAGGATGGTGCCGAGTAGGGTAGCTGCTCGGTGTCTCATGGCGAGGGCATTGATCCTTAGTTGTTGGAGGGGCCGTAACTGGCCAACTAAGGATGGTGCCGAGTGGGGTAGCTGCTCGGTGCCTCTTGGCGAGGGCTTTGATCCCTGATTTGTTGGGGTAGGGAGCTACCAGTCAGGGATAACCGAACAAGGGCGGGCCCGGTTGCCTCTTGTGAGGGCTTTGATCCTTAGCGCGGAGGGGCCGTTAGTGGCCTACTAAGGATGGCCGAGCAGGGTAGCTGCTCGGTGCCTCTTGGCGAGGGCTTTGATCCTTAGCACGGGAGGGGCCGTGAGTGGCCTACTAAGGATGGCCGAGAAGGGTAGCTGCCCGGTGCCTCTTGGCGAGGGCTTTGATCCCTGGTTTGTTGGGATAAGGGGATACCATCCAGGGATAACCGAGCAAGGGCGGGACCGGTTGCCTCTTGTGAGGGCTTTGATCCTTAGCGCGGAGGGGCCGTTAGTGGCCTACTAAGGATGGCCGAGCAGGGTAGCTGCTCGGTGCCTCTTGGCGAGGGCGTTGATCCTTAGCGCGGGAGGGGCCGTGAATGGCCTACTAAGGATGGCCGAGCAGGGTAGCTGCCCGGTGCCTCTTGACGAGGGCTTTGATTCCTGGTTTGTTAGGGTAGGGGGCTACCATCTAGGGATAACCGAGAAAGGGCGGGCCCGGTTGCCTCTTATGAGGGCTTTGATCCTTAGCGCGGAGGGGCCGTTAGTGGCCTACTAAGGATGGTCGAGCAGGGTAGCTGCTCAGTGCCTCTTGGCGAGGGCTTTGATCCTTAGCACGGAAGGGGCCGTGAGTAGCCTACTAAGGATGGCCGAGCAGGGTAGCTGCCCGGTGCTTCTTGGCGGGGGCTTTGATCCCTAGTTTGTTGGGGTAGGGAGCTACCAGCCAGGGGTAACCGAGCAAGGGCGGGCCCGGTTGCCTCTCGCGAGGGCTTTGATCCTTAAGGACGGAGGGGCTGTTAGTGGCCTACTAAGGATGGCCGAGCAGGGTAGTTGCTCGGTGCCTCTTGGCGAGGGCTTCGATCCTTAGCGCGGGAGGGGCCGTGAGTGGCCTACTAAGGATGGCTGAGCAGGGTAGCTGCCCGGTGCCTCTTGACGAGGGCTTTGATCCCTGGTTTGTTGGGGTAGGGGGCTACCATCTAGGGATAACCGAGCAAGGGCGGGCCCGGTTGCCTCTTGTGAGGGCTTTGATCCTTAGCGCGGAGGGGCCGTTAGTGGCCTACTAAGGATGGCCGAGCAGGGTATCTACTCGGTGCCTCTTGGCGAGGGCTTTGATCCTTAGCACGGGAGGGGCCATGAGTGGCCTACTAAGGATGGCCGAGCAAGGTAGCTTCCCGGTGCCTCTTGGCGAGGGCTTTGATCCCTGGTTTGTTGGGGTAGGGAGCTACCATCCAGGGATAACCGAGCAAGGGCAGGCCCGGTTGCCTCTTGCGAGGGCTTTAATCCTTAAGGACGGGCCGAGCAAGGTTACTGGCCGGTGCCTCTTGGCGAAGGCTTTGACCCCTGGTTTGGTAAGGAGCTACCAGCCAAGGATAACCGAACAAGGGCGGGTCCGGTTGCCTTTGTGAGGACTTTGATTCCTGATTTATTGGGGTAGGGAGCTACCAGCCAAGGATAACCGAACAAGGGCGGGTTCGGTTGCCTCTTGCGAAGGCTTTTCATCCTTAGCGCGGGAGGGGCCGTAAGTGGCCTACTAAGGATGGCCGAGCAAGGTTACTGCCCGGTGCCGCTTGGCAAGGGCTTTTTGTCCTTAAGAATGGCCGAATAGGGTTGCTGCCCGGTGCCTCTTAGTGAGGCCTTTGATCCCTGGCGTTGTGTGATAGGGGAGCTACCAGCCAAGGATAGCCGAGCAGGGTAGCTGCTGGGCTGCCTCTTGGTGCGGGCTTTGATCCCTGGCGTTGTGGGGTAGGGAAGCTACCAGCTAGGGATAGACGAGCGGGGTAGCTGCTGGGCTGCCTCTTGGTGAGGGCTTTGATCCCTGGCATTGTGGGGTACGGAAACTACCATCCAGGGATAGCCGAGCAGGGTAGTTGCAAGGCTACCTCTTGGTGAGGGGTTTGATCCCTGACGTTGTGGGGTAGACGAACTACCTGCCAGGGATAGCCGAGGAGGGTAGCTGCTGGGCTGCCTCTTAGTGAGGGCTTTGATCCCTGGCGTTGTGGGGTAGGTAAGCTACCAACCAGAGATAGCCGAGCAGGGTAGCTGCAGGGCTGCCTCTTCATGAGGGCTTCAATCCTTAGCGCTGGAGGGGCCGTGGGAGGCCTTCCAAGGATGAACTAAGCAGTGAAGCTGCTCGGTTGCCTCTTTTTGAGGGCTTAGATCCCTGGCGTTGTAGGGTAGGAAAGCTACAAGCCAGGGATAGCCGAGCAGGGTAGCTGCAGGGCTGCCTCTTCGTGAGGGCTTCGATCCTTGGCGCTGGAGGGGCCGTGGGAGGCCTGCTAAAGATGAACCAAGCAGTGAAGCTGCTCGGTCGCCTCTTAATGAGGGCTTAGATCCCTGACGTTGTGGGGTAGGCTGTTGGAGATAGTGCCCTCAGAGTCAATTATTAGGTCACAGGTACGTGATTGTAATGATTGAGGGAGGACCTATCCCGGTAGGACAGTCTTACTCGAGATGATAGTATGCTATCCGGTTTACCTTTATCATCGTGTACTGCTTTAGGTGACATGACACGTCGCTATTACACGTTGATAGAGCCCCTAGGATTCTTGCTTGACCACCAGCAGTATGAGGGCGATCATATAAGTGGGAGCTGGGGGTCTACAAGCATATCCTTAAAAGGTCCCTAGTCGTGGGAGTTTCGAGACTGGGCATCGATACTCCATTAGTAGACTAGTGTGTACAGTCGAGACCCCGATGAGGGGCGGTGGCCGGTCTCACAAGTCACTGGTGTCAGTTGGATCACCTAAGATGTATACAGGTGCTCATTGGGTTATGAGTACACCGGACAGGACTCGCCGGGAACATGCTAGTTGGTCATATACCAGACGTCAGATGGCAGTTCCCTGGTGACATGTGTGCAGGTTAGTTCATCGACCTGGGGATCGTCATTTGTCTCGTGTGAGTTCCCACTGTACTTTGATTACTACCCTACCACGGCTCAAAGGAGTCGTGCAAACAGGTTTTAGTTGGGTACAGTCCCGAGCCACATGGAGGCAGTGAGCGTATCTTCAGGGGTTCGTCTCTCCCGGTATTGGGGGTGAGGTCGTGCTGTGTCTAGGAGAGCCATTACACAAAGTCCTTGGCCAAGGCAAGGAGATTTACTGGTAGGTATTCCAGTAGTATCTCAGGGTGTTCTGGGCTACACTCCGACACGACTTGTACCGCTTTTGGGGGTCTGACTTTTACCAACCCCCTAGGCCCGCCATGCGACACTCATAGACGAACGGACCGGACTGCACGGATATTGTCACTGACAGGCTCAGTAGGGTGTCAGGATGAGTTCGCTCATCGACGTCCCTTTTTAGTCAATAGCTGGTGGCCCGTTACGTATTGGCTTATACCTCTGACGGGCTAGTGGTTAAATCCACAGCCATTGTATTGACGAGTCTTTAGAGTCCCCCACACTTTCAGTTACTCAGCTTTCGGGCGAAAGGCTGTAGAGGCCGTATGGAGATATGGCAGGGTTCGATCAAATACGTGCGGTATTGCACGGATCGTGATCGGACGGTTTTTACTAGCCGGCTTTGGCTTAAGCCGGATCCTAGTATAGTACAGTGTAGTTTTGTCTCTTTACATTTGTATTTCGGTCGAAATACAAATGCGGGTGTGTATGCACAGTATCGGGGTTTTCCTGTAATTTATTATGGGACCAGTTTTCTAGGGTTGCCAGTTTGCATTCCGTTCCGGCCGGTTTTCTCTTTTTCCTTCCCGGTCGGACTTTTCGTTGGAGGGTGTTAATTGCAAGTTTGCAATTAACATTTTGTGGAGGGGGTTTCTTTGCATATTGTTTGATATGATAGCTTTCATATCTTTTCCACCATGCTTTTGCTTTTTGAGATTTGATTGAATAGGAAAGGGTATGGAGGAAAGGGTATGGTTGATGTTGTGGTCACCTCTTTTGTTTCTCCTACACTTACCTCCCTCTTGCAATTTGTGTACATCTCCACCATTCTCCAAGAGCATGATGGCCGGCCACACATTGTGAGGAGAGGAAAAATGAGAGGTTCATTTTTGATGCTTCATTCTTCATCTCATTTCCTTGCAAAAATTGGTAGCTTCATTTCCCTCCAAAGTTCAATTCTCATTCCTCCATCCAAAGGCAACAAACCCCAAAGAGACAAGTAGCCTCTACACTACACTTCCTACAGCATATCTTGGGCACGTCGAGTAGCCGGCTTCGTGCCCGAGTTGCCTCGGCATTGAGGTGGGAGCCCGTAAAAGAAGTAGGCGATGTGGTGCACTTCCGGCGACGAGGAGGAGACGGGACATTCCGCAGGAGATCGGGACGATGACGAGAAGACCGGAGGACTTGGATCGTCGGTATATCTCTATTCCCTTTCTTGTAGATGGCTTAGACTAGTTAATGGTTCGATCCGGAGTTTAGTGCGCGGTGGTGCCGTTTTGCAAAGTCCGCAAAATTTAAAGTTTTTCACCGCTTCCGCATTCCGGCGTCGGATTGACGGCCGGGGCGCCGCCGTGCACTTACAGTGGTATCAGAGCCTCGCCATTAACTTAGTCTAGCTTTGTGTAATGTGTTTGCATTTCCGATCGATCAAAAAGTTCCAAAACTGCATTTTAGTTCGCATCAGTTTCTGTTGAAAATTTTTGGTCTCGAAAATTTTTTCAGGTTATAAAATATTGATGTACTGGAAAATCTAAGAGTTCTGTAAAAATTTGATGAAGTAACTCCACAGTTGGAGCGCGGAACCGCCGCGAAAACCCCATTTGTGCGGCCCTTCCGCCGCGCACTATTCACATCACTTCACCATTTTTTTACAGAGGCCTTCTGGGCTTAAAATATGGGCTTTGGAATATTAAAGTTGGGCCAATTGTTTCTGTGAGTGCTACAGTTTTCTTTGGGGCCCACTTGTTAATTGTTTGATCAATCGGAAATTTTTTAAACACATTTTTCACAGTATTTACATTATATCTGCGACCGTGAATGTCACTCGATCGGTAAATCCGGTCTAACTGCTATAGCCCGGTTAGACGGATTTGCGAACGTGACTTTCACGTTGATGTTCTATGTATTTGCTGTGATGTTGCGGATCGGTCGTGGGGGATAGCCTGGATGCAATGCTAGTACTGTGCTGTTGTATTATGTACATTTGATATTGCGGGGCGAGCGTCCGACATGTGGACTGCTGTCACTGCCTGATTGTATTATTATTTTGGGGCACGACCTGGTTGCGGTCGATGTACCCGGTGTATGTATATTTTACTTTCTGTACTAGGGTTGCCCCGCGGAGGGGTGCACGGATAGCCGGGTTCTGGAGGGCAACAAGCCCGCATCTCATGGCATTGGGACGGAGGGGGCTTCACTCTAGGATTGGCGGGCTATTCGCCGCACTCGTAGGGGTACAGGTTGACCCAGGAGGGGTGCCCAAGTTGCCGGATTCCGTGAAGTGCTGGGTGGTCCATTCACGGCGCTGAAGGGGGCTGCCTCGCTTCAGGTTTTGGCGGGTAACTTGCCGCGCCCGTAGGGGTCTAGGATTTCATTGCACAGGCTATCCACACGACCAGGGGAACGTCGGGTTTCAGTAGTGGCTCTGTGAAACCCGGGGATCCCAGATATCTGTATTGTTCTGTGATGCAGTACATTTCTGTGATGTTGCATTTTATTCACGCCTTGAGCGAATACTATATATTGGTATATATATTAGTAGATGTTGTATATGTTTTTCATCCGCGCTAGTCCAGTCCCCGCTCTGCCGTTAGTTAGCTAACCTAACGGGTGATGACGGGACCCAGTGGCGAATGCGGATGGCATATACGTACGTCAGTATATTTTCGTTCTTTTTGGTGTGATCAATTGATGGGACTGCGTTGATTCGGATCAATGCAACTTAAAACAAACCTAATCTGATGTTGTTGGAACACTTTTTCAAAAGCTGTTATTGCAAGGACGTTTACTTTTGTTTTGCATCGTGGTATTCATTAGAATATCCTGCTCCTCAGTCGACGAGGCAAGGGCCGAGATCCCTTCACCGGGAGTGACCCCTTGGACAAAAGTTTGCGTCAGGGCAATGATTTCACTATAGCCGATTACTTTTGCTTTGCACAGTGATATTCGGTTATGAATATCCAGCACCCCATTCTACGGGGAAAGAGCCGAGATCCCTTCACCGGGAGTGACCTCTTTAGTAAAGGTTTTCGTCACTATAATTTCAAAAAGCTATCCGTTCCTTCAACGATATCAAGTTCATTACGTTAAAGGTTTTCGCCAGAAACCATTCGTAGCCCTCCGTCGTTTCATATGGGTGGTCAATAGTATTCAAGCTGTGTATGTTGGCCAAAGTCAAGGCACAGTGATTGGTAGCTATTGGGGTATTCATATGCAGCATAGATAGATGCGTTGGTTTGGGACAGTCGTACTGCCATTTTGGCCAAAGTCAAGGGTATGTACGGGTGGATTCAAATTAACCTGGAGAATGACGGGTAGAACTTGACATGTGACTTATGATATGTTGGCCAAAGTCAAGGTCATAAGAGCATGGGGTAAAAATCACATCGGGAGTTTCAAAAGTACTGAAACTTGCCAGATATGCGCATACCTTCTGGAGTGTGATAGCGTGAGCGGATTCCGTCACGTTATCATGCGATGAGAGTTGGATCCCGATTCCCACTGATGAGTTAGTTTACTCCTCGGGTGACCCCGACTAATTCTTCTTTCAGGTTTGGAGGAGAATTTGAGGTACAGTGGGAGGTTTCCAGATTAGATAAATTGGTGACCATTCTGATCTAGGTTAGAGTGCACGCTGAGTGTTTTCTTTTCTCTCTCTCTTTGGCAGCGACCATTGACCCGACCCTAAGACTATGACTCAGAGACCAGGTTAACCGAACCTTCTTTACACCGGCTTTTGGATTGTCAGAGTTGCGAACCTCATTGCCACTCCTACTTTTACCCTTTTCTCCAGGACACCCCGTTTTACTACGAACGTCCACTTCCATTGGACAAAGCCATCGTATGGTTAGATACGAACTCGAAAGAATTTATTCGAGGATGGTTTCAGGTTCTGGAGGAAACGGATAGGATTATTCAGTTGTCTTTTCCTTTTACCCTCTCTCAGGTTACGAGTACTCCTTGGTTTAGGGGTAGTACACCTATTACGCAAATTGGATTGTCTTCTTCCAAACCTTAGGCTGGTGCCGACCGGTAGGGAATGAAGAAAACCAATTAGCATAACGATGGTGTGCAGAAGGTATTAAGTTCAGACAAAGCAAGGGATTAGTAAGAGGGCAAAGTAAATTGCAACAGATATTCACGACCAAACCAAATATTTCGTTACCACTCCCACGTCACCTTTGTATTTCTCCAGGACACTCCGTATCACTACGAAGATCCACAGTTTATTTGGATACTCCATCGTATGGTTATATACGAACTCGAATGGAACTTGTTCCAGTTCGGGGATGGATTCTGGTTCAGGAGAAATAGGAATAAGGTTTATTCGGTTGTCTTTTATCTTCACCCTCTCTCATTGCCAGTGTTCCTAGGATTGGGACAGTACACCCATTATGCTTATTGGATAGTCTTCTTCCAAACCATAGGCTGGTGCCGAACGGTAGGGAAGGAAGAAAACCATTTGGCCTAAAAGGGTGTGCAGAAGGTAAAGACTAAAGACATATGAAGGGATTTGGAGAGGTGGCAAAGAACTATACGGTTACAGTCGTGAATCTGGAAGAGGCATTACTAGGAATACCAGAATACCCCATCGGAACATTTCAATGTTTCAGTTTCACTGTGTAATGTTAAAGGAAAACTGATTTCCCGATTAGATACTTACTCCAGGGTATGTATTTACCAGGTTTGATTCTCATATCTGTATGGTTTTACAGATGATGAGTGGGAGTAAGTTATTGGGAATTGGGTGATCATCCTCATTATATCGGGATTCGTTGTAATCGGTGATATTTGAGGAAATCACCTGGGATGTTTGCCGGTCGGCAAGTATTTGGTTTTGAATATCCGCCGTTATGCACCAATTTCAAATCGATGTATCTGTACGTCTATTTTCATAGAGTGAGATATACCTTTCTGAAATTATGTCTACGACATTTACCTATATCAGTGGATGGTTAGGTAAGGAGCATTAAACAGCGGTGTAATTCTTCTTAACCATAAATACAGTTTTCAACCTACGACACACAGTGAATGAGTTGTCAGACTCAAGGGACTTATACAGAGTATTGTATGTTGTCCAGGGTCCATCAGGACAGAGGGGTTGGTCCTCGTACTATATTCGGTTTACTTATGACTTCTCTAGTCTTTAGACGAGTGTTTCGCGGAAACACAGGGTCCAAATTTTGAGAAGTTATGGGTATTTGAATAGAGTAGAGAACCAGGTATAGCAAGTATCGGGATTCTTCAAAGAGATCGAAGATGTAGATACTTGTGTATGGTATTCAGTTGATAGTAATAATAAAGAGATCTTGCTTCTCTTTCAGGTTACTCATAATTGGAAGTATTCCTAAGTTGAGTAACGCTGATCGGCCTCCTTCCATTTAGTTGACATGCGCTGGGGACAGCTGCATGATTTGAATCTGGTTCAATTAAATCAGTGCCTCTGTTTCTATATTGGATATAGAACAGTTCATATCTTAACGATGTTAAGGTACGGGGAGTTGTCCGGTTTATGATTAAAACCAGACACTGGACAACTCAAGGCACGTTTCTGTAATGGCTGTTTGTGGGTTGACCCAGGCTATGACGAGGGTTGACTTTCTACCATCTGGATGAACAATAGCGATATTGTTCTAGACTCGCCACAGTTTTATTAAAAATGGATTTTTTTCAGAAAACAGTAGTGGGAGTATGGTAGAACTGGAAGTGATTCCAGAACCACAAACGATTACTGAAGATTTGATAAGGAACCTAAAGATTCAATCTGGATTGACATTCCATTGGCCACTCCGCAGATAAGGTGGGTAACTTCAGGCACCCGAGAGGTACTCCGGTAGCCTCAAGGACGGTGACAGGGAAGTTCTTGTTTACCCACAATTGCCATTGCTGTTGTTCCAGGTTACGAGACCCAGCGGGAGGATGAGTATAGCGTCGTTCTAAACCAGTTTTAGAAGTGTACGTCTATATGACTCTGCCAGAGGGTTGTCGTAGTCAGTGGGAGCAGCGGAAGCATTGGTGGACAGGTAGCTTATGTCTATTTATAGACTAAAGCAGAAGTAGCGGAGATAGATCATCTATTTCTAACGTGACAGTCATGGGTTTGACTTCATCAGAATAGGGGATGGATCTGTTGAGAAGGTAGTAGGGTGTGATATCCTGGTATTTGGATGATATACACAGAGTAGGAAAAGAATCTCCTACACTACGATCGGATATACTTTGGTCGTCACACAGTTGTTTCTCCACAAAGGAAATGGATTTTGTATCTGACATACTGGTTACTAGATCTATGGTTTTAGATCTAGATTTGGGTGGTTTCCCAATCAGGGTACTTGACAGCATTCTAAGAGTATTTAGGATGGACGACTCCTGGCACGGTAGTGTACCTGCAGGTAATGGAGTCACCCTCTCCAAAGGTGTCTTACAGACTAAAGGGGAGAGGGACGTGCATGATTGGCAGATCACTTGCTCAGGCAATTGAGTCAATCATGAGATGTCAAGTACCACACCAGATGTTGTTCTTGCACTGGATGCAATAAGTTGACATTAATCCAATCCTGGAGAAACAATCGGAAGCAGTTTTAGAACATAAGTGGATGTTCTAGCGATATGATAACGACAGCCTCATTCAGGAGACAGTTATCATTCCAGGCTTCCAAGGTGACATGGACGACAAGGAGGTTGTCAGAGTTATAGTTTTCCTTCTGATGAGGGGCAGTATTTTGGACAGGTGGTCCAAGGCAATACTGAGGGAGGCATGGCGCGCTGGATACTGATTAAGTTCAGTTGACGATACAGTCTAAGAAGTTTGGATTTGGAGTTCTTTTATGAGCTAGGTCCCATCAGACATCCAGACATTCTAAGGCAGGTATTGCTCATTTCGGGAGATGGGTTTCTCCGCGAACTTGAGATGTAGAGAGACATGGAAAGAAACAACAAAGCGGATCCACTCACTGAGGCTATTCCTCGAACGCAATAGTTTCGCAAACGAGCTTTGTGAGACTGACTAGTAGAGGAGTTGGATGTTCGGTATCACACGGGCTGTGAGTATGCGACATCGCAATAATTAGCCTTGAGTGCAAGTGGGAGATTGTTGGAGATAGTGCCCTCAGAGTCAATTATTAGGTCACAGGTACGTGATTGTAATGATTGAGGGAGGACCTATCCCGGTAGGACAGTCTTACTCGAGATGATAGTATGCTATCCGGTTTACCTTTATCATCGTGTACTGCTTTAGGTGACATGACACGTCGCTATTACACGTTGATAGAGCCCCTAGGATTCTTGCTTGACCACCAGCAGTATGAGGGCGATCATATAAGTGGGAGCTGGGGGTCTACAAGCATATCCTTAAAAGGTCCCTAGTCGTGGGAGTTTCGAGACTGGGCATCGATACTCCATTAGTAGACTAGTGTATACAGTCGAGACCCCGACGAGGGGCGGTGGCCGGTCTCACAAGCCACTGGTGTCAGTTGGATCACCTAAGATGTATACAGGTGCTCATTGGGTTATGAGTACACCGGACAGGACTCGCCGGGAACATGCTAGTTGGTCATATACCAGACGTCAGATGGCAGTTCCCTGGTGACATGTGTGCAGGTTAGTTCATCGACCTGGGGATCGTCATTTGTCTCGTGTGAGTTCCCACTGTACTTTGATTACTACCCTACCACGGCTCAAAGGAGTCGTGCAAACAGGTTTTAGTTGGGTACAGTCCCGAGCCACATGGAGGCAGTGAGCGTATCTTCAGGGGTTCGTCTCTCCCGGTATTGGGGGTGAGGTCGTGCTGTGTCTAGGAGAGCCATTACACAAAGTCCTTGGCCAAGGCAAGGAGATTTACTGGTAGGTATTCCAGTAGTATCTCAGGGTGTTCTGGGCTACACTCCGACACGACTTGTACCGCTTTTGGGGGTCTGACTTTTACCAACCCCCTAGGCCCGCCATGCGACACTCATAGACGAACGGACCGGACTGCACGGATATTGTCACTGACAGGCTCAGTAGGGTGTCAGGATGAGTTCGCTCATCGACGTCCCTTTTTAGTCAATAGCTGGTGGCCCGTTACGTATTGGCTTATACCTCTGACGGGCTAGTGGTTAAATCCACAGCCATTGTATTGACGAGTCTTTAGAGTCCCCCACACTTTCAGTTACTCAGCTTTCGGGCGAAAGGCTGTAGAGGCCGTATGGAGATATGGCAGGGTTCGATCAAATACGTGCGGTATTGCACGGATCGTGATCGGACGGTTTTTACTAGCCGGCTTTGGCTTAAGCCGGATCCTAGTATAGTACAGTGTAGTTTTGTCTCTTTACATTTGTATTTCGGTCGAAATACAAATGCGGGTGTGTATGCACAGTATCGGGGTTTTCCTGTAATTTATTATGGGACCAGTTTTCTAGGGTTGCCAGTTTGCATTCCGTTCCGGCCGGTTTTCTCTTTTTCCTTCCCGGTCGGACTTTTCGTTGGAGGGTGTTAATTGCAAGTTTGCAATTAACATTTTGTGGAGGGGGTTTCTTTGCATATTGTTTGATATGATAGCTTTCATATCTTTTCCACCATGCTTTTGCTTTTTGAGATTTGATTGAATAGGAAAGGGTATGGAGGAAAGGGTATGGTTGATGTTGTGGTCACCTCTTTTGTTTCTCCTACACTTACCTCCCTCTTGCAATTTGTGTACATCTCCACCATTCTCCAAGAGCATGATGGCCGGCCACACATTGTGAGGAGAGGAAAAATGAGAGGTTCATTTTTGATGCTTCATTCTTCATCTCATTTCCTTGCAAAAATTGGTAGCTTCATTTCCCTCCAAAGTTCAATTCTCATTCCTCCATCCAAAGGCAACAAACCCCAAAGAGACAAGTAGCCTCTACACTACACTTCCTACAGCATATCTTGGGCACGTCGAGTAGCCGGCTTCGTGCCCGAGTTGCCTCGGCATTGAGGTGGGAGCCCGTAAAAGAAGTAGGCGATGTGGTGCACTTCCGGCGACGAGGAGGAGACGGGACATTCCGCAGGAGATCGGGACGATGACGAGAAGACCGGAGGACTTGGATCGTCGGTATATCTCTATTCCCTTTCTTGTAGATGGCTTAGACTAGTTAATGGTTCGATCCGGAGTTTAGTGCGCGGTGGTGCCGTTTTGCAAAGTCCGCAAAATTTAAAGTTTTTCACCGCTTCCGCATTCCGGCGTCGGATTGACGGCCGGGGCGCCGCCGTGCACTTACATAGGCGAGTTACCGTCCAGAGATAGCCGAGCAGGGTAGCTACTCGGTGCCTCTTGGCGAGGCTTTGATCCTTGACGCTGGAGGGGCCGTGGGAGGCCTGCCAAGGATGAACCAAGCAGTGAAGCTGCTCGGTCGCCTCTTTTTTAGGGCTTAGATCCCTGGCGTTGTGGGGCAGGGAAGCTACCAGCCAAGGATAGCCGAGCAGGGTAGCTGCTGGGCTGCCTCTTTTTGAGGGCTTAGATCTCTGGCGTTGTAGGGTAAGGAAGCTACCAGCCGGGGTAGCCGAGCAGGGTAGCTGCTGGGCTGCTTCTTCATAAGGGCTTCGGGAAGATGGACAGTTGCGATTGACACGTGCCACGAACACGTGGAGGAGGCGAAGTGCCAGAGTCGCGTTGTTTTGATTTCGCAACGAGCGGCGCGGTGTCTACCGCGTGGCGGCATAGTTGCGGGCGAACGTTGAACTCCAGAGACGTTGTGGGCTATAAAATGGAGGGATTATTGATGACTCCTTTCCTCACACCCAAAATGCAAGAATGGATGACTTCCCATTCACCATCCCCGAGATTATAAGCTTTGAGGATGTGTATCTCTATGATCAGTACTTCACTGATGACATGGCGCAGTTGGTGATAGGCCGAATCGATGATCATTTCGGCCCGGCGCTCTTCCCTACTTCAGCTGCTGATGTACTCCATCTGGAGGGTGTCGCCGGGGCTCTACAACCCCTTGTCCGAGCAGCTGAAAGAGGAGGTCGTTGGCAAGCTGAGGTCTCTGAGGCGTTTCGGCCTGATCTCTGCGAGCCGGCTAAATCGCTCGGAGGCGCTCATCCTTGAGTGCTTCCACTTGAGGCTCGTTGCCGACGCTAGCGGGGGTCATCGAAGGGAGAGGTTAAACACCGCGAGGGCTCGGCTGGCGGAAATATCTTCAGAGTACCACTAACAGTGCTCTCTGTACCCCATTCCCCCGCTGTTGTAATATATATTTTTATGTACGGCTGAGGAGCCTATAGTACCTTTTGAATGAATAAGATTCTTTTTCTTTTCTGCAACGCTTTATTGATCCCTTTATTATATAAACAAAAGATCTCAAGAAAGATGTATATTGCTCCAAAAAGAAAATACATGCTAATAGATGTTCTTATTCGTGCAGCTTGAGCCCCCCGAATGTCTGTTGTCATCTATGCCCGGCACAGGGTACCGAGCCTCGTGGGTACCAAGCGTATCCTCCGTTGACATTACCATAATCTGGCCGATGGTCAGCTCGACGGGAGGGGGACGCTGCTCCTGCTCGCGGTCTGCTTGCCGTATCCCTCGGCGTATCCCTTAGGTACGCTGCGAGGTGTCCCGAACAGATGAGCTCTTCAATATAGTCTCGGAGTTATTTGCAGCTCTCCGTGGAGTAGCCTAGAAACCTGTGGAACCCACAGTAGGGGCCCCGGGTTCGCTTTGAGGCCATTCGCGGGACTGGGGGAAGCTTGAAGAACCCCTCGCCCTTGGTCTCCTCTAGTAGCACTGCCTGGGAAACGTTGAGCGGGGTGTACACCTGGAATTTTGGGAGGTAGGGTTTTTGCCGCTCAGGTCCCCTTCTCTCTTCTCTTGCCCTCTTCTTTTGGTCGGTTTGCTCGGCCCGGGGGAGATTTGCGTTTACCTCGAATTCGAACTGGACCTTGCGCTCGGTCCAGGCCTTCACCTCGGCCATGGTCTTAGGTTGCGCTAGTGCAAAGGAGCGTAACCACTCTTTGTGCCTAAGACCAGACCTTAGTGCCGTGATGATCGTCTCGTCCTGGTGCTCGGGGACCTCGAGGAGGGCGTTGTAGAAGCGGGCGACGTATGCTTTGAACGTCTCTTTGTCCCCACTCTTGATCGTGAAGAGGTGGCCGACGGTGCATTTTTGCCGCCTGTTCCCGACGAAGTGGCCGAGGAATTGGGTAGCCAGCTCGTCGAAAGTTGAGATCGAGCGCGGCTCGAGTCTATGGAACCAGTCTCGTCCGGAGCGGATGAGAGTGGCCGGGAAAGCACGACACTGGGCAGCGTCGGAGTTGTCTTGGAAGCTCATTCCCATAGTGAATGCATCTAAGTGGTCCTTCGGGTCAGATTTGTCGTCGAAGAGGGAGACCTTTGGGGGTTTGTTGCGGGAGGAGACGTGGACGGCGAGCAAATGCTCGGTGAACGGTTTGGTGAGCGAGTCGGCGGCATACTTAGCCCCGTCGCTCGAACGGTGACCTTCCCGATGCATACCCTCGATCTTCTTCTCGAGGGCGTCGAGTCGGCCGTAGTACCCCGACGACTCGACGCATTCTGATCCTAGGCCTCTGCTGTTGGAGGCCTGCGTCCGGCTGTGGCTCCAGTTCCTCTCAATGAGGTTCCTTAGATCCCCCGGCGAGGTGGCCTTCGAGCCACCGCAGTGAGTCCCGTCCGTGTGACCCCGTCGAGGGAGGAGGTGTCGATCATGCCTGGTAACAGGCGAGCTGACAGACATCTCCTCGGGAGGGACAGGTGCGCGGAGGACCTCGGGGCGAGGTGCTCTGGTGACGGAACTTGGTGTCAAACTGTGGGGCGCCCAGTGGGTCTCAGAACATATCAGCCCAGGAGATCCGTGGCCGTGGGAGGTAGCGAGACGGTGGTCGGTGGTGCCGACGCGGACGGAGCCTTCTCTTCCCCTGTAGGGGTCCTGGCCCCGAGGCGGGGGAGCGGTGACTTGGTGATCTTGCCCCGCCGTTTGTACGCGGATCAGTGCCTCCACAATAGACGCGAGTCGGTCTATGCGGCCGGCGAGGGCATTCATGGCATTCGGCGGAAGGGGTTCGTCCGTGCCTCCGCTGAGGGGGAGGCGGCGGCTGGTGCTTGGATCATCATGATGATCGCTCGCCATTGGGTTGAGATCGGAAAGTGAATTTTTGTTTTTGTAGAATCAAGGATTTCCCACAGACGGCGCCAGCTGACACGACCTGGATCGCGCCAAGATGTTACCTTCCGTTGATCTGCTGATGGCGGCGATGGATGGCTGAGATTGGATCTGGAGGCTGTCGCTCCTGAAGCGTGTGGATCTCAATGGGTTTGAGGTTGTGGTTGCCGAGCTACCTGCAAGGAAGTCCTGGGGTGGTTGTACCACCGAGGACCCTCCGACGGTCAAGTTAGACTAGAGATCCGAGCAGAGTAACGGTTTAGTGGAGTAAAAATGGCTTGCCTGAACCGTCTGAAGGAGGGATTTATATAACGGTGGCAGCAGGCGATGCAGGCGCGAGAATCACGCCGGCCGTTACGCTCCCGACGTCACGCCCGCGTGATGAGCGGGAACTCCCATTAATGGCGAGACAGGCTCGTTAATGGAGGGTCGTGGTGGTGTGGAACGTGGGATGTGGCCGGCGGAGATCTCGCGCATGACGAGATTCGCGGGATGGCGGATACGCCTGCAAGCGGTGCTGTTGGTCGGCCGATGAGACCGAGGAAGATGACCTCGGCGGGAGAGCTCGCGGAGGAGCGGGAGAGCTGAGGTATCTTGGTTCTGCTCGAGCCCGGAGGCGAGCTAAGAGGGCCGAGGAGGCTTGGGCCTGTGATAGCTCGGAGACGAGCTGTGGGGCCGAGGAGGCCAATTGTACTGGGGGCTCGGAGGTGAACCAGCGTTTTCTCGTAGGACGGGCACAGGAGAGGTCTGGTCAGCTACTGTAGGTCCTTTCTTGTGAGCCCTGGGACACGTCATCTGCCACATGTCCTGATCTGGGAGATCACCGATATCGAGCATCATCACCTACCTTCTTCAATATCCTCTCATATACTAATCTACATCGGTCTTGTTGGATTCATCGTCGATTTGCTTTATTCCAGAGTTTCTTTGCAATCTCAAATATCTCTCGTCTCTAAATCTTTCCAACTTCGAATCTTTTACCGTGGCGATTTCATATGGTGTTTCATCATCAAGATCTCCAAATTTAAAGGTGAGTTTTCTTGCAGTGGCAAAGAGAAAATGCTGGGTTGGACGTTTTCTGATTATTGCATCTCTCCTCTGTTTTTTGTTATTTATTTGATTTGAAAAAAGATTGATGAATGATCCTTCACTATTCATGGGTTGAATTTTAATACCTATATTTAAGAAATGTTCATTGTATTATTGTAATTAAAATATAAGTAAATTATAACATTATAAATATTCTTATTCCGAACAATCCAAACATGCATTAAATTGAAAAATCCATTGGATTTTCAGTTTTAGGAACACGTATACATTCCGGGACATTTCATTCCTAAATCAAATCATATAAATTTTAATCCTAGATATCCAATCAATCAGCTATATTTAAATCACTAAATTTACACTCTAAAGTGGGCTCCACAATAGGTAATTTATTTAAATCATAAAGCTTGCAATATGCTTTAATTTTTTGTAAAAATGTAGGCAATCAATTTTATTAGAGTGCAGATTCACATGCACACTTGAAGAAGAGAGTTTAACAAGCCATACAAACTCTAAAGGACTGTGAAAGATGCAAGATTGCCAGCTGCTTTGTTCATCATATCCCGCCTAATGAATCCAGTGGAAATCCGAATATGATTGTAGTATCAATCGCCACTCGTTAACGGTAAGCCATGATCTATAATAAGATATTATACCATTGTGTTATATCTCAAGAAAAAAAAAATCACTTTGTTACAGTGACATTCACAGCTAAATATAGCTTAAGCGATAAAACCAGTCTATTATAAATGAAGTACCATAGTACGAACAAAATAGAGTTTCAAGCAACAAGAATCAGACTCATTATTCAAGGCTTATCACGCGAAAAACTGTAATTTCCTCATATAGAAACATCCTGTGCTCTATTAAGACATGTAGTGAAGATGTACATTTACAATTGAAGATCCAAGATCTTTATTTCTCACAGAAACAATATTTAATTTATTATGGACTTTTTTCCCGTTTGATTGGATGTTTTCTTTCCGTCTGATATTTCTATTTATCAAACCATAACATTTTATTGCAAGTATAGAAGAGAAAATATGAGAAAGAAACGAAGAAATCACCCTAGAATAGCAATCAAAATCAAATATGGTGCTTAGCCTCAACAACTAATGAGAATCTTGAAGAGTAGTCATCATGTAATCACTTGAAGCAGGATGATATCAATCATTTTCTCCTTTCGGTTCACTTGCTAATCAAAGACATGATCACTAATTCAGCTGTGGCTCACAACACCCAACTGCCTCCTCTCATCTATGCAATCACCTCTTTCCAAAAAAAATCATCAATTTCTCTTGTCACTTAATTTCAATAAACCCATCAGCTTCAAACTAGCAAGTTGTTGTAAGCTTACATGCTAGATAAGGAAAGAAGGCCCAATAACATGTCCATTTTCCATGGAAAACATGTGGTTTATTTATGTATGAAATAACTTTGCATGGAGTAATTAATTAAACAAGGCAAGCGAGATATCACATAACTCTTACCTTTGCATCCAATGCTTGCTTCTCAAGTCATTTCGTGGCCCCGTTAGTCCATTAAGTTGAGAGGGAATCCTAGGCAAGTTCCCAATAGTTGAGGTTGAAAAATAATTTGGGATGCAAAAAATAAGCTAGATGCTCACTAAATGATATATAGGACAATTATTTATATTAAACCATATTAAAATAATATTTTTTTAAAACAAACAAATTTAAAAACATATTACAAAAATAAGCCACTTTCTGCCCTATAGGCGCCACGTCAGCGCCAGCTAAACGGGGACGCTGGCGTTAATAAAAAAAATTTAAGGAGAGCAGTTTGAAACTGCGCCTATTACAAATATATAAGGCGTCGTTTCAAACTGTGTCCCTTACAAATGTAATGGGCGCAGTTCTTAACTGTGCTCAATACAAATGTAATGGACGCATTTTCAAAATACGTCCCATACATTTGTAATAGACGCAACTTAGAACCGCGCCTCTTAAATGTAGCAAAATAATATGAATCATTAAGTTCACCATTTTTATTGTTAGGATTTTGTTTGTTTTTTTTTTGCGCGCGGTTACAAACTGCGTCCCAAAAAGAAATATACTCATTCACGGGTTTGTGTTTTTTTATGGCGCGATATGCAGGTGCGTCCCAAAAAGAAACACAATCATTCACGGGTATGTGTTTTTCTGGGGTGCGGTTGCCAACTGCTCCCCAAAAACACATACCCGTGAATGATGTGTTCCTTATATGAAGTGTTCAATCTCACACTCTCTATCTCGAATCTCACTCTCTGTGCCGAGCTCTCTCATGTTAGTTATGTATATGCCCTAGAGGCCATTATTGTACATATGATATATATAATAGTGGATGCTTGGATATATATATAGAGGACTTTCTTTCTCGATATGATAGTATGCTATCTGGTTGCTCTTTGTCTTAACATGTTAACTTATATTGGGTTATTGTCTTACTCTCATATGTTGATAAAGCCTTTAGGATATGTATATGACTACTAGGACTATGATGCAGATCATACTAATGGGGCCAGGGTAGTCTATGAGTACATCCTATAATAGTTCTTAGTCGAGGGTGTATCGAGACAGGGTATCGATACTCCAAAGTAGACTAGCGTATACGCATCATGACCCATATGATGGGCGATGGATGATCCCACATCCATTGGTGTGTGACATCAAAGATGGTATACGGGTGCTCAGTGAAGACTGGGTACACTGAACGGACTCGCCGAGAACTCCTTATTGGTATTATATGTATCGTCAGATAGCAGTTCTCTGGTGACACTGGTACAGGTTAGTCTGTAGACCCGAGATCATCATAGAGTCTTGTGTGATTCCCACTGTGCTTTGATTCCCACCTTACCACGTTCATGAGAACGTGCAAAATGGTGGCTTTTGGGTATAGTCCCGAATCACATGGAGGCGATGAGCGACAGGAGGGGTTTCGTCTCTTCCGGTATTGGAGGTTGATGTTGCGCTGTGTTCGATTGGCTATAACTGGAAGTCCCTGACCAGGGCTGATATGGAGATATACTGGTAAGTGTTATCAGTAGTTTCTCGACTCGTTATGAGCCTCACATCGACACGACTTATCGGTTACTGGGGTCTGACGTTTACCACCCCAAGACTGAATATGCAACATATCAGACGAAGAGACCGGATTGTACGGTAGTGTTACTGATTGGATTTACAGGAATTAGAGCAGACTTGCTTTTTGATCTTCTGATCGCTCAATACCCGGATGGCCGTTACGTTTAGCTGACCGCTTACGACTTGTTAGTGTTTGATGTGATCATCACCTACTGCCGGCGTATTGACGAGTCTTTAGAGTCCTACATAGAGGTTTCCAGGCTCAGGTAAAACGGAATAGGAGCACATATGTGATATGTGCGGGATCGAGATTGATACGGGTATGTGATACCGTATTCTATTCTCGTGATATATGTGATATCAGCCGGTTATATGTGATATAGCCGGGTTATCGGATCAAGTGTTGATTCGAGGAAATAATATATATATATATATATATATGTGTGTGTGTGTGTGTGTGTGTGTGTGTGTGTGTTATATGCTCACTTAAATATTTATTATTCCCACTTATGATGCATTTAACATATATGTGATATATGTTTATTGTATTGTTTTCTTTTGTTACATAAATATTATATATGTGATATATAATATTGTGACATGCTAGGTTATACATGCAACAAGAATGTATGAGAATTATACCATGCTACGTATAATGTTTGGGTTTAAATTCTTAAGTAATTCAAAATTGTGGAAATGAGTCATGGTGGAAGCTTCATGAAGCTTGTTGATAACCATTGACAAAGTCCACCCTTTTTGTTTTGCTTAAGATATTTTCTAACCCAACCATGACACATAGCCATGGTTAACTCTCTACATGGGTTAGGTATTCACATATACTAACCAAGGGTTGCATTTCTAACCTTATCTCATTCATTCATTTTCTTCTTCCTCAACTCATTTTTTCTCTCTAGATTTTGAGATTAAGAAAAATAGTGAGAAATCAAATACTAAAGTGAGATAAATTCCTACTTCATCATGCTCTTCTATACTAGCCATATAGATTAGTGTGTTAGCTTCACTAATTCCGCATTAGTGAAGAGTGAGCTTGAGTCCGTGTTTCCTCGACGTAGATCATCACAGACTTTGAAGACTTCAAGCAAGGATGCATCGTACATCTTGTGGAGCCTCTCAAGAGTTCGGGAGCTCATGGATCGCAGCGAAGGGACCACTACTCGGAGCTTTTGAAGCGAAGGAACGGACTACAAAGGTTGTAATCCCTATCACTTAGATGTAAAGTTGTTTACATGCAAAATTAACCCTAATTCTCTAGTTCGATTACTTGGTTGGTTTGTTTAGCACCCCAAAATTTTAATATAGCATGTTTGATGTTTTCCAAAACCTTGCTAAGGTGCTAAGCTAACCCTACAGTGGTATCAGAGCCAAGCTAGAGCATTAGGCGTTGTCTAGACGAAATTTAAAGTCCGATCGAAACACCGAAAACCCTAAAGGACCCCCTCTCTGGAAATTTTTCAAAAAGTTGGATTTTTTCATGTTAAAAATATTCAGAAAATCATGCAGGGAATTCTATGGACACACCTGAAGAACGAAACCCTAACTTGTCTAAGTGACCGCGAATACGCGGCCAAAACATGGTTTTGGCGGCGGATCCGCGGCACCACTTGAGAGGCTTGGGTCGGGACCTTCAGCTGTACGTCCGTAGGAACTATGGCATGTCTCTGGTTAACTTTAACTGTGCTCAAGTGTTGAGCTCTCTGGGAATTTTGGGAATTCGTTGATCCGATCGAATTGTTTAAATATCGTCTAGCTTTCTGTAATGTGATACAATATGTGGAATTCATATAGTTAGGCATGAAATCCGTAATATGTGATATTTTGGGTTTATGATGTCTGAGGTAACTGTGGATTCCAAATGTTGTAGTTTTTCATTTTCTTTTCTGTGACCGTAAGTGTA
Source organism: Agapanthus africanus (assembly GCA_030015575.1). Classification (NCBI taxonomy): domain Eukaryota; kingdom Viridiplantae; phylum Streptophyta; class Magnoliopsida; order Asparagales; family Amaryllidaceae; genus Agapanthus; species Agapanthus africanus. The sequence goes on along the minus strand of CM057346.1, from coordinate 572,745,214 downwards.
ATATGTGGTGTATCGCCGTTTTCGTTGCTATACATCAACGATAATTGGGATACGCATATTTACTTACGTTGATGACATTGTTAGTGTATATGCCCTAGAGGCCATTATTGTATCATACTAGCTTGTATATTACTTAATGGAAGCTTGGGATATTCACAGTTATATAACAGTCTTGCTAAACATGGTAGTATGCTACTTGGTTTTTCTATCTTAATATGTGAGTATACGTATTGATAGAGCTCTTAGGATCTTGCTTGACTACCAGCGTTGTGATGGCAGTCACACTAGTGGGGGCTGGGTAGTCTACAAGCACATCCTTTTTCAGGTCCCTAGTCATAGGATTATTGAGACAGGGCATCGATACTCCGGAGTAGACTAGTGTGTACGCTTCTCATCCCAGTTGGGAAGATGGTCTGTCCCACAGCCGTCAGTACGTCGTACTGGAGATAGTATACAGGTGCTCGTTGGGTTACGGGTACACCGGACAGGACTCACGGGGAACTGTTGGTTGGTATTATACCCGTCGTCAGTTAACAGTTCCCAGGTGACATGAGTACAGCATAGTCCGCAGACTTGACACTGCTACTTCACCTCGAGTGTGTCCCACTGTTCTTAGATTGCTACCCTACCACGGCTCAAAGGAGTTGTGCAAACAGGTAGTAGTTGGGTGCAGTCCCGAGCACTTGGAGGCAGTGGCGGTTAGACAGGATTCGTCTCTCCCGGTATTGGGAGTTGATATCGCGCTGTGTCAGAGAGCCATTACGCAAAGTCCCTGGCCAGGGCAAGCGAGATTTACTGGTAGGTTCCAGTTGTTTCTCAGGGTGTAATGGGCTACGCTCCGACACGACTTATACCGCTATTAGGGAACTGACGCTTGCCGCCCCCCTAGGCTCGATATGCGATAGTCTTAGACGAATAGACCGGACTGTACGGAGATTGTCACATCAGGCTCAGTAGGAGTTCGGATGGGTTTCCTCATCGGCCTTCTTATCGACATCTACCTGGGGACCGTTACGTACAGCTAGTGCCGCTTGCGGTCTGTGGTTAAACCCACTGCCAGCGTAGTAGTCGAGTCTTTAGAGTCCCACACAGAGAGTTTTCCTACTCCAGGCGAAACGATATAGAGGTCGTATGGTTTTACGACAAGGGTTCGGACGCATACGTGTGTTTACGCACGTACGACATTCGGACAGTTTTTACTAGCCGGCTTTGGTTTAAGCCAGTTTCTAGTATCAGGTTATTGGATTTATACAGTCTAAAGTTTTCCGTGTTTTCACGGATAGGAGGGGCGTTCTCGTAATTTCGCGAGAAGCTTCTAGAAGGATGGTGACTTGAGGGTTTAGGTGGCATTTGCATTTATTGTGTTAATGACTTATTTGTGTGATTCATCCATGGATTTAATACATCATTTATTGATCTAATGACTCATGAGATGAATCACTCATATGAATGAATGAAGCATGGTTGTTAAATGATTTAATTTTTTTCATTAAACATTATGTTTCATATATTCAAATGAGTTCATTATCTCTTCTCATTCTCTTGCTCACCTTCTCTCTCCTCAAGCTCTCTCTCTTCAAACCATAATCCTCCCCTCTCATGTGTTGAGACCAAGGATTAGAATAGACTTATTAATCCATAACCCTTCTCTATATCACCTAGGTTGCTTAGATTAGCACTTTAAGAAACCTAGTTACCTCAAGTTAGAGGTGGAGCTTGGAGTAAAGCTCTCGGGTGGATCATCTACTACATAGAGAAGGCCGGAGAGGAGGTGGAGAACGCAAAGGAGAAGGACACGGTTCATTAGGTATAATCACTTATCATAGTAGTTAACACTTCTATATTTCTTGTTAGTTATAGTTTAGCAAAGATTCTCGGTTAGTCGATGTTTACGCATAGAACAAGATCGTTTTTCATATTTCCGCCTCCCCGCAAGTCGTGGGGTGTTGTATATCGACTTACAGTGGTATCAGAGCCTCGCTAAACAATAATTAACTCATTGGCAAAGTCGTATGAATTTCGAACGCAAAACGAACTGGAAAAAACATCGATATCACTAAGTTTCTGTCGTTTTTAAAACAGGCCCTAAAAATTTTTCAGGGATCTCTAAAATAACAAGAAAGGAATTATAAGGTTACTGGAGAAAAATGGGTTTCTGAATCGACCAAACAGCCGCGGAACCGCGGCCGATCCCACCGATCCGCGGCGGATCCGCGGCCGAGTTGAAGCCGATTCAACCCAGTTTGCTCCAGTAACTCTTCTGTGATATTTTTGTGTTTTCTGGAATGTTTATTTTTCTGCTCAAGTCTCAGGTGCACAGAGAAGTTTTGGAGTAGAATCTAAAGTGTTTGCTCGATCAAAATCTTACGATGTTTGCTAATTTGATTATATCTGTGTTTGTATAATGTGTTCGTAAACCTCCCCTAACTGCTAGTATGTCGGTTGGCAGGGGGTTGCACATTTCTATAATGGATTTTACTGTTTGTGGTTATGAACTGTATTGGACTGTTGTGATGATTAGCCGGGGTTTGTGATGGGTTGTTATATTCATTCATTCCATGTAATTGTAATATGTTGTAATATTATTTTGCGGGGCACATCCAGGTTGCGGTTGTAGCCACCGTTGTATTATTTTATTTTACTGTTTTTGCTCCTAGGATAGACCCAAGGTGGGGTGCACAAACTACCGGGTACTTTGAAGTGTTTAGTGGCCTACTCACGTTGTTGAGGGAGACCGCTTCGCTTCGGATACTTGGAGGGTAGTTTGCCGTACCCGTAGAGGTCTAGGGTGGAGTAATGGCTATTCATCACAACTGTGTAATCCGTCTTTTGTTGCAGGCTCAAAACAAACGCGGATTGCTTGCATATCCAATAATGTTCATCTGTAATCTGGAATGCCTATTATTGTGTCTGACGAATGTACAATATCTATATATGATAGCTATTTAGACGTCAGTTATGTTTTACACCCGCGCTAGCCCAGCCCCCGCTCTGCCGTTAGTTAAGTAACCTAACGGGTGATGACGGGACCCAGTGGCGAATGCGGATGGCATAAGAGGACGTTGTATTTTTGTTGTTTTCTGCAATGATAGGTTAATGATGGGACGCATTATTATTAATGCAAAGAAAATAAACCAAAAGTTGAATCGTTGGAATAATTTAAAAGAAACCACTCGGTTATTTTAAAACAGAAGATATTTTTAATTGCGGAGCTTTAACCACTCCTTTTAAAAGCTATCAGGTTCCTTCGGTCATATCAAGTTCACTACGTTCACGGTTTCGCCAAAACCATTCGTAGCCTTCCGTCATTTCATTTGGGTATTCAGTAGTATTCAAGCTATGCATTTTGACCAACGCCAAGGCATAGTGTTTGGTAGCTGCTGGGTATTCATTTGTTGCATAGATAGATGAGTTAGTTTGGGACAGTCGTATTATCATTTTGGTCAACGTCAAGGATATGTATGGATGGGTTCAAATTAACAAGATAATGATGGGTAGAACTTGACATGTGACTTATGACATTTTGACCAACGCCAAGGTCATAAGAGCATGGGGCAAAAATTTATATCGGGAATTTCTAAAGAAACTGAAATTTGCAAAGAGATGCATACCATTTGGAGTTTGATGAATGTTGGTAGAATTCCTTCAACATTATCATACGATGATATTTGGATCCCGATCCTACTGTGAGTATATGCTACTCATCAGGAGATTCGTCACTTAACGATCAATGCTATAAACCAAGTAGGTGTTGAGAAAGGTGTCAGCGGGATTACGCCCCCAGAGAAAAGAGGTTATTTAATTAAGGAACTTCGCGAAAGCGTTGGAAAACCTCCCTCAAAGTACCGACACCGGCCTGGCTGAACGGTTAAGCAAGAATTGTACAGTGAGAATAGTCCTGGCTAATTCTTCTTTTATGGTTTGAGGAAGGATTCGAGAAACAGTGGGAGCCATCCAGTTTAGATAAATTAAAAACCACTCTAAACTTGCAAGAGCATCAAGCTAAAGTGTTTCTTCTCTCTCTCTCCTACTTGCAACGACCCTGAAAATGACTGGACTTAAGTTACTTTTAGAGAAAAATATACTGACAGGGCCAAACTATAAAGATTGGCTGCGGAATGTCAAAATGGCTTTGACCTATGACAAATTGGGGTACGTCCTTACCGCTAAGGCACCTGCAGTCCCAGGTCCTAAATCCAGTAATGCGGATAAGGAAATCCGCAAAACCTGGGAGTATGATTGCGCGAAAGCCAAGTGCATCGTGCTTCCCTCGATGAACAATGAACAACAAAGGAGGCACGAGGATATGGATCTTGATGCCATATTTCTCCATACAAAAGAACTTTATGGAGAGCAACTCGTATAGCAAGATACGAGACCTCTAAGAACTTGTTTCGAGCGAGGTTGGCCGTCGGATCATTGGTAGGAGAACATGTCCTAAAGATGATTGGCTATATAGAAGAGCTCGCAGACCTTGGGACGACTTTGGATAATGAGCTCTATACAGACCTTATTCTCCAGTTCCTTCCTTCCACCTACGCCCAGTTTATTCTGAATTTCAACATTCAAAGAAAAGAAGTTGAACTTCCGGAACTCCTTAACATGTTGAGGAGTGCAGAGGGCACCTTGCAGAAGGCAAGGGAAACACCCGCTATGTTTGTTAGTGGTGCTTCTTCTTCCGGGTCCAAGGCTAGGGCCAAAGGAAGGAAGAAGAAGGCCGCCACCAAACCTAGAGGAGGTGTTAGTAAGGTGGGAGCGAAGGGAAAGAAAACGTTTGCGGTACCAGTAGTGGCACAGGATGAGTGTTTCCATTGTCATAGAAAAGGGCACTGGAAGAAAGATTGCAAGGCGTGGAACGCCAAGAACCAGGAACCGAAGCAAGCTGTGGCTTCGACTTCAGGTGTGTTTGTAATTGAGAATTATCTGTCAATCAACTCTACTTCCTAGGTATTGGATACCGGATCAGGATCTCATATATGCAATTCATTGCAGGCACTGAGAAACCGTAGAGTGCTGAAGGATGGTGATATGACCCTGATGGTTGCTAACGGAGCTACCGTGGGAGCTGTGTCCGTAGGGGATTATCACCTGGGATTGACGAGTGGACACATTTTGGTTTTACATAACTATTTTTGTGTACCTAGCTTAACGTGTAATATCATATCAGTTTCCTTATTATCAAATAAAGGTTATGATTTCACGTTTGTAAGTGATGTTGTTAACATCCACCTTAATCATAGTTTGATTGGGTCCGGTACACTGGATAACGGTATATATGTCTTAAACCAACTCCAAATTTTCAATATCCAGAACACACTGAAAAGAAAGTCTTTCTTATGGCATTGTAGACTAGGTCACATCAATGAGAAAATGTTGACTAAGTTACATAGAGAAGGATATTTGGACTCGTTCGAATATCAAACTTATGCCACTTGTCAATCATGTCTCAAAGGAAAGATGACAAAGACTCCATTCACTAGACACGGAGTAAGAGCGAGCAAGCTCTTAGGACTCATACACAACGATGTATGTGGTCCAATGTCTACACATGCAAGAGGTGGTTTTTCCTATTTCATTACTTTTACGGATGATTACTCAAGGTACGGATTCATTTATCTGATGAAACATAAATCCGAGGCTTTTGAGAAATTCCAAGAGTATAAGAATGAAGTAGAAAACCAAACCGGCAAAAGTATCAAGACACTAAGATCTGATCGAGGTGATGAATACTTAAGTGCCGAGTTCCTAGGTTACCTAAAAGAGAAAGGAATTCTCTCTCAGCCTCCTCCATACACTCCACAGCATAACGGTGTATCGGAGAGACGGAATCGAACCCTATTGGATATGGTACGTTCCATGATGAGTAATGCTAAGTTACCGCGATCTTTCTGGGGTTATGCGCTAGAATCAGCAGCATATCTTTTGAACATGGTTCCTACCAAGACTGTGCCTACCACGCCATATCAGATGTGGAGTGGGAAGAAACCCTATCTTCAGTATCTGAAGATATGGGGATGTCCAGCTTTTGTTAAAAAGCAGCATGTGGACAAGCTCGAGGCACGATCAGTACAGTGTAAGTTTGTGGGATATCCAAAGAACTCCAAGGGGTATCTATTCTATTACGCAGAGGAACAAAAGGTTTTTGTTTCTCGTAATGCCCATTTTCTAGAATATCAGTTTTTAGAAAAGGAAATAAGTGGGAGCGAAATAGAACTGGAAGAAATTCCAGAACCACAAACTACTACTGAAAGTTTGGTAGAACCAGTAGTTCAAGAAGAACAGGACATTTCCGCACCCCTCCGCAGGAGTAGTAGGCCGTCTCATCCGCCTGAGAGATACTACGGTTTTCTCATAGATGGGATAGAGAGGATTGCATCATCGATGATGATGAACCTACTAGCTTCCAGCAGACCATCCAGAGCGGCGACTTGGTACGATGGCTAGATGCAATGCGGACCGAAATGGAGTCCATGTACACCAACAAAGTTAGGACTTTGTACTTTACTCCAGATGGGGTAAAACCCATAGGATGCAAATGGATCTTCAAGAAAAAGATTGGTGTAGATGGACATGTGGAAACCTATAAGGCTAGACTTGTTGCAAAGGGTTTTCGTCAAAGACCTGGTTTGGACTATGACGATACTTTTTCTCCGGTGGCCATGCTCAAATCCATTCGGGTCCTTCTTGCTATTGCTGCCTTCCATGATTATGAAATCTGGCAGATGGACGTAAAGACGGCTTTTTTGAATGGTAATTTAGAAGAGTGCGTCTATATGGATCAGCCAGAAGGTTTCAATCAGAGTGGGAGCAGCGGGAAAGTATGCAAGTTGCTTAAGTCCATTTATGGACTAAAGCAGGCATCGCGGAGTTGGAACATCTGTTTTGATGAAACGGTCAAAGAATATGACTTTATCAAAAATCCAGATGAACCATGTATATATAGTAAAGTTGTAGCACGAACTGTCGTATTCTTCGTCTTATACGTGGATGACATTCTATTGATAGGAAATGACATTCCTATGCTACAATCTGTCAAAGGATTCTTGTCACACAGATTCTCCATGAAAGACCTGGGTGATACCTCTTACATTCTGGGGATCCGGATCTATCGTGATAGATCCAAGAGGATATTGGGACTTTCGCAGTCCAGGTATATCAACACTATACTGAAAAGATTCAGTATGGAAAATTCTAAGCACGGTAATCTACCGGCTTGTCACGGAATCACCCTATCCAAAGAGATGTCTCCCAAGACTGATTTGGAAAGGGAACGCATATCTATTATACCCTACGCTTCTGCTGTAGGCTCTATAATGTATGCGATGTTGTGCACCAGACCAGATGTAGCTTATGCACTGAGCGTGGTAAGCCGATATCAGTCAGACCCAGGGGAGAAGCACTGGATAGCAGTAAAGAACATTATCAAGTACCTGAGAAGGACTAAGAAGATGTTCTTGATTTACGGCAGAAAAGACCTCAAGATGGAGGCCTTTGCTGATTCCGGCTTCCAGAGTGATAAGGACGATTCCAAGTCCATGTCAGGTTATGTCTTTACCCTCAATCGAGGGGTGGTGTGCTGGAAGAGTTCCAAGCAGGACACCGTTGCTGACTCGACGATGGAAACGGAGTATATTGCTGCTTGCGATGCCGCAAAAGAAGCGGTCTGGATGAAGAAGTTCCTAACAGAACTTCAGGTGGTTCCTACCATTTTTGATCCAATACCTCTATTTTGCGACAACAACGGAGCTATAGCTTTAGCGAAGGAACCAAGGTCCCATCAGAAGTCCAGACACATCTTAAGACGGTATCACCTGATCAGGGAGATCATTGATCGTCGGGAGATCGAGGTCCGGAGAGTTGCTACTGAAGAGAACATTGCTGATCCATTCACAAAGGCCCTTCCTCAGATTCAGTTCGAGAGGCTACTCGAGATCATCGGTCTTCGATATGCCAGTACATGGCCCTAGTGCAAGTGGGAGATTGTTAGTGTATATGCCCTAGGGGCCATTATTGTATCATACTAGCTTGTATATTACTTAATGGAAGCTTGGGATATTCACAGTTATATAACAGTCTTGCTAAACATGGTAGTATGCTACTTGGTTTTTCTATCTTAATATATGAGTATACGTATTGATAGAGCTCTTAGGATCTTTCTTGACTACCAGCGTTGTGATGGCCGTCACACTAGTGGGGGCTGGGTAGTCTACAAGCACATCCTTTTTCAGGTCCCTAGTCGTAGGATTATCGAGACAGGGCATCGATACTCCGGAGTAGACTAGTGTGTACGCTTCTCATCCCAGTTGGGGAGATGGTCTGTCCCACAGCCGTCAGTACGTCGTACTGGAGATAGTATACAGGTGCTCGTTGGGTTACGGGTACACCGGACAGGACTCACGGGGAACTGTTGGTTGGTATTATACCCGTCGTCAGTTAACAGTTCCCAGGTGACATGAGTACAGCATAGTCCGCAGACTTGACACTGCTACTTCGCCTCGAGTGTGTCCCACTGTTCTTAGATTGCTACCCTACCACGGCTCAAAGGAGTCGTGCAAACAGGTAGCAGTTGGGTGCAGTCCCGAGCACTTGGAGGCAGTGGCGGTTAGACAGGATTCGTCTCTCCCGGTATTGGGAGTTGATATCGCGCTGTGTCAGAGAGCCATTACGCAAAGTCCCTGGCCAGGGCAAGCGAGATTTACTGGTAGGTTCCAGTTGTTTCTCAGGGTGTAATGGGCTACGCTCCGACACGACTTATACCGCTATTAGGGAACTGACGCTTGCCGCCCCCCTAGGCCCGATATGCGATAGTCTTAGACGAACAGACCAGACTGTACGGAGATTGTCACATCAGGCTCAGTAGGAGTTCGGATGGGTTTCCTCATCGGCCTTCTTATCGACATCTACCTGGGGACCGTTACGTACAGCTAGTGCCGCTTGCGGTCTGTGGTTAAACCCACTGCCAGCGTAGTAGTCGAGTCTTTAGAGTCCCACACAGAGAGTTTCCCTACTCCAGGCGAAACGATATAAAGGTCGTATGGTTTTACGACAAGGGTTCGGACGCATACGTATGTTTACGCACGTACGACATTCGGACAGTTTTTACTAGCCGGCTTTGGTTTAAGCCAGTTTCTAGTATCAGGTTATTGGATTTATACAGTCTAAAGTTTTTCCGTGTTTTCACGGATAGGAGGGGCGTTCTCGTAATTTCGCGAGAAGCTTCTAGAAGGATGGTGACTTGAGGGTTTAGGTGGCATTTGCATTTATTGTGTTAATGACTCATTTGTGTGATTCATCCATGGAGTTAATGCATCATTTATTGATCTAATGACTCATGAGATGATTCACTCATATGAATGAATGAAGCATGGTTGTTAAATGATTTAATTTTTTTCATTGAACATTATGTTTCATATATTCAAATGAGTTCATTATCTCTTCTCATTCTCTTGCTCACCTTCTCTCTCCTCAAGCTCTCTCTCTTCAAACCATAATCCTCCCCTCTCATGTGTTGAGACCAAGGATTAGAATAGACTTATTAATCCATAACCCTTCTCTATATCACATAGGTTGCTTAGATTAGCACTTTAAGAAACCTAGTTACCTCAAGTTAGAGGTGGAGCTTGGAGTAAAGCTCTCGGGTGGATCATCTACTACATAGAGAAGGCCGGAGAGGAGGTGGAGAACGCAAAGGAGAAGGACACGGTTCATTAGGTATAATCACTTATCATAGTAGTTAACACTCCTATGTTTCTTGTTAGTTATAGTTTAGCAAAGATTCTCGGTTAGTCGATGTTTACGCATAGAACAAGATCGTTTTTCATATTTCCGCCTCCCCGCAAGTCGTGGGGTGTTGTACATCGACTTATGTTAAGATATGGGGTTGTCCGGCCTATGTTAAAAGGCACAATCCAGACAAACTCGAGGCAAGGTCTGTCCTGTGCAAGTTTGTAGGATATCCCAAGAACTCGCAAGGGTATATCTTCTACCACTCCGAGGAACAAAAAGTGTTTGTTTCTCGACATGCCACTTTCTTAGAAAAGGGTTTTCTTATGAAAAAAATTAGTAGCAATGAGATAGAATTGGAAGAAGTTCCAGCTACACAAACTGCAACAGAAGATTTGGTGGAACCAGAGGATTCAGTAGTTCCCGACGAACCCCAGCCTCTCCGTCAATCTAGTAGGGTTCCTCATCTACCTGAGAGATACTACGGTTTTCTCATAGACGGTGGGAGCGAGGATTGCATCATGGAAGATGATGACCCAACTAGCTTTGAGCAGACCATCACGAGTGGGGACTCTGTGAAGTGGCTGGATGCAATGCGATCTGAGATGGAATCCATGTACACCAACAAAGTATGGACTTTGGAAGTTGCTCCTGAAGGGGTAAAATCCATTGGGAGCAAATGGATCTTTAAGAAGAAACTTGGTGTAGATGGAAAAGTTGAGACTTTCAAAGCTAGACTTGTTGCAAAGGGTTTTCGTCAACGACCAGGTGTGGATTATGACGAAACCTTTTCTCCAGTGGCTATGCTTAAGTCCATCCGGATCTTACTTGCCATTGCTGCATACCATGACTACGAAATCTGGCAAATGGATGTTAAAACCGCCTTTCTAAATGGTGATTTAGAGGAGTGTGTGTACATGACTCAGCCAGAGGGCTTCGTAAATAGTGGGAGCAGCGGAAAGATGTGCAAGCTGCTTAAATCCATCTACGGGTTAAAGCAGGTATCGCGGAGTTGGAATATCTACTATGATGTGGTAGTCAAAGAGTTTGACTTCATCAAGAATGTAGATGAACCTTATATTTACAAGAAGGTTGCAGAGAGTATTGTACGTGGATGGCATACTCTTGATAGGAAATGATGTTCATATGCTGCACTCGGTCAAGCTCTTCTTATCACAAAGATTCTCAATGAAAGATCTAGGTGATGCCTCCTGCATCTTGGGGATTAAGATCTATAAAGATATATCTAAACGGATACTGGGATTGTCCCAATCCAGGTACATTGACACCATACTAAAGAGGTTTAGTATGGAAGAATCCAAGTGTGGGAACTTACCCACGATCTCTGGACTCACTCTCTCCAAAGAGATGTCTTCTAAGACTGATTTGGAGAGATCTCGCATGCAAAGGATACCCCATGCTTTGGCAGTAGGCTCCATCATGTGCGCGATGCTATGTACCAGACCCGATGTAGCATACTCACTAAGTGTAGTGAGTATGTATCAAGCAGATCCAGGAGAGAGTCACTGGATAGCTGTGAAGAACATTCTCAAGTACTTAAGAAGGACTAAAAAGATGTTCTTGGTGTATGGTAACGGAGAACTCCAGGTGGAGTCCTTTACCGATTCGAGCTTCCAAAGTGATAAGGACGACTCTAAGTCGCACTCGGGATTTGTCTTTACCCTAAATGGAGAGGTGGTGTATTGGAAGAGTTCCAAACAAGAAACCGTTGCAGACTCGACGATGGAGGCTGAATACATCACTGCCAAAGATACTGCCAAAGAGGTTGTCTGGATAAAGAAGTTCATTACCGAACTTGATGTGGTTCCATCCATCGAGCATCCAATACCTTTGTATTGCGATAACAATGGAGTTGTGGCTTTGGCCAAGGAACCTAGGTCCCATCAGAGATCCAGGCATATTCTGAGGTGGTATCACCTGATTCGGAAGATGGTTGATTGCCGGGAGATCGAGGTTAGGAGAGTAGACACAAAAGACAACACTGCGGATCCATTCACGAAGGCCATTCCCCAGATACAATTTGAGAGACTCTTCGGGATGTTAGGAATAAGATACTACAACAGCTGCAAGTGGGAGATTGTTAGTTATGTATATGCCCTAGAGGCCATTGTTGTACATATGATGTATATTATAGTGGATGCTTGGATATATATAGAGATGACTTTCTTGCTCGATATGATAGTATGCTATCTGGTTGCTTTTTGTCTTAACATGTTGACTTATATTGGGTTACTGTCTTACTCTCACATGTTGATAAACCCCTTAGGATATGTACTTGATTACTATGATTATGTTGCAGATCATACTAATGGGGCCAGGGTAGTCTATGAGTACATCCTATAATAGTTCCTAGTCGAAGGTGTATCGAGACAGGGCATCGATACTCCAGAGTAGACTAGCGTATACGCATCATGACCCATATGATAGACGATGGATGATCCCACATCCATTGGTGTGTGACATCAAAGATGGTATGCGGGTGCTCAGTGGAGACTGGATACACTGAACGGACTCGCCGAGAACTCCTTGTTGGTATTATACCTATCGTCATATAGCAGTTCTCTGGTGACACTGGTACAGGTTAGTCTATAGACCTAAGATCGTCATAGAGTCTTGTGTGATTCCCACTGTGCTTTGATTTCCACCTTACCAAGTTCATGAGAACGTGCAAAACGGTGGCTTTTGGGTACAGTCCCGAATCACATGGAGGCAATGAGCGATAGGAGGGGTTTCGTCTCTCCCGGTATTGGGGGTTGATGTTGTGCTGTGCTCGATTGGTTATAACTGGAAGTCCCTGACCAGGACTGATATGGAGATATACTGGTAAGTGTTATCAGTAGTTTCTCGACCCGTTATGAGCCTCACATCGACATGACTTATCGATTACTGGGGTCTGACGTTTACCACCCCTAGACTGGATATGCGACATATCAAACGAAGAGACCGGACTGTACGGTAGTGTTACTGATTGGATTTACAGAAGTTAGAGTAGACTTGCTTGTTGATCTTCTGATCGCTCAATACCCGGGTGGCCGTTACGTTTAGCTGACCGCTTACGACTTGTTAGTGTTTGATGTGATCATCACCTACTGCCGGCGTATTGACGAGTCTTTAGAGTCCTACATAGAGGTTTCCAGGCTCAGGCAAAACGGAGTAGGAGCACATATGTGATATGTGCGGAATCGAGATTAATACGAGTATGTGATACCGTATTCTATTCTCGCGATATATGTGATATCGGCCGGTTATATGTGATATAGCCGGGTTATCGGATCAAGTGTTGATTCGATGAAATAATATATATATATATATATATATATATATATATATATATATATATATGCTCACTTAAATATTTATTATTCTCACTTATGATGCATTTAACATATATGTGATATATATTTATTGTATTATTTTCTTTTGTTACATAAATATTATATATGTGATATATAATATTGTGACATGCTAGGTTATACATGCAACAAGAATGTATGAGAATTATACCATGGTACATATAATGTTTGGTTTTAAATTCTTAAGTAATTCAAAATTGTGGAAATGAGTCATGGTGGAAGCTTCATGAAGCTTGTTGATAACTATTGACAAAGTCCACCCTTTTTGTTTTGCTTAAGATATTTTCTAACCCAACCATGACACATAGCCATGGTTAACTCTTTACATGGGTTAGGTATTCATATATACTCTTATCTCATTCATTCATCTTCTTTTTCCTCAACTCATTTTTGCTCTCTAGATTTTGAGATCAAGAAGAAAAATAATGAGAAATTAAATACTAAAGTGAGCTAAATTCCTACTTCATCATCCTCTTCTATACTAGCCATATAGATTAGTGTGTTAGCTTCACGAATTCTGTATTACTGAAGAGTGAGCTTGAGTCCGTGTTTCCTCGACGTAGATCATCACAGACTTTGAAGACTTCAAGCAAGGATGCATCGTACATTTTGTGGAGCCTCTCAAGAGTTCGGGAGCTCATGGATCGCAGCGAAGGGACCACTACTCGGAGCTTTTGAAGCGAAGGAATGGACTACAAAGGTTGTAATCCATATCACTTAGATGTAAAGTTGTTTACATGCAAAGTTAACCCTAATTCTCTAGTTCGATTATTTGGTTGGTTTGTTTAGTACCCCAAAATTTTGATATAGCATGTTTGATGTTTGCCAAAATCTTGCTAAGGTGCTAAGCTAACCCTACATCTCACACTCTCTCAGATCCCATCGCCACCATCATCTATATCTTTCTCCCTCTCAGTTCTCAGTCTTGCTCTCTCTCTCTCTCAATGTCGGGATCTTCATCTGCAGGATTGTCATCAATCGATAAAATTAAGATGTGCATGTTTTACACCGTCGTGAAATCTGTATACACGAGGATAGACTACTCTAATTACGAAGGCATTCTCTATCAATTACAGAAGGTATGAATTGGCCGATGAAAATCGATCGTGAAATCTTACGGCTCTTGCACTTAGCCTATTGGATGCACTCCCATCTTCTCCTGAAGAAGTAACCCATGACCACCATGGGGAAGTAAATCGTCGTCCCCACTTCTTTCATTCTATGGGTCTTCTTTCTGGTGGCAATATCGAGTACTCCGCAATCTCTCTCTATCGAATCTTTATGCACCGTCTGACTTTGAACTATTTCGAACTCATTCGAAATTCTGCGGTAGGTGATGAGACCATTGATGCAATTACAGAGCGGATCAATTCTGTTACTGCGTAGCTTAGTAACGAAGATAATTTATTTTTGAAATTTTGGTGATGAATTATGGTGTTGTTACTGTTCTTGCTATCTATTTTATTTGCGTCATTCCCGTGTATGTTGTGGATGTGCGTACCATATGTGTGTAATATATTATGTATGAATATGTATTTGTGTGAGAGAGAATCAATGTTTGAATTGAAGTGTTTTTGTAAAGAATTAATGTTTGAAAATTGGACAGCAATTCCTTCGTAAATTTTGAATAAAATTCATGTATAAGAATAGTAAAATAATAGTATCCACAGACGGAGCTAACTCAATACCCAAACGGCGGAGACTCAACGCCCAAATGACGGAGACACAATCCACGCAAAATATACGACGTCCAAACGGCGAAGACCAATAGGCCGAACACGATAAACACTGTAAATAAATAACGAAGTCATCGCAACACAATACAACACAATAATCCGTGCAATCTAACGAAATCGTCGTACCATCTCTGGTGTCCTCCTCTTCACTACAGGACGTCGAGACTGTGACGGTACGGCTTCGTCGGCGGTAGATTGCTGAGACGGCTCTGGCTGTGATGGTCCATACTCGTACACATCGAGATGCTGAGACGGCTCCGGCTGTGCCCGTCTAACTCTTGTTCGTGCATATGTGATAGGAATGGCTGGTGCAGACACAGGTGGTGGAGGAACGGGTGGTGCAGGAAAGGTTGGTATAAGGATGGGTGGTACAGGCACGACCGATGGACATGTGAATTTGTGTCTCGTCGTCATACTCCTGATGAGAGACTTGATGTTCATAAAGTATCTCGCTGAGTTCCTGACGCCACTAATCCCCTCATCAGCTATATTCTCTAACACGTAAATGGTTTGGACCTATATAGATGGTAAATAAGATAATGAATTTCAAAAAAAAATAAGAATATAGTTTTATAAGATTTGATATAAAGTTACCAAATCTCTCTCTATCGTCCTCGAGACGTATATAAGATAGGCGGAAGTACGACTGTGATGACGAATCTGCGGGTAATCATCCAATACCAGGTAAGGTACTGGTCTATCGGTATACCTGAATGTATCTCTTCGGCTATGTGATTTACCCGACCGTACCATTGACCCACCCAAATTTGATACTCTACGAGCCAAGCATCCCCAACTAGCGCTCCACCCTGACGCGGTGTCCTCTCCACAGCTCCTGGTATGTGTTGTCTCAAACCGAACTGGAGAAGGACACGGTCTGGTACGTGCATCTGAATAATATCGTTACAGACAATCCGCGTCTGCGCACGCCAGAAGCCGGCACCTGCCAAGCATAATGGATGCAGAGTGCCCATCAGGTCAGAAGTATACGACGTCCATATAACTGATGCCTCCTCCATGACATCGAACTCGTTGCGGTAGAAGCGGAGGCTGCGATCCGGTGTCACATCCCATGACATGAGCACATTCCACCCGCATAAAGACTACACACAAGTTAATATTCTAAAAAAACTTAAAATTCGAAATATGCGCATAGATTCAATTACTTACTGGCAATCATATGGCCTTTGGCCATCTAAAACGAACTGTGTCGTAATGGTCGGGCGTCCAATAGAGAGAGATGTCCATGACCATATCTGAAATAAAATATGATAGAATGCGGCTTTACATTAAATATCAATTTAATTACGCAAAATTAGTAGAATGTGGTTTTAAGTATTTTATACATGAAAAAGCGTCAAACAACCCCCAAAACTCTTCTTCTCCATCAATGCAGTCATCCTCAGCTCGCTGTAGAGGAATAACAAAACTGTACTCCCACACGATAAAGTGACACACTAATCGAGATCAGCTAAAAAGACAGTCAGGCAAGACTACTCTGCTTTTTCTCCTATCCGGGAACAAGCGAACCCCTATCTGATATAAAATGTAGGCTCATGCGTGTTGCTCGATCGTCGTAGGGTAGTATCTATGCCAGGCTCAGCACTAAATGCCCCGCGCAGCCAACTCAAGTTAATGCTACCGCCTCTCCTCTTCCGAACAAATGGAATCTTACCCAACAAGCTAGAACACAAATCTGACCAATCGTGGTTGCACTCCACAGCAACCACCTCTTCATCTATAGACAGACCAAGCAGCACAGCGACGTCCTGAAGGGTGATAGTCATCTCACCAACTCTAAAATGAAATGTGGAGGTCTCTGGTCTCCATCTATCTATCGAATCCGTAATCAAGCCTCTATCCAGACGTATATACTCTAATCTGGATAGAAAATGAAAACCTTCCCGTTGCAGCTCAGCCTGCACACGGGCATCTCCAGCTAGGATCATGCTGCTCTGGACTGAGTGGTCAACGTATGTGATCACCTGATCACTCTGCCAATTCCAAAAAGAGGACTTATATTAGTAACGTATAAATAACATATGTAATTAGAAAAAATAAAATTACAAAGTTTTATATGTACTAATACGGCGTTGGCTGACCTGTGGTCAGCCTGCAAATACAGAACAGTCGTATTTATAGGTTTATGCTCCATAAGCATATTTGCATAATGAAAAGCTCGACTTATATTATCTTTGAAAAAATGAGCATGTATAACAAAGAACATGTGTGTGTGTGTGTTTGTTTTTTGTGTTTGCACATGTGTGCGCGCGCGCGCGTGCACATGTGTGTGTATTTTCAAAGTATAGACGGTGATTACCAATGGCGGCGTGGGGCTGGAGGATTTTTGTATAGTTCCTTATTATGACCATACTCATTGCAGATGCTGCATCTATTTACCTACGTCCTTCTCGTGAATCATCCATAACACTTTTGATACGATTAGAACGTGGTCGTCCTGCTTGTCTCTTACCGATAGGTGGTAATATCATTGGACCATTGTACGCTTTCTAATATCGGCTATCAGGTACAGGATGGAATAACTGGGCATAAACAGATTTGTATTTGGAGATAGAATGCCACTTTGAAGCAAGCATAATGTGCAATATTCCTTCCACCCTCTGCTCGTGTGCATGCTGAAATTACATGTGAACGAGGCAACTTTTGCAACTTAGGTATATTGCACGTATAACTGCAGTTCCTATCATCGATCACTATGCCGTAATTTTTTCCATCTTTGTCAGTCACCTACCATTTAGACTGGCTAAAACTCACGATCCAAGCATGCCTAGCATCAGTAGCCCTTTTTGTTATTAATTATTCAAATTTAGGACATAATTTTCCCGTCCACTCTTAACCCTCCTGAAATCGTGCAAAGAAGAATTTGTTCGTCTTGTAAAAAGTCTGTCCTACTAAGGCCTGAATACGCAAATATCGAGATCTTTTTACGACCCCGTTAAAGTTTTCTAAAGTATTTGTAGTCATCATGCAAAATCGTCTACCACTATCTTTTAAAAAAGCCCATCTTTTTTCTTCATTTTTAAGACTACTTTCAATCTAAGTATCTGCTCTTGGACATATACGTTTAAGTTTCTCTCTCAGCTCTGTATATGTCAAGTCATCCGATGAACGTGCAATTTGAGAGAACAAACTCTGCAAGGTTTTGCCATTAAATCCAACAGTTGAGAAGTTGGCTCTGATATGTCGCATACAATAACAATGACTATAAAGTTCCGGCCATGATTTTCTTAGTGTGGTCGGAATCCCTTTCATCCGTTCAGAGATGAAAGTAATGTGTCTTCCCCGTATGGATGGAATGTAGAGATGAATACAAGCAATGAACTACTTTCAATTTTCAGTGGTTTCACCTCCAACTACAGTATATGCTAAAGGATAAAGGTTATCATTTACATCAGTACGGGTAGTAATGAGTAAAGTCCCTTTGTATTTTCCATAAGTGTGTCACATCAATACTGAGAACGGGACGACAATAAGCAAAACCATTAATGGTCGGTCCGAATGCCCAAAATGCACCGGTAAAATATCTCATTCTTTCTGACATTGAAGCGTCGGTTATCTTGAAGACGGTCCCGGGATTAGTAGATTTGATGGCGGCAAGGTATTGCGGTAAATGTTCATAAGAATCTTACCAATCTTCGTATATTTTAGACAATACCCTATTCAACGCATCCCATGCCTTCATATAATTTATTTCAATGAATAACGTATCTTTTATAAGCACTTGAATCGTTTTGGGGGTCAAATCGACATCCGCTTTCACAAAAGGCAATATCCTGTTACATATGAATATAGAAGTGGCATATTTATGATTTGAATTCACTACAAAATTCACACAAGTATAATTACCTGCATACTTCTTTATCTGCCAATATCCCGTCGGTGATTTCTTCGAGATATATGCATAAAGCCTCCACGGGCAGTTCACTTGGTCGTGGTAGTCTTGATTGGTTTAAAAGAAACTCCATATTTAATTGACCAAACGCTGACTGCCTGAATTAACTTCTCTTTATTCTCGAACAAATTACCGACCTTCAATCCACTGTCAATATGGACTATCGAAAGACTATCAGCACGAAAGTTGATATTCTCCATTATCGCTGCAGATAACATGTGAGCATCTGTCATGTTACCGGCAAGTGGATCTTCAAACGCAACGAAGTCATTATTAACTCATAAATTAGTAATCAACTGCCTATCATTCTCATCGTCAAGAACATATGCAATTCGCATGCTATCTTGTACTTGAATCTCATCCTCATCACTAGCATCGTCGTCGTCGTCACTTTCATCTCCATTATGTCCCAACACCGCTGGATCCGTAGCAAGTATATCGGTTGGATGTGCGTAACCAACATTAAGAACTTACATAGTACTTGATGTTCCGACTTCATACCGACAAAATCCCGACTTATGGTCTGCAAACGGTGTCCGCCCGTGTTGTATGACTGCATGCTTGGTATTTTGGGGCAGAATATTGAAGCCGAAACTTGGCGTTGGCATACAATTAAAACCGAAACTTGGCGGTGAAATGCAATTATAACCGACCGGCGGTATATAAGAACTGCATACAAATTTATGAATACTTAGTAACTATAGCATATTTCCACTCTCAATAAATAGTGTTCCTCTAAATGTATATGCGGTATAAAAAATATGTAAGGTAATACTTACTTCGTAAACTACCAATTCACTAGCGTCCCGTTTGATGTGCCTTCACCTATGTAAGTTTGATCTCTATACCGTTCATCATTAGTGGGATATAAAGCCGGTAGAATTAGCATTCATATTGAGCATGTGTGTCATTTCTCCTTGGGGGTAAGACTCGGATGCTCGAAAAGAAAGATCAGGCACTTCAGAATAAGGTTCGGGCAGTTGAGCGGATGTCAATATCTCCTTCTTCACAAACAGCTCGATCAATTTTGATTCCGATGCAAGCATGACTTGTGTATTCTCGTCATCGGATACTTCAATGGCAGTATATTCATACTCCGTCGACCATTTACATATTAAGAAGATATTGAACTCTAACGAATTGATTTTAATAGCTTTGTACACTACTTAGCACAGCTCGTTGTATATGTTAGACTTCTTGACTCTCGTTATCTTAATTTTTCTTTCGACATATTCAGGAATATTATTTTTTTCCAATCGATAATTGGCCACCGAAATAGCAAATTAGATGGATGTAATTATCCGTCATTTTTCCACCTGCCAGAAATATTGACGTATGCTTTTAAGGGTTCTCATCAAACAACCTACTTATTTATCTTCACATTTATAATCACTTAATTACATAAAATTACAATAAAATCCATATTTCTAACATGTAACAAATTGCAAGGGCTTTGTATCTTACTCATTAATACGTCACAAGTAAAATCGAGGAAAACCCTTAATATGTACCCAATTTGTTCGAATTGCTTTCCCAATACGAAATTTTAACCAAATTTTTTTATGAGTTATTTTTAAATAAAATTAGGGTTTACCTAACCTTCAAGATGCTCACGGTGGTGATGATGATGACGAGAATGAAAGTGATTGTTCGCCCGCGAATTTTCACCTAAACCTGCACGAGCGAAAGAATGTGAGATCGAGAGATGACAGAAAGAGGATGGATCGAGAGAACGTGAGTGAGACGAAGAGATGAGAAAGAGAAAGGGAGAGAGATGAGAGAGAGAGACCAAAGAGGGAGAGATCGCCGAGAGGGAAAAGAGGTCGGGGGGAAGAGAGATCTCGAGGGGAAAGAGAGGGAGAGAGCAGAGAGTGAGCGATGCGAACGAGAGAGATGAGAGAGAGAGAATAGTGAGAGGAATGAGGAAAGTTTATAGATCGTATCTATTTAAGTAAGGGAACAGGACACACCCTATTGTTTTTCACTAAAATATATGGGCAACTTTGAAAGTGCGCCCAGTATATTTGTATGGGACGCAGTTTAAAACTGCGCTCATTACATTTATAAAGGTCGTAGTTTGAAACTGTGTCCAGTACAATTGTAGGGAACGCAGTTTGAAAGTGCATCCCATACATTTGAAGCTGCGCCTCCTAAAAAAATTATTGACATGTGGTGGCGCTGATATGACTACTACGTGGCAGAAAATGTCATGTTTTTGTAGTATATTTTGAAAGTGGTTTGTTTTAAAAAATATTATTTTAATATAGTTTAATATAAAAAGAATTGTGATATAATGTTTTTGCCCAAATTGTCCAAATTATATGGTGGGATTTTAGGGTAGGCTTTTAGTGGCCCTATCCTATGGGTTCATGCTGATGAAATGTCGCAGTCATCATCAGGTAAGCTCTTTCCATGAAGGTAGGATCGGCTAATGTAGCAAGGCTCCTAAAAAAGATCTGAGAAAATTTATATGACATCAATCATCTCTTCTTATCAGTAAGCATTTGAATTCTTGAAACAAGAGAAAGGAAGGCATATTTGCCATTAAAGATCATGTTCAACTCTAAGACAAGGAAAAAACGGAGGAATATAGATATATAAATGTCAAGCCATAAAGTTAATCACATATTTTTTTTTTTTTTGTACGACATTGCAAATACATTAACAAAACATAGTTACAAAGCTTTAGAAGAACCAATTATCAAAAATCTGGGCGTGAAGATGATTGAATATACTTGAAAAATGGTATATTTGATGATCGAACATAAATGAATCCAATAAGATTATATACATGATACTATATGTAGAGGGAATCAGGCCATGAACAAAAATCACCTATTATTTCATGTGCTCGCAGAAAAATATGAGCGAAAAGATACATAGTTTTCCATAAACTACAAGCAGATTCCACCATTAACAAGTACACAACAAATACATCATCACCAGAATAGGTTTTAGAAAAAAAATATATGTCATAAAACCTGCGCAACTCTTGAATTAAAGAAAAAATTTCAACAATTTGAAATAAGACGGAATAAACTAGATGATATAAAAAATGGATTATAAAGAAAGGAGAAAGAAGGGCTTGAAGCAAAATAAGATCAAAATTATACTGTCCCAGGTGGATTAAGATTATGATAGGAGTAATATACGTCGCAAAAAAATAACAGAAGGAAACATTTATTGACCTTAAATACAAACTAAATGCGAAACAGCTTGCTTACAGTTCTACTGATGCATTATTAAACATAAAGCCCCAGCAAACACCAAATCTGGAACAACTATTACCTTAACATCGAATGTTACGTCCTCAAAAGTGAAGATAACAGAATAAATGCACTGGTACAAACTCGACCTCGAATTAGCCTAAAGCTTTGCCGGGATGGAACTAAATCAAAGCAAAGCATATTTACACTACAAGCTTACTTACACGTACTGCGAAGCCTGCAAGGCGTACATAGAGCACTCTTCAGTTCATGTCTGATAGAGAAATTACCAAAATGGCCCTGGTCTCTTATTCACCGGTCTACCTGTTCAATGAATAGATCAAAATATTTAAGTTTTTAAACGGAAAGTATCAATTGAAGTCGGTAAAAATATATAAATTAGTTCAGGAATAAATTGCCAGAGCGGATATCCCCAAATACTTGAAACATTAATACTTGTTAATTTGCATATGGTTAGAAATATATTCATTAACAATTCATATATAAATCAAGCTGGTTCTTTCTTCTCTTTTCTTTCAAATAATAACTTGATGATGTGGCACATTAAAAACAGGAATTAAGAAGAAAATGAATTTTAAAAAATAATTCCTAAAATTCCACAGGACTTATTTCCTAAAATTCAAATCATATGTGGCATCTCCAACTGATATTAAGAGGTACTACAATTCACAATGAGGTTTGCATTATAAAAATAGAGATAAGCACTGGTAACAAGGGATGCCTTTAGGGATACATGATCTCATATAAAGGCCCTTCCAATAGATACATGAAATGATGGGGTTTTGATAATATTTCTCTGTAATAAGGGTTGAATTCATACAAATTGCAATCAGTTTCGGTGATTGAACGAGGTTCATTGAGTTCATTATACCATTATCGTTAATATTCTAATGGAATACGGAATAGCATGTAAAAACTACGGCGCGTAATCAAATGGTCATACTTCATTAAAATTCATTGGATTCCAAGTTACCTCGCTAATGGATGCTAGTAATGGGACTAATTTGTAATATTAAAAAAGGGAGTTAAAATTCACCGATCCTAGAGGTAACTATATATTTAGGAAATCACAGCATCACTGATGTTGAAATATATGTGACAAATTACTCAAGCATTAAAGAATGAAGAATCATATCAATACTTTCTGTTCCTGGTGAATGGAAATTTAATCTTCCATCAAAATAAGTCAGAATTAAGGGTGGACACTCAAAGCTAGCAGGTTAATTAGGATTGGCATAAATGGGCTTTCACATAAAAATTGATTAAGCATGCTATGGATCGTCCGATGCAATTGCCTATGCATCATCACCCATTCTGTTAAATGCTATAGCGAGTTAGGAAACTGATGCCTATCCTTTTGTAATCTAAACACATTCCCATTTGCCTCTAATTCCCACTCTTCACCCCCTTCATACTCCTGGGTATCTGTGTCTTCAATTTTTGTTTAACTAAACCACAATAGATAGTCTCCCCGTTCAGAGGATGTGGATACAAAATTCCGATTTCAGCAAAATAAACAACTTTCTTCGTGGGTAGAAACATGCACACCTTTTCTCTCCATGACCAATAGGAGCTTTATTGGGACCCTACTGCCTCTCACAAACAAATTTCATAGTTGGCTTCCCCTTGACTTTTCTTATCAGTTCTGCAGGGTTTACCGCATTTTTAAGTCCTTTGCTTTGGAACTCAATGATATCCTAATCATGGATCGTCCAAATACCCAGAAACCACCTTGGCGAATTTAGATTGATACGAAATTACCATTCGCCAAATGCTGGGCTTTGAAGAAACTAAACTTATTTACCAAAACAGTTCAATAATTCACTGGTCACCATTCTTTGGCCACCCTTCTCTTTATCAATAATACTAGAACTTGTGCACGTGCGTTGCACGTGTCAAATATAATATTTCATATTTGTGAGAATGAGCATATATGTAAATTTGTAAATAATGAGGGTTTACGTGTAAATGTGCATTTCATATAAGTGAGAATGAGTATAGCTGTAAATTTGTAAATATTGAGGGTTTATGTGTAAATTTACATTACAAGGCATCATTTTTTTGTCCCCTTACTTGATGAGGTGGAGGCCCTAGGAGAAAAGGATGATGAGGTGGAGGCCCTAGGAGAAGAGGATTTTCTCCTTTTTCTATGAATTTTGGATAAAAGAGAGGGTGTACACCTCATAAGGGGAGTATTTGCATTACATGTAAATGTGCATTTCGTATAAGTGAGAATGATTATAAATGTAAATTTGTAAATATTGAGGGTTTATGTGTAAATTTATATTGCAAGACATCTTTTTTTTGTCCTCTTTCTTGATGAGGTGGAGAAAAGGATGATGAGATGGAGGCCCTAAGAGAAAAGGATGATGAGGTGGAGGCCTTAGAAGAAGAGGTTTTTTCTTCTTTTTCTATGAATTTTGGAGAAAGGAGAGGGCGTCCACCTCAGCAAGGGGTATTTGCATTATAAAGAAGAAGATGTGCAACCCTTGTACTTCCATCCCACCAAACTTTGCTTCCATCTGTCGAACTCCACCACAAATGTGACCAAAAATCATTGAAGGCGTGGGCATCCCGGAAGAGCCACCAATTGGGTGCCAACTACGAACCATTACCGCTTCGGTCCAAGCAGAATTACAAGGCTACCAAAGAAGCAGTAAAAGGTGTGAAAGCTTCACAGACTCGATCTGCTCCAATGGAGCTTTGGACTAGCTCCAAATATGACAATTTTCAAAGAATAAGGGTCTCGAACAAGAGCCTTACTACTGAGACGGGAGGGAGGTAGATTCACAATGCTCTGCTACTCCAGCAACTGCCCCCACCCTGCCTCACTGTGATATAGGCAATGACAAAGCGGATAATACTATGCAGCCCTAAGGACCATCCATGTGCAGAATAATGGCCCTAAGGGCAACTGATCCTGGATGGCATTCCAAAGCCACTTTGAATGTTATGGTGTTTGCCTCGAATCTCACATGAGCTCCTTCAACGATTGCCTTAAGCTTTATATGGAGCAATGCAGATGCATCTTCGGCTCATTATTCTTGACTTACTATCCAAACTTCACTTCTCTATACTAATTGTTTTGGTTTTCATCTTAAGACTCACGAACTAATAAACGAAAGTAACATAATTTTAAGAGGGATTTTAATTCTTCTTAATCTTATATTCACAGGAAAAAGAATTTTCTACCCTTTCTTATCTTGTCCTGCATCGAAATAATAAATTTTTTCATTTGTCATTCGACTCATCCTAGCAAACTCGTAGTCTCAAAGGTAATATAATAACTTTAGAATCCAAGTAACAAAGATATGTAACACATCATGAATTAAAATTTATGGAAAACATCACGCAAAAGAACTAAAAAGTACTTCCTCTTAAAAAAAAATAAACCTCCAGCAGGGACCTTCATTATTAAAATCTAGATCGTACAACTTTGATTGGATCCCGAAACTAGCAAATCGCCTTTCACCAATTAATCCGATCCTTGGTCCCACAAAACCTAAAGATGCCAAAGTTGCCATTTCTGAACCCCTTCTAAGGTCTATCAAGAATTCTCCCTGCTATCCATAATGCTTCTCAATGTAGTATGTAGTATGTGCTACTCAATATCAAGTATTTATCTCTTAACTTAAATGAATCCAGTTGAATCAACTTCAGCTAACACAATTAAGTTTGAACTCAATCCAACCAATTTATCAAACGAGTAAGTATGTCTTGAATGCGTCCCATCTTTTCTATAAGTTACTCGATCCATGTAACTTATAAATGATTGGGTATATGCATAAAGGAAAAAAAATCAAAAGATTGAAGCATTCCAAGACTTGAACATGTGCCTTTTACAAAGCAACAATAATAATTTATATTTCATTCAATAATTATTGTTATTAAAGGATTGTTGATACCTCAGCGTGCATGCGCACACGCGCACACGCATATATAACCTATTCAAGATCTATCAATTGTTTTGGATCGAATGCTATGACCCTAATAGGCTAAATTAATGACTGAGGCATGCATGACAAGAATTTAACACAAATAGATAATGTACGCCTAGAAAGCAAAAATATTTCAGTTGTTTTCTTGTAACCCTAATTATTTTATTCAAATACCAACTACTTAGTGGATAAACATAAAACGGATAGTTTAGTATTTTGGATTTTTCATGTAACCCTAATTATTTTATTTAAATACAGAAAGAACATCTTTTCTCTTTTAAGTTGTTTTCTTCCATAATATTATCCACCCAATAGATTTTAAAGATTTTTGGATTTAGAGTTTAAATTTTGGGCCAGATATAACAATTGATGAAAAAACATGCCTAACCTAACCCGGTTTCATCCACATTTCTAAATGTGCATGCATATAGTATCTCTTTGTAAGAATGTGTACAACTATGCAATTTATGCTGATTAGGGTTCTGTACCATGCAATTTATGATGATTTGGACTGTGCACCGGGTTGGATTAGACTCAAAACCATCCACTTTGCGGGTTAAAAACCGGATCAAACTCGTCCAATTAGATAGGTTTTAAATGGGTTAATTTTTAAGCATATGTATTTTAAAATTTTGAAGACCCGCCCAAATCCGAACACACCCGTCTGCTACCCTATGCAGCCTACACCCAATCCAAACCCGTCCGACTTTATATGTAATTATGTAGTTGCGGTATATAACTTAAATGCTATTTTTTCTTTACTCTTTTTGTAAGTTTGAAATTCGAAGGCCTACTAATAGATTTAAAAGTTGTAATCTCAACTTATTTTGACAGTATTGATCCTAAATTAGTGTATTTTTATTTTTTTTCTTTAGTTACTTAGTTTCATGGTCGATTTTTTCATATATATCAAGGTCATGTTCTGTAAGTAAAACATGTATTTTTTCAAACCATATTACATGCTCGCAAAAGTTAAAACCGAACACAAAACCCACACGTACCCACCCATCGGGTGCGGGTGCAGGTGCGGGTGCGGGTTTAAAAGCTCGTTCCAACATATAGGTATGAAGCGGATTAAAAACCCACCTACACTAGCATGTTTGGGTGCACTAAAGGTTCAAAATCAGCCCAACCTAATCCGTGAATTGCCATGATGCCGAGTGAACAAGTTCTTACTAAGTGCCTTATTGCGTGACACTATCATTACTGCATGACACTATCATAGTAAAACTTGAAGATGAATGAAAAATAATAACCATTGGCTCATCTATATAAGAGAATGAAAGCCCTGAAAAAACATACCCGCAATTATCCGAAAGCAAAATGAAAAAGACAACATGCAACCAATGAAAAAGTTCTCGCACAAGGCTTTCTTATCTGTTTTGGGAAAATTGTAGGCAAGCTTGTAAAATACTTGAGATACTAGGTGGTTCGAGGAGCATCTAATCAGGCCTTTAAACGCCGTCTAAACAGTTTTTATATTTTTAGTTAAATATGTTTAAAAGTGGAGAGACAAGGTTTTTCAATTAGAACAATGATTGATTTGGGGATTAAATTGGGTTTGGTACGCATTTTTTGTTAACAGAAACAACAGTTTAATTCCAACCATTTGCAATAAAAAGATCAAATGATTAAGCCGGTTTGACCGTCCAACTACTCACCTAGACGAGTTAGACCGTCTAGGTTCCACTTAAGTTAACGCTAAGCGACCCAACATGTCTATGCATAAAGCCTGCTTAATTCATCCACTAAATAGTAAATGAAGCGGTCTTGTACCGCATCAGCATAAATGGCCGCCTAAACTATTTTTACAACACTGATTGTGGATAAGTTTACCTTAAGCCTTTCATTAGCTTATATAGATTCAGCCAATTGTTAGGATTCTTCTTTCAACCCAAAGTTTTATCCTGATGATGCCATGTAGCAAGACACCTATTAACACTAATCTTAACTAATATTATCCAATCATGAAGCTTACATGATCTCGTGCATGGATGCCATAAGTAATAAAAATGAACACGTCTAATCAAGTGGAGAAAGTGGAGGCGGTGAGAGGTAGATGCGGGTGGGAGGTGGAGGAAGAAGAATGCTGGTAGTGGTGGCGATGATGAAATAGGTTTAAGGATGGCCATGGTGAATATGAGTTTAGAAATTTGGGAAGATTATGGCTCGACGGTAAAGGAAGGAGATGTTGAGGCAATAGAAATGAATGCTCGAATGAGGTGTAGGCAGGTATGAAGTTGAGGTGGACGTAGGTGAATGCGGGTGGAGGAAGGACAATATTAAGCAAAGGCCATAATGGATTTAGGTTTTGGTATTTAGGAAAATTAAGATTTGATGGTCGACTTGAGGGAGAAGGAAAAAGAGATGGAGATCGATGGTCCACGGAGATGGAGGTGAGTGGACAGAGATGAAGAGAATGTTGCGATGGTGTCTGGTGAATTTGGGTTTTGGGAATTTAAAAAAAACTATGGTTTGATGATGCAGGCGAATGGTCAGATGGTGGTTGGAAAGGATATTCATAGAAATGGGTATGAGGAAGATGATGAAAGCAGGAACAAATATTATGAGATTTTTTTGAATTTTTAGGAATCATGTGCCACTTATATGACATCTTAAGTTTGACGTGCTGACGTGACACCATAAGTATTGGCTTAGCATAGATAGTCATGTTACTTAGCCTAGTTACGCATGGTAGGCATCCATAGTAGTTTATTGTCAAACGTCCTAACTTCCAGGAATCAAGTATATTTACTATCGAAAAAAGAGAATAATAATTGCTATTGTCCAGTGAAGCCATATGGATTCTAACATATCACACCATTTGTCATCTTTTCCTCATAATACAAGACCCTCGGTCTCCTTTTCTCTAAAACGAAACCTCTCTATTTGACACAACCCTTCAGTCTTCCCTACAACGTCTACCTCTTTTCCTCACCAGCAACCGCTGAAGCCAAACCTTTAGTGATGACCAACCATCTTCATACAACTCTCTTTCTATCTCCACCTTTTAAAGTTTCTATACTATTTTGCCTACATCGCATCTTGCATCGGCATGTATAGGCCTGAAACTTGTCCCACATAATGCCCTAGCCATTCTCATTCCCTAACTAGTCTCATCTCTTAGGACCTTTGAATATGTATTTTCTAGTCGTATTTTGGTTTTAACTTCTAATACTTTATCACATATTTATATCTCTGATTTACTTAGGAGATACTAACTAAATAGGGTTATATGTGAATTATTCAAACATTTAACATGATTACAAATATGTTTGTAGTTTTAAATGTGATTTACATGGTTGTGCAAAATAAGAACAGAGCATAAGTGGTTAGGTTTAAGCAGATAATAAATAGCACATCTCATCCAAATCATGTATTCAGGTTCTTACTTTGTATTGCCCATCAATTGTATTAGTGTTGATACATAGCATGAAATTTCCAAACATTCTATCATTCAGGATCAATCAAATTAAGCATGTTCTTCATATACTAGCATATAGTTGTGACCCAACGCCAAAATTTTCAAAGACCAACTCGTTAAGCTTCTGGTCTTGGACACATGAAACTGTGTCCGTCACCTATCTAAAAAACGCTGGCTTTAAATTGTACAATCTTCATCAAATGGCCGACTAAACTCCTAAACCCGATCTTTCAAAACTATGTATCTTATAAAACTACACAATTCCAGATCCTTCAATTCATCAATAATTTCAATAACTCAAGTTATACAACCACAGATTCAAGCATTCCTCAAAACAAAACTAAGATTTTTTAGCTCTAATATGCACTACATTTCTACTCATAACTATCTAGCAAATAGCATAACTTAATGAATAAGTACTCGAACAGACCTGAATATTATCAAGGAGCAAGCCCTGTTGATGAACGGTCTCTCCCCCTACACCACCGCCTCCTCCACTCCCTCCGCCATTCACCTTCGCCTCGCTCAACCTCCACATGTACCAACTCCCCACCGACCGATACGGCCGCCACCTCTCGCAAATCTTCTCCATCTGCGACGGCCTGGGCACCTCCTCCAACCCATACAGAATCTGCACCCCTCTCCTCACCCCTCCGTCCCCGACCGGCAAAACATCCGGCCGGTGCAGCGAGAATATCAAAAACATGTGCACCGACCACGCCCCGATCCCCTCCACCATCGTCAGCATCGACACAACCGACTTGTCGTCCATGCTCAAAATCATATCGTCCGAGAGGACCCCAGTGTGGAATTTCTTGGCGAGATCCCGCAAGTAGTTGGCTTTCCGGGAGGAGATGCCGATCTGGCGGAGGTCAGAAGGGGAGAGGCCGAGGACGGCGGCGGGGGAGACGGCGGACTCGTCGCCGGCGCCGCAGAGGGAGACGAAGCGGGAGTAGGTGGTGGCGGCGGCCTTGAAGGCGAGCTGCTGGTTGATGATGGAGCGGGTTAGGGTTTGGAAGGGGGGCAGGAACGCGTGGAAGGCGGGGGGCTCGTGGGCGTCGATCACGGCGGCGAGGGCGGGGTCGGCGTGGCGGAGGTGGCGGAGGGCGGAGGCGATCTCGCCGGCGGCGGAGAGGGGCCGCGGGATGACGCGGACGGCGACGGCGGAGGCGGGCTTGTTGGGCTCGGGCGGGGATGGGGAGAGCTTGCGGATCTTCTTGGGGCGCTTAGCGGGTTGCGGATCCTGGGGCGGGTCCGGGTCGGCGGCGGGCTGGGGAGGATCCGATGAGGGCCATTGGGTTTCGGTCATCATCGTTGTTTTTTCAGAGAGAGAGAGAGAGAGAGAGAGGATTTTTGATGGAGAATTTGAGATTTGAGGGTTCAGAGTTGAATGGGATAGTGCTGTGGCCCTGTGCATCATCACTGTGTGTGTCAGTTTGGGTTCCCTTCTATTTTGGGCTTTGGCTTGATTGGCCCAACTAGATTTGTAGCCTGAAGGTGTTGGTTTTTGACTTTTTCACTAAAATACCATGGGTTCTGCACTTTTAAAGGTAAATGTCATATATTTTATAAACTGTGAATCAATTTCGCGAACTACAATAATTTCAAAAACTTTATTTGTTCCAGTTCTAATAGAATAGTTTTTTGAGGGTCCAGCTGCCTATATAGCAGGCTGGACGGCACACCTGCATGGTGCGAACAGTGGCCCATTAGAGTTAGACTAATTCAAATATCTTTGACCTATCAATTTCCACACATGTTGTTTCTTATATGGCATGCATTTAAATTAGCTTTGACCCAGGTACGTATTAACATATGCGTTACTTCTTCTTTTGTAACACGAATCAAAGGATTATACATTATTTCTGATTTGATTGGTATCATTATGATATTTATTAATATTTTCGGATCAGACGTATCCTGTCTAACTCTATATATATTTACACTCGTTCTGGAAATAATTTTTTTATTCAGAAAAATATATACTCTAATTAGTCTTCTTCCTTGGTTCTCTAATCTCTCTATTTGTTCCCAGTTCCTAAGCAGAGAAGTTCATGTGCTGGTAGAATGTGAGCCCGAAGTATTTTGGAAATCATACCGCTATCACCTTGTAGTACACCAAGGTTCTTCCTCTGAGTGGAAAAAATTATGAATTATAAGGGCAGTGATTATACGTTTTATTTATCTAATCATCTTATTCTCCAACACTAACCGATTTGCTAATATCAATTTGTTGTTAGCAGAGCGTACCAAGCGACCGGGAAAACATTGAAAAATCATGATTTTTCAGTACTATATTTAGCCTAAAATTCTTGTATAGAATATATATATAGAGAGAGAGAGTGTGTAGGAAAGGTGCCATAAGAGAAAATTTCTCTCTTTGGCGTCGAAAAAATGCATCCTTCATGAATTTTTTCGACGATCGGCGTACAACACCTGCATCTTTATCATCTAAGATATGGATGCACCAAATTTCATGTGATTATACTATTTTTTCACCGTTGATTTAGTTGGTGCAAAATTAATGGTTTACCGACAATAGAACTTTTCACACTGCTAAATTCAACAGTGAAAAAATGGTGGAATCACATGAAATTTGGTGCGTGCACATCTTAGATGATAACGATGATGATGATGGATGCCGATCATCGGAAAAAATGATGGAGGTTGTAATTTTTCGACGCCATAGAAGAAAATTGCCTCCTATGGTCTTTTTCCTTCATTATTATATATATATATATATATATATAACGGAGTAAAAATGCTAGAAGGGAATTTCCTTCTATGGCGTCGAAAAATCTACTCTTCATGATTTTTTTTGACAATCGGCACTCATCATTATCATTTTTATCATATAAGATGTTGATACACCAAATTTTATATGATTTCATAACTTTTTCACCGTTGATTTAGTGGATGCAAAATCAACGATTTACCGACAAAATAACTTTTTAGATTGCTAATTTAATGATGAAAAGTGGTGGAATTACATAAAATTTGGTGTATTCGCATTTTACATGATAAAGATGATGATGATTGGTGCCGATCGTCGAAAAATATCGCGGAGGATATATATTTTCGACGCCACCTAGCGAAAAAGCCTCCTAGGGCCTCTTTTCTTTATTATTCTTATATATATTTATATATATATATATATATATATATATATATATATATATATATATATATATCCACAGTTCCGAATATAATTTTCCGTATTTTTTTCAGATTTTATTTCGAATTTATTTCATTTTATACATATTTTATTATTTTAAATCCTAAAACTAAACTCCCAAACCTATTCCTATTTCTATCCGACCCGATCCATGCCAACCCAACCCGACCCGCTTCCCTCATCTTCCTCTCTCGTCTACGTTTTCCCGCTTTTCTCCCTCGCATCACCTCTAACGCCCCCGCGTCTCACGCGCCCGCGACGACCGCACCCTCGCTCGCTCGCCTCCGCGTTCCTTGCGCCAGCCTCCACTCGACCCGCTCACCCCCAACGGCTCCAAGTCCTCAACGGCGCCCCCACGACTCCCCTTCCTCGTGCTCATCCCCGCGAGAACGACTCCACGTCGACGTGGCCTCGTCGCCAACGAATTCGGGATCCCCGCACCTGCCTCCCCTCTTCTCTCCAACGTCTCTTTCCCACTCTCCATCTCTTTGCATCTCTCCCGTTATCTTCCCTCATCTCCCCCTCTCTGCTTCGCTCTCTCTCTCTCTCGTTCTCCTCCAACCCAAAACCCCCACCTCACTTCACCGAACTCCTCCCATGCTCCGACCACCGCCGCCGAACTCCCCAGCGCCGCCATCACCTCTCCCTCATTCCCTCCAAACCAAACCACCTTGCCACCATCATCACCGCAGCCACCACCAGCTCAATCCCCGCCTCTTTTCTCCTCTGCTCACCGCCTCTGGCGGTGAGCTCCCCAACACACCACAACGCTTCTCTCCATCGACCCCATCTATAACCCCAACATTCCCTCTCCTCTTTCCCAACACCTCAACCGCCAACACCCTCGCCTCATCTTCATCACCACCAAACCGAGCACCCACCACCATCAATACCGACCCCTTGCATCTTGCCGGCGAACCCAACTCCCTCGTCCCTGCGCCTCACCTGAGCTCCGACCCCATCGCCTCCGCGCCTTAGCCGACCTCGCCAGATCCAGAGCCCACTGCACTGATCCCCGCAGCCCCCGAGCTCCCCGACTCACCAGCTCCAATCCCCAGAGCCTCCTGAGCCCACCGCTGGCAGCCCCTCTGCACCCGAGCACTTCGACGGAGTCGCTGGAAACCCCCTGCCATGGCCGCCTCCACGCCAGTGCTGAGCCCGAGTACTCCGATCTAGCCAAGTCGAGCGCGCATCGTGCAGTGATCGTGCTCGTGTCGTGCCATTCCCGTTGCCGTCGTTGCCATATCATCGACTTCGTCATAGGCAAGTGAATCCCCTTCAGTTGTTCAATTCATGCTACATACTTACGTAGTTAGTAAATGTAGTTTAACGGTTTAAATGGGTACAATGTATAATGTGTGTATGTATAAGTAGATAGCATCCCCGTACACGTACCGAGTGCTCGATGCGGTTACCCTGTCAAAAATACCCAAGTTTCATTATTAGAAGTTTCGATTGATGTTAACGAGTGCCGTATAAGAAATCAGCATCAAATCGTTAAGGCATCGAATGTAAAATGAAATCCCTATTAGTTACGTCAAATCTGAAATTCACCGTACCCATCACGTTGTAAAATTAGTAGTAAATTAGAAATAAACCTAATCATAGTGTTTCAGAGCTCGTATCGAACCTAACGAGATAGCCTATAACCCTATGTAATTAATTTTGGAATAATGCAATTCCATGACCCTTAAAAATGATGAGGAATGCAACTCTGGACTGCAGTCTGGGTAGCATTCTACGGAGGAACCTGAGTTTTAAGCACTTGTACCTACCTGTGTAAAACTGGAAATGCGTGGATCCCCACATGGTCGCGTATAAAACTTAATTAGATAACCTCTGAAATTATCCCCGTGCATTTTTACGGTCTTTTTATATTTAAATTGTATTTTGGAATGTCATTGTGTTCTGCAATTTCTGCAGAAATGTTCATTACATTGTCACATTAATCTGAACATAACTTCTGATGTAGAGGTGCGATTGATAATACGTTTGGTGCGTTGGAAACTTAACTAGAAGATCTAGATTTTATTCAACTAGGGAAATATCTGAATCTGAACATAATCACTGGTAAAATGCACGCGAAGTTGGGATTCCAGTTCTGAAACTGGAATCCCAGAAATCGATTGCTGCCTTCAAACGATGATAATTCCCTAACCTGAACTCTGATTGACCTGAAATAAATTTTACTGTTTAGATAATCAAGTGTGCTTCATACACCCTTTATACTGTTTTGGTCGATTCTATGTGTATGATTTACCGTAAATTTTGCAAGTTATACGGCATTGGTCGTTATAGGATAATGAATACCTGTTCAGTGCATTTCTGCATATTTTCATGCTTGAGTTATACCTGCTGCATAGTGATCACCTGCATTGTCGATATATTAATGTTAGTGATTGGATTGTGGCAAATACGATAGTGATATTGATAAGTGGAAAAGTGATTGAAAGTGACAGCGATACGTATTTGTCCACAACCTATCTAATACATGAATACATACCATAACCTGGGGAATGGGGAAATCAATGTGGAATTGAACTCGTATTTAACGAGGTACAATAATTTAGAGGATGATCATATATACACACACACACACACACACACACACACACACACACATTAGGTCGTGGGCCTAGTGGCACGGCTGACAGGGTTATGTCCCGGGCACAGTGGGCCGTAGTCTCGGGCATGCACGAGACCCTTGTTATACACGAGCTTCCTCTCCACCATTTTATTTCACTGACTTAGTGACCGTTAAGTAGTGACATATGCATTGC
The DNA here is from genome assembly GCA_030015575.1 of Agapanthus africanus. Lineage (NCBI taxonomy): Eukaryota > Viridiplantae > Streptophyta > Magnoliopsida > Asparagales > Amaryllidaceae > Agapanthus > Agapanthus africanus. Next base: position 572,709,924 of record CM057346.1, on the reverse strand, counting down.
TTATGTAACAATCTAGTTCATTTATACCAATTCCAGTTCTCGTATTTTCTTATTTGCGGTATTTCTTGATTTATCGCGATTTGGGTGCGAATGGTATTTCACATTTTACTTTGCATTCAACCCGACCCGCTTGCTTGAACTTGTTTGATTCATATTTATGAATTACCCTGACTTGTTACGTAGACTGTGCGTTTTCATGTTTAGTGCATACTGGCATTTTATCTGGCATTGCATCTTTTACCATATTACATTTTAAGTCACGTAAAATAATTTAAAATTTCATAACTTGGCCTGCATGATACCCCTAACCCCGTGGTAGCATCCGCGCATCTTGTTCTCGTCCCGTTCAGTGAAACGGACGTGTTTGGATGGCTACGCGCACGTACGTGCATCTAATCTTGGGGGTATGCATTTTCGTTACCTGAGCATTCATTTTGAAATTTGGTCATCGCATATATTTTTCATATCTTAAATCTGAATTTTTGGACCCGACCCGGGCGCGTTTTGGAATATTTTGTATACCGCCTAAATTCAAATTTATTTAATATTTATTTATTTTAAATTTTTCATTTAAAATTTCGTTAACAACCTAAATCTTTTCTAATTTACCTAACTAAAATCTTTTCCAAATTTTTAATCCTAACTCCTAAACCAATCAGCACGCTTCTCTTTCTACCTCTCTCTCTTTCTTTCTCTAACCTGGGCCCCACATCCCTCTCTCTGCTCAGAACACAAATCTCTCTCTTTCTTCTTCTCTTTTTCTCTCTCCTTCATGCGCTCTCTCTTTCTCTCTCTCCCACACAAAACGACGATTTCATCTCTCCTCACCGTTCATTCCCTCTCTCTCTCTCCTTTCGATCTCTCTCCCTCCCTTTCTCTCTCTGTCTCTCTCTCTCCCACCTCATCATCTTCTTCCTTAAAAAAAATTCTTCGCCGCAAGAACCCCACGAAGAAAACCCTCGTGAACCCTATCTCTTGTCCATCGCCGACATCGCCTCCCTCACAACCTTCTCAACCCCATCCTCACCTCTCTTCTACCCTGCAACTCTAGTCGCAACCTACAGCCTTCACCATCGCCTTGTCTGCACACCTCACCTCGTGTCGCCGACGACATCACCACCTTCGTCTCTTCACCCTCATTTTCCTCTCATCCTCTACGACTCCTCGCCTTCTTCACCCGAGCAACCCCCTGCACCAACCGACCCCAACACCTACACACTCACCGCCGGCATCCACCATCTCGTTACCGCCGCGCCTCGTCGTCGTCACCATCGCCTCGCCCCGCGACTACCATCACCGCCACCTTTCTCTCCTCTCCACTTCCTCCTTCACCTCGACCTCGACTTCACCCCGGTATACCCTTGCACCCCAAGTTTCCGACCACTGCACCCATCTCCGCCTTAACTCGCCTTGCCTTCGCCGACCTCCTCGTCATCAACTCCGACTCCTAACACCACCACCATCATCCTCGACTCTTCCCTGCACACCTAACCTTGATTCGATCCCTGCGAGAATCCGACCTCCTAGCCTCACCTGCACACTTGCCGGAGTCCGATCCATCGCCGTCGTCGCCCCTTGTCACCTCCTCGGCTCAGAACCCCAGACCCCAGGACACCATCACCCACTTCCTCTCTTCTTCTTCTTCCTCTTCTTCTTCTTTTCTCTTCTCTTCCTCTTTCTTGATCTTGTTTTTCCGGTGATCGTCGGAGACCCATTGCCGACATCACCCCAGTACCGCCTCCTCTGACCCCAAAGCACCAACCCCAGTGCAACTTTCATCTCTTCTTTCTTCTTCTTCTTCTTTCTTCTTCTTTCTCTTTCTCTTTCTTGATTCCGTTTTCCAGTCATCCGCCGGAGCCTTGCCGCTGCCGACGATCCGAGCAACCCAGTGGACGTTCCCTACCTACGCGGTCACATTCTTGCATTGCTTGGTTCGGTCCCGTGTACGCCGTGTGTGCATTACAACTTTTACCGACATTGGACGTTGCCGTGCGTATCCGTCGCGTGATCCATCGAGGTAAGTTAATCTTGCTACATGCTATATAATTCATTTTATACCTAACCTAAATAAATATCATACCTGTAGTTTAAATCTAGTACCCCATGTTTAGTTTTATAACGTTTCGATATTCCGTTTACATCCGTTTATATCATTTCAGATCTAAGTCATGAAAACTTATCTGATTACATACCAGATTACAATATACTGCATCCATATCAATATTTATATCACATATTGTTTTGTTGTACATCCCACATTACCATTTTATAGTTTTGTAACTTTTCGGATACCCGTTTGCATCCATCTCATTTAGAACATATATAACTGCATCCATAGATCAAATTAATACATAATACTGTGAAATTAACACCCCATGTTTAATAAAGTGCATCCTAATTAGTATTGGAACTATAAATGTAACCCTAATCGATAATTGTGCATCCATATCTTTGAATTTATATCTATTGGCATACCACATCATATTATTCCATTTTATTGTTATATTAGTACTCTATACTTGTTTTTGTGTACCCATACTTATTACAGTTTGATTATGAGCACCCACTTGATACTTGTGCACCACCTGACATGAATTGATACACCACTACTTGACACGACTTGATACACGTGCACTACTTGACATGATTTGATCCTTGTACACCACCTGACATGACCTGATGTACCACAGCTTGACATGTTACCTGATCTTGTTACTAATGCCGACAATCTTGACCTGTTGTCCCTACGGACATATCCTGTTGTCTATTTAGACAAACATGTACCTGCTTGATCCTGTGTTGGCATTAGCTCCAGATTTATCAATACCTGACTTGAACACATAACTTGGGGGTATGGGGAAATCAATGATGAAACCTGACTTGTAACTCGACAGTTCGATGCCTTTACCGATCAGTCTTACGGGCTAGGTCAGCCCCGGGATGATGCTGCTGACATCATTCGTCTTTACATACTACCTTTTACTGTCTAGCGGCACGTCTCGGATTCAGCCCGAGAGTCTTTGACCGTGGTCCCGGGCACGCACGGGATACTATTGAGTTATATCGACGATTCATCAAATTGATTTCAAAGACTTGAGAGTAGTTAACTCAGTAGACCAGTTAGATTACTCGCTGCACTTCACCCGTGCCTTTTTCTTCACTGTCTTTATGTATGTTACTGTTATACCCGTTTTACCGTTCATACTCGTACCTGCATGCCTTGCTACTCCTTGATTTTATTATTGCTTGATATTATGACGCACTGACGTCTGGGTTTTGCATGGCCCAGATCCTCTACCTTTGTCGCAGGCTGATCAGGAGTCTTCCGCCGTCAGGCCGAGCAGTGAGGATTCTGTTGGTATCCAGTTAGTTATTTCCGTACTTTCCAGATGTTATTGTTACTTGTATTTATTGCTTCCGCATATTATTTCTTGACTCGTTTATTCTGGCTCATGGACATGTACTAGATAGTTTATTTACTTTCCTATTCTTGATATCTTCTAGATAGCCGTAATGTGACTGTGGAAGGATATTTCCTAACCACAGGTAGCATGGTTGGCTCTGTCACGTGTCGATATTAGCGCACTCTGGGAAGCGGGGCGTGACAGGATTTGTTTGGTATCAGAGACATAGAATTTAGGTTAATCGGGTTTGATTCTTTTGTAGTTGAGTATTGGACCCAATACACGAATCAGAAAATCCGTGATTAGGAACATGTCCTGCCACATTGATATCATGATTCTTGAATCATATCCTTCTCTTTATCCCTTGCCTTGACGATATGCAAACCACTTTGCATCTCGACTTGAAACCTTTTTGGTTCCCTATTGTTTCTCCCTGTTCCTTAATTCTGATACTAGGATTTAGGCGACTTGAGTGGAGTTATGTGATTGTAACTATGAACTGCAGTATGGTTACAATGCGGTACTCTATTTAAGTAACTTGGAGTCCTGGTCTTGATTCATTTCCTTTTTCCATGGTCGTTGCATTACCTTCCTTCTCTCGGTTTCATTGCTTACCAGTTCATGTTTTGCAGATTTTTTGGTGATCGATACCGGCAGTTATGAAGTTGTCTTGGGAATGGATTTTCTCGGCACTTTCCACTCTCACATTGATTGTAGGGCAAAGAAAGTGATTTTCCAGATTCCCGGACATCCAGAGTTTGTTGTTGCTGGAGGTAGCAGTTCTGTCGGGCCAGTTGAGTTTAGGGCTAGGCCGACAAATAATGTTCTTTCGTCTATGGAAGTTGATAAGGAAGAAGCGCCAGCTGTAGTTTGAGAGTTCATGGACGTGTTTGTTTCCTGATTTAAAATCAGGAAGCTTCTGTGAAAAGCTTCAGAAGAGGGTCACGTGCTTACACGTGACTAGCCGTCGCGTGTTCGCACGTGACACCTAAACGCATCATTCAAGCAAGTTCAGTCTCCTGACTAAGTCGAAGAAAAGGGGGCTTCAGGAAGGGTCACGTGCTCCCACGTGATCAAGGTCACGTGTCGACACGTGACATTTAAATTCAAGCAGCAAAGGCGCACATTGGTTCCCTGATCAAGTCAAGGAAAAAAGCTTCAGAAGAGGTCACGTGCTCCCACGTGACCAGGGTCACGTGTCGACACGTGACGTTCAAGGCAGCAAGCGCGTCTCCAGAACAACCAAGGAAAGAGAGCTCAAACAAAGGGTCACGTGCTCACACGTGACCAGGGGTCACGTGGTAGCACGTGATGTTTAAGCAGCAATCAGAAGACACAGCGCAGAAAGCTCGTTCCAAAGGGGGTCACGTGCTCACACGTGACCATGGATCACGTGGTCACACGTGACCGACTTTCAAAGCCCATTTTTGACGACAGAATTAAATTCTGAAGGAAATTCGAATCTTTCCAAAGGAAAGTAATTATTTGGGACTAATCAAATCAAAGATTCAGAGATGATTAAAGATCATCTATCTATGGAAAATCTCGGCTTTGGGAAAGATTTCCCCCTTAAATCTAACCAAAATATCAAAGGAGAATCTCTGAATTCAAGATCCAATGGTGAATAAAATTCACCTAATAATCCAAAGGCCCAAAATGAATTATGGATGCAAATCAAATCTCCCAATGAAGATTCGTCAAAAAACTGATTGATGCGGCTGCCTCTCCTATAAATAGGAGCCAAGAGACAAAAAAAAGAGAGATACATGCGCAGAGAAGAAAAGAGAAAAGGAGAAGAGCTTTGATACTTCGAAAAGACTCAGATCTTCTGCAAAAAGCCCTAGGTAAGAAAGGGAAGGCATTTTGAAAGAAGCAGAATTTAATTCTCAACAGAGTTTAACTCTGATAATATAAAAGCAGAAGAACTTATTTCTTCTCTCTTTGATAGAGGATCTGCAAAGTGCACATCTCCCCTTAAGGTTGAGAATTTAATTCTCAATGGGTTGAGATCCTGCCATGCAGATCCAAAACATAGAGAAGGAGTGCAAACTTGAGAATTTAATTCTCACAGAACTATAGGAATTTAATTCCTCCAAAATAAAAGTGGGGCTAGACCCTATATCATGGGAATTTAATTCCTTCAAAACAAAAAAAGGAGAAACAGGGTTTAACCCTAATTAAAGAACTTAGTTCTGTTGAAACAACGATCATCATTTCCTCAAAAATTTTATTAGGGTTCAACCCTATTCAGCCCTTCACATAAACGGGGAATTTAACTCCCGCAGAAAATTCAGAGTTAAACTCTATCCCAGAATACAAGTCTTCAAAAGAAAGAAGGATTTAATTCCTCTGAAATTAAAAAGTCTCCGGAATTTAATTCCTGAAAAAAGGAGTAACAAATCCTCTGAAAAAAAACCACATTAAGGCAGGGTCACGTGTCACCACGTGACCCCCCCTCAAAAGCCCTACAGAAAACCCCCTTGAGGCAGCACCCCACGTGACCCACGTGACTTTCAGCAGAAGCCTTAACGCATAGGCATTTGAATGCCCATCACGTGCTGACACGTGATGCTATCAAAAGATGCAGTAATTTCAGCAGAACAAATGGAGGAAGGGCGCTCTCACGTGCTGCCACGTGACCCCTCTTATCTTAGTGTTTAACACTAAATTGAAACTCTCGCACTCAGTGTTAAAATATTGTTGGGCCTTAGTGTTCAACACTAATTAAAAAGCTTTATCTGCAGTGTTCAACACTGATTACCTTAGTGTTTAAATACTAATCTGAGATCTTCATTTGCAGTGTTCAACACTGATCTGTTTTAGTGTTTAACACTAATTTGAGAAGCCTTATTGCTGGTGTTTAACACCAATTATTTCTTAGTGTTAAACACTAACTTGTTAACCGCATTCCCAGTGTTCAACACCGATTGCTCTATAGTGTTTAACACTAGGCTTTGGCCCAATTGGCTAAATGGATAGAGGCAAAGCCTCTCCTTCAATGGATCAGCAAAAAGTCAATGTTTCAGACCCGACTGGACTTAGCCCAAGCTGGCCATAAGTCCTCAATTTGTGATTAACTGGGCTAATGGGCTCATAACATAATTAATCAGTCTCGACCCCAAATTGGGTCAGGGACTATTAAATCCATTCCGGTTCTAGGGTACATCTCTTCACTCCTTTGAAACTTGGCATTGTAATCCCTCAATGTCTTCAAAGAGGTGACGGGTCCCGACGGCCACTCATGATATGGACTGTGGGGTCCTTAAACCCATGCCTAATGCAAACTTCCTGGTTACGTGGAACGCGGATAACGTCACTCTTTGACCCCGTGGAAAACGTCCAGAGCGGATCCTGGTCCTCGCAGAGCATGGCAGTGAACCCGTGCGAAGCATCCAGAGCGGAGCCTAGTCCTCGCCTAACGCGGCAGCGAACCCGTGTGAAGCATCTAGTGCAAACTTCCTGGTTACGTGGAGCGCGGATAACGTCACTCTTTGACCCCGTGGAAAACGTCCAGAGCGGAGCCTGGTCCTCGCCAAGCACGGCAGTGAACCCGTGTGAAGCATCCAGAGCAAATATGGACCGCAACGTCCTTAAACTACCCACGGACCGCAATGTCCTTAAACTACCCACGGACCGCAATGTCCTTAAACTACCCATGGACCGCAACGTCCTTAAACTACCCACGGACCGCAATGTCCTTAAACTACCCATGGACCGCAATGTCCTTAAACTACCCATGGACCGCAATGTCCTTAAACTACCCATGGACCGCAATGTCCTTAAACTACTCACGGACCGCAATGTCCTTAAACTACCCACGGACCGCAACGTCCTTAAACTACCCATGGACCGTAACGTCCCTAAACTAGAACAATAGGGCCCTCCATATGCTCTTTTGTCGGATCTAAACGGTCCCGTTTAAGTTGATCTTAGCCTCAAAGATGACTAACGTATCCTTAAACCTTCAAACAGAGTGGACTATAAATCCCCCCAATCAACTTTGGTTCAAGGGTACATCTCTGAACTCCTCTGACATCTGTCGTTGTAATCCTTCAACGTCGTTAGAGAGGTGACGGGTCCCGACGGCCATACATTCAATAGACCACTAGGTCCCTAAACTGGAACATTAGAGCCAATTGCTCTTTTGTCGGATCTAAACGATCCCGTTAAGTTGATCTTAGTCTCAAACTGGACTAACGTATCCTTAACAAACGTTTGAGTTGATCTTAGCCTCAAGTATGGCTGACGTATCCTCAAACCAAACCCCCAAACCCAAATCTAAGATAATGCGGATTTGGACTAGTCCACGCCCTACGGGCGACGACATAACTCAGTCTCCGTAAACAATCCACGGGCAACAAAACACAAAACAAACACCCACGACACGAATTGACCAGCTGGAGAAGGAGAAAGTTGTTACCGCAATGCGGTAGCGTAATTAACTGCAGGGGCTTGCGCCTGCAGGGAAGAGCGTCCCCACAATCAAAAACCCCTCAAGCGAGGGGGAATCTGACGAAGTCTGCTACATCGGACGCATCCGTTTAAACCTTCGATACATGGTGCCATAAATCAACTTGGCATCTTCGGAGAGGTGAACGGATAGCACCAATTAGCATCTGCCCCGAATCTCAGTGCCAAGACACCGCAGTCTTGTGCGCCGTCTTTCGGAGGGGAACAGATTCTGGCACGCCCGGTGGGACCTTTTCCTCTTTCCACTCCACACTTCGTGTGTCGTGATTCGCGAACCAATCGCGGTTCGCTAATAGTTGCCCTTGGGTCTCAAGGTACTGAGAATTGGCATCTTGCTTATTGCAGAAAGCAAAGGATCGATGGCTTTCATCCCTGCGAAATCCTCCAACTGCTCAGACGGCAACTGCAGCCGACGCTCTGCCTCGCCAGGAGGTATAGCCTATGGACCCCAAGCTGCTTCGCTGTTCACAATGCCGATGGAACAGGTCACCCGCGCCACCACAGGATTGTTTTTTGGGACCATGATCCCGCCGACAAACTTTACCGTTCCAGTGCTGGCGAAGGAAACTCTCAAGAAGTCGGTCTTTGATCGTCTTACCCCTACCGCGGCTCCTCTCAACGAGTCACCCAACGTCAACGCCTCGGTCTTCTCTAGACTGGGCCAGAAATCATGCGAGCTCATTACGGGGCCTACAATCTCAAAGAAGACTGCTTCTAAGAAAGTGAACGCTCCCATACCCGAAATCGCCAAGGCAACCTCTCCAGCCAAAAAGTCGGTCTTTACAAGATTGACGGCTCCGGCCTTTGCTCCCGCTTTTCAGAGGACATCGGTCTTCGATAGGTTAACGCCAACAACAACCCCCCATCCACACAGGGGGCATGAAGAAACCATTCTTACCGCTGACCCTGCACCGTCCGCTCGACACTCTCGACGTCGCCATTGGCGCCGAGTGAGGAAGGCTGGGGGCAACTCTCCCTCCGGATTGACCCCACCAGCCCCGGTGGCCGAAGTTAATGCCGCTGTTCCGACTGGGAACAGTTTTGAAATGCTAAATAAGGTGCGAAGGAATTCCCCTACGGCAGTACTGAAGAAATCTCCTCCCTTACTAAAAAAGGTGGTGGAAACAAAACCCGAACAGCCTCGATCTCCTCAACGGCTGTCTTCCAAAATTTATAAGGTTTGGCGACAAGCCCGAGATTCGATCATCGATCCAAACTTCTCCCGCCAGCACAAGAAACTGAAAATCCAACCTGAAGCTGGTCACCAGGCTAAACCCCAAAAGGCTGTTGATCAACTGACTCATAAAAGGAGGAGGCCAGAGAGGACCCCACAGCATGCAACGACGGCTAAAAACACTAGGCCTAGACGCCCTAAGTCTGGGGGCATGATGGTCCACACTATATACATGGCCTCTGGAAAGGAGGAGAGCCGCACTTCTACAGGCCATCGACCACTAACCCGATCCGTAACAAAATCCCAGGAGCAGCAACAAAAGCTCCAAGAAATGATGAATGCTATGGCCGCGCTCACCGGGCCAAAGGAAAGCCCAGAAGCGTCCTCAGACGCACGCCGGGAGGAAGAAACCGACGCTGAATTCCTTCGCCGAACACTGGAGAAAAGGGACAAAGAGGCGGCTGAACAAGCGGCCAACATACAACGGATGGGCCTTCTCTTTCAAGATGTGATAGGAATGATGATCCAGCAAGACTTGCCAGCTGAAGATCCTCCGATTATTCTGGAGGACGACCGAGGAGAGACGTCAAATCCACCTCCAGCCCTCTCGACGGCCAAGGAAGAAACGATCTCTAAGGCTGACTTGGCTGACTACATAGCCCAGCAAATCCGAGTTCATCGCGCAACTGAGGCAGCTGGTCAGACCGTGAAAACCGGGCGGCCGTATCCGAGCTGGTACGATCAAATCAAATACCCGCAAGGCTATACGATACCGAAATTCCATGTGTATAAGGGGACCGGCAATCCCCATCAACATGTCGCCCAGTTTCGGGCCCTATGCGGTAACACCGGCGGTGACGATAAATTGTTGCTTCGCCAATTCGTGGGCAGCTTGTCAGAAACAGCGTTCGAATGGTATTCAGAACTCCCGAACGATTCCATCAAAACGTTCGCTGAAATGGAGTTGTTGTTCACTCAGCGATTTGCAAGTGCCAGCGAACGCACTCCAATAACTGCACTTATTAACGCCAGGGTAAAACCGGGTGAAACCTGGGTCCAGTACGCTATACGCTGGCGGAACTTGTGGTCGAGATGTGAGCAGCGCATCGAGGAAGCACCTGCGGTGGGCATGTTCGTGGGAACTCTAGACCCTCACGCAACTATCTCCCAGTTTATGATGTTCTTTAAGCCAACCACATTCCAGGCTCTGATCGACAAGTTAGCTCAGATGGACCAGATGGGTCATAGACCACCTACACCGAAGTCGGAACCTCGGAATGACAAGGGTAAAGGAAGGGCAACCTTTGTCGCGAATGCCCAACAGCAACCTAACGCCCCGAAATCGACGGATCAACTGGAGGAAAGACGCCGGTACTATAATGAGAAAATGAAGCGTCCCTACTCGTTCCCACAAGAAAAGACGAAGCGGTTATTCGAGTTGGCAATACGCAACAGACTTATAAACCTACCAAATCCAAGGCGACCACCACACCCCACCGAGGTGAATAACTCCAACTACTGCCCTTACCATCAAACGGTAGGCCATCCGATTGAAGATTGCTTCGTCTTCAAAGGATGGATTGAAGACCAATACCTCCAGGGGAAGTTTGTACTGTCCGAAAAGTGGAAGGTGAACCCACCACAACCACATACTCCTAAGAAGGCCGATACACCGGGGGCAACCTGCTCCTTTATCGAAGAAGCTCCATGGGAGGTCGTGCTATCAACGAAGACCAAAAGAATGCTGAGAGACCTCCATGCATGCCCTGCGATCGAATGGAAGGACCCTCTTGAACCTCAAATTATCGAAGGGATGTTGAAGCCCCGCCCAATTATAAAGACTAACGATAAGAGCCGAAATACTCACGTCCAACCGTCAAAATCTTCGAAGAAAAAGAAGAAGAAATCCAAGAAGTCCGTGAAGCTTGGAAACGAGCACACGAACTTACAGAAGCAAATAGACGCGCTGGAAGAATACAATCAAAAGGCGCGAACTCCTGTCACACTGCAAGAGTTCCTCAACCATATCTTTCAAGAGGAAGATGAGGGGGAGAGCTCGTCGGATGAATCCGAAGGATATGTGGCGAGTTGTAACGTAATCTCCCACTCGTTTACCGATGATGGGAAAACTCCCGGCACTAAGAAGATGGAGGCAGAGCCTGTACCAGAGTGTCCATGGCCAACGGACGAAATGATCGACGCTTTTCTAGACAAGATTCGTCTAAAATGTAAAGCGGACCAGGAGCGTGAAATGACCACGCCGGAAAGAGCCAAATACGGACGACCGAACGGAAGAGTTGAACTACCTCCTCCAGAGCGAAAAGTATCCGAGGTAGACAAGAAGATATTCAAGACGAGAAAAAGGTTTGCCAAAGCCGTGTCAATGGGGATGAAGCTACCACCCTCGGAAGGAAACACACACGATGGGGTAGAGACGCACCCTGACTATTGCACATATCATCGGAAAATCTCACATCCCACGGAGGAGTGCGACGCCTTTAAGATATGGTGGCAAGGATATGTTGTTCGTCAGCAACATTTTAAGCGCATGAAACGCAAGAGCCGTCAGGAGCGAAGAGGTACTGTCGGAGGACATAACAAGACTACTGGCAACTGTTACATGGTTGACGCCAGAGGGTCACAAGTTCTCACCTTCGGGAGCGACTCTGATGAAGAAATGGCTCTGGGCCCTCTCTTTACAGAATCCGTTCTAGGAAAAAAGGAGGAATCAGAGGCCTGCGAGAACATCCAGCTGCGCAACCGCACGCTCCCGGAGAAGAATCTCGGTCCCGTCGGCCGAAAAGATAAGGGAAAGGAAAAGGTCATTGAAGATATCACTTTAGATGACCGGGTCATAAAAGAGCTAACTAACAAAGACCCTCCCAAAAAGGGTAAGGTGGACTATAACATCCTCGCGCACTTAAGGAAACTACCCTCTCAGCTTAGCATTCTTGATGCCCTTCTATTATCAAAAGAAGCGCGAGACTCACTCATTAAAGCGTTGCAAGAACCTGAACAATTCCAGGCCGTTCTCGCCACTGAAAGGATGAAGGATGAACTGGAGGAAGTGCATACAGCCGATGTCACTTTCGGTGACGAAGACCTTCTCCTCGGGACGTGCGACCACAACCGTCCCCTATATGTCTCTGGATACTGCCATGACATCAAGATAGGTAAGATCTTAGTGGATAATGGATCCTCCGTCAACCTCCTTAATGTTCGGGTGTTGAAGGAAATCTGCATGAGTGTGCAACACCTCGCTCGTGACAAAATTACTATCTCCGGTTTCGACTCTCAATCGTCACGGACTCTCGGATCTGTAATACTGACGTTACGCTTCGGACTTCTCGTCACAGACATCAAATTCCATGTCATTGACGCCAAGACCTGCTACAACGCCTTGCTCGGCCGTCCCTGGCTACACGAGTACAACATCATCCCTTCTACACAACATCAGTGTATGAAATACTTCAAGGATGGTTTCGAGTACACTGTAACAGGCGAGTTAAACCCGTTTTCTGTGAACGAAGTCCGCAAATACGAAGATGCGAAATACTTTTTGCCAGATTTCGAGGATACAGAAAGGTGTCGCGACCCGAAGAACAAAACCGCCGCCACCATTCCCGTTTTTGGGAGCGATACCGAAGAAGAGGAGGAAATAGTGTATACGGGGCCATCCCAACGCAACAACCTGGGGGCACCCACCCCCGTACCGGTCTTCGGGAGTGATTCGGAGGACGAGGTTAACGTCGTGTTCTCCAATCGGCTGTCAATACAGGCACCCCTTTGCGATGACCATAGTCTGCAAATCACCATGGTACCGCAAGAACACTATAAGGATCTCGACGCGCTTCAAACCCACAGCGTGCAGGACCTGCAAACATTTTACGTCCCTCCCAAGCGAAGGGGTGAAAAGGTGATCCTATTCTATCAATCCTCAGAGTCGAAGGTGGAGAAAGAGATCTGGCACGGCGTGGATGTTACACTTGACAGGCTCCAACCCATTCGTCTGCCTAGATACTATACAAATGGATTGAAGAAGTTATTGAAGCGCCAAGGAGTACCCTTAAAACAGACTGTGCGAAAGGCTCGGTTCTACAACAGGATTTGGGATGTCCCTGGGACCCAACGCAAATTGCCCAACGGAAAAATAGAAACACTGGGGCTTGGGTACGCGAGAACGGGAAAACAGGAGCGAGCCCACGGCAGCTACGCCATATATACCTTTGATGAAGAAGAAGGCGCCACGTCAGGAGAGACCAATCCCTCATCAAAACTAAACCCCGCGATCGAAGAGCCAAACCCGTTGTTTAAAAGACGAATGGGCGAGCCTACCACGAAAGCGGATCAGAAAATTCGGGAAGATCACAACCACGAAGTGGCCATCTATGAGAAAGCCAGGACGCAACGTCTATTCCAACAAACTGCACAGGCTGCAAAAGATAAAGATGTTCACCATCGTCAACCCGTCATACGAAAGGCTCGACGCAGGGACGGGAATAAATTAAGAAGCGAAAAAAGAAGCCGACAACAACGACGCAGGATTAGAGGGTTACGGGAATTGCGCGGCTCGGACTCGTCCCTCATGGAAAAGATGAGTCGAGCATACTCCTTCCCTCGAGACAAGACGGAACGGTTACTCAAGCTCGCCCTAAAACATCAGATGATCACGCTTCCAGAGTCTAGGCATCCTGAGCAGGCTAGTAGGGTCTCTCATCCGGGTTATTGCTCTTATCACCGAGCCATAGGACATCCGACCGAAGATTGCTTCACCTTCAAGAACTGGGTCGAGGACCAGTACCGACGGGGCAGATTCGCTTTATCCGACGGTTGGAAAGTAACGCCGCCGCAAAGGCACGAGCCTAAAGCCACAAGAGCAGAACCGGATCCGCCTCAGTCTTGGGAGCGAGTTCGCACCTGTTATATGATTACGATATTAAAAGAAGAGCCCGAGAACGAAGATGACCTTCCCCGGTGCTTCGAGAACAGCGATGACGAGTTGATCTCGGAATTTCCGCCCGCTCCGAAAGAACTGGAAGACGGTATACATACTACCGCAGATAACCTCAAGAAGATCGAGCTGGGATCGGCAGACGACCCGCGGCCGACATTTGTCAGCGAGCTGTTATCCGAGGAAAAGGTGGCCGCGTTAAAGAACGTGCTCCTACGGCATAAAGACTGCTTCGCGTGGAACTACTCCGAGATGCCCGGATTGGATCCGGAGATTGCAGTGCATAGATTAGCAATATCCCCGGATATCAAGCCAGTCAAGCAGGCGCCAAGGAGGATGCGACTTGAGCTGGAGATGAGCATCAACGCCGAAGTCAAGAAGTTGATCGATTCCGGATTTATCCAAGAAGTCCAATACCCCGATTGGATCGCCAATATCGTCCCAGTAATGAAGAAGAATGGAACGGTGCGCATATGCGTGGATTTCAGGGATCTCAATAAAGCATGCCCAAAGGACGATTTCCCGGTGCCGGTAACCGAGCTAATGATAGATAACACGTCTACTCACGAGATCTTCTCCTTTATGGATGGTTCTTCAGGATACAATCAGATAAAAATGCATCCCGAAGACCAGAAGCACACCGCTTTCCGGACCCCTTTGGGTGTATTCTGCTACAGGGTTATGCCCTTTGGCCTAAAGAACGCTGGCGCCACCTACCAAAGGGCCATGACAAAAATCTTCGACGATCTCATACACGACATCGTCGAATGCTATATCGATGACCTCGTAGTGAAGAGCATGTCATACGAAGAGCATTTAAAGCATCTCGAAACCGTATTTCAACGCCTTCAGCAATACAATTTGAAAATGAATCCCCTCAAATGCGCGTTTGGAGTCTCCTCGGGTAAATTCCTGGGATTCATCGTTCGACACCGAGGTATTGAAATAGATCCGTCAAAGATTAAAGCGATTATGGAAATGCCCCCGCCAAGAACCCTCAAACAGTTGCGGTCTCTCCAAGGGAAGCTCGCATACATCCGGCGATTTATCGCAAATCTTTCAGGCAAATGCCGCCCCTACAGTCACCTGATGAAGAAGGGAACCCCATTCGTCTGGGATCAAAAATGTCAAGGCGCACTAGACGAGATCAAGCAGTACCTGCAGAACCCGCCGGTATTAGCTGCGCCGGTCAAGGGAAAACCCCTCATTCTTTATACAACCGCCCTCGAAGGTTCCTTGGGCGCATTATGGGCACAAGAGAATGACCAGGGGAAAGAAAGAGCACTTTACTACTTAAGTCGAGTGCTACTGGGGGCAGAAAGCAATTACTCGCCCATTGAAAAGCATTGCTTGGCATTAATCTTTGCAGTAACGAAGCTCAGGCATTATGCGTTGGCACATGAAGTCCGTCTCATTTCAAAGGTGGATCCCCTTAAATACCTGATGTCAAAGGCTATATTGACGGGACGACTCGCTAAATGGGCCCTACTCTTGATGGAGTTTTCGATAACATATCAACCCCTCAAGGCAGTAAAGGGCCAGGCCATTGCCGACTTCCTCGCTGAGCACCCGATACCGGCCGACTCTCCTCTAAACTGTGATTTGCCGGACGAGCATGCATTTGATGCAATTGGCGGTGGAAGCACACGATGGGAACTCTATTTCGATGGAGCGTCCTCCACAAAGAAACAGAAACAGGGTAACCCGATCATCAAATCGGGGATAGGCCTTATCTTTGTAACTCCACAAGGAGGGATAATGCGCTTCGCCTTCTCCTTAACAGAGTCAAGGACAAACAATGAAGCCGAATACGAAGCTCTGATAGCAGGCCTCGAGATCGCCATCGACATGGGAATTGAAGACCTCCTTATATACGGGGATTCTCAGCTGGTCGTTAGCCAAATAAGTGGTGACTACCAAACATGCAAACCAGAATTGGTGAAATACGGCGTAAAAGTGCGACAACTGTTGGCCCAGATCCCCTCCTATATTCTAGAGAACATACCGCGCGCGGAAAACAGCAAAGCAGACGCGTTGGCCAAACTCGCTAAAGAACTGGCTGACGAGAACCTCGATGACGTCAGAATCGTGGTACAAAGCCGTCGAGTGCTCGCCCCGGCAGAAATACCTCCGGAATTATATAAAGAAAAGGGAGCGATTCAGCAAGCGACCCTACAAATAAAAGACCGTGAGAAGGCTGAGGACTGGAGGGAAGTCCTCATAGACTACTTTAAGTCCCACCGAATGCCCGAAGAGGCGTCCTCAAGGCATCAGCTTATGAAACGAGCTCTATCCTTCGCTTTCGTCAACGATACCCTGTACAAGAGATCATTTGATTTTCTATGGCTGAGATGCTTGGGACCTGACGAAGCGGAACGAGTCGTTCGAGAAGTTCACGACGGACTTTGCGGTTCTCACCAAGCAGGCCCAAAGATGAAGTTAAAAATTAAACGGATGGGTTACTACTGGCCCACGATGATCCAGGACTGCCTCGAGTATGCAAAGCAATGCCACTCATGCCAGATCCATGGAGACTTCATCCACCAACATCCGAATCCACTACACCCAACGGTGGCCAGCTGGCCATTCGAAATGTGGGGGACTGACATAGTCGGCCCCATAGAGCCGGCATCAGCCCGGGGACATCGTTTTATCCTGGCGACAACTGATTACTTCTCCAAATGGGCAGAAGCGGTACCACTGAGGGAAGTGAAGACGGAGAACATTCTTCATTTCTTCAAAACACACGTCATCTATCGGTTCGGAACCCCGCGACGGATTATCTCCGATAATGGGCCGGCCTACCGAAGCCATAAGATTAGCCGCTTCGCACAGCAGCACAATATAGACTGGAGATATTCTTCAGTTTACAACCCACGAGCTAACGGTCTGGCCGAGGCTTTCAATAAGACCTTGACGAAGATCATGAAAAAGACCGTCTCCAGGAATAAGAGAGACTGGCACGAAAGGCTGCAAGAAGCCCTCTGGGCTTATCGAACTACATTCAAGACGGCCACGAACACAACGCCGTACGCGTTGGTATTTGGGACGGAAGCAGTTCTCCCCCTCGAGATAGAGTTACCCTCTCTACGAGTAGCAGTCCACCACGAGCTGACGAACGAAGAAAATGCTCACCTTCGGCTTGAGGAGCTTGACGCCCTCGATGAAACCCGGCTCATAGCGCAACAATATCTAGAAGCCTACAAAGCAAAGATGACGCGCTCGTACGAAAGATTGACCAGGCCGAGGACATTCCGCCAAGGCGAACTCGTGCTAGTGGTCAAAAGACCGATGATTCCCAATCGTGCCAAGCGGGGAAAATTTGAGCCAAACTATGAAGGCCCGTACATCATAGACAAGGTCTACCAGGGTGGAGCCTACCTACTCATGGACATGCACGGTGAAAGGCCTTTCAGGCCAGTAAACGGCCGCTTCTTGAAGAAATACCATGCTTAATAAACTGCAGCCTAGGTCAATGATGGATGACGACGACTATGTCCGCTCGCTATCTTCCTAAGCTCAGACTTTACAAGCAGCAGCCGGCCTTCCTATATCGACGGACCGAAACGTCCTTAAACTATCGTCGGACCGAAACGTCCTTAAACTATCGTCGGACCGAAACGTCCTTAAACTATCGTCGGACCGAAACGTCCTTAAACTATCGTCGGACCGAAACGTCCTTAAACTAACAGCGGACCGAAACGTCCCTAAACTAATGCCGGACCGAAACGTCCTTAAACTAACAACGGACCGAAACGTCCTTAAACTAACAGCGGACCGAAACGTCTTTAAACTATCGACGGACCGAAACGTCCCTAAACTACCACCGCAACGTCCTTAGGTTGACGAGATAAAAAAAAAAAAAAAAAAAAAAAAAAAAAAAAAAAAAAAACGGTATGTCCATAAGCAAAATGGGCACGGATGAAAACCCGAAAAGGGCTCCGTGAGTAAAAACAGCAGGGCTGCCGGCAAGTGTTCGTGAAAACCCGAAAGGGCGCGACCTTGTAAAAAAAAAAAGAGAAGAGTAAAAATGATATAAATAAAAAAAAACGGTATGTCCATAAGCAAAATGGGCACGGATGAAAACCCGAAAGGGCTCCGTGAGTAAAAACAGCAGGACTACCGGCGAGTGTTTGTGAAAACCCGAAAGGGCGCAACCTCGTTAAAGGACACTTACAGAGTCCTCTCGACCCTGTAAGGAGAAACCACCTGCGTGAGATCCTTACGACTCACAAAGGAGCAGCACACTTAGGGATCCTCACGATTCCTGAGGAGAAAATACACTTACGAGATCCTCACGACTCGTAAGGAGAATTCTCTTATGGGACCCTCATGGCTCATGAGATTTGAAAGTCTTAAGTTACAGAAAACCTGAACCTGTTCTTAAGCAAATCCCCCACAACCTCCGATATTGCCCTACAAGAGGCTCAATACTGACCCTTGTATACAATCCACGGGCGCGAATAAACATTTCCCCAGCAAAGTCCAACCCTTGTAGGTCCCCTCGACCCATAAGGAGAAAACCCTCTTGTAGGATCCTTACGACTTACAGAGGAACATACACTTAGGAATCCTCACGATCCCTAAGGAGAAAATACACCTGCAAGATCCTCACGACTTGTAGGGAGAAATACCTTTGTGAGACCCTTACGGCTCATGAAGTCAAAAGCCTTGGTTAACAGGACCCTTAACCCTGTTTGCTGAGCCACCTTTGTTCATTATCGACAAAGGCAAATGATGATTCGCTCCTGGCAACATCCCAGTTGCAGCGATGCTGATGCCGAAATCGGTGTCCCAAAGCCGAGCTTGCGGCGAAAAAGCTAGCAAGCCACACATGCCTACGAAATAGCCGAAATGATGGGGCAACTTGCAATAAAAAGCAGCAAGTAGAAATGAAGGCATGAAAAATAGCCGAAATGATGGGGCAACTCGCAATAAAGAGCAGCGAGCAGAAAATAAATAAATAGCCGAAATGATCGGGCACCGCGAAAAATAGCCGAAATGATTGGGCAATCGCGACTTTCGCGATATAAAAGCTGAAATGATAGAGCATCGCGGAAAGAATAAAAGAAATGATGGAAAAATGAAACCTTTTTGCCCTACAGGTGATACTACAACAATCCCTGTACACAATCTAGGGGCGCAAACAAAGAAAGAGTCGTACTCCTTCCCCCAGGTTTCACCAAAAAAGAAGAAGCCAGGTCTCGACGGGCCACAAGCGACCTAGAGATCATCCAAACACTCGTCTCGTAACAACGGACATGACTTCAAACAAAGCAGAGCAGCGGCAGCTCCCAATTCCATGGCTCGGTGGTATGCATATCGCCAACAGTCAAACCTCCATTCCGTGAAATGCGGATACAATCGATAAAATTCCTGGTTACGTGGAACGCGGATAACGTCACTCTTTGACCCCGTGGAAAACGTCCAGAGCGGATCCTGGTCCTCGCAGAGCATGGCAGTGAACCCGTGCGAAGCATCCAGAGCGGAGCCTAGTCCTCGCCTAACGCGGCAGTGAACCCGTGTGAAGCATCTAGTGCAAACTTCCTGGTTACGTGGAACGCGGATAACGTCACTCTTTGACCCCGTGGAAAACGTCCAGAGCGGATCCTGGTCCTTGCAGAGCATGGCAGTGAACCCGTGCGAAGCATCCAGAGCGGAGCCTAGTCCTCGCCTAACGCGGCAGTGAACCCGCGTGAAGCATCTAGTGCAAACTTCCTGGTTACGTGGAACGCGGATAACGTCACTCTTTGACCCCGTGGAAAACGTCCAGAGCGGATCCTGGTCCTCGCAGAGCATGGCAGTGAACCCATGCGAAGCATCCAGAGCGGAGCCTAGTCCTCGCCTAACGCGGCAGTGAACCCGTGTGAAGCATCTAGTGCAAACTTCCTGGTTACGTGGAACGCGGATAACGTCACTCTTTGACCCCGTGGAAAACGTCCAGAGCGGATCCTGGTCCTCGCAGAGCATGGCAGTGAACCCGTGCGAAGCATCCAGAGCGGAGCCTAGTCCTCGCCTAACGCGGCAGTGAACCCGTGTGAAGCATCTAGTGCAAACTTCCTGGTTACGTGGAACGCGGATAACGTCACTCTTTGACCCCGTGGAAAACGTCCAGAGCGGATCCTGGTCCTCGCAGAGCATGGCAGTGAACCCGTGCGAAGCATCCAGAGCGGAGCCTAGTCCTCGCCTAACGCGGCAGTGAACCCGTGTGAAGCATCTAGTGCAAACTTCCTGGTTACGTGGAACGCGGATAACGTCACTCTTTGACCCCGTGGAAAACGTCCAGAGCGGATCCTGGTCCTCGCAGAGCATGGCAGTGAACCCGTGCGAAGCATCCAGAGCGGAGCCTAGTCCTCGCCTAACGCGGCAGTGAACCCGTGTGAAGCATCTAGTGCAAACTTCCTGGTTACGTGGAACGCGGATAACGTCACTCTTTGACCCCGTGGAAAACGTCCAGAGCGGATCCTGGTCCTCGCAGAGCATGGCAGTGAACCCGTGCGAAGCATCCAGAGCGGAGCCTAGTCCTCGCCTAACGCGGCAGTGAACCCGTGTGAAGCATCTAGTGCAAAATTCCTGGTTACGTGGAACGCGGATAACGTCATTCTTTGACCCCGTGGAAAACGTCCAGAGCGGAGCCTGGTCCTCGCCAAGCACGGCAGTGAACCCGTGTGAAGCATCCAGAGCAAACACCGGACTGTGGAATCCTTAAAATCCACGGACTATGACGTCCTTAACCTCGACCGTGATGTCTTAAAACTAACGATCATCCCCCCGATTCCCTACGGATTTCGCCTTGGTTTAAGGGTACATCTCTTCACTCCTTTGATACCTGGCGTTGTAATTCCTCAACGTCTTCAAAGAGGTGGCGGGTCCCTGCAACCAAACACCGGACTGTGGAGTCCCTAAATCCACGGACTATGAGGTCCTTAACCTTGACCGTGATGTCTTAAAACTAACATCGGACTGTGGAGTCCTTAAATCCACGGACTATGAGGTCCTTAACCTTGACCGCGACGTCTTTAAACTACGATACCTCGAAAGATCCCTGACTCCGTGAAACGCGGATAAGGATGATCACATCCAACACTTGCAGGCCCTCACGACCTGTAAGGAAGAAAAACTCTCTTGTGGGATCCTTACGACTCTCAAGGGAAAACCCTTTTAAGAATCCTCACGATTCTTAAGAAGAACTCACACCTATGGGATCCTCTCGACCTGTAGGGAGAAAAACTCTTTATGAGACCCTTGTGGCTCGTAAAAAGCAAAAGCCTTAGGAAACAGATCCTAACCCTGAATCCTAAGCCACGGCCGTCCTGCAAGAAGATTAAGATAGAATATCCGCAGAATGCATTCAATGAAAAGGAGACACATCATTGGCAAGAAAAATGTATCTTTTATTCATAAACCAAAACGGGTACAAAGTACAATTTATGGAAGGAACAAAAAGAAAATACTCTCATCCATGAGTATGTACAAAAAGGAAGAAAAAGATACAAATGTTTCAGGCCGGCGGGCGATTCAGCAACTTGGTCAGCTCATCCTGCTTTTGCTGAGCCACGGCTTCATGACGCAAGATCTCCAGAAGACGAGCCTCCGCCTGAGCTTGCTGGGCCTGATATGAAGCGAGCCGGGCTTCAAGCTCCTTTTCAGTGGCCTTGTGAGCCTCAACTCTCTCGCGAGTAAACGTGACGGCTTTGTCAAGAGCCACCACCTCTTTGATGGACTCCTGTAGCACCCGCCACAGTTCATACGCTTTATTGGCCCTGGCTGTGAGATTGGCTTGAAGCTCGCCCAGCGCCTTAGAGGCTAGCTCCCTCTCCGAGAATTTGCGGCCAAGCCTCTTTTCACATGACATCATATTTGCCGCACATCGTGCTATCAGACCTCGCAACTCCGCTTTTGCAACCACGGCTTCTGAGGAAAGGCGAGAACATTCAAGAGCATACAAACAAGCCTCCACCTTCCTGCAGAACTCCACCCAGACCCGCACCACCTCCTCGCTATGATAGGTGGCAAGAAAAGGAAGAGAGCCGTTGGCTTCAGCGGCAAATGCTTCGGCCGTGGTCGTACTACCAGCACGGAGTTCCTCGATGAAAGAAGATAGGGAGACAAGGCTCAATTGGGCCAATCGCTCTGAAGCCCGCAAGGCATAGGGGCCGGACGGCATCACAATGCGCGATTCCAGAGCCATGGAAACTGGCAGGGCTGTTCAAGTTTGGCAAGTGTTAATAAAACTCTTAAACGCGGAACGAATGAGATTATAATAAAAATGTCACTCACCGATAGTCATGCAAGTAGGAGCCGAAGGCTCCCCTGGACCTTCGACGACCTCGACCTCATCGTCGGCTTCCAAAACTATAAGAGGCATCAATGTCATTTCGCAAAATAGTAACAATACTATGGTAAAAAAAATGGCGAATGACACCAACCTTGCCCAGACGAGAGGACAATGCATTGAGGGGAGATCGCCTGCGGAGCTGCCATCTCCAATAAACGCTGAAATGACTGTCGGGGCGATAGATCCGCGATCGTGGCTGCCAAACCGCGCAATTCTGGGAAAGATAAAAGGATTCAGACTATGAAAGGGTTGCTAAATTAAAACACAGAGGAATACCTTCAACAGTCCTCCCATTCCGAGCCGGGGGGATAGCAGCTTCAATGTTCTCCGTCATGACCTCAGGCTCCAACAAAGGGAGAGTAGTCCCGACTACCTCGCCCCCAGCCTTTGGGCCGCTCGCAGTAGGAGTCATTGGGGCGTAGGCCTCCAAAGGAGCCTCCTCCAAAGGGACAAGCACACCCTGGCCAAGAACCGCCGCTGGAAGTTCCACCGCGAGAGGAGCTTCGGCGGGCTTTAGCTTTAATAGGCCCGTAGGAAGCTCCCCCAGCGTCGAAGATTCTGCATAATCCAAATAAGAATAATGATGTATATGCACAGGCATAAATAGTCGGAGAGACTACAAAGGAAGCACAACGTACCTATACGCAAAGAAGCCCTCAATATGGCTTCTTCAAGCCGCTGCTCCTTCTCAAGGAGGTGGGCTCGCCGGGGTTCAAGCGTAGATTCATGACCGCCAGTCCACAAAGAGAGTGCATCAGCTGCGTCTTCTGAAACGGCCTGCTTCAGAGCCCTCTCCCCCCATTCCTCCAAAGGGCCGATAAATCGCCGCCGAATCCACGAAGGGTCTTCGTAGAAGATTACAGCGGGGTAAGACTTCTTCGGAACCTTGGCGTTGTGAGACGCGTCTTTTGAGCGCCGTATGGCCTCGGCCAACTGCGCAGCCTCCTCATCCACTGAACTCGGGAAGAGAAGTCCAGCGTCGCGAACAGCATCGCGAACAGCATCAAGCGAAGGGATCGGGGCAACCATAAAAGCCTCGAAAGGAACACCCTGGTCGTACCCGAGCTGCCGGGCAAATCGATGCGGATTGTACCGCATGAAAAGAGCCGCATTGTCCTGGCGAAACACCAAGTAACCCGGTCTGATTGCATACAAATGCGTGGCCTCCCGGGGCTTCAGAGAAGGTGCGTTGTCTTTCGACTGGTCCCAGAGTTGTTGGACGGGACCCGAAGGAGTAGACAAGACCCGATCAGTAAAAACCAGCCCGCCAGCGGTGGCATGAGGAGAAATTAGCACCCGAATGGCCCCGAATTGAGTCGGGTCGGCGGCAGAAGCGTCCACTAGCCGCATAAGTCGTGGAAAAGGGTAGGCATCGTAAAATGAGGGCCTCTGATGCATGGCGAACGCCCCCAATACATGCATTTCGATCCAGGATGTGAAATAATGAAGCGAAAAGTTCACCACATCCACGCCAGGCGTCGAGGTATTAGCCGCGATGCCCAATCCATTATAGAGGTGTGCCAAGGCCGGGATGCCGATGGCCAACCGCGTCCCCTCAGCAATACGTTGAGCCGGGTAAATGACCGAGGCTCTCATGAAGCGGCGATGCATGGGGATAACGAACCAGCTAAGCCAAACACTGATAAACCCCACAAAGAATGTTTCCTCATCCATACCAGGTGCTGCAACGGATTCAAAAGACATCGGCGACACGATGGGAATATAATACTGTGGCAGGTCCGATTCAGCAGTCGGTAGCTTCTTCGGACCAAACCCAAAGGGGTCTCTGATGTTAGCAAATTTCGGAGCAGTCTTCGATATGATATCTTCACGAAGGAAGCAGGAAATGAAGCTTTTAAAAGTAACACCCTGCTCCTCAGATTCAGTGAACAATTGATCGAAGATACCCAGTGCCTTGATCAAGCTGGGGCGCTTATGGCGAACAGCATTCTCAGCGGACAGGCCGTCAATCGGCGCAGACTCGAGCTCGAAGACATATTCGTCAGAAGGCAGCAACTCCTCATACAGTGCGCCCCTGATTGGCAATCCCGAGATTTCATAAAATTCTACGAGAGAGATAGAGACCTCGCGATCCCCCAAAAGAAAAGTATTAGTGGGAAGATTCCACTGGTTCAAAAACGCCTTGACCCACCAGGCATGCGGGGACTTGTAATGGAACAGTGACGCATATATGGCCTGATAAAGCCCAACTTTCTGCAACCGCGCCCGATGGGCGGAAAGGATGTAGCGAGCCCAAAGAAGGTAGCCCGTAGGATGCCTGGGAGTGAGCCCTATCTTATAAATTTGCCCCCACGGGTGGGCCTCACCCTGGCAGATACGCCGCCCCAATATGTCTATGGCCGGAATCGGATGGTTCGGAATACCGGTCGTCGAAGGCTCAAGCCTCCCCGTTGGGGTCCAGTTGGGCATTTCCACAGCAAAAGCTGTCCTTGGAGGATCCATCGGTAAAAAGGGGAAAGTAGGCTCCGTTGGCACCGCGCAGAGAAAACTCCGACGACCCTGAATAATCTGACTATACCAAGACCCCCACTGAAGGAGGTTGGTACAGTTCGGGTCATGAGCCCGAATCATCGTCATCACTTCCTCATCAGACGGTGACTGAGGAAAAGCCGCCTCCGAGCGAGAAAAGGGAAAGCGTGGAGCAGAAGCCATCGCACCTGAAATCCAACAAAAGAAGACCGTTAATAAGAAAGTCAACGATGTTTACTCATGCATGAACATGAAGACTAGTGGGAGAAAGCAATAGCAAAGTTTCCTGGGACCATTGGCTATAAAACACATGGGCCCCACAGAATCCGGATGACGGCTCATTGATAATGAGACCAAACAGTTACAATAAAACAAAAGGGAATATCCTCATTTAATAAAAATGATGGCCATGCACATCACCCTAACAGGATTTGTCTCGGGCTCTACAGTGGATCCAATAAAATCAAAGGAATTGAATTCACACAAAAAGACATCATTACAAAGCCCCCATTGCATTAATTGCAGGAAGAACGACCTTGGGCCAAGAGACCACAGGAAGCCTCTGTGTGAGGAAATCGAGTTCTTCGTTGGAATTTAATTCCTTGTTAAGAAAAGGGAATTAAATTCCCAAAAACATTTTAATGGAATTAAAGTCCATGGAGTTGAAACGCTGTCATCATCTCCCCGAAGATCACCTAAACCCTTAAAAGATCTACAGTTCGAAAGTTAGGTGGTTTCCTGTTCTTATGGAAAAACTTGAGGAAAAATGGGTTCTTTATGAAACCCTTAATACGGATTTAAAATCCAAAGAGTTCTTTTAAAGACGAAGGCTCTTTGGCCGTTCAACATTATTACCTGAGGAAAAGGGATCCGTCAACAGAGTTAAACTCCGGGAAATGTCTGAGACAGAGAACTAAGCTCTGAAAGCGAGAATTAAATTCTCAACGAAAAAGTTCTCAGAAGAAGAAGATGAACAAAGTGAAGGCTCCTATGAAGAGACAGTGGTATTTATAGAAGACAATGAAAACGCTTCGTCTCCCCAGATCCCTAGAGGAATCCAACGGTCACAAGAAGTGACAGCGTTGCACTCACGTGCAGACACGTGAGAACAACGCTGTGGGGGCATTTGTTTCCTGATTTAAAATCAGGAAGCTTCTGTGAAAAGCTTCAGAAGAGGGTCACGTGCTTACACGTGACTAGCCGTCGCGTGTTCGCACGTGACACCTAAACGCATCATTCAAGCAAGTTCAGTCTCCTGACTAAGTCGAAGAAAAGGGGGCTTCAGGAAGGGTCACGTGCTCCCACGTGATCAAGGTCACGTGTCGACACGTGACATTTAAATTCAAGCAGCAAAGGCGCACATTGGTTCCCTGATCAAGTCAAGGAAAAAAGCTTCAGAAGAGGTCACGTGCTCCCACGTGACCAGGGTCACGTGTCGACACGTGACGTTCAAGGCAGCAAGCGCGTCTCCAGAACAACCAAGGAAAGAGAGCTCAAACAAAGGGTCACGTGCTCACACGTGACCAGGGGTCACGTGGTAGCACGTGATGTTTAAGTAGCAATCAGAAGACACAGCGCAGAAAGCTCGTTCCAAAGGGGGTCACGTGCTCACACGTGACCATGGATCACGTGGTCACACGTGACCGACTTTCAAAGCCCATTTTTGACGACAGAATTAAATTCTGAAGGAAATTCGAATCTTTCCAAAGGAAAGTAATTATTTGGGACTAATCAAATCAAAGATTCAGAGATGATTAAAGATCATCTATCTATGGAAAATCTCGGCTTTGGGAAAGATTTCCCCCTTAAATCTAACCAAAATATCAAAGGAGAATCTCTGAATTCAAGATCCAATGGTGAATAAAATTCACCTAATAATCCAAAGGCCCAAAATGAATTATGGATGCAAATCAAATCTCCCAATGAAGATTCGTCAAAAAACTGATTGATGCGGCTGCCTCTCCTATAAATAGGAGCCAAGAGACAAAAAAAAGAGAGATACATGCGCAGAGAAGAAAAGAGAAAAGGAGAAGAGCTTTGATACTTCGAAAAGACTCAGATCTTCTGCAAAAAGCCCTAGGTAAGAAAGGGAAGGCATTTTGAAAGAAGCAGAATTTAATTCTCAACAGAGTTTAACTCTGATAATATAAAAGCAGAAGAACTTATTTCTTCTCTCTTTGATAGAGGATCTGCAAAGTGCACATCTCCCCTTAAGGTTGAGAATTTAATTCTCAATGGGTTGAGATCCTGCCATGCAGATCCAAAACATAGAGAAGGAGTGCAAACTTGAGAATTTAATTCTCACAGAACTATAGGAATTTAATTCCTCCAAAATAAAAGTGGGGCTAGACCCTATATCATGGGAATTTAATTCCTTCAAAACAAAAAAAGGAGAAACAGGGTTTAACCCTAATTAAAGAACTTAGTTCTGTTGAAACAACGATCATCATTTCCTCAAAAATTTTATTAGGGTTCAACCCTATTCAGCCCTTCACATAAACGGGGAATTTAACTCCCGCAGAAAATTCAGAGTTAAACTCTATCCCAGAATACAAGTCTTCAAAAGAAAGAAGGATTTAATTCCTCTGAAATTAAAAAGTCTCCGGAATTTAATTCCTGAAAAAAGGAGTAACAAATCCTCTGAAAAAAAACCACATTAAGGCAGGGTCACGTGTCACCACGTGACCCCCCCTCAAAAGCCCTACAGAAAACCCCCTTGAGGCAGCACCCCACGTGACCCACGTGACTTTCAGCAGAAGCCTTAACGCATAGGCATTTGAATGCCCATCACGTGCTGACACGTGATGCTATCAAAAGATGCAGTAATTTCAGCAGAACAAATGGAGGAAGGGCGCTCTCACGTGCTGCCACGTGACCCCTCTTGTCTTAGTGTTTAACACTAAATTGAAACTCTCGCACTCAGTGTTAAAATATTGTTGGGCCTTAGTGTTCAACACTAATTAAAAAGCTTTATCTGCAGTGTTCAACACTGATTACCTTAGTGTTTAAATACTAATCTGAGATCTTCATTTGCAGTGTTCAACACTGATCTGTTTTAGTGTTTAACACTAATTTGAGAAGCCTTATTGCTGGTGTTTAACACCAATTATTTCTTAGTGTTAAACACTAACTTGTTAACCGCATTCCCAGTGTTCAACACTGATTGCTCTATAGTGTTTAACACTAGGCTTTGGCCCAATTGGCTAAATGGATAGAGGCAAAGCCTCTCCTTCAATGGATCAGCAAAAAGTCAATGTTTCAGACCCGACTGGACTTAGCCCAAGCTGGCCATAAGTCCTCAATTTGTGATTAACTGGGCTAATGGGCTCATAACATAATTAATCAGTCTCGACCCCAAATTGGGTCAGGGACTATTAAATCCATTCCGGTTCTAGGGTACATCTCTTCACTCCTTTGAAACTTGGCATTGTAATCCCTCAATGTCTTCAAAGAGGTGACGGGTCCCGACGGCCACTCATGATATGGACTGTGGGGTCCTTAAACCCATGCCTAATGCAAACTTCCTGGTTACGTGGAACGCGGATAACGTCACTCTTTGACCCCGTGGAAAACGTCCAGAGCGGATCCTGGTCCTCGCAGAGCATGGCAGTGAACCCGTGCGAAGCATCCAGAGCGGAGCCTAGTCCTCGCCTAACGCGGCAGCGAACCCGTGTGAAGCATCTAGTGCAAACTTCCTGGTTACGTGGAGCGCGGATAACGTCACTCTTTGACCCCGTGGAAAACGTCCAGAGCGGAGCCTGGTCCTCGCCAAGCACGGCAGTGAACCCGTGTGAAGCATCCAGAGCAAATATGGACCGCAACGTCCTTAAACTACCCACGGACCGCAATGTCCTTAAACTACCCACGGACCGCAATGTCCTTAAACTACCCATGGACCGCAACGTCCTTAAACTACCCACGGACCGCAATGTCCTTAAACTACCCATGGACCGCAATGTCCTTAAACTACCCATGGACCGCAATGTCCTTAAACTACCCATGGACCGCAATGTCCTTAAACTACTCACGGACCGCAATGTCCTTAAACTACCCACGGACCGCAACGTCCTTAAACTACCCATGGACCGTAACGTCCCTAAACTAGAACAATAGGGCCCTCCATATGCTCTTTTGTCGGATCTAAACGGTCCCGTTTAAGTTGATCTTAGCCTCAAAGATGACTAACGTATCCTTAAACCTTCAAACAGAGTGGACTATAAATCCCCCCAATCAACTTTGGTTCAAGGGTACATCTCTGAACTCCTCTGACATCTGTCGTTGTAATCCTTCAACGTCGTTAGAGAGGTGACGGGTCCCGACGGCCATACATTCAATAGACCACTAGGTCCCTAAACTGGAACATTAGAGCCAATTGCTCTTTTGTCGGATCTAAACGATCCCGTTAAGTTGATCTTAGTCTCAAACTGGACTAACGTATCCTTAACAAACGTTTGAGTTGATCTTAGCCTCAAGTATGGCTGACGTATCCTCAAACCAAACCCCCAAACCCAAATCTAAGATAATGCGGATTTGGACTAGTCCACGCCCTACGGGCGACGACATAACTCAGTCTCCGTAAACAATCCACGGGCAACAAAACACAAAACAAACACCCACGACACGAAGTGACCAGCTGGAGAAGGAGAAAGTTGTTACCGCAATGCGGTAGCGTAATTAACTGCAGGGGCTTGCGCCTGCAGGGAAGAGCGTCCCCACAATCAAAAACCCCTCAAGCGAGGGGGAATCTGACGAAGTCTGCTACATCGGACGCATCCGTTTAAACCTTCGATACATGGTGCCATAAATCAACTTGGCATCTTCGGAGAGGTGAACGGATAGCACCAATTAGCATCTGCCCCGAATCTCAGTGCCAAGACACCGCAGTCTTGTGCGCCGTCTTTCGGAGGGGAACAGTGTTCGAGGACATCTCGGGCTTACCGCCAAAACGAGATGTGGAGTTCGCGATAGATCTTATTCCTGGTGCAGCACCAATCTCTAAAGCGTACTACCCAATGGCACCAGTAGAGTTGGAAGAAGTCAAAAAGCAGGTTACCGAATTGCTTGAGAAGGGTTGGATTCGCAGCAGCAATTCACCTTGGGGAGCTCCAGTTCTTCTAGTCAAGAAGAAAGATGGCACAAGGAGGATGTGCATCGATTATCGAGAATTAAACCGAGTGACTATTAAGAACAAGTACCCGATCCCTCACACCGGAGAATTGTTCGAGCAGCTTGGTGGCGTGAGGGTATTTTCGAAGCTGGATTTGTGGTCTGGATATCATCAGGTCCGAGTTAAATCAGAGAATATTTGCAAGACTGTGTTCCGAACTCGGCATGGACATTACGAGTATTTAGTGATGCCATTCGAAGTCACGAATGCACCGGCGATATTTATGGACTTGATGAATCGAATCTTTTCACCGTTCTT
Source organism: Agapanthus africanus (assembly GCA_030015575.1). Taxonomy (NCBI): domain Eukaryota; kingdom Viridiplantae; phylum Streptophyta; class Magnoliopsida; order Asparagales; family Amaryllidaceae; genus Agapanthus; species Agapanthus africanus. The sequence goes on along the minus strand of CM057346.1, from coordinate 572,679,672 downwards.
AGACCAGTTTATAGTGGTGTTCATCGATGATATTCTGATTTACTCGAGAAGCATAGAAGAGCATGCAGAACACTTGAAGATCGCACTGCAGACATTGAGGCAAGAAAGATTGTATGCAAAGATGAGCAAGTGTGAGTTTTGGCTTGAAGAAGTGAGGTTTTTGGGGCATGTCGTATCCAGAGATGGAATCGCCGTTGATCCCGAAAAGATTGCAGCAGTTCAAGATTGGTCGATTCCGAAGAACGTAGCAGAGATCAGAAGTTTTCTTGGACTTGCCAGATACTATAGAAGGTTCGTGGAGAATATTTCCCGTTTGGCTGAGCCTTTGACCAAGCTTACGCGCAAGGAAGTACCATTTGTATGGACGGATAGATGTGCGTCAGCTTTTGAGGCGTTGAAGCAGAGGTTGATAACCGCACCTGTTTTGACCGTACCAGACGGTTCCGGAGGATTGGTGACTCATAGCGACGCATCTGGGAAAGGTTTGGGATGTGTTCTGATGCTGCATGTAAAGGTTATAGCCTACGCATCGAGACAATTGAAAATCCATGAGAAGAATTATCCAACTCATGATTTGGAGCTAGCAGCCGTGATTTTCGCTTTGAAGATTTGGAGACACTACTTATCAGGCGAAAGGGTCGAAATGTTCACCAATCACAAAAGCCTGAAGTATGTGTTCACGCAGAAGGAGCTTAACGAATATTTTCAGAGATTCGAGTTGGAGATCGTGCTACCGCATTCTTCGGGACAGTTGATGCAGCTGCAAGTTCAGTCGTCGTTGATCGAGAATATTAAAGCAGCGCAATTACATGCCCCTAGATTGCAAAAGTTTCGAGAACAGGTTGAAGCTGGACTTCGAACGGACTTGTTGATTCATGAAGATAATTCGTTGCGATATGGTAACTGTTAGTGTATATGCCCTAGGGGCCATTATTGTACCATACTAGTTTGTATATTACTTAATGGAAGCTTGGGATATTCACATGTATATAACAGTCTTGCTAAACATGGTAGTATGTTACTTGGTTTTTCTATCTTAATATGTGAGTATACGTATTGATAGAGCTCTTAGGATCTTGCTTGACTATCAGCGTTGTGATGGCAGTCACACTAGTGGGGGCTGGGTAGTCTACAAGCACATCCTTATTCAGGTCCCTAGTCGTAGGATTATCGAGACAGGGCATCGATACTCCGGAGTAGACTAGTGTGTACGCTTCTCATCCCAGTTGGGGAGATGGTCTATCCTACAGCCGTCATTACGTCGTACTGGAGATAGTATGCAGGTGCTCGTTAGGTTACGGGTACACCGGACAGGACTCACAGGGAACTGTTGGTTGGTTTTATACCAGTCGTCAGTTAACAGTTCCCAGGTGACATGAGTACAGCATAGTCCGCAGACTTGACACTGCTACTTCACCTCGAGTGTGTCCCACCGTTCTTAGATTGCTGCCCTACCACGGCTCAAAGGAGTCATGCAAACAGGTAGCAGTTGGGTGCAGTCCCGAGCACTTAGAGGCAGTGGCGGTTAAACATGATTCGTCTTTCCAGTTATTGGGGGTTGATATCGCGCTGTGTCAGAGAGCCATTACGCAAAGTCCCTGACCAGGGCAAGTGAGATTTGCTGGTAGGTTCCAGTAGTTTCTTAGGATGTAATGGGCTTCACTCCGACATGATTTATACCGCTATTAGGGAACTGACGCTTGCCGCCCCCTAGGCCCGATATGCGATAGTCTTAGACGAACAGACTGGACTGTACGGAGATTGTCACATCAGACTCAGTAGGAGTTCGGATGGGTTTCCTCATCGGCCTTCTTATCGATATCTACCTGGGGACCGTTACGTACAGCTAGTGCCGCTTGCGGTCTGTGGTTAAACCCATTGCCAGCGTAGTAGTCGAGTCTCTAGAGTCCTACACAGGGAGTTTCCCTACTTCAGGCGAAACGATATAGAGGTCGTATGGTTTTACGACAAGGGTTCGGACACATACGTGTGTTTACGCACGTACGACATCCGGACAGTTTTTACTAGCCGGCTTTGGTTTAAGCCAGTTTCTAGTATCCGGATATTGGATTTATACAGTCTAAAGTTTTTCCTTGTTTTCACGGATAGGAGGGGTGTTCTCGTAATTACGCGAGAAGCTTCTAGAAGATGGTGACTTGGGGGTTAAGGTGGCATATGCATTAAATGAGATTAGTGAGTCATATGAGTGATTCATCCATGTCATTAATGCATCATAAATGCTTAATGACTCATGGAGATTAATCACCCTTTGATATTTAGGAAGCATGGTTGTAAATCCTTTATTTTCTTTTATTGGATAAATGAAAATGCTTGATATATATTATGATAGATCATTATCTCATTGACTTCTCTTGCTCACTTTCTCTCTCCTCAAGCTCTCTCTCTTCAAACCCTAATCCTCCCCTCTCATGTGTTGAGACCAAGGATTAGAGTAGACTACTTAATCCTTAACCATTTTCTATATCACCTAGGTTACTTAGATTAGCGATTTAAGAAACCTAGTTACCTCAAGTTAGAGGTGAAGCTTGTAGTAAAGCTCTCGGGTGGATCTTCTACTACATAGAGAAGGCCGGAGAGGACGTTGAGAACGACAAGACGAAGGACTCGGTTCTATAGGTATAATCACTTATCATAGTAGTTAACTCTTCTATGGTTTCTTGTTAGTTATTGTTTATGCAAAGATTCTCGGTTAGTCGATGTTTACGCTTAAAACAAGATCGTTTTTCATTATTCCGCCTCCCCGCAAGTCGTGGGGTGTTGTATATCGACTTACAGTAACCGTTTGAGTGTGCCAAAAGGAGATATTCACGAAGAAGTTATGAAGGAGGCGCACAGTTACGCATATTCTGTACATCCAGGAGGCACGAAGATGTACCGAGATCTACGACAGCATTTCTGGTGGGAAGGCATGAAATGGGAGATTTCTCATTTTGTAGCGAAGTGCTTGGTGTGTCAGCAAGTTAAGACTGAACATCAAAGGGTTGCTGGTTTATTGCAACCACTTCCGATTCCTCAATGGAAGTGGGAACATATAACCATGGATTTCGTGACGGCTTTACCGCGGAGTCCAAAGGGCAACAATGCAGTTTGGGTGATTGTTGATCGGTTGACCAAGGCAGCTCATTTCATACCTTTTCGAGTTGGTCAATCAACAGAAGCTTTGGCAGAACGGTACATGCAGGAGATTGTAAGATTGCATGGAGTACCGGTGAGCATCGTGTCCGACCGTGACACCCGTTTCTTATCACACTTCTGGAAGAGCTTACAGGAAAGTTTGGGGACTCGATTGAAGTTTAGCACAGCTTATCATTCTCAGACAGATGACCAGTCAGAGAGAATGATCCAAACTCTTAAAGACATGTTGAGAGCTTGCATGTTAGACTTCAAGGGTTCATGGGAGGATCATCTACACTTGGTGGAGTTTTCGTACAACAACAGCTTTCAGGCGACTATTCAGATGGCTCCATTCGAAGCGTTGTATGTTCGTAAGTGTCGCTCGCCCGTTTGTTGGGATGATGTTGGAGAGCGAAGATTGTTGGGACCGGATTTGATTGTGCAAACAGTTGAGGAGGTTATTACCATCCGAAATCACATGAAGGCAGCACAAGATCGATAGAAGAGTTGGGCCGACATATCGAGAAGACCTCTAGAGTTTGCTGTTGGTGATATGGTATTCTTGAAGATATCACCAACTAGAGGAGTGATTCGTTTTGGGAGTCGAGGCAAGCTTAGTCCTCGATTCGTTGGGCCTTTCGAGATTTTGGAGCGTGTCGGAGAAATGGCTTATCGATTGGCTTTACCGCAATCTTTGATGAAAGTTCATGACGTGTTTCATGTATCTCAACTCCGTAAGTATGTTCGAGATGAAACACACGTGCTGGATCATTAGGAGCTGACTGTAAGGGAAAATTTAACCTTTGAGGAACGACCAGTGTCGATTGTGGATCGAAGGGAAAATGTTCTTAAGAACAAGATTATCCCTCTTGTACTTGTTTCTTGGGGAAATCGCCCGAATGGAGAATCAATTTGGGAACGAGAAGATAAAATCCGACAGAAGTTTCCACATCTATTCTTGTAGTTTCTGGATTGTTTATCCTTTCTTGTTCTTGGAATTTCGAGGACGAAATTCTTTTTATAGTTGGGTATAATGTAACAACCTAGTTCATTTATACCAATTCCAGTTCTCGTATTTTCTTATTTGTGGTATTTCTTGATTTATCGCGATTTGGGTGCGAATGGTATTTCACATTTTACTTTGCATTCGACCCGACCCACTTGCTTGAACTTGTTTGATTCATATTTATGAATTACCCTGACTTGTTACGTAGACTGTGCGTTTTCATGTTTAGTGCATATTGGCATTTTATCTGGCATTGCATCTTTTACCATATTACATTTTAAGTCATGTAAAATAATTTAAAATTTCATAACTTGGCCTGTATGATACCCCTAACCCCGTGGTAGCATCCGCGCATCTTGTTATCGTCCCGTTCAGTGAAACGGACGTGTTTGGATGGCTACGCGCACGTACGTGCATCCAATCTTGGGGGTATGCATTTTCGTTACCTGAGCATTCATTTTGAAATTTGGTCATCGCATATATTTTTCATATTTTAAATCTGAATTTTTGGACACGACCCGGGCGCGTTTTGGAATATTTTGTATACCGCCTAAATTCAAATTTATTTAATATTTATTTATTTTAAAATTTTCAATTAAAATTTCGTTAACAACCTAAATCTTTTCTAATTTACCTAACTAAAATCTTTTCCAAATTTTTAATCCTAACTCCTAAACCAATCAGCACGCTTCTCTTTTTACCTCTATCTCTTTCTTTCTCTAACCTTGGCCCCATATCCCTCTCTCTCACTCAGAACACAAATCTCTCTCTTTCTTCTTCTCCTTTTCTCTTTCCTTCACGCTCTCTCTCTTTCTCTCCCCCCCACAAAACGACGATTTCATCTCTCCTCACTGTTCATTCCCTCTCTCGCTCCCCTCTCGATCTCTCTCCCCTCTCTATCTCCCTCTCCCTTTCTCTCTCTGTCTCTCTCTCTCCCCCTCATCATCTTCTTCCTTAAAATTTTTTCTTCGCCGCAAGAACCCCACGAAGAAAACCCTCGTGAACCCTAGCTCTCGCCCATCGCCGACATCGCCTCCCTCGCAACCTCCTCAACCCCGTCCTCATCTCTCTTCTACACTGCAACCTAGTCGCAACCTACAGCCTTCACCATCGCCTCGTATGCACACCTCACCTCGCGTCACCGATGACATCACCTCCTTCGTCTCTTCACCCTCGCTTTCCTCTCATCCTCTACGACTCCTCGTCTCCTCGCCTTCTTCACCCGAGCAAACCCCCTGCACCAACCGACCCCAACACCTACACACTCACCGCCGGCATCCACCATCTCGTTACCGCCGCGCCTCGTCGTCGTCACCATCGCCTCGCCCCGCGACCACCATCTCCGCCACCTTTCTCTCCTCTCTACTTCCTCCTTCACCTCGACCTCGACTTCACCCCGGTATACCCCTGCACCCCAAGTTTCCAACCACTGCACCCATCTCCACCTTAACTCGCCTTGCCTTCGCCGACCTCCTCGTCACCGCCCTCGTCATCAACTCCGACTTCTAACACTACCACCATCATCCTTGACTCTTCCCTGCACACCTGACCTTGATTCGATCCCTACGAGAACCCGACCTCCTAGCCTCACCTGCACACTTGCCGGAGTCCGATCCATCGCCGTCGTCGCCCCTTGTCACCTACTCGGCCCAGAACCCCAGACCCCAGGACACCATCACCCACTTCCTCTCTTCTTCTTCCTCCTCCTCGTCTTCTTTTCTCTTCTCTTCCTCTTTCTTGATCTTGTTTTTCCGGTGATCGCCGGAGACCCATTGCCGACATCACCCCAGTACCGCCTCCTCTGACCCCAAAGCACCAACCCCAGTGCAACCTTCATCTCTTCTTTCTTCTTCTTCTTCTTTCTTCTTCTTTCTCTTTCTCTTTCTTGATTCCGTTTTCCGGTCATCCGCTGGAGCCGTGCCGCTGCCAACGATCCGAGTAACCCAGTGGACGTTCCCTACCTACGCGGTTACATTCTTGCATTGCTTGGTTCAGTCCTGTGTGCGCCGTGTGTGCATTACAACTTTTACCGACATTGCACGTTGCTGTGCGTATCCGTCGCGTGATCCATCAAGGCAAGTTAATCTTGCTACATGCTATATAATTCATTTTATACCTAACCTAAATAAATATCATACCTGTAGTTTAAATCTAGTACCCCATGTTTAGTTTTATAACGTTTCGATGTTCCGTTTGTATCCGTTTATATCATTTCAGATCTAAGTCATGAAAACTTATTTGATTACATACCAGATTACAATATACTGTATCCATATCAATATTTATATCACATATTGCTTAGTTGTATATCCCACATTACCATTTTATAGTTTTATAACTTTTCGGATACCCGTTTGCATCCATCTCATTTAGAACATATATAATTGCATCCATAGATCATATTAATACATAATACTGTGAAATTAACACCCCATATTTAATAAAGTGCATCCTAATTAGTATTGGAACTATAAATGTAACCCTAATCGATAATTGTGCATCCATATCTTTGAATTTATATCTATTGGCATACCACATCACATTATTCCATTTTATTGTTATATTAGTACTCCATACTTGTTTTTGTGTACCCATACTTATTACAGTTTGATTATGAGCACCCACTTGATACTTGTGCACCACCTGACATGACTTGATACACCACTACTTGACACGACTTGATACACGTGCACTACTTGACATGATTTGATCCTTGTACACCACCTGACATGACCTGATGTACCACAGCTTGACATGTTACCTGATCTTGTTACTAATGCTGACAATCTTGACTTGTTGTCCCTACGGACATATCCTATTGTCTATTTAGACAAACCTGTACCTGCTTGATCCTGTGTTGGTATTAGCTCCAGATTTATCAATATCTGACTTGAACACATAACTTGGGGGTATAAGGAAATCAATAATGAAACCTGACTTGTAACTCGACAATTCGATGCCTTTACTGATCAGTCTTACGGGCTAGGCCAGCCCCGGGATGATGTTGCTGACATCATTCGTCTTTACATACTACCTTTTACTGCCTAGCGGCACGTCTTGGATTCGGCCCGAGAGTCTTTGACCGTGGTCCCGGGAACACACGGGATACTATTGAGTTACATCGACGATTCATCAAATTGATTTCAAAGACTTGAGAGTAGTTAACTCAGTAGACCAGTTAGATTACTCACTGCACTTCACCCGTGCCTTTTGCTTCACTGTCTTTATGTATGTTACTGTTATACCCGTTTTACCGTTCATACTCGTACCTGCATGCCTTGCTACTCCTTGATTTTATTATTGCTTGATATTATGACGCACTGACGTCTGGGTTTTGCATGGCCCAGATCCTCTACCTTTGTCGCAAGCTGATCAGGAGTCTTCCGCCGTCAGGCCGAGCAGTAAGGATTCTGTTGGTATCCAGTTAGTTATTTCCGTACTTTCCAGATATTATTGTTACTTGTATTTATTGCTTCCGCATATTATTTCTTGACTCATTTATTCTGGCTCATGGACATGTACTAGATAGTTTATTTACTTTCCTATTCTTGATATCTTCTAGACAGCCGTAATGTGACTGTGGAAGGATATTTCCTAGCCACAGGTAGCATGGTTGGCTCTGTCACGTTCCAATCTTAGCGCACTCTGGAAAGCGGGGCGTGACAGCTTAGTTCACCGACATGATACTCATAGTACACTATTCATATTCAGTTGATGTTATTATACCCATGTTTTGCAATTCAATGTACTCCTCATGTTTAATAATACTGCACGCCCATTATATAAATTTATTGCTATATGTGTCGCCCTGACGACCTGAGTGTGCATGCTCAGAGGACGAAGTGGATCCAGCCCAGGAGCAGGACTTATCCTTCGAGATTGTGGAGATCTAGACTGCATCACCAGCGCTACTTTTTTTGATTTCAGCATTTGTTTTATTGTTTAGTTGTTTATTCTGTGAAATAAATATACCTCGAACTCTTTTAAATTGCAATGTAATAAAGTTGTGAACTATGATTTTTCCTTTACTCAAGCACTGTTTATTGACTACCATGTAATACTAGAAGCCGAAGTGTGACTACGGCGGGATTATTCCCTGATCGTAGAAGCAAGGTTGGCCTACTCATCTCTCATATTCCGTATTTTGGAAAGTGACATATATATATATATATATATATAGACACACACACTTCATCTATGCCTAGATCATCCAAAAAACAAAAACAAAAAAAAGGAAAGTAAAAGAAAAGGAGAAGGAAAAAAAGAGAGAACTAATCACAAGTTGCATGTAGATTAGAATTTAATATATGGTACCGTTGTGCTCAGTAAACTGATACAAATATCTGTTTAACTAAAATTATATCTTTATCCTCCACATGCACCTAATTATAATTAGGAAACTGTAAACTTTTGTGGTTCATTATCTACCCAGCGGCGATAAAAGAGAGATTGGAGAGTGTGGGATGGATCCTGATGATGCTCGATATCGGTGCTCTTTCAGATTGTTACACATGGTAGATGACGTGTCCCGAAGCTCGCAAGAAAGGACCAGTAACAGTATGTCGGTAAAATACCCCGGGCCCGCGGCCCATGGACGTAGCCAACCTTCAGCGACTGACCAAAACACTCCTGTGCCCGCCTTGCAAACCACCGTTGGCTCGCTTCCGAGCCCCCGTGTCACGCCCCGCTTCCCAGAGTGCGCTAAGATCGGCACGTGACAGAACCAACCATGCTACCTGTGGCTAGAAAACATCCATCCACAGTCATATTACGGCTGTCTAGAGATATCAAGAACAGTAGAAATAAAATAAACTATCTAGTACATGTCCATAAGCCAGAATAAACGAGTCAAGAAATAATATGCGGAAGCAATAGATCCAAATAACAATAACAATCTGGAAAATACGTCCTAATACGGCCTCATATCAGGAATGAAAATGCTAAAAGAAAACTAAACTAAAATACTAACAGGTCCTCACTGCTCGGCCTGTTGACTGAAGTACTTCTGAAGGGCTTGTGACAGAGATAGAGGATCTGCGCCATGCAAAACCCAGACGTCAGTGCGTCATAATATCAACAATAATATAATCAGGAGGCAACAAGGCATGCAGGCATGAGTATAAACAGTAAAATGAATATAACCAGTCAACATGGATATAGAACAGTGAAGTGTAACAGTATAAGTGAAGTGCAGTGATAAAACTAAACTGTGCTACTGGGTTATCTATGCTAAAGTTATTCGAAATCAATTAATGTAATCATCGTCGTAACCCATCGGTCTATGCCCCGTTCATTCCCCACGGGACCATGGTAACAAGATATGATAGACTGTGAGTCTATGTCCCGTTCATTCCCCACAGGACCATGGTAACATGATGTAATAGCCCTTCGAGTTACATTCAGTTACATTCTTGATTTCCCCGTACCCCCAAGTTATGTGTTCAAGTCAGGCATTGATAAATCTGAGACTAATGTCAACACAGGATCAATCAGGAACATGTTTGTCTATATAGACAACGGGATATGTCCATCGAAACAACATGTTAGGATTGTCGGCATTAGAAACAGGATCAGGTATCAAGTTAAGCAGTGGTATATCAGGTCATATCAGGTAGTGCACAGGTATCAAGTGGATGCTCATAATAAAATTGTAATAGGTATGGGTGCACAAATAAAAGCATGGATGCATAAATATTTATCAGGGGTTACATCATGACTATGTAGGATGCACATTATCTAGCATGTGGTACTAATTTATTAATAATATGAGTTAATGTAATATGGGGTGCAACTAGGTATGCAGAATTAATGGTATGGATACACAAATAGATATGGATGCATAACTAACTATCAGGGGTTACAACTATAGTTCCAAGACTAAATGGGATGCACATTATCTAGCATGTAGCAAGATGAATTAGCATGTGACTAGATATGTAAATAACGATACGGATGCACACGGATATCCGATATCGGTAAAACAGTAAAATGATAATATAGGATGCATAACTAAACATTATGTGATGTTATTATTCAAATGGGTGCAAGGTATAGTAGTATAGTATGTAGCAAGATAAACTTGCCTCGATGGATCACAATACGGATACGTACGGCACGTCCGACGTCGGTAAATCGTCGCAACGCACACACAGCACGCGGGACGGGTCTAGGCAAGGCGAGAGGGTGATCACGTAGGCAAGATACGTTCACTGGATCGTCTGGATTGGCAGCGGCGATGCGACTCCGACGATCGCTGGAAAAAAAAGATTTCAAGAAAAAGATAAAGACAAAGAAAAAGAAGAAGAAGAAGAAGAAGAAAGAGAAGAGGGGTTGGCTCACTGGGGTTTCTGTGCAGGGAACAGAAGAGAGGTGAGGGCGACGACGGGGTCAACGGAGCTCCGGCGAGAGTGCAAGGTGCTCGGGTGAGAGATTGCGGGTGTTAAAGAGTGTGCAGGGTTTTAACACAGAAGAGAAGAAACGAAGGAGGAGAAGAGGTGGTGAAGGTGATGATGAGATGAGGGTCGTCGGCGGTGGAGATCAGCAAGGTAAGGAGATAGGGTTTGGGTGTGCAGGGTTTCTTGAGTGAGGGCTCGAGGAAATAAGGTGGTCGAGGAGTACAGGGAGGAGGGGAGAGGAGAGAGGTGATGGAGATGAGAAGGAGAAGGAGATGATGACGAGGTTGGGAGTTTGAGGAGGTGGCTAGGGTTAGAGTTAGGTTTTTGCAGAGGGTTCTCGTGGGGGCGCTCGAGTTTAAATAGAGAAGAAGAGAGAAAGATGAGAAGGGAGGTGAGTGTAGGCGAGGAGGGCGGTGACCAAAGTCGAGAAGTCTACAGTAACCGCGAGAGGAGAGAGAGGGATCGAGAGGAGAGAGAAAGGAAGAGATAAAGAAAGAGAAAGAGAGAGAGTCTGCGAGAGAGAGAGAGAGAGAGAGAGAGAGAGAGAGAGAGATTGAGAGGAGAGAGTGAGTGGGAAAGAGAGAAAGAGAGAGAGAGAGAGAAGAGTTTGTTAAATTAAATTAAAAAAATATTTTTAGTTATTAAAAATAATTTAAACAGTTATAAATATTTAAAATATAATATTTGTTAATTTTGAGTTTTAGGCTAAAAATAGTCCAAAACACGCCCGGGTCGGGTCTAAAAATCCAGTTTTAAAATACGGAAAATATACGTGTCGACCAAAACTAAAATTGGATATCCGGGTAACGAAAATGCATACCCCCAAGAACGGATGCACGTACGTGCGTGTAGCCATCCAAACAAGTCCGTTTCACTGAACGGGACGAGAACAAAATGCGCGGATGCTACTACAGGGTCAGAGATATCATGCAGGCCATGCAATATATTTTTTAAACTATTTTATGTGACTTTAAATGTTATAAAAATGCAGATGCTACGTAAAATGTTAGTATGCAATGTATAAAATAAAATGAAAGTGCACGGGTCCATATAACAAGCCAGGATAAATCATAAACAGGAATCAAGACGGGTTTCCAGCAAGCGGGTCGGGTCGGATGCGAAATACAGATGTCAGATACACTATTCGCACCCAAAACACAGTAAATAAGGAAAATACCATAAATAAAGAAATACTCGAACTAGAACTGGTATAAATGAAGTAGGGTGTTACATTATACCCAACTACAAAAGAATTTCGTCCTCGAAATTCCAGGAACAAGAAAGATAAACAAACATGAATCTACAAGAATAGGTGTGGAAACTTCTGTCGAATCTCGTCTTCTCGTTCCCAAGTCGATTCTCCGTGCAAGCGATTCCCCCATGAAACAAGTACGAGAGGGATAACCTTGCTCTTAAGGACCTTTTCTCTTCGATCAACAATCGACATCGGTCGTTCCTCAAAGGTTAAGTACTCCTTTACAGTCAGCTCCGAATGATCTAGCACGTGTGTTTCATCTCGAACATACTTACGGAGTTGAGATACATAAAACACGTTATGAACATTTGCCAAAGATTGTGGTAACGCCAATCGATAAGCCACTTCTCCAACATGCTCCATAATCTCGAAAGGCCCCACGAATCAAGGACTAAGCTTGCCTCGACTCCCAAAACGAATCACTCCTCTAGTTAGTGATATCTTCAAGAATACCAGATCACCAACATCGAACTCTAGAGGTCTTCTCGATGTATCGGCCCAACTCTTCTGCCGATCCTGTGCTGCCTTCATGTGATTCCGGATAGTATTAACCTTCTCTACTGTTTGCACGATCAAATCCGGTCCCAACAATCTTCGTTCTCCAACATCGTCCCAACAAACGGGTGAGCGAAACTTGCGACCATACAACGCTTCGAATGGAGCCATTTAAATAGTCGCCTGAAAGCTGTTATTGTAAGAAAACTCCACCAAGTGTAGATGATCCTCCCACGAACCCTTGAAGTTTAACATGCAAGCTCTCAACATGTCTTCAAGAGTTTGTCTCATTCTCTCCGACTGGCCATCTGTCTGAGGGTAATAAGCTATGCTGAACTTCAATCGCGTCCCCAAACTTTCCTGTAAACTCCTCCAGAAGTGCGATAAGAATCAGGTGTCACGGTCGGACACGATGCTCATAGGTACTCCATGCAATCTTACGATCTCCTGCATGAAGCGTTCCACTAACGCTTCCGTTGATTGACCAACTCGAAATGGTATGAAATGAGCTGCCTTGGTCAATCGATCAACAATCACCCAAACCGCATTGTTTCCCTTTGGACTCCGCGGTAAAGCTGTCACAAAATCCATGGTTATATGTTCCCACTTCCATTGAGGAATCGGAAGTGGTTGTAATAAACCAGTTACCCTTTGATGTTCAGCATTAACTTGCTGACACGCCAAGCACTTTGCTACAAAACGGGCAATCTCCCTTTTTATGCCTTTCCACCAGAAATGCTGTCTTAGATCACGGTATATCTTCGTGCCTCCTGGATGTACGGAATATGCGGAACTGCGTGCCTCCTTCAATACTTCTTCACGAATGTCTCCTTTCGGCACACACAAACGGCTACCATAACGTAACGAACCATCTTCATGGATCAACAAGTCCGTTCGTAGTCCAGCTTCAACCTGTTCTCGAAACTTCTGCAATCTTGGGTCCTGTGACTGCGTTGCTTTAATATTCTCGATCAACGACGACTGTACTTGCAGCTGCATCAACTTTCCTGAAGAATGCGGTAGCACAATCTCCAACTCGAGTCTCCGAAAGTCTTCGATAAGCTCCTTCTATGCAGTCAACATCTGAATTGCTGGCAACCGGATAAGCGCATCTGGCACTACATTAACTTTCCCCGGATGGTACTTAAGATCGAGATCATAGTCAGCCATCAGCTCCAACCATCTACGCTGCCTCATATTAAGCTCTTTCTGCGTGAACACATACTTTAAGCTTTTTTGATCGGTGAATACTTCGACCCTTTCGCCCAATAAGTAGTGTTTCTAAATCTTCAAAGCGAAAATCATAGCTGCTAGTTCCAAATCATGAGTTGGGTAATTCTTCTCATGGATCTTCAACTATCTCGATGCGTAAGCTATAACTTTCCCATGCTGCATAAAAACACATCCCAAACCTTTCCCAGATGTGTCGCTGTTAATCACCAATCCTCCGGAACCATCTGGTACGGTCAAAATAGGAGCGGTTATCAATGTCTGCTTCAACGCCTCAAAAGCTGATGCACATTTATCCGTCCATACGAACGGTACTTCCTTCCGTGTAAGCTTGGTCAAAGGTTCAGCCAAACGAGCAAAATTCTCCACGAATCTTCTGTAATAACCGGCAAGTCCCAGAAAACTTCTGATCTCTGCTACACTCTTTGGAATCGGCCAATCTTGAACTGCTGCAATCTTCTCGGGATCAACAACGATTCCATCTCCGGATACGACATGCCCTAAAAACTTCACTTCTTCAAGCCAAAACTCGCACTTGCTCATCTTTGAATATAATCTTTCTAACCTCAATGTCTGCAGTGCGATCTTCAAGTGTTCCGCATGCTCTTCAAGGCTCCTCAAGTAGACCAGAATATCATCGATAAACACCACAATAAACTGGTCCAAGAACGGTGAAAAGATTCGGTTCATCAAGTCCATAAATATCGCCGATGCATTCGTGACTCCGATTAGCATCACTAAATACTCGTAATGTCCATACCGAGTTCGGAACGCAGTCTTGCAAATATCTTCTGATTTAACTCGGACCTGAAGATATCCAGATCGCAAATACAGCTTCGAGAATACTCTTGCGCCACTAAGTTGCTCGAATAATTCGCCAATGCGAGGGATCAGGTACTTGTTCTTAATAGTCACCCGGTTTAATTCTCGATAATCGATGCACATCCTCCTTGTGCCATCTTTCTTCTTTACTAGAAGAACTGGAGCTCCCCAAGGTGAATTGCTGCTGCGAATCCAACCCTTCTCAAGAAATTCGGTAACCTGCTTCTTGACTTCTTCTAACTCCACTGGTGCCATTGGATAGTATGCCTTTGAGATTGGTGCTGTACCAGGAACAAGATCGATCGCGAACTCCACATCTCGTTTTGGCGGTAAACCCGAGATGTCTTCGAACATGTCCATGAACTCTCGAACTACAGTTAGCACTTCCTCCTTATCAATTTCCATCGACGCAAGAACGGTGCTTGTCGGCCGAGCCCTAAACTCGACCGGCCCAACAGAACTGCTTCCTCCAGCGAAAACAAACTCTGGATGTCCGGGAATCTGGAAAATCACTTTCTTTACCCTACAATCATTGTGAGCGTGGAAAGTGCTGAGAAAATCCATTCCCTAGATAACATCATAGCTGCCGGTATCAATCACCAAGAAATCTACAAATAACCCCCGTCCACAAATAACAACTGAACAATCGTTGCATTCGCTACTAAATATGATCTTCCCATTCCCAGTGTGTATGTCCCAACAACTAGATAGGGTCGTGCAAGAAATCGAGTGTGCAGCAATAAACTTAGACGACATAAAACAATGGGATGCACCAGAATTGAATAATGCTAATGTGGGAGAATCATGAACAAGTAGGATACCTGAAACAACTTCATCTCAAGCCTTGGCCTCTTCAGCCGTCAGAGTAAAGGCTCGAGCTTGATTAGGTCCCTGAGTTATCTGCTTCTGCCCCTGAATCGGCCTCTGCGGTGGCCTCGGAGTATCTTCCTTCAAACGTAGTTTCGACGGACAAGTATGAATGGTATGATCAGCTGATCCACAAATAAGACAAAGTCCAAGTCTCCTTCGACAATCTCTCCAGAAATGACCCAATCGTTGGCAGTAGTCGCAAAATGCTCTTCTTTTCTGCTTGGGTGCGACGGGCCTCTTCATAGGTACAACACCACGTCTATTCACCGGAATACCTCTGCGTATAAGCGCTCGGTTCGGCGTAAACGCCAGCTTTCGTACCACAACTGCCTGCTGCTGCGTATCCCCTGTCTTCACTGATAAGCATGCTGCTCTCTGGCTGCTTTAAGCACTTGCGAGAAAGTGGTCAATCCCAGAGATATAATGTGCCTTTGGATTTCCACGTCCAAGCTGCACATAAACCTTCGTGCCCTATCAGTCTCTTTGGCCACCAAAGGTCCAGCGAATCGACTGAGCCATGTCCACTCAGCCGCATGCGCATCCACGGATCCACCATTCTGCTTCAAGCTGATAAACCTTTCTTCCATTTCTTTCCGTGTAGTCTACGGAAAGAACTTCTCCAATAAACTCTGCGAGAAAGTTGCCCAACTGATCGGCTTGGACAAACGGGTCTCTTTCACGAGCCACCACTCGCGGGTATAGTCCACCAATTGGATGCGTACAACATCCACTCTCTTGTCCTTTGGAATCTGTGCTGCAACGAGCAGATTCTCCGTATCGACTAGCCACTGCTTTGCTGGCAACGACTCCTCCAAACCAGTGAAAATGGACGGACCAAGTCTCTTGAAATCAGCCACAGTACCCACACGCTCTACTAGTTTGGCCGCAACATTGTTTACGGACTGCTAGACGGTCCGCAAACCTTCCTGAAAAGCCTCGGTCTGCCGCTGGTTCAGCTCGGTCTGCCACTTCTGGTCCTCAAGCATCCCACAAATTACTCCAAGCAAAGCGGCGTCACCAACACGCCTCTGGTACGATCGTAGATTCCTGTCTGCCATGATCCTGCAACCAAGAAACCGAAAAGGATTAGTATGATAACAAGATTCAAAACTTGCGATTAATAATGACCATAAATCAAGGATATGAATCAAGACTAGAACTCCAAGTTACTTAAATAGAGTACCGCATTGTAACCATGCCGCGGTACATAGTTACAATAACATAACTCCACTCAAGTCGCCCAAATCCTAGAGATAAACAACAGGGAACCAAAAGTTCAAGTCGAGATGCAAAGTTGTTTGCATATCGTCAAGACAAGGATCAAGAGAAAGATATGATTCAAGAATCACGATAACAATGTGGCAGGACATATTCCTAATTATGGGTTTTCCGATTCGTGTATTGGGTCCAATAGCCAACTACAAAAGAATCAAACTCGATTAACCTAAATCCTATGGCTCTGATACCAAACAAACCCTGTCACGCCCTGCTTCCCAGAGTGCGCTAAGATTGGCACGTGACAGAGCCAACTATGCTACCTGTGGCTAGGAAACATCCCTCCATAGTCACATTACGGCTGTCTAGAGATATCAAGAACAGTAGAAATAAAATAAACTATCTAGTACATGTCCATAAGCCAGAATAAACGAGTCAAGAAATAATATGCGGAAGCAATAGATCCAAATAACAATAACAATCTGGAAAGTATGTCCCAAATACGGGCTCACATCAGGAATGAAAATGCTGAAAGAAAACTAAACTAAAGTACTAACAGGTCCTCACTGCTCGGCCTGTTGACTGAAGTAGTCCTGAACGGCTTGTGAAAGAGATAGAGGATCTGGGCCATGCAAAACCCTGACATCAGTGCGTTATAATATCAACAATAATATAATCAGGAGGTAACAAGGCATGCAGGCATGATTATAAACAGTAACATGAATATAACCAGTCAATATGGATATAGAACAGTGAAGCGTAACAGTATATGTGAAGTGCAGCAATAAAACTAAACTGTGCTACTGGGTTATCTATTCTAAAGTTATTCGAAATCAATTAATGTAATTCTCATCGTAACCCATCGGTCTATACCCGTTCATTCCCCACGGGACCACGGCAACAAGATATGATAGACTGTGAGTCTATGTCCCGTTCATTCCCCACGGGACCACGGTAACATGATGTAATAGCCCTTCGAGTTACGTTAAGTTACATTCCTGATTTCCCCATACCCCCAAGTTATGTGTTCAAGTCAGGCTTTGATAAATCTGAGACTAATGCCAACACATGATCAAGCAGGAACATGTTTGTCTATACAGACAACAAGATATGTCCATCGGAACAACATGTCAGGATTGTTGGCAGTAGAAATAGGATCAGGTATCAAGTTAAGCAGTGGTATATCAGTTCATGTCAGGTAGTGCATAGGTATCAAGCGGATGCTCATAATAAAACTGTAATAGGTACGGGTGCACAAATAAAAGCATGGATGCATAAATATTTATCAGGGGTTACATCATGACTATGTAGGATGCACATTATCTAGTATGTGGTACTAATGTATTAATAATATGAGTTAATGTAATATGTGGTGCAACTAGGTATGCAGAATTAATGGTATGGATACACAAATAGATATGGATGCATAACTATCAAGAGTTACAACTATAGTTCCAAGACTAAATGGGATGCACATTATCTAGCATGTAGCAAGATGAATTAGCATGCGACTAGATATGTAAATAACGATATGGATGCACACGGATATCCGAAATCGATAAAACAGTAAAATGATTATATGCGATGCATAACTAAACATTATGTGATGTTATTATTCAAATGGGTGCAAGGTATAGTAGTATAGCATGTAGCAAGATAAACTTGCCTCGATGGATCACAATACGGATACGTACGGCACGTCCGACGTCGGTATATCATCGCAACGCACACACGGCACGCGGGACGGGTCTAGGCAAGGCGAGAAGGTGATCACGCAGGCAAGGTACGTTCACTAGATCGTCTGGATTGGCAGCGGCGACACGACTCCGACGATCGCTGGAAAAACAAGATTTCAAGAAAAAGATAAAGAAAAAGAAAAAGATGAAGAGGAAGAAGAAGAAAGAGAAGAGGGGTTGGCTCACTAGGGTTTCTGTGCAGGGAACAGAAGAGAGGTGAGGGCGACGACGGGGTCAACGGAGCTCCAGCGAGGGTGCAGGGTGCTCGGGTGAGAGGTTGCGGGTGTTAAAGAGTGTGCAGGGTTTTAACACAGAAGAGAAGAAACGAAGGAGGAGAAGAGGTGGTGAAGGTGATGATGAGATGAGGGTCATCGGTGGTGGAGATCAGCGAGGTGAGGCGCTAGGGTTTGGGTGTGTAGGGTTTCTTGAGTGAGGGCTTGGGGAGAGAAGGTGGTCGAGGAGTGCAGGGAGGAGGAGAGGGGAGAGGAGAGAGGTGATGGAGATGAAAAGGAGAAGGAGATGATGACGAGGTTGGGAGTTTGAGGAGGCGACTAGGTTAGGGTTAAGTTTTTGCAGTGGGTTCTTGTGGGGGCGCTAGAGTTTAAATAGAAAAGAAGAGAGAAAGAAGAGAATGGAGGTGGGTGTAGGCGAGGAGGGCGGTGACCAGAGTCGAGAAGCCTACAGTAACCGCGGGAGGGGAGAGAGAGGGATCGAGAGGAGTGAGAAAGGAAGAGAGAGAGAGAGAGAAAGGGAGAGAGTCTGCGAGAGAAAGGGAGAGAGAGAGAGAGAGATCGAGAGGAGAGAGAGTGAGTGGGAAAGAGAGAAAGATAGAGAGAGAGAGAGAAGAGTTTGTTAAATTAAATTAAAAAATCTTTTTAGTTATTAAAAGTAATTTAAACAGTTATAAATATTTAAAATATAATATTTGTTAATTTTGAGTTTTAGGCTAATACAAAAATAGCCCAAAACATGCCCGGGTCGGGTCTAAAAATCCAGTTTTAAAATACAGAAAATATACGTGTCGACCAAAACTAAAATTGGATATCCGTGTAACGAAAATGCATACCCTCAAGAACGGATGCACGTACGTGCGCGCAGCCATCCAAACAAGCCCGTTTCACTGAACGGGACGAGAACAAGATACGCAGATGCTACCACAGGGTTAGGGGTATCATACAGGCCATGCAATATATTTTAAAACTATTTTATGTGACTTTAAATGTTATAAAAATGTAGATGCTACGTAAAATGTTAGTATACAATGTATAAAATAAAATTAAAGTGCATGGGTCCATATAACAAGCCAGGATAAATCATAAACTGGAATCAAGACGCGTTTCCAGCAAGCGGGTCGGGTCGGATGCAAAATACAGATGTCAGATACACAATTCGCACCCAAAACACAGTAAATCAGGAAAATACCATAAAAAAAGAAATACTCGAACTAGAACTGGTATAAATGAACTAGGGTGTTACATCCCCGCACAATTGGCCTCCTCGGCCCTCTCAGCTCGTCTTCGGGATACCGCAAAACCTAGATATCTCGGCCTCCCGCTCGTCCCCGAGCCTCCCACCGAGCTCATATTCCTCGGTCACATCGACCGACCAATAACACCTATCGCAGGTGCAACCGCCTCACCTCCGCGAATCTCGCCACACGCGAGATATCTGCCGGCCACGTCCCGCGTTCCACGCCATCACGATCCCCCATTAACGAGCATGTCCTGCCATTAATGGGGGATCCCACCTATCACGCGGTGTGACGCCGGGAGCATAAAGACCGGCGTGATTCTCGCGCGTGCCTACCTGTTGCCACCACTATATAAACCCCTCTCCAGATGAATCAAGTAAGTGAATTTCTCCCGACTAGGCCGTTATTATGCTAAAATATCTGGTCTAACTTAGTCGTCGGAGGGTCCTCAATGGTACAACCACCCCGGGACTTCCTTGCAAGTAGCTCGACCACCACAATCTAAAGCCCATTAAGAATCCACACGCTTCAGGAGTCAACCTCCAAATCAATCTCAGCCGTCTATCGTCGCTCGACAACAGATCTGCGAAAGGTAACATGTTGAAGTGATACGGCGCACGTCAGCTGGCGCCGTCCGTGGGAAACAACTTGATTCCACTGAACAAAGTTCATCTTCCGCCTCCATTCAATGGCGAGCAATCACCGTGATGATCCGAGCACCAGCGGCCGTCTCCCCAACAACGGAGGCGTAGACGAATCTCCTCCCCCGAACGCTATCAATGCCCTAGCCGCCCGGATAGATCGATTCGCGTTCGTCGTGGATACGCTCGTCCATGTCCAAATGGCGGGCCAGGCTCCCCAGGCCGCCGCTATCCAATCGAGGGATCGAGACCCCTACAGAGAGAGGGAAGTCTCTGCACGCGTCGGCATAGCCGACCACCGCCTCGATGCCTCCCACGGCCGCCGATCTCCTGGGCCAACATATTATATGACCCGCTGGGCACCCCACAGTTCAACACCGAGGTCTGTCGCCCGAGCGCCTCGCCCCGAGCCCCTACGCGCTCCTGTCCCTCCCGAGAAGATGTCGGTTAGCTCGCCTGCTCTCAGGCATGACCGACGCCCCCTCCCTCGACAGGGTCGCACGGACGGGACTCGTCACGGCAGCTCGAAGACTATCTCTCCAGGGGACCTAAGGAACCTCATCGAGAGGAACCGGGGCCACAGCCAGACACAGGTCTCCAACAGCAGAGGCCAAAGATTAGAATGTGCCAAATCGTTAAGATACCACGGCTGACTCGACGCCCTTAAAAAGAAGATCGAAGGTATGCATCGGGAGGGTTGTCATTCGAACGACGGGGCTAAGTACGCCTCCGACTTCCTCACAAAGCCCTTCACCAAGGAGCTACTCGCCGTCCATGTCTCCTTTCGAAACAAGCCCCCAAAGGTCTCTCTCCTCGACGATAAGTCCGACCCGAAGGACCATTTGGACGCATTCATCGCAGGAATGAGCTTCCAAGACAACTCTGACGCCGCCCAATGCCGAGCTTTCCCGACCACTCTCATCCGCTCCGGACATGACTGGTTTCGAGGGCTCGCGCCACGCTCGATCTCAACCTTCGACGAGCTGGCCACCCAATTCCTCGGCCACTTCGTCGAGAACAGGAGGCAGAAACGGACCGTCGACCACCTCATCACAATCAAGAGCGGAGATAAGGAGACATTCAAAGGGTACGTCACCCGCTTCTACAACGCCCTTCTTGAAGTCCCAGAATATCGGGACGAGACGGTCATTACAACACTTAGGTCTGGTCTTAGGCACAAGGAGTGGTTACGCTCCTTTGCATTAGCGCAACCAAGGTAAAGGCCTGAACCGAGCGCGAGATCCAGCTCGAGTCCGAGGTGAACGCAAATCTCCCCGGGGCAGAACAAATTGACCAAAAGAAGAGAGCGAGGGTAGATAGAAGGAGACTTGAGCGGGCCCCGAAGTTTCAGGAGTATATCCCGCTCAACGTCTTCCAGATGGTACTGCTAGAGGAGGCTAAGGGCGAGGGATTCTTCAAGCTCCTCGCGGTCTCATGCATGGCGGCAAAGCGTACTCGGGGCCCTTACTGCGGTTTCCACAGGTCGCAAGGCCACTTTAGAAAAAGCTGTAAGCAGCTCCGAGACTACATCAATGAGCTCATCTGTTCGGGATAGCTGGCAGCGTACTTACGGGATAAACGGCAGGCCGACCACGAGCAGGAGCAGCGTCCCCTTCCCGGCGAGTTGAAAATCGGCCAAATTATGGTTATGTCGGCACGGGGTACGTCGAGTACCCACGAGGCTCGGCACCCCACGTCGGACGACGAGGAGACCATCAGCCATCCGAGGAAGAAGGCCAGGGAGACCGAGCCGATCATTTTTGACGGCCTTACACTGCTAAGAAGCTCAAACCGTACCAATAAAAAGAACGTCTACTAGCGTGTACTTCGTTCACTAAGGCAATCTAGACTTTTCTTAAGATCTTTCTGTTTATTTAATAAGAAAGGATGAAACAATAAGACATTGCAAAAAGAAGATTTTTATTTATTCAAAAGGTACTATAGGGTCCTCAGCCCTACAAAAAAAGAAAAAAATTACAATAGCGGGAGAAGGGGTGCAGAAAACGCTGCTCGTGGTACTCCGAGCATATTTTGACTAGTCGAGCCCTCGCCGCTTCAGCCCTTTGCCTCTGATGCCGCCCGTAAACGTCGTCATCGTGCCTCAATCGGCAGCACTCAAGGAGGAGCGCCACCGAGCGATCCCGCCGACCCACGGAGATCAGGCTGAAGCGCTGCAAAGACCTTAGCTTACCAACCGCCTCGTCCTTCAACTGTTCGGACAAGGGGTTGTAGAGCCCCGACAACACCCTCCAGATGGAGTACATCAACAGCTGGAGCAGGGGGGAGCGCCAGAGAAGCAGTCGGCCGAAATTATTCTCAATGCGGCTTATGACTAACTGCACCATGTCCTCGGTGCAGTACTGATCGTAGAGGTACAAGTCCTCGAAACTTACGATTTCGGGATGGTGAAAGGGAAGTCCTCCATTCTTACATTTTGGGTATGAAGAAAGGAGTGATCAACGCTCCCTCCGCTTTATAGCCCCACAACGCTCCCGAGAGTCCAACAGTCGTCTGTTTCACCCACAACTGTGCCGCCACACGGCAGACATCGAGCCTTTCTCGGCGAAATCAAAACGACGCGGCTCCGGCGCTTCTCTTCCCCTATGTGTTCATTACACGTGTTTCTTTCGGCTGTCCCTACTCCCCATACTCACGCCGGGAAGGTCGGACATAACCTCACGAATCGACCGAGCGGCTACCCTGCTCGGTTATCCCTGGCTGGTAGTTCAACACTCTGCAACGCCAGGGATCGAAGCCCTCGCTAAGTGGCAACCGAGCGGCTACCCTGCTCGGTTCGTCCTTAGCAGGCCTCTTACGGCCCCCCACCCTTGCTAAGGATCAAAGCCCTCGTCAAGAGGCAGCCGAGCGGCTACCTTGCTCGGCTATCCCTGGTTGGTAGTTCCCTACCCCACAACGCTAGGGATCAAAGCCCTCTCCAAGAGGCATTGAGCAGCTTCACTGCTCGGTCTGACCTTAGCAGGCCTCTTACAGCCCCTCCCGTGCTAAGGATCGAAGCCCTCGCCAAGAGGCAACCGGGCTCGCCCTTGCCCGGTTATCCCTGGCCGGTAGTTCCCTACCCCGCAGTGCTAGGGATCAAATCCCTCATCAAGAGTCAACTGAGCTCGCCCTTGCTCGGTTATCCCTGGCTGGTAGTTCCCTACCCCACAACGCCAGGGATCCAAGCCCTCACCAAGAGGCACCGAGTAGCAACCCTACTCGGCCCCATCCTTAAGGATCAAAGCCCTCGCCAAGAGACACTGGGAGTAACCCTGCTTGGCCCATCCTTAGCAAGCCACTTACGGCCCTTCCCGCGCTAAGGATCAAAGCCCTCGCCAAGAGACAGCCGAGCGGCTACCCTGCTCAGCTATCCCTGGCTGGTAGTTCCCTACCCCACAACGCCAGGGATCAAAGCCTTCGCCAAGAGGCACCGGGTAGTAACCCTGCTCGGCCCGTCCTTAAGGATCAAAGCCCTCACCAAGAGGCACCGGGCAGTAACCATGCTCGGCCCATCCTTAGCAGGCCTCTAACGGCCCCTCCCATGCTAAGGATCAAAGCCCTCACCAAGAGGAAACCGGGCTCGCCCTTGCTCGGTTATCCCTGACTGGTAGTTCCCTACCCCACAACGCCAGGGATCAAAGCCCTCACCAAGAGGCACCGGGCAGTAATCCTGCTCGGCCCGTCCTTAGCAGGCCTTTAACGGCCCCTCCCACGCTAAAGATTAAAGCCCTCACCAAGAGGCAACCGAGCTCGCCCTTGCTCGGTTATCCCTGGCTGGTAGTTCCCTACTCCACAACGCCAGGGATCAAAGCCCTCGCCAAGAGGCATTGAGCAGCTTCACTTCTCGGTCCGTCCTTAGCAGGCCCCCTACGGCCCCTCCCGCGCTAAGGATCAAAGCCCTCGCTAAGAGGCAACCCTGCTCGGCTATCCTTGGCTGGGAGTTCCCTACCCCACAACGCCAGGGATCAAAGCCCTCACCAAGAGGCACCGGGCAGTAACCCTGCTCGGCCCGTACTTAAGAATCAAAGCCCTCACAAGAGGCACCGGGTAGTAACCCTGCTCGGCCCATCCTTAGCAGGCCTCTAACGGCCCCTCCCACGCTAAGGATCAAAGCCCTCACCAAAAGGCAACCGGGATCACCCTTGCTCGGTTATCCCTGGCTAGTAGTTTCCTACCTCACAATGCCAGGGATCAAAGCCCTCGCCAAGAGGCACCGAGAAGCTTCACTGCTCGGTCTATCCTTAGCAGGCCCCCTACGGCCCCTCCAGCGCTAAGGATCGAAGCCCTCGCCAAGAGGTAGCCGAGCGGGTACCCTGCTCGGCTATCCTTGGCTGGGAGTTCCCTACCCCCACAACGCCAGGGATCAAAGCCCTCGCCAAGAGGTACTGACAAGCTTCACTGCTCGGTCCGTCCTTAGCAGACCCCCTACGGCCCCTCCAGCGCTAAGGATCAAAGCCCTCATCAAGAGGCAGCCGAGCGGCTACCCTGCTCGGCTATCCCTTGCTAGGAGTTCCCTACCCCACAATGCCAGGGATCAAAGCCCTCGCCAAGAGGCACCGGGCAGTAACCTTGCTCGGCCCGTGCTTAGCAGGCTTCTAACGGCCCCTCCCACGCTAAAGATCGAAGCCCTCACCAAGAAGCATCCGAGCGGCTACCCTGCTCGGATATCCTCGGCTGATAATTCAATACCCCACGACGCCAGGGATCTAAGCCCTCGCTAAGAGGCCCTAAGCAGCAACAACACTCGGCCAATTCTATGGAAAGCACCAACCTTCTTACGGCAAAGGTTTCTCCAAAGTGTTCGAGTAGACGATCACTACCTCGACTTCGGAGCCATGGAGATACCAACCCTTCACTGGTCTTTGCGCACTTGGCAAATGGTCGAATTCAACTCGACATGTGATCTCTAGATGAAGAACTGACCTGACATGAAACCTGAACCGCGCAATTACGAATGTTCTTCACAAACGAAAGGACAATGTGCACGCAAAGAAACGACAAAAAAAGATTTTTATTCACATAAATCGAAAGTCTCTACAAAGGTATTATGGGCTCCCCAGCCTAACAAAAGTGCCCAGAGGTTTACAAATTTGAGAGCAAAAGAGAGAAATAAGAAGACGTAGAGCTGCATGCCTTAGGCGCGAGGATGGCCTCGGTGTGCGGCGCCTCCCCTATGACTACCGGGGCGACATCTTCAGGGTCGGCTCCTCTGGCGGGAGCTTCGGCGCCGACATCCGGGGCAACCGACTTACCCCCCGCACTCCCACCGGGGGCTGCTTTCCCTGCGTCATGTCCGGGGGCGGTCGCGTGGGCGTCGTCAGCGAGAGGGTACAAGGTCCGGAGCTCGGCGTCAGGGAACTCTGGCATCTGAGCTTTGACAGAGTCAAGGGAGCCATGCCAAATGACGCCCCCGGCACTGGCAAGGTCAGCGTAGAACTGATCTAATTTTTTGTAGCTCTCCACCGCCTTCCGTGCCCGGTCCTTCGCCTTCTCGTTCTCCTTCCGGAGGCCGCTCACTGTCTTCTTCATGGTAGCAACGATCACTCGGGAGTCTCCAACTGGGACTCGGCGGCTCGGGCGACCTCTCAGTACCGAGCGACCTCCCTGTTCCTGGCCTCTACCCAGGCCTCAAGGGCAGCAGCTCTCTCCATCGCTGCCCCCAGCTCCTGCCTTAAGCTCTCCTCCCGCAAAGAGGACTCGCCTGCGGCCCGCATCGTCGGAACAATCTTCTCGTCCTCCATGTGGACGACAAGGGCGACGTTCTTGAGGACCTGAAAAAAGAAAGAGGGTCAAAACAGGGAAGGAAGCACCCGACCACACGGACAAAATGTTGGATGAAGAACTAGGTGAAGTGCGAACACTGACCTGCACGGCCGCTTGAGCTATCGCCACCATTTGGGCCCGGAGAGTCCCTCGAGGAACCCTACCTCTGGCCGACCTCTCCATATCCAAGAGCAGGCTGTCGACGATAGAAAGCCCCGAGGCACCTTGAAGCGAAGCTCCCCATCGTCCACAAGGATCGGGGGAAGCCGGGGAGAGGGTCGACCTCCTGTGAGACATCTTGAGGGATGGCGTGGGGGAACCCTCCTCATCTCCCACCTCGGGGGCCTGAAGCTCTTGCGCCCGAGCACGCTTTCGAACATGGCGCATGACTATACTCGGGCGCTCGGGGCTCACTTGGACACCTGGGGAAAGGGCCACCGGTGGGGCCGGAACGGACGGCGGGCGAGAAGGGCCAGCGCCTTTAGGACTTCTATCCCCTCTTCGCATCAATCACTGCCGCACGGAACTTATTCATATCCATGGATTCTAGCACAAGACAAGGTACAAGGGAGTCAGCAATGCAAGAAAAATAAAAAAAATACACAAGTCTAAACAGGTCGTCTGAGAGCTCCTAACTTACCCGCGAACTGGGCGGGGTTGAGCCCAGCCCAACTAAGGGCCTCTCAGAAAGCAGAACGTCGGCCCAGGGAATGGGCTCCCACTCCTCCACTCTCGCCGCGTCGGGATCGTTTGATTGACTCTCCCTCCAGCACCTATCCGTAGACCACTGGATAGGCACGGACCAGTCCTCACCCTCGGGTGGCCCAACAAAGAAAAACTTCTTTTCCAATCGTGGATTGGAAGAAGGTATGACGACGACCCCGACCCGGCAGCACCTTCCCCGTTGTTTCCTAAAGGAGAAGTAGTATACCCTCATCTCGGCTCGCCCACGCAAGTGCCAGGGTGATTGTTATAAACAGAGAGAAGAGGCTAGGGTGCTCAGCCTGAAAGGGGATCATGTGCACTCTTCAGATGGTCCAGGAACCCAAGAAGAATCCTCCAGAGTTTAGCACCCAGCTGACCTGGGATAACCCAAAATAATTCAGCACTTTAACAATTTCGGGAGAGAAAGGCAGGCACATTCCGGCCCAAAAGGCTTCCAGGTACAAGGCAATCTCCTTACCCCGTACCTGATCTGCCCTCTCTCCTTCCTCGGCTAACACAGC